>LR824545.2:10005000-12507500 GCA_902850265.1 Spodoptera littoralis
ATAAAAGACACACATGTGTAATGTTCACGTATGTAAGTAGGTACACTACATATTTTATATTTCATCGATTAACCAACATAAGTATTGAAAAGCAAGTTGTAAATATAGAAAAACAGTGAATAAAATAAAAGGATTCCTCATTAAGTTTCTACCTTTAATACAAAAAGGATTTTTAATATACGAATCAGTACACCGACTGGAAACCGCACAATCAAGCACTAAACAAAAAAAAAATAAGACAAAAATATTGGCGCGCAAAAAAGAAAGATGGCGTCCACCGTAATACCATCGTCAATTTTTCCCGGAGTTCCCGCCAGACGTCGAGACGTTGAAAAAAAAATAATTAAAACGACCCGCCGGCGAAAGTGAAAGCACGCCGTCTGCCACGTAATTAGTACAATGGAGTTTCCTGACTTTGAACTCAACGATATCATTTTTGTTCATCTTTAAATTATCGCCCTTTCAGCTAAATGTTTGCCCTATTTTTTGTTTCCAACTTTGTTAGCTTATATTTAGAAGTTTGCTTTTAAAGTGTGGTTGTTTATGTTTTGTATGCGTTATGTCGATACAAATCATATTATGATTTGTAGGGTAATATTGATTACGTAATTGGTTTTACTGATGTATTTTAAAAACTCAGTGTATTTCATTATAATTCTACTGTTGTTATAATCTCTGTGGCTGTAAGTACCTAACTACATTAACTATGAGAGCACGTTTCGTTACATCACAATGAAAAAAATATTCATTTTTTAAACTTCATACTCCTATTGCTTTTACGCTCTATTCTTTTTTAAGTTTTACACAATTACATATGGAGGAATTAATGCTAACAGCAATCTTTTTTAATTATATTTGATGGGCCGCCGTTTGACCACTATCTCGCCTGGTGTTAAGCGATGATGATTCTCTGGGTATCCTTTGGGTAGTGCAAAGTCTATTTTAAGCTGCAAAAAGGTTATGAGAGTTTGGTATAACTATTAACATGTTTTTTTAATAACTATCGTGAGACATACTAAATTAGTATGTCGCACGCTGCTCATGAGGAAGAACCCCTATGTGGTTCGAAACTAGTAGAGCTTTTCTCAGTATATTCACGTGAGTAACCTGCGATTTTAGTTAACTTTTAACATTATTACACTTTACTGATTGACAGACTAAAATAAAATCAAAATATGTAATTCCTTTACCTATTTGCATTTTAAACTGTCAAACACCGCGAAGACACCGGTGACCGCAACCTATTGTTCTTTAATTGTGTCTATAATGACGGTACTTAAAGGGTTAAATAGCAATAACATGTGTATTATTTAACACATACCTTACCTACATAAGAAGTTAACACTTTTTCCATTTGCTCAGACCATTACGATTTTATTCGGAATGTGACTTAGTCCACGAGGTACATAAAGGCATCCATTCAATACACCAGATAGGGAGAAAATGGAATGGTCTAGACTAGACTGGTTAGCTGTGTTTGGTACCTAACTTTGGAGCTATATTTTTATATCTAAATGTGCTAAAGTAGTTGCAAGTGTAAATGGTAAGGTTTTAGGATGTTTTCCGTTCAAAATATTATTGCAACTACTTAATATAGATTTTGATTCTATTATTTAGTGAAAAGTACTATAATAGGCATAAATATAATTATGTAATTGCACGTGGGTAAATTTACGTGTACCTAATTTTGAAGTAGCTTTTTGAGTAAATTCTTTATGAATTTTAAGTGATTTTACTACGATTAAAGTCACGTACCTATTCAATAAGTTATTGGTACGAATGTGAAATTAAACAGTTAAGAAAAAATAGCTAAAACCTTCTTGATCTCAGTTTTCTTAAAAAGTATGCATTTGGATATGACTGTCAGTTACCTCAGTAAAAAAGAATTATTTACCCAAACTAACTAATAATACGTTATTATATGATACCTAAACCAAAAAAGTACTTATTATTAGTAAAATAACAGGTTTATCCTACGAATATTAAAGATGTTGGAATGTTCATCAATCATATCGCAAAAGGGACAAAGAGGACGGACGATAAAACTTTTTTCTCGAACATTCTACATACATACAGGAGAGAGGTCATTGACCGCGTTTTATTCTGTTTGGACTTATTAAAGTATTACGTTGTCACTATTAGTCACAAAATACCTGCTACCGAATTCTTGTTAAGGGTACTGCTAGAGTGTATTTGTTTGGTTATAATATAAGGCTTGGCTTCTTATAAGCTAAGTTCACTTACCTAAACATCCATTAAAAGGCGATCAAATACAAAGCTAATAAATAAACTAAACTTACAACTATAAAGTACAATTTTTTTCTTTTAAAGAATCAATTCTATATTATACCTTGTGTACCTACATTGCTTATTTATAGAGGATCATTTACATTGAACGAATGACTTAATAAAATAAGGCACCCAAACAGACAACACGCGAAATTAAACCGTCGACATCAAAAACAAACTCAATGCGACTCCATACGCTGAATTAGAACTCAGAAGCCTCACCTGTCTTCAATTTGGTGACGAAGCCCTAACATCCATACGGGCAAAGCCAATTTTTCCTCTCTATATTGAAAACTTGAAAATTAATTCCTCCATCTAATTTCCTCCACGTGAAATATGAGGCCATGTTATACCCCGACGCACACAGGCGTGCGTGACGCAAATTTCGTTACGTAGCCATAGAGTTGCCGAAACTACCCCCCCGCCGCGCCGTGGCATCAATCTTCACCCCGCACCACCTACGATCGTATAATACAATAATATATGTCTAACTTTCGGACCGGCCCTGTAGGTAGCTCCATCTCTCTCCCTCCCTAAAGATAAACGAATGCCAAACAGAGACGGCGATAGGTGTGGGGGCGTCCTAAAGGGTGTAGGGAGTATGTAGGGGGTGCTATTGAAATTGAAGCGGGGTTTAGGCGCGGATGACGCCTGGCTGGAGAATGGATGGAAATTTCCTCAATTTAGCGTTTTCGCCAACAAAGGACGTTGTTTAATTTTTGGTTTTTGTCAGACATTGAGGTGTGGTGATTGTTGTGTGGGCCAGGTGGATTGATAACAATGGCGAAATATATTTCTTTGAGGAAAACGGATTTTTATATTTTTTTCGTCTCGTTTAACTGGCTTTCATTGTTAGTTATTCTACTTTTAGTTTTGATGATAATCTAGATTGCTTATAATTTATACAATTTTGCTTTTTTGTTTTAGATTACTCAACACAGGATTCTCACCGGTAAAGTTCTTCAAAACGGAATTACTGCTTACCTAAAACTAGCAAAGATGTCGTTTCATCTATGAGCCCAAGTTCTGGCACAAAGGGGTACAAAACAACCCGTCTACGTGGCTACGTAATCCGAACGCAATTAATTAACCCCCACAAAGTTTTACAACGCCGATTTATATTCACGCCGGGTGCCATCTATTTGTGAAACTTCATTTTTGTTTAGGATTAGCGCGGCGTTCGGTGGGTTAGTGCCGGTGCGTATGTGAATGGGTAAATAAATAGTTGTGGATTTTGTTAATGCTTATATATTTACTTTTGGTTAAAGGATTAGGTGTATATATTATTTTTTTTATTTTAAAACGCTTTATACACATACTCGTATGTTGCATGTGATTTGTAAGTAAAACTATAGTTTTTAAGCCTCTCGTTTATAAATCTTTATACTATTTATCTATCAATTTACATGTAAATAAAAATGAATTTCCGTTCGTTAGTCTTGCTAAAACTCGAGAACGGCTGAACCGACTTTTACGAACATTTCAAAACGAAAATTACCCAAAGGTAATTTTCGTTTTGAAATGTTCGTAAAAGTCCAAGAAAGTTGTCCTTCCAAATCTTTTTTTTGTCGCCTATTAGAATAAGTAGATAACAAAAAAAACTTAGGCAAAACAAAATTTGCTAGGTCAGCTAGTATAAAAATAAAATAACTCAAATAAATTAAACCGCAACGTTTTTCATGAAATCAGAACGTACGGATTTACGATAAATAGATGACGGACAAATGCCTCGATCATTCAGCCTTTCAGTTCGCTTCCTGAAATAAGGCAGGTAAGTAAATACTTCATTGTACAGGAACTTATCAGCAAAGTAAAAGTTTTCAAGGTTTCAAAAGATGTCAAAAGGTTTAACAAAAGTTTCATCTTATTTTTGTTTGAAAGTCAAATTATGCAACAATTCATCCAGGCAAGTTAAACAAGAATTAATTTGTAATCGGAATGAGAATTGCCCACTTTATGATGTACAGCTATGTGGAAGAATAGAATGAGAAAGGTACGTTTTGAGGTAATTCTTGCTGTTCTTATTTAAGTGTTATATTAAGAAATAAAAATAAATCCGTGTTGTTAGTTTTATTAAGAATGTAACTACTCGAAATTAAGCCCTAATTTTGAGTTGTAATGGAAATTGATTGATGTTTTTTGAGATACTCGCCAACAAATTGGTTGAAAATCTGTTGGTTATTGCATTTAACACTGCTCGATTAAGAATAAACTTGAGTTACTCACATTTTCAAATAGAAAAATATAAATAAGATAAAATTTTCATCCAAAACTCTCCTGAAACTTCAACACAACATATAAGTAAGTATCCGAAAACACGAACGTTTATCTACATTCACATCTACGCACACTTACGTCCCATTTCACTGTTCACTACACCTATCAAAGTACGTCTTTCTCGGTATATAGGGAGCCTTATCTCCCGCGTCAGGCCCATACTTAAGCTTGAGGGGAACTTGAAATAGGAATAGTCGCATTAGGCCCAAAATTACAGGCGACCGTCACAGCCTAACGTGGTAAAATTGCCCAGCCACCTGGGGGGTTAACCTTCTTACACCCTCTTAGTTTATCGTCGACTTGGGACTTTAAAGACAGTAGCATACATTTGAATTTCAACTCTATATTGCAAGTATAGGGTTGAGTTTAAATTGTGTTTTAATGTGAAGATCTTGGACTTTGGAACAGCAAGTAAACGTTAGCGTTTGACCCCACTTCGCATTTGGGTCCTTGCGTCCCTCAGTGGGAGGGTTGTTTTAGTCATCAATAATGTTAGAGGTAAGCTTTAGTGGATACGTTTGCTATTGCTCGTGTGGACTGTTTTGTACAGAATGTATTTAAGAGGTTTGATTTGGGATATGGAATAATAAGGAATGTTTTGTTTGTATTGTGTTATCAATTAAATGGTCACTGTTCTCTATGTCTTAAATCACTATGCTATTAGAAAAGCATAACAAGTATTTTCATAATGAGTGATACCGTCTAAAATTGGTTACGTATCAGTTCAAGTAGTCACTTTATCTATTTACACAAAGGTGGAAAGATACCTATGGTACATTGAGGACACATCTACAATTATGATAAAAAATTTCGACCTTCTCCAGTTTTTACTATACTTGTGAGTGTTATTAATATAGGTAAAAGTCATAACATAAATAGTGAAAAGTCGGTGTTACATTGTACTTACAGTGGCATAATGTGCACCTCTGCCTAACCCTTCGAGGATAAAAGGCGTAATGTTATGTTAATATAAAACACTGCCAATTTACAGTGACTAACATTTGAATTGAAACGAAATAGTAATGAAGGTTTTCAATTAAAACATAATCTTTATTATCACTCTACATCGCTAGTAGGTTACACAGTCCACAGTTACACACGATTTAAAATAAAATCCAAAGCCTTATCCTTACTAAGACGCCACGAGATCGACACGAGACGACCACGTAACGACAATCTCACGGTGCGCGCCTTATCAATCACCGCTGATGGAAAACCTCTAGACTGCGGGGAGTCACTCCTTTAGGACTTAGAGATGTGAACGCATCGAAAGACAAGATTTAGGTAGATATATTGAAACGTATGGCAGATAGGTACAAGTCTTTTTGTAAGGTTTTTTTAGATATAAAGTAAGAGGTAGTTACTGAATACGGAACGATAAAATGTTAAAAGATATCTTACATACTTGAAAATAGAGTATTTTTTTAAACGGTTCGTAAATATCTTAATGTTTAGATTGTTACGAAAGTACTACGCCGTAGCACCGTAGCACGTGAAACGTAGGAGAAAAATTACTTCCACAAAGCAATAATGGTACAAAATATTTAAACGTTCCATTTTACTAAAATATTTCATTAACTTTAAACAATAAATAATTCAATTCTATTAGCAGTTACGTAGTTAAAATCGATAGCATCCCAGTGCCATCTATCTTGATCAAAATGAAACTCAAATCGATTTCCAATACCAAGTCTATTCGATAACAGATGTCACTGTGTGCAACTTAATAAATCTTATTAGACAGCTTAATAAAGGTTCTAATTGGATTTTAACTTATTTTCTAATTAGAAACATAAATGTTTATTAATGAATAGTTTAAGTTCACCAGTGACAAAATTATGAAGATCATAATTTACATTATCTTTACATTTTATATAATTTTTATTCATAAAATTCTGCGACTGCCTCGTTGGCCGAGTGGTCGCAATTGCGACTGCCGGGGTCTCGGGTTCGATTTCCGGGTCGGGCAAAATATTACTGGGTTTTTTCAAAAAATCTCAGTAGTAGCACGGAGTCTGGAATTGTGCCCGGTATATGGCAATAGGCTCACCCCCTATTACATGGGACTCATAACATAAATAATGAAAAGTGGGTGTTACATTGTACAGTGGCATTAAGTGCCGTAATGTACACCTCTGCCTACCCCTTAGGGGATAAAAGGCGTGATGTTATGTTATGTCATAAAATTCTCTTAAGATACGATACCATATACATATACCAGATAGGTAGGTGTACCCAAATAAGAATTCAAGTCAAAACCATCTCATTAAACTTGTAGCAAATCGCAAAAGACGATGAGGTATCAGCTATTGTCTTCATTCAGTAATTCATACAATAGTATCAATAATAATTTGTGTAAAACTAAAATCGCATCCAATCTCTAAAACCCCAAACAATATCCAATCACAACTTTATTACTAAAACAATAAGGTGCTCAATCGTACCTTAAATACACGGCACAAAACATTCCAGAGAATTACTGTCGAGCTCCTATTCTATACTCCGCAGGTGAATACCAACTGTCAGCGTTTCAAGATGGACGGGGTAAAAAGGGGGGAAGGGTAACACGGGGTAAGGGGTAAGGCGTACCTATTTGTCTTGTGGGAGACATGTGATCGTAGCCTGAGATGTTTGTTTATTTGTTCTTAGTATAGTGTAGTGCTGGTTTGATGTTCGGATGACTAATGTTTGTTGTGTTTAGTCTAGGAATTTAATTTATTTTGTGAAGTCTTAAGGTTGTTTTGAGGTTGAGAGTTTGAGTGCATAGTTGGCGCGGTGGCTGGGTAACTAAATGCCGCGCAACGTGTAGCGGGTTCGAATCCCACGGAGCAACTCTTTGTGTGATGCACAAATTGTTGTTTCAGGTCTGGGTGTCTTTGTGTATATGATCTTGTATGTTTGTAAAACCAACGACACAAGATAAAATCCTAGTGTGGGGTAACGTTTTATAACACAAAATAGTTAAAAAATTTACAGGGTTAAAAGTAAAGGAACATAATAAGAAAACCCAGAAACTATCGGCCCGTTTGGACTCATATTGAGTACGGTTTTCAAAAATTCTCAGAGTGATTCATGACCAAAAGTTTAAGTTTATAATTCGCTGAAGGTTTAAACAAAAAGGTCAGAATAATAACATGTCAGGTCAAAGACAGAATACCTAGTTAAAAATTTAAAAAAACTCCGTGGAATATTTGTTGCCTAAAGAAGTGAAATCATTACATATTACTATGGTTCATCATAAATTAAATAAACACCACAACACCAACACACGCTAACGTGCCAAAAACTATAGCAATGCATCCAAGCTGTCACCATTGTACCCCAAGTAACATACTGTTCAAGTAACTAGTTATAACTCACCTGTTTCAGGCGATAACTGTCCAACTTCTGCTGCGATGTAAACCTCAGGGCTTCGTAATTAGAGGGTTATGATTTTAGCTCGTGGTGGCTCGGAGGTTTAACACGCTCACTTCTCATGCATGATGGCCGGGTTCGCCAACGGCATGTACACACGGCTACACATCGAGTTTTACATAACCAGTATAAACTGAACGTTTAATGTGCGGAAAGATGATGCGACGCGACACCAGGATAAACCGGTTTTGTATAGATTGATGTGTGGCCGTGTGTACCAATGTGACATTTTCCGAGTTATATGTACTTTTTAATATTATCTAGACAGCACTGATAAACGGTGAAGGAAGACATTGTGAGGAAACCTGGGCTTATAGTTTCTAATTATAAGTTTAAAATCGCCAACTCGCATTGAGCAAGCGTGGTGATTAATGCTCAAACCTTCTCCGTGTGAAAAGAGGCTTTGCTCAGCAGTGGGCATTTATAGGTTGTTGATGACGAAGTCTGGAAATGTACCCGGTATATGGCAGTAACCTCACCCCCTATTCCATGGGACTCATAACATAATTAGTAATAAGTGGGTGTTACATTGTACAGTGGCATTATATGCCGTTATGTGGACCTCTGCCTAAACCTTCGGGGATAAAAGGCGTGATGTTATGTATGTATGAAGATTTTCATTTTACTAACGAATACCCTGATCGATCTACCGCTGACATACTTCTTGAAATCTCAAATTAAATGAAACAGCATAGTGTTTAGTACATAAGTATACTATTACATAAATATAGATATAGAAGTTTCGTAAAATCGGTCCAGCCATTCCAGAGACTAGCCAGTACAGACAGACGGACAAAAAATGTAAAAAATGTTATTTTGGTAGGTATGTGTATCGTATGTAGGTATATTCATATACATGTAGTAAAAAGTAAAAAAAGTTACATATTACAAACAGACATTCCAATTTTATTTATCAGCATAGATGTACAAAATATAATAACATATAGATATACCTTTTATTCTTGGAATAGGCAGATATAAAATTATTATCAGGAGCTACCAATCAATAGTAGGAAAAAATGCCAAAACATATTCCACAAAGGTCATTGTATCTTTACATATCTGAATACCAAATAATAAGGAAGCGGTAATAATTCCATATTGGTGAATGAACTGTTTGATACTATTCAGGGAAAATAAGAATAAGTTGTTTATTTAGCTTATTTGTTCCTATCTTTAATCAAGTGTGTTACTGTGAGGAAAATGAAAGTAAAAACGAAGTATACAGAGTGGATATGAATGGGGTCATCGGTAGAGGGCAGTCTAGATGGATATATACTGACAATATTGGCGATATATTAAAAAAGGGCCAAATTAAAAATGTGTCTAATTTTAACCGACGAGCATGCATAAAAATATTGAGAACTGGTTGATGAAGCGAAAGAGGTATGTAGGAATTGTACCTACTAATTGGCGTTCCATAGTCTCTGCCTACCCCTATGAGAGATAGGCGTGAAGTTATGTATAATTGCTTCGATAATCTTCTAGCTTCTACTCGAAATGTACTCATTTGCATCATCATAGAAGTTATTATAGAAACAAATAAAGTCAGGTCTAAACCATTATCTTAAAAGTCACCCTTCTGACGTCACGAAAATCTAACTCATTATTTATATCTCTAAAACATTTTATCGATGTTATATATAAACAATTTTTATGAAAAGAATCGACATTCCATTAGATTCCTATACTTGTAAGAGAAAGAAGACAAATAATATCAAAATATGATTGATAAATACTATGTACGAACATTTTAGTGACAAGCTTTTCTACATAATAGTATGTATTGTTGTTTGTCTGTTTGTCTGTACAAAAGATTCGGTGCCACAATAAGATAACGTATTGAATATGTCGAGTCGAGTAACGTTTATAAATGTTTGTTGAAATTATTTGTTGGTGTGGGTGAATAATGTGTTTTTTTTATTTTTTATTTTTATTTACACTTTAATGCACACAAAATAAGGTACATAAGGCGGACTTAATGCCATATGGCATTTTCTCCCAGTCAACCTTTGGGTTAAAAGTAAGCTCAGCGAAAATGGGCTTGTGTAATAATTATGCAAAATAAACAAAATAAATAACTAATAGCAATAATGAATACTGTATAACATAATGTATAAAAATATATAATAAATACAAAATATGTACATAAATAAGTTCATATATATATATATATATATAATTATAATATAATATAAATTGACGAAGACACGAACTCAGCGTTGTAGCGCCTTTAAATAGATCTCACGAACACTACGTTTAAAAGCCATTTTGTTTGGAGCCATTCTTATACTATGGGGTAGTGCATTCCATAATTTAATTACACTAACTCTGAAGGAGTTACAAACGAAAGAAGTGTGGTGAGACGGGATCTCTAGAAGCAAACTTTCAGCTGAACGGAGATTTCGGCTGTGAGAGCTGCCCAAAATCTGAAAGCCAGACTTTAGGTATTCAGGAGCACAAGGATCATTTAGAATAGAGAAGAGCATGCAGAGGGATCTAAGGGATCGCCTCTCACGGATAGGAAGCCATTTAAGCTGAGCGCGAAAGGAAGAGACATGGTCGTACTTACGAAGTCCGAAGATAAAGCGGATACAATTGTTGAGCATTCGATCCAATTTGTTAAGAAGGTCTTGGGATAGGTCAGAGTAACAAACATCAGCATAATCAATCACAGGAAGCACAAGAGACCGAACAAGCAGCGCTTTTGTATTTGGTGGAAGAAAGTTTTTAAATCTGTAGAGAGATCGCAGCGTGGCAGTGACTCTTTTACTTACCTGAGTGACATGATGGTTCCAACTGAGCCCTCCATCCAGGTACAGTCCCAAGTCCTGTTGGTTACACGTCTGGCAAGTTCTTCTTATGTGATATAAACACTTTTTGGTACTAGAGCTTCTTATAAATACATTTTTGTAACTAACTTGTAATGTATGTACTTAAAACGAACTTCATTTTAAATGGAATTGGGTAATTCGACACGTATTTTTGTCTTTATTATATACTTTCGACGATATATTGATTTGAATTGTGACGTCACACGATATATTTGAAATATGGTGTGACTGTGTGACGTCACGATTTACTACATTTAATAGAGTAGCGTGACGTAACGATCTCCCACTCCTAAACTTAAATCCGTTTTATTTAAGTAATAGTTTTCTTATACGAAAATATTAAAAAATATATGTCTAATATTTTTTCTTTATCTAACTGACGGACTAATTACATTTTTAATTTTTATCATACACTGTACTACTATATTTTTACTTCTGTGCATAATTTTTATAGTAAAAAGTAGGGTCTTGTGTCTATGATTATAATATTATGTATTAAAACTTTCGTAAGACATACTATTTTTTTTTTATTTCATGAACCGACCTTCGACCACTATATCGTCTGGTGGTAAGCGATGATGAGGTCTACGATGGAGCACGTCGTCCCATAAGCAACCTATTCATTCGGGCCTTGAAGACACTCAAGAAATACAGTCTCTGGCAAATTATTATCATTAATTATTGCTTTCAGCTTTCTCACGTAACTGTTTGACGAGGAACTCGACTAGTTTCAAGCCATGATAGAGGCTCATATTCATGAGCATTTTGATAAGCCTTAAACACAATAATTAATCTTGTTACGTTTTATAATAACTATCATAGGACATACTAAATTAACTAAAAATCAAGGCTGCGCGATATCACCGTGACCGCGCACGCTGGTCATGAGGAAGAACCCCTCTGTGGTTCGAAACTAGTAGAGCTTTTCTCAGTATGCCCGCGATTTTTAGTTAAATTAGTCTTGTGTCTAATAAGAAATAACGCAGATTAAAATGTCTGTTCTACAATTTGTGATGAAGTTGCTTTTAGCTTAACTCTTGGTGATTAATATACGTATTGTTCTAATTACGAAATGTATCAAATTATCTATTAGTTAGATTAACACCAATATGACTTTTTTTAAGGGAGGAAAATCATTGAATGACTGCTCCCGCCTGGGTGAGGCGGGAGGGAATGTCAGACTGTTACCGACTAAAAACCACCCCGTTCCTTCTCCTGCACGTCGAGCTAGAGCCCCGGTAACCCGTTGGGTTCTCTGCGATACACCAATATGACTAGGGTTCTAGTCTTATTAGAAAAATGCACCAAGCTTATAATAGTAATATGATTGAATTTTTCTCGAGCCAATATTTAGAGATTTTAAAATTTAAAATCTGGGTGGCCTGGTTCTCGTCACTGTATGGGCGAAGAGACTTACCGAGTATAATCCGGATCAAGCCGGATAAATACGCCGGCTACCCGGTACGGATATCCCGTAAAAGGTACGTGTAAACGAAAGTATGAGTGTTTAAAAAAATACTTATTGGAAACACATGATGTATATATATGTTATTACGTTTAAACTGTGAAACACCGCGAGGACACCGGTGACCGCAACCTATTGTTCTTTAATTGTGTCTATAATGACGGTACTCAAAGAGTTAAGTAAGCGAATGTTTTTTTTTTGATAACACATGCCCATAAGCTTTAGCTCTTATTAAAGAAGGATGAAGTTTTATTGTCCTCTAAAATAAAGAACCTAACATAATATCTGAACGTAACCGTAAACTTTTTAATAGGATTCCTCCAACATAATTTTTTCATGATTCTAAATTCAAATTGTGTAGCGTATTCATTCAGTGAGTACATAGTTAAAATTATTACTAATTTTTACGTCAGCACAATACAGTCGGTCCGTCCTTTTCACTCCTAATGTAAACAACAAAATCCCTTCACATCCACATAGTTCGCCCACACCCAAACCCCATAGTTTCCAATTACCAAACTTCCATATCCACTAATCTTTTCCAAGCAAACTTCGATCCTTTAGACGTCTTAATTAAATTTCCTTACATCCCCTACACATCAAAGAGGCAGTTTTTGCCCAATCTCCCCTATAATTAGACCGCGGGCGAACCACGGAGTTTCTTCATCAAGATACTCTGCGCGTTAGTTTAGTCTTAGTTTAATGTATGCACATTATCTAAGCAAGTTCGGTACGCTTCCATTTCACCCCTGCCTCCCCTTACGTGTGCTCAATTTAGTTGGTACCTCACATAACGCTGTGTACTGTTAACGGTTATGTACTGTATGGGTATGTGTTTATTTGGTATGTTGTTTAATCGATAGTAGATTTGTGTGTTTGTTATAAAATGGGGTCTGGTTGTAGTTCTTTGTTTAGCAATATCATCATCATCATCAACAGCCAAAAGACTGCCTCGTTGGTCGAGTGGTCGCAATTGCGACTGCCGGGTCGGGGTCGGGTTCGATTCCCGGGTCGGGCAAAGTATTACTAGGTTTTTAAAAAATTCTCAGTAGTAGCACGGAGTCTGGAACTGTGCCCGGTATATGGCAATAGGCTCACCCTCTATTACATGGGCCTCATAACATAAATGGTGAAAAGTGGGTGTTACATTGTACAGTGGTATGGTGTGCACCTCTGCCTACCCCTTCGAGGATAAAAGGCGTGATGTTATGTGTCATCAACAGCTAAAAGACTTCTGGACAACGGCCTCCCCATTGGTCCTCCACGTCGAACGACAACTCCACTTGCATCCATACCGGCTCCCCGCAACTCTAGCGATGTCGTCGGTCCACCTAGCGGGAGGCCTGCCCACGCTTGAACTGAAAAAGTAAGGCTACGTAAGACAGAGAGAAAAATATAAGCAACACAATTTAATAAATTGTAGATTTTTAGAATACCTATCGAAATTAACTAAAACTCTCGGGTTACTCACGTAAATATACTAAGAAAAGCTCTACTAGTATCGAATGACACAGAGGGGTTTTTCCTTATGAGCAGCGTGCGCGGTCGCGGCGATGAGACAGTAGGCTGCCCGAACTATTCTCAGTACATTCAAGTGAGTAACCAGCGAGTTTTAATTAATTTAAATTGTAGATTTGTATTGTGTAAAAATGCTGTAACTATGTAGTTCATTGTTAAATATCAAGTTAAGTTCGTATAAAAATGTAATTGACATCACCCATACACTTAAAAAGCAACAATCTACAAATATAGAATTTAAACTTAATCTGTAACAAAATAGAGATCAAAATCCACTCAAATCTATCAATTTATACAATGTATAAGTACTGAGGGAAGTCTATAATCGGTTCATTCGTCAGTCGCATACGTAACTTGTAAGTAGAAGTTGTGAGTGCAATTCGAATTCACTCTGTAGGTCATAGTTCAGTACAGTCGTTATTGTTGTAAGTGCAAGAGATTTCAATTGTCGTGTGCTTGCTGAATTATCGAGTGGAATAGAAATGTATGGTGAAGGAAGACGTAACTTATTTGTTAACTCGATCAGATTACCTTGTTGATCGAGAGGTTGTATGTGGAATTGCAGTTCTTTGAACAATTTTCAGTAGTTAAAATGTAGTAGTCTGTATATGGTAATAGGTTCTTTCTATAAAATGGGACTCATAGCATAGGTACTAAACTGGTAACAGAAGTGAATAAAAATTAAAAGGTATCCACCTCTTCGGGGATTATAGGATAAATATTTATATTATGTGTATTTCTATGACTCATATAGGCTATGGGGATCTCGTGTTTGATTCCCTGATTGGGCGAAAATTTCTAAGTCTGGAATTATGCCAGAAATAGGCTCACCCCCCATTACATGGGACTTAACATAAATAGTGAAAAGTGGGTATACATTGTACCGTGGCATTAAATGCCGTAATGTGCACCTCTGCCTACCCTTTCGGGGATAAAAGGCGTGATGGCAAGTTCTGTTATTTCCATAATATAATAGAAAAGTTCAAAAATAAAAAATCGTAAATCCCTCTATCGATTTATGATTCGATCGATTACGAAACCGAAAAACTAACCACTATTATTTTCTTGTATTCAAAATGTTAAAACTATAGATGGCCAATAATACCCGAGTTTGTCAGTTGACAGAAATTACACGCAACCTCCAAACTATTGACATGAGAGGGTTGAAGTAAATTTGGCGTGCCTTTGATGTAACCAAATGGTGGGGGAGACTGTTTGGCGCAAATTAATATGAAAATTATAGTTTCAAAGCGCTTTAAGGGATGTGTAGAATAGATGTTTTGTTTTGGTATATTGTTTTTTGAAAAACAAAGACATGTATGTTACATATTTTATTGAAAAAGGTGTAATTTCCTTGCGTTATTGATTTTGAGTAATATTTAGTTAGTTAACTACATATATCTCAGTTAAATTTAGCAAATAACAACACTCAATAGTAAGTACATAATATAGTATTTTCATGCATGACGTACGAGTCACTGTGAAAGAATCCCAAACAATAATCATCATTCAAGCGCCGGTTGTTTTAAAGTTATTATTAAAATTTTAGTGAAATATAGGTACGAAATTAATTATTACATACAACACAAAGGCCATGTTTTAACCCACGAAAACCTCGACGAAACTGCTGTATCATCTACCGTTGCTACACGGCAGACATAACAATCAAAGAAAACATAACTAAACAAAATTAATATGCAGCAACTAACTTAACATACATAAAATAGAACAAAGAAATAAATGAATACATAAAGCGAACCACACACATAGTAAGTTGGCACGTTGTATATAAGTGGTTATGTACAGCTAGCAGACAAGTCCGCTGAATACATTATGTAAGGGTAACAAAGCCTCGTATGTACCTATTGCCCACCAAATTCTAACTCTTGATGTGGTTCAAGGCGTGAGACATCGCGGAAAATAATTGATAAATGTTTGCCAAGACCAAAAGGCATGGCAGAAACTGAAGTAGGCGTACACCCTAAGGGTAGAAAAAGGCTGTCGCGGAGAACCTAACGGGTTACTGGGGCTCCGGCTCGAAGTTCAGGAGTAGGAGCGGGGTGGTTTTAAGTCAGTAAGAGCGGGAAAAGTCATTCGATGATTTCCCCCCCTTAAAAAAGAAGGCCAAAAAAGGCTAAAGAAGAAGAAGATTGTTAAATTGTAAATTAGTGCGAGTAATTCTGCAAAGTATATGTAATCACGCCTTTTGATTTGAAGAGGATAGGCAAAGATGCATATTTATACCGAAGCTATTATATGAGTCTTATATTAATACTGGTGAAAAGTCTATTATATGGATTAGTGAACAAGCAAACACATGAATCGCCTGCACCTGCAAAACCAAAGGAGATAGTGTGTTGTTGCAAGCCTTGTAAAGGCATTTTTGCCAATATTGTTATTACTACTATGTAAAACCCCGAATTAAATTGGAATACCCCGGACACAATTCCATACTCCGTAGGTTACTGAGAATTTTGTGAAATAACCAAGTATATATAAACTGAACTGATCGAATCTTCACTAAAGACATTTTATTTGAATACACTAACTGTTCTTCTAGCTTTACCCCGCTGCCGTTTATCCCAGACACCAGTTCCGCGCGGGTGGGTAAGCAACAAAGGCGGAATTTCGCCAGAGCCATCCACCCACAAACAAACAGCCAGCCGTTTCGCATTCCGTCCACTGGAGGCTGTGACGAGCTGAATTCAGCCTGCGAACCTCACACATGGAAGTCGGAATGTGTATAGTAAGTAGCTGGTTTAAGTATAAACTGCTATAGAAGATTAATGAGTGTGTAGTTTGTGTAGTCTGTGTAAGAGGTTTCGGAAGGGTAAGAGTGGTTAAATCAAATTAAATTTATCTCTGTGTAGTTATTTAGTTGTGCATGTGTCTAAAGTAAAGAATATCTATTAATTGATGTGAATGTTTTTGTAACAAACTGGTAAAAGTATTGATGCTTACATCTGGTAGATATACCTAACTGAAAAGTCGCGCATAACTTGAATATGATTTTTTATATCTTGACAATGGTTCCAAATAGCCCAGCTTTCTAATTGTACGGTCAAACTTCTGCGTCTCTTCTTCCCACTGAAAAATAGACGTTATATCAACACACATAAAGCAAAAATTAATAATTACAACATCTTAACCCTAACAGCCAACAAAATTTCATATCACACCTTAGCAGAAAAATCAAACAGACTTGTTTTACAAAATCTCAACCGCTGTATACAGTATAACATATAAAGCTGGTACAGAATCGTATGTTGTAGTATACAGCTTTAACATAGTATATGTTGTAGGGTTATTTACCCAACGTATTTGCTCCGGGCGGGGCGCGGACCGACGGGTTACAAACGTTTGCATTACCAACTGGATATCAAATAGTGATGGGATGTTATCGATAGAATTGGGGATTCTATCGCTGTGAGATGTTTTTAAGGATTGTGATCAAGATAGGAATACTGGCGATACTAAAGAAAGAAGGTTACTGAACTAGATCTGAATGTCATATTAGGCATTAGACAAGCATAAATGCTACGATTTAATCGTAAGGTTAAGCCCAGTTAAGATTTGAAGAAAATAAATGTTTCTGCGCAAAATATTGACAGTAATGCAGCTTTCTATTGAATAAGTGCTTCCATGTTCAAGTTATGGAAAAATTTGTAGGAGTAGCTTTTCCATGTTGTGATCTTAAACTTAAAGTGATTTTTCTTTAACAATATTTTGTATAAATTACGTAACATTATCATCGATACCAAAATCGATGTACAGCTCACCCCCTCACTACCGTCAGCATAGCCCGTGGTGCTTGCGGGGCGAAACCGAATTTCCGAAACGTCTAATAAGTTGGATGTTAAGCTGACAGCACCATGTACTATGTACATGACAACACCACCCGAACAAGACCTCCCACCCCCCTTTAACCTATATATTTTACTAAACTATTAGGGGAATGTTGAAGGCAGTGATAGGTCATGTTAGATTGGTCGGTTTCAGCGTGTGAGTCTCATTTGCCAACGCTAGTTACTACGTTGCTGAAGATTCAAAATTAGGAAATGTTTAGTTAGACGTTGCAAAGGGTGAGGTTTATACACATTGCATTTTAGGAAATAATTGCTTGCTTGTGTTTAAGACAGTAATTTAAGACACATACACAATATATGTCAGATCTTGAAAGCGCTATTACGAATGAGATGTAACAGATGTCTGAGAAATTGTGCAAAGGTGCTAGTAAACACGATATATTTCTCTCAGAAATTTTGTAATACACTAACCGTCGACAAGGCAAGTTGCAATTGCATTCAACATTTACAACAAGAATATAACTTAACTAAAATCGCGGGTTACTGACGTAAAAATACTGAGAAATACTAGTTTCAGTAGGCTATGCGACATCGCCGCAACCGTGCATGAGCAGCGCTCATAAGGAAGAGCCCCTGTGTGGCTCGAAACTCGTAGAGCTTTTCTCAGTAACCAGCGATTTTTAGTTAATTTAGAATGTCTCACGTAGCTTATCATAAAAATTTAACTAGACATAATTTCTCAGTCCCGATTCTACTTACCTTACGAAATATGACATTGTCTGTGTAATTACCACTTAACTGTTTGCGCCCAAAGAACTAAACTGTCTGCAATAAAAGAACACAAGAAAAGTCTTAAATAACACGAACAAAACAACTCAAACACAATCAACATTAAATTACAATAAACCACGAAAAACAGATTCAACGAATCACAATTTCATAAACAAATTCAAAAGTGCTCTAAACAAAAAATGTTCATTCATTCTTGTATCCGTGGATCGTATTTATCATAAAAACGGGACTCAACAAGTGTTGGGGACTAAGAATCGAGTGTCGAACGTTAATGAGTCTCCCCCCTCCCCCCTCGGATTAACTGACTAATTAAGGGAAAAACGGGAGAAAAACTCGGCCAGTCACCCGACGCGATCTACTTTCATTTGAGGCAGGTCCGGGACGATTTTTACGTCAGTTTTGAAGTCGTTTTTAGATTGTTGGCGAAATTTGTATTGGCCGTTGTTGTTGGTGGATTTTGGTGACGAGTGTTGTGTGTGATGTTTCTTTTAACTGACTTCAAGAGAACGAGGTTATTATAGGAGATATAGTTATTGCGTGATGTGATTATGAAGTACTTAATTATTGACCTAAGGTTGGGTTTTTCTACTTATTGTAGATATTTGGCCATTTTGTAACTGTAATTTATAATGGAAAAAAGAAAAAACACATAAGAGAATAAGTACACATTTTATTCTGATTGACGCTATTGGAAGCTTCACCAGACCTACTCTTATAAGACTGAGTTAAAATAATTCTTATAAGAAACTCCCATTTGATATCAAAAACGATTTTTAAGTCAAGCGTAAAGGACTAACTAATACTTAGCTATGGACCAAAAACTACAATACATACGAATATACTCCCAACATAAAAACAAAACGTAACGTCTTCAGTGGCCAAGACGCTCCAACAGGACTACCCGTGCTCTCGCGAACATTGCCGCGTTGAGCAATCATAATGAATATTTTATTTTATCATAGCGCGCCCCGCTCCCCGCGGCCCACGCCAGCGCCCCGCCTCCCAGCCATGAACTTGACACCGAGCGAAAAATTAGTTCACAAGGCGAAAGTGAACTTTGTACAGAGTTTGCACTTTTTGAGCGAACCTAGACTGAGATAAAAGAAGTTTCAGACTTCCCCGAGCTTCGGGACGCTTCCACGCCCGCTTCATCGCGTCACCTGTCCGCCTTAGACGACCACCCGATGCCTTCATCGTAATCACACTTATAGTTATTCTACATAATTCTCTCTCTCGCTAATTAACCCCTCAAAGCTCAAAGTTATCAAATAAGCCTTATCCACAGAACCCTTTTTTTAAACAGTTCAAAAAGCACCGAGAGCAGGCTACTTGTGAATTAACATACTTTACTCAAAGCTACCAAACTAACCGCGTATGAGAAAAAAAATCTAACGTATTTCACGCATTCACTCAGTGTATGAGGCTAATTAAAAAAGTACAGAGGTTGGTTCCGCGAGTGGCGTAGTTCCGCTACTCTCCGGTAGGTAGCGTTTTTCGCTTTGACGAGTCTTGGGGGGTTTTTGTGGGCTTATGGCATGTTTGTGAGGTTTCATTTTTTAATGAGGTCGTGTATTCGGGGCCCGGTGGGGGATTGCGGTTGCCCGGCGCGGTGCTTTGTGCGGCCGATAAGCTCAGAGCTGCAGCGCGCACCACGCAAAGGGAGGCCGCACGTGTGTGCGTTCATGAAAGAGTTACATTAAGGCTTGCTGTTCACTTATTCATGGCGCACCGCAGATGGAAAGGTTATTAGGACGGGACGCTTGTGCCTCCCGCCATGCTGGTGACAGATACTAGATTTCTTTGATAGGAACATTGAACCACACCACTATGTTCATGTTTAAACATGTGCGTTTACAGCATCATTTAAGCTATCGAAGCAACGTCAGCTACTAAAGATTGAAGGCTCTCAAATCAGAGCAATATACCTATTGTTTTGCTAAACTGCATATTTCATTTTATATAAGACTTTTTTGTATCATTTTAATTTAAATTATTGAATGCAATAGAATTAACTTCATGCAAGTGAAAATTATTCAGAAGTTACTAATCTGCCTAGTCCGGTGGCTCTGTAGGTAATTGTAGAACGGGCATTAGTAACCTATGATAATTTAGTGATACAATCGGTTCTACACTACATACTTAATAGCGATAATAGCGATATCAATGTATAAACTTTACTTTTGATAAACGATGGCTTTTCCTTATACAAAGTTGAACTCATTGGTCACCGCACTTATTCAAGGCGGATAAGTGATTTCAGACTTCAAACCCACAATTTAAACATTAGAAGGTTTCTTCTCGATATTTTCTTTCACAAATTTCAGTTGTGTCTAATTTAACTTGGAAAGCAAGTATTTATTTAATATGACTTGGACAACTCAACTGATACATACCAAGATTCCAACACGAATTGATTTAAAAAATATAACGGTAAAAATGGCACTAGAATAGAATGCAAATGGTTCATAATATTGTAAAATTAAATGTTCTAATTTAGCGCTTATGTAACGAAACCAATATTAATATTGGTCAAGTATACTATTCAGTCATTAAAGCATCTTAGGTACCTAACTACTTTCGCGCGCCCCTCAAAGTGCCATTAGACCACCACAGATGGGGCCCTATAGGGCTGATGCTGATACGGAGCCGCGGAGGACTTAAAGGACTGCCGGGTCTCCTCGAAGTGCAGGAGTAGGAACAGGTGGTTCTTAGTCAATAAGAGTCTGACACTCCCTCCCCTAACCCGAGCGGAAGAAGTCATTGGATGATAATCCCCACACAATAAAAAAAATCTTGACCCTCCCCGCCTCCTAACGTACTCTTTGATATTTCCCAATATTATAATCTAAAACTATTATAATCAGAATACTAGTCCACTTAGTATAGTGGCGTTACATTGTCTAACATGTATCACTATCATGAAATATTTTATTTTTTCTCATAAATAAAAAAAATGAAGACAGATAGAAAGCAGAACTTAAGGACCAAATAATGAATCTAAGGTGGAACTTAAAAATGAAATACATATATTTTAATAACGACTAGTCTCTGGCCGGTGTTCCAAGCAATAAAACGGTATCAGAAACAGCGTAGACCACAGCAATAAGAAAATTGAAATAAATTTTTACCATTGGTTTGAATTGGAAAACAAGAGGACGATCTAAATAATGTGAGGAATATATTTAAGGAGAAGAGGTTTCCATGAGATAATGATTGGTTGGAAAGAAGGGAAAAAGGAGATCAATGGACCTGATTCTAAATTACAGGTGAATAGAGTTGCAAGAAGAAAATTTCTGTATAATGATAGTTCTTATACATGTCCTATTCATTAGTTAAAATAATTACTAAAATGTTGGTTGCATTGGGATCCCTACTTAGGTAGGTACCTTTTCTATAAGTCCGGATTTGCAACTTATTCAACACATAAAACTCTGCCCAAAGAAAACTAATAATTTTATTGAAGAAAAATATTTTAGAGAAGTATTGCATTAGATGGAGCCTAAAACTTTTTTTTAAATACTCCTTTATCCTACATATTATTATCACAAACTCACACATTTTTTCCGCAGTTTCACATTTACAAGTGTGGTTAATTTAGTGCAGCGCCATCTCTCCGCGAGTAGCTAGTTCAACTTTTTGACAACAGATGGCACAATTGAGTCCATTTTGTTATATTATTACGGGAGATATGAACGCTCCCGCTGTAGTGAAATGGTAGTCCAAAGAAAGTTATTTGTTTTTGTATTTTGTCTCATGATTTTGGTAGTATCACTGTGATAAGAACTTAACATTTGAAGAATCTTAGATGGAAAAATTAATCGTTTCTCATTGTTTTCCTTCATATTAGGTAGACATCATCTTATCCAGATTCAGAAGCTATGTAATTAATGTTTTTGCACTGTATCTCCATCTACCTCAAAATATTTTGAAGATTTATGACGATCCTCTTTAATTTTCTTTCCTTCTTTAGTATTTACCACAGCGAGAATAAATCTATGGAAACATAAAGAGGTAAAATCAAGATACTTCAAACAACGCCAGAAAAAAACAAAGAAAAAATTCCAAACACGAAAATCTGATGTCGTGAGCTGTCAATTACAAAATTCTTGGTCACTTCACATCTCACAATAATATATTATTTTTTGGTTATTAAAAAAAGGAAAATGACAAATTCAATGTCTAGTGGATGTTTAGTTTTGGCCAGCTGGTGATTTAAGTGGTGAAATGGTTCGGTGGAGGTATTGCATTGCGCTGGCAATGCTGCTCCTTCTACCAGCGAAAACTGAAGACTTCGATGAAGAGTGAGTGTCCCCTTCTATACGGAGTCTTAAAAATCCATGAAACGTATCATATTGATGTGCCTAATGGCATCCGATGTGGACAGTCATGTGGTTGTCATGTTGACATAAACAGACTATAAAAGTGGCTGAGACAAAAAAATAAAAGTCATTTTTTTCGTCCAAGATATCAGCACTAGTTTAGCTTCATAACCTTAATTTCATTATTTTATTAATAACATGTTTGTTTGCTTCTTAGCATTCTATGTCTCTTCCCATGTATTGTAGTCTATAAGATTACAGTCAGTCGAGGTACAAACCTCGATTGACTTACGGTCAGTTTCACAGTTCAAGCTCCTGATAAAAATTTAAAGCTAATGTTATGGTCAACCTCCATTTTTAATGTATCACGTAGATGTAACATTTGATTATTCAAAAACTGAAACTGACTGTAAGAAATGTAACGCTATACTTCCTTACCTTCCATATTCCAACCCACTAAAACGATATAACAATTATATCAAATAAAAGTTTAAAAAGTTCGACTTCAAGCAGTAGAAATGAAGAAGGTGAAGAGGAGGATGAGGATGACGAAGATGACGAAGACGATGATTCTGCAGCTGCAGCGGACAAAGGAGAAAGAGTGACAGTAGTACGGCGACCGCCACCTATCGTACCAACACCTAAAGCACTGACTGTCACTAGAACTGTAAAAAAACGGCCCCTCGAATGCTATGTGTGCGCTTACAAAGCCGAGACGCCGTTGAGAGCGTGCTTGGATCCGACTAAATACAGGTATTTTGTCGTTTCTTAACTGAACACGATTGATACCTACTCTGTAAAAATCTTCCTATTGATATCTGATCTGAAATTCTACCGCAGCAAAATTAAAAAGTTTGGCAATAATAATTATTATCCAATAGTAAGGTGTGATGATATTCACAAATGTCTTAATTCATGGGTTACGAGATGAGTTTAAAAAAGCGGTCGTAATTAATTACCAAATGTGTTCAGCGATAGCTAGACAGTTTGATAAGATCCGATTTGATTTACTTTCATTTCAATAGACGAAATCTATTATAGTTCCATTATGCAGGCTTTTAATCATTGTGTATTTACAGATACAATAAAAGTATTATTGTTTAACAGCAATATATATTTAGAGCTCCTTTATTTTTAAATATACCAACGAAATTGAAAATTTCTCAGGCCTAAGTACACTCCTGTTGTCTTCAGTAAGAGACATCCGAACTTTATCCGCTTCGGAGAAAGGTAGCGCTAATTCCTAGCCTGCAAATCCTATTTCTGTTGTTAACAACTCAGTTAAGTTTTTGTTATTTTCAGAGTGCACACGATCACATGTCACAGTGTGGACGACAAATGCTTTACGTCTGTCATATCAAAAGGCAACTCATACGAAGCGGTGGTGCGAGGATGCCGCTCTGGCTGTGTTGGCTCACCGGAGACTACTTGCTGCGAGGTACTTTGTTCAAATTGTTTGTGTAGATGTTACTTCAAAACATATTCATAAATACATTGAAGTTTCTATAACTTGCTGTGCTAACAGTTTTCAATTGGTTCGTTTTCTCCTTGATGTCAATAATTTCAAGATTTTTAAATCGTTGGCTTCTGGTGTTCAATTTTAGTTGACATTGTTAATATTTTTGAAAACTAATACTTCATAACTATTATCGCTGAACTTATTCAATTGAGAGCGGGAGGATATGCTGGCGTCTAAACTTAGGTGGTGGTTCACTGAACAGATATACGAGAAAATCTTATTTAGGATTCTTTGGATACCAGTCATCGGTTTAATTTTTTTCCTTTACATGTTTTTTAACAATATCTCTCAATTTACAGTTAAACCGATGCAACAACCAGGCATTTGCGATGCCCGTGATAGCACCCCGCACGCTGACTGCAGCCAGTGGCAAAGCAGGCAAGACAATACCGCCCACAATATTATTCTTCGTCACCGTATTGTTAGTGCTACAGACAGTTGTCAAAGTGGCCTTTGTGTAACCTTAAACGTCCTTCCATGAGGCATGCATGAACTTGAAGATGAATATTGCTCTTTCAATTTTTTTCTACATATTCAAAGGAACTTATCAAAATAAGTACCTTTTCCAACGTTACCACCGTGACCGATGGCCGCATGGTTCGGGTGCCAGTTTAATGTAATGAAGGAAGATACAAATATAGGATTGAAATCTTGTTACCGATAACTTTAGAAAGTACAAGCATATGACCGTGTGAGGTGACAGTGAAAATTTGTGGTGCATTTATAATTATGATGTTTTTGTGTAGTGAAGGATATTTTTTTGACGTTTGTATTAAATTTTGTCGCTCATTATTCACTGTTTTATTCCTTATACCGAAATTGGATTAATTACACAATTATAAGCTACAAACAGGTCTCAATTACCCTGGTTTCTCCCAAGAGTTAATTGTAACTTCACAAAACGGGATTAATTAAGTTTCAAAGATACACACCCGACCTGTAACCTACACGAGCCAATTCTAAGAACCACATAATTGTACAAAAGTTCTCCAAATTCTTCAAAGGAGCTCCTCAAAGGCCGCCCTTATAAAAGGTCTTATGATTGAAAGGCGCAAGGGAAGGGTCACTCGACCTCTGCGGTCAAGCCGCCTTTCCGCCCAATTGAGCCGCTTCCGCCCGCTAGGGGGCGCTGATGTGAGGATGGAATGAATTATTGACGGCTATAATGTTACGCCAAATATTTTTTGTGCGAAGAAAAATGTTTGAGTGTTAGATTAGCTTTATAGTTTAAGTTCTACATTTTTCACACTAGTATTTTCCTTTATAAATGTGAAAAGAGGTACATGTTATATGTTTATACCAATACACTTGAACACCTCTGGTGTTACAGGTATCCATGGGCGACGCCAACTGCTAACCATCAGGTGATCCCATAAAAAAACTTTATTATAGTTATGTTGTTTGTCCTATGAAATAAAATAAAATTGTTAAGAATGGTCACCACATTCTTTTCAATAAGCTCATTACGAAGTATCCGATCTACAAGTTACAAAGATACCTAACTCTTCCTTAAACTAATAAATATATGTACCTATAGGTACCAAAAAATCACACCAATAACTTTAGGTTTTCATACAACCTTACTGACGACCACTTGGGTAATATTGGCACCTATACTATACATCTCGATTATATTCAATTGGATCCCATCATGTCAATTTCTTCACATTTCCGCACCACTCATTCGAGGTGTTGAACCAAACATATTTCGACAACCGATCAAAATCTCTACCCTAAGGCACTCACCACGTGTGAAAACCCGTAGGAAATTCCAATAAACCCGCCGATTTCCCCTCAAAAAACCCTCAATTTAGGGTGTCCAGCGCGTTAAGAAGCCAGTTCACTTGTTCTCGACATATGGAACAAATCACTTGAAATTGAGATGAATAAAACAACCATACACGTGGAGTTGCTTAGGACTTTAACCTTTAACGTATATGGGTTATTTCCCTTTGTTTTTCTTTGAAAGAAAAATTGGTATTGTTAAATTTTTAGGGTGAGAAAGGTTGATATCCGGGCCGGACTTGTGGGTGATTTTTATTGGTTATAAACAGGGGTCCCGTGTTAGCGGTGATTCGGGTCATGTGAAGTTTGGTCAACAATGTACAGGGTGCGTCTGTTTGATTTGAAAGTTAAGAAGCTTGTTTCTTTTACTTTAGGACATTTTTGGGGTGTTTAACTTTTGCGTGTAGTTTTTTTAGGGTTGTTTGTGGAAGTGTATTGATGGAGGTATTTTTGTTTGTGAATTATGCTCGGATTTTAGATGTTAAGATAGAAAGAAAATACTTTGTTTCACACGGTAAAAAACAAGTGTTACACCCGAATACTGAAAGGCAATTCAATTTTAAGTCGCGCTTAAGTGTATTTCTGTCTCTACAAATTCTTTGTATATGACAGAGATAGCACGATATTTAAGTACAAGTTAAAATTGAGTAGCCTTTCAGTATTCGATAGTTAGTT
This sequence comes from Spodoptera littoralis, assembly GCA_902850265.1. NCBI lineage: Eukaryota > Metazoa > Arthropoda > Insecta > Lepidoptera > Noctuidae > Spodoptera > Spodoptera littoralis. The sequence continues at coordinate 10,031,694 of LR824545.2, forward strand.
TTTTAGATAGTCGTGGTGGCCCGGAGGTTTAAGACGCCCGCTTCTCATGCATGAGGCTGCGGGTTCGAAACTTACCAACAGCAAGTACCAATGTGACGTTTTCGAGTTATTACACTTTCTAAGATTATTTCGACACCACTATTTAACGAAAAAGGGCAATATCGTGAGGAAACCTAAGCTTAATAACTTCTAATTGTAAGTTTGAAATCGCCGCATTGAGCAAGCGTGGCGATTAATACTCAAACCTTCTCCGTGTGAGAAGAGGCCTTTGGTCAGCAGTGGTCACTTATAGGCTGTTGAAATTGTTTATTAGTTGGCACAGATGGATATATGTTCATATTTCAAGTCTATTGTTCATCCAAGTCCCATGTTAAAATAATGAAATGTAGTTACTATGTTTCTATGTTTAACAATACTCTGTATTCTAATGAACCATTTATAGCAGTATACAATGCTTCTTATGTAGTCAATGATGATAGGCTAGTTTCCTAAATTTTATTTTAATGCCCGTCTGGTAGATTATTTTAAAGCATTAGATACGTATTTTTTCTCTTTCGATGATATAGGACATTTCAAATCAATAGATTTGTCGTGTGACGTCACGCTACCTCCCACTCCTAAACTTAACTCCATTTTATCTAAGTATTGTAACTTTATACGAGAAAATAAAAAAATACGTGTCTCATATTTTTTCATTATCTCATCATCATCAGCCTGTATTGGTCCACTGCTGGACATAGGCCTCTCCTATGGCACGCCACTGAGCTCGGTCTTCAGCTCTTCTCATCCAACCACTGCCAGCCACCTTGCAGATGTCGTCACTCCACCTAGCTGGAGGGCGCCCTACACTGCATTTGCCCAGACGCGGTCTCCACTCTAGAACACGTTTACCCCAACGGTTATCGGTTCTTCGACAAATATGACCGGCCCACTGCCACTTCAGCTTACTGATCCTTTGGGCTATGTCGATAACTTTGGTTTCGGATTCGATCCTTCAAAGAGACTCCGAGCATAGCCCTCTCCATAGCTCGCTGCGCGACCTTAAATTGGTGGACCAGTCGCACTGTCAGTGTCCACGTCTCGGCTACGTATGTCATTACTGTAAGGACGCACTCGTTGGAGACTTTTGTCTTCAGGCTTTGCGGTATGTGAGACGAGAAGACTTGATTAAGTTTTCTATATGCTGCCCAGCCAAGCTGTATCCTTCTACGGGCCTGCTTTTTGAAGCTGTTCCTACCAAACTGCAGGGTTTGTCCTAGGTAGATGTATTCCTGAACGACTTCGAGAGGCGACCCGTTGAGAACAATTGGCTCGGGAATGACATGTTCATTGAACATTATTTTTGTTTTGTCCAAATTCATCCGGAGCCCAATGCGCGCGGAAGAATCAGCCAGGCTGCACAGCATATATTGCAAGTCCTGAACGGTTTCAGCCACGATGACGATATCATCTGCAAATCTCAAGTGTGAGAGATACTTGCCGTTTATGTTTATGCCCCGTTCTTTCCAATGCAGTGTCTTGAACATATCCTCCATAGCATTTGTGAACAATTTGGGGGATATAACATCCCCTTGTCTCACTCCTCCATGCAGGTTCAGACTGCTGATTTTGTACTTGGACGGCCATAGTCGCAGCTTCGTACAGTTCTCTCAGCACTTGGATATTTCATTATCTAACTGATGGAATAATTCTATTTTTGATTTTCTTACCCTGGAAACTACCCAATTATATTGGGGTGAATATAAAATTTAAGGAATTTAATACAACTGTTGATTTTTTGTTTTGATCGAATGACTCAGTGCAATAAAATGGAAGCGAAGATAAATTATGTCAATAGCTGCAGAGTATGTTTGTGATCAATAAAACATATTTCAAGACTGATCAGAGCCGTAAAACAGTTTTTAGCATCAGTAGAGTTGTAACAAAGAGAATGCACGTGAACAAACAAACGAACAAAAAAGTGCAAACATACAATCTTCAATATCTACTAAGAACATACAAGTAGTGTTACTTGCAATCACTGAAAAGTATGTTTTTATAAGAACTATCGTGAGACATACTAAATTAAGTAAAATCGCCGGTTACTCACGTGAATATACTGAGAAAAGCTCTACTAGTTTCGAACTACAGAGGGGTTCTTCCTCATGAGCAGCGTGCGCGGTCGCGGCGACGTCGCGTCACTGAGTGAGCTCTCAACGTCGACCCCTCTGTGGTTCGAAACTAGTAGATATTTTCTCAGTATATTCACGTGAGTAACCCGAGATTTTAGTTAATTCACTGAAAAGTAAACTCAACATCATCCTTTCTACCTCCCCGGAGATAGAACTCAAGATATTAAGTTCAGCACTTACCAGTCAACTGACAAGCCAACCTAAACCAAGAACTAAGTGTGGAAGAGCCATGCTTTGGCACGAATGGGCCGGCTCGACCTGGGTATACCACAGCGTCACACAGAACCGACGTGAAATAACAGTTCCGTTGCGTTTCATCGTGTGAGGGAGGCCCAATTACGCCCCCCCCATCTCCCCATTCCCTGAATCCCCAACAATCCTTAAAGTCCTAATCCCCAAAAGCCGGTAACGCACTTGTAACGGCTCTGGTGTTCCGGGTGTCCATATGCATCCGATTGCTTATCATCAAGTGATCCGTCTGTTCGTTTACCGGCTCATCTTATAAAAAATAACAAAACAATTTCACAGTAGTTACAAGCTCGCACGTGTTTACAAAAATACTTAAAAAATATTATCAATAACTAGACATCAGCATATCAAACTATCCTAGATTATCAAACATCTGCATTTTATTTTCAACTTTACCACAGAACAAAATAAGGTTGACAATCTAATAAAATAAGGTATAACTTGATTTGCTACATACATTGGTAGGTTTGCAATGAACTTTTGCACCTGGTAGGTACATCACAATAGTGCAGAGGCAATGATTGATCGACTCATTTGCCACGCACCATCGGTCAACACTAAGATTTGCACAACACTACGCTAGTGAGGGCATGGGCGACGTGAGAGCTTGTCGATGAACTATGAACAGATTGGATTGTTCTAAAGGATGTTGTTAGAACTGCATGGCTGTGAATTTATTATGTAAGTAATAATTTCATAAGGTTTCTTCATTAATTTTTTTTCTACATTATATATAAAAAAAAATATATTTTTTTTCATTTAATTTTATTAAACAGATATGGGACGCAGGGCTATTTTAAATAAGTTTTTGAAAAGTGAATTACTAATTAAACTGTCAAATACCAAGCGGTCACCGGGGACCGCGACCTATTGTTCTTTAATTGTGTCTATAAAACCGGTACTCGACGAGTTAAATTAATAATGACTATCAACGGAAATTAAATTCTAGTGATAGTCTAGTTTTTGTTAATACGTAAATTCACACTAGATCAAAATTATAAGTCTCAAAAATCTTGAAATATCGATATCGACTGTCACACACCACTATCTAAAAATGACAACTTTAAATACGCATTATTGACCGAATGACGAATGATCCACGCTGATTTGGATCAATAAAATTATGCAAAATCATCGCGCCATTGATACGTATTGACCGTTTTACTTTATTATTGAAAATATTGCGTTTGATCATAATCTTCGTGTCCGTGACATTTGTGGTTGTCATTGGGCAAAGTAAAGTAATGCTTAGTCATTGTTGCAACGGTTATTTTTACTAAATATCTGTAGAAAGGGAGATATTATTTCTTATAGTTACAATTTTGTTTGGGGTATTGCTGAATATGTGAACTAGACTCGTTTGGTGTGGGAGAACCATGCTTCCGCGCGAATGGGCTGGCTCGACCGGACTGATACCACGGCGTCACAGAAAACCGATGTGAAGCAACGCTTGCGTTGTGTTTCTTTGCGTGCCTGAGGTTAGCAGAGGCCCAATTAATCCTCCCCATTCCCCAATCCCTGAATTCCCAACAATCCTGAAATTTCTAATCTCCATAAGGCCGGTAACGCACTTGTAACGTTTCTGGTGTTCCAAGTGTCCATGAGCGACACCGATTGCTTACCATCATGTAATATGTCAGCTCGTTTGCCGGCTTGTGACATATAAAAAAATGATAATAATGTCACTAAGACTACCGTAGCCGGACATTTATGATATTAATAAGAATAATAAGATTCATTTTTATACAATACTTAAGTAACTGGTCCACATATTCAACAGAAAAATCCCTTGCGACTGAAATTCTCAATTTAGATGTTTCAGACAGAATAAAAACTAATAAAAGACTATTAAAAGAGACGTGAGCGAAGCGTTTCGCTTCACTTACGGCGATACAACACAAAGAGTGTAAACTAAAGATACAGTAACTACAGTACCTCTAGATACAGTACTACTAATTTTATAGTCTACCTACCTATTTTAAAATCACTGAATCGATCTAGGTTTTCCACTGAAAAATAGCACAGATGTTAAAATCAAAAGATTGTTTGGGTTGAGATTGATTAATAAGTGATTAATAGAGGTAAGTATTAGTGGACCTTCTTTTTTTTTTAATGTTTGAGTTTGAGAAGTCTGTACTACTTAGTGTGGTTTTTTTTATTCATAATTATGTTGTTCGATGCAGCTCTTGAGAGTAAAGTCTGCTTAATCCGGGTGACATTAGAGGTTGTTTTGGACTATAAGAAGGAGAAGAAATCAGTTGTCAAGGGCAAAAAAGGTAGCCTTCGTACCCCTTCTGATTTGTCTGTTGGGGCATCGGACTATGAATACACTATACCTAAGCAACTAAAAGAGATTACAAACAAGTACTTAACTTGCTGCTGCAAGTTACTGAATCAAAAATCTCACAATTTTTCATTCATAGACTTCAAATTAAATAATTAATCCATATTTGTATATACTAAGTTCTGAAGTACAGTAGTTGCATGAGTAATCCGAATACTGGTGGGTTTGTTGGCCGCAGTGACCGGCGGCCGGTCAGACGGACAAACAGTAGATATTTGCGTACGCGCCGTTTTTTGTTGGCACTCAGCCAGATGACCGCGCCTGCACTGCAGCTCTATACAGGGTGAGAGATATTAGAAGGTGTTTTTCAGACTTTTTATGGAGTATATCTTCATGAACATGCCCATGTCCTTGAAAAGGTTTAGAAATACGTGTGGAGACGGCAGTGAAGAATTATTGAAAATATTTATCGTCACACCTACTCTTATCATAGGAGCTGAGACAACAAATTTGACAGAAACCATGCAGTAGCATTTTCTGATGTATTTGAAACTTTTGAAATGCGATTATAACTTACCTAACATCCAAACCGTCTGCCTAGCGTGAAGAATAATGGCATACTCTTTTATGTGGAGGACGACATAGTCCAGCCAGTCCAGTAGACCAACATAAATATTTAGGCAATGACCGCAGTTTAGACCTATTAGACAAAGGCGAAGAAAATTTTTCCAACGCATTTAGATAGAAAGAATTTCTTAAAAATACCACAGCAGTAATGTCCACCCACTGTTCACAGTGCAAAGTGCATTAACATCGGCCGAAATGTGCATGTATTTTTGTCGGACGATAAATAGCCGGAATTCAGTTGCAAGCCGATGCTAAATATTTGCTGATAACTTCATTGCTGATGCATTTATGATCAACGGTTATTTCTGTTCGGGAAATTTCGGGTTTTCGTTCTTTACATGAGAATCAAAATGTTCTTTGTTGTTCAAGAATTGTACTGAAATTTATCCTTAAAGAATATTTTCATCTTATTTGCTGTTTTGCAGTCAGATGGTACCGTTTCACTAATTTCATTGTACTTAAAGACGAATCTAGAGCTAAAATCCGCATAATTTTTTTTCAGATTGCAGAACAAAATCTATCTTAGGTACTTCATACCCTTCTCAATTTTCATTGCCATTTAAATTTTCTCTTCCATAAAATAAATATAACGGAAATCTTCTCTAAGAACCGGGTCACAGGATTATTTAAAAGTTCAATAGTAAATTAGTTTTATAAATTGGTAGGTAATATCGGAGACACAAATCAGTTTTCTAACAAGTATAACGCCTACTTTTTCTTCATAACTAACATGATTAAAATAAAAGCTTCCTAGTTGCTTTAGTAATAAGATCGAAAACTGAATATCACAACTTTGGTATAGTTTGATGTGCGTCTACATACGGGCACTGTCCAACTGTCCTAACAAAGCGTGACCCGACGTGTGTCTGTAGATAATAAATTCAGTTACCTCTGTCTTCCTTCGCTCAGGACTAAGTTTTTCGACTTAAGATATCAGTTACCGCTAGTTTCAGAGGGGTGGATAAGTATGGAGTATGATTTTAAATTTAATATCATGATCAATAAACACATTTGCATAACGGTGCTGGCATCGTTCGGGTATACCGGAATCACCAGATAATGCATCTGCTCGTTTGCCCAATAACCGATTTCTAATCAAAATTAATTGTACCTACCTTCAATTCTAATGATTCTTGATAATAACATGATTATTATTGGAGTTATAAGATTACTTTATTGTGTAGTATACTAATATTAATCAGAACTTAAAACATTGACACTAAAACAGCAACACTAGAATAAAAGAAGGGAAGCAGCCTCCTAGGGCCGCTAAGGTGGCGGGACCTGCCGCAAACATAGCGGTAGATCGAAGCCTGCCGGGTGTGGTGATTCCGTAAGGGCAACCCGGGTCACGGTCACAGGCAGTGAAGGAACACCGCGGTGGTTTTAGCCGGTAAGAGTCCGGCACGCCCCCTCGTCGTCCCCACGACGCGGAAAGTCCATGAGGATTTCCATCGCGATAGAAAAAAAAACAATAGAGTAAAATAAAAACAATATGAAAGCCGTCTCCACTCCGCACTACGGCACCGGGCAGTGACTAGGCCGCTCTCATCCCCGCGACCCCATATACGGGTCTGATTGTAAAGTTCTTTAAGCCACAAACTTTACAACTACTCCAGCGAGTTCACAAGTCCACGTACTCCTTCCAGGCTTTGTTTGAAATTCACTTCGTGTGTCCCCACACTCCTTACTGAATCCTTTAGATTGCTTCGGATCGAGATAAGGTTTTCATCGAGTTCTTAGTTTGTTGATCTTGTTTTAAATGGGCAGCTTTTGACATTTTAAATTCTCAGTCATTGTTTTACGGATTAGTGTTATGCATTTGATGATGGGTTTGCTATTTATTTTGGTATTACTATATTAAAGAAGATCGCAAGTAGCAGCTCGAGATGAATTCAGGTTACTTCTGAAAGTCCTGCTCATTTGTACTTTAAGGGAATCAATATACTATATGACTGCACTGTTGGTGCGGTGGCTGGGCAACTGGCTGCCGCGCAACGTGTAGCGAGTTCGATTCCCGCACGGAACAACTCTTTGCGTGCTCCACAGATTGTTGTTCAGGGTCTGGGTGTCATATATATTTGTAATCGCACCCACGACATAGGAGAAAATCCTAGCGTGGGGCAAAGTTTTATGAAAATAAAAAATATAGTGTGATAAACTTAAAAGAACATTTCTATTTAGTTTTAATTAATCAAAATTACAATACAAACGAGATAATCTTCAGTAGCCAATGGGTAGTGAAGTAAACAATGCGATATTATGAATGTACCAGTGCGACCAATTCATTATTATACTCAGTGTAAATGTAAGCAAAGTCGGGACACAAGTATATACTAATAATTGTTAGTTGTGCAACCCACTACAATGTTGCATGAATGAATTATCATTCAGAATTAGGAGGATTGTCAGGTAACAATAATATGTTTAGAGATGTTTGTATGTTAGAGTGGTTTTAAGTATTTATTTTGGGTACGTAATGTTCTTTCTGAGTTCTTTTAAAACTTTCAATAAGATTTAGCATTCAATAAGATTTTTTTTTTTTATAAGCTATCTTGCAATGTTGCACTTTTTTTTTTAAAGTTATCTGAGATCTATTTCAGATGGGGCCCAATAGGCAGATGGGGCCCAACAGGGCCGATGCCGATCCGGAGTCGCGGAGAACCTAATGGGTAACCGGGGCTCCGGCTCGACGTGCAGGAGAAGGAACGGGGTGGTTTTTAGTCAGTAAGAGTCTGACACTCCCTTCCGCCTCACCCAGGCGGGAGCAGACATTCGATGATTTTCCCCCCTTAAAAAAAAATCTGAGATCTATTTGTTGCATAACTTTGACGAAGAGGAGGTTATCAATTACCTATAGTTATATCTATTGAGTTATAAGTTTAAAAAGTTTCAGTTCTTTTGATAAGTTGTCTAAACTTGTTTATTTTCCCAGATTTTTTTTTATTTCAATTAGGCCAGAATGGCACTTTTGAACGTCAAAAAAACAAAAATTTAAAGTGAAGCTATTTGCTCATTCCAAGGCGTAGATTCCTATGGAGAAGAACGAGCAAGAAACTCCATAGGTTACTCTTTTTCAATCAGGTTCACATACAATTTACTAGTTACATAGGTTTGGATTACATTGGTTGCTGTTTGGATTGTGCGAGAACAATGTAACACTAAAATCCAATCAAAGTGATCAAAAAAGAAAATAACCTTAAGGACAGTAATACAGTCTGGTTTATGAATTAGGAGGCAAACGAGCAGATGGATCACCTGATGGTAAGCAATCAGCGCCGCCCATGGACACCCGCAACACCAGAGGAGTCACAGGTACGTTGGCTGGCCTTTTAAAAAGGAATACGCTCTTTTCTTGAAGGTTTGAAGGTCGTATGGGTTCAGAAATACCGCCGACGACAGATCATTCCACATATGACTCTATTTCTTACAAACCAAATGTGTAACTTAACAAAAATCAATAGTATCAATCAACACAAATAAGACAAAGTTATCGATATATAATTTATCACCTCGCCCAATAGATCACGTTACTAGTACGGTAACACAGTAATCATCACTCGCAGTATTAATGCTGGAATTTAGACAATGCCATGAGCCGAGGCCAGCCCAGTTGTAAATTCGTGTGATCAATGTTTATTGTTCCCTTCAAGAACTAAGGTGGTCAGTGCAAAACAATTTGTATAATTTTCGATAATTTGGCAACTTCCAAATGTGTCAACAGCTATTTAGTTGTAATTGATGTATTGTGAGGTTTGGTAAACGGCGTTTAGTAATGTTGACTGCATTTTGCTGTTTGTGGGTGGTGTCATTGTACTATTTTTGGTTTAAACACTGTTTTATAATTTGTGTAAACGCCTGTGTCCCATGGAGGTAGGCTGAGACTATGGAATGCCAATTGCTACGATTCTTACATACCTCTTTGGCTTCGTCAACATAATGTAAGCATATGACGGGTGGATATATCACTGTATTTTGAGTCGTTAGTTCAATAGTTGTTAAGTAGTAACCTTCACTTGTACAGTCTGCAAGCCTGTTAAAGTTTTTAAGCAACAAATGCAAACACACATTGTAAACTTAGCTTAGGTTACCTGTACAAAAGCTTTATACCTATCACCTCCAACTCCAATCAGGGTCACGACCACAGGAAGACAAAACATAACCTCTCTGCAAGCCAGGTCATCCGGACTTCACCCCACGCAGCCTGTCAAGCAAGCGCGCATATTAAAACATTATTCAAGCAATCATTACCATAATAAATGTTAATAAAGTCACTGTACATGCACATTAGCCGCCACTAAATCATTTGTGGGCTTGCTATTGGTTTTTAGCGGCCTGTATCAATTATAGCGCGGACTCTGGCGAGTGTTGAGCGGATTTGAAGGTGGCTCTACTTGGGGAATAGCGGGATTGTCTTTAGTTTCAAGTGTGTGACCATGTGGTTATTATGTCAGTTAGTTGTTGTTGTGTTAAAATCGTTGTTATAATCGTGTTGGTCAGGAAATGTTGTTTTTTATTCTTTTTTTTATGGGATAAACGGTAAACGAGTTGACGGATCCCCTGATGGTAAGCAATCGGCATCGCCCATGGACACCTGAAACACAAGAGGCGTCACAAGTGCGTTACCAGTCTTTTTGGGAATTGGGAATTTGAGAATAGTGGGGGATTCGAGGATTGGGGAGACTGGGGAGGGGGTGATATTTCAGATTTTAAGTTGACAATTTTGTCAGCATACTTAAGTATTACTTTATTTTTTGTATAATTGAGGTGACTACTAGGACAAAGATAACAATGGTATGCAAACACAAATAGGAGTGAAGTCGGAGCTTCTTTATGGTAAAACAGTTACGTAAAAGCTACAACAAGTTTGTAAGTTCCAATATTTTACAATGATGTGGAGCAACTTATGTAGCCAGTCAGACATTGTATCGCGGGCGTACATAATCGCAGACCTTACGACTCGCGCCCACGTGACCGTCCTGCAGGACGAACCGAGCCTAGCGTTTAAGGTGGGAACATACACCAGCCGACTAATTGTAGGACGATTTTGTAAGAAGATTCTCAGTTTGGGGTTTGTAATGGCAAGTTTTGATAATTTTCTAGACGAAATACAACATTAAATTGTAATATCTGACCAAACGCACTTTCCAGGTATCCATGGGAGAAGCCGATTGCTTACCATCAGACGGGTTACCCGTCTGCTCGTTTACCGGTTTACCCCCCAAAAAAAACTAATTGAGAAAGTTGATTTAAATGTTACCAGTTTAAATTAATTTGCCCATTTCTAAATCAGTAGGTTTAGATTCATAAGTTCAGACTTCGATAATTGCTTGTTTTTTAGAGCCAAGGTTTTTGAAGATGGACTAAATATAATGCTCATAAAGGACTAGGTAAAGTACACCATATGATGTAGTCTTCGCCTAACAATCCAATCCACTCGTCTTATTGTAAACACTATGAATATTCATCATCTGTTTATACGTTTTAAAGGAGTTATGATTTGCTGCATATGCTGATCAAATTTTGGACTAAGCATTGAAGTATGCATTAGTGTAAATTGCATTGTAAGCACGAAACTACTTGGTATGGACGTGGTCGCATTTGTTAGTAATAGTAAATAATTATTAACTAGGATTTTGACGGGGATTTTGAATGATGGGAGTCAAAACATTAGTTTGTTGTTAACCCGATTCAAAATAGAAACGATAGCATCGGAGCGCAGATAGTATTTAAGCCAATCAATTGAATAATATTAATTATACAAAAATTAATCTCATAGATTTGTAAAATCATAAAAAAGTTTGAATATTAAATCGATAAATACCAATACGTGTACACGTATATTAAAACATATTAAAACATTTATTTTTGCTAAATGTAGGTTATGTGTACACATAACCTACATTTAGCAAAAATAAATCCACCAACAACACAATAGAATCAATAATTACCTTCAAAAAGTCTCGATTCCAATTACAAAGACGGAATCTCACACGTTTCGTGTCAAAACTATTGACAACCACGGCTCGAGAGAGCGTGTTCCCATAGTAAACCCATGGCGTGGTGCAAGCCCAGTGATTCGGGCCGCAGAAGGCCGCAGTCGTTATCGGTCAACGCGCGACCTTTGAGAAGATGCCTCGCTTGCACAATCAGTACCTTTAAGTTCTAAGACGTTTTAGGAAATAAAGTTTTTTATGGAGGATGATTTGGAAGGAAATAATGAAAATATTTTGGTTTTATGCCAACTAATTGTTACACAAATAATAATAATATAATTCATGTCGGTGATTCTAGACGTTTCTAGTAGAATGGAGGGAAGATTCCATCTAAGCAAACGGAACATAGTTAAACTCCATTGGGTCCAGCAGTGCTTTTTGGAGAGACCTATATTCAACAACTAGCAGTATTGATGATATACCAGTAATCTTTTTCGATATCTGAGAGCGGGATCAGAAATTTCAATCTTGAAATAAACAATGATAAAATTTCAAAAGCGTAAATGAAATCTACTTCCATATAAGAGGAATATAAATGTTTATGAAAATATATCTCTTTAGAATCATTTCATTTCACATAATACCGTCCCATCCGGCTGGGACGGTGACATTTGTGCGCCTGCGCTGGCCGCTTGACCTATAGCAGCATCCGAACAATATCGCTGTATCTCCACTACCTGAGTTGTTTGGCGCAAGATTACAATACAAGGATTGTTGTATGTGTCTGCAATGTTGGGTATTGGTGAAATGTATAATGTTACTGAGATATGTGGTCTAATGGCTATAGAAAAGTTGACTACATAAAGGTTTTAAACGACTGAGGGTTGACGACAACAAAGGAACACTTTTCTGTAATTTTTTTTAAATAAGGAAATCATCCAATGGCTTTTCCTAGCCGGGTGAGGCGAGAGGGAATGGTTTTTAGTCAGATTTTTACTGGTTAAAAGCCACCCCGTTCCTACTTCTGCACTTCGAGCCGGAGCCCCGGCATCCCATTAAGTTCTCCGCGGCTCCGTATCGGCATCAGCCTGATTGGACCCCATATGTGGTGTTGGTTCCCCTTGTACCCATTTGAAGATTTATAATCTTAGTATTCGAGCATGACGCACTTAAACTAGACTCTACACTACAATACAGTATTCTGATTAAGGTAATGGGGTCACACTGCTTAAGGTAATGAAAGAATCGTGGAGAAAATTTGCTGTACCTATAGGTCTTAATCGGACAAAATATTTTGTCCATGATAATAAATGTAAACTAGTTAAAATTGAATTAAATCTTTCAACAGTTATCGACTCCATAGCTTCTATAGCTCCTTACATTTCTAGATCAGCATAGTTAATTTAGCTCGGTTAAATTGTACGAAAGCTTGTTAGCTCTGTAATGGCAGTTAGCGCTACTCATATATCGAAAGTATCGTGCTAAGGATGCAACATTCCCAATCATTGGAATTGTGCCCCTTACCATATTGAGATGTTACCAGACTTAAACATAAAACTACAATAAACCAGTATAAACTGACCCTTGAATATGCGGAAAGATTATACAAAGCGAGATCATGATAAACTGGTTTTGTATAGTTTGATGTGCCACCGTGTGTACCACTCGTAACCATCAGTTATTTACGAGAGATTTGAAGTTGGATTTAGAGTTCTTGTTCATGTGTTGCTGGATTCCGTGTTCGTGTCTTTTGTTGGCGATTGTGTAATGATGTGTCTATTTGTCTTTCTAGAAGATTTTTTGTAATAGTCATATTATTAGTTTCGTGTTAAATAATGGATTAAATGATCTAAGTCCTTGTTACTATTGCTATAGCTGTAACATTAATCTATCAGTGAGCAGCGCTGTGTATACGATTGATCAATAATAATAGTAAACTTTAAAAAATACTTTTGCAACATCTCGACACCGAGGCGTGGCCGAAACGTTTCAAATAATTTATGTATAAAGAGATCAAGAAGTACATCTACAGCGAGTGACCGCTGACATTTAAGACTAGCCACAGATTTATCATTGTTACACGGACTAATAGCACAAAATTGTCGATCGGGATCCGATCCGATTCATTTTAAAACTCGTCTCACGAAACTATGAACGCTATGACCTTTGAACGTTCTCATAGTTATGAATAATATTCTAGTTACAAGGGAATCTTTCTGCAAATATGGCGGTGCATAGGACAATAGATTTAGTGCCATTAAAATTCAATAAGCAGCCGTTTACCAATAAATCTTCATAGAAGGCTATCAGAGTAGGAACTATCTGATCCAGAATAGAGGCGGTCATGGGCTTGTGGCTATTGTATTGGGGTCTGAACCAAAAGCTATTCAAATAGATGCCCATAGTGGGTCGTCGGCAATTTGTGTCCGACGAAGTGTTTTGACACCTTCATACATAAACATTTCACTGTTTAAAAAAGGTTGGCTGGTTGCACTTTGTTAAACTGGGATTAATCTATTGGTTTGTTACATTTTCTATCGTTGTTAAATTAGGAGACGATTAGTCAGTTAAGTTAGGAGAAGATTATCATTTATGTGTTATCTAGTTTTTATCATAACATAACATCACGCCTTTTATCCTCGAAAGGGTAGGCAGAGGTGCACATTATGCCACTGTACAATGTAACACCCACTTTTCACTATTTATGTTATGAGTCCCATGTAATACGGGGTGAGCCTATTGCCATATACCGGGCACAATTCCAGACTCCGTGCTACTACTGAGATTTTTTTGAAAACCTAGTTATACTTTGCCCGACCCGGGAATCGCACCCGAGACCCCTTGCCCGGCAGTCGCACTTTCGACCACTCGGCCAACGAAGCAGTCTACTACTACTACTTTTTAAATAACGTGTTTATATCGTACTTACCTAAGTTTTAATAGTCATACGTCACGTTTCAAGTCCAAAAGTTCCCTCACAATTTTCTGACATTATAATTAAAAACTTAAAAAATCGCATTGTATATTGATATAGAACTGGCTTATCAATTCTCCATCACTAACATATTGCATGTTGCAAAGATATGTATTAATTGATGACATCTTTCTCCAATACACCTAAACGAAACTTACTAACCAAAGTTAGCCCAACGATGCCACCAACCCTACAATGACATAATATATTTTCAGCCCGCTATTGTGTGCAAGGTGAATGCTTATTATTCCGCGTGCTGCGGTCACCACTCGATTATTATTCCCCTATTATCGTAATATAATAATATTATTGCACAGCCCAAGATGGGACGGAATAAGGAAACGGATTGAAGAATTGCATTGTGATTTATTGGCATAGCGGTTTGTACGGCTTCCTACGATTTCTACGATTTGATGTTTGTGTCAATAAGAAAAGGAATTGGTGGAATAGTTTTGTCAGTTCTTTGCCGATTGCTGACTTATACAATGACACAAAGGGCGTGTTAAGGTCCTTGCCCAATAAGTCCTTGGATTTCTAAATTAATTGCGTCAGGTGATTATACCCGGTATTTGTTTATAGATTCGCTAAGACTTTTCTGCCTGATATTAACTTTTTACACATAACAGGAATAAAGGAAAAACCTACAGTTATTTGGTAAAGTGTCGGACAGACACCACTTTCAAACTAGAAATAAGAATAGATTAATTTAGCCAATTTCGAGATTAGCGAAAGTAAGTAAGTCGTTCATGGGATTCTGTGTTAAATGTTATAATAAGATACCAGGCGATGTACAACAACTAAATGAATCCAAATTTAAATTATGTTTAAAGAAAACTTTATGTAGACAAGCATATTACAAACTTAATGGATATATAGAGGATAAAAATGCTTAGATGCAGGCTAGTCCGGCTCCACAGGATAACTAAAAACACTGTTGTTTTAATGAAATCGTAAATAATACAGCCATATTGCTAAATTGTATATTGTTTAACTTAGATAACCATTGTAAATGTGAGAGCACTGTAATTAACTTAATATTAAATTAGATTAGTAGAATTCATTTGTGTCAGCTTAGAGTTGTCATGCTCACTCAAAGGTCTCATTGGCGGTGGCGCGTGCAGTGGATCGCTCGATTCCCTACAATATGGTTGAGTTGGGCGGTGCTGATGTACGTGTCATGTTCGTGAACGGGCGCCGTCAATTGGGACTGGTCAGCTCCAGACTGTATTATTGTCCTTAAGGTTATTTTCTTTCAGTCAGTTCAGTGACTTTGACTTTGACTAACGTCACGCCTTTTTATCCCCGAAGGGGTATAGGTAGAGGTGCACATTGCGGCATATAACGCCACTGTATAATGTGAGACCCAGTTTTCACTATTTATGTTATGAGTACCATGCAATAGGGGGTGAGCCTATTGCCATATACCGGATACAATTCCAGACTCCTTGCTATTATTGAGATTTTTTTTAAAAACCCAGTGATACTTTGCCCGTCCCGCGACCCGAGTTGCAACGACCACTACGCCAATGAGGTAATCGCTTACAAAGTGATAAACTTTTAAATGGTCTTAATATTCAACATATTTGTAGTTCCATAGTCTTTTTCTTAAACGATTTTAAGTATTCATTTATGTACTATAAAATGTTAGTGTTCATATTATAAAGTTGCAATAGAATGGATGTCGTAAATACAAGTGTTTTCCACTTTCCCTTAGCAAGTTTCGACGTATTTTGTCGTTAGATTTTCTTTACTTTAGGTATGTACAACATTTACTGTTTCCATTACTGTTTGAACATCTGTGGAAATAAACACTTAGCGATTTAAATGACGTCCAATACTTTGATTGGATAAACATCAAACATATAATATAAATAGTGCATGCACGGCTAAGCTTGCGTACTCGATCAATCAAGCAGTTCTGCATATCACTTGCGTATTTTTTTTCATATTTTTTCTCCTGTGTCGTGGGTGCATTTACAAACATACAAGTTCACATACACATGACACCCAGACCCGAAACAACAATTTGTGGATCACACAAAGAGTTGTTCCGTGCGGGAATAGACCCCGCGATACGTTGCGCGGCAGCCAATTGCCCAAGCAAGACACTAACCGAGCAGGCTTCTTGTAAATAAAAAAAATAATACACAAATTAAATACCATAACATAACAGCATCAAATATATTACCGTCATCCAGTTCCGCTATACTATTAGGAACAAGAGACACACGACATAATTATTCCATGGACTGACGCAAATCTTGGGCTAAAGGTCAAACTAGATCCATAACTCATTCATACAAACCTAAACACAATATTATTGGACACAGAGTAGAAATATTCCCTAGACAACGTATAAGAAAACGCCAATAGATCGATATTAATCTATGGGGTATTAATAGTCTGTGGTGCGAAGTTAGGAGAGAACACACGTCTCACTGACTGTGAGGTCACCCATGTGAGGTCTAAGGTCAATGCGGGACACAGAGGTCAATGTTATGTTACATTGTTATGTAGATATGTGACAATTGTATGAAAAGTATTTTTGTCTACGGTATTATGAATAGGTGTTTGGTGTTACATTAGTTTTGATACAGGTTTGTTTTCATGTTTAGAGAGTTTGGTGCTAATTTTATTTGTGGTTTTTGATTTGTATTGGACACACATTTAGTTCATGGATTTATTTATATGTACGTATATGTTGAGTAAACACAACATTATTGCTATTGCTACTGTTGGAAATCTTTGAAGGTAAAAGAAAATTTAGTTCGGTATAAAACGCTTGTCGAGTGCATAACCACACTCTTTCGTTCTAGATTCATCAGACCGTCAATACGCTCATTCTGGCAACCAATATTTCTTTATTAGTATGTTAATTTGAGGTTCAATAACTTTGTCACAATTATCTCGTCATTCTTATTACATTTCATTAAAGTTCCCTGTTGAATTTCTTCTTAAAACATACGTTTTAACCTATTTTCTAATACTGCCTAAGTATAAGAAGTTCGGTGTGGATGTTATGGCGAACTCACTTAAGTGGAGGAGCAGATCCAGCTGTAGACGGTCATGGGATGTTATATAAATTTATTCCACGTAGAATTTAAATCCTGTTTTATTCTATAGGAGCATGTAATTAGGATAAAAATCTTATCATCTAAATTAGCCCATACCCTGACTGTATACTAAATTTTATCAAAATTCATTCAAACTTGATGGCAGAGATACATTCAAATAAAGATACTTTCATATTTAAATTATTAGTGCGATTCCTAATTTACCAAACAACCAACTTTTTTAAGACCTAATAAATATCAACTAAGATGCATGCATCGAATGGACTTAAATACCAACAAGCCTTTAATTTATGCTGATAAAACTAAAAGGATGCGACTAGATATCGATACTTCAAATAGACATTAATTTGTATAATGTATCCAAGAATATATAAGTTATTAAACTGTCAAATACCAAGCGGTCACCGGTGACCGCGACCCATTGTTCTTTAATTGTGTCTATAAAACCGGTACTCGACGAGTTAAATAGTTGATAAGTAATTTATGCAATGGTAATGTAGTATCGTCACGGATCGCCATATTGAATTGCAAATATGAAAATAGGAATATTTGTGTTATAAGAAAAGAAGCTGACTGCCTCATTGGCTGAGTGGTCGCAAGTGGCAAGGGGTCTCGGGCTCGATTCCCGGGTCTGGCAGAGGTCGGCTGGGGGTTTCTTTTAAATCTTAGTATTAACATGTAGTCTGCAATTGTGACCGCTATATGGCAATAGGCTCACCCCCCCTTACATGGGACTCAAAACATAAATAGTGAAAAGTGAGTGTTACATTGCGATTGGAGATAGTTAAGGTGCCGAAGAGCAATACTTTTCCCTTGACGTAGACCTGAGACAGGAAATTAAAACATACGACACAGTGTGTAGCAGAAAAAAAAGAAATATCTATAAAAAAAACTAAAACCAAATAATAACTATCTTATAAATAAATATTATATAAATATAAATACTGACTATAAGTGTGAAGGTGAATAGGAGAAGAAGTTGGTATTATGATGCACAATTTTAAGATTGGACTTAAGATGAGAACGGGTAAGGACTTCAGGAGGACGGAATTATTTTGTTAGAATAATAGGAAAATATTGAAGCAACGGCCTTTAATGTTGTTTCTCTATTTACAGTGCAATAACATAAGCAGTTGTTTTAATAATAACTCATAGTCTTGTATAGTAGATAATTTTTAGTTTTTAGTTTTAGTAGATATTTTTAAGTTTTTAGTTTTCAAGAATTGAACAAAATTTATTACAGAAAAATGGATTAACATTTGGGAATTGTTATGTAATTTGATATAAGTGGGTTATGTACAGCTGTAATTGGACTTCAGGTTCGCTCACTATTTATAATTAAGATTGTTGTGTACGATTTCAATCTGTCGTCTGTATCTGTACTTATGTAAAATAAATAAATAAATAAATAAATAAATAGGTACATACGCTACAGTGAATAAAATATTATGTTATAATGTAACTGTCAGCCATTTTTTCATCAGCTCTCATACATTAGGTCACACACATCCGCGGTCTATTGTCACGTTATCCAAGATGTGGGTTGACATCGAAAGCTGTTTGTCTGTCCGTCATCGCGACAAGGTTCTAACAACTTAATGATGTCATGTACCGTAGGACATTGTCATCCTGCTTAGGTCTTTGAAGAATACCTTATTGTTAGCGGGTTTCTAGTAATTCTATGTAGGTAGTGATTTGATGTCTTTATTTGACGGAGCTATGAAAGAATATGCATTTGCTCTAGTTCCTTGAAATAAGAAGATAAACTATAGAAGATAAAAGAAGATAAAAACCTTTAATGGAACTAGGCGTTTTTTGACGAACAGGAACATTTTCCATCATATCTCTACTATATTATGTTTAATCGCCCCCTTCTTACAAGTTGTGTTGTAGGGTCTCTTTTCATAATTTAAAATTTCGTAAATTAAATTCCACACCAATAGGGATGATGACGGGGTATGAAAATTTAAAATCTATTTTGTCCGTAAGTTAAGTAGTAAAAAAATATTAGGGACGTATTTTTTTATTTTATTGTATAATGAAATAATACTTAGATATAACGAATCAAACTTCAGGAGTGGGGGCAAAAATGATATTAAAATAAAAATTAGGCATCAACCCTATTTCTAAACTAATTTTTAATATTACATTTTTAATGTATGCCCCCTAAAAAGCATCATATTACATTTATTTTATTATAATGTTATTTGCAGATTTATACATGTCAATATTGGCCTAAATGTCTGTGTGAATGTGGTGAAAATCAGAGTGAAAAATCCAAAAGGAATAGCCAGTTTAAGAATCAGTCTATAGGCTCGATTTTCACCAAGAATTCTGGCAAAATTTTATTAATATCTAAGCTTGTAAGGAAAAGTCCTTAAACGACAAGGATATATCTATTCGGAAGTGACATGTTTACCCACACACGCGTACAGAGAGCATGAGAACAGATCGTATCGGCATCTCACTCGCGCACACGTCCCGATTGAGATAACACGTGTCATGCTCAAGCGCACGCTCTTGTCAATTTTTACTACCACTACTTCAATGTGTATAAGGATAACTTTGTTAGTGGTTTAAAAGTTTGTTCAAAGATAATTTACTTGTGGTACAATAAAAAATAATGTTATTTAACTTACTTATTTGACAATTTTAATAGAGACCTACCCCCGACAGAAAAACCTAAAATGATCATTTGTCCCTTGAAAATCTATAATTTACTAACTTACATTTTAACACGTTAAACGCCATGGGGGTCACCGGTGACCGGCGTTAGCGGAGGATTTACCTTCAACAGTTTTTATTGGCAGTCAAAGTCTTAAGATTGTTTAAGCCTACAAAAAAAAAAAAAATTAACAACACGGGTCATTACTATAGGCCAATCACTTCATCTTCATTTTTCGCAATGAAGGCATTAAAAATAAACGTCAATCAGTAAATCTCTCCTTCATGTTTGTACCTGCTAGAACAATATCAAATGCTTCAGTAACTTCGTAATTTCTTCAAGTTCACTATTAAACATTACAGTTGCAGTTTAATCAATACCAATCCGGCAATCGCAGTGAAGGACATCCACCCGCAAGGTGGACAGACGACCTGATTAAGGTTGGAGGGAGCTACTGGATGGAGGTCGCTTCCAACCAGCCTATCTAGAAGTCATTAGAAGAAGCCTATGTTCATCAGTCAACTTCCTATGGCTGATATAATGATAATAAAGAATCAATGAAATGAATGACTGCCTCGTTGGCCGAGTGGTCGCAATTGCGACTGCCGAGCAAGGGGTCTCGGGTTCGATTCCCGGGTCGAGCAAAGTATTACTGGGTTTTTAAAAAAGGTCAGTGGTAGCACGGAGTCTGGAACTGTGCCCGGTATATGGCCCTATTACATGGGACTCATAACATAAATAGTGAAAAGTGGGTGTTACATTGTACAGTGGTATAATGTGCACCTCTGCCTTCGACGTGCAGGAGAAGGAACGGGGTGGTTTTTAGTCAGTAAGAGTCTGACACTCCCTTCCGCCTCACCCAGGCGGGAGCAGTCATTCGATGATTTTCCCCCCTTAAAAAAAAAAAAAAAAAAAAAAACCCCTTCGAGGATAAAAGGCGTGATGTTATGTTATGTGAATCAATGAAATAAAAACACAAAGTAAAAACACATTAGCACACCCTATCTTCTAAAAATCTTCTTTAACTACTACAAAAAAACCTAATCAGCTCCTGTAAGTGGTAAATTAGCGTAATTGTGAGCAAAACCGTCCGTATTCTAATCGTGGTGGTACGTGCGATGTGTTATCTCAAAGTTCCCATGGTCGTGTTTATAAATGACCGTCGTAAGGTCACCGATGGTACAGCTGATGGTCATCGCTGTCTCTGCCTCAAACGGAACAGTCGCTGAGAAATGAATGTGTTGGTTTGGTGGATTTGATTTCGTTTGGTTTGATTGTTTTCTGTTTTTTAGTTTGTTGCGGACTGATAATTAATTATGTTCATGAAATAGTTGGTTTTTTTTGCATAAGTCAAAAGATTATTTATTAATTGATAGATTTTTTAATTATTTATTTTTTCAGTTAAAGTAGACCCTTGAAGTAGACTATTTATAAAATTCCGTTCCTGAGACTTTATACCCATAAAACAATAAAGATGTTTATTAGAAATTATTTATATTTTGTAGAAATGAAAGATGGTATTTTCAAAAACCACAACTGATTCTCAGGAAGTCTTATGATAATTGATCAAAAAGTAAGCATTAACATCTCAGAAATAGATCAAATTCTGTCAACGTCAACAGAAAACAATAATCTAAAAAGGTATTATCATCGACACAAAATCTGTATGCAAGCAAGCGTGCGTGCAATATGCGATTAGTAACTAGGAACAGTAGTGTCAGTGTAGTTATCTGACCACCGTGTGTGAAAACGATAGCATTTAAACCCTCGTTATTGTTGCTAACTGTACTTTTATAGTGCGCAAGATTTTGGGATTATTTAACATAGAAACTTTCTGAGAATTGACATAAAATTGAATAACTTACATATTGATTGCTTCAGATACAAAATGGACTAAATAATATTGAACATTCTTATTTCTAACAATTTTTTTTAATGACTGCCGCGTTGGCCGAGAGGTCGCAATTGCGACTGCCGAGCAAGGGGTCTCGGGTTCGATTCCCGGGTCGGGCAAAGTATTACTGGGTTTTTAAAAAATTCTCAGTAGTAGCACGGAGTCTGGAACTGTGCCCGGTATATGGCAATAGGCTCACCCCCTATTACATGGGACTCATAACATAAATAGTGAAAAGTGGGTGTTACATTTTACAGTGGTATAATGTGCACCTCTGCCTACCCCTTTGAGGATAAAGGGCGTGATGTTATGTTATGTTATGTTTTTTTTAATGAACCGTATGTCAGTCGATTTTAACCTAGAATCTAGGGCATTAAAAGCCCACGATAATATTTTTTTAAGTACCGAGTACTAAGGATTTATCTTTATTATTAAAACCTTTGTCACAATCCAACCGCATTTTACACACCTGCACTGAAAAATCAGTCGTATTGAAATGTAATATTTAGATCAAATATTCAATACCTTGACAAGAAACTAATAAAACTGTCGATACTAAAACTTTATTGGTGCAAGTAAATCAGGTAGTTTAAGTGTTAGCTGGTAATACATTCATATCTTCCTACTTAACATCCACTTAAGTAGTCAATGGTAATTGTATTACACCATAAAGTGATAAATTAGGCGATTAAATCTATTATAGGATTCTATTTATAAATCCCTGCCTACCTCCCATGAGTCACAGTTTCAAAATTTGCAAATCAACTCCAAAATGTTAGCAATATTTCGACCATATTGCTTTTGCTATTCTGAAATTGTATGTCATTCTATTATGAGCCTTTTTCGTAAGTGATTTAAGGTTCAGTTTAAGTTTGCAAAGGTATCTAGAGGTGGTAATTATTGAGCCATACTTATGATTGAACGGAACAATGAGTGAGTGGGAGAAGTTAAGTAATATTAGTAAAAATGTCAGATAATAATGAAATGTTTAGTAAAAATTATAGTTTTGTTTCTTTAGCTATATGTTGGGTTTGTTATAACCTTTTATTTTGAATAATAATGTTACGTAAACTCATTAATTTGATGTGTATTTCTCTTCAGAAGTTTAATGTGAAGCAATTCTGTGTTAAAATTAATCATAATGGTTTTCTGATTTGAATTGTTGATTCACTATTTCATCTCCAAGTAAAATACTAAAAAGTGAAGTTGACTATGATTTTGAGAGTTTTACCTACTCAGTTTAAGGCCTATAACGTAGACTATACTTTCAGAGGGTTATTGTACATTCGTTATAAATAAAGTATAATAAACATCACATAAAAACAACCAGTATTAGCCAAAAGACGTCCACTGTTTCATATACTTAGTTAATTCCCTCAATTTGTCGGTAACATTATAAATATCCAGGCCTTAATGAAACCATTTCATGTTTCCTTGATTTACCAACAAATATTTCTAATATATCAACATAGTAAACAAATATAGGTAATCTAATATCCAAAACCAGTTAGTATAAAATATAAACACTTTCTCTGGAATAATTTATAAGCAGTAAGCTAGTCGGTCGGCATAAATAAATTATACTGGAACAATTTGTGCAAGGTAATTATTGTGGACAAATGAGCATAGACACACTGTCTGTTAGGCTTTGGTATCCTCGACTGTTGCAAACAAACTGTACAGTTTATTTTGTCGTAATGGTTTGAAAACTAAGTATAGGTGTTGAGATCTACGGGAAGAGCTATGGGAGTGTATGGGTAGTGTCGTGGTGGCCCGGAGGTGAAGACACCCGCTTCTCATGCATGAGGGTGCGGGTTCAAAACCACCAACGGCAAGTACCAAAGTGACTTTTTCCGAGTTATATGTAGGTACTTTCTAAGAATATCTAGACACCACTGACAAACAGTCTTCTTAACATACTAAATTAATGAGGAAGAACTCAGTGGCTCGAAACTAGTAGTTTTTCTCAGTATAATCACGTAAGTAACCCGCGATTTTTAGTTAATAAAAAATATTTGACAATATGTTCGTCAGTCGATAATACCAGGACGTGTAATACGTGTATACCTCCATGGGCGTAAACTCCACAATGTAGACCACCACGCGCCGTGTTCGCACAAACACTGCGCCCACGCATCTGCATCCATTAAATAGTGATTAACTTGTAAGTGTGGGTAACACAATCGCTTTTTGTTTTCAAATAGCCGTTACTTTAATTTTCAAGGAGCGGAAGTGATTCATATTTATTGATGTTTGACTCGTTTGACATGTTCCCTGACCTGTTTGATTTAGTTGACGTTTTGGTATCAATTTTGCATGTTCACAGTATGCAGTGCAAAGTACGTGAATGCAAGATTGGTTGAGTAGTGCGTGGAACAAATTATATATTTTTTAAGACGTTCATAAACCTATATTGCTGTGTTTAGCTCTTTAGCTTTCATTTAAATATGGAACTCAATCACCCATGCTGGAGCAAATAAAAATAATGCATGCGAAAGACGAAACTTTTTACAATTAATTCCGAAATACATTATCAGATCTCAGTGCAGAATTGCAGTATGTAACTATGTACTTATTATCTTTCCTCGTGTATGTAAACTTTTACATGTGAGGTCTTATTCTCTCATCATAAAACTGTTTTATAACCTGAAAACGTGTCACAGAGTCCGCTTACTAAACCATATTCAGCTTACCAAATCCCCGTAGAAAGTTCTAGATGTGCAACTAACAAATTGGCATCGCGACGCGAGGGGTGGGAGGTCGCGCATGCGCGCAAGCTTGCGCGTGAGTGGACGCACGCTCGCGCCGCGCGCCCATTCGTCTTGTTTAAACCCATTTGACTAATTATTACTGTAAAATTGTTTGCAAAATTGTCTTGTAAACTTAGATTTGTAGAATGAAGTTATGTTTGTACAATATTGTTAACACTATTGTTGTAATTCTGCGAGGATGACTTTGCTTTAAGTTGATGATATCTTTAGAGATGGATAGAAAATTGATATAGATGCAGGCTAAATAAAGTACTTAAAATGAAAACAAATATGTACACCTAAACATATACAAACAAGTTTGTACCAGGGATGAAACTCGTTTAATTTGACCCGGACCAAACAGATCGAACCTTCCGCCAACCTTTGATTGAAAGATTACCCGCGTAGGCGCACACGAACAAATTATCGCAAGCAAATACACATACGCACATCCTCTCCACTTTCCCCTGACACTGATACCCTTCGATAATCTCGGTTCTAGGAGAAGATGAGTAATTTAATGGAGGCGTGTTTATTGAAAATTATCGTATGTCCGACCGGCGCCGGAGCACGCACGACGTGCGCCATCTTGTGGCAGATAAATCAATCAGGGTTATTATTCAATGTTTGAGCTATTCATTTGGCTCGTGAATTGGCTTCGGTGTTCAAATTGCTGGTTTGAATATGAGCGAGGATATAATTGTGTGTGGAGCTATGATGACTTTGTATTAACGCGTCAAATTATTTGTTTAGGTATAGTAGATACAATACGCAATTGATCATACTCGTTATACTTATCTTCTTTCACTTACAATTGAATATTTGATGTGGATGTAGAGTAGAAGGCCTTCAGTTTCATCCACCTACTTTTACGAATTGTTGTATCAGTTTATTTGTACTAGTAGTCATGTTAATGTGTAACCTACAGCAGTATTTAGTTACTTATACCTATGTTTTTAATCCCCCTCCTATATTATTTTATGTAGTCATCTGTCCTTTTTCATTCTTGAACGTCATCTAACTTCATCTAATTCATTCTATATATCCATACGATCCCACATAGCATTTTCGGCTCCACAATCTCTCTTACCAGCCTCTATATAAACAATCTTAACAACATTTGCACATTAAAACAGATCTGGAGCTACTTAGCCAAAGTCCGGCTCACTATCAGTGCTCCAATGATGGTTCGCACTTAGCCCCCGTCGACGCTCACGATTCCCATACTAGCCATAAATATGTACGGTGCTGGTGATTACGATTCTAATGCGAAATATTAATTTAAATATGCTTGGAAGGCTGAGTCTAAGAGAGTTGTTGATTTGGAGGGAGTCAACTGTTCTACGAAAGGTAATTTGGGTGCAAAACACAAAACTTGTTGGTCTATCTATAGGCTATAGTATAAATAAAAATGAATTCCTGTTTGTTAGTCTTGCTAAAACTCGAGAACGCCTGAATCGATTTGGCTAATTTTGGTCTTGAAATGTTCGTGGAAATCCAGGGAAGGTTTATAAGGTGATAGAAAAATTTAGGCGGTACAAAGTTTGCTGGGTCGTCTAATGAGTAAATACTTTTAATGTATTTAATGAAACGTATCGTACCATGTGTTGACAGCAGAGAAAATATTGACAGATATATTGTCAATATTTTCTTCACGACAATGCAATACGAGTCAACTAATGTTAACGACAAATTGTAATGAAAGTAAAGGTGTTTTCATTTTATGCAACAACGACTCGAAGACATTTTGCTTTACTTTACTCGTAAAATATAATTTTATTCACGGTTTAATGTCTAATATGTGTTGTATGTAGTCAGCCTTACCTAGTAAGTGGTCATACATTTCAGGGAATCCAGCTTTAAATCGCCAGCGCTGTGATCCAGGCACACCATCGTCTGTCAAAGTCTGCTTTAGATACGTATGTGTTGGTAAGCTTAAGTCCAACAGTGTGCAAGCTAAATATTTTCTCTTTTGCAAATATTTAGTTAATGATAAGAAATTATTGGAGCAAGGTATAGGAGACATATGATGAACAGTTTTTTAATATGGTGAATAAGTTGGTGATAGTGATAGATGGTGAAGAATTGATTTACAAACAAAGCTACTTCTGCAACATGTGCAAATATAGAATTGTATATTAGCATAACAACAGTATGTAGGTAAGTCTTTGTGTCTACTATAAAGGTAAAGGTAAATAATACATAGACGAATGAAATTTAGTCTAGGTAATTTTTACTGCGATTTTTACTATAAACTATTTTCCGTTCAATGACTCCGAAATAAAATCTACGTTCTATGATGCATAAAACCTTTTTGCACCACAAATATTTAAATTAATGATTAATTAAAGGATTCCTTAATACCGATACAATCTCCCTAAGTCCGTGAGACTTCGGGGTGCGAACACGTACCTACGTATAGGGGCACGCAGGAAGCGCAGGCGCAGATAATGAGTGTCGGCGTGTTCTTAGTGCGGGGCAATGAATTAATAGTGGCATTGCTATCTTCAATGCGGTCATACTACGTCGAATACACACATTAGCGGGCCTCGATCACGAATGGAAGTATAAAGGTGGTTTGACCTGTGTTCCTGGATATTTTTATGGTGTTTTAGCAAGCTATTTTATAAAACTATGATAATATTTTCGATTAGGTATAGTACCCAGAATTTAGTGACAGGTATTATGATTGTTATTTGCCTTGCACCAAGCTCTTCCTAGTCTACAAACGAAAATTATGGTTAACCTTCCTTCCTATCAGATGGACTTGTCTATTATCTTAATCGTTTTTTATTTATTCATTTATTTTCAGCCATGACCATCCCACCGCAGGGCAAAGGCCTTTCTTCCCTCCTTCCACTCCTCTCTATGTAAAGTTTCTATCTAAGCTATTGTAGTATAATTTAAATAAAAGTCGTTGATGTCTTTTTGATTCCTCTTGAATATTATTTGGAACAGTTTTATGAACTTTTATGCCCTATAGTCACCTGATGATTTTAAGCAACCTCACCTTGGACGGTATCAACCTCTCTATACCACAAACAATTGCAACACACTATCCAACCCTCCTGCATACAATCGAACGATTGCGGACGAAATGCTCAAGAGTACAATTTTCGCGTTATAAATAAATTCGTTCAATTATAGCCGTTAGGGTGTTGAATACTAAGATGATCTTCTATTGTATCCTCGCTGCGTACATCTTTGTTCTCACACGATTATAATTGGATGCCCCATTCAATGTTGTTCGATTTAAAAGGTTGCGATATTTTTGCAATTTTGTTGCTGAAGGTAGGATTTGGAAATTGGTTTGATTTGAAGGCTTGAGGTATTGGCTTGTTCTTGTTATTGCTGATTGTCGTACCTACTGTTAGTGATTTCATATGCAGATGCATTTACCTGACATTTGATTTAATTTAGTTTCTAATGTATGTTCTGTTTATGGTTCTTATGTATAATATGATGGTTATACTTGTTTTACAGAAGGTTGTACTGATTTTCTTCAGTCTTAAACGTCTGATCTTAATCCAAACCATACAGGAAGATAGCGATCACAAAAAATAATGAAATAATAATCTATTAAGGTTAATAATTCATAACAAGCTCGCACTCTTCACGCCTAAACAATTGTAGCAAGCGAGCATAAATTCGTACGATCAGCAGACAGGACCCGCACCACCGACCTATTTCATAAACTCACGAAGAAAACTTACTTACAACAATCTTTAAACAAAGTGAAATAAACTTTATGGTCTCCAGATTAGGGTTGGATCTTGATTGGTGGTGAGGTGACGGAAAGTCGTGTGTTTTCGGTTACCATGGCGACCGAAATGTCGGTGAGGTGCAATGCAATAGTTTAATCTGGCTGCGGGCACGACCACACGAACTCGCCGCCCGCGGAGGCCTTGTGAGATGAGTTGCACTGTGTCAACTTAAACTTTTGGTTTAAAGTTAACGCAAAAGTTTGTAGAATTTCAGAATAAAGTCGATGATATCTTTTTGAACTACAAGTGAAGGCATTGTTAAATCTTCAGAAACTGTTATTTTATTCAATTTAAAGAAAGTTCAACGTATATCCAATGATTAAGCAATAGGCAAATGAAGTGAATATTTTATAATAAAGTTTATTGCCCTTCCTACAGTCGGGTAAAAAAAATAAAGTGTCCTAATTACCACACATCGGTAACACTAGAAAACATGTAGTTCAATTCTTTAATAATCTCATTCATATTAATATTATAGTCTTCCTCTATTCCTCTATCTTACTTCTTTGCCTTCCAGAAATGGCAATAAGATCCTTTTTCACTAATCTCAGTTTAGCAACAGTGTCACCGGGCGCCAACGTGTCACCCAGTGTCGTAAGCGCCGCGGACGACTAAATATCAGGCGCATCACTAGCCTAATGACTCCAACAAATAGCTTCCACGAATGCACATAATGTACGTAGCCGACGGCTAGTAGGGGAAAGGAAGGCAAAGCGGACCACTTAACAAAAAACAACTATAAAAAAGAAACTATTAGGTTTTATTAAACTTCTTCAAAGTAATATTAATCAACATTCTTTACTCTACATTAGGTACGAATCAGACTTTGATATAATCACAGACAATGAGGATATTAGTTGATTTCTAATACCTTCAATATGTCCGTTTTGCCTTCATGTGGTAGGCAAAATGGACCACACATGAAGGCAAAACGGACTTACATAAAATTAATCAGTTAGCACATTTTTCACACATAAATACTGTCTCCTCGTCCTCATCTTCGACTCCTGCGCAAAGGCAGTGTGCCCATAAACGACATACTGGACATTGCACCCAACCCCCGGTTGATTCTGAGTACAAATGAGAACAATACAGACACTCAGTGTCATCTTCCTCAGTTGAACTATAATTGCTTTTAGTTTTTGACCTTTTTACATCAGACATCTTGCTAGCTTTTCCTTTTTTTGAAATTATTCGTTTATTTTCCTTGATTTTCTTTTTTCCTGTCTTACTTTTTGCTTCTCTTTTTGTGGGTTTCATGTCTTTCTGGAAAATAAGTGCTTTCTTGATCTTCTCAGCCTGTTTATTTTGAGAAGCTTCCACTTCAAAGCGGTAGGGTGATGACGTAATAATTGCTGTTTTACCTCGTTTGACGTTGGCTCTTTTAGTCTTAGTTGTTTTCGGGAAAGGCATTTATTTTGGTCCGAAATGAAATACACTGCTAGTTTCATTGTCCATAATTGTAGAGGAAGTGTTCAGTATCACCTTCATTCAGAAGTGATGGCCGTGAAACTGTTAGTTCGCCAGCATTTTTTGTTGGAGTGGTAGGCAATGCAGGTTGGTTGTCAATTTGACTATCATTTAATATAGACGGCGATGACACCTTGAATCAATATCCTCGATGGAAGGAGTAGTGGATGCTGAAATATTTTCAAAATCGTATGCTGCCTCGTTAGCCCTTGATGTCGAGGGCTGGTTATCTCGTGATACTAAGGGCTGAAGATCTTCGGTGCTCAAAACTGGTGGTGAGGGCTGACCAGCTTTTGATGTTGACGGCTGAGGATCTTTGGCGCTTGAAACATCTGTCGAGGAATACGGGTTCGAACTTGGATTCGGTAGCTCGATGTCAGTAGTTGCTGCTGCTAAAAAGTCAGCTTCTGTGAAAATATCACGATTTAAAGGCCAGATTCCTGTGGCACGAAAGGCATTGAAAGCAGTTGTCATTGTAGCAGCTTTCTGAAAAGCTCTGTCAACCAATTCTGCAATCTGAAATTGTGTAATAACTTTTCCTGGGTTCATCCTCAACCAATTCTGTGCTGCTTCCGAGTAATAAGTAGACAAAGGTTTCATAAAAGCCACATCCAATGGTTGGAGACGGTGAGTGCAGTGCGGTGGGGTTGCCAAAATTTGGACTCCATTCTCTCGCCCTAGATCAATAATGTCAAGATTCATAGTATGACTTTTATGTCCATCTAATATCAACAGCACCGGGTTGTCTTTAGAAGCTCTAGAAAAAACAATGAATTTCCGAAACCAAGAGGTAAATAATATCTTTCTGATCCAGCCACTCATGGCACTCAGCCCAAGATCCACGAGGTGCATTATTCATCAATTCAGGCTTCATCCTTTTACGGGGAAAAATAAACAAAGGTGGCATATAGGACCCATCTGCTCCAAAACAAATCACTACAGTGACTAGTTGACCCCGCTCAGCAGAAGTTAATAAGCCGATTTGTTTTTTCCCTCTTGTGCCAATAATTCTTGATATACTCTTGGGGACTGTTGTGATTCCTGTCTCATCTACATTAAAAATTCTATCTGGAGTCAGATGATAAGTTTCAATTGCATGTGACAGCAAATCAAAAAAATTATTAACTGCAACTTGATTGAAGCCAGCTGCTCGGGCTGCAGATGTTGGTTCAGGTTTACGCAAGCTAAGATCTGGGTTACGTTTTAAGAAGTTTTCTAACCAAATTCTACCTGCCATCTTCTTGCAAGTATCAAAATTGTGACTTATGTTATTTCTCTCAGCTAGATCATATGCCAACTTCTTTAGATTTTCCGTGGTTAATCCAAACAAACGACTTTCCATCTGTTTCACATAAGTAGCTAATTCAGTCTCTTGAGCTTTAGTAAAAACTTGTTCAAATCTACCCAGTTTCTTATTTGTGGCAATATCAATATTTTGAGTAGCCTTATATTTCTCTAATTTTCTCTTCAGAGTAGTCTTTGGTACCAGGAATTGATTAGAAGCTTTATTGAGGCCCATTTCTCCAGCTGCCACTTTCTCAATTGCATTTTTCATGCTGGCTTCATCCCAGGAATTTCGATTGGATTTTCTTTTATAATTATTTACCATCTGAAACCAAATCAAAAAAATTAATGAAAACATTATTTTCTTCTACTTTTATTGCATTTAGATTTATTAACATTCACATTACTTTATAGAAGGCAAAACGGTCCCAGTGAAGGCAAAATGGTACACCGGTCCATTCTGCCTGGGTCCGTTTTGCCTTTTTGGTACTTACAAGAAAATCGAATAATTTAAAGGTTATAAATCTGAGAAACAGTTGGCTTACTTTGTTATTCGTTTAATCACATATCAGTTTACATGTGGTTATCATAAGATCACTTTATTACAACCCTAATCAAACTGTAGGCTAATTGAAAAATGCAATTTTTACATCAAAATCTAAAAAAATCAACTTACCTTGCTAAATCGATGCACGTGCGGCCGGTGGAACTGAGTACACTGACCGAAAGCGGCAACATGGCTCCCAATAATTTCACGTAACAATCAGATAGATGGCGTTACATGTTTCATTACAATCCAGGTGGACCTTTTTGCCCACAGGGTCCGTTTTGCCTTCCTTTCCCCTATTATGTTTTCAGTTTTCACATATATTTTGTGGGAAGCAGGTCTCATGTGTGTGATATTTTAGAAGATTTCTGTTGTCGTCGCATGTCAGTCAGTCAGGGCAGTTCGTTCTATGAGTTTTGTTGCGAAGTGTAAACAGTTAAAAGTCACTACTAAATTAACAATCTCAGTGTAACTTAGAGTAATTTAGATTGCCACAAAGCTTTCGAAAAAGGAAGACTTAGTTTTTAAATGAGCAACTTGCTCATTTTCTGTTCCTGATTTAAATTCTTCCGGGTTACGTAAGAAAATTGTTGGTATTCCTAAACATGATGAATATTTGTACCTTAATGATCATTTTAGTTTTTAGCGAGCAGGACTTATTTTAAACTTTTACCTTCATTTTACCCTTATTAGGCAATATTATGTTTCACTATGAATACAACAGTTTCCTTATAAACAGTGCTATTTGAAAGTAAAGGGACGCTCCACAAAATATAAGTCACCGTTCACACAAGTTTGTCCAGTTACGAAAAATCTGCAGTAATTGGTTGCGTGTGCGCACGAACCTGTTCGAAATTGACGTTAATAAACACGTTTGAAATGTATTGATTTGTTACTTCAACTTATCTGGATCTAGTTAATTTGTAGTTTCTGAAGGGACTAAATTACTTGGAATTAATTGTCTAGCTAGCCATTTTAAGTTGTAATTTTAATGTTATTTGGAATTACGAGTTGATGAACAGAAGGTTTTTAAAACTAAATATTCTACGTACGTATTCTAGAATACGTGACTTCGCTGAATCAATGAACGCATTTATAATTTATTTGTATGATTTGTTTCTCAAAAACGGCTTATCATTTATAGATGAAGTTGGTTTGTTACCAAATATGAATATGGAAGAGTTAGACTTTATTTTTTTATCGTGTGGAAATCCTCATGGATACCTTTGTCTAGACAACGAGCGTCAGACAGCAGGTTATGTCGGTGGAAGATATATTAGCTATATTTTTTATATTACTTCGCCCAACTTCAAACAAGTCAAACAGTGTGAAACGTTATTTAAATAACACAGAACAAAGATCACTAAGAATTTTCCAATTGACAGTCGTGATCGACTACATAGACATACAACATGAATAAGTACACACGGCAACATCAAGTTACGGTTAACCAGTATAAAGTGACCGTTTAAAGTGTGAAAAGATCACACAATGCGAGACCGTGATCAACTGGTTTTGTGTAGTTTGATCTGTACTTACAAGAAAATGTCAATCCTTTGAAAGTTTCGCACGGCCGCCGCCGCCGCCGTGTTGGTCCGGGGTCGTCGTTTTGGCCGCGTCCGGCATGGCAGTTGACATTCACGAATATTATTAGGCATTGTTTCGATGTTTAGTTTAGAAGGAAGGAGGATATGATAAATAATGTATTTATTTTGTATTGGATTAGTTTGTTGATGAAGTTTTTTTTTTATTTTGATACAAGTTAAGATAATATTTTTACTAGTACAAGTAGTTTAAGCTTGTCTGGTGGAAGACAATTCGAGAATTGAAAGACATTAAAAGTGAACCAAGAATCGTGTTTTAAATGCTGGGCTGCAGGCTTAGTTTAGGACCATTCAAATAACAAACTACCAACAGATATGAAAAATATCAAAAATAAAGTAAGTACCTACATACATACATAACGTCACGCTGCCTACCATTGGTATAGGCAGACACTATGAAATGCCAATTACTACGATTCCAACATATTTTTTTCGCTTCATCAACAGTCATCAATCTTTTCATACTTACTTACTTACTTACGGGTACTTTTAATTTGGCCCTTCTATAATATATCGCCAATGTGGTCTATATGTGTCCATCTAGGGCGCCCTTTACCTATCTAATTCAACACAGATATTAAAATGTATTTATTTCAACTCAAATTAAAATATGGCTGCTATTTGTCAGATACCGGATATGTATTATGTAGCCTCAGTGTGGGCAATGTCCGGCTGCATCGCAGACATATCACGACCAACCATAGGTCAGTTAAACTATAGTTAGTCTATAAATACCAATGTCGTGTCATCAGCCTTGATTAACTAGATGGTTACTGTTAAAATGACGTCAAGATTAAATCAATTATGCAGCGATAGTGTTTATTAGACTTGTGCACATTGTGCACTCATAACATAACATAACATCACGCCTTTTATCCCCGAAGGGGTAGACAGAGTGCAAGTTACGGCACTTAATGCCACTGTACAATGAACATCCACTTTTCACTATTTATGTTATGAGTCCCATGTAATAGGGTGAGACTATTGTCATATACCGGGCACATTTCCAGACTACGTGCTACTACTGAGGTTTTTATAAACCCAGCAATACTTTGCCCGACCCGGGAAACGATCCCGAGATCCCTTGCCTGTCGGGCAAGGGGTCTCGGGTTGCCTGTCGTGAGGTAGACATTATCCTGTGTACTTTTGACCAACAATCTAATGAATTTCTTCTTTCGTACTTCTTAAGTGTGGTTCTTAAGCCATAGTTCGGCACCAATAGGCCGGCTCGACTGGAGTGATACCACGGCCTCACATAAGACCGACGTGAACCAAAGCTTGCGTTATGTTTTTCAGGTGTCCATGGGCGACTCCAATTGCTTATCATCAAGTGATCCGTATGCTCGTTTATCGGCTTATCCCATAAAAAAAAACTTTAATTGATCTCTCTTCCGATATCACGAATCCAAAAAATCTTGCAAAGATACTCACCAAATACTAAACACCTTTTACAAACATAACCGAACCAATCCTAAAATCAGCTCAAGGTATCAAAATAATCGTTTTAAAACATTTACAGAACAGTTATGCGGTACGGCAGGTATAGTGTGACCTTTGCTCTTACGGACTGCAAGTCAAGGATGCGGCTGATCATAGTTTGACGGATGTAACTACAAGGTCCCATGAATGATCGGTGAGTCGGTGACAGACGGATTGCCTTATATTTATGTAGCTGTGTGTGTGTAGCTGTGTATTTACTAGCGGTACGTTAATACTATTACCAGATTTTATAGGTTAAAGTACTGTTCTTTGTCTCTTATTTTTAGCCGACTTCAAACAAAGAAGGTTATTAATTGTACCCGTATGTATGTTATATTTACAGTACTGCCCACTTTTCTTATATGTTAGTGTATATAGCGTCTGAAACGTCTGCATAAATGCAGCGTTGAATAAATGTGCCAAATTTCCTAAGTGTATGTATGTATGTATGTTTTTATACACGTCCGATTTAAGTAATTCTTTTTTCGTTGTAATAGGTATTATTAACTTAGGGAATACTGCAAGTATCATTAAAATTATTTCAGTAGTTTTTAAGATAGGGAATTAGAAACCACTTTTTTTATTTATTATCATTTTACATTGAAGTCGGTGGCATTTTTTTTGAAAAGTTATTTGTTTTGTACTGGATGTAAAGTTAAAAATATTATTTCGTAACTAAAATGTAGGTCATTCAGAAGTGTATCTATTTTATGACAACATCCAAAAAATGTAAACCAAGTAAGTAATTACTTGTTAGTGTTTATTTGACTAAGTGATAAGTATTTTTAAAGTATATTATTAAAACATGCTAGCAAAATGGCGTGATAAATTAACTTAGTCTGTTCCTATCATACATACAATCAGCATGTAAGTACTACAAAGAAAAAAAAACATTTGTGTGGGATAACAGGACTAGGAAGCATGTAAGGGCTAAACAAAGGCTTTATTATCTAAATAAGTCAATTAACCAGCGGAATGAGGAAAACATCGTGTGATGATCGCCAACAATAACTGTCCACTCGGTAACGAGCGCTTTCTCAGCTTCTTGTACAAGGCATTGTACGCTTTTCCTAGTGAAAAACTATACGGAGCGGCAGTTGCACTGTTGATTAACTACCATTAGTTAATCAAGGGTTTAGATTAGATAAATCGTTAAATTGGCAAGCGATGATTTGAGATTTTAATTGAGAACGTATTTTATTCATAAATATGATTGATTTGTATTAAATTGTTTTGTAATTTTATTTTGTTTTCTTGTTATTTTATTTCTTTCTGTTTATGAAAACAAATGTTTATAGTTTATGTAAATCACCTTTAGATTACCAATACATGATTACCATATACAATTTGTGATTACGATGAAGTCACGGCATTAAACTCACATTCGGTATTTTGTTCATTTAAGTATCCATAAATCATTCAGTGTCTTTAAAACATTTTACTAAGTGATATGGGCAGATACTAATTTTGTATTAGTAAACTTTAGAAACAAACAATTTATAATATTAAACTAAAGTTTAACATATTGTGGTAATTTTAAAGGTTAACGGAGGCGCATTCTGCGTTCAAGTAAATTAACACAGTTCATATTTCAAGATAATAACGAAAACCAACAGTTTATTGTCAAATTAAAACGTCTTAATCGTGTTTTAAAACGTTTTGCTAACACACGATCTAACGATCGGTGCAACCGTACCTTCTCATATCACCCAGTATATGAGTTCGCGCGTAATTGCGTTCGACGAGCACTCTTTCAACCGAAAAAAACAAGCATCTCTCTCATTGTTCACCCCGATTTTCCCACATTTCGCCTTTTACAGTTACACTTTGGCTTCCTGATTTACTTGCAAAAAGTGTATAAATTGAATTCCTCGTGCATCAAGCGCGCCGGGATCGTTTCATACTTTTTTCTTGGCCCGGAAAAGATTGTCTTTGTTATTAGATAATTCTTTTTGTATGGGTTGCCCTTATTTTTGAACTGAGTGTATGTGGACTTTTATAATGTAGATTAATGCAGGTTTTTATCGATTAATATTGTTTTATGGCGTCTAGACAGTATAATAGTCAGTAAGTGTAAGATTTATTTACTTTATCAAGAAAGGCTCACGGGAACTTGAAAAGTTCTGAGCTCAGTTTCCGCGGCAGTCGCGCCGCACAAACACCCATCCAAATACGGTCAAAACAAAACTTTCTCACTAATTCCGGCGCGGATCGTGCAAGGAAGATTCACATGCGAAACGACCACTGCATACACGTGAAACTATCAGTCAAACTACTAGTTAAACATCTACATAAGTCACGTCTCACGATTCTCTACGAGTAACAGTTTAATAATGTCCGCCAAGTGACCCACCACGACCCCAGTGAAATACGGTTGAACGGACTTGGGGCCATATTTTCCCCCATGCATCGTACTAAAGTCGTGTCTTCCTCGGTGGAAATAAAACGCGAGGTCCATCTCTAGGGGCATCGGAGCCTCAGATGCGCTATTTTAGACCGCATACCCAAACATTTTATACACCGAAAACTGTTAATCAAATATCATTCTTATATCTGTTAGATACGGTTGTTTTCAGATTGTTTGGTATTAACATATAAGTGAAATCAAAGCAGGGTGAACGGATAATGTCATGGGAAGAGCTCAATGAACGTGCGGACAGCGCGTGGACTGCCGACCGGAGGAACTTCCCAACTTGTTAGGCTCATTAGACAAATGAATTTAGGTTTTAGGGCTTAGGTAATAAAGCTTATATTATGTGCAGATGGTGATTGAGTAAACTTGTAGGCCATACTGCCGTGATCTTCTGTCTTAATAAGTGTAAATCTGTTAAGTGTCATTGGTTTAGTTTTGGATTTGTTTCCATTGTATGTTGGTCATAAGGTTTTGTATCTTGCTCGTGCTTCGTACATTCGTGTTCGGTATTTTGTGCGTTTATTGGTCAATAATTATTATTGAATTATCGTTCAATTACTTGTGGAAATCTTTGGGAGGATGGTCTAGCAAATGAAGTTTGTGTAAGATCTTTATTGGTCGTAAGTTAGTGGCTGATAAATGATGAGATAATTAAAACGCACTTACGATGGAGTATAGAGTTCGATTCCATCATAGTTATAAAACTGAGAGCGTCTCGTTCCAACATACTTCTTAGAGTTGATAAAACCCAGTTTAAACAAAGTATAAAGTAATTGATAATGTACTTGTGCATAAATATTAAATGTGTAAGTTAATCACTTAATACGATTCGATTCGTACCTACTTAATTCGATTCGTACGAAAAATCTAAAACATTTGTTTATACAAAAGTAGTCTCTAAATATCGGAAATAAGGTCTATAATTGAGTAAAAAGAGAGCGGTCACCGGTGACCGCTTGGAGACTTGGCAGTCTAACTATTCAATATAATTTGACTTTATGATATACAAAAAATATTAAAATAATTCAATCAATTTAAGTATTGCATATTTATTTTTCTTGACTTTGAATACTTTTGGCTTCCACACACGACATTTATAATTGTTAGTTTATTCAGATAATTCTTCTAAATCTTATTAACTTTCACATTATGCACAAAAAAAAAATATTTTCATTATATGCCATGATTCACTTATTAATAAATTACTACACGACTAATTAAAATTCATTTTCCAACAATCACACACCGGTATTAACATCTCTATGCAAATACCCGTGGGATGACGTCTGCCCTTTCCTGTAGGAAGCGTCGTGACTCACTAACCTATTGCCTCGCCGCTACGTTCATTTGCTAACTTACATATTATACTTTGCCTTGTAGGTATGTGAAGTGTAAGTGCAATGGGATACTACCTTTACGCGTATTACTGGTGGCTAAGTTGATGTTTTCGAAATCGGATTTTTATTTGTATTATATTGAAGGAATTATTATTCTTATACTATTATATAAAATGGAGAGAGTTTGTTTGTTTGTTGGAACGCGCTAATCTCCGAAACTACGGGTCCGATTTGAAAAATTCTTTATGTGTTGGATAGCCCATTTATCGAGGAAGGCTATAGGCTATAAACCATCACACTACGATTAATAGGCGCCGAGCAGAGCGAGTGAAACCGCGCGGAGTAGCTAGTTACAAAATATAAGTTGAATAAATTAGATGTTGGGCTAGATCAAAACATTTTAGCAAATCCTAAAACGAAGATTACAAAAGGGTTGTCTGAACTGGTGAGGGAGACATAATTTTTCTGATATCAAGACCTTGTTAATGATTCCCTTTCATTTACATACATAGAGTAGATATAATTAATTAGATAAGGTACGATGACGACTTTGACTTTGACTTTGTGACCCTGAGGTTTAAGACGCCTGCTTTTCATGAATGAGGACTCGAAACCTACCAACAGCAAGTACTACCAATGTGACATTTTCCGAATTACATGTATTTTCTAAAATTATCTAGACACCACTGATAAACGGTAAAAAAATCATCGTGAGGAAACCTGGGCTTATAATTTCTAATTATAAGTTTGTAAGCCAACCCGCATTAAGCAAGCGTGGTGATTAAGGCTCAAACCTTCTCCTTATGTGAAGAGGCTTTGCTCAGCAGTGGGCATTTATAGGCTGTTGATGATATAAATGATTGATTGGTATTTCAAAGACTATTTCCTTTTTAACTGACTTCAAAAATAAAAAATAGGTAAGTTCTCAGTCTGAGTATGTGTGTATGTTTGAGCGCAATTATCTTTTTTAAAAAAAAAAACGCCCAACCCGGGTATCGAATCTTCTTGTCCGGCAGTCGAACTTGCGACCACTTGGGCAACGAGGCAGTCTGAAATTAATTTTGTTATGTGAAAGTGAAATTGTTTACCTAAACACTAATACCTCCGTCGATGAGTAAAACAGACAACTTTACGTACAAATGCCATATAAATAACACTTAAAACTCAATAAACTTTATAGCACGCATTAACACCTAGTTTCCATAGCTTTCTCAATCAATTTAAATAGCACTATTGTTGTATGAAAACTATTGTTCGTTGGTAAGCCCATCACTGAATTCCTGCATAAATCAATTGATATGTAGACATCAGCACGACACACTACACGAATCTCTTAAAGTTCTTCAAGAGATTTCTTATCCTATTTATCAAGTAGTAAGGGTGAAAGTCTATTGAAAATTTTGCCTGTATAGGATAACTTGATATGCGTCTGTACTACAACTGAACATTTAACATCTAACAATTACCTCCGACCTTATTTTGACATTTGGTTGTGTCGCAAACGACCATGAATGAGTCGGGATGGGGGCTATCTCTGTTTCATCGGCCTTACCTGTGAAATATTGCATAAAAAGTTCGACGATAATCTGCGTTTTGTTTTTTAAGTATACAAATGAGATTGTATTCCCAATAGGTGTTGCTAAGGATTTGGAAGTACGAATGATAATAGAATATGTAACCTCAAGCGATTTCATACAATCGAGAAGATATAAACCGAATCAATTAACAAACAGTATTTTTGTTTGAAGTTACGAGAATATGAGAGAGGTCTTTTTTGTTCTGCAAATACATCACACTGCCTGATACATTTTTAAGATCCGTTACCGTAACTAATGTTGAATTCTATTTTTTTATGGCATAAGCCGGTAAACGAGCAGACGGATCACCTGATGGTAAGCAATCGGCGTCGCCCACGGACATCTGGAACACCAGAAGCGTTACAAGTGCGTTACCGGCCATTTGGGGATTAGGAGTTTAAGGATCGTTGGGGATTCAGGGATTGGGGAGATTGGGGAAGGGGAGAGTAATTGAGCCTCCGGTAACCTCACTCACACGACGAAACACAACACAAGCGTTGCTTCACGTCGGTTTTCTGTGAGGCCGTGGTGTCACTCCGGTCGAGCCGGCCCATTCGTGCCGAAGCATGGCTCTCCCACACTTAAAAGCGTGTAATGTGAGCTAAAATAGTATAATGTAAGCTTATTTTATTACATTTACGCTATTCCACTAAGAGACAGCGATGACCTAACTCATTTATAAACGACCTTCACTTTTAAACTCCACAAAAAACTATAACAATCAACCTGTCAAAATATCTTTCACTTCACATCAGCCTACTTGAAATAAATAAACGATAGGGGTCACTTTGGTCAGCTACTGTCACAAATCATTTGTACTTACAACATTAGCTAGCTGACCCCAAACAAGAGATCAGGTCAATTTGTTCATTCATTGTTAAAAATGGAATCAAAGATGGCGGCGTCTCCCATTTTGACTTTTGACACAAAGTGCCTTATCTGGCAATAGCATCAGAGTAAAGTGACCTTTGGGCATTCGTAGCAAGAATATTATGGCAATAATTCGTCGGTACCTATTGTAATTGTTTGTGCCATGCCATGCTGTCTGTCAGTCAATTTACTTTCGATTTTTCGATCTACATTGGATCTGGGTGTGCTATGCTAAACTGAACCACCATTATTTTAAGACAATCGATGAACGTTTTTCTCGTGATAGTCTATAGAAAATTAATTACTAAGATTTATACAAAAAGGACTACTGTAAATTATTTTTAGAGAAATAAAGTATACTTTTTTATTGTTGTTCAGTCTTATAAAAATATTTTATTCCCTATAGAACATATTTTTGTTTGTAACTACTAGCATAATGCCATCCATGTTACCTCGTAGTTTGTCAATGTAGGAGGGTGCGCGAAATGCTAAGCGTGATCGATGGGATGGACTCTTGCGCAAGACAACCGGCGCGTGCGACGAGCCAAGTGTTAACTGGGACATTGTTTTGATACATTTCGGATTGATGGTTCATTTTCTACATAGAGGATTGGTATGTAATCCTTTTCTACAATTTGTTAAAAGAACTTTGTTCTTTTAAAACTTTTATATTATGAGGTCATATAAAGGTTTATATGAATATCCTTATAGTACGCTTATATGTTTGTGTATTCAAAAGTATAATGTTCTTAATAAACTACTAATCTTGTAAGTTTGCTGTTAATACTTGAATGAAAACTGGAAACAAGACTTGCAAGCTATGTTACATAGCGTAATATTAGTAGCTTGCAAATCTTCGAGGAATGAAGTTTTGAGATGTCAAAAGTTTAGTACGTTATCATTATCCGTATATGAACGCCTTGATTAGCATAGATGGATTAGCTTATTTTGGTCCCGACTGATTGTACTTAAGCTACTTTCATTTTTGTGACTGAATCTCATATTTTATTCCTAATCAGATCTCGATTTGAAACCACCATGGCATGTATCTAATTCCCATAATATTGGCATCTCATCATAATTTACCATCACATCACTAAAGTATAGTTTGTCGGGCGGGGTGGCGACTGGCGTGAGAGCGGCCCACTGACGGACGTGGACGTCACGAGTTGGCTGGTCGTGTGCACACTGCCTAACTGTGCCTTACCTACATACTACACGAGACGTGATATAATTATGTGAGACTGGGAAATTGTGTTTGACATTTCGGATGTGTTTTTGCAACGTTTTTAGCGCAGAAGTTAAGTGAACTACTGCGTGACGTATTTTGGTTTTACTTTGGCTACAGTCGTTATAGCTCATTATGTGATCCATAAATGAGAGCTCATCCCATTTCATGTGATATTATATTTGCCAGTAACAGCAGTTGAACTACGGATGGATATACTTTCATTAGAAGATTTTCCAATATCTTGATTCATTCCACATTGGAAATTTGATACACACTGCCTAGTTTATAAATACGAGGGATAGACTAAGTAGTCCAACCTTTTTTGACCATAATGAAGTCTTTATTGGCTTTATTTCAAATCGTATTAGCCTAAAATCCAATACAGAGACAACCCTAAACCAACGTCTATTTATTAACCATACCTTCAGTTTCAATATCAGGCTCAAGATGTGAAGATAAAGTAAGTAGGGCCCGGCATTGCGTGAGAACGCCCGTACGTCTAGCTCGACCTGCGACCGTTTGTAATCTAACCAAGTACAGCTACCGGTCCTTTAATTTATAAACGCATTGCACTCAATGTCGACGTTATTACCTTCATTAGATATTACTGCTGTGTTATGTCACGAGTTATTAATTAATACTTCTTGTCTTGTTTTTAATGAGGATTTGGTTTGTTTGTATTTGATTTTATTTATTGCAGAAAAGGATGTGGTTTAGCAACTGGTACTTAAAGACAGTCTAGTGTTGTATTGTACTAAAGGTTTATGACGAGCATATGACTTAAATTTATATCATGTTTTCTAAATTACGTCTTGTGTATCTTAGAATCAATTTCCTTCTGAGTCGAAGTCACATTTTAAAGATTAGTACCAGCTTGGTAATATCTAGGCGCCTCGATAGTATCTATCCCCAAAAGCCTTTTATTTTCAACTTTTAATAGAGGTAGTAGCTCTAAAAATGTGTTATTGATGAATTCCAGTTCGATAGTTATTACGATGCGTTAACTACCTGATATTACTAATTCATATGTGAATGTATAAGAAAGTTACTTTTGCTGGGGTTTAAAGGTTCTTCCGTGTAGTCATCTTTAGTGTCAATGGCTAATATTAGGCCTATTTATTTCTCGTAATTGAGATATAGTTTAATAGTTGCGTATCAGATGAGGTGGATTGGTGTCTTGCAATATCCCCGGATTTCAAATTCAAAATTGTTTGTAGTTCAGGAGCTTCAATTGTTGTTCAGTAGGACGTGCGTCTTGATTCATGCAGTGTTATGATTTATTAAAAGTTACCGCATATCGGGTGATCCTTTTAAATTTATGTTAGTCATAGTAATGGCAACTGTAGTCTCTATAATAATCCTTTCATTAAAATTTTATTTTATATTTATGCTGTTCTCTGCGAAAGGTGAAAATTCTAGTTTCGTTTTATTCTTCAAACAATTTTAAATGAAGGTCCATGTCCACTGAATTTGCGTGAGAATCTCTTCCGTCTGACCTAAGCGTCCGTATTCAATCGGTCCGCAAATCATGGAGCCTTAGAGCTACTAACTAATTTATTCATTCGGATTACTTTAAATCTTTAGTTAATGGTTCAAAATGAGGCGATGGATACTCCTGATTATTTCGTTCGCTGATTTAGCTTGTAAGATAGAGACAGTGAAAATTGTGATGGATTCTGGAATAAAATAGATTTTGGTGAGGCTTTCGATATACCTAAATCATAGAAATTAAAATCCTAATTATGTTGAAAACTAACCCATACAAATCTATACAAACCTACTTCAGTTTGTTTCAATTCCGTGACCCACAGTTTTAATTGACCACAAAGTTCGCGTGTCGGCTTCGAAGCTACCAATTTGTTTCGCTACACCTAGTTCGTGAATCGCTGATATTTTGCGAAAAATATTCCAAGTGACTGTCAGCTCTTAACTCCGGTGCCATCTTCGAACCGCAGCTATAAATTAAGTAGCATTCACGGATAGGACGGCGTGAGAGAGTCCGATGGTCCAGCACGACTAGCACACACGACCGCTTGGAGAACACGGAGTTTAGAAATATGGGATATGCTTAGAGAGCACGATCATGGTACTTGCATGGGTGTAGG
Source organism: Spodoptera littoralis (assembly GCA_902850265.1). Classification (NCBI taxonomy): domain Eukaryota; kingdom Metazoa; phylum Arthropoda; class Insecta; order Lepidoptera; family Noctuidae; genus Spodoptera; species Spodoptera littoralis. The sequence goes on from LR824545.2 coordinate 10,075,999, forward strand.
TGAATGTCCACTGCTCAACATGAGCCTTCCTACAGACCTTACATTACGTGATTGTGGAGAAGTCGTGCTCATACTTACATTCCTGTAAATGTCAAATTTGTACTTACCTGTTGCACGTCTTTTCTTCTCGTGTCCGTTTGAGTGTTGTTTTATCAATTTTTTTTAAATTTTATGGTAAAACGGGCTAGATTCTTTTGTGAAACAAGGAGGTATATAACGGAGTTGTAAATAATTTCACATAGAGCGTCGGGCATATCCATAACATGAAGCATAGAAAAATATGATAATGATAAATTGGAATAACGTCACGCTTCTTCATTAATTGTTGAAAAAAATGTAGAAGAACGTTAACATTCTTATAACTCATCCGATAATTTAAAGAATGAAAAACTTGGGCATGTCATTTAATTTTTGGTTTTAAAGAAAGTCCTCTATTTATAACATAATCTTAATAAAAAAAATTAATTTTGGTCCATTTTGATCTTATCAATTTAGGTATCCATGCTCTAATGTATACGGCTCTCAAACCCAGTAATGACGTATCTGCCTCGTTTCTTCAATCTACGATCTCAGCCTCTTTGTTATGTCATTCTGGCACAGAACGATTTATCGAGCGTGCTGTTTACCTCATAGTGGCGTTTGTGGAAGTCATTAGCCGTTCGTATTTGATGCCTTATCTGATGGCATGAAGACTACTAATTTGTATGATCTTTGTTTCAGGCTATTAATATTTTGTGGCATCGTAATTTTCCAACTTCTGATTTTCAATCGGCTTGGTTCTGGATATAAAAAGATGAACACATTCAATGCTAGTTTAAAAAATGGAAAGCACAACCTTTAGCTATAACGCTTACAAAGGCCACTAATTTCCTTGCATTACTAGTAGACACGAAAATATCGTTTGCAAAACACATGTTCAGTCAAAACACACTAAACATAAGAAAGTAATAGAAAACCATCAAAGAAAACCGTCATCGATTCGAATAGAGAAAACCGTTGAAACTAAATGCAATGTACTAAACACACAATCAAAAGCTATCTAATAACCGCGCGATTTGCGTAAAGGGTTGTAAGGTAGGATGCAATCGCGCGGCCGAACAACGCGCCATAAACGCGCGTACGCTGCGTTTTACGAGCGTTTTCGCTTTCGTGCCATTTGCAATAAATCAGAGACGCCACTGAGTGGGCGATGTTGGTGCGCCCGGCGCGTCAAACCAAATCATGGTCATACGAAGGGAAAGGAGACGGGCGTTTTTGTGAAAATTATTTTTGCTACAATATAAAATTTATTCTTATTAGAATAATTCTAATTAGAAATAAAGTTGCTTGTTTCACTTATGTGGACATTAGAGATAAATTATGTATCAGTCTAGTGAAATTAAAAAAACTGACCGCAATAAGTCTATACTTTTATCACACAATACTACCTATAGTCTATTTCAACTTTTTGTCTTCTACAGTCTCCTTATTTCTATCCTATGTGAAGTCATATTTGACCAAAATGTACAATAATGTTCAATCAGTAGGTTGAAATCATACATCTAATTTCCTAGTCACATCATCCATTCGCGTTCCACCTGCCCGTCAGTACGCACCCTGTAACGGGACAAATTTCACTCCGGCGCCGTCGCCGCTCGTACGATTCGCCATTTTACTGTCAATACATGTAAACGTCTCAATTTAGCCCAGCTCAATTGGCGCTAGTCAATATGTTATGGGCTAGGCTACAGTTCACACAGCTCTTCAAGTAAACTTTATTTAAAAACTATAAACTTTGTTGCCTATGTTTGGAATTTATTGTTTGGACCGTTTTGGGTGCTGCTTCTTTAGGGTTAGGGTTTTGTTATTTGCTGTGTGTTAAACTGTGATGCCAATCATTCACTAGTACAATGTTGTTACATGAACCTAAACTACATTTAAAGTCTATGCTTCGCTACTACACATTTGGATCATTATAAGTATATTTGATCTCGTGAAATATTACTTCAAAACTTGTACGATGGCTGGTTATAACATTGGTTCTGTTGTAATATGTAGATGTTATTACCAAACTAGGCACTACATAGGATTTTGTACTTATTCTAGAAAACAGAAATGTAGAAATCGAATAATTCTAACAATACCTGATCCGGTGATGAACCTGATCATCTCGAGACCTTGAACTTATATTCATACTAACAAAAAATCTTCGAATAAAACCAATAAAGAAAATAATATTTATCCTATCTATGTATAAAACAGTGTTTTATTTTTTTTATAAAATAATACTTTTTTTTGGGTAAATCGAACACGTATAGATAGACAAGTCTTTATAGAGACAGCTGACGTCAAGGATAGACTGGTCTAAAACCAGCACGGGTTTCCTGCATAGATAACTACCACCTGAAAGCTATCAGTTTTCCCCGATATTCATAGTTTTTACCTACAATTTTGCCATATCCTTTCAAAGCCTTTGATGCAGCAAAAATTTCGAACAATGCGTACCAAAAATAACCAAATAAAACGGACAATAGTAGTAAATTAGCGTTCCTCAAGCCAATTTGCGGCGTAAAAGGTTCCGTACACACCATAACAGGTTATCAAAGAGTCGTATGTTTTCATTAGGATGTTATGCGTGCACCTTTAAAGCAGTTACTGCAGGATCCTAACAAGATTGCACGGAATATGGTGGAGTAATTTCAAATTGTTTTGCATTTTCGTTAGAATTTGTGACATTGTAAAATTATGGTCAGCTAAAATATAAACTACGTAAGCAATTAGGGAATAAAACACTACTCCAGAATTAAAAAACATTTCAAGATATAAGTTTGTCTATTGGACATTACTTTAGTGAAGCTATTTGTCCATTTTCAACTGTAGAAGGGGTAGGCAGAGGTGCACATTATGCCACTGTACAATGTAACACCCACTTTCCACTATTTATGTTATGTGTCCTATGTAATAGGTGGTGAGCCTATTGCCATATACCGGGCACAATTCCAGACTCCGTGCTACTACTGAGAATTTTTTTTAAAAACCCATTAATACTTTGCCGAACCTATTAAATCTATCGAACTATTAAACACTCTTTGCACGAAACGGTAATGAAGTTCGTTTAACATCAGACTTAGTTGTTAGCAACAACTAGATGGTAGATAACAAGTCTTATATTATTAACAAAGGTAAACTTGATACGTAATTACCGTCACCAAAATAGGTTTCGGTAATTCGTAATCACTTTTATCTCAATTTTCTTATCGTCCACTAAACAGTTTCATTTGTAATTTCCCTGTACTGTCGTGTATCTATAAATTGGTATCTGCCAATCGTTATATAATTAAGACGGATGGCCGGACAGAGTGTCTGTGGATTAGTATGGACTTATCACTGAGTGTACCTTTATTGAATTAATTTCGTGCTGTTGACCTATCGGATTTAATGGCGAATGTTGATAAAGGATAGAAGTATTATAGAGTAGATTGGAATGAGGATAATAATAGAGACGATTTTTTGTTTTAATTTGAAGTGGTTTTGCAGAACGCGTGCTGACAATAAAATAACGATTTTTACCAATTTGAATAAGTAAGTCTGTTTCCAATATTACAGGACATACTTACAACATTCTAAATGTAGTACTTATTTTCTTAGCCTTACTATCAGTCGCGGAGAACCTAACGGGTTTCCGGGGCTCCGGCTCGACGTGCAGGAGAAGGAACGGGGTGATTTTTAGTCAGTCTGACACTCCCTCCCGCTTCACCCACCTGGGAGCAGCCCTTCGATGATTATCCCCCTTAAACTGTTAAACACCGAGCGGTCACCGGTGACCGCAACCTATTGTTCTTTAATTGTGTCTATAATGACGGTACTCAACGAGTTAAAAAAGCCTTACTATCAATAAGACAACCTTGAACTCCAAGAAAGGAAGAGAAGTATAATTTTAATTTATTTGGAAAAAAAACAATATTACATTACATATCAACAAAGTATCCCATCAGTAAAGTATACAAAACAAAATCAATGTAACTCCCACAACATTTTTACATATTACCTTTTGAGATATAACCTGTGATGAGGTCTAATGACACATGTAGTGTCCGTAATATATCAATAATACGTATCAAGATACAAGATCCAAACTAATTGCCATGCAAAGTCTAAACTAAACACCAATCCTAAGCATTTGATTTCTCACTAACCTTATCACAAATTATCCAATAAGACAGACTTATTAGAAAACAATCCGAACTCATAACAATAACCATAAAATAAATCCAAATTTCAATCACAGCTCATAAACTATAGGCTAAAACAATTGACCACAGTATTCACATTCGAAGCCAATAAATCTATTGGTCTGCCCACCCACTAATAATATGAGTACCGTGATAGAGAACGTATACATCAAGTTGGAACAATTCATACCTGATGATGTATGAAGCGTTAACAGTAACTATTTTGCCCCGGGGATCTTAAGCTTGTGAATTTGGTTTTATGCACGTATGCCATTTGCGTTCGTGGTGAAATTAAGAAAGTAGATATTCAGTCATACGTTTTTTTTGTTTTTGTGGTGTTATTGTTATTCATAGATGTTATGGAATGAGTTTACCTTTCCTTGCTTAATAGTAAACATTAATTCAATGTCACCCGTTGAAAGCTTACTTGAAATTACATTACGTATGATTTCTAAACGATTCGATTAATTTTATGGATGATCTATAATGTCAAAAAGATCCAATAGATGGCATTGTTTTCAAATCGGAGCCTTTTTAGATAATATTGTTCAGGGTCATTTTTAACTTTACAAGATTGTCTAGTTTCATACAAAATGTAATTACTGTTCTCAAATTCTTTACAGTTGTTATTACACACATTCAGTAGAAAAATAACTACTGTTAAAATGATACTAAACAGTATTGCGTAGCTGGATGTTATGATATTGATAGGCAGGACGACGGGCAGTGTCGCACAACAATTGCTACCAATAGGGTAATTGGCGACCGACCGCGCGCCAATGGTCGCACCATTATATTTATACACTGTTGGCCGTGTTTGTGTGGACATTTTGTTTAGGTTATAACTGCTATAAGTTTTTTTTTGTTTTTATGGCATAAGCCGGTAAACGAACAGACGGATCACCTGATGGTAAGCTATCGGCGTCGCCCATGAACACCTGGAACACCAGAGGCGTTACCGGCCTTTTGGGGATTAGGAGTTTGAGGATCGTTGGGGATTCAGGAATTGGGGAGATTGGGGAAGGGGAGGGTAATTGGGTCTCCATTAACCTCACTCACACAACGAAACACAACGCAAGCGTTGCTTCACGTCGGTTTTCTGTGAGCCCGTGGTATCACTCCGGTCGAGCCGGCCCAATCGTGCCGAAGCATGGCTCTCCCACACTTGTACAGTATATAGTTTTTGTTGTCATTGCTTAAGTGTCATTTCTTAGATAAGTTTGTGAACGTGGTGTTAATAGCCTGAAATAACGTCGAAAGGTATGATTACGTCTTGTAGTACCCCCCTTTTTTTAAGTAACACAATCATAATGTTTATGGTGTGTTCGTTCAGTTAATATTTTCTAATAAGAAATTCGGTGGAACACTGTCATATAGCCAATTAGATTTGGATTCTAATAAGGAATAGGATAAAGTATCACGACTATTTTCCAATAAATATTTTTTTTAGATACTTTTTCAACAAAGTGGTTTGCCGACCTAGTCCTTAAGCTTTTGACGTATTATCAACAAATTGTGATGATGAAATAACTAAGTATCACTACCATAGTAAAGTTTCACTTTATGCTTGCTTTAAGTCATTAACATCAAAGCTCAAAATTATTTGTTGTTAAACAACCTCTTTAAAATAAAAACAATAATAATAATTAACAAAAATGTCCCAATACTTCAGCACTCCAGTGTAACATGGACGCAGCACGCGGTGTTATCAGGATGTCCCGTCGGCGTATCGAGTGACGACAACCTGTAATCGTGTCATGCTCATGCGCATCTACACTCATGCGCCGATACGGTGCCCGTATCGCACCAATGTTTATGACTTGACGTACTTGGAAACTTGTGACATGAAAAGTTAGGTATGTTATGCTGTGACGTCACAGTTTTGTTTGGCTGCTTCCGTAGATTTCGTTTTTTCTGATTCTTTTATCAATGTATCTGGGAAAATACTAATATACTAATAAAGGAGCTCTGTGGCATAGTGGTTGTGTCAGTAATTAATCTTGTAACATAGCTATGTGGAGTTTAAGAAATGTAATTAAGATTTCCAAAGCCGCAATGCTTTCTTTTTTCTATAAAACAGGCAATAGGTATGCACGACAATAGTGTTCAAACACATCTTCAGTAAAGTGCAAACTTAAATATCAAGCATAATAATCTGATTTTCATTTATGGAATAGGAGGCAAACGAGCAGACGGACCTGATGGTAAGCGATAAACACCGCTCAAAGATACCCGCAACACCAAAGGAAGCGTTTCCGGCCTCTTAAAAAGAAATATGCTCTTTTCTGGAAGGTTTGAAGGACATTTCATTTTGCTTTCTTCTAGTTTGAGATTGATTCTTAGATTCTATCAAATACACACGTATACCAACACTCCTTTACTCTCATTGGTATGGACCCAAGCTTCATCTGCAAGCCATGAAAGAAAAACAGCAATGTTACTATAAATGCTTTTTATTCACTTTCACAATTTACAATAGTAGTAAATATCACCAATGCTAGAATTGCTGATGAAACCTAGAGGTCATACTATTTTACTGCCATACCTTTCCTATCTTACCGGCCTCTAGTACACCATATGATCATCATGGATATCGGTCAAGGCGTCCATCGATGGGTAATGAGTTAATACCATCCCACGCCCCTTATTGTTCCAAGTCCGTCTGTCCGTTGCTCACATATACATTTTAATATGTATATTAAATACAACATTACTATCATACAGTTCCTAATCTCCCTGCTAAAGGATTTTCAGTCTTATTGTTGGCTAGTTAAGGTTTGTGGGGGTGGTGTTCAACAGAAAATTAACATTGTCAAAATATACAAATGGGCTCATTGTCAGCAGAACGAATTTGCATGAAGTATGAAAGTTAAGGCGTTATAGAGACGTAATAGATGATTTGTAAAATGTACCTAATGAATTAGTCATATTTTCTTTGAGTTTTGGTATTAGCAAATTATGAACGAGTTGTCTTTGCGTTAGTAATTAGATGCAAGACCTAAATAATTATGGCTTAAATTTTTAACAAATTGTTGCTCTTGGCTTTGAGTGAATTGATTTCAATAAAAGAAGTATTTTCGTGATCTTTATTGAATTAAACTCTACCCGTATTAAAATTTAGAAGCTATTTTTATGTTTTCCTTTGTTTTTGTTACTATAAACTGACAATCTTAAAGTTTTACTTTAGTTTTTCTGTAAGCATAGCTTGAAAATCATTGCAATTATAATGTAGAGTGTGAGACTTCAGTTTTGCTTTCTCAATTAATTTTTGTGGTTAATAATTCACCAAAAATGTCCGTATTTTGAAGTTTGTAAGAAAACTGAATAGTTTTCGAACCAAGAGAGATTTTCTTAAAGTTAGGAAAATGTGGTAATCGCTGTTGCTTTTTAGGAATAAGTACAAATACTAACACTTAATTAAGCTTCAAAACAATCGCTTCACAATTCACTACAATCACTATACAACAAGACATATTTACCGATCTGCCAATAAACTCCCAATTAGACGTGGTCTGTCTGCTGTATCCCATTCATTTTAACAAAGAAGCATTGATGTTGCCAATCGATATAATCATTATTATTATAACTAAATAGTTTGTATGTTCATTTGTTTGTAAAAGATGGGTCAGAACTTTCGTAAGTCCCAGCGATATGTATCTTATTGAATTGTATTTTTAGAAACTTTATTTTCTAGAACTTTATGAAGTATTCCACATCTTAGGGACACATTGGAAAACACCCAAAGATAGACTGGAAACAATGTTTACAGTACACATTTCACCTATGTAAATACATTTTATGTGCCTGAAGCAGTAAATGAAATAGATTCGAAAAGAAGAATAGAAGAGAAGATTTTCCAACTACATCCTTCAAAATCAGATTTGATTTAGATTGCCTATAAATCATTCCTATTATATCATCAATATTTACATAAGATCTAGGGTATACCTCTACAATTCAAGTAAACAAAGTCAGAAGGAAAGCACTAGTGATGAATAAGTTCTGTCGGTCCGTCCGCCCACGCAGGGGTTTTGCAACGCATCTATTAAAATTTGATAGATCCAAGTATGACTCACTGATGCGCTTGCGCAGAATGATTTGATTATTCAGGGTTATTAAGTATTGTTTGGATTTGCATTTAAATAGGTTTAATTGTTTATCAATCATGGTTATATGTTGAATGAAATTGATTGGCGGGTTTGGTAGTAAAATGTAGCTTTGTTTTAGTGAATGGTGCGGGAGTGTCAGGTAATTTATTTCAAATAGGTAGGCCTATGTAGTTATTATGAGTCAGTTATGTTCGAATATTTTTTGGTTAACTTACTTATAAATTTGAAATGGCCTGCCTGTAAGGGAATGCCCATGGCATTAAGTCCACCTAGTACACAATGTATGTATGTGCATGAAGCCTTTTAAAATAAAATAAAGTTAGATTTAAGTAGTTTATATTTAATAAACTACTTAAATCTAACTTTCTATTAACACAAAGTAATTAGAGAGAAACGGCTTTTATTAACTAACTTCAATTTGAAATGAAATTAAAGATTAAAATAAACGTTAAAGACAAAACAGTTTGTCCATGATATTTTTTTATTACAATATAAAATAAACCTAAAAAAATAAATATTATGTAATATATTTTTTACAATAATTATAATTACAATAATGATCATCAATAATACTGCAAACAAACAAAGTTTAGTACATCTGTCAACAACTTGATAAATCGTATAAAAAGCGCAAAATAACGGTACTCGATCAATTCAATAAAGCGCATAAAAAGTGGTCAACACATCTGCGTGCGCGCGTTGCGTTCGATATTCAAAAACTTCTTTCTATTTTTTTTTAATAACAATGGTAACTTGACTACCGCGAGATCGTATGACAAAGATTTCTCTATTCAACCTAGCTGTGTTATAATGTAGGTATTCAAATATGCATCGAAGTCTTGTAAAAAATGTGAAAGATCATTTAGCATTTGATTTTAGCGGTAATAAAGCGCAAAAATTGAGATAGCATCCAACATTACATTAAAAATAGTAATTTTGAAAAATTTACTACCAAATTGATGAAAATTATTTTAATCACGAAAATAGTTCGAAGAGCTCTACTGGTTTCAAATCTAACCGGGTCTCATAATCATGAGCTGCATGTCTTTAAAAGTAAAGTTTAGAATTTATTTTTATTTATAAAGGTTCAAACTATAGAATAGTTCCTAGGTTCTAATTATAAATTATGTTATGTAGAACACATAAGAACCGTCCAAAACATTGTGTTAACCTTAAGTCTATTATCTTTAATTATGGTGAAATAAATAATGTATGCACCTAATACTCAGATTAACCCAATTCTGCTTCCTTTCCAAATGAGTAGTGCCTTAATTACTGAGTTAATTGCTCCATATAAGGCAATTGAAGGATCATCTAGTGAAGGGATAGTGATAAAGGTAATTGGGTACCATAACCTATAAATGTTAAATAGTGCTGTGCCAAGAGTATTGTTAAATTCAAGTTCACACCGTTAGTTTTAAATAAAAGAACAGCTGATGTCTTTTTCAGAGAACTTAGCTCTAAGTATATTTTATATGAGCTGCGCGACGTCACCGCGACCCTGCACGCTGCTCATGAGGAAGAACCTCTCTGTAGTTCGAAACTAGTAGAGCTTTTCTCAGTATATTCACGTAACTCGTGATTTTAGCTAATTTATATTTTTTAGCATTTTTAATATCAAGTTGGGCAATAACATCCACTATGTCAACTTTGTTAAGCATCAAGACTCCATGGCAGCTTACCGCTGTACTGTTAAGCTCCTCTACATAAGTATAGATATATCAAATGATTTGTTATTGACAAAAATCTTATTTTATTAATTTAAACAAAGCTTTCCTAGCTCATGTCGACTAATAAAGGCGAGGTCTAAAAACATTTCATCATCTTCAGTTATTGTTGATTCCAGGAGCAGATACCATCTTGATTGTAGAACATCAATTCATTTACCTTCGCATACTTATTTTTAACTAACCATACCTCAGGTATTTCCTTACTCGTGCTTACCTAGCGCACGTATAAATGCGGGTCTAACGAGAATTGATCAGCGGTGAGGTAAATCTAAGTGACCTCTGGCTAACCGTTAATGTTATCAGCGTGTTGTCCTTATGTTGTGTGCATACAAATGCTCGCCACACCCGCATTATTTGCTATGTATGTTGAGAATGCGTCATTTTGTTTCGGTGTGTTTTGTGGATGTTTGTTTTCTGTGAGAAGAAATTTATAATTTTTTATAAGTATAGGATTGTTAGATTAGAGATAATCCTCAGATTTTTCAATAGTAAGGTACATATGCGATAAAAATTACTTCATGTTAATTTTTTTGGCAACAGTTTCCATACATCGCAGTATTCCTTAATTTCCCGAAAGAGGGACACATTCAATCAATTGAGGTATAATTCAGAAATCCGATTCCATTAGTGGAAATTTCGAAATCTTAGGATGGGATTAATCTATAATGTGAGGGAAATGGAATGTGTGGGAGAATATACTCAGCAATTGTATAAAAATCGCCGCAGTCACACAATCTCACAATATTAACAATAATAAAAAATGCAGATGTATTACCGTGAGAAAGGTGACCAGGAATCAATTTGCGTTACACTAGCTATGCATATTGTTGCATATTATTTCATCCACTGGCCTCGTCTTAAAAAAATCACACACGTTACTGTGGGGCACAGTTTTTGTAAGTCACCCTACAATTTTTTATTTATTCAAATCACAACGAAGTTCACCCTAAGATTTTTTAACACCAAACAATAGCCTTCTTTATTTGGCCGAGTAATTTATTTTTTTCTAACGGTCCAAGATGGCCCGGGGTCATAGGTGAAGCTTAGGACAGTTCTCAGGGAAGTTTTTTAATAGTTCTTTTATCATTTTTGCACATCTGCCAAATCTTCGGTAAAAAGGTGAGTTCCGCGTGGGAAATTTTGAGGATCATCCACGGACGCATCTGTTTTTTAGTTGGTCTATTGATCTGATGTTTATTTGAGCGTACTTTGAAAGTTTTGTTATTGAGTAGTTTATCAATTTTTAATTTTAAGGGCGGCTTTGTAAAATTATTTGATTGTAGAGTAGTATTTATTTAAGTTCAATAATTTGGTTCGAGCTTCTGTAAGCTTAACAATTAATTCTACAATTTGGTATAACTCTGTTTTAGAGCTATATGCATATAACTGTAATATGCAGTTTTATTTATAAAGGTCTATCAAATAAAAAATAAATCCTCATACCATTAAAATGAAAAGCTAAACAACAAAACAAAGCCACGGAAAATTGTAACGGCATTAGCAGGCTATCGGTGAGTACGCGACCGCACCCCCCGCCACCCGCGAGCCAACTGAAACAAAAACGCATTGTCCCATGACGTCACGGCGATAACTCATTTACGACTACCCGCATGTCGGTGAAAGAGGACAATATGAGGACAATCGATAATGCTAAACGCGAACACGTGTGCCGCGGACTGTGAGCGATCCTATTGTTTTTGTTTTACAAACGCGATGAACTTTAGAACGGTGCTTAGCGATTGATTTCATTCTCTTTTTTGTGTCGTAATTTTATGAAATTTGCATTTTGTGCTGCATCTTTATGATGAACTAACATTATATATGATAATGTTAATTTATAACTGTAATGTCAATAGACAACAAGGTTTTAATATTGGGCCAAGTATTCAGTTTCGTAGAAAATGATTGTGTATTTTTAGACTTTATTTCAAGAAAATTTTCGAGAACTGACAGCTGACATGATAAGCTCAAGGCTAGAACTTTATATCAACAAATGCATTTGATTGAGTTGATCGTAAAAAGTTTCTTCCTTAACCAACAATGGACCAAGCCAAGCGTTACACATGTCTACAGAATAGCCATGAACTATCCCAAAGGATTAACCATACCATCTCAACAATGACTACTGCAGATTTTTTATCTATTTTTTTGCTAGCAACACCTGGTCGTCGATTTTTTTAGCTACGTCATGTCTCACAGATAAAGTCAGCGGGATTGCAGATAAAAAATGGACCGAAAACGAAAGGAGTCGGCATACGGACGGGGCATTTTCAAAGGGTGCAAAATTGAATTTGATAATACATACTTTGAAAAGGTCCGAATAAAAGTAGCTTTTGATTTGTGGGGTTACAGATAAGATAGTGAATTGTTATGATTCGAAACTCACTAGGGTTTAATTCTATTTTGGTTCAGTATTATTCTTAAACTGAAGCATCAATACCAGTTAATGGACGCCAATTTTTTAAAAATCATCTCAAATCATCATTCGACTTTTAGTAACCATTTATGTATTTTTAATCCAGATCTTTCCAGAACTCAATACGGAAGTTTTATAACTCTGGGTCCAACCCGGAATAAAAAGGAACGGTCTAATCACCGTGCGAATTTAAACAGTCATTTAACATTCAAATATTCAATAGTTCGTTACATCAATGGCGTTGCTAACACTGGCCAAATAACTGGTGACCCCTCAGTATGAATAAAAAAATCTCACCCCAGAGTTTTTTTTCTAACCCTTTTATGCATATCCTGTGTCATGCGTGCAGTATTACTAGTCAAATTTAAATAATTTATGTCTAAGGTCCGTTGGATTCAGCATCTGCCCTTAGATGGAGTTATGAAAGATTTATAGAACGTGATCGGGGATATACGGGTGGGTTTAAAAAGCATAGCTGTAATTAGGAGGGTTTTTAAAAATTCCTTTTGTATTAAACAGTATACTAAACACAAAGAGCTGATACTTAATTTTTAAATATTTTTTAAAGTTAACACAAGACATTCTAATCGTAATGATAAGATCCTCTGACTTTATAATTTATACGGATAAGAATAGTTCTAATCTATCTACATCTGAATCTGTGGCCATTAATATGACTATGACGTATCATCAGAAACCAGTACCAAATAATTAAATCAACCAGGACCTCGAACACAATGACTTTAGCGACCTCTAGATCAAAGAGGTAGGTAGGCAGAATAATAAAGAACAATGAAATATATGTATTAACACTGGCAACACAATCCAATTGACACGTCGAAAGTGAAAGGGATGCGCTATTGTTCGCTTGATTGTCGTTCAACTAAATATCGTGTCATTCTCAGTGGTGTGACGAAATACCGATATCGATAAAGTCGAGAACGCCCTATGTGTTGGTGTTGCAGATTTATTTGTGGATTTGGATGAGCCAATGATCGTTTCAACGTTTGATAGTGTTGTATTACTTTGGTTTAATGATAATGAAAGTTCTAGAATAGTAGTGTGGAGCGATGGAAACATTTAAATGAGAGTGAAATGAATAGTATTTTGTCTGTTGTAGTTTCTATGTATTCAATTTATATCCTTTAAGTTCGTATGATTTGTTCTTGTAAAAGCTAATAGAGAAGATTTATAGACCTATGACAATATTCCTTCAGTTGTTGGTAATTTATTGGATATCACAGGATTTTCTTAGTCTTTCAGATTCTAATTTACATTTTCATGTTTTCTTTTTGATGTTCAGTTAAAAAATTAAATAATAGTCAACGTATTACATGATAATAATACAACTAAAAAACTTACAAAGCTTACGTTACAATCGTATTATTGAACATAATTACAATGTAAGCCATAAATCTGATTTAAAACAAAATTAACCGCTTGTCCCAAAGCCCAGTTAGCTAACGATAACAGTTCATGGTGTTTTTTCTATTGTTTTTATACACCCCTTTTAATTTTTTTTTATTTCAATCACAGTAGCCCACTCTAGTTGGTTTTTTAGTCAGTTTTTATGAACATTGGCCGTATTTTTGTCATCTAGTTTATATTAAATTACCGTTTTTATAACGTAATGAATATGCGGGACGCCATTATTAAAATTATGCATAAGTAAACTGACGAAAATGAGTGACTATTATCGCTGAGATTTTTTTTCGACGACGGCTGTTTTAGTTTTTGTGGGATACAGTTACCATTTGTATTTTTTTTACTTGGTATACTTATATATGATTGGTTAGACTTAGAACTTACTTTAATAATATTTACAGACAGTATTAATGTATTATACTTAGTTTTCAGCAAAAAAATGAAGGTCAAATAAATAAAGCTCAGAAAAATTGAATTCATATGTAACAACTCGAAATTTTAAATTTTTTGATATCGACAATATCGTTTGAGTGTGATCGCCAACGAGTTTTTATCCCAACATTTGAAATTAACAAATCAATGGCAGTCATACGTGAAATCAACAATGACGATCGCGGATGTATCTACCCACAGATCAGCTTCTGCGTGAGAAATATTAAAAAACTCGCTCGCACATAAAAAATGCACTTACTATTATCAAATACCCTACAAGATGTCCCTTGCACAATGCACACCTTGAATCTGCCGAAGATTGTCTCTTAAAAAATGTGCATATGTTTTTATAAACAACGCTTTCTGAGGATGTTTAAAAAAATCATGGGGTGCATTCTCGTTTGGTCGTTTTGTACCGGCAAGGGCAGGGAGGGTCAAACTTTTAGTGTGGATTTTTTAAGAAAATGTTGCAGCTGTAATTTTACCGTTAGTACGAAAAATAATATTTTATAAGTATATTTGTAGTAGTTTCATAATTTAATATGCCACCTTTGCTTTGAGAAATAATTGAATAGTAGGGTACCATTATTTTTTTGTTAACGGTTGAAATTATATCTCATGATTTTGGTTTCTTTTGATTTTAAATAGTTATTTAGCATTTTCACATTTCATAAAAAAAATTGATAGAAATTATAAAAATCAATAAATTTTTTGATTAATTAAAAAACATGTTGAGCATCACTGATCGTGTCTATAACGTGATTCGATGGTTTTTGATGAAATTTCTCTAGTGGAGATTCGTTTTTTAAGTTTTTTAAGCGGAAGCAAACAGTACTGGGCTTCCGCTCGATTTTTAATCTATATCTAAAGTGGTCCGTTAGTGTAATTAAATAAAAACTTTTTGTTGTTTCACAGATCGAACTAATTTGAGGGCGATACTATTTATTATACTAAAATGATTGTATCACACATAACAGACAGTCGAAGCGTATCGTACAAATGACCTTCGTAGCAGGATTTTATGTTTTTGTTTTTTTTTTCTGTTTCTATATTTTTCACATACATTACATAATGTAAATTTTTCCATTCATTATTATAATAATAATTATTCACACAATCTTGTTGCTTTTATAATTTTACTTTCAAAATTAAACAGCATTAACAACTCCACGACCTAATTTTTTAGACACATGTTAATTTCTTAGACCCAAGTTGATAAATCTTTCATATAAATATCCGTCCATAAACTTTCTTGTATGTCACCTCACATATTTACACTCACCGCTTCCTGCCCCTTACTTTTTTACTATCGTTCCCACAAGCAAGATTGTTTTTTTTTTTACTTTTTTTAATGTAGATTAGAATTAACGGTAAAATTTCACTCCCCTAAGGATACTTTAATTTATTTCTTTGGCAACACAAAAGGAGATGCGGTTGTCCTTTGTTTGTGAATGTCATGGTGTCAGAAAATGCAGTGGATTCGCGTTACGGATTTTTTTTTATTGTTATTTCCGTATGATACTGTTATATTGATTGGTGTTTGATTTTCTATAGAATTAGATCTTATTCTTGTTCCGTTCTTTCTTAATTGATGAATGCAGTAATATTAATAGATACTGAACAATCACAGACAATAAAAAAGTAAAGAACTATTAATTATTTATCAATCTTAACCCAATATTAAAAAATATACTAACATAGACCCAAAGTTAGTTAGGCATAAGAAATATTTCTCGAACTAAAAAAACAACAACTCGTCCTCTAAATTAAAAAAAAGAAATTTATATGCAACCGAAACGCATAAATAACAATGCAATTATTTTTTCTGACAACCGTAGAACGAGACGTTGTTTTTGCAAACAATGAAACAACTAAAAAAGTACGAAAATCAAACCCCAAAGGGTTCTTCAAATTAAACCGTCATTAGAAATTTTCTAGAAAAAAATATGCTAACGTGAGAAAATTAAACCTGTATTTTTTTGACAAAAAATGGCAACACAATGTCGTGACGGTTGCAAATCATTAGCATACGTTTTTTATTGCATTTGAAATTAGAATTTTATTTTTTTAAACTATGAAGATGAAGAGTCGGACGGCCTGTAATTATAGTAAAAAAAGGTTTTATACTGCCTCTATTCTGAGGAGCTTTTATGTGACGGTCAGGTAAAGTACGTAAGTGTCGAATACAACAATGTGCTCCGGATTTCCTCTCTTTAATACGAGGACCAACCTTTGCCTCACGTGCAGATTCTATATAAAAGTCCGTCAATTTTCCATGGGCGTGATTGATTTTGGAGATAGTCTTCGTTTTTTATCGATAAAGTTGATCCGCCGGAACTTTCGACGGGTATTTGTTGCGTCGATTGTGTTCAAGTGGCTTCTCTATAATTATATGTGAGAAAATATCGATTACTTAAACATTATTTCTATTTTTAATGCGCTATTTAGTTAAAATTATAAAAATATCGAATACACCAAACTTGATCTAACATACAGGCTTAAAAAAACAAATACGTCTACATATACAAAACGTAAAAAAATAACTTAATCAAAGTATCAAAAATTAATTAAGTGACGTAATTAAATAAAAACGACAAAGCGCAATAAAGTCAACAAAAGCATTCATAAATTGCGGAGATTATGCAACGGCACGGCTTACCGTCCTCTTCCTGGCTTTGGGGCCATAAATTTCATTTAGCTGCAAGGTGGTCTGACAAATTTGCGGTCGCTACGACTACTAACTGCTACTTTTACCTTATTAGGCGCATAGACGAAAAAAATCCAGTGTAACACCCAAACAATGCTTGCAGTTAGTCAATAGACTAGAATAACATTATTGTACACTGTGTCGTGTTGATTATTGTGGTGGGTGTACACCATAAAAGTCTTTCTTTAACTAATCTGTCGGCCATGAAAAAAGGGACAGCGGGGGACAGTTTGAGCAAAAAATGTTTGGGACATTATTGACGTTTAGTTTGGACATCGATACACCTTTTTTGGGTCTTTTGAGATGTTGTAATTGCTGTGTAATTGTTTCCTTACAACGGACATGTTGTTATGTTTTGACGGGCCGGACAATGAAACAGTAGTGGGTTTTTAATAAGATTTGTGAGCTATTGACAGCCCTGACTGCTATATTGTTTGTATATTATCTTGTCCCAATTTGTTGCGTAAACATGTTTTGTTGCTTTGTTTTTGTATTTATGCTCTTCATCACCATTTTGGTCATGTTTTGGACCCACTGTAGAATATTCTGCCCACTTTTTTTTCTAAAAGTGTTTTTGTTATTTTTTATAACAGGATTTTACAACAGGAACAACAATGGTTTTGTGAAACTAATATTTTTAGATAGTACAGTTTTTGATAGCTAACGCGATGTAGTACAATAGAAATCTTAGCATTTAAGAGAGAAATCCTTTGTATGTAGGTTTATAGTGATTACGATTCGAAGCTATAACGTTGATCATGGGCATTACTCATGGGGAATACCATTGTTTCATTTAGACACACCTACAAGGATTATCCGTTTAGTTACATAATCTTTAAAGGTAGGTTATGTGAGGTATACGTAAGTCCTTTATGTATATCTTTATCTTTATGCCTTTGGATTACTATGTGTAATTGTAATTGGACAACAATACAAAATTTACGGAATAAAGAATTGTAAAAAAAACAGTGAATAATTTCTTTTGATGTAGTTCAGTTCAACAGTAATTATACTAATTGCAAGTTGCACGTATAAAAAGAAGTATCTGCACCATAGGAACTACTTTTATACTGTTTGTCTGTACTTTCATTCAAATCGTTTCGGCTATTTCCTTAACAGCAGCTATCGCATTTTAATATAATATTAGTTAAGAGAAACGAAGCTGAACACGATCAGTGTGTAGACACGACGACAAGTGACGTAATATGCACCTCTCTCTACCCCTTCGGGGATAAAAAGGCATGTTAATGCGTAAATTAGGTTCAAATTCGTAACAAATAAGTAAGTACCAGCCAGTAGATCTCAAACTCTCACCACATTCGTCAAGAATGGCGCGGGCGCTACAAACAAACAGATCTAACGGATAGCTAATAATATGAAAACCACTAATATTATTAGTTGCTAGCTACACAGCTGTTGTGGGTTTGCTTGGAATTTTCATAGAGAGGAGAGAACTAAACGCTTTCAAGTCAACGAATAACAAAAAGTTATTTAATGAGGCTAATGTTTGTTATTTATTTAATTAATATAAAAATATGATCTTCATTGTAAACAACGATAATATTGAGACCAATGTGAGTGTTTCTATGAAGAGCATCGCACGTAAAAAGAAAAAGCAAGTTGATACAAATATACATATTTAATTAAGCAGAAAGTTCTTGATGTTTAATAAGAATCACACTGGCAGTCAGAAAGGTTATATGTTTTATCTTGGAGCCTTTTTAAATACAGCCGTATTCTCTAAACTAAACTCTTTTAAAAATATTAATCTTAACACTTCTTAATAAATCACCAGGCCGAAATAACATTTAAACCTTAACTTAGCAGCCCATCACCAACCCGGCAAAACATAAAACAATTTCAACAATCAGAAAGACCCACAAGGCGGACTTCATCAGAGAAGGAACCGCACAATCAGCATCCGTCGTTTGACACCAATTACCATCAACCATGGTGCACGATGGTGTTCTCACGAAGGGAAACCGACCGCAAACCGATAACGGCAAACTAACGTATTGACGGAAAAATGTTTTGTTTGATTAATACCCTGGATTATGGAGTCGAGTGACCACAGAATTTTGTTTTGGGTCAGTCACGTCTTGTATGGAGTTTTGGCTATTTGTGTTGTGTAATGGGTAAGTTTCTACCTTCTAATGATTTTTTGAGAAATACACATAGAAATAGAAATACACACCTTTTATTCCCGAAGGCAAAGGTGCACATTACGGCACTTAATACCACTGTACAATGTAACACCCACTTTTCAATATTTATGTTATGGGTCCCATGTAATAGGGGTAAGCCTATTGCTATATACCGGGCGTGTATTTACACTTTAAAATTCCATGCTACTACTAATTACTGAATTTGAGAAATACGTCAAAATTATTTGCTATGAAAATAAATTTAGCATAGAAAAATCGTATAACATTTATGCCCATAGATTACTGCTATATTGGATCGTGTTCAGCTTCGATATTTTTTATCAAATACATGTAGTTATTTTAGATTATAACAGAATAGTTTTTACACATAGTCTCACAATACTTTTAAACATCTCAAATTTTTAACCCCAGAAATATTAAAATATTATAGTTAGTAACATACTGTACACAATTAAAAAGGACATTTTATTTTACTTAATTTAAAGTGTAAATACATGCCCGGTATGTGACAATAGGCTCTCCTCACTATTACATGGGACTCATAACATAAATAGTGAAAAGTGGGTTTAACATAGTACAGTGACATAAAGTGACGTAATATGTCACTGTATGTTACTAACTATAATATTTTAATATTTTGGGGTTAAAAATTTGAGATGTTAAAAACTTTTGTGAGTCTATGTGGAAAAACGAATCTGTTATAATCTAAAATAACTTCATATATTTGATAACTATCAGAGTTCAAAATCCTTTACAAATAAGAGAATTTATTGCTGTTAATAGTCCTTATTAACACAATACAAAATGTCTTTGAGAAAATCGCTTCACGTGTTGCTATCTACCTCACTGTATCACTATAAATAACTACAGATATATATAAATTCAATATACCTGTATTCTTAGTACTTGTAGTGTAATTAATTACTTAAGACTTGATATAAATATATACGTAACAATATGGAGGCTCACGTTGATTGTGTGTGGTCCAAGGGTGACGTTGGCTAATATTTGTACACACCACAGATATCGCTGGAAACTACCAAAGGCTGTGCCTTGTTCATAAGCGAAGCGATTTCATGTACAGGCGGTAGCGTCCTTAGAAAAACTTAATCAAATTCTATTTAAGCAGTAAATTATTCATGTCCATTGAATTGTGTTTAGATTATGAGCCCCGGGAGTAGTTCGAAATTAATTGAGTAACTTCATCGAAGAGTTACCTGAATACTTGAACCTTTTTAATGGTATAAATGAAATAAAATTCAATTATGAGTACTTTCAGATTAATTTATTGTAAACCACTACCTGACTGACTCATTGGCCGAGTGGTCGCAAGTGCGACTGCCGGGTAAGGGGTCTCGGGTTCGATTCCCGGGTCGGGCAAAGTATTACTGGGTTTTTAAAAAATTCTCAGTAGTAGCACGGAGTCTGGAATTGTGCCCGGTATATGGCAATAGGCTCACCCCCTATTACATGGGACTCATAACATAAATAGTGAAAAGTGGGTGTTACATTGTTCAGTGGCATAATGTGCACCTCTGCCTACCCCTTCGGGGATAAAAGGCGTGATGTTATGTTATGTAATTGTAAACCAAAGAGAAATGAATTTAATATTTGTGATCAGTAGAAAGCTATAAACTTGATTTCTATCATATAAGCATAAAAATTTGCGTTTACATGAAAACAAAAAACATATGTTCGTATGTTTGCTATAATATATGTATATAACCTAGTCATAAAATGTTTGTCAGAATCATCTTCAGATTCCAAAAACACTAACCATCGGTCATTCTTATCATTAGCCGAATGATAACATGACATTATGATACATTACTAGCACAAACGTTTCAGGTCAGGCGGTAGTCCAAGGAAAAGTGATTAAGAACCGTTCTAATGAAAATTTCTGTCCGATGACGAATAAGGAAGACATTTATGTAGATGTGTGTCATTACCTCATTCACATTATTATTTGTTATCCAAATGTCAGTTTCATCAACTAGGTTTAACTGTGTGACTATTTTAACCGTCTTTATCGCAATATTGGCTTGCGACTGCCGAGCAAGGGGTCTCGGGTTCGATTCCAGGGTCGGGCAAAATGTTACAGGGTTTAAAAAAAAATCAGTAGTAGTACGGAGTCTGGAAATGTACCCGGTATATAGCAATAGCCTTATTCCCTATTACATGGGACTCATAACATAAATAGTGAATAGTGGGTGTTAAAGTATACAGTGGCCTTCGGGGCTAAAAAGCGTGATGTTATATTATGTGTTTTTTTATGGGACAAGCCCGCCACAACCTTCCAAAACCGCTGCAATGTTATGTGTTTATCACAATATTGCTGGTCAAAGTCAAAGCATTCACTTCAATTAATACCTAATTAGGCACATTTGAAACGTCAACAATTTATTTGTCTGTCCGTCTGTCTGTCAGTGAAGCTAGGCGGTCGTTCCAAAGTGTAGTTTCTAATCGAGAAGAATGAGCAAGAAACTCCACCGTTACTCTTGAAAAAAAAGAAAAAATGTTTTTACAGTCTCTTTGATACATTATCTGATCCTTTCAGGAAGTCAGTACTCCATATCCTTTCAGATTACCTACTCCATGAATAGTCCATCCAGGTTTTCTTCAGTCTTCTTTTACATTTATCCTCTAAATGTTAAATATCCTTCTGTATTCTAATTTTTATTTATTTATCGAAAAAATAGTATCGACACTTTTTAAAGTCAAATCTACATCATAAAAAAACACATACCAAGTTTCTATGCCTAGTTAAAGTATTCCACAAAAATTTCAAAGAAAACTCGACCCGCTAAATCTTTCTCTACATATCACATATGGCGACGTTTTTACAGCCAGGCTTTCCATTGCCGCAGTGCCCTCGCCCCCGTGGCGGTCACCATATCCTTAACTAAATAATTACGATATCTTTTTAATTACATAGTCCGATGTCACAGATAACAAAATGTTTGTTTTCAAATTCTTACGTAGAATGAGGAGACGTTTTGAGCTGTTGATGATTTGGATCGCCATTTAATTTTACCTTAAAGTAGGCAGTATGTAATGCGGAAGAAATATTTTGGACGAATGATGACGATTTCATGATAGGTTAGATAGCAATTTTTGTTTTACTAATTGTGTTTAAGAGACATTTTTATTAGTCTGGTCTTTTTATCTTTGTTCTTAATCTAAACTTATTTATAAATATTACTAAGATCACTGTTGCTACACAATATTATGATTACAGACATGAATAAGGTTAGTCTTCATAAGACGAAGGCAAACACACATTCCATGCCAAAGCATTTAAACAGCAAATGTTCTACCAAAGATTTAAATTTTCGGTAATATTTAGCCACAACCATTTATGGCCAGTGATTACAATTCACCGTACAGAAATAATTATGACCTAAAGCCTATTTTGGCCAGTGCAATCTTCGGTTGAAACCAAAATGAGTGTAAGGTAAGTATTAGCTTGGGTCGGGTTGTCGTTTCACAAGTGCAGTTTCGCCACAATCGCTCCAACTTACTCAGTTTAGTTTTAATTTCAATTTGCTTTGCTGTGTCCAGACACGACCTGGGGTAAGGCTGTGGTATATTGGATGTATATTATTTTTTTTATTTGTGTAAAAATGGAGAGGTTCCTTAAGATTGACTTTCTTTCTTTTTTTTAGTGCAACACTACTTTCATGTGTCACTGTCATAACGAACGTAGTTGTTCGTACTGTTAAAGTCAACACTGGGTCATTTGATTGTTAGTTATCAATATAGTCTTTATGCCACTTTCATTATTATCGTCGATCACAAAACATCCACTGCTGAACATTGGCTTTCTCCAATATACAATTTGGGTGTAGGTAAAATGATCATGATATTATTATGTTTTCTACATGGAGTGACATTAAATGCTTCTAATACTAGGTCTAATCATAATATTCTAGTTTCTACCGTAGTAAAGATAACGTGATATTTACAAATACATTATCTTTACATGCAGAGTGTGTCAGTCATTCTAGTGTAATTTTATTTACGTAGGTTACCTATAACTGCCTCGTTGATATAGTGTAACTGTTAAGTTTAAAATCTTAGTTCCTTGACTAACTCAGTTTCATGAATAGTTTTCTTACAAATAAATTATTATGTTTTCGGATTACTCACGTAATAATTTGACGAGGAACTCGACTAGTTTCAAGCCATGCTAGAAGCTCATATTCATGAGCAGCATTCCGCGACCCGCGACGCGGCGACTGTCGCGCTGCTACTGCTTTTTTGCTGCTACTAGTTTTCTTACATTTTTGTAAACTTCATAGATGAAATCGTTTGACGAAAACTTCATTATGATATTGACAAGAAGTCCTTAATTGGGTAGGCCTAACAAAATATATTGGACTTAAATAAACAGTTCGAGTATTGTAGGAATACCATTAAACCTCTACTCATGCGATCTAAAACCAATAGAAAAACTCTTACATAAAAAAATTGTAAGTACGACATTCAGTGTGTTCGCCCCCTTACAAGTTAATATCACAAGTTAGGATGGACGCAATTAGCTTGCGGTTAGATTTGCAACACTTGAATTATCCAACAGTCTGTTCTAACCCTTAATTGCTTACGTCATGCTGTACATTTTTTTATAATTACATTTTTTTATAATCAAGTGTTTTGTTTTTGTCTCAGTTGTGTATGTTTTTGTTAATTATAAGGAATAAGTACTAAGTGAAGTGTTTTAAGTTTTTAGTTTTGCATTTAGAGATGAGTCTAATTTTAAGATTAACCCGAGGTGTGCCGGAAAGCAAAGAATTGACGCAAGACACAAGCTTTTTTCTGTCTTCATCTAGGTTTAAAAAGGACTTATATTAAAAGATCCAAATCGAAATCGAAAATTTTTTTATTATACATTAACATAACATCACGCCTTTTATCCTCAAAGGGGTAGGCAGAGGTGCACATTATACCACTGTACAATGTAACACCCACTTTTCACTATTTATGTTATGAGTCCCATGTAATAGGGGGTGAGCCTATTGCCATATACCGGGCACAGTTCCAGACTCCGTGCTACTACTGAGATTTTTTTTAAAAACCCAGTAATACTTTGCCCGACCCGGGAATCGAACCCGAGACCCCTTGCTCGGCAGTCGCAATTGCGACCACTCGGCCAACGAGGCAGTCTTTTTTATTATAAATGGACATAATCTGTATATCATTTTCCATGTCCACAGAAAAAATAACACATAACTAATTCTTAATATGAATTACTTACTTTCATCCATACATAGAGCTACAACAAATTAAACTAATAGTTTTATATACCTACAAAAAAAAAAAACAAATAATTCTAGAAAATTCCTCGACCAACGACAGAAAAACAAAGCGAAACGTGAATTTTTGAACATATCAAACGTTCCACATGCATAAATTTTCAGCCAGTACTAAAAGGACCGATGTAGGGTCTGCCAGTAATGTATGTATCTGGCACATGGCGAGCCAGCCAGGTACAAACATGTCCATTGTGCCTCGCAGACTAATATCTAGTTAATTCTGACTTTAATTAGCGTGTTCTCGATTTTGCTTAGGAATTTTGCTTGCATGTTTTGTTGCTTTGACAAATTGTTTTTGATATAGACCAGTCTAGAATAAGTAGCTATAATGAGTTCTTGTATTTCATTTTACAGGATCATCAGTTGAAGTCCATCAGTTGCGTCGAATAAATAGGTGTCCGAATAGATAGTCCAAATGACTACATTACATACTGAGATGACTACTTAAGTTTCTATAACCTATCTACCTGTAGATTTGCTTACTAGAGATAGAATTTTGACATGTGCTCCATATAAAATGTGTCAATATTCTATCTCTAATACAGATAGATAAAGATAGGTTATAGAAACTGGACTAGTCGTCTACGTTGATGGCTAGGGTCTGATCAGTAGGGGTTTTGGACATAGTACGCAAAGGCAACTTGTTCTACACTTACAAGTTTCCATTTCCAAGGAGTAATTTTTTGGAATTTAAAATATTGATTTTCATTTCTATCATAAGTTTGAACTTGTATTTGAAATAAATGTTAAAAAGCATTTATTCAGAAAATTTCATCAGGGAACATGAAACTTATAATAACATTATTACGCAAGATCACGAAATATTAGATTATTATTGTACCAGGAGACCAGAGGACAGGAAGGCGTCATCATAACAGATGGAAACTAATCGTTAGACGTTCTACAATCATTAATACGCATTGGTGTACGTCCGAGTGAGCAGTAACATTGGGTACACCCTACCAGACAACCTCATCTTCAACTCCAAAAAAACCCACCCAAATTCTGATCTTATTTTCATTAGCACAAGATTGAATATAGCTAGAAATGCTGTGTGAGCAAAAATATTGTTGATAACTGTATAACTATTGTTGTTGTTGGACCATCATTAGCTGTATTGATATATCGACTGTAACGTAAGAGAATAAGTTAATTTTGCGACAAATCTTGTTATTAGTTTTTGCAATCATTAGTGATTTTAGGGGAGCTAAATTATTAAGGAATATGTACGAATATAATAGTATATTGATTCGAATTGTATACTTTAAATATAATGCTAGTTTTATAAGAATGTAACTGTCAATTTCGCGCTGTTTGAAGTCCAGTGATTCGAGTACATTAATCTTGTATTTGAATAGAAAAATCTTACAAAATGTGCAATAACACTTACCCACAATAACAGCACAAGTCAAGTGCAAATTTACGACTATTTAAAAAAAACTCCTTTACCAACTTTGGCAACAATTGGAATAAACATCTAAATACCCAAAAACTGCTAAAATTCACGAACGCATCATTACATTCGTATACAAAAGTGTTTTGTGCAAAAAAGAAACAAGTATGACGTAGGTGGTCTCGATTTTATAGCGTAAAATAATAAGGGCACCTATGTGTTCCATTCTATGTAATAATGGGGGTACAATTTCTGTGGGCAGTATTATAATGGTTGGTCGTTCACTGGGTGGTCGGATTATAACGCAAAGCCGTGGATTAAGCCACATCGACACGTGTGCTTTTCTATGCCTTCGAGTGGCTTTAGGCGACTGTGCGTGATTGTACACCTTGATAACGCAGTACTTTACTGTGATTAATGGTGTTCAAACAATTAATTAATATTTTATATTTTTCATTATTTTGGTCTCCCAGTTTTCATAGGGGCACAAAATCGTAAGGTTGAGCAAAATTGTTATGGTTATAATATCTGTTTGCCCAGGTGGAGTAATAAAAATACGGAAGCACTTTTGACCACAGAAATTTCAAATATAGGAACGGTCTATTGTGACCTCTACAAATATGAGCATTTTTTACGAAAACCGAACCACGATAATTTTAATCTCAAAAAATTCAAAGGCAGTCTAACCGCCCACAAATAATTTCGGCTACCGTGAAGCTCTAACATGATTATTTTTTTAAACTCTACCACTGTAACATTTGCTGGCAACTTGATTTATGACCACCCTTATTGTAAAGGAAATAAGGTAAGTAATAGAATAGTGTTTATGTTGAGGGGTGTAGTTTTTATCGCGGTATTTCATTGCGAAGTCCTATTCAAAATGTGAAACGATCCGCGAAGAATTTGGTTGAAGCTAGCACCCGTGTTTGCTTGGCGGACATCGATTAAAAATTCCTCTGTAACTTGGCCAAATAATGGTATTAAATGTCTACCAGAATAATAGTGTTAAATTTCTTAAGATCCATCTCGAAATATGATGGATCTGTCTGCGGTACTTTTGTTGCTTGTTTTTTTCTAAAATTTTCGTACGTGAACCGCCAAAGAGATTATTTACGTGATCGTTGTGAATTTGTAAACTGTACTTCAAGTCGGTTTGTGTTTGAGTGATAAATATCGAAAAATGTAACAATTTTTGAGTGAACAGCAAGCGGTAGCCGAAGTAAGCGGTAGCCGCTTTCTTTGACAGATAAATTGGCGGGCTACTATTTCAAGTACATGTTTACATACGTGCCGAAAGATCATTTCGGCATTTTTGAAACTGTAACAAAACACTTATAACATCTTCATTCTCAGCTTAGAACCATGCATCAAAGTTCCCATCTTTACCAGATATTACCGACCAATTTAGCCCACGAAATTCAAACCACCAAAGTTTAGTGCGAGGGTCAACCTGTCTAGGTAATCATGGTCTGTGGTCATGATCGTGTGGAGTTGTGTTATGACACATTATCGCGAACGCGTTGACAGGCCCGCGCAATTTGCAATTAGCTATGGAAATAACACGCGCTCTGTAGTACGGTCAATGTAGGGAGGTGACTTATCGATAAGTTTATGTTTTGTTATTTTTTTAAGGTAAAATAGGCACTTGCACAAGCCCTCTCACTCTAGTTGGTCGGTGGTAATAAAAGACAAAGTATTATGTATGTATGATGCAATAGAAGTAAATTTATTTGTAATTGATATGTTACTCGACAATTTTATTCATAGGTATGAGTATCGAGCGTTGCTTTACAGATCTTTTATCCAGTAAATTTCTTTCATTTAAAGACATATCTATTGCTATTTTACAGTTCCTTTATATCCTTTTAGTAAACTTGATTATAACAACAAGTTTATTGCAACCATCAAGGTCAAAGTTTCTAAATTATTTTCGTAAATAATTTGAAAGAATATAACTATCCTATAAATATAATGTATAATGTTTATGTTGTGATCGATTCAAAATTTGTTAAATATTTTGTATTGATTCGATAGTATTACGGCGCATCCCTAAACCGTGTGTTGGAGAGGTGTCTCATGTTCACGAAATAGGTGATCATTATGTAATTCACAGGGCTTCGTATCACGGACCGTTCTGAGAACCTAAGGTCATAGGAAATGAACCACTGGGTCCTTAGAAGTATGCAACTATGCATAATATGTGGGATATGGAAGGATCCTTAGCATACGGTATTGGAGACTAACTTGTCTTGGAATATTTAACAACATGCGTTGTAATTTTAGTTTTCTTTTTATATTCAATAATATAATTTAAGTTTGTGTAACCTAGTTTAATCTAAACATTATCAGTTGAGTTACAATTAATTAATTAGTTAATATTGCAACAAATATTTTTAGTATACTTTCTTTATTTTTCCCTCAGACTTTAGAAAGAAAGTTCGTTCTACTTAAAACGATCTAACGAATGTTATAAACGTTATAGGTATATATTTCGTAATTCAATAAAATATATAAACCACTGGCTGTTGCCCGCTACGTCCGCTTAGATTAAATGATTTCTGTTTTGATCTCATGGGAACATTTAATCGGTTTAAAAAGTACCCTGTCGCCAAAGTCAGCTCATTCTCTGCCTGTATACCAATTATTGTCAAAATCCGTCCAGAAGTTTCAGTGAGATTGACGGACAAACATCTAAACAAAGAAACTGTCACATTTATAATGTTATACTGTGATTTATTTTTACAAATCAACCACTTAACCATGAAAGTGAAACCGCTAAACAATAATTACATCCAGTTTTAAATGAAAAAGTATAATATAATAAAAGTATAACTGTTAAGCAGTTGCCAACCATTTATCCCTGTGATAAGAAAACAACAAATTGTCTCAAAACAGCCACCTAAAACGAGGTTGTATTATAAGTCACCGGCTATCTTCGACCGGTATTTTATCGTCAACAAATTAATTACCGGTCTACAACCGGCGCTGGTATCGTTAGCACCATATTGGTGTCGTTCTTTCGTTTCAGGTGGCCTTTATCTTATCTATAGAGGACGTGCGGGCTGTATATAGGCTCCTTCATTGTTGCTGCCAACCAATCACTCAATTACCAACTCTAAACTTCAACAGCTATAGTTTAAATTCGTACTTGAGTTGCTATATTTTTTCTTAAAATTTTCTCATATAATTTGTCAGTGGATTTTAAAGTTTGTTTTTTTAGACAGAAGGTTGAATTTTGTGTGTTTGATGGTATGTTTTTCCGGTAGTTTTATAAGTTTAGCGGTGTCGAACAACAATGGGCAACTTGTTCGTTGATATGTATGTAAATGTAGATGTATGACTGGTCACCTACCAGTTTGTTTGGTGTGAAGATAAGAATTGGTAGCGTTTTACTTAACTGAAAGGTTACTGTCGGTCATATTGGCGATAAGAGGAATGTAACCTGCTTCTTTTAACTACATGATATAAGTTTTATTGGCAACGGTTAAATGCAAAATAGTTATAATGTTGTGGTATTATTCCACTGAATATATTCTAGGTACTTTTTTTTTAAGGGGGGAAAATCATCGAATGACTGCTCCCGCCTGGGTGAGGCGGAAGGGAGTGTCAGACTCTTACTGACTAAAAACCACCCCGTTCCTTCTCCTGCACGTCGAGCCGGAGCCCCGGTTACCCGTTAGGTTCTCCGCGACATATTCTAGGTACTAGCTACTTCCGCGCGGTTTCACTCGCTCTGCTCGGCGCCTATTAATCGTAGCGTGATATTTTATAGCCTATAGCCTTCCTCGATAAATGGACTTTGCGTTCAAACAAACAAACAAAAAAACAAACTCTTCGACTTTATAATATTAGTATAGATAAGTACTGCCGTTGTCATAGTCAGTGTATTAGTACATATTACATATAGACATATATTATCAGATCATCAACAGCCTATAAGTGCCCAATGCTGAGCAAAGCCTCTTCTCACACGGAGAAGGTTTGAGCATTAACCACCACGCTTGCTCAATGCGAGTTGGCGATTACAAACTTATAATTAGAAATTATAAGCCCAGGTTTCCTCACGATGTTTTCCTTCACCGTTTGTCAGTGGTGTCTGGATCTTAGAAAGAACTTACATATAACTCTGAAAAAGTCACATTGGTACTTGCCGTTGGTAGGTTTCGAAACCACATCCTCATGTATGAGAAGAGGGTCTTAAACGTCCGGGCCACCACGACATCGACATATAGTATACTAGCTTTTACCCGCGGCTTCACTCGCGTCACAAAAGGATAAAAAGCCAATGTGACATATACCAATACATACAGCGCCATCTATACCAATACTTTTATTTTCCTTCGGGAATATCAAATTTTTCCGGGATAAAAAGTACCCTATTATTTAATCCGGACTTCTAACTATACATCTGCAAAAATTCAAAGCAACCGGTTTAGTAGTTACGGCCTTAAAGTGGAACAAACAAACAAACAAACTCACTTATTAATATAAGTAAGGAAGTAAGGATTGTTTATCATTTGTCATTCGACGTGGCAGACTAAGTTATATGTGTTTGTTTTGCAATAGATGTGTTCTGGCTAATGATGATGATAATTAAAAATTAAATTCTAATAACTGTCATTGAAAAACGTTTCCAGAATTAAGCTCTATTAACTCCATTATTGTATGTTCACTTCACAACCAAAAGTTAAGATGTCTTATAACTTCATTCAATCTTTATATTAGGTACTTACTTATAGACCAATCTCATTTACAGAACTATGCAGTGAAAGAACAAATAAATGGACACAACAATATTTCTTTTAGTATTAACCGTTACTAATAGACAGATATATCAGAGAAATATCCAATAACCAAAGAGCAACACAAAAACCACAGAGGTTCGTATCGTTATAACCACGTATATCTAATTACATTACCAGTATACTACGATATAATCCCCAAAAACTAACCTCACGCAAAAATAAACCTAAACATCTACTCACAAAGACTTATTTTGAATAATAATTGTAAAGAAAAAAATCACACACTTCCATTGGTTACCGAAGTATTGCGTCATAAATGTTGTGAACGAAATGTTCTGTTACTATTGCGTTTTTTGTTTGTGTTTGCTGCTTATGTTTGTATACTGATGTGGCAATGGTTGTGAAAGAGGGTCTGGGATCATGGGTTGAGGTCCCAGTCGGTACCATTCGCGACTGACCGTCGTGTGCCCCACGCGACCTTTCACCTTAGGGGACAGGACAGAGCAATGAATGGAGTAGTCACTAGTAATATTATTTTGCACTATCATTATGAAATGATGATTCATGTCGATCTTGAATTCTGTTATTTGCTTCTTGTCTTGTAGAAACAAGATGTGTGTTTAGTGTTAACGTTTTATCATTGCGGAAAAGTTATTGTAATTTTGAAGGAAACGGCAATGTTAACATTTTTATTAGTGTTGACATTTTGGCTTGGCTCTTTTTAAGATACATTTGATAGTGTGATTCCATATCATTAATAAAAAATAGTATCTTTTTGTGTTATCTATACATTTCCTAACGTTTTGTAAAGATTTTTCTTAGATTGAAAGCACATTTGCTCACACTTCTAAATAATCGGCAACTGCATTACTATTTATAAAAATCAATGTTTCTACATGTAGGTGTTAATTATTTGTATAGAAAACCTAAAATAAATAAATGCTAGAGGCTTTAAAAATACTGTAAAGAAGTCCTCTCCACAGCACTCGACCAATAAATCGAACTCAATATGAATAACTATCACAGATTACACCATTGATAAATGAATGTACGGTACCAGTCAATTGCAGGGCATGGCGAAAAAAACTATGAATAATAATTTATATAGTTTTATGGCAGAAATCACGGTTCGTTGCTAATGGCTGACCAGAGGGTCCGTTTTATTTGATTTTTTCGCCAAACGATTAACGAAACGAGCCTACAGTTTCCGTTGGACAATGTGTCTAATAAATTATGTTGGACAAACAAGATCAATTCATATTCGATATGCATGGATGTAATGTTCAGTCGCTAGGAAAGAGTACCTATTGATTTTTATTCCCTGTGTGTTATTGATTCGTCTGTTGTAATGGTCAAAAGTATTACTCTTGATTTGATGTTGTTTGATGTTCTGATCTGAACGTTTGCTACAGAAAATAGTATCATGATTCATTATTGATTATAAATATTCTAAAATAATCTTCTAAAGTTGGTATCTTGTGATTATACCTACCTTGAGCATCACGAACAAGTTCAAAGGCCATACAGGTGCATAGGCCATGCAAATTCATAAGTCAATATTGTCAATTTAAAATCGGAAAGAGTAAATAATGATGATACGAATTAAACTCAGCACCTCAACTATCATACACCTGCTTAGACCAATCCAAAATAAAACAACCAAAAACCTAAAAACAAGGAAACGATTATGCAACTATAAATTATTTTAACCTAAAGATTCATGAACGAGAATTGCTTGAAGCTAAATGAAGCGGTCACGTTAGACCTACATAGGCAAGCAATAGAAATCTTCTGTATAAGTAGCTTATCCGAAGTGTATTGTATTAATCAAAGCCCCTAAGCTTGTTGAAGCTTCATTACTTGTTGAGAAATTGCATTGCTACATCTTTGGTATTTATGCAAGCCTTGTTATTTCCTTGTCATTTTTCTTTGTTAACCATTTGGTCAAGTGGGTATGAGTTTAAATTTTATAGAGTTTTTTGGGCGATTCAGAAATGTTCTCGTTTCATGCGATTCCTAAAGTGATTCATGATAAGGAAAGAAATCTTTAATTTAGGGTCAGCATCATGCGGTGCTGATATATTATGCCTGCCTGCTTTATACAGGTTTGATAATGCACGTTACATTATAAGCAAATATCTACTATAACTCATAAAAATATAACTTACAGTAATAAGTCATTGTTTCAAAAGGGTACATAGAAATTTGAAATTAGTTTAAGTAATAATCGTCCTCAATTGCGCAATTCCATTATAAACTTGTCATAAGTAGGGTATGCAATAAACGTTTGTTTATGAGCTTCATAATATTATTATAAGGATTCACACTAAAGGACATCGTGAGGTTATAAAAGGCACAAACAATTGTGTAATCACACGGACGCATACAATACAGGAGATACTAAACGTAAATACTAATGTAGACAATCAAGAATTAAATCATCATAAAGCATAGCTTTACTGGCCTCTATAAATTACTGCGTTATCAAGACGAGACAAACACAGGAATGACTAAATTAAATAAAACACAGTGTGTTATCTGAGAACGTGTTATCAAAATGGACATAGGTCCTAGCATGGACAAATAAAAATTGTAAATTAGTAAACGTAACAAAGATAGCAGAGATGATGAGAAGATTACTGTTGAACATTTTTAAGATATAGTTATGAAATTAGATGGTTTGCGCATTTAAAGTGTAGTAGGCAATAATAATGGCGTTATTTATGAATCTGATAATACTATAGATGACTTAATTTATGATTTAATCAGAAAAACCAGTCACGGACTTAATAAGGTAGGTTTCATGCGGTTTAAAGTGCATCCGATTATGATCTTTAGCATGAACTTTATAGGACATTTTAATAGTGTTCATTATCGATAGATCTATTTATAATGTTATAATCAATGTATTTACTTAGCAGTTCCTGTTATTAGTTTACTTAGCAGGTCCATTTCTTTACTTGCATTCCAAGGATATTTAGTTGAAATTGCGTCACAGTATAAAACTGGCACAAATAATTTCAACGGTATCGCTTTATAAAAAAAAATCACTTTGATGAGGAAATTCTAAAAGTCAGCATGTCCAAATTGCTCAAAAATTTCAGTCACTCCTTTATTTCCATTGAGAATAGGAAAATTCGCAACAAACAAACTAATTCTAATGAATAACATCATCAAAAATCAATCTCCCCTATACAACTACAAATCACGTTTAACATTCTTACATCATTCTGCGACACAATGTGAGAAGACTAATTCTTAAGTAAATTTTACAGAGAATATTTACATACCTGCTAGTTGATAACGTTGATGTGAACAATCGTCGCCTGTTCCCCACTCAGATAAAGGGATGATAAAGGCTCTCAATGTGGTCAAAGGAAACGCCGTTGTTTGTCTTTCTATGTTTGATTTTACTTTCCTGTCATTAGATTTTATGATCCATTTATTTTCTGCTATCTAAGTGGCTGGTCTAATCAAATGTGTGTCAGTTCTATGCGTAGGTGTGCATGTGACTTTGCTTGCACTGCAGTGATGGATATGTGATTTTGCACTGCGGAAACTAAAACTGTTGATGAAAAGTTAAATACTTTATGGTGCTAACATTATCTTGTGGTTTTTATCTTGTGGTACGTTTCAAAGTAGAAGAAGGCAATAATATTAGGATGGATATTGAGTAAAGTATTTTCATGGCATTTCGTTTCTTCGATGAAGAGATCTAGATTTTTCTTACTCAGCATCAATTTCCACATAACAGGGAAGCTTATCTGAACACGGAAGTGTTGGACATACAGTAAGCAGTTCTGAGCCAGGGAGCACCGGAGCAATGGACGCTCAGATAATTTGAGGGGCAGCAAAGCGTTAAGATCGTTAACTTACCCCGCGTATGACGTTTGTCATTTGGACGCAACTAATGTGCAGGCAGACGACTGAACCGAAACTGCAGAGCGATTTCTGTTCTGATGCGAGAACCGCTTTATAAATATGTAATCGTATAAAAGATATTTCTTTCTTCCATGGAAGATATGACGCTTTGCAATAAGATTGTGGAACCGAAGCAATGTTTTGCAGATGTCAAATCCTTAAAAGACAAAGATAAGATTGACGGAGACGAGACTGAACTTGATACTGATAATGATTATTATATCCAAATCATTATAGATTAATGTCCAGAATGTCACACTAATCCATAATAAGCACACAGCACAATAGTTTCACAACTCAATAATTTTGCAAGGAACTAAGTACAACGCTACTTGATACTCATTAACATATCATATACAGTGTTCCAATTGCAAAGGAAATTTGACTGTCCCAGTTTGAAGGTATCTAAATGTTGCTCATTTTCGTCATAGCTACCGTAATGACTTATAGTCATGGCCAAGCAACGGACTAAGAGACAATAGGCGAACCGTACCGTGATACGTTTAGGGCTGACAGTTTTGTCAAGGACTGCAAATATTTGTAAGCTTATGTAGTTTTACTGATCTGCTAGAATATCTTTTAATGACTTCTCTGTCATATCATGCTTACGTATAGTGTCTAGTGGCAGAAGTAACTTTACTGGGTCATTTCTCTCTCGTCAGTTATCATTAGCCCAGTATGTTTACCCATTTAACTAAGGACATCACCTTATTAGTTTTTGCTCTACCCGGGTATTCACCCTCGACCTCATTTTATACCAGTAACCACTGTATTCTCCAAATATTTAGGTTAATTTCATTCAGAAATGATGTGTAGCGTGTCTGACTTAGTTAACATTAAGACGTTTTAACCTTTACATGAACGTTCCTAAGCCAGTCAGGGTTCATCTCTGAGCTAACATCGCATAATTTAATTAGAAGCTAATCCTTAGAGAATGTATGGCTGACGTATAGGGCAATGTATTATAGACATACAGCTTATTTATGACAGAACCGTCTCAATTTTCGGTATCAATGCCAATATCCTATTCTTTTTAGCAATAGGGACCTAATATGATTATTGGTCTGTCATAATAGAAACTTCTTTAATTGAAACCAGTAATTCCTTAGTGCAGAACTTCAAAACTTCTGCTCACTATTCATCTATTAGCAAAAAATAGCCAGTTTTTCATATTTTTTTTTTTTTTTTTTTTTTTTTTTAAGGGGGGAAAATCATCGAATGACTGCCCCCGCCTGGGTGAGGCGGGAGGGAGTGTCAGACTCTTACTGACTAAAAACCACCCCGTTCCTTCTCCTGCACGTCGAGCCGGAGCCCCGGTTACCCGTTAGGTTCTCCGCGACAGTTTTTCATATTTAACGATTTATTGTGTCAGCCCTATCCTCCACATATGGGAGGACAAACATAAGAACATGACCGGTGACCACGCGCTCGATCATCACTCGCCGTGACGATGTTTAAGAAGCAGCGACTCTGCAACTATTTGGACAATGGTGAGGTGACTAAAATGTAACTGGAACTAGATTTAGTTTATTGGAATTTCATTCTAAAGGCTATTCAGAAAATTGTTATAATAATCTTTATTATGATTATAATTGTCATTTAGTCTATTTTTTTGCCAGAATTAGCATACTTTTTTGCTATGCCTTTAGGCATAGTTATAATTTTTTTTCTTCTTTGGTGAGGATCGTCTTTAAAGCCAGAGGTGGTTATTTTGACACTGGTAAAAGTTGACTTCCCTTTTTCAAACCAATTCATTTTAGAACTGAAAGGTGGATTGGATTGGACTGAGTCTGTGACTAACAAAAATACTTTAACAAAAACATAATGCACCATTTTAGTTCCCCACTGTTTTACGGAAGACGACATCAAATTGGACGATCGTAAAACCGTACGGTATCAAAGATTAGTTCGCCCACCTGTGTTCAGAGGGCGCAACCGTCCACTCAAGTTTAGCATTCACCTGTCACACGTGGAATTACCTGACACGATCTCATTTTGCAAAATTTTACTTTATGGCTCGTTGATTAATAATACAACTATTTACAGAAAATAAGACACAAATTATAAAAAAATAGGGCAGTAATTTGCAAAAATACCTTCGCTTATAAAATTATTTTATACGGACTTATTACACTTAAGTACCTATGTAATATGTATGTCAATATGCAGTTTCTCTTTCGCAAAAGAAATTGTTTTACAAATTTCAACTATTATATTTTTATGGTATCTATGTATAGAACATTGTTTTGTAACTTGATAAACATACATACTTACCAAGCGCAGAGGTACTTTGTTGTCGAAGTTTAGCAATTTTATGCACATAACAGTAATGTGTTACAGATTTTTCCTAACCACATAATTATATAATTATGTATTTATACAGCAAATTTATCTAGCTCTTTGAAATAAGGTTTATTTTTGCATGATTTTCTAGGGAGACTAATAAACTACCTGTTTATTAAAAGGAAATGTACAACATTTAATAGATCGAAATAGAAAAGACCCCTTATAAGTTATTTTGTGTAGCCAATCATTGCGTCAATGTTCAAAATTGATGAACTTGCTCCCCAACCCTTTGCATACAAAAAATACCTGTACAGTACATTTTTTACGTTTTTCTAAAGTATCGTCAGGTGGCCATTTTTAATAAATAAAAAACAAATGTTGCGGGTGGCACGTGGTATAATTTTTTATTTTAAAGGCTTGAACATGAACAGGATGTTAAAAAAATCGGTCAATAGGTTAAGTTTATGAATGAGGCCGGCAACGCGTGTTATTATTGTGTTTTCTAGAATATTCTTGAAATGTTTTGGAACATGATGTAGGTAATTTATTTTTAAGTTACTTAGAAGGTATGTTGAATGTAGGTAATATAGCTTTACGCTTAGCTGAGTTACCTACATACGTTTACACAAATAGTGGAATTTCTTTTTCGAATAATTCTTAGGTTTAGATTTCGCAAAATGTTCCCGACGTCAAGGTACTGGATATCGTTTTATTTAATATTTTTGATAATAGGCTTTTTGAACCAAAATAGCAGTTGTTTTTACGCTAAAACTTATGAAAAAATCGTGTTTTTAGTCTTTGTCTCTAAAATAAGTACTGATCCCAGAATTTGAATCTAACCCCAATGTTTCTTACGTTCCTATCCCTAATGTTCTGTCGAGAAGAACCTAACGGGTTACCAGGGCTCCGGCTCGACATGCAGGTGAAGGAACGGGATGGTTTTTAGTCAGTAAGAGACACTCCCTCCCGCCTCACCCAGGCGGGAGCAGACATTCGATGATTCCCCCTTAATAAAAAATCCCTAATGTTCTGTCAGTATTGCATACCCGTTAGGGTCTTAGGGTACGAATGCTTACTGTTCTTACAACCACCACAAAAACTGGTCTCCATAATGAATCATTGTGAAAAAAATCCCGTAAATTACCATATAACGAGTACATCCTATCTCGGTATCTAAGTCAGTGCACAAAAACTCTGCAAGGGTGAAAATGTGTACTTATTACCATATTTTTTGCGACACCCGATTCGTCAAAATATTTTTTTTTGTTTTTTTAGTTTTTTTTCTCTCGAAGTTTTATTGACCCGGCCCCACATGGAATACTGTTCTCATCTTTGGGCGGGGGCACCCCAGTACCAGCTTCTTCCTCTGGACCGCATTCAGCGGCGTGCCGTTCGGATTGTTGGATGTCCGGGTGTTTCAAACCGGCTCGACACTTTGGCAATGCGTAGAGATGTAGCTTCATTGTGCATTTTCTACCGCTTATACCACGGGGAGTGCTCTGAGGAATTGTTTGACCTGATACCTGCCGCATCTTTTCGCCATCGACCCTCACGACAGCATATGCATCCCCATCAAATAGATGGTTGGCAGGCCACAACTGTGCGGTTCTCACGTAGCTTCCTGCCTCGCACAGCAAAACTGTGGAATGATCTGTCGTCGGCGGTATTTCCGAACCGATACGACCTTCAAACCTTCAAGAAAAGAGCGTACTCCTTTTTAAAAGGCCGGCAACGCACCTGTGACTCTTCTGGTGTTGCGGGTGTCCATGGGCGGCGCTGATCGCTTACCATCAGGTGATCCGTCTGCTCGTTTGCCTCCAATTCCATAAAAAAAAAAAAAAAAATTGAGTTTTACTTACCGTGTAATTTACAACTTAGTTTTGAAGTGAAAAAAAATTAGTTTCTTGAATGAAGACTTTTTTTTGACGTTGAGCTTTGTTTAGTGTCTTTGAGATCATTGTTTGTGCATTGTTTCTTTACTTTTTATTATATGGTTGATATTATAAAAGGATGCAAATGAACTATACATACATACATACTAGTTTCAATTAACAGTTGTAAATCTTCCCACAGATCTGTTTGCTGAAAAAAGTTACTACATCGAATATTCTTTTGCAATCAAAACTAAAATGCATAGATTGAATAACAAAGATGAAGTTAACATTGAAGTTTATTAAAAATACAGCTGCATTTATAGTTATTGAAACTTTAAACATAGTTTATTTTTAAATATTTATTTTTATGTTAACCTTGACATTACCTGCATTTGCATGCTGCATTCATGTTGAAATCAAATCGAAGTACTTACCTACCTATGACCTTTAGATTTAAGTATGCCATTAACCATACTAATATCCTAGTGATCCATTTCGTGTTAATGATTAGCCTTGAGTCTTGCTAATGTTGCTGATAGCCTAGTCGTAGCCCTGACTCACGCTCGTGTCGTGATGGGCGGGTAGGGCGGTTAGGGCGGGAATAGCCACGGGCCACGCTCGCCGGCGCTGTCGCCGCCCCGCCTCACGTGGACACCCCCCTTTCGTCCCCCCTTTACGTGGCTAAAGACGTGTGTTCAGATTGTTTGTATGGTACTTTTTGAGGTAGTTCTAGAAAAAGAGGAAAGGGTTGAGTTTGGTCGTTTTGGTAACTTAAGAATGATTGCGACGTAAGTAAAGTTCTGTATGACCAGTTTATTATGTAGAGAACACCTAGTGTCAGCTGTCGGTCATAATATTGCAAATACATACATATAATTTTATTAATTATGTATTGAGTATATTGTAATCAAAAACAAAAGTACTTACATTATTTTCGCATCAACTTAAAAATTTAGTTCCTACACAATACCACCTGAGTCACAAAGCACTGTGGACAAAATTAAAGCATTTTTTTATCAAACAGAAATTATTAATATCTGTAAGTAAGTACCTAAGTACATAGTAATTAGATCGTTGAAGTGTTGCAAAGATTAGGTCTTATGATCAAATTGCTCTCACCCCCAGCAAAAATACCACAATATCGATCTGTGGGGCTACTGGGCTAGGCTAGTAGCCGTTGGGAGGGGCGGCGATGTCCGTACCATGAGGCATGACCTCTGGGCTTCTGCCCATGGTAAAGGAAAACCAACAAAAAAAGGTGCGTCGGTTGTAAAACTTTTTATATATATTCAAGATAGGGTCAAGGCAGATAATGCATATGTGAGATGCATATTAAATGCGAAATTGTTTTAAGTATTTCGGTAAGTTTAAAGTTAAGATTTAAGAAGTGGTTTTGGGTTTTAAATTACAATCAGGAGTTTAAATTGAGCTGCATCTTTTTCATTTAGTTTTTAGTATGTAAGTACCTATTTAAACCTTATTCGGCAACGAAGAGTACAGCAATCCTAAATACGAAATTACTGGTTCCTTATTGTCTTCTGGAGAAATTCTAATAATGATGTACTTCCAATGATTATACCTGATGATGATTAACATATAGATAAACCTACCAGTAAATACAAATGATTTCCCAGTAATATTAACATCAAAGAAACTGAGATCCTAATCACTGTAGGTCTTGAACCATGAAATGTTACTGCGAGTAACGGATTTGTTCAAGAAGGTTGTAAAACTATACATTAATAAGAATAAGAATAATGTTTATTTCAAAAAAGAAAAACAATTTTGTTGTATTGTGGACCTCATACTAGGATTCCCTGTATCGTGAGGCCCAGGCTCCCCAACAAATGTCAAATCCTAATTATAATAATTATGGTTAAGTTCACTACTTTGTTGAGTATTTGCAATGCTCCATGATTTTTGTTTATGGTATTTTTTTTTTTTTTTTTAAGTGGGGAAAATCGTCGAATGACTGCTCCTGCCTGGGTGAGGCGGAAGGGAGTGTCAGACTCTTACTGACTAAAAACCACCCCGTTCCTTCTCCTGCACGTCGAGCCGGAGCCCCGGTTACCCGTTAGGTTCTCCGCGACTTGTTTATGGTATAGCAGGCAAACGAGCAGATGGATCACCTGATGGTAAGCGATCAGCGCCACGCATGGACACCCGCAACACCAGAGGAATCACAGAAGGAAAACGCTCTTTTCTTGAAGGATTCAAGGTCGAAATGAAATTGATTTTTAATGTCCATTATCAAAATATTTGTTGCTTTCAGGGATAAACCTACCTGAAGAAAACATTGTTTAGTTGATTTTAATTTGCTTTTTAAACCATTTAATAGGTGTAACAGTGATTATTCTGATACTGAATACTAATGTATACAAAATGAAAACAGAAAAACAAGGCAAAAGAAAAATAAAGTAATTGAAGATGTAAGGAAATAAAGCTAAAATAGGACCAACGTGTTGACTAAAAAGTATCCAGCTAAATCTATCGTATAGCCTGTAGCACCGTTTGCGGCGTGTCGCACGGCACGTTCCGATAAATACAAAAGCAAATGGCTCAGTGAGTCACGAAGGTCGACGGGGATGACATGCAACCACTATCCGAATTTACCACCACTGAACTGCTGGAAAAAGGCGATCAAAGGTGCTTATGCAACTGAAATTATAAGCAAGTTATGGGAGTTATTTATGGGTAGTAATTTTCCTTCCATTCAAAAGGAGATTTTTAAATCTTCTTTCTTTGTATGTACCTTTTATAGTTTTGTTATTTCTATGTATTTAGACCCTTCAAATAATACCCCTTTAAGGGGAACTGCTGGGTATATGTTCAAACTCCATCGCATAAACTTTGAAAACAATATTTTTTAATCAGTAGATAATAAGGTCGAATTCAGTGAAAAAAAATACACATACTTAAGTACACACTTATAACTTTTGCAACGTTGCAGTTAAATAAAACACGTAGTTCGTTCATTAATTAAATAAAAAACGCTTTCCTCATATTGGCAAGCTACCACATCAAAAAACATGATTGCCAAATAAATTCAAATCTTTTCCTGTTAATAAAGATTTTATCTTTCGTCAAAACATAAATTCTCAGGATGACCGTGTAAAAGATTGGAAAGATAAAAAAGGACAAAAGATGAACGTTGATATAATTTGTTGCTACTAGATGATCGACTATAATTTATAGATGATGGCTTTTTGGAAACTAGACGCAAAGCACGTACATTTTGCAAGATTTAATGATGATTTTGAGGTATCCACTATAAGCTAATTTTAAGAATTAACCTGCATTACTGCAATTAATAGGCTCGCGCCCTGACATGGGACTTTAGAGATGACTGATGAAATGTGTTTCATACATTGAAAATATCCTCTCTCGTATGATTATTCAAATACCTAATGCTTAGTGTTTTTATATTACCTCTATTTTTACAGTGTGGCTTTGCTTAGTAATAATAATATTAAATTCTATCAGTGATGGTGTCCAGTCGTATATGTTTCTTCATCAGTCCTTTTTTAGTGAACTTTCCTTCTCCTGACCACCTGTTATAAAACGATGAATCTGCTGTATCAAAATATTGTTTCCTTATAGCTCATTAATTACAGAGAAATTTATACGTAAAGACAAATCGTCATGGTGTTTCTGCGTAGACGAGTAGGGATAGCATATTCTGTTTATTCAGAAAAAATATTAAATAGCCATGTTAGGTAATAGTCAGTTTGGAACAATAATTATTTAAAGCGATATATTGTTACGTTAGCAAATGATAATCAAATAACTTATCCTTCCATAAACGTCAATAAAGCGCGTATAAAATCTTTTGGTGTTCTGAGTGTTGATAGCCAGTGTTGATCACTTATCATCACGTGATCTATTTACTTGTTTATCCACCATTCATAATAAACAGTAGGCGTGAAATCACGCATAGAAAAGAATATTAATTTCATCAATATTAAAATATGAACTATGTTAAACACAACATTAATCATAATAATTTTACTAGTATCGAATATCAGTGATATATTGCACTAGCGTGACTTTTCACTTACTGTTAACGTGTCTAAATTAAAGTTTTCAATCACAAAATGGCTACAATATTGGAAATATTTTAAAGCATGTAGTTGACAGTTTATAATTTTATTTCATCTCCAGAAGTGAGTAAAACGTTTATCTTTAAAAACTGAACAACTAGGCATTCAGCAATGAATGATGATATAAGTTTTTTTATGCGCCACAATCTCCTAAAACCACTGCAACTCCTGTAAGTCAGGATATATAGTAAATACAACTATGAAAACACTGGAACACTGAAGTCCGGCGCGAAATGAATCAGAAAATATTATAAGAGGAGAAGAAATAATATAATATTGGTTAATGCAAACCAGTTTCAACAAATTGGAGAACAAAAATATAGCTTTGTAAAATAATCAATTTTATTTCAAAGTTTTATTGCAATCCTTACTTGCACAAGGTCTGGTGCACGAACGGTTTTTTGTTGCTAAACGCCGGGCCATCTGGCAAGGGGTTTTTTTGACAAAAAACAGTTGCCTGACCCTTTCTTACCTTGACTAGCCCACGTTTTTTATTCAGGACCCCTTACAATATGTTGAATTAGCGTATTAGTAGATTTCTAAAGACTCGATGAAATTTTTGATTGAACCAAACGGATTGTACTAACGGTTTCGTGTGGCGTTGCCCGGTTTTTTGTCAAGAATTATTAAGAAAATTTAATCATGTACCGTACACAATTACCTTTTTTATGGAAACAGGACTCACCTGCTGTAAATATGATATTGTTTGGTTGAAATATTGCGTGACTTGGTGTTGACACAAGGAGTACCATTAATATTTTTCTTTTATACCTATTACTGTAAGTATATTTTTAGATGACTCGAATTACTTTTTCCAAATGAATCCTCTTGAAATGAATATAATGTAAAAGTACAATTTGACTACGACAGATGTTTTTAAGACAGTTGGCTAGTTTTTCTAGAATGACATTACTTTTTTTTGATGGGGAAAATCATCCATTGACTTCTTCCGCCTTAAGTTAGCGAGAGGGAGCGTCATGCTTACTGACCCACCCTGTTCCTACTCTAGCTATTCGAGCCGGAGCCTCAGAATGACATTACTAACATTTAGAATTGTGGTTGAATCCTATCATTCATAGATTCGTACAAAACCTTTGAATGTAAAAGACAACAATTATGACGAGCAAAGAAAAGCTATGTAAATTCCAGTCAACAATTTCAATAAATTGGAAGACCGTTAAAACCTCGTAATTCGAACACAAAAAGCACGCGTCAGACATCGACAACGCGAATCAAGATTATTAATATATTTTGAAAGGCATCGTTCCCAATTTGAGGGTGTACGCAATCTGTCTTCAATCAAAGCGACAGCCTG
Organism: Spodoptera littoralis; assembly: GCA_902850265.1. NCBI lineage: Eukaryota > Metazoa > Arthropoda > Insecta > Lepidoptera > Noctuidae > Spodoptera > Spodoptera littoralis. Next base: position 10,120,140 of record LR824545.2, read on the forward strand.
CAGAAATCGTAATTCTCAAGTTCAAAAGCTTACCGCCTCTACAGCCAATCGAAGTGCTTGAAAATTAAAAAAAATCCCGGCTGGCGACCAAACGATTGAGGGAATGAGTGAATGAATGTAATATCGGTATGCGGATCTCTTTATTTATTGTATTAAAATAATTTCTACAATAGTCCATGCGGTCCTTTGTTCCGTATGCGGGGGCTGAGAGGAATGCGACGATTTTGCATCACTCTATATCGCGGGGGTTGCGTGCCGATCAGACTTTTAATTTGTTGATAAAATTCTTGGTTGAACAGTGAGGACAGGTAATTACGAATGTTTTATGTAATAAGTTTTACTATATTTTTATTGCTTTAATCCTTTGTTGGTTAAATAACTATAGCATTTGGATTATCATAAATTACACAACAATTTCAACCTCAAATCTCCACTTCTAACTTCCTTAACACGAGTATCAAAACTTAATCTAATTTAATTATTGCATGTATGTATAAGTCATTCTCTAACGCACACAATACCAACCAGTTACACATACTTACATACAAAACTAGGGTCACCTCCACAGCGTTACGCAAAACATTTTGCAAGTACCTTCTAACAATACCCGAACTAATTTACTAGTACCACTAAGCACGATATTTAAATTAAACTTAATATAAATCATACTAAGACAAGCTTTTGAATACCCTTCGTGTATACTTAGTTCTTTGTGTGTGTTATGAGTTTGTTAGTCCAATCAAATGGGACATTAAAAAGAATTATTGCCTTATACAGTTGTGACACTGTTGAGATGTATAACACGTTGAAGGTGGGACAAAGGTTGCTACAGAAGTGACAGTATTGACCTGGTTTCCTTTGGATGTTTTGGCTGTAGTGGTTCCTTTTGGAAGTCTGGTTGACATATGTAATGTGTGGTTTCATCTGAAAGTCATTGGGTATTCCTAATCGCATTCCTATATTTGTCACAACCCAATGAATTGACAGTTCTTGGTGGGACGATACAATTATTGCGTGTTTTGGACGGTGCCTTAAGGTCATTTTTGCTTGATTAGTAAGTACTCACACTGGTAGAAGAAACAAATTCATTAAAAACAACTTCTTAAAATATAAGTCGGCGACACAAAAATAAATTTGGCAAAAATTACTTGTCTTATGTACCTTTCTTAATATGGTGTAGTGTAGGCGTTCGTAAGATCTTTTTGTCACGTTTTTCTGCTACCGAAAACAATAATTTCATTTTGTATACATTTTTCGTCACTTTCATCGCGAGATAAGGTTTCGGGTTGAACGCATGCGCGATAACGACTTGATGGACGATCGCGTTAAACTTTTCTCACGCATGACTTTAAAAGTTATAGACTTGGTTAGAAGAAAATGGGAACCAAGAAGAAGTATGAAAATGTTGAACTATTTTCAATATAGACTTGATAGGGTTTATATTGGTGCAGACAGCTTTTCTGTATAATAAGCCTAGATTTCGAAGTTACATAAAACGTCTATTGTCAATGCTGATGCATGTAAGTAAGTCAATTTGCGAACATGATAATGATCATCATTTTATAATTTCCAATATTTTTAGTAGTTTGATTTATAACACGTATGTACATAAGGATCGTTATTGCAAATCAAACATAATTATGAAGACACAATAAATGTAGTAGTAGAACAAAAAATCTTTGAAAATTCACTTTAAAAAACCACAAAATAGAAAAGAAAATTGAGACAAAAATGCCTATTCTACACATACCGTGTACACACGACAGATACTAAGAGATAATGCGTCGCTCTCTGATGGAGATTGATCGCGTCACCGCCGCTGTGTGTAAACACACCTTTATGTCATATGAACGTGCGGGGGTGAGACGGCAACCGGACTTTTGTAGTTATATGGTACAACAGTATTACTAACCTATGTACATAGGTTAGTAAGTACATACTGTTGTTGAGATAATAATGATGTCTTATATAGCTCGGATGATTGTGTTGTTGATCAAAAGTTCCCAAGGACCACTATTAAGTACAACGGATGAACTTTTCTAAATTTTTAGTAGGTATCTAATCTGCAATTACCCCAGATAAGGCCCAATTACCCCGTTCCCAATTTCCCCAATCCCCGAATCCCCAACAATTCTCAAATTCATGAATTCCAAAAGGCTGGTAACGCACTTGTAACGCCTCTGGTGTTCCAGGTGTCCAGGGCGGCGCCGATAGCTTACCATCAGGTGGTCAGTTTGCTCGTTTACCGGCTAATCCCATAAAATGTCAATTCCAACTCACTCCAGTGGTAACAGGAATCCCAAATTAGTATAAAATAATATTTTCTGACGTTTGAATGTTGGACGTCTAATGTAGTACACAGTAGCTAGCTCTTGTGATTTGTGATCATTAATACTATGGCGTATTCTAAAACTGGAATTTGGTACAGCAGCTACTGAGATTCCACTTTCCACCATAATTCAGAAGTGAGCCGTCACAGAATTCGGTTAGCGGTGTCTGTCCAATAAATAAGTGGCGACGTGACCGGCGCATGCGCACGTGATCTCCATGTATGATAGATATTATTGTTTATTTGTTTGTACCTACTGTATATTTTGAGAGTAGTTGATTTTTCCAGGATATTGTTCCGTTTGAGAAGTAAACTTACTTCCTAAATTTGTATTTTTGGTTGGTACTTACAATCGGCTTCAAGATTCGATTCCTGAAATGAATCTGGTCAATAAAAAACATTTTCTTAATAGTAAAAACAAAGTGTCCATCAAAGTCTCATCTAACATCTGATATCAAAAGTTGTTTAACTTGGTCATAGCGTTTGGACCTTTACTATACAAATACAAGGTGTTCTAAATCCTTTAAAGCCAAACGATATTTGACCAAATTATCACATCTCAATAACAAACCAAATATTGACGTCACATCACACGTTTTTAATAAAATAATTAAACAATCACGTTTAACGACCCTCTAATACATAACCTAAACTTAATTAATAAACTAAAAACCGACCAAACATCCGTTCAAAACCAAACTTAGGAACCGTCCACCAAAAAAACTTACCGAAATCTTTCCCACATGTGGTTAGTTCGACAACTATAGATATGCACCCCCGAAAATAGCCTAACAACTTTAAGATAACGGAAATAAAGCTCAAATTCCTTTGGAGTTCTGTTGTAGGGTTGTAAAAATAAATTTGGTTTGCGACTAGGTTTTTTCTATGGCCGGATAAATAGGTCGCAGGTTATTTGCCGTTGCAAGGTGCAAGCATTTCTAACGGAACTCTTGGTGCCAAAATAAACGAAACGACAATATTTGACATAGTGGTGCTAGGATGATAAAGGAAGCTTTTGTTTTTATGGTTAAAGCTGTGTTTGGTGGTGGGAAACTTGATAGACCGTTAGGTTCAGGATGTGAGGTCTCTGGTTATCCCTTGCAGTTTGACTGATGATTTATTGAAGGACCCTTGGGAGGATCTTACTTCGAGTCGTATTAGAATAGTGTGTTTTGAGGATTTTCAGTATGGAAGACATGATATACTGCTGGTGCTGTGCTACCTGTTTGGTAGTGTTCAATTTTGACTCCACGCCTTAACTTTGCGGTCTATTTGATACAAATTTCATAGCAGCAAATGGCCTAGCGGGTTAGTAAGGCTCCGGTTCGAAGCAGGGGTAAGACAGGATGGTTTTTAATAAGTAAGACTTCCTCATCTAAGACTAGACAATTTATTGATGATTATTGATTATCCCCCATTAAAAAGTATGTATTTAGTACTTGTTTCAGTAGTCTTTAGTGGATTATGTTATTATTTTTTATTAGATATTAACCTAATTTAGAAAAACCTAAATAGAATAGTTTCTTTCGATTTCTACAAGAGTATTGATTCCACAATATAATATACAAATCTTAGTTGTCAAAACGTTAATTTATTTGAGAGAATAATATATTATTTCAAAACTCTGACCCATCACATCTTAGTCCCATCTTGACGCCCACCGTAGACCAAACAGTGGTTAAAAATAGCATCGTGTGTGGACAAAAAACTGGAACCGCTCATATGGACCGACTTTACGCAATATGGTTTTTGACCCTTATAACCGACGGATATTTGTTTATCACCGGCTTATCCTGTGGGATTTACTGTAAGAAATATTGTAACGTCAGTCAAAATAAAGTCAATCTAAAAAACTATTACATAATTGCTAGAAAGTTTACGTATTTGAGATCAGTTTGAAATAATCTATTGAACAAAGTAATATCGTGTGAGGAAGCATTAGCAGCGTCATAAAATGTTAAACAAAGAATTAATAGGAACGACTACACAGTGCACCCATCAAAAAAGTTTTCCCGCAAGCGTTGCCCCGGTTCCGTGTCATTTCTCCTGTCTGGTCGACATGCGAACGTAATTACAACTATTGCAATATAATTTCATCGTAAAACAAAGCCGATGCACTCCTACGCTAGTTTTTTTGCCCCCTTCGGGTCAGAGCGGCGCACTGTGTAACGGTGAGGCGCAAACGCAACGACTTCCAGATGCGTCGGTTAGCGGTATTTCACCGTGATTTTTTGTCTAGAGTCTACGGATTTTATGATAGTGTGCGGTTTGTGAGAAATGTAAATATGGGGGTGGACTGGCGACATAATTTGATTAATATTTGAAAATATTACTAAAATGATGTAATTTTGACAGTGTATGGTTTTATATGCCTAATTAGCTGAGTAATACGATAGCTAGGCGAAAAGTTCTACATTATTTTGTTCTAACATTATAACTATTTGAGATAAGATGTCCTAAATATTTTCAAGTATCGACAAGTATTTAAAAGAACATAAATAAACATCTATAGATATTGTTTATACATAAACAGTAGAAGTGGCCGTTTGAAGTGCCAAATGTGGCAGCACACTGTACTACATTAGTACATCTATATGGACCATAAATTAGTTCGCAGTTAGTGACCCATCTGGTCAGAGCTAATAAAAAATAAAGTACTGGTCTTAAGTACAATCGGTTACAACAGTACCTATAACAATTAATCTATTTAAAGTAATTGAAGTAGAAAATGTTGATGTGAGGTAGCGCATTTTTAAAGACAAAGAAGTGGCAAGTCTAGTTTGCAGTGATGGAGAAATGTATGACAAGGGCACGGACCAGGAATCCATGGAGAATTAATTATATGTTACATTATATAAAATATAATAAAAACCGTAATGGAGAGCAAAGGAATATTATGTTGTACTCTGTACTACTACTAACAATGGAAAAACAAATTGCTTTGTTCAACCTAAAATTGATTTAGAATTTTGTCTGACACGTCACATTTTCTCTTTCGATTTATGTCGTAGAATAGTTACGAAGATTCAAGATGTTTGATGTTCTTCTTCTAGAGAATATCAACCAAGGCAATCTATTTAAAGTTATTACAAATATTTAATCTAGTTTTACAAAACATTATTTTTACACTACAAATAAAAGTATGATGTCACAGTTTACTTTTGAACTGAAAGTTATCTCGTCCGTCCACTCGTGTATGTTTAATTAAAATGTAATCTTGAATAATTAAATATAACGTTTTGTTTATTTTGTCAAATGCCAACACAATGTCACAATAGTGGCGTAATTCGTGTGAAATTACTATCGTTTTCAACGTTTCGCAGATAGTGGATTACTGGAGTTTTGAGTACCTATCTGAACACGTCTATTTGCATTTACTTCTATATCTGATAGACACCAATTTCTTTCTGGTACTCAAATCAAAAAGACAAGAAAATGACTAGTGATTATTGATAGCTTCCTTTGATTACAAGACTATCTTATTTATAAAGAAAAGCGTCAACCAAAAGTAATTTTCTAACCTATATAAGGACATGATAAGACTGAAAATCAGGAAAAAATTTCGTAACCCATATTTTAACATCATATCGTTATACAATTTTAAATAAAATACCTCCGAAATCCCTTTAACAGCGACTGTCCCACCATCTAAACGGTCACATACACCGTGGTACGTAAATTCTCATACATGAAACACGATGTGGACATCAGCTTCACATGTGGGCCTCACGTGTGCCTCCGCGTCCCTCCTGTCAGCCGCATAGTTACACTGTAGAAAGCAAAAGAAATGTGACTAGTGGTGACAGTCTCCTCACGAATTTTGAAGGGATCGTATTGTTTTAGGAGGATGAGGGATTAGTTTTAAAAGCTAAAATGTATTCAGTAATTTTCTATAGAATTAAATATAAAATCATGCAAATTGGCAAAGATGTAGTTGCAAAGGTGGACGAGCGTTTGAGCTGCTGTTGATTTTGTTTAGAACAAAAACACCAATATATAATGTCTTAGAAACTAAAAACGTTTCTTTTCTTCTAAAATACAGATATTCAGTTATAATTCTGTTCTATTAACAGACCATAAAATAGGTAGATTAAGCCCACAAACCCTCATAATTGTTGAAGATTTCACGCAAAAAACATTTTATAATCGTTAAAAAATATAAAATGCGATGGACATCGCATGACAAAAGCTCGGGGCGTGACGCCACGTTCTAAAGGCTACAGCTGAAGCATTTTGTGACAGGTTTTATATCATAAATCAGTCAGCAGCCTACGTGAGAATCGAAATACAAGAGATGACCCAACTTCTCGCGAAGTCAAAACATGAGGTTTCAGAAAAAAAATGTTATAAAAATATTATTGTTGTTGTCGATGCGATGAAGATAAAAATGGACGATAATGTAATCTATTAGCTTTATTATTCGGTTTCTTTATCTTTGGACATACTTATTAAAATTGTTTTTGAAATGTAAGGAAGGAAAAAGTTTGGCTATAGAGAAAAGTTATAACAGAAATAACACTGGATTGCTAATTCTAAATACATGAATAGATTCTTCTATTTGTCCTTTTTTCGAGAACTATTTAGTTTCCTTAGTATGTGAATTAAAATTACATCTTTATCTGCAATATTACTATACTAAAGTTAACAGTCTGTTTCTAAATTTTATTACAATTTCTTTCTCAAAACTACTATCGCTTTCCAAAATCAAAACATCCCCTCACACGGACCGTTTCACCCGAATTAGTTTTTTTTTGTCCCAAAATTCTGGTGACACCAAAAAAATGTACCGTTATATGGACACCACGAGTTTTGCATAAATCATTTCAAGTGGGAGTTTGTGGTTTCAAATTATTGCTTCCTTTTTGCTCCCAGAACTGAAATGTTGTGAAGCGTCCCATTTTACGTTTGGGCTGTTAGTCCAGTATAGTTTTGAATCTTGGATTGGTGAATGTCTATTTACAGCTTTTGTATTTTATTAGAGCCGGTCACAATTTCTTAATTTCTTGGATGGGTCTAAGAGAAGAGAGCATGTGTATTTCTGACATATTTTGGAACTAATATTACTTATTTTGCAGTTTTAAAGCGATGGCAAGTATGTTAACTCATACTCATAATTTTCAGTCTTCAGGCCAAGCTAATTTTTTTGGAAAAATATGGCCCATCTTTTTAAAAACCACTCAAAACTTTATTATGGTTAGTAGGTAAGAGGTTTTTTATTTGATGTCCTTAAAATCATTAGTGTGCACAACATGTGTTGCAGATCCTATCTGACGGAGCTTTGGTGATTAAAAATAATGTTTATAGACACCGATAGTTTGACGACAGAGCAAAAAATTTGGGACAAATTTTAAAATGACCGCTTCTATGGTTTAGAGATAGCTATGTAAATGACCGGTGCTCTTAATGTTAAGAAACTGAAGATCAGATAAGATTCATATTTGTTTGAGAAATTGCAAAAAATATTGACAGAACTTAGGAAAGGTTATAGATTTCATTTTAAAATTGGTCCCAAAATTATAGGCATAGGGAAACTGCAGAAATTTCGCTTGACTATCACACCTTCAGTTATTTCGACAAAGAAGATGTTTATTCCTCACTTTTGGTACAAATTACATAAGACATGAGTTTCACTGGAAACTACTGACGAAGTTTATAGCTATTTAATGTTGTGACCAAGGTCACATAAAGCAGGATATACAAACAAAATTAAATGTTTATTTTACTCCTCTCTGGTACGATTGTACCATCCATCAACTCTTTCGTAACTATGACGTTACGTAAAAAACTTGACTGGACAATGAATCCCGGGTCCATAACACTAAGGAGGTCTATCAAAAGGAGATTAGATCGATAACGACCAACAATGCCTGTGGGAGTTCAAAAATAGAACCTCTATGATAGAAAAAAAAAACTAAGAAACATGAAACGAGGAATTATTCGCATCGTTTCCCTCGAGATCTTATAAAATCGTTTTTTCGTTGCAAAAAAGCATAAATGAGGGTGGATTTTTGAAAAAAGTGGACAAAGGCCGAGCACAAAGAGGTTTTATTTACGCATTTTTTCGTTCCCGTATAGTTTTTCTATTCACATGCCCACATGTAAGCCTACCTGTGACGTGTCGGCGTTTTATACTCATTATAGAAAGTTCATCTATCGATATCAAAAACGTTTAAGCTATTTATTTTTCTCATATTGTTTCATTCATAACTGGATTCAAACCTCATTAAACCAGTGCTAATCATTTAATGATATGATTTTCATTGTAGTAGTACTTCGAATGTTAAATAACTTATTGGAAAATGTTAAAGAAAAGTCATAACTTTGATTTAAAAGATCATATCTCATTTGTATCATAAAGCACGGTAGGTGTCATTAAAGTAAGTTTAAGTGAAAATGACAAAATTGCAACAGACAAGCCATAGACTTCACAACTACACAGTCACTTATAAATCAGCCGCAACTCAACAAAAAGTACAGTCACATACACAATATTATTGTCACCTATTTTCTTAAAACTCGTCGGACAACGGACAAAATCGGACAAAACAACACTCGGTCGCAAGCGACCGAGTGTTGAACACAATAATTTGAGTTTGGAACAGGGTGGAGCGGCGACAGATTGTGCACGTCCGTTAATGACAGGCCGCCGATGCGCATGTGTCCAGCCCGCGTTCATTCAATGCAAATCTACTTTGAACGAGCGCTCGAATCGTTAGACACGACAAATACACGAATGGAACGTGTTGTAAATTGTGTAACTCTAACATAGTCAAACAGGCTCGCTCTCAAACTGTGTTTGAATTGATTGACTCAATTTAATATTATATGTATGGGTTCGATATGACCTGTCATATTGTGTTTTTGATCTCATAACAGTAATTTTTTATGGTATATGAATCATTAATTCGAAATTAAATTTAAAAAGTAATTCATACATTTTACCTTTTTGTTACTAAGATGAAGAAGGTTTCATAAGAAATTTTACACAGTTCGTATCTCCAAAGATAAACCTCCTTTACCTCCTTATAAGGGCAATAAACGCAACGCAATGCACATTTTGTTTAAGGGTGTGTTGTTGTAAAACGGAATGTTTCTACTATCAGGACAAAAATCTGTAAACGTACGTAACGTAAAGTTTTTAAGTTTAATATGTCAGTTCTATAAAACGCCGCGGTCTTCGTTCTCGCACACAATGACCTCTCGCGATGACAGGCCGCCTGCCCACGCGCACGCTTATTCTAATCACACCTATCTCAACTCTTACACAGCTCGTCCATTCATACATATTTGGACTGATTTTTTTTTCATTTCCAACGGCCACGAGTGGGCAGACATTTTGTTTTGTGTGATGATTACCGATTTGTGAATTAATAAAAGCAATCTATGTGTACAATGACATTGTTCAATAACTCATTTTATATTGTTTTCGGTTTAGATTAACTTACTTATTAAGGAAATAAACGATAATTTATTGATAAAGAAATCTCTAATCATATCGTATTACTCATTACACGTATATAATCAAGTGTTTAGAGACAGATTACTGATAACGACTGGTAGTATTGATAATTTTTGTGGGTGTGACAAGATTATGTATCAGTAGAAAGGGAAATCCCGGAACATTGCAATTATTACTTCAATTAATCTAAGGCCTTCAACGTGGTGGCAATGTCTGAAATAAGATAATAATGTTCTGATATCATGTGTAAAAATAGATGTAAGAATGTATCGGTGCGTTTACTTACTGACCAGATGTTACTGGTAATTTCAACTAGCGATTTATTATTGTAATGGAAAACATAATTCTACAACACTACACAAATATTTTTAACTAAATAGATAATTTTCTTAATCAGGGAACATCTCATCATCAATCTCAAAATAAAGGGAACATTAGACGTAAAAATATATGAATCAGATATTTTACAATAAAACTAAATTCATAATATTTATAATCAATTGCAGTGTTGTGTACCCTTCGAGGCCAGTGGCAAATTTACCGGTTGGGCTTTCGTCCCCAATAAAAAACAGAAGTTCAGATCAGAAGTCCTTTGAACAGGAGGCCTTGGGGGTCCGTGTATGTAGTTACGCCACTGAGCAATTGAGACTACAAATAAAAAAGAAAGAAAGGTGATTCAAAAATCTCAGCACTGACCAGTATGCTAATATCGACACAACGAAATGTCACTTCAAACGGTTGTCGATGACTGTACATATTCATGGACACACCTTTTCCTTGACATGGTGGTTAAAAAACTTATTGGTCATCATTCATAGGAAATCATTCATGTTTTATTTCTTTTTTTATTGTTTTTTTTAAACAGTTTTATGTTTGAATGTAGCAAAGATGTAACAAAGATGTATAAGTTTCTGAAACGAATCTTTAGTTTAGGACTTTCATTCACGTGAACTGTCCACATAGATCTTGTTTAGCGAAACATATATGTACCTACATATTATTCAGAATGTAGTAAATAATCGTGTCTCGAAATCATTTAGACAAGCAAAACCACCGAACCAAAAATTTTCAGACATATGAATACACATAACACGACACTTAATGCCACTGTACAATATAACACCCACTTTTCACTATTTATGCTATGAGCCTATTGTCATATACCGGGCACAATTCCAGACTGAGTCACATATTAGGTAATATTGCACAAAAAAAAATAAAGGTCACTCATTGAGCATTAGAGCTACACCTAATTTACTTACACAACCCTAGACATTTGATTGTAAACAGCCTACAAGAAAAAAAACACAATAAGCCACGCAAAGAAAGAGTTTTTGCTAAAACAGCCTACACTATACTTAACGGTGTTGCCAATAGTAATTATGTAGTCGCTTATAACACATTATAAGCACTTCCATTAATTATAATACCTGATTAATTTGTATTGTATCCATATTTTTCTTCATTAATTATTATGGGAGATAAGAAAAAATATGATCTTTATAGTGAAGGGATAAGGTTGGTTTTTGGTGTATAATGAGTTTTGGTTTTATGTTCATCAATATAGTGAGCAATAGTTATATCGTGGGTGCTGAAAATGACGGTACTGTCGTAAGCAGATATGAGTAATTATTAGTAATCTAATTGTAGTTTCATCAAGTAATATTTCTAAATAGATTTTAGAAGCAATTAATTTATCAAACAATTATTTTTAAAATAAATAAAATTATATGTAGAGAGATTGAAGAATTTCATATAAAAAATATGTTTAGATCTCGGGTATAGCCATCAGACCACCACGGATGGATCCTAATAGGGCTGATGCCAATACGGAGCCGCGGAGAACCGGGGCTCCAGCTCGAAGTGCAGGATTAGGAACGGGGTGGTTTTTAGTCAGTAAGAGTCTGACACTCCCTCCCGCCTCACCCAAGCGGAAGTAGTCATTCGATGATTTGCCCCTTTAAAAAAATACCTGGGATATTGGGGGCTGCGAACAACCTTGTGGTTTAGCAGGACTCCGGCTCGAAGTAAGAGCAGAACCGGTGTGGTTTTTAGTCAGTAAGAGTACCTCTTCCCCGAAACTCCCTCTCGCCTCATTCTCTGGAGAAATTATTTGATGATATTTACCCTGAAAAACAGGAGGAAATAAAATGATATTAATATATTGTAATATCTGTTTAATCGATTTTTATTTCAACTATAAAAATAGCGTTCCTTACCTACAACAATGTGACGGCCAAAATATTAAATATCATGTCTTAGATTAAATTGTTCGTCATTCAACAAAAATATCATTTATATAATCGTTGCAATTGCGATAAATGTAGAATCTATATCTTTCACAACATTGACGCCATTTTTTTATAGCTTGAAATTCTTTCGTGTTACTTCACCGAGTTAATCTTAGTCCTATCACAGAATAATTACATCTTATTATGACAATTTGGAAGATAATCAATAATCATAGTAAACTAGCAAACCAATTCCGTTTCACCACCAGATGGCTTCGTTTTATGTAACACTTCGTTTGGTGATTAGTGAATTTTCTTTGCTATAAACCTGACGGACCTTTCCAACGAATGCAAAACCGTGGAAATCGGTTCGTGCATTCTGGAGTTATATCGTCAGGAAGGAAAACCCGAATTATTTTTATATAGTAGAAGATATATGAATCAAATCAAATGACCAGATTGGCGATATATTAAAGAAGGACTAAATTAAAAGTACCCTTAACCGACGAGCATGCATGAAATGATTGATGATTGTTGATGAAGCGAAACAAGTATGCATACGCAATTGGCGTTCCATAGCAGAGGCCTACCCCATGGGAAACAGACGTGAAGTTATGTATGTATGAATCAAATTCAACTGCCATCACCGGTACAGTCAATAAAAAAAAATATACGATGATGAGAAAGACTTTTCACAACAACAGTACGTCAGCTCAACTGACTTACTAACCTACGCAGCCAGTGGGCAGAGCCCAACAAAGCTATCCACCGCACATCACGACCTGTCATTAATTACACGCCGTTTACCGCTCATTATAAATAGACAAAACCAATTATCTTTCACGACCAGCATTGTAACAACTTATGATTTATATCAACTCTTTGTTTCGTACTAAATACTGGATGAGTATAATTGAAAGTGTTCTTTAAAAAGGTTTTACTTTTGTGTGAGCCTGTACTTACTTGTGTTGTGAAGATTTGGAGCGCAAGCGCTGATATGGGATCAAAATAATTATGCTTTTGACCAGTGTAATTATTAATTAGGTCTGTTTTGTCTCTTGAATGTTACCTACAATTATAATTTAATACAATTTCTTTGTTCATGAAATGCTTCTTGAAGAGAACATCCAAGTAGTTTTTAGTGTCGCGGAGAACCTAACGGGTAATCGGGGCTCCGGCTCGACGTGCAGGAGAAGGAACGGGGTGGTTTTTAGTCAGTAAGAGTCTGACACTCCCTCCCGCCTCACCCAGGCGGGAGCAGTCATTCGCAGTCATTCGATGATTTTCACCCCTTAAAAAAGTAGTTTTTAGTAGTTTATTGTAGTTATGTTTATATTACAATTTTCGCGAGATATGCTAAATTAATTATTATGTTATTTGGTTTACTCACGTAATTATTTATACGAGGAACTCAACTAGTTTCAAGCCATGCTAGAGGCTCATATTCATGACGTAACGGTGCGACAGACGCGTCGTTTCGCGGAATGCCCCCTCAAATAATTATAGAGATTGAGTAAATAATTACGTGAGTAAGCTAAAAAACATAGTATAATTAAAGATTCAAATTGTTCTAGTTCATGTATTGTTTGTTATGTGACTATGTAAAAATGATCGAAAAGCATATAGTAATCAAATAGTTAGTAACAATGTTTATAAACATGGGTTTGCCCATCTGCGATCACTTTCAAACCGCACAACAGGTGAACTCACTGACCACGGACAAAATACTTAATCTACATGCGCCGGAGACCACAATGCGCACGCGCATTAGAACAGTAAACACAGACATTTCGGCATATGGCTAATGTTTTTATAAAGAATGGGTTGTGAGCTGTAGTACATATTATCTGTAGATATTTGTTTAGGTACATACTCGCCTATTTGTAGTGATGTATTTATTCTAAAGTTTGCTAAACTTTAAGTAAAATCATTTTAATTAATATTAACAAATTTATTTTATGAGTGTTGAATTTGAAGTCGGTTAAACAAAATAATATCATATTGGTCAATAAGCTGTACGCTGAGAGTCAAAACTGATTACATTATTTTTTAATAAATACAAATTACGACTTGTGAATGGAAATAAAAATATACTTACGTCTTGCAACATATAAACAACCTTACAACGGACAAATATTAATCAAAGAAGATAAAATTGAACATCTTTTTAATTACTAAAATTAAAACTGAAATCGTTGTCAAAATATGCACTTAAAATGGAATGGTAGTGGATTGGTCGTGTGTCGACCGTCTGTCAAGGATACCGTGTGTGGTAATCACTCTATTGACAATGCAAAACGTATACTTGCCCAGTCCGAGGATAATTTCACCTTGAGACTAACAGAAGTGGGGTGGAGCGGTAAAGACTTTCCAAAAATTATATCTGCACAGTAAAATCACACCTCAAATTTATTATAACTTTGAAATTTTTGACATAACATTTAATGTGAGGTGAGTTTACTGTCAAAGTTCTCGTTTTATTTCTTTTTCTTTTCATTTTTACTTTATTTGTGTCAGAAATGACAAGTCGTGTATGTATGTAAAAACAATCAGCCGAAAATAGTAAGTATTTCCTCCTTTTTTTGAAGTTGGTAAATAAGAGCAATGAATAGCTTTTCTACAATATACGCCTGTTCTGTAAAATAATGTAGTATTATAATTATAATATATAATATTTATGACTATAATTAAACTAATCTATACATAGATATAAACTTAATATTTCTTAGGGCCGATTTTTCAATCATCGGTTAATTCTTAACAGTAGAATAAAATATTTACTTACGTCAAATATTCAAAGTTATTTCTCAGTTAAAATTTATCTCGCGTTGGAAAACATCGGCCCTTAGAAGTATCTTGTTGAACTAGGAAATCGAATCTTCAAGGTCCAGTAGTTGCACTGAGTCAACTACTCTATCAACAAGATAATTATAGGTAGTTGGATTGGTACCCACTGTACAATAAGTATAGTCTAAGTACGACTGCCTCGTTGGCCAAATGGTTGCAAGTGCGACTGCCGGGCAAGGGGTCTCGGGTTCGATACCAGGGTCGGGCAAAGTATTACTGGGTTTTTAAAAATTCTCAGTAGTAGCACGGAGTCTGGAATTGTGCCCGGTATATGGCAATAGGCTCACCCCCTATTACATGGGACTCATAACATAAATAGTGAAAAGTGGGTGTTACATTGTACCACTGTACAATGTAACACCCACTTTTTTTGAAGGGGTAGGCAGAGATGCACATTATGCCACTGCATAATGTGCATCTCTGCCTACCCCTTCGGGGATAAAAGGCGTGATGTTATGTTATGTCTAAGTATACCTTTCCAAAAATTATATACATTGTTATGTAATGAAAATATTTAAACTTAAACTAGCCCTCAAAGATAACTTAAATATATTTTTGGCAGTCTCCATGATTCCGCAATCGTTCGACCGCACGACAACATTTGGTTGAACCGTGAAAGTGGGATTGTTGCCATCATTGTTTGACACACACGAACTTGGCCTCACATGTCATTATTGAATACATTTCATTTTTTATTTTCATACAATAATACTGGCCAAGTAAAGTCATTACAGAATATAAAGACGTTTCGTCCATTGTTGAAATAAAGGCATATGAATGTCGGGTGGTAGTCAGTGTTGGTATCAATGAAGCATATTGTAAAAAAATATAAGATTTACTAAAGTAAAATGTATTGAATTATTATTGAAGTATAATTTCTGTACTTGAATTCTGTAATTGAAAGAATCATTATAATATTGACGTACTAATATTGTAATAAAAGGAATATTCTTAATTAAAAATGATTTAATTTCTTCTTTACTGAAGCATAATTTTTGTATTTGTAGTTATGAGAACCGTTATAGTATTATCCATCACATCTCTTAAGAGGTATCGATGACTTTTATAATTATGTAACTTGAAAACGGCGCTACATAATAAAAATTACACAGATAATTTTATTAATACTTTAATATATACGTCTCTTAACAAATTACATGTTAAAAACAAAATCGCATCGCAGTTATCAAACCAATCGAATATCGATACTCACTAATGCAACGATTACGAAACTCTATGAAAAGGGATTCTAAATTGAAAATTTAAATTTAAAACGAACATGACCTCCAACCCACATGTCGACCCACACCAGCCAGTCATTTGTGATTCGGCCTGCGTAGCCATTGTTTTACTTTTATTTATACATACAAACTGTACTCCTGACAATCCTTGGACAGGCTAAATCTTTAGATTCCGTGTTAAATTCGTACATTTTATTTGAGCTATGTTTAAGAATTATTATACTAATTAGTGCTTCCTACATTGATATTAAACACTTTCAAGGAAACTGTCAAAAAAACAGACAAACACACAGGTTGACTAAAACTCGGCATATATTATGTAGGTAGGTACGTATGATGTGCGTATTCCCCAAAATTACAACAGCCAAACACTTCGTCGTAATGCAACTGCACTGTCAATTATACTAAGACCCTTCACTGTTTAACAGTAAGCTGACAATTATTAAGCAAGTGAGGTCAGTTTATAATGGTGTCCATAATTTTGTGGTCACTTGCAATTTTTATGACACTTTCTCTTGTTTGTAAAACTTATTGCAATGGACGTTTTGGCTGACGACCAACTGTTTCGAAGGACCAAACGTGTAGGTACTGCCAAAAAAAGTAAGATTGACACTTCCCAATGTTTTTTTTTCTATGTTTTTTCAGAAGCCCATTTTGTGACTAGTGATGTGGCAATTGTCCTTTAAGTAACTCAATATAGCGCAACGGACTTTTGTCATAATATTTACTTTACCCGACTGCCAACAATAGGGCTCTTAACGCTAATAATGCTGTTCGGCACATTCAAATCCGAATCGGCATGTAATTGTCATTTTAATTTCGTCTGTTCTCTGTATGGGCCTTATTTTGTATGATAATAAGACATTCGAGAATCGATTGTTGAATCGATGCTGATCTTGAGATAACATAGTATCGAGTTGCTATGCAGTGTGTGAATCGATGGCCAGCTGTGAATAGAAGTGCGAACTTTTAAATAGATATGTTCTTAATTCTTAAGTTACTTTATTTTTTGTTACAAAATTATTTAAGGCGTAGTACTGATAACCGTTCGCGTATAATTATGTCATACCTGTTTTTCTTCGATAAAATAATAATAAAGGTTACCTCGAAATCATTAAGCTAATGTTATTTTCACTCAAAAACAATGAAATTCTTAAAACACTACAATAATAAATTAATTTCTAAAAACAAAACACTTACCAAAATAACAACAAAAAAACTAAGCAATCAATTCTAAACCTTAACCGAACACATTAAAGGCTACCGATACAACCAAAAAACGTTCATTTGTACACTTGCGGACAAAAACAGTGACCCCGTTGAACGGCCAGCTATTATTCAAGACTTTGTATGTAAATTCTAGGCTTATATGAGGTCTCCTTGACCCTCGTCATCAGGAATGAATTAGGAGCCGCACTTGACCAGAGGTCAGAGGTCTGGGTCACGAGTGATTGACACAAAACCGGTAACTGCTACTAACTAAAGGTAATGTTTTGTTTAACAATTTCCAAGTTTTGTTTACGTCGTGGCGTGCCGTCTAATTGTGTGAGGTTTAAGGTAAAGGTAAGTTGCATAATATTGTGATGGCGTACTTCTTGACTAAAAAAAGACTGTTAGTGTGGGAGAGCCATGCTTGGTCACGAATGGACTGGCTCGACAGGAGTGATACCACGTCCTCACAGAAAACCAACGTGAAACAACGCTTGCGTTGTATTTCGTCGTGTATGTGAGGTTACCGGAGGCCCAATTACCCCACTTCCCCAGTCTCCCCAATCCCCGAACCCTCCACAATCCTCAAATTCCGAATTCCCAAAAGGCCAGTAACGCACTTGTAACGCCTTGGTATTTCAGGTGTCCATGAGCGACGCCGATTTCTTAGCATCACGTGAATTGTCTGCTCGTTTACCGGCTTATGCTATTAAAAAAGTATTTCGTTTTTGCAGTGTAATTAAATTGCAGTATAATAAGCATTTCGGTGAGTGTGCGGTGGAATTGCACAACTTCATTTCCCCTAGTCCTTTCTATTACCACAAAATAACCGGCGAAGCGTCACCGATTCATGGTAGATGTCCCACCCACATGCATGAAGCGCTTCGCATCGAGCTCCCTTGTGCGTACTGCTAAGGAGTGGATTTCTTTGCCAGAGTCTATGCCTCCGAGTGAATAGGTTGCTTATTGGGAGTAGTGCTCCATAGTAGGCCGCATCATCGCTTACCACCAGGCAAGATAGTGGCTAAACGTTGGACCACCAAATAAAAAAAAAATGGTTTTTCTTTCCTATCATTAGATACATTCTTATGATTAATTTGGGTGCAAGAAGTAGTAATACTAGTATAACTAGTATATGACCCTGAAACGTATGATTTCATTTTTATGTAGTTCGCTCTAAAAACCTGGCCTACACAACTTGTATTGAACTGGTCCTAATAATAATAAGTCACATCAAAAAGAAAAAAATTCAATTCTAAAATTAAAATAACACTACATACGCAGGTGATATAAAGCCCAGACTGAAACGTAATACTAAATAAAGTACTTATTTAGTACGAATATTATAAACTTCCTTTATATTTTTTCTTACTGACCAATAATGTCAAATAAACAGTCAGGTCTGATCACCATTATCCATTCTATCCATTAATCTGTCAAACACCAAGCGGTCACCGGTGACCGCGACCTATTGTTCTTTAATTGTGTCTATAAAACCGGTACTCGACGAGTTAAACTTAATAATGTTCAATACACCTGCCAACCAGTGAGTGTCCGCTCACCCTTGACAACGGTGGTCTATTTGCCGGTCAATATACGGTGCCAGTTTGTGCCATACTCCACAATCTTTACATTTTTAGGGTGCCACTAGCCATGGCAATAACTTTGGTAAATTGTGCCAGAAACAATACTACCTATAACTCATCGTGGCTTTCAATGTAGCGATTTATAGATATTTATTTCATGTAGATATAGCTTAAGAAAATACTTATGTAGCTTAACCCCCGTATTGTTCAAGGACAACTTGGACTTTTTCGACGTGAAAATGTATGATAAAATGCTTGATTCTATAATTTGTTGTAACGATTATGTCAGACATAATTAAGGAGGCCACTGCTAAACTTAGGCCTCCCCTTACTACTAGCACTACTTAAACTATCAAGCAATACTCTAAAGTCAAAACAACACAACTCCAACGCAGTAAAAAAGGAAAACAATCAACAATGCCCTTTCACCTGTACTTCTACATTTAAATATTCAACAAAAAGTTTTTTTTTATAATTCCAATTTGGTAAACAAAAGCGTATTGGTAATTCTAAAGGCAGTAATACACTGGAGAGTGACCCGCCAGAGGGCGGTAGGTAGCGGTCAATACCTCGTGCCTGCCTCTGCCACCCGCCAATGAGGGTACGCTGATTTCGTGATTAGATTAAAAAAATAATGATTTCGAATTTCAAATATAAATGTTTGGACTTTTTATGTCAAGTGTCGTTTATTTTTCGTTTGTTTTTTTTTTATTGGGACATTATGTCTTATTTTTTTATTTGTTTCAACTATTTTTATTTGCAGATTTAAGCTCTATGAGTATTGTTTACGTTTAAGTTATTTTATGGCATATGAAACATGCAACTTTGAAACACATTAACTTTGAATATAAAATTTTACAAGTCAAGTTTTGTCGTAGTAACATATTTTCCATTGTGACCTAGTAGGTAATGATTTATTTGATGTTATTTTTTATTTACTCATAAAAAGTGATGAGCGCCACAGTCTACGCTAATAGTCGCTGAGCATTGTTCAACATTACAATAATATTCAAGGTGAAGGTTTTATACGTTTATGAAACGGATAATTTTTTGTCCTGATTTGTAATTTGAACGTATGACATACAATATAAAAGATTTGGTATAATGAGCCAATCGAATTAGTTTAAAAATACCTTTGGAGCTGAAAAAAACTTATTACACATTTTTTCAAAAGAAAAGTAACCACTTAAAATGTTCGGACTACAAAAAAAAAACTACAGAAAAACGTTTTGTCACAACAATACAGAAAAAAACAATACAACTTCAATAGTCCGGACACTGTTTTCAAAACACCCCATATTCCAAAAAAAAAACATTAAAAAGTAAAGGGTAGCGATGGTATCGTTTAGAGGCTATCGCCCACACAATGTGGCACGGGCCTACCGATTGTTGGCGACCCCTGCTATTGTCTAACAGGGCTATTGTTTTTACGAGTAGCCCGCCTGATAAGAAAAATATATATATCGAATAAAAAAATGTTTTTGATACCTGCGCGGTGGGTATGTTTTTCTATATTTGCTATGATAAGATTGAAATACAAAATTTCACCTGCTTTTCTTCAAATACATGTGTAGAGAGATGCAGGTGTGTTAGAATCTAATCCACTAAACTTCAATAGTAGAAGATAAATAAATACTCGTATATTCAAGTCAAGTCTATTAAAGATTGAGAAATCCTGCTTTACATGCATACTATACATCAATAATTAGCGTTGAACCACGCTAAGATCGGCACTTAACTCCACATAAATTATTCTAGAAGCTTCTACGCTACAACAAATTATTCTATAATTGCTTGTGAGAGCCTAACTAATACAAATTGACATGATACAGAGAGTAAAGTAAGGCCCATGCAGTAGATATTAAGTTTTGACTGGTAATAGAAAACTGTTTAAGGCCATTCGGTAACAATAACTGCATTGACATTCAACGTGTTTGTTTATGGCATAAGCCGGTAAACGAGCAGACGCATAACCTAATGGTAAGCAATCGGCGCTGACCATAGACACCTGAAACATCAATGCGTTACAAGTGCGTTACCGGGAAACCGTTGCCTTTTGGGAAAGGGGGATTTGAGGATTGTGGAGGATTCGGGGATTAGGGAGACTGGGGAGGGGTAATTAGGCCTCCGGTAACCTCTCTCACACGACGAAATACAACACAAGCGTTGTTTCACGTCTGTTTCCTGTGAGGCCTAGTATCACTACGGTCGAGCCGGCCCATTCGTGCCGAAGCATAACTCTCACTCACTTTAAGCTTAAAGCTTTCATGTGTTCTTAAATAATTTTAGATTAAAATCTGACTGTACTCTGGAAATAAAATGTCATATTGCGACTGCGCGGTAGGCGCGGAGGCTGTGCTGATGGGCAACTGGATTGGATTCCCACACGGAACAACTCTTAGTGTGTTAAGTAAAATCGCAGGTTATTCACGTTCCACCACAGAGGGGTTCGAAACTAGTAGAGCTTTTCTCAGTATATTCACGTGAGTAACCCGCGATTTTAGTTAATTTAGTTATTATAAAAACAACTCTTAGTGTGGTCCACAAATTGTTGTTCCCGGTCTGGGTGTCATGTGTAAGTGAAAATGTATGTTTGTAACCGCACCTACGACACAGGAGAAAATCCTAGTGCGGGGCGAAGTATTTTTAAACAATAAAATGTCCCGTGCTTTGCCCGCTCAGGAAATCAAAACTCGAAATCTTTTGCCTGGCGATCGCTATTCCAACCACTCTACCAATGACAATCGTAACAACACGAGGCAGAAGAAGACAGTAATAGTTATTAATGAAACCTCGACAAGGCTTAATCTGGAACTACTACATAGACACAGAACTACTTATTATGTTTTTAGGAAGTCGACTAGTTTGAAAGCATGGTTGAGGCTCATATTCATGAGCAGCATTTCGCGATCCACGATGCGGCTATAATTACAATCGTGTCGTCAAATAATTACTAGAGTAAGTCGAAAAACATAATAATTAATTTAGTATGTCTCACGAAAGTTATAACATAAAGACACAGAAGTTACCAAACCACGACCACCTCCCATTGAAATTTCCAAAAAGTCAAGCAATGCTAGTAGCCAGATTCCTATCAGGCTAAACAAAGGTCTAACGGGCCTTTGAACAAATATCGAACTGAATAGTAAGTCATCGCTGCATCAGTAAGATTGTGAAGTCCTAAACAATACTGGAGGTACTCACATAAATTGATTCAGCATTAGTATTTAGCTTGAATATACTACGTTAGAGCACGGATTCATTTGCTGTTGATATATTATTATTAATTTTATTACGTAATAAAGTATTTAATATTATATCAACTTCTAAAGGAGTCAGCTTCTGTTCAATTTATCGTGTTCATTCAGACAGAACAACATAACAGGACTATTTTAGAACTTTTTGGGAAGTCGTTATTTACAGCAATCTTTGCATTTGGGAAACATTTTGAAAACCAAAAAGGTGCATAAATAAATTAGTTTTATTGATGTGGCTAACATTGAAGAAAAGAGAATCATTGCTTGTCCAAAACATTTGTAAATATTGCGTATCATTTATCTAGGCATAACTTGTTATTATTGTTCCTAACTTCCGCATATGCTTACGAATTGACCTTCAAAAACATATTTACTTTTATTCAAACAAATACTATTAAATGTAATGGAAATATTATTACAATCTATTGAAAAATTGTTACGATTAAGTAACATGATAATGCTCTAAAAGACCTTGATAATTATTTATATCTATTATAATTCTTAGAAATAAACTAATAGATATGATGCATAGGTATCTTAGTCTGACAGTGAACTAACTTCGTAGTTTCTTTTCCTGCATTTGATAAAGTTCACTGTCAATGGAAACTAGCAGTAGAAGCTAGCTATAATATAATATTTTTTATGGCATAAGCCAGTAAATGAGCAGACGGATCACCTGATGGTAAGCAATCGGCGCCGCCCATGTATACCTAAAACATCAAGGCATTACAAGTGCGTTACCGGCCTTTTTAACCGACTTCAAAAAAGGAGGAGGTTATACGTTCGGCCGGTATGTTGCTTTTTTTTATTTTTTTGTATGTATGTACGCGCATAACTCTGAGATGCGTGAAGCGATTTGCAAAATTTGTGTTTTGTTGGAAAGGGTATACTCCCAAGATGGTCCCATTTCCATGAGGTCAGGATCTGATGATGGTATCCTAGGGAAACCGAGGGGAACTTTCGAAAATTGTAGGGGCGAGTGATGCGTCTATTATGTTTTTCAATTAGGATTTTTAAACACTACAATTTGATAAGGGTCTGGAGTCGACCTGATGATGGAGCCGATAGACAGTCGAGGGAACTCCTCAGCGGTTTATACTAACTACCTTGTGTTTGGGCTTGATTAATTTGTATTGATGAGGACTTTACACCTAGATAGAGTGGGGATGTCATTAAAGGTCTGATGATGAAGAAGTGTAATTGCTAAGGGAACTCTTCAACGGTATACAGTAACTACCTTGTGTTTGGGCTTGATTAATTTGTATTGATGAGGACTTTACACCTAGATAGATTAGGGCTGTCATTAAGGGTCTGATGATGAAGAAGTGTAATTGTTAAGGGAACTCCTCAACGGTATACTGTAACTACCTTGTGTTTGGGCTTGTATAACTTGTATTGATTAGAACTTTGCACCTATGTAGATTATAAGTAACAAAACGGGTATAATTATGTAGCTTTACACTGAAAATGATAAAATAATAAAATAAAAACTGCGTTTAAAAAACCGACTTCAAAAAACCAAAAACTAATAACAAACAAAAAGTCAAAACTATAAAGCAAAAAATAACTATTATTAGTACTGATAGGTTACCCACCCACTGATAGGTTAGAAGTCGGTGCCATAAGCTCATATCATAATGATATAACTTAATGTCCACAAAATTGTGAATTAGGTACCTATTAAGGTTTTAATGAATAATTTTGTATGGAACTTATGGCACCGACTTCTTACCTATCAGTGGGTGGGTAACCTATCAGTACTAATAATAGTTATTTTTTGCTTTATAGTTTTGACTTTTTGTTTGTTATTAGTTTTTGGTTTTTTGAAGTCGGTTTTTTAAACGCAGTTTTTATTTTATTATAGGAATTGGTGTTTCGGGGATTGGGGAGACTGGGTAGGGGTTAAATAGGCCTCCGATAACTTCACTCACACGACGAAACACAACGCAAGCGTTGTTTCACGTCGGTTTTCTATGAGGCCGTGGTATCTCTCCATATTTATTTTACATCATAAACAAATCCTTACATTTTATACGAACCAATAGACGAATCCACTTCAAACAATAGTACCACAATACAACCATAGAAATCCACTCATACAGTTGGCTCCTTATTAACAAACTCAAGTTATTGAGTGTTGCAATTCATCTGATGAGTAATTGTGTGAGAATATTCCGAAGCTCGTGGCGTGGGTGTGAGTACGTTTGCTTTGCATAGCTTACATCATGACTCGGTTACTTGGCTAATGACTTTTTAAATGAACACCTTGCCCTACATTTAATTTTAGTCCCGTGTTGGTTTTGGTGATTAAGTCTTGCGAAATTGAGGAGGTGTCATCCTTTTTGTAGCAGTGCCTGTTTGTTGTTCAAGCTATTCTATAAAGCTTTTTGCTTATTTGTTAACTGTAAATGTAAATGGGTAGTAGGCCGGTGCCGATACGGAGCCGCCGAAGACTTAATAGGTTGCCGGGGCCCCGGCTCGACGTCCAGGAGTAGGAACGGGTTGGTTTTTAGTCAGTATGAGTCTGACACTCCCTCTCCCCTCACCCGGGCGGGAGAAGCAATTGGATGAGGTTCCCGCTTAAAAAAAATGGGTAGTCTTCTCATTTTATAATGTTCAGTACAAAAACTCTACTTCAAGTAAAGTTTTCTACTGGTTTTGATAATGCATTTTTAAAGTCGTTAATCTTAGTATGTTAATTGATCCAAAAACCAAATGAGTAATGATATACATGTAATAGAAAAGATATTAATGTCATTCAAAAATGGAGTCATCATACCTAATATACTTACAGCAGGATAATCTTCAGATTAGGCATGCGAAATTAGGCCATATTTTCCATACGTAAGAAACCTATTAACTTAGCAAAAAATATGTTCAATATCTTTCGTTTTACGTGTTAAGCCGATATGGGACGAGCTGACGGATCACTTGATGGTAAGCAGTCGGCGTCACCCATGGACACCCCAAACACCAAAGGTATCATAACAAGTGCGTTACCGGCCTTTTGAGGATTAGGAATTTGAGGATATTTGGGGATTCAGGGATTGGGGACACTGGGAAGCGGGGTAATTGGGCCTACGGTAACCTCACTCACACGACAAAACACAAGGCAAGGGCTTTCTCACCTCGGTTTCGTGTAAGGCCATGGCATCACTTCCGTCTTCCCGTCGAGCCGGCCCATTCGTGCCGAAGAATGGCTCTCCCATACTTAAACTACGTTAATCACAATTAAGAGACAATAACGCCGGCACAGACCTGTAACTCCTTTGGTGTTGCGGGTGTCCATGAGCGGCGCTGATCGCTTACCATCAGGTGATCCGCCTGCTCGTTGACCTCCTATTCCTTAAAAAAAAAACTAAGAAGCAATCGAATTAAAATAACAACAATGATGTTTGTTTTAGTGCAGTCATCAATTAGACGCTAATAACGGTTCAGTTAACCTCTGCCAATGAGGTTGGCAATTACGAACCTGTCGCCATATGTTGCAATATAGCCTTGAACTAAATGATATCTATATGTCAAATTAGATTTAAGGAGGGATTATAGTAAGTATCATTTGTAGGTTCTTTTATAAACTAAATCATGGTAGATACTCGTATTGTTTAGATTTAAGCTGTGACAAGTAGTTGATGAACTGAAAGACTGCACGATTGGTGCGGTGGCTGGGCAACCGGCTACCGTGCAACGTGTCGCGGTTTCGATTCCCGCACGGAACAACACTTTGTGAGATCCATAAATTGTTGTTCCGAGTCTGGTCCGGTCAGGTCCGGTTCCGATGTGTATGTGAACTTGTATGTTTGAAAGAGAACCCACGACACATGAGATAATCCTAGTGTGTGGTAAAGTTTATTAAAAAAAAATGAATTGATAAACATTGTTCTTGTATAGGTATGATGTGTATAATAGGACATGGGACTCATAACATTAATAGTGAAAAGTAGATTTTACATTGTACAGTGGTATTAAGTGCCGTAATGTGCACCTCTGCCTACCCCTTCTTGGATAAAAATGGCGTGATGTTATGTGAAACTTTCATGGAAATATTAGGTAAGCATTTTTTGGTCAAAAGCTCAATTTCGAAATACAATACGACGCAAAAACTTCATGATTTTTGCCAGTTAAGTACTTATATTTAATCGATCATGCAGAATTCGTACAGTTTACCGGCTTATGCTATATAAAAGAAAAGTTTATTCTAGGAAAAACCACAAGCCTGACCAGATTTCATACTACTAAATACAGAAGATTTTACTAACGCTGGAAGATTTTTATAATACTCTAGACTCTCTTTTAGAGTCTAAATGTAATAATAATCACAAATACATCTTTAAAATTAAACTATACTTGTGTAAGGTGACAACACAAATCATAAGAGAAGGCGTCTGATGACCTAGGTCGTCTAGAACCTATAATTTCTGAAATACCACAACAAAATACCGTCGATTTAATCATAAAGGAGATATTTAATGTTAAAATAATTCAATCTATACGTTTTGACTCTAAAGGTACGGGTGACATTTGATTGCAGATAACCTTTGGCTTTCTCAATTGTCAAAGTATTTATTGAAATAAAATACGTATAGTAAATATCTTATATTACATAGTAGTTATCTTGGGAGGGTGGATGAATGAAGAGGTTTGTAAAGTTGATTTTAAATTAGCTATCTTGTTAGTGTCAGTAGGTACAGTCAGCATCAAAAGTTGATGACTACATTTAAATTTTCAAAATCACTGTACAACGTATTATACCTAAATTGCTCAACATGACATGCGCCAGAAATGAATGATTATCATAAAAGGGCATAAGTAGGTGACCATTACTTTTCAAAAGTCGCTAAACAAAGTTATAGTAAAAAAAGCAAAACATTCTTCGTCTCTAAGGTTTCTGAACAAATTTTAGACAAAAATAGCATACCATCATTTATCTCTAAAGTCCCTGAACAAAATGCCATTTCATTTTGTTCAGGGATAAACGATTTTGGGTTTAATATGTGTGTGTATTTTTTTCGGCAGGTGTTTGGTATATAAATTAAGTAGACACATACACATGTAAATCACCACTCTTATTTATTATCAACAAAAATTAATTAACAAAAATATAATTCGATAAATCAATACAGATAATTATTATTTGTTTTAATAACAAATCAACACAATCATAATAAAATAATTTAAACTTTAATAATCAAATCAATGTTTAATAAACAAAAACAAGGTATGATTTTTATCATATAACTTGGACTACTTATAATTAAAACCTAGTGTGTCCCCCATTGGCATCGATGACATTTTGGAGACGTTCTCGCATGGAGTTAACCATATTTGTACAAGTATCTCGTCCCCTAAAATCTTCCCAGATTTCTATGGCGTGATTTAGTAAATTTGCCCTTGTTCGAGGAATGCTTTCATCCCAAGCCTGGACCATAAGCCCCCATAAGTTTTCGATGGGGTTAAGGTGTGGGCTCTTTGGTGGGAATGGAATTTCGACAATGTGATCAGCGTTATCCCGGAACCAAGCTCTGCACACTCGGGCCATGTGGATTGAACAGTTGTCGTGTATGAAATGTAATGGGGCCATATCAGGTAACACTATTTGTGCTGTGGGCAGTAAAACATCTTGCAAGATGTCTTTGTAGCCTTCGGCATTTAGCCGACCACCAATTTCTATCAGTTCCCCTGGTCCACTTTTATTCTCCACCCCCAAAGACCCACAGAAATCCTTCCACTGGATCTATTTTCTATTAAGTGCTCCTCTTGATAACGGGTATTATTAATTCTCCATAACGTAATTCGACCGTGTTGAGAAGATTTGAAGGTCTTTTCATCAGCAAATATTACATTGGAAAAATCAAAATTTAAATATCGTTCTGCAAACTGAAGTCTTTGCAACTTATGTCGAGCAGTCAATTTTAACTTACGGGCCGGTTTTCGGCAATGTATACCAGCTTCGTGGAGACGTCGACGAACGGTGGTTAAAGAAATATTGTTAGCTATAGCTACATTTCTGGTTTGAATGAACGGAGTCTCTCTGAATTGACGAATGATATTTACGTCCTGTTCTTGAAGTTCTTCTTGGTCTACCGGTCTTCTTGATTTCATCGACGTTTCCTTCATTATCCCATCGCCTTATCCACAAGTACACGGTATTACGCTACAAAAAAAATATGCATTAGAACCTAACACGTTATTGATCGGAAGTGACTTATACTATGCGTCCGATTTTGATTCTACCCTGTTAGATTCCCACTTAGGACAAACATTCGTGTGACGAATACGTGTGTATAAGTCTTGGTATTAATCCTTTCTTAATAATATTATAAATGTCAAAGCTAATGTTTGTTATTCATCACGATAAAACTACTGAATACATTTGAATGAAATTTGGAACAAAACAATTTGGTTGTAGGTATGTCATAATCTCATAATATTCACAGTATCTTAAAAACATCTACTCATTTACATCCTGTATAATCTCAAAATACATAAAATAAAATAACTTACAGCAACTCCCATTTCTCTAGCTATTTCGGCAACAGAAAGTCCTTCTTCCCGCAATATCACTATTCTGTGACGTTCATGTGCAGTAATATGAAGATTAAAATATGGCATTATAATATTTATGTGTTACTAAAACGCAATTGATAACTAATAAAAAATTTATAGATAAAAAGTAATTGCAACCACAATGCAACATCCGATCCAAGTGATAATTAAGTAGAAATATTCTATTTACATTCAAGGGTAAACAATTTTTCAAATACCCACAACTATGTTTACCAAAGAATTGAATTAAAACAGAATTTGTGGTAATTTTGAAAATGAGTCTTATAAGTATACAGGTTAAGTTCTAATTCAATCGTAACTATAAAAATCACAAACAAAGTTGACGGTATGAATTTAAACAGAATCTGCTTGATTTTTTAAAATGAGTCTTAATGCTTTACGAATAAGGTTACAATTCAATCGAACTTAAACAATAATTAATTACGCGATAGTATAAATTCAAACAGAATCTGCGGGATTTTTTATAGCCAAATATGGTTACTATTCAATCCTAATACAGCAACATCGTCAACGTTTTTTAGTTTGCAGTTCAGCTACTTTTGATAGTATAAATTTACACGCTACAAATCCGAAACAAAGTAATGTTCAGTAACTTTTGTTGTTAATGATGTTAAGTTATTTTTGGACGTTGCTGTGATTGCACTAAATAACCAAAACAAGCATTTTATATTGTTCAGTGACTTTTGTAAAAATTAATGATATGATGTTTTCGGATATTATAACGATCAGCAATTTTTGACAAAATGGTGTTCAGTGACCTTTGACGAGTAGTGTTCAGTTAATTTTGAACTTTAAAGATGTTCATTCAATAATGGCACCCTCTCTTGTTAAGCGATTTATGGGTGATATAATGTACAGTGATTTTGAAAATTTGAATGTGGTCATCGACTATTGATGCTGACTGTACTTAAATACTTTTAAAACATCACTTAAAATTAAATACACTTAAATTTCCAAAGAGTCTTTTTAACTTCGAAAGATTAGGTTTTTTTAAGGAGTGAAAATCATCGAATGACTTCTCCTTTCTGGCTGAAGCGGGACGGAGTGTCAGATTCTTACTGACTAAAAACCACCTCGTTCTTTCGCCTGCCCTTCGAGCCGGAGCCCCGGCAACCCGTTAAGTCTTCCGCAGCTCCGTATCGGCATTAGCCCTATTGTGCCCCATCCGTGGTGGTCTGGTGGCTCTTTGAGGCGCACGCGAAACATACAAAATATAGGTACAGATGCACATTAACACGAATTAGATTTACAAATTTGTTTTATTTTGTAATAGCACGGAACTTAAAATTATGTTAATTAAGATTTTGTGTGTTGAATTAAGGCCTAAAAAGAGAATTAGCATTTTTTTGGTATTTATAGAAGTATAACTTTATAGTGCTTTCAACTATTTCAATTAAAACTGACTATTACTTAAATAAAATTAAAACTAAATATTACTAAATTACATATATACAACTTAATTTTACACTTCTTATTGAAATAAATAATTAAAACTAAAATATGTACACCTTAAAAAATAATAATATTATTGAAAATAAAGAAATTAGAAATAATACTTAATTTAGTAAAATTAATTTCAAAACACGAATTTGGAGGCAACTGTCGTATATTACACACCAGTATAGATATCGTACATTGAGAATTTTCGTTTAACTGAAAATATGCCATATTAATTTGCCAAATCGGGGATTCAACCCAAACTTGCTTGTAACCACTCGACCAACAAAGTAATCAAGATAAAATACAAATAGAGAAATATCTCTAAACAAAAAATATCTCTAACTATACTTTAACTTAAATGCCTGAATATATTTAAGAGGTCGGTACAAACTTTCATGGCAGACGTAACTAATTTGATTCAAGCCAAGCTAATTACGAATATACGCACAAAGGTCATAGAGGTAGCTCTCCAGATGGATGCGACGCCTCCTCTCGATTTATTGTCACGTTGGCGGGCCTTGCATTTAGTACCAACTAGTAGCTACCGACTATTTAGATAGTGCAACGAAGTTTAGTGATGGGATAACAGTTTGTCGATAAAATCAGTCTAGGTGTAGTCTAGTCACTGGTGATCATTTTTTATGAATTTATTTTTAAATAATGACACCTAATAAATAAAAAATCCCTTTATGTATTTAATATGGATTAATGTGTTGTTTTTGTTTTGATAAAATTTAATATGACAATATCGAACGATGTTTTTAATCCTATGTCGTTGATAAATATGGACAATTAAAAAATGTACTTATTATATTGTAATTAATTAAAATTAATGAAATAATTGGATGATTGTTATTTCTATAACGTTAATAAGTAAGTCAGTTTCATTAAGGTTATCATAGAATTATAATCGAAACATATTTTTAAAAAATCCGTGTATGGGGGACTTTTGAAACGTCACAATAAAGCTATTTGTCAGTCTGTACCACAAAAACTTTTTAGAATGAGTACCTTCCTCGTTTACCAGTAAGTGATCCGTTTGTTGTTTGCTAGTTCATAAAGTATACATTCATAGAGTCGCGAAAAACCTAACGGGTAACCGTGGCTCCGGCTCGACGTGCAGGAGAAGGAACGGGGTGGTTTTTAGTCAGTAAGAGTCTGACACTCCCTTCCGCCTCACCCAGGCGGGAGTAGTCATTCGATGATTTCCCCCCTTAAAAAAAAAATACATTCATAGAAAAAAATATATCGATAAAACATTAACAAGAACATCACTAAGGCACAAACCCGTTGACTTATTTGGCTCAGTACTTGATTAGGTGTATCGTAGGCGCGTTCCCACCTCGAGGTACACATTCATCCTAATTAGCTCCTAACATCGTTCATAAACAACGATATAACATAAGGACTGTCCCTAAATCACTTGTAATGTCCTCTGCTTAATATTTTGTACTTAGGAGGTGAAAATGTTCTTCTCAAACTGCGGGTTAGGGTTACAAAGAAGTATTTGTGGTTAAATTCCATTTTATTCTTCCATGTTTGATTGTATGGTATCTATGTCAAACTAAAATGTTTTAATTAAGTAATAAAGAGGTTGCATAAGGCACAACATGCTTCAACGTAGACTGGATCATCGCTTACCACCAAACGAGATAGTGGTCAAACGTCGGCTCATCAAATATATAAAAAATACGTTCTTATCTATCAACTCGAGTCTGCATGTCCAATTCCAAGTCTGTTCTCATGTAACTGATGATCACTAAAAGATCATTCTGATTAATTTCAACGTAATTCATATTACTCTTCTTATATTCAAAGTCTGTGATAAGAAAATGTCGATTACTGTAATATTGTTATATTTACAATATTACAGCAACGGCTGCCTCGTTGGCCGAGTGGTCGCAAGTGCGATTGCCGGACAAAGGGTCTCGGGTTCGATTCCCGGGTCGCGCAAAGTATTACTGGGTTTTTAAAAATTCTCAGTAGTAGCACGGAGTCTGGAATTGTGCCCGGTATATAGCAATAGGCTCACCCCCTATTACATGGGACTCATAACATAAATAGTGAAAAGTGGATGTTACATTGTACAGTGGCATAATGTGCACCTCTGCCTACCCCTTCGGGGATAAAAGGTGTGATGTTATGTTGTGTTATATTTAAAACATTTTTTATTACAATATTCAAAACTTCACCTTCATATTGAAATGTCTAACTTGCCATACATATTTCAAAGCAAACATAATCAAGATGTAAACATAACACAAGTCTGCTCCAAGAATTTCATCCTCATTTCTAAGAGAGTTTAAAGATATTGCAGAAAAATACACAAAGCTTTTGGACTTCACACCTCATCATAAAAAGTACATTTTAAAAATAAATGGATACCCATAAGTGCTAAATTTAGAGACGCGCCCAATAAGTGGGTTGTAGCTCGGCCAGGTCAGAAATAGCTTAGTGTTGGGGTGGGTCGTGGTTCAAACTCTCAATTCAAGATGGTCATGCGTTAGAGTATGTTGTGACAGGACAAACAAATAATTTTCATGATATAGATGACGATGGCGAAGTTTTTAGAGTTGTTATTGTATGGATGGTGGTAAAAGGGAGGCTATACAATTATAGAGTGATTTTGAATAGGTTTGTGTGTTAATGCTGCTATGTTGCTGTTGATTTTGCTTTGAACGATTGTCTAATTACATTGCATCATCATCATCATCAACAGGCTATAAACGCCCACTGCTAAGCAAAGCCTCTTCTCACACGGAGAAGGCTAGAGCACTAATCACCACGCTTGCTCAATGCGGGTTGGCGATTTCAAACTTATAATTAGAAATTATAAGCCGAGGTTTCCTCACGATGTTTTTCTTTCACCGTTTGTCAGTGGTGTCTAAATAATCTTAGAAAGTACATATAACTCGGAAAAAGTCACATTGGTACTTGCCGTTGGTAGGTTTCGAACCCGCACCCTCATGCATGAGAAGCAGGCGTCTTAAACCTCCGGGCCACCACGACTCTACATTGCATCACGTTTTTTCATTTCCAAAAAGGCAATAGAGTGCATCTCATGAACAATATAAGAACCATTTATGTTGGGAGTCACATAGCTAGAGGTATATGTGACTGGGACTATTCCCAGATACATAACTATAGTTTAAGACTAACATAAGAACTATAAACATAAATATTTAGTCACCACTGACAAACGGTGAAGGAAACCTGGGCATATAATTTCTAATCATAAGTTTGAAATCACTAACCCGCATTGAGCAAGCGTGGTGATTTATGCTCAAACCTTCTCCGTGTGAGAAGAGGCTTTGCTAAGTAGTAGGCATTTATAGGCTGTTGATGTATGTATAAACATAAGATTGATTAGCAATTCTCCTTCGAAATACCTCTTAAACTGTCAAACACCGCGACGACACCGGTGATCGCAACCTATTGTTCTTTAATTGTGTCTATAATATACTCAAAGGGTTAATACCTAATCGGACTTAATATTAGCTTAATCCTATTAGTAATTAATATTAACCTTTCTAGGTAAACCTTTCAATATACTTTAAACAAACTCACCCAAATCCTTCAGACTATGAACAAACTGTCCGACACACGTGTTTCAAAAATATGCCCTTGAAAGGGACCCGGCTCCAATTTATTTTAAAACTGGCCCCCAAGAGGGCACAGTTGCAATGAACATGTTAATTTATGACAATCTTAGATTAATATTTTTCTAGACAGATATTATTTACAAGTTTAAGGGACGAAAATAGAAAATGGAGATAGAAAAATAGATTTAATTAAGTCTATATTTAATATTGAGGTCTTATTAATAACCAGGTTTTTTTTTATTAAGTCACATAATCAAAGTCTGACACTCACTCTCGCCTACAACAAGGCGAGAGAAGTCATTGAATGATTTTAACCTCACAAAAAAGATCAACTACTTAATTCAAATAGGAGGAAATTTTAATGACTACTGAATTTTGGTCAAAAATAATTACTGGTTATAATAGAACAACAATTAAAGCACACATAGGATTCCAACCAACCAGGTTGCCAGAGGATTTCATACTTACATCGTTTGCAACTCCATAAACAAATATCACATAGTATAACTTCACGCCTTTTATCTCCAAAGCGGTAGGTAGAGGTATACATTACGGCACTTAATGCCACTGCACAATGTAATACCCACTTTTCACTGTTAATGTTATGAGTCCTATGTAATAGGGGTGAGCATATTGCCATATACCGGGCACATTTCCAGACCACTGAGATTAAAACAAACGATCCGGGAATCGAACCCGAGACCCCTTGCCCCAACAGTCACACTTGCGACCACTCTGCCAATGACGTAGTCCAGGCATATACAAATTACTCATAAATATAATACTTAAACCAAGGATTTCAAAATTGTACCTCTGTTTATCCAAATTCGAACATTACCATACATTTCACCGAGTCACATGCATCGAAAAATTAAAAAAAAAATAGGGTTGTCAACACAAAATAGAACTCGATACATTCGTATACGGTTACGTGTCTCAAATTGAGCAATTTCGTATATCCTGTCCCACATCTGTCTTAGAGGATGATAGAAAAAAAAGTATCCGTTGAAATTTACAATTATAGATTTTTACCCGGTTATTGGTACAGCCAAAAAAAAATTTTTAAAGTCAACTTTCAATTATTTTTTCTGTTTAATGTCTCAAATTGTATATAGATTACTTTTTACAGTAACGATTGTCAAATCGACGTGCTCCATCGCAGACCGCATCATCGCTTACCACCAGGCGAGATAATGGTCAAACGTCGGCCCATTATTTAAAAAAAAATCAGCTTATCTAACTACTACAACTAGTCTTTTTTTAAGGGGGGAAAATCGTCGAATGTGTGCTCCCGTCTGGGTGAGGCGGGAGGGAGTGTCAGACTCTTACTGTCTAAAAACCACCCCGTTCCTTCTCCTGCACGTCGAGCAGGAGCCCTGGTAACCCGTTAGGTTTTCCGCGACCGTTAGGTTCTCCGTGACACCTATAGGTACTATTGAGGGTCGATTTTTGCAACACCAAAAAAAGTTTTATCAGAGGAATGGCTTTGAATATTTGACAATTGAAATAACCGACGAGGATGCATAAAAAGACTGATGACTGTTGATGAAGCGAAAGAGGAGTATAAGAATCGTAAGTAGCTATTGGCGTTCTATAGTCTCTACCTACCCCCATGGGAAACAGGCGTAAGGTAATGTATGTAAGTATGTATGTATTTGACAATTCTTCCATACTAAGAAATTTCATTCTACAGTTAAGAATTGTCTGTGGATTGAAAGAAAAACATTTGCCACTTACACTTTCCGTGAATATCATAAAGATATTAAAAATCTGAATCTTGAACTGCGATCTCAAATCCATTTTATGAAGAGGCTTCTAATCCAGCAGTGAACTTCACCAAAGTCTTGATGATAACTCCTAAAAACTTATTTATTATCATAACATAACATAACATAACATAACATCACGCGTTTTATTCCCGAAAGGGTAGACAGTGCACATTACAGCACTTAATGCCACTGTCCAATGTAACACTCACTTTTCACTATTTATGTTATGCGTCTCATGTAATAGGGGGTGAGCCTATTGCCATATATCAGGCACAATTCCAGACTCCGTGCTACTACTGAGATTTTTGTTTAAAAACTCCACAATAGTACTTTGCCCGACCCGGGGATCGAACCCGAGACCCCTTGCAATAGTCGCACTTGCGACCACTAACGAGGTAGTCTTTATTATCAAGCTTTACTTTTCTTTATGGAATAGGAGGCAAACGGATCACCTGATGGTAAGCGATCAGCGCCGCCCATGGACACGCGCAACACCAGAGGAATCACAGATGCTTTGCCGGCCTTTTAAAAAGAAATACGCTCTTTACTTTAATATTTTAAGCTACTTTTTATATTATAATATCACACATTCATTGTATTGTCACTACTGCTGTTTGTTCAGTAAGCACAGGAAGCAAATTTGGTTTACCAAACAAGAAATGTGTAGTTCGAAAGCAAACAACTTTAACATCAAACATTAAAATCTCTATTTCATAAATGTTTATCATCTTTATCGCCGACAAACATTTTATCACAGATTATTCGGCTACATTCAAATTTGTTTTGACAAAAAACTAGTTCAATTCGGTTTTTGATTTCTAGTAATGGAAATATACAACTACACTGGCTAGTACTAGATTTGATTAGTATGGCTATCTAAAACAACCGGGTCTTTAAACTGAGTTATCATAACTGACCACTTTTAAAACAGTAATTAACGTTACGTCACTAATGCCAGTATTTCCCCGGTAATATCACTTCCGATACATTAATTCTGAGTATTTAAGGTCAAACACCTATTAATCTAAACTGATTTGTTTATTTACTTGTCAGTGACTAGGTTTTACTTACGATTATCTATATCTGGACAGGTGATAATCTATTTTTTATTTCGAGACAATTGTTCAAAGTTCTTTTTTTACTCTTTAAAGATACTATATACTTACCTATCTATGTAGAAATGTATGCAAGACGTGGAAGTTAAGAAATAGGATGAAACACAAGTGAAAAAGCCTTAAAACATAAGAACTAATATAAACAATGTAAAATGTTATAGTTTATTAGTTATCCTTTTTGTAGTTGCCTTGTTGGCCGAGTGGTCGTAAGTGCGACTGCCGGGCAAGGGGTCTCGGGTTCGATTCCCGGGTCGGGCAAAGTATTACTGGGCTTTTAAATATTCTCAGTAGTAGCACGGAGAGAATTGTGCCCGGTATATGGCAATAGGCTCACTCCCTGTTACATGGGACTCATAACATAAATAGTGAAAAGTGGGTGTTACATTGTACAGTGGTATAATGTGCAACTCTGCCTACTCCTTCGGGAATAAAAGGCGTGATGTTATGTTATGTTTTTATAGTTTTAGCTACTTTTTAGGTTAGATGTAATGGAATAACTGCGTTTCTGTTTCGATTGTATTTATTCTAACTTATGTGTATTTATTCTCACGTTTTACTATATTTATTGCATTATAATAAAGTATATTGATATATTCCTGTATTATATTTCGCTCAAATTCATCAGATTTTACTGACAATCAGAGAGTGACCTAATAAAATTACGTCGTATATTATTAAATCTTATCATGACAACTTTAATTCATATAAATTAAAATGAAATAATTCCTTTTTTAATTCAATTACTCATATTGGATGAATTATGGAAATAATAAGATCATAATGATAAATTTTGTATATATAAATTTTATATATAAAAACGAGGTAAGTACATAGGTCCCACATATTCACATATATCTAATTTCTTCCTGTGGTTTTATTGTGGTTAATGAATTATTAAAAAAAAACAAAAACACCAGAATTGTAATACACATATAAATGAGTACGTACGTAACTGCATATTACTTATATGTTTTTATAATTTAATGCATAACGATAATTCGAAATACAAATATAGGGAATTTAGGGCTGATTAAAATTTGAACCAAATTCTTGGACGCTGATGCAACCGTCTGAAAAAACATAAACAAACTACGTATGTATTTGTGATAATACATTTCAAAACTTATGACACATGCAACGTTATGTTGCATTCAATTCATTATATCCAACCATACCATTTATTTCTTAAGTTAATTTGCAAATCAATGTGTGAAAAAGTTTAAATTTTAAAGTGAAAGAGATGCCACTCTATAATTTACATACTAACCCCCTGTATAGAGACAGTAATCACCATTAAAATATAATTATTTTTTACTGTACCTCATATACCTCGATATGAAGTGTTTAAACTATGTCTTATTAGTCCTAAAATACACAAATTATTCAGATATCACTCTAAAAACAATACCCAGAAAATATTGAAGAAAATTTCACATTTTCATAAAAATATATATAAATGAACTAGTTTTCAAATCAACAAACTATTAAAAGCCCTTGAATGTATGACATTCACATTGATACTAGAAACTGTGTCAAGAAATCTAAACAACAAATTTTATGAACGATTGAAATACAGCTTTTGTTAAAATACCAAAGTCAAGGCTACTAGTTATGACATTGGTTACGATTCAATTGATTTACGACTATAAAACTACTATTGATACGGTTTTCAATGGAATAGGGACACATTGATAGCTGTTATAAAATTATAATGATACGTAATAATTTCATTTGATAATAGTATTAACATTTGACAATGAATTTTTGGTACGAAACTGGAATTATTATATTTCTAAAAAGTCTAATAAAGTATACTTACCTACACAAAAAATCATATTTTGTTTAATCCCACACTAAGAAGGCCATTAGATACAATGAAGCTACATTGTGGAAATCTTCAACTTACAAAACCGAACTCAAAATATTTCACGAAACGCTACAGTGTTTTCCACGCCGCCTAGCGTCGAGTAGCGACGTGAAAACTCACCCCACACACCCAAACTAAGTCCGTGTACACTACCATCCCTTTCCACACACCCACACACCCCTACATATGAACGAGATAGACATATATCGGTCATTATATCCAGATTTCCACTCGAGAAAACCGTACAACCCTTTAGTTGTCTCTATTATCGCCGTTCATATGAGACAATTAGACAAGGACGGGTATAGAGCGAAGGTTTTATGTCACCGGA
Source organism: Spodoptera littoralis (assembly GCA_902850265.1). Taxonomy (NCBI): domain Eukaryota; kingdom Metazoa; phylum Arthropoda; class Insecta; order Lepidoptera; family Noctuidae; genus Spodoptera; species Spodoptera littoralis. The sequence continues at coordinate 10,158,990 of LR824545.2, forward strand.
CAGTAGTGACCACGATTTTTAAAAGGTGAGTGTGCAGCCTATCACGGTGTGTTTGGTCAAGCGATTGGGGTTCTTAGGTCGAGTACAGAACGTAGAGATTTTTCTTTTTCCCGAAATAAAAATATCGTGAAATATTTCGCAAATGTATAATTACATTTTTACTTATAAACGTTTGGAAAATATGTATGCGATTATAGAAATCAGATTGCAATATGAATCGTAATTTCAAAAGCAAAACGTAACTTCAAAAACAAAAGCAGACTCGAAAAACATCTCCCCACAAAACAACAAAAATAACGAAATCAATAAACAATCAATCACTTAGAACAATTTGAAATTTCAATAATCGAACAGTCCCGCGAAGTTTGCGACTGACTCGAGAAACAATTATGAAAAAGTTCTTTTTCGACGCCCGTTCTCGCGCCAGTTAAGTCCCGACTGACACTCATAAAACTTATTAAAGTCAAGGACCGACCGAGATAAGTTCGTCGGCGTCTTAAGTAAAATAACGGCGGCGAGGGAAAAAAATGTGCCGCGAAAACTTGCCAGCGAGAGTGAAGATCTAGCTTTACGTGTTGCGCTTTCTTGAATTTTTCGGTAATGTAGTTTTATGTTCTTACTTTTTTATTTGTGCGAATAAAGTTTGTAAGGAAGCTACGGAGTGTTTTGAAGGCTTTATTTCCGTAACACTTGTTTTGTTTACCACACGTCTTTGTTTATTTTAAGCATTGACTTTTCCATAAAACTGTTGTCATGTACAAAAATTAGTTAAGCGACGTAATATAAAATACCGTTAGATTTTTCCATTGAGTCTACGACGACAACGTGCTACGAGTCGCGTAGCGTACGTAGCCGCTTGCTACGTGAACGTGTCGTTTACTCAATGACGCTGACGTAAAAACGTATGCTGTCCTATTACGATGTTGTCATTAAAATACACAAATATATTTGCGTGAGCGCTCATATTAATTAATTTTTAAGTACTTTTAACATTCGAGCACCATAAATTAAGCTCTATCATACGACAAAGATCGTTTTGCCAACTCAAACAAAATAAAACTTTATAAACCCCTTTTACGCCAGTTTTTAATTTTTAAAATCCGCCTTAAAACGTAAACTGACCGCGCTCTGGTCCATTCAATTAAAAATTCCATCTCCTAATCGAGTCATGAAATATGCAAGCAAATATTATCCCTTTTCTTTTGTACGCGCTGCATCTTCGCCCCACCCGCGCACGCACACTGACGCACGGCACTTATGATTTATGCCCGTCTCGCTTCCACCCACGCGTCTGGTGGTAGAGCACGCGTGACACGGTCTCTGTCGATCAGCCGAGGCGGTGGCGACCGCGAGTAACCCCTGGCCACTTCGTGTGGACTCGCACGCGCCGTCGTCGGCCGGCTGAGCGAGACAGCGCGAGTCGTGGACATGAGGAGGCCGCGGAGCCCTCGCGCAAAGGGACACAGGACAGACGCTCTCGGACATCGGGCGAGAGCGGGCGGCCGGCCGCGCACCTGCCTCGCACCAATTCGCACGCGCGACGTGCTCGATCGCGAGACGCTACTTCGATATATCGTAAACACAAGACAACTGTTAACATTTTAAAATTGTTTTATTTTGGTGTTATTTTTGGCGTTAATTTATGCGGTGAAATAAACAATTATTTTCACCGGGACAATACAAATTATTTTGTTTTTTGGACAGTGACAAAAATTTTCGTTTGATCGGACTGAAAAGTGAAGAAGTTTAAACAGATGATATTTAATGAAGTGTGACCAAATGAAACGTTTACCGAATCGCAGGATCGCCACTAGGTGTGGATAGATTAGATAGGGCACTGAGACGCTCATTCAAGTGTTGATAAGGCCCTCTTTATGACCAGTCGATTTTGGCGAGCAAACATTCGGCTGACGTGTGAACTGTATCACCACAATATGAAAAGGAAAAAGTAAGATAAAATAGTTGGATTTTAATACGTGAACGATGAAGAAATTAAGAAGATGACTAAAAGTTTTATTGATGTTTACCGTCGGACATTCAAGGGGGGATTTACGATAACACGACCTCCGTTATCAATAACGTTTTAGAAATAGGACGATAAGCCGCTGGACCGACGGCGGCACGTGTGAAGTGAGCTAAAGAACTGTCGTAAGATAGCAAAGATATTTAGATAAAAAATTCGAAGGATCAAGAAGTTGTTGAAGGTCTAAAAATAGGTGACCAAATCAAGATGAGAATCAAGATGCCAGCTGTACGCATCGCGCAAGGTAAGGCTTAAAAACTTTTCGAAGTAAATAATCCAGCTGAATTTTATTTGTTGAACTACATTGTAAAAATGTTTATCTACCGAAATTTACGGGAAAAATGTCTGGAAAAAAATGGTATGTAGATAAAATCCTTAAATGTTTTACGAGAATTAAAAAAAAACAAATCATCAACCCACAAAAAATTAGCAACTCATATTTAGCCCCAAAAAAATGTAACGTTACTAAATTGAAAAAAATTGCCGTGTCCATGCAGAACTCCATCCAACCCTGTACAAAAACATCATCTAAATAAACACACAGTCCACATGCACAATATGCCAGAGCCGGCGAGACTCCATTCACTCAGGCAACGAGCTACTTAATACCGGAGCTTGTGACAATATTGACACTGCGTCCGTGGTCATCACATGTCCGAAAGGGAAACATGAAAAGAGGACTAAGTAGCCGCTTTAAAATATTCATACCAGTCTTCCCCGAGCTGGGGATAATGGACAGCTTACTACAGTAACAGACAAAGCTCAAATTCACTTTAGAGATGGAAATTAAAGAGACAATGATGCTATTACTGGTCACGCTAAGATTAGTAATGAAAATGATAGAATCGTAAATTTGACAAAGGTGATAAATTTCGGAAATGGCAGGCAAACCTTTAAAAGTATCATTATGCAGCAGTAATTTGTAATTAAAATCATAATTGCAATGTCAATTATTATATCAAGTGCAATAACTTTAATGATAGTTTTAAGGTCAGCAACACACCTACAATGTAAGACATTGCTGGCTATAATGAATTTATTACCTGTAAAGTTAACTCTGCTTTTATTATCTCCTAGATCATAAATGCAACAATCTACTATGTGGACAAAATTGCCATTTACTTCAATGTCAATAAAGTCTAGAAGGATGTGTAGAGAAAAATATGTCAAAATATTTAAGCTAATTTTTGTAAGCCAATTAAGAGATGTAACATAAAACATTAGAAACTGTTTTCTGAATACACATGCCTTTCCCATTGTTTCTAGATTTGATTCCCACTATCAAACAGTTAGGTGTATTAATTAAAAATTATAAGCAAAAGTGTAAGCATCTCATGTTCTTTCCCATGCTTTACTTTACTCACAATAGGATGACCAGTGAATTTATAATTTTAGACCGCCAATTATTCTCACGTTGCTGTTTCTATTAACTGGAATTTGGATAATTGTCTATTTTCATGTATAAGGCACTATATGTGTGTCAAAGTAATTGCCCTTTTTATAGCGCCAGATATGATTGATCCCTTTTAAATTACCTTTTTATTGACATTAAAAATATTTGCAGATAATACACATTTTAAAAAACATCAATCTGCTGAAAATTAGTCTTGTACAAGTTCATTATTTTGTAATATATGCGCCTGCGTCGGTAGTCGACTCTCGCGCACGGACTCCTCTCAAAACTAGCGTTATCGCACACATGGGCAATTAGTCCAAGTTGACCGGAGGCGACGGGCGACTCGGATTGGTCGGTGGCAGAGTGACGTCACCGTCGTCTGCGGCCGTCGCGCCCGATTGGTCGACACGCGTCATTTCGTCGATGACACGTTTGTTCTTATTTTGAAAGCAAGAAGTTCGAGGTACTTGGGTTTTGTTGTGAGTAACAATGGGACCCCCTTTACACGTACATGAAATTGGATGCCATTATGTGGTCGCTTGTGTATGTATGCACGTATAAGACCAGTAATTACTAGCAAATTTAAGCCAAAATGATTACTTTCATACACTCTTTAAATCTGTCACAACACCGATCACAAAACAAAAATGTTTTCAAAAGTTGTAAACGGAATGGTATCGCAAAATTTAAAATGTAAAAGTCGTCAAATTTTAACGCGATCCCAATTATGTCCAGAGGCACGAAACCTTCTGGCTTTTTAAAACCCTCCTCAAAAGTATGAATTAGGGAATCGTAAAATTACTTTATCAGGTGCGAGGCCAGACGGACGGGGGATACCGCGAGCGTAACTTTTGAACAAACTTTTAAAAATCCAAGTTAACTTTCGTACCGTGCCGTGCCCGACCGGGGTCTAAATAAAACATTAACAGAGGTACGTTTTGTTTTTACTTCGCGTTTGTCACTAATTGATATGGGTTTTCTGTCCTCTCTAGACTTTTTAATTGATGTTGTTTTATTTTGTTCGCATTGGAATGATGAATACATCATTAATAATCATTTTGTTTTTCAATGTATGCAGTAAAGTTCCAGAATTAATAAAAGATTCAATGCTCCTACAATCTGTATCATTTTTTATTGACCAAATGTTTTGTTAATTGTTTTGCCATTGTGTTTGATACAAAACTGAACGGATGCAACATAAAAGGGCCGCATGTCAATTTAAACATTGCCTATATCTTGTCCTTTGCCGCTTAGCGATTCAATATGTCTTCATTAAGCGAATATCGAAGGATCGCATTTACAAACGGAACTCTCAATCTTGATCCTTGGTCAGGAATTATTGGACCACGGTTAATCTTCGTGTCTTCATACAAACATACTGTGAGAAGCAAGAGTAGGGTTGGGTCCTATTCTATATTTTGCATATTGAACTGCTGATTTTGATTGAGATAATAGAATAATAAAATCAAGCAGCGGTACAATCTTGATTTAACGGTCAAGTACTCCTTTCACACGGCAACCGCTTTGTTTACAAAGGAATCATGATTAACGAGCAATAAATATCACAAAGCACGCTAATAGACCTGATCACCTATTTGAACTGCACGCACTCAGCAATAATGCATCCACGCGAACCATGGTCGTGGGAAAGAATTCCCATCTCCTTATACTTGATCCAATAAATTGAATTCGTCAAGAGAACATATTTTAGCAATTGACAACCGACGTCCATTAGAGCAGTATAAGAGAAAGCCACAACAGATAATTTATTTTGCAACATATTTAAATTATGGGAATGAAGTTAATTTTCTTATTTAGAATAATGATTGTGCGGACGGCCACCCGTTTTGAATTTCCAACTGGACCGGCTTGATTTTATGCTTTTTTTTTGAGCGCGTCGAACGGCGTTTTGTTTTTGATTCTGAAGATAAAGACGTATGGATTTACATATGTTATGTCAGCGGAGGTCCCTGGTAACATTTAAATTGGATTTATTAGTCCGGTCCCATTAAACAGTGCAGAACAACGTTGGAGGCATTCTCGATATGATACAGACCATTTTAGAATTGAACAAAAAGCCATAAATGCAGATGTGGAGAGAAAAACTGAGTCAAATTGAAATATGTATGACAAGCAAAATAGAGATTGAAATATCTTATTCGTACTTACCGTTATATTAAGAAATTTCCATTTTATTTCAAAGAAAAAATCTCAATAGCGACTACTCATTCGATTAAATTAATTAATGCTCTTTGATTTGTCTTCGAACTACAAAGTAAAAACGATCCGTACTTGAGAAAGACTATACAAAGTAAACGGACAGAAACAACTACAAAAAAAAGAGAGAAAACTGCTGTTTTTACAAACAATCCTTTCAAGGAAAGGAAAAGGATTAATAGAACTAACAATACAAATCCAGTTACAAACAATAACAACAGTAGCCCAAACATTACCTTTTTTGTTCACAACTAAGACGTAATCTATGACATTAAGATGAGTCACGGAGATAATACCTTTACAGCACAACCAAACTTATCTTGTACAAATAATCTGTATTGTAGTTTTTTTTAACCAATAACATTTTCGGTATCGATTATGATCGTTACATTGTAATCGTCAAAAGGATTGAATCTCAAACCATCAGTTTTGAGAAATACAGCAGCTCTTTAATCTTTAATAAAATGTTCTTCTCAACGTTCCCGAGCCAAATCCTGACTTAATTCAATTCATTACTCACAATAATTAACTAACCAGATTAAATAATAATGCGTTGAAAGAATCTATTCATCTTCAATCCAATCTTTTATACTAAACCTTCTTTGACCAATGTCCGCCTATTAGGCTCTATTACGGGCTTTAAAATAAATACAGAGCGAAAACACAATGGAATAAAAAATGTTCATAACAAGAATTAATTTATTGTGAGCAGACCACGATCAATAGACGGGGAGTGGGTGGACAGTTTCTCAAGAGTCCATCTTTGTCAGGCTTTGATACCAATTTGTTATTGTCGGCCTTTCAACGTTAGACGATTTAAAGTTTTGGTAGGTGTTAGCTTTATACAGATTACAGGCTTAACAAAGAACTTTTACTCAGTTCTATTTAACAGAGTGATCAAAAAACAGAATCATTTTAATACACGGAAAATTTTCAACGTAAACAACAGCTACAAAGATTTTATCGATCAGCCCCTAACAACAGGTTGACAATGGATCAAAATTCGATAGAGGCACCTGAATCTCTAATATTTTCCCATGGTCAAACTTCGATAAACACCTTGACAAAAAATCTATTCCAGCCTTTGACAAACAATTGGTCAAAAGATTTTTTTGGCCAAAACAGGCTCAGACGCACCCACATGAGTCGGATCGCCGATAATATTAACAATACGGAATAGGGTTGGTATTCGAAGGCAAAATAAGTATTGTGCATCATTATGTGACACCCTTTCATCAATTTTAATAGAAAAGAGCTTACAAGTGTCACTTTCTTTGATTTTTTCTATTTCATGCTCTATTTTTTGTGCACAGGCACAGTAGCATTATTGCTGGAAATATAAATATGTATGTTTGCAAATATGCACATTGTATAGTAATTCGTTTATTCGTTCGACCACACTACACTAGTGAAAAGCGGTATTTAGCAAATGTGTGGGCCTAATCATCAAGAAAGAGATTCTCTTAAAATTAAATAATGAGATTTAAAAATGAAATGAGATATTTAAACTAAACACAAGTGTTTAACGATTTCTTATTTTTCCCATCTGTTCATTAGTTAATCTTTTCGACTTTTACTAAGTTTATTTAAAGATAACACTTATTGCTTGAATAAATAATTTATAAGGGAAAAGCTGTCATCAAATCGACTATTTTTATCATTTTAATTTCAACGTTAACATTGCATCTATAACCACATGCTTCCAGATCCTGATTTTCTATGACTGCAGGTACAAAATCTTCAAAAACTTGATTGAAGGGAAGATTGCTACGTGTCAGATCTACCTGATCCACATCAATTCATCCTTAGCTGTCTGCGAATGAATGATTCCTTCGTGACCATTGTCCAATATCTTTTGATTCGGCATTTTAGACTCCGATTACTTTTTTTTCTCCTATGGCTTACATGTCAAGTTGGACAAACGTGGCCCTTAATAGAGCATAGTTCTGTATTGTTGAAACTCATCCAGATTTGCTCTCTTTTTTGTGAGCTGATTTATTTCTTTGATTTCTTTCTTATTTGGTGTTGTTTTAATTGCATGTTATTATTGCAAACCTGATTCCAAACTTAAGTAGGTCCTAGTTTCTTCATCTGGAAGAAATAATTAAACATTTTTTATTTACTGATTCTCATTGACACCTGTTGACACTGTTCTTATAACGGTCAATAATTGCGTCTAAGCAATCTAACAATAAACGGTCAATTAGCACACATTTGTCTTACAGCAATACAGAGATTGGCTTCGTCTAAATACAATCATCAAATACGAAATTACACTACTCAATCCGAAACCACAGACCAATGAAATATTAGACAGGCCTTAACTTAGGTCGCGTATTAGAATATGTTGCAATGTCTCAAGAGCATATTGTTTCGCCTAAGAGATTAAGTGGGTGTTAAAAAATCATAAGACACAGCTAAAGGAGTGAAAGATGATAGCTCGATGTACGATCATGATTTATATTGTGTTGTAAGCCTTGTCGGGCATTGTTCCAGTCATCACGTGTGCAGTGTGGGCGTGCTCATAGATTTATTACAGATATCCCTTTAACTAAATATTGTTAATGTTTGCCACGATTCGATAAGTAGATATTGTTAACGGAATATTCATAATCGAACAACTGTTTTATATGAAAATGGTTCGTCTGTAATTACTTTCCTAAAAAGTTGTCCGGTAATTATGGAAGTCTATAACTGATAAATCTTAGTAATCACTACCGCCATCTGACGTCGCACGTAGGTGTCGGCGCAATACTGCATTTCCGGTTACCCAAGCCGTACCGTCATAAGGTCGTATCTGCATTTGTATGCTGGGAGCTTTCCCATACCGGGCAGTTCGTGACCGCTCGCCTTGTTAACGCGATGACCCGACTTGAGATTATGCACTTACATCCGTTTGAATGATGACTGCTTAATTGAGGCCATGTGAAATGAACAAGAAGGTTCATGTATGTATGTGTAAACAAAGAACAGTTTTTGCACAAGACTAATAATAGTCTTATGATGTTTCTAGGTGAATTAGGAAGTGATGTAGAAACAAACCCAACCCCTAAAAATTACTTAAAAATTATTTTATCAAGAATAAAAACAGTAAATCTACTTAAATGAAAAAATAACAAAACGATTCCACGTATCCGACAAAATAAATTACTAAAACGCAAAAATTAACATCTAATATTCCACCCACACCTAGTGGAACCGCAGGGAAAAATACCGAGCCCTATACGTACCACAGACATCGCAACTAACTGTAAACGTAGAAGCGAACAGGCGAACAGAACGATAAATTTGACGGTGCGGCCGCAGATCGGCTTTCTTCCGATCGCCAGATAACCGACGACCGACGACCCGCGTGCGAGCGCCCAACATAGCCTATTGTCTGCACCACAATCTCAAACATTAGAATTACTCGTACACGTCCATTTTGTATGAATACCAAGTAAGTTAATTGTTTTAATTACGCCTTCATTGAGACATTACTTTTTATAAACTGAGCTACCGTTTATTGTTTTGAATCATTAAAGCTGCCACTAACTCCAAATGGTTTTATCTCAATTATACTGCATTGTACAATATTATTTTTAAAATACGATAAACAAATAAGGAGACGTAAGACTATAGTAGTTCCAAATAGTACAACTAACCTGAATTTCGTTCGACTCATCAAAAAATAAATGAAGACACGTCTACAGCTAAACAACTCTGTGACAAGAACGAAGCGAACCATTAAATTCACGCCACGAATAATTGGTTTCATCAATGTACCTTACCCGTAGAATACACCAATTTAACTTGACACCTCCTCCCTCCCTACTGACATGCACACTCACATGATAGAGGAGAGCTTACACCGTGTGACGGAGATCATATTATATTGGAAGCATACGCAGTAAATTATGAGAATAAGTTCAATGAGTCTAGGAACGCTGAACACTTTTTATGGTGAAAGAAATCTGTGTAACACTTAGGACGATAAACGCACGCGGTAGCAACTTATCTTGAAATATTTATGATCCTTCCAGTTATAAATCAAGCTTATGATATAAAAGGCTTTTTGAAAGTTAAAAAAGTCTACAAAGTATGGTAAATTAGAACTTGAACTTTTAAAAACAGAAATAATTAAGAATCAAGTATTTCTAAAACATTAAACAATGGCCGATCAGTCTTCATGGCATTTTTGCCAAGATTCCTTTCCGTGTGTCCCACGCTGTCATTATTTTTTTCGTATTCAAGGTGTCATCCAATCCTTTTGGCAGATCCGTCATCAAAACACTTGACAATACTGTCCACAATGTGCGCTTTGACCAGAATCGGAGCACATTTGTGGGAAGATTTTTTTCGAAAATGTATGGTCACGGTCCTTCCGTGTAGATGTTGTGTTTGTGGATCCTTAATTGATGTTTTGGTGTAATAATATTTTATTTCCTTTAGTTGGTCATTATCATATTCTGAAAATCATTCTCGGTTTTAAAGATCTTATTATATTAAAGCTTTTATTTTGAATCTGAAAAAGATTCTTCAGAATACCTATATAGAAAACACAATAAAAGACAGACAAAAAATATCACTCGTAAAATTCGCAAGTCTATAATCAGAACAGTATTTCACAATAGCGAACCACAATCGCGATATTCGGAATGAAACCGCGGACGCGTCGACATACACTCTCGCGCATCACGCGCCGCCATTGTCCATTCTATAATTACCGGGTCGGACGGAAGACGGACCGCAAACACCTGTTCCGTTTTCACACGGCCGGTAACAGGTAAGTTCAGACGAAATTTTCGGATCTCATCTTGGACAACTGAGGTGTAACTGTATACGTTTTTGTTCATCCGACACGATTTTTTGTTTGATATCGATGATGAAAAAGTTTAGCTGTATTTGATTTGGATGACAATGTCTAGATTCGTAAAGTCGACTTCATATTTTCGACTTTAACACTAAGATTATTATAGTTTATTTTCAATACCTTTACTATAGTTAATACGTAATATTTATCCTATAACTATTGAACGATTGGCAAAAACATTTCTGTCCGAAACATCACGCGCAATTTGTCGCAGGAAAATCAAATTATATTATTTATCCCCCATTATTTGCGTCAGCCTACCAGATGTACAATCCATGTCAATCTTTCATGTTTGTTTACCTAGAAATAGCAAACATTATGTCGTGCTGGGGTCACTATCGAACATTTTGGTCGTCAATTTGATTGTCATAATTTTATTACGAGTCTCGTGGCAAATCTCGAAGTTAATGTCTTTATTTAATTACTGGAAGAAATAGAAGATAGAATTCCGTTAGCGCTGCAGATAAAATTGAACAACAAAGTTTAGTTTGATATTGAATAAAACTCAGGGATTTGTGTCAGCAAAACTTAGTACATGGTTCATCATCTTGGTAGATTAAATGAATGTGGACGTGAATTCATAAGCCACAGTGTACTTCACAAAAACCACGTCAAACCAATAATTCATGCTAAATATAGCATGGTACAATTATAAGTCATCCATCCATTCTGATCTGCACAAAATCATATTCATCCACTAATACCATTTTCGCAATGACATGCACTTTTTGCCATTCAAATAGGGGACAGTTGTGTTTTTTCTGTATGAACGTTTGAATGCTGTCCCCATACTCGGGTACGGCAAACTATTACGCATATTTTTGCTCACACGTTATTAGGGGTGCCGTGTGTGAAAAAAATATACTATTATAAATAAAAGGAGCCCAACAAAGGGATGGGAGAGCGATCGGGGTCACTAGGAAACGGCGGTTTTGATACGGGAATTTTTTTACCTGGCACTTTGGGGGATCTTTTTTCATTAAAATTCTGGGCCTCGAACTTTATAGAGGTAGCCAGTCAGTCTGTGTTCATCTGCGAAGATGATCACATGCTTTATGACTTCAAACATCTTGGTTACCGTGTGGTCAGTGAATATCGGACTTGAACTTAGTTCAGTTTTAAGTTAGTGCTAGTTCAGTTATAGTTTGGTACGCTTGGACTACATTTGCTTTCGAACACTCAAAGTGATCGTTTGGTGAAGAAGAAACATGGATTTATCATCGCGGAGTAAGTCAAGATTTTTCGACTCTGGCATCGACTTAAGACGAAAAGGTATTTTCGCTTGAAAATTTTCCAACTTTTGTGCTCGTTTTGTTTATGTGATTGTCGAACTCGAGTTAATAGAGACGTTGCGTTGGGGGCAGCAATAAACGAAGCAATAACCAATACTGAAGACAAATTGGAAAGTAATAAGGCAGTGAAAATGATATCTGTCCCCGAAAAATATCTGTGTATGAATCTGAACGAATCGGATGCCGTTCACATTAACATATAAATGAGTGCGTAAGTGGACTGAACGTTATAGTGCGTATATCTCCCTGCGTATAGATCGGCCCTGAGTTATATGGGCTATATAAATTGATATGATTTAATTTGGTTATTATGCTGAGATTAGATTGATTGCTGACTAAATAGAGATAAGACAGCCAATTAATATGTAGATATGTTTTGGGATGATCTTCAAAAAACTGTAGTGTAATTGTACTTGACTTCTTATTTAAACTTCTTTAATATTTTTACACACATGCAAAGTAAACATTCATTTCCGCAAACACCACACTTTATCAACATAAAGCGATATTTAAAAGTATATTTCAAATAAAACTGCATTCGTCTGCCGCATTGACCGCAAATACTCGGCCGCAGAGGCTGTATGTCAAAATAATGACCGCGAGGGTAATAGGCGAGCCTAGGATGTGTTCAAGATCTTTGTTTTATTCCGAACGTATGTTCGTTTAATGGAGATGTATGGCCGGCTAGAAACTACGTTGAAAGATATAACAGTTGATAGAAATTGATTAAAAATTGTAATTTGACACTACCCACAACTTTAGCAAAATTCTAATTAGACTCATTTTCAACTTTAATTCCTTTATTTTCCTTGTCATCTGCAACGTGATTATCGTGTCTAACTTTATTTCTTTCATTATTCATTTCAATATTACGACTCATTACGTATATTTCATACCATAGTTTTATTTTATCATCGCTTTAAAATTTTAGGTCTCATATAAGTTTATTATGGTTTAAAAAGTCCATTTCCACTGTAACTGAGCAAGGGTTGGAGCCAATACTGGCACCAGTCCCGACCGGACGAAGCTTTATGACCTCACTTTTATAGCTTTAGGAAAAACTATATTTCGTATTGTGCAGATACATGCATGCATTCCATATATTTTCTTGTGCGAAAATTTTGCAAGCTAAACTTGAAGTTAGGATAGTTAAGAAGGCATTATTTTTCTTTTGACTCTTTCATGTTTAAATCTGGTTGTTTTGTGTCAAGTATGTAGCTGATAGTATCTAATACTAACGATGAACACACAGATACACAACTACTTGAACCAAACAAATTGTAACAATCCAGTAACTCCGAAGAAATCAATAAAAATCCACACATTGATTCTCTATTCCTATCAGTAAATAAACTTAGGTACAATAAATAGCAGGCACTTGTAGTAATAAATACAGTCGGCGGCAATAATTAGTGGCGGGCAGTTAACGACAGTGCGGTGCTGGAATTAAGATTTTTGCCATAAATGCCCGGCGTTGAGATAAAACTGCCGCACCAAGGATTAGGGGTTAAGTGTCCGCTTTAACGGGTATTGTTCTAGTGCTGCGAGTTATCGATGTCGATAATACGGATGAGTCTAGTGTCTGAGAATTATTGTGGGTTGTTATGTAAGATTGGATGTGGAAATGTATCCATAGACAGAATTGCTTTCTATTTTTTTTTTCTGATCGTAAGTTGTTCAGTAGTTGAACATTTTAATGTAAGTAGGTTTTGGTTATTAGGTATTATTGACGGTTTGGAAATCGATAGGTGTATAAATCAATCATTCAGTTTTGCTCTTTGATAAACTTTATAAACCTCTACATTTATTTCAATTATAAGATTCCTTTTATACCTTACAATTTGCTACTTAACAAAAACCTAAAACCAAAATTTTTTCGTATCGATAATCTCGTCTATTAGCTATTGTTCCCATCCCTACCCCATCTTAGTGTAGTGCCAGACAGTCCGGTGTGGCGTTTTTATTGACACTCGTGGCGTGACAAATATCTTCAGGAAGAACACACGACACTCCTTTCTCCCTACGAAATGGTTGATGCCTTCTCCAAGTACATACGACTTGCGTATACCGATATGACTTATTGGGAATTTTACGATCCGAGAATATATTTTACTAAGACCTTGCTGTGTGGTTCTACTAATAAGTGAATAGGTTTTAGTTATGTATTGTTATAGTAATTTAGTTATGTACCTTAAACTAAACGACAAATATTAAAATGCATTAATAAACAAATAAATCATGTTTTCAATTCTTATAAAGTGTGTACCTAATTTCATAATGGTTAGCGTATCCGAGACATTCGATTTCCAAACCTAAGACCATCGCATTAGCGTTTATTTTTGACCACCCAATTTTAATAAAGAAAGACAATTTTAATCTCGAAGTTAAACCGACATTGACACCGTTGAGAGAAATTGACAATATAAATTTTCACTCTCGATTTTTATAACCAACATTTTTTCTATTAAGGGTTGTCCATCCGATTCCCTAGGCGCGGAATCGTGTTACACACCTAGAGCGAAAAAAAGGAGAAAAAAATTCAAATCCCTCTAACGAAGAGGCCAATACACAGGAGGGCTCTGTTTTTCTCCAGTTATTCCGAATATTCCAGCCAGTATTGGGTATCTGTAACACGATTACTGACCTGACCTTAATTTGATCAACCACCGACATGGCCGCTATTTTTTCGTGTTGTCACCCCCCAGGGACACCTTATTTACCTGAGCTATGTAAAGAGGCAATATTGATAAACAATCTCCTTATTGATGACCCTGTTAAAAGTTTTCAAATCAACGTTGAATATTTGATATAGGATGTTAGAAAAAAATATTGTTCTTCCGTTTTTTATCATCAATATTATAAAGGGTATAAGGTTTTACATTTCAAATGCACATTGTTCCGAAACATAGAAAATGTAGAAAAAAAACTCAATTAATTTCGATCCAACTATAAAAATGAAAATCAAATGAAACGGTACTCTTTAGCAAAAAAATAACAAATTCAGCATTGGACAGTGATCCCTTTAGCTCCCTTGGGTCGAGAGGAAAAAAAACAACAAGATAAAGATAATCAGCCGTTTTTGTCGCTCCGAATTACGTCGGATAATTTGATTAGCTATCGGTGGGCGAGAACCGTCCCCTTAAGAGGTAATCCTATTTTATAGGTAGGCTCTTTAATCTGATAGATGCTAGGTGTTTTATATTGGACGCTTCTGATTGTGTTTTATGTTTATTGGTTGTTACAATGAGTGTACATTAATCAATTATTAAAACGTTTATCTAATGAAACCTATCAATTTTAAAATCACTTTATCTATTGTGTTGCTGTATTTTTCGTTATCTTTGAGACATGCACTTGTGAATACTTCAATTTGACGTTTCTTTTGTCAATTTATTTCAACGATAATTCGACGGTTGTTGTGTGTACTTAACATAATTTATATACCAATTTAAAGTATATAGCGCGAAATTCTCCCCTCCATCAGCTAAGTGTAATTATAGGTAAAAAAGCAAGGGTTGCGGAGTGGCCATGTTGAGAAAAGTGACGTCATTAGTACGCTGTTGACACAACCCGCCTTCTGACGTGAATGGCGAGGCTAAACTGGCTATATGGGCGTGTTTCCAATATGGAACCAGGTACTTTTGCTAGTTTTTAAAAATAAACGTACTTTTTCATAATAAAATTGATGGCTTACAATTATATTACAGTCATACCAAGAGAATGAAAACAGTATTTTGACCAATCGCGAATTTTTTCTCATACATCCTTCTATATAAGACAAACGACCGACGGTTTAAAATTACCAACCCTCAAAAAACGAACGCGTTCTAAAAAAGGAGAAATAAAAATAATTTCAAATCACACAAGTGTCCAGCCAGTTCTACCAACACAAAAAGCTTCTGATAAATTAAAACAAGCTTTAAATCTCAATTTGCCGACACAGGGCGGTTTCTATAGGCTTTTGTGGCGTATGTCCATTTCCGACAACTCGAGCCTTTGAATAAAGTAGCTGTCAAAGAAGCCGATGTCAAAATTCTTTGGCATTCATAAATTGGTAAAGAAAACAGAAATGGTAAAAAAAGAAAATGAAAAGTTTTTGCTTAGTCGCGCTCGCCTGTAACTGGGCGAGCAGATGTCCTAGATGTAATTGTAATTTGATTTAAAATTTTATTTATTACTTCAATAACGTAAATATTTCTTCAGAAGTCTCTAGTACTATTTATTTTTTATATTATATATCTTTGATGTTTTTTGTATTCAAGAAGTACATTAACGTGCAATCACCAACTGCCTAATCAACACAATTCTTTATATTCCTCTCCTAAATAATATTCAATTTTCACCACCGGCCACACCCAAGTGGGAAGCAGAACCCAAAATCATAATAGCACTACACAATAAACACCCCCGCAACATTTGATATCCATTCTTATTATTTTTATTTTCGATTTATTGTCGTGAAAAACGGTACAATTTCTATACACAATCGTTAGGGTTCGCGATCCCCTGCCAATTAACATTGGACACGGTGGTCAGGGCTGTGTCAAAGTTAGACACATTTTTTGCTTCGAACGACATACGGCAATCAATACACATCAATCTTAAATATTCTAAAAGTAAACACAAAGTTTCAGCGTTCCACCAAAACCGTTAGAAGCGTTTCGCAAATTAACACAGTGATACAATTCGCGGGCGGCGGGGACAAAATGTAATTAATAATTAATGCAACGAACGGCCAAGTAGAAACTTCGCTAACACAGAAGTTACTTCTGTCGCGCGGCGTGACCTTTTCTGTGAAAAAACAAATGCTGAGATATAACTGGCATGTTACGGCGTGTGTAGTAACGAGCTAATTTAAACTTTTCGGTCTCTCAGTCCTTTTGGAGGGTGTCTCCCTTCTCGTCACCTGAGGCGACTGTCCTTGGTTAGACGGCACTTTTCAATAAAACAGAAATAAAATGCACGCACCTCTCATATTGGTTTTTGGTTGAGAGTAATAATTGATTTCGATTTGGGTACGTCTTTTTGTCAAATTTTAAATTGAATTGGAAAGTTATATTTTTATTTAATTGTCTTACGAAGCTTAAAGGAATATTTTAACTTAGACAAATATTTTACCTTATTTAAGAAGAAAATTTTATTGACACAATATTAGAATCAAATCGATAAACATAGTTTAAATAAGTTAATCACATTCAATGAAGTTACATTATGAAAATCATATCAATCACGCAAATACACGACATATACGTAAACCCCAGAAAGCTACAAAATTGATCAGTTTAAACCACTCGAAACCGGAGCAATCCACCCTCGATATAGATAACCATAAATCACTTGTAACGTGAAAATCAAATATTTATGTGGGTGTAAAGTTTTTGTCCACACGGCGCATGTGTGGTGACCACTGTCCAGTAGCGGGGCAGTGGGTGGGGCTTGACGTCTACCCGAGTTGACCCACAGTCCAGATAACTTTCCACGTAAATTGATAGGGTTCGATTGTGTAAACGTTTATGTATATTATGTATTTATAAGGCTTTTATGCGGTGGATTTAGAAAGGGTTTAGCGGTGTGATGTGCGTTAGAACTCAAGTCGTGAAGCAATAATGTACCTATTATGTTCGAAGATTGTTCGTTGCATAAGTGTAGTGGAATCGAACATCGCTGCATTAGTATCCATATCTAGGAGGCTAGAATGAGGCTAATATACGTTACTTATATTGCACGAAATATTTTCTCGACAAACTTTAACATTTTCCATAACATAATCTACCCACGACGGTATGACTAAACGTTGTTTGAACAGGCACAGGATACAACCACATCTACTTCCCCAGGAAGTGTTCCCATTTGCCACGAGCCATCACCTTTACAAATCTGTAAAAAATTAACATCAATAACGCGTGCATTTACATAATATACCCTCTAAACAAACTAGGTACGCCAGTACAAACAATGGTCGTCGAATCACGTAGTTTTTTTCACCATATTAATTTAGAACTCGGGTTACAATGCAATACAACCCCCATAGACATTACAGCGCTGCCTTCCTCACAAAGAAATGGAAGGAAAAAATAATAATAACAAGAGAGTTTGAACGGAGAATGTAAGGGCGTCTACACAGTACTTATGTGAAATTAGCTCGCGAACGCGCTTTGATGTGCCGACCAATTGTTCGTGCGAAAACGCCTTTATAATCTGGCGCGAGTGTCTTAAGTTGGGCTGCTATTTATATTGCGACGATGTCAATTAATATGTAAGAAGTTAATTATATATGTGAGGGGTAAAACAGTCGTTCTCGTGATGTAATACTTACAGTTTAAACTTATCCAAGGATTGGCTAATTAACAAGAACCACTTTCAAGCAAAAAGCTTTGAAAAATTCTCAGAAAAATATTTGAATATTCATTGTTATAAATAGAATATTTTTTTATAACAATGAATCTGATTAGGCAGTTGATCTTGTAAATGATCAATTGTTAAGTATTTGTCCATGTTTTATTATACAAAGCTCTTTAGATAGCAAGTAAGCTAAGTAGTTTCAAGTTGTTTGGTTTTTTAGTAAGCTGAATTCGTAGAAATTATTGCTTTATTCGTTTGAGAATCTTAGTTGTTAGTTGAAGTCTTTGAAAGGTGAAATTTTCTGAACCTTTTTCTGATCTTGTGACGTCATTTCTTCGGCTTTACTCACATACTTCGTTCATCTCTAGTAGCGTGTATTAGTTTATATTTTCCATAAGACTACATACCGTCAACTATTGGTCGCTAATTATTTCGCAATAATACTATAAAACGCAATAAGAATTAAGACACATTAGTCACTAATGAAGGAAAGATACTTTCATGATGACAAGCCCTGTAGGGTTTAATTAAACCCTCTAGCTATCCTAAACAAAACTTAAACCCGGTCCTAAATTACAGTATCTATTCCATTCACAAATAATTCGAATCAAAAACATAATTGCTATCTTACATCTCAACATCTGTTACAAAAAAAAAATCGATTAACTTTCTTGTCCCAACAAAGAAATAAACCCTTTAAAAACGGACCACAGAACAAGACGGTTATTATAGGTCTTTTGTACCCAGATAAGCGGTCAACCCTACAACTGACACCTCACATACCGTGACTGGTACAACATGTAATTAAGTGTTATTTAACACTTAAAAGATTGAAAGAAAGTGTCATTGCCCATATGCTGTGGACGAATGTTGTGAAGTATTTTTTTTGTATAAATAATTACCAAAGTCCTGTCTTTTGAAAACTGTGTCACGTTTAACACCAGTCGCTTTCATGGTTAATGTTTTGCGGTTTTAAAAATTTATTCGGTATTTACAAATATAAATGCAATTGTTAGAAAAGGAGAACTTATATCTGAATAATACTGACTAGAGTCGAAACAATGAAGCTTTGCCAGTCCGACTGGTAGAAACTATTAAAGTATCTAAGAATCCGTAACTATTAAACAATGACTGTTGCTAAAATGAGGAGGAGTACTATTCAAAACGATTTCATCAGAAGACCTCAGAATTTCATGTTCTATAGCACTTCAAATCCCTCTAATCAATCTCCCACTGGATATACTGAAATATAAATGCCCAAACCACCCTTGAAGCATATCCTCTATTTACGATCACCTCATCCTCATCATCTTCACCAAAGCAGATATCAAACTATGTTCTTCTTCCAGCGGATGCGGACAGCGCGGCAGAAGGTGGCGGGTCCCCCGTTCCAGGGGTGCCTGCAGACACCCTGACCTGTGGAGCCTGTCGCAGAGCCTTCGCCCTTGCAGACATCGTACGCTTCATTCAGCATAAAGTATCCTCCTGTGATAAGGATCTCACGTCCTACCACTGTTACAGTGCTGGTGAGTTTGATTTCACATCAATTTACAGAAACATTGTGAATATTTGTCAACATTTTGAACCAAAATTCCTCATTAAAACTACAGACGAGCAATCAAATCTAGTTTCGATTAGTAGCAAAATTTAAATAGTATTTATCTGTTGGTTAACAAATCTACATTTAAACATTATATCAATTTTCCCCAATCATAGGACCAAATTCCGACCCCGAAGATGGATCAAGACCAGGCCAGGTTTCAAGTGGGAGTACCAGCGCGCGGAGGCCGTCCCTTCTCACAGCAAGAAGGCCTCCAAGCAGCAGAGTGCACACTCCTCCCCTTGCCAGTCCTTCTATGGCACCTCCCGACCTTTTAGAAGACGGAGGAGCATCAAGCACACCTAAGAGGCTATTGGATGGTGAGAAATTTACAGCTTCGAAGATATCATTATGTTTGTGGACTCAATTTTTACATTAATTTCTTAAAAAAGCCAATTCTTGTCAGTTTATCAACATTATAACAGTTTGTGACCATCACCATTTTCAAATTCGTTGCTATAGCAAATGCATTTTTACAAATAGGTGACGTCGAAGTTTCAACGCCTAAAAGGCGAGCGTCAACATCACCGATGCCATCAAGTTCCCCGGACGAAGACATTAAGCCGAAGATCAAACAAGAACATATGGACACCACAGGATCACCTGAGGACCAAAAGAAATCTAGAACTGAAGTTGCTGACGCAGAATCGAATACTATGCATAGTGGTAAGTCACATTTTTTTATCATTGTTCATTGGCAAATTCAGAACTCGTCTAGGTATATGTGTTGGCCTAGGGAGCATTAAAACGCTATAAATAATAACAATCATTAAGCGAAGAAAAAAGACAAGTAAAAACAATTAATGATCTTTCGCCGTTTTGACTAATTCCTATCTTGATATAGGTATTTGAGTGTTATTCACTACACCTGTATGACAACAGTAATAGCAAAAAATTACTTAATTTCTTGTCTATGGATTCAAGTTTGTTTTAACTTTATACTGAGCTATACCATGGAATTTCATAATAGGTAAACACAGTCCGAGGAATCGTGCAGTAGCATTCTATTCTCACTGTTTACAACATCCATGTCTCGATTTCGATAAGACGTCATCTCTTAGACCTGAACGATTCCGTCTATGACTCAACTAACCGAAAAATTCCTTTACCAACGAAAAGGAAAGGACACGTGTGACTGAATGCCATTTTTACACTGAAACTCATGTCATCGGCATGACGGTCCAGTGTTTATTATATTAATGATTCTTTCTGAGCTTCAAAGGATTCTTTGGAGACAATTTTATCGTCACGATACGACTTTGTCACGTAAGATGTTGCACAATGACAATGTTGGACAATCGTACACTTTCTGCTTCGTCATTGCCTGTCCATACATTTGAGATTGGAACTTAATCCTGTTTCTGGTAACAGGATGTTTCGAATTGTGCCATTCTTATTTTAGTTTTGATAATATACAGATCTTATGAATTCAAAAATATCTTAACTTGGGAAGTTATTATGAGTAATAATAATTTAACCGATGGATCGAAACTGGTACTATAATCTACCTCTCATTAAAATTATGGACCTTTTCATTTAACCTCTAAGAGAATTTTGTCAAATCTAGGTTTAGACCAAACCCTTTCCTTTAAATTCGCTAATCCTTAAGACTGTTTCAATAAAACGTAAAATAAATAGAACCGGTGGTTGAGTTGAACATCTGTATAAGCGAGCAATCTTGCGGGGGTGGTTCGAGAAATAATCTATCCGAGACTAACCCTTTGTGCGACCAGATGTGCTGTCATTTGACACTTTTGTATTAAACCCGTTGCACAACAAAGCCTTCCTTAAACCCGAAAATTGTGCACCGTTCAAAATTTTCGACCCGCATTCTGTCAACTGCTTTATTACACAGCAACTTACAAAGGATAAAGAAAAATATTATTAAATTGCTACTGTTCGGGTCTTTACATAATATAGTAGCGGTTCAAACTAGAAATACTATCTAGATATGTCAGCTTCTTGTCTGCTGATCTCTGATGTTTAAGGAAAAGATAGCAAGTAAATAACATACGCAGCCTGCGCTATTTATAATACTGTCCCACTCTGCCTATGCATGATATTGCATCTTTATATAGCAATCGCCAGCCACTCATCCTACTGATAAGTAAAGGCCAACCATTTTGTACTGATGTTTAACATGTTGATAAAAATATCATCCGATTACTAGATATAGAGTTCAGCTCGATAATCCAAAAGATATGAAACGTCATTGTTCTATCTGGACACTAAATATGACGTTATTGCGTGACTGTACCGGGGTTGCGCTATCGAAGTGTCAATTGCAGGTTGGCTTCAGCACCGGTTGTTTCGGATTATTGAGTTTATCCTAAACGTTCATATTAACCCTTTCCACTGAGCTGTCAGACCAACCAGTTCCACTATACTGCGGGGCCCCATCATAATAAAGTAATAGCAATATATTAAAGTGATAACAAAAAACAATAGTCGCGAGTCCATAAATCCACTCGACTTTTAAAACCGCATTCATAACGGAAGCTTATTGTCAAAACAAGGACATAATTCTAATGGTGACAGTAAGTCGCGACCTCGTGCCAACTTAAAAAAGGGATCTTAATTTTAATTGTATTATTCCGTACATATTAATTAACCCCATCGCTGTACGAACAGATAAAGGGGATGATTTAGGAGAAAAAAATTATTTGCATGAGCACACGATTGACGCACGCGTATTGTTGTCATCTGCCTTTTGTGATGACCCTTACATTAACCGTGGCCGCGCAAATGACTAAAGAGCTCATGTTTATGAATATTCTTTTAATATTCAACCTTTATTCATTGTTGTTAGAGTTCAATGTCGTATTTTATCGGATGGGCGTTAATGGCGCACCGTGTACCGATGGCTACGATATTATAATTGTCAAAGATGCTACCGAGGTTCCATTGTTAGAAACGGTCTTTTATAATTTTTTCAAAGATAAAAAATGTTTGGCGTGTTCCTGACACGTGGTACACGCTCATGCGTTCGCCGTGACCTATGGAACTCCTTTAAGCGTGACACAATGCTGGTGGATATTTTTAGTTTTTGTATAAACGGGAAGGTGGCTAAGTGGCGGGTTTGGAATAAGTGGGTTTTAATTTTAGACATGACGTCTGCGACTTTGTGAAATGTGAGGGGAAGTTTGTCTCGTGACTATCGCGTGTCCTTTCAGTTGTGAACGTATTTAAGAGTTAAACTTTATCGAGTAGTTCCTGCAATTGTAAACTGTTTTAATTTCGTTAACGTGGCATTAACAGCCAACAATAGTCTACGACGGAAGAATCTGTGTCCACAATGTCAGTGTATGAAAGTCATTAACATGACAAAACGATGGTGAACCAATGGCCGTCAGTTGTTTGTATCAAAACAAATATTGTATCAAGTGTGGATCGAGTCCAGTGTTTGGTCGTCTTTGTTTGCTTTACGAATTAATGAAGGATTGTCGGAGCGGATACCATGTTTCATATTCATGTTATGAGTTGTACGAAATGTACAAAACTGTATTATTTTTCTATTCATTCGTATCCCCTACACTGTTGCGACATATCTGATTTTATTTAGGAAGAGTTTAATTTTTTATTTTTTAATCCTTTATTAGTTGACCTTTAAAATGGAGCATGGACAATGATAGCCGTATCGATTTCTGCAGGACCCCAGGATAAAATTATCGTTTTAACCCGACATGCACGGTCTGGTGCACCTCAAAACGGTCAGCTGCTGGCTGCTGCGGCCCAAACAACCGACGCTTTTTACTTACCCACTCGCGCGAAATAAACGTCAACAATGAGTTTGAAGCGGACAGCGGGGCTGTTCTATCTGTGAACTAATTACGCATTCATAGACCGTACTTCTGATAAATGATCGCCCCCGCAAATGATTCCTCGATTAACTCCCGTCCAAGATATTTCCATATCAAGACATGTTTTCTTAAGGGTCGACCACAAAAGGGCCATCTCGGCGCCCAATCTTTAATCCTATCTCGGGGACCTTTGCGGGCGAATTTAAATTTCTTTAGAAATATCGTCCTTATTATGTACGTGCGGGTTTCTATTCCTTGCGACGTTCGTGGGCGAGATAACGTAAGTTAAGTCCGAGAGGAGATTGTTGTGAAAAAAACTACCGCTAACTTTGACGAGATCCCATCTGCTGGCTGCTGTCCATTCGACTTTGATCCCTAACACTGGATTCATAAATTCAACTTTCGTACGAGAGATTTTGGATTAGTAGAACCTTATTTTGTATATGAGGTGATAAGTCTTTATGAGGGGTCAACCTTTTCTATAGTGAACCTCACCCTTTTAGTGAAAAGAGTCCGTTGATAGCTGATTTAGGAATGGTGATAATGCATTCAGTGTGTGTAAATATATCATAGATTTATTTTATGATAGATTGCCTCTCGACTCAACCGTTGGTAGATTTTTGGGAGTATGTGGTTATGGATGTGTGATGCGTGAGTTAGGAATTTTAAAGGATTGCGGTGCATTGTTATGTGGTGCAGTATGCAGTTGAATAGCTGTCATATTTGCTTTGTGGCCGCCGTCCACGTGGGGTCCGCTGTGACCGTTTGCGGAATTCGTTAATTAAAATTTGCTATCCGATTGATCATAGCTGTTCGTATGTGGGGCTTAATGCGACTAATCAGTTGAGGTATGTCCTGTATGATTATCGGTATTCTGATCATAGAGGCTTAGATTGTATACCTACAAATATAATATATAGGTAGATAGTGGAAATCGAATATGTATATTGGTATTGCGGATGAAGATAAAATGGAGATATAATCTAATCGTGTTAGCATGAGATATATTTAGTTGATTTCTTTTATGTTGTGGTCACAACTATCACAACTGAATACGAGATAGCAAAAATGTGAGACAGACAAGTTTGACAAAGTTATCACATACTTAGAAGTGAATGCAGATAATAATATAATACCTTAGTAGCCAGATACAAACAAACCACAAAACAATATATGTAATAAACACGAAACACTTAAACGCATCAGTGCGCTGAATCAATTTTAAAGCGTCCACCTACCCCTCCCCGAATTTTATTGTTTTTCCAACATTTTTTGTAATATGTGGTAATGGTCGACACACATGTGTCGAAAAGTTGTTATGAGTTTAAAATAGCCCCACACATCGTGTCGGGGACGAATTTTTGTGAACATTTGTGTCTTGATTTCGGGTCCCGAGACGTGATGTTGGCTTGTCTAAGCAACGCTAGGGGTTATAGGATTACTTGAAAAATTTCGTCACTTTGGTGAGTGTTAAATAGATGACAGATATTTTCTATGATGTTATAATGGTATACAATGTTCGTCTCTTGATTGGTAGATAGATATGTTCTTAAAAATATCGTATCTGCTTCTACCACAGCATAATTGAGTTTACTTAGGTCTTCGTAACATCTATTTTTCCGCGTACTCTAATTCTAATTCGATTTACATCACTGTAAACTGTTAACCTCATTGATGTCTTACTTCTTAGTAGTAAGAAATTGAAGTCTCGTGTACTGTAAGGCTTACCACCTCTTAAATCAAAGTCTAAGTTATCTTAAGTACCTAATTTTTTAATAGTATTCAGCTAATTTCTTTCAATAATTCAAGACTAACAAAGGTCCTCCCACTAAAACGCTTTACTTACATAAGGGTGTAACTGCGAGGGTGTCGGGGGTAACAATTTACGGAGTAACGCGATAGTTTACAAAAATCACCATTTTATACATTTCAGGTGTGGCCGTCAACGCTATGTTGACAGCTCGATTACTTGTTTGAACTAATTAGAATTCTATTACCAAGGTTTTAGCGTGAAAATGGCTTGATATTTTCCAAATTATGTTCATAATAAATCATTAGAAACCCTTTACAATTGTTAAAAGTAATTTACTCAAAATTACATTTTCAGTTTTCCTTACTTCATACACTTATTGTTATATGAATAATAACAATGTTAATAGTTTTCAAAAGTCGTCGGGTCATACTTTTTATAAACCACTATTAACTTTAGTCATTTTGAAACACTTGTGTACTCTGTACTGTCGGTCAAATCGGTCACTTCATATATTATAGGTATATTTGTATTATAAGTCACAAATTATTTTTTCAGTTGCGTCCTTATGACCCAGACGGTGTGACGTCATTATCTAAAACTCGTTGCTAATGTTGTATGGAAAACGTAATTTATTTGAATGTAATGATCGCTTGAGTTGTGTATTGTTTAGTAATGAAGTTTTTTTCAATGGTTATACTGTTGCTAAGGTAGTTTTGTTTCGGTATTTTGTGAAATGTCCTTATTGACGTTAAACTTATATTGACACAATTCAAAGTGAAGAATAGTCTTTTCAAACCAAAATTTCCGGATATTCTTATCACAAGGTGCGTCCATGATGCTTGTTAATCTAGAAATATTGTTATACTAAAGCATTGCATTGTTATATACTGGGGGACAAATATACCAAGACTTGAATCGGTGACATCTCGAGCGAAACCGGCCGATGTCGCCTGACCTATACAGTAACAACGTTCAACTTATTTCTACAGTGACGTTGATGTTGCCAGACATGTCGACCAAAGTCCGGCAACGTCGCTCTACTACAGCCGACGTCGCAAAACATTTGTCCCTTAGTGTATCTTTAACTTTAAACAATAGTAGCTACAAAGGCATGCCTTTGTTTACACACTTTGATACAATTTTACATAACATAACATCACGCCTTTTATCCCCGAAGTGGTACGCAGAGGTGTACATTATGCCACTGTACAATGTAACACCCACTTTTCACTATTTATGTTATAAGTCTTATGTAATAGAGGGTGAGCCTATTGCCATATACCGGGCACAATTCCAGACTCCGTGCTACTAATGAGATTTTTTTTAAAACCCAGTAATACTTCGCCCGACCCGGGAATCGAACCAGAGACCCCTTGCACGGCAGTCGCACTTGCGACCACTCGGCCAACGAGGCAGTCATACATTTTTAACTTTCTACATAAGCAATAGATATACCCAAATCGAAACTATACCTTGACAAACGTTCAGTTCACTTGGCGACCAACCGGAGTCGGCTAAGAAAGTATGTATTTGCAAAATTTTTATTTTTCTTCGCAAACAACAACATGTCTCTCAGTTATGGGTCACAATTTGCACCATTCGGGGTTATAACTTCGCACTAGCATAAGGGTAGGGTTACAGTGCCAGCGAGTTTGGTTGACCCAAAAACTAGTTTAAATTTAACTTTATTTCTCTGCCAACTTCCTTTAAAAAATAGATCTTTTTTTATTTCTTTCTTTACATGAGAGTATTTGTGAAAATTATTTGTTATAGAATAATAGTATTGGAACAATTAAAGCTCATTTCTTTGTATCGATTAGAGAATAGTTTCTCAGCTTCAATACGATTTTGATAGGAAATTATTAAAATATCTTTTGTTTAAATTTAATTTAGAAGATAATGGTTAAAAATGTTGTCTTATTAATTATATTCAGCACAGAATTACAAGCAGTGGGTTAGCAACCCATCATTTTTCAATCCGCCAATCGCTGGTACTATGTCCTATTCCCAAGGGGGGTTAGCGGTGAGCGGGCGGAAGGGGAAGGCGGTCATTCAGCGCAGCGGCGCGACGGACATCCGCCGCATAACAAGTCGATGGCGACTCTCCACGGAACGCCGTCCTTATTTCAGATTTCGCATAGATTCAAAAATCTTCTGAAATAAAAAACGCATTTTTTTATTAATTCAGAAAACCTTTGTTCAGTTTTGTTCGGCATGCGTTGAAATATAACGGTTTGGGTAACTGTTGTTTTGGAATTTTTATATATTTTAACTTTTTTATTTGATAGCTTTAATTATTATTATTTACCTCGCCACTACGTTAGAAAAAACATGTAGCAACAACGTGTAAAGAAATTGAAATCCAAGCTTCGTTTTTTTAGAACATATCTTAACAATGTCAAACCTGATACATCAACATCTAGGTGTATATCTAAGTAAACAATACTGTCGTACACACTTGGGAGGTTGTCTGTAGTTTCTAGTGGTGTCCGCGAGAGGCGCTGGGGTGCGAACAACTGTTGTCGTCGCCGGAAGCAGCGCTGGCGGCTTCCGGTCGAGGAATGTTCTATATGGGCCGTTAGAATTCGCGTTTTCAGTTGAAAGTTTTATTTTTCCTGGAAAATGTGTTTGCTTGTTGTGGTTTTATAATTTGGTGTGAGTGATATTGTGGTTAGCGTTTACGATTATAATTTGTCTAAGATATTAATTTAATAAGTATTGATAGTGTCGATACAATTAAGTTAAGTTTTGCATTTTATTTCACCAGAATGAGTATTCACAAACCTGGGATAATACAGAAACAATCTATTTGTATTTTACATTAAGACAAACCGAAATAACAACAAACCCATCAATAACCTTCTAATTCACATCCAATAAAATTACCAAAAACTGCATGCACATAAATTATGGTACGACCACGACAACCGGATACGCTTTCCCGAGCTAAACGTCCACCCGGCCCCCCAACACCCACTGGGGGGTC
Source organism: Spodoptera littoralis (assembly GCA_902850265.1). NCBI lineage: Eukaryota > Metazoa > Arthropoda > Insecta > Lepidoptera > Noctuidae > Spodoptera > Spodoptera littoralis. Next base: position 10,187,251 of record LR824545.2, read on the forward strand.
ATTCAGGGCCCACTAGGACCCCGTTTGGGCCCCCGTGTTTAAAAATTTCACTCCCGGTGGCTCCCAGCCCACACAATACCCGGTAATCAGCGATTGCCTTTTGAAATCGAAACGCTCGTTACACATTTTTTCTCCTGGCCGGATAACCGGTGCGTTTTCCGGATGACTCTGAATTGTATTGATATTTTTTAAAGCGATAGTTGCGGATTAATTAGTAATACGGACCTTTTTAGATTAGTCGTTGGGATTTATAATCTTGTCGTCGAGTAATAGATTGTGTTTCCTTGTTTGGGTAAAATTTTATTATGAATTCATTTCCATTGCAAAAGTTTATATACGTCTGAATATTGGAAGGCTACTGAATTTTACATGGTACTTAAATATCCTGCCATCTCTGTCATTGTACAAAAAAAAAATTAGTGTAATGCCCCATGTATACGTAAGGTACATAGGCCACGGTAACCGCTTACCATCAGGTGGATCTGTGCTTTATTTACCACTGTCGTGGTATAAAAAATGAAAAGAACTATACTTAACCGCGACTTTATTAAGTGGTTTTTCAGTATTTGGGCATTAGGCACTCAAATGATTAGTCATTTATTGTAACTTATCGATATATTTTATAACTAGCTGTTGCCCGCGACTTCGTCCGCGTAGATTAATGACTTCTGACAGAATTAATCAGAATCAATTCAGTGCCCAAGTAAGATTTACCTATTTTGAAATGATTTATCGTAGTTTCAATAAATAAATAATCCCGCAGGGATCTTACCAGTACAGTGCCCGATCACGTAAGGTTTGAGTAATAAAAACTATTCTATCGACTATTGTTGTACCGAATCTCTCTAAAATAAGTTCAGTGGTTAAGAGTTAGACAGTCCCGGGGCATTGACGCATAGTTCCCGTTCCCGTGGGACATCTGTGATAAAAACTATCAAACGTTACCCAGGTCCCAAATCATCGTTTTACCGAATGTAATTCAAAAAGATTCAATGATTCTAAATTCAATGGCTAAGAAGATTTATACAAACTCTCATTCCCTATTTTATCCCCTTAGGGGTGGAATTTATCAAAATCCTTTCTAAGGAGATACCTATGTCATAGTAAATTTATGCATGCAAAGTCTCAGCCCGATCAATTTAAAACTGGCAAAGTATCATTCAATTATTAATTTTAACTATTGTAACGTATTACACTTGTATGATATAAAAGAGCGGCGCCTCCTGGTACAGGCATTTATATGCTTAAAAGGGGACGCCACCAACTGTGTAACTTTGTATTAACGTGTAATAATGAAATAAACATTTTTTTTTGATCATACTTTGGGGTGAGAATGTTCAAAAACCTTTCTAAAGGGACGTTTACGTCATAATATCCATCTGCACGCCGAATTTCAACCCGATCGGTGTAAGAATGACAAAGCTTCATACAAACGTTCATCCCCTACATTACCCCATTGGAGGTGGAAATAATCAAAATCCTTACTTGGGGATGCCTACGTCATAACATCTACCTGCATGCCGAATTTCATCTGCATCGGTGTAAAACTGACAAAGCTTCATAATATAAACTTTCACCCCCTATTTTACCCCCTTAGGGTTGGAAATGATCAAAATCCTTTCTTAGCGGATGCCTATGTGATAACATCTATCTGCATGTCAAATTTCAATCCGATTGATTTAAAACTGACAAAGTCTCATACAAACTTTCATCCCCTATTTTACCCCCTTGGGGGTGGAAATTATCAAAATCCTTTCAAAGCGGATGCTTACGTCATAACATCTATATGTATGCCAAATATCAACCCGATCGGTTTAAAACTGACAAAGTCTCATACAAACTTTCATCCCCTATTTTACCCCCTTGGGGGTGGAAATTATCAAAATCCTTTAACAGTGGATGCTTACGTCATAACATTTATCTGCATGCCAAATTTCAACCCGATCGGTTTAAAACTGACAAAGTTTCATACAAACTTTCATCCCCTTTTTTACCCCCTTGGGGATGGAAATTATCAAAATCCTTTCTTAGCGGATGCCTACGTCATAACATCTATCTGTATGCCAAATTTTAGCCCAATCTGTCCAGCGGTTTGGGCTGTGCGTTGATAGATCACTATGTCAGTCAGTCAGTCAGTCAATCACCCTTGAATTATATATATATAGATAGATGATGTGGAACTTAAAAAACTAGTTTTAAAACCAACACATCATTTCAATTGTCGTACAATTCACAGCTGGCGATCTTTATGGTAGTTCTCGGTACTCACACATGATATCATAGCAAACCATCATACACCGTTTAATCCGACCACACACCCACACTCAACCACACTTATACCAACCACACATGACCACAGATGGTTATCAACCAACCATTGAAAATTATAACCGACTAATCGTAATCCTTTATCAATCGATTCTAAAGATCGGTCTCGATACTTATGCTGACCTTACCAAGATTATTTTGAAGCTTATCGTACGGTTAGCAAAAATATTGACGATTAGATTATTTGTTAGAAGATTAAACCGGTAAGATTGTCCTATTATCTTTTATCGGTATTAGATATTATTAGTCATTCCGGTACTTTTTTTGAATGGTCAAGGAGATCTGGTTTAGGGAAATTGGGTGCAATTAAGTAATGAAGTATGTTAATATGTTCTAGTTGATAAAATAAAGGTAACGTCTAGTCTAGTGAACTCAATTATGTTCTAATCTAGTCTTGTTAGTCTAGAAGTGGATTCATCTCGTTTTTCTTAACATTAAATAGATGCTTATGTACCTATATTTATTTAAAAACAATAGGTATTGAAGTTAACAAGACTCTTTGGTCTTAATTTCTGTCAACCTGTAACTACTTGTATATGCTTTAACGTAGCTCTACAATGCAATAAATAAATGAGCCCTTGTTTTAACTTACCAACGTGAAATTGCTTAAAACTAGATTTTTTCTCAGTTATCTATACCTATATAAAAGAAAGTCGTGTTAGTTACACCACTTATAACTCAAGAATGGCAGAATAGATTTGGCTGAAAATTGGTAGGGAGGTAGCTTAGAGCCAGGAGACCGACATAGGATACTTTTTAACCAATTTTTTTTTACTTTTTACCGAAAATCACGAACGGGGACGGGAAAAAATGGGATTACGCGTACGAAGTCGCGGGCAGAAGCTAGTTTTCAAATAAGTTAATGGTTGCTTAAATGCTTTTGACAGTATTTTGGCGTTTAACTAAAATTATGTTTATAATAAAAGTTTGGTGCGACTGTCGCGCTGCTATTGACTGCCAGTGGCAGCGCGATAGTCGCCGGAATGCTACTCATGAATATGAGCCTCTAGCATGGCTCGAAACTAGTCAAGTTCCACGTGAAACGAGTAAGAGTAATAATAAACAAAATTATGTTTTTTGATAATTTAAAAACAATTTTGTACATGTTCGTTCTATCTGTCCAGTACCGTATGATGTCCAAAACTCAACACAATGAACAATGGTCGGTACCTCCGCACAAAAAGGTCACAATATTGATATCATGATAAATCTTTATACAGGATGATAGTAAGATTCTCCCGCGAAGATGCTTTAAGGTTATATATTGTTTGGTTTGAAATGTATGAAGTTATATAGATGTGTATTAGAAACTGGTAATATATAGATGAAAATTAAATAGATGGTTATGTATGGTTTAACAAGATCTTTGATATTTTGATAGCTTGACCTCATCTCAAAACAATAAGTTTTATATTCTAATAGAAGTTGTCATTTTCGGTTCGTGTTATAGTTTTTTGGAAACTTATTCAGTTGTTGAAACTGTAACCATATAATATCCTGCTACACACATAAATACTTTAACGTCAAAAAAACTATTTCAGGCTAGTCTTATGCTATCTTCGTTTGCCAACAAGTTGAAACATAAAAAATAAAGTTAAGTTTAATTTTTTTATGTTATGATTAAAAAACGAACAGCATGTATGTGTCATCTTTCCGGTCGGTCACAATCTGACCGTTACATTTCAATAATCGTCTTAACAGTGAAGATCGCTTATCTGCCGCGCCCACCGCGCTAGTGAAGCGCTAAGTCGATATCGATATTTTTCAATCGACTTTATTACACGTCATATTATCATCTGTGTCGCACCAATTCAGTTGAGGTTGAGGCTAACTAGGTGCAATGTTTCTGATAATTCACAGTATTTATAGATTAGTATGATAAGGATGACGTGATTGGTTGCGAGTACCGACGATTTAATTTTATTGCCTATAAAGTACATGGTATCTCAATTTTGATATTAGTACAAATACAGAAGCGATAATATGTATAAATGTAGTAAAAGGATTTTTTTCTTAAGTAAAAAATAGCAATTTTTCTATCGATCGTTGTTTGTTGGTAAGTAAGTACATCACTAGATGATCGCTGAGACGTGATTGTCTCTACAATAAAATGTGTCTCGGGTTAACAATGAGCAATCAAATTACTGTCACAGCGAGGCGGGCTGGACGCACCTTGACCGCATCTCCTAAACCATCGGGCGGAACCAATGAATTAGGTTATTTAGGGATTGTCCTAAAGCTTTAGGTCATCAATTAAATAGAACAAATAGAAAAATATATACTCGCTTAAAGATACATTTTGAATCTATAAAATTGTATAAAAAACCACAATTACAGAGATCTCGATCTCGAACCGTAAGCTCCGCTCATATATCGACCATATTCAAATGAAGGCAACTAAGCTTCCGTTTAATAAAAAAAGCCTCTATTCATTTTTCCCTTAGCGAGCCAGTGTTACATACATAGATTTCAATATCAACCGTCTTAACCCGCGCGTGCGTACGTGATCCCAACCCCGTATATTTCATAAGATTTTAGAGGTGCATGAATCACGCGAGACACGGAGCGGCGATCACTCACCGCGGCGCCACGAACCCTTGGACCTCCGACTGCTTAACATGCACGCCACGCACCCACCCTAGGCCCAACACTACGATATGTGAGAGCTATTACTAGACACTTTGCCCGTGTTAATATTGCTGTAAATCTTACATTGGCAAGCGTTTCCATCTTCGTCGATCAGCTTGGAGTTACGTGTTTTAACCGACTTCTCTCTTGTCCACAGAACCTAGCAACTATGTGTGTTCGACGTGCAAAGCCCGCGTGCACTCCGCATGGAGACTGCTGCAGCACGTGCAACACGTGCACGGTGTCAAGATCTACGTAGAGGCAATGCCCCAGCAGCAACCTAGCCGGCAAAACCACTCCACATCGAGTACTTCCTCGTCAAGCTCAGGCTGTTCATCCACTGGCGCACCACTCCCACCACCTTCAATGCGCCATCACCCTTTACTACCACCTCCAGATATGCACTCCCCGTTTGGGGTTGGTAGTTTACTCAGAATGCCATTACCAGGCAGCTTACCACCACTGGCTCATCCATCAGTTCCTCCTACGCCTTTGTTCGCAAGGCCAAATCACCACGATCACCGATTTAGAGTGGAACAGCTAGTATCAGAACAGTTCCGTCACCATGGTCTCAACTTAGCAGCGGCAGCTGCTGCCGTGGCAGCAAACTCACTGCCACCACACCAGACATTTCCATCGCCGGCGGACCGACCACCAGTAGTTCCTACTTCATTATCGGGGCGTGATAGAGCCCCACCCGTATCTCAACCCCTTTCACTTGAACCCCAGCTGGATTTTTACTCGCAGCGCTTGCGGCAACTGGCCGGTACGACCAGTCCAGGGGCGGCCACAGGCAATTCCAGCTCTCCTAGCCCCAGGAAGCATTCGCCTCCGTTCGCTTCCCCGTCGCCCTCCAGAGTCGGACAGACTCCTCCGGTGGGCGCCGGACCCGGGACGGTGGACGCGCCTCGCGAAGCTACGAGGCCGCACAGTTCAACTTCACCCGAACGTCGAATTGAACCTCTAGCGGCAGACGCACCGCCAACAGAGCGACCTACGTCAACGCCACCAGTGAAACGTAACACAGATGAAGGAGTACATTCTTGTGAATTCTGTGGTAAGAAATTTAGATTTGAAAGCAACCTAATAGTCCATCGTCGCTCACACACAGGTGAGAAACCTTTTAAATGTACAGAATGTGATGAAGCTTTTGAAAAGGCCTCCAAATTAAAGCGACATATGAAGATTCATAGAGCACCTGATGCCAATACGGAAGATGGTGAATCTGGTGGTGATACAGGAGAAGACGATTCTGATGATGAATTAGAAGACGAAGAGTTGGATGGAGAGGAAGAGGAGGAAAATGAGGATGGAGATGACGTGGAAGAAGCAGAAGATTTAACTGTTTCAAACAGCAGTGTGCCATCCGCTCCAACCAGAAAACAGACTCCTATAATGCCAAATAATGCACCTAGTGCGTCTGTTGTTGGAGAATTGATGGACAAATTTGGTCTATCCAATATTGCTCAATACAGCGAAGCTTTTAAACAAGCTTTACAAGAATCAGGAAATTCTCTGAAGTGGCAACTAGCTAAAGATAGAGACAATAACAACGGACCTCCTAGTGATAAACCAAATGGTATGCCACCAACCGCTGCGTTGCGTTTGAAAGAGGAATTTGCAAAGATGCCTCCTCAACCTCATCCACTATTCAACCCTTTTGAAAATCCTTTTGAAGCGTCTAAACGCATAAAATTGGACATGGATAGAGGTGAGGGGTGGTGGCTACCAACGTTGCATGCGCAGAGGCCACCAGAAAATATATTTGATGGCCTCAAAAACAGCGGTAACGGGTTATTACAGAACCCTTTATTGAAATCGAAAGAGGGACGACGAAATGATACCTGCGAGTTTTGCGGGAAAGTTTTTAAGAACTGCTCAAACTTAACGGTTCACCGGCGATCCCACACGGGGGAGAAGCCGTACAAATGTGAACTGTGCTCATACGCGTGCGCACAGAGCTCCAAGCTCACGAGGCACATGAAGACGCACGGACGACTGGGCAAGGACGTTTACCGGTGCAGGTTTTGCGAGATGCCCTTCTCCGTGCCGTCGACGCTTGAAAAGCATATGCGAAAGTGTGTTGTGAATCAAAGTAATGGTGCTCCCTTAGCTCTATCCGATGACTCTAACGCGTGCCGCGACGAGGCTTCGTGACTCTACCCGTGGGGCGGGCTCCGCCTGCCGCCGCCCGCGCCGCCCAGCCAGATCTTCTAAGGTCTACTCCGGTCACGTGTTTCGTCGCGTTACCTCAGAAAGTACGCAAGATATGAACGTTCGCGTAGACCGGACCCAGGCCGAGTTATGTTCAATTTCTAGTCTTAAGGATTGAATAATGGCGATATTATTGTTTATACGCACGCAATATGAGCCCAAAAGTTTGCACCGAAGGGCATTAATTTAGTTACTGTAATCGTAAGTAACATATCTTCTTCGTACTGAACAGTGTTGATTCCCGTTGCATTGTTGATGTTAGTTTTCTATCATTTTTGTTTGCTCGACGCTGTAAGTACGTCTGCGGTTTTGTGTTACGTTCCCTCGATCTTGTTTTGACATGTTTTTTATTTATAGAAAAATGTGGAAACCAATGCCAAAGTTAGCTATGTTGATTTAAATACTTACTATTTAGTTCTTAAGCTGTATAGTGTCAATTAAATTAGAATTCTTTCCAGTATTTTCTAGGATCTTCATAGTTTGATGTAGTATGTGTTTGAAGAGTAAGCTGTTTCGTAATTTTAGTGTATCATGTACAATAATAAGCGAAATGTTTCCTATCCTAGATAAACAAACTTGTGTAAATATTTGATGTAAGTTTATTTGTGTAAATCGAGTACCTACCTATTGATGTTCATATTTATAGACGATAATATTTCAAGAATTAAAACAAAATTTCGTGAGAAAACGGTGAGTTTCCTGTAATCGATAATTTATTTAAGCATTGTAGAAAGCGAAATTGGAATCGATTAATGGTAGGTGTTATTCGTATGAGGTACTTGTATGTTTAATTAGCGATTAAATTATTAAATTAAAAAATTATCACTGTGAAATCGATATTCGTTAATGTGCTATTATTATTTCTTGTGGAAGCTAGTTATTTTATTAAGACTGAAACCAATATTCCAGTTTTATTTTTTAAATAATTTCTTCGTGAATTTCATTCGTACCTAAATTAGTCCAAGCGTGAAATCTTTCAGTATACGTACTTAATGTAAATTATGATAGAATTTATATTAGATAAATATAAGTAAATTATAATAGACACATTTTGTCGTCCATATCTGTCTCCTTCATGCTTAGGTCTTCTTCAGATGACGTTACGACAATACAAAAACGTCTTGTTCAAAAAGTTGTTAATGTCATGTGAACGAGACCTAACCATCCGTGCATTACCTTCTGTATTTAAAAAATATTTTTCCTAACAACCAATTAATTATAAATAAAAAACGCAAAAAGGTTGCTCGGTAAAAATATTTTATAAAGGACACTAGGAATGTTAAAATCATTTATTCAATGTCTAACATGTTTCTCGCTCAAAATATTTAATAAATATAAATTGTAAATTCGAACCAAAAATAAATAAATGTTAAATTAAATCATTTATTTTCACGTGTGGTCAGTAAAGTTTTAGATAAATTATTATTATTATTATTATGTTAGATTGTAAAAATGTGAAAAAAGAACAAAGACAATGTATGTTATTGTGGTTAATTTTTCCATTTTTTAACATGTAACATGGTAACACATATTTTTTTGTTAAAAATGAAATGGACAGGATGACGAATGGACACAAAATAGAGAAAAAATGAACTAAGATAAATTTTATTGTGTAACTACGTGAAAGATGAACTGTTTTTATTATTTTTCATTTTTATTATTTTTATTTCAATAAATATCCACGATTTGTTAATCAATCTTTTGTCTTTTAATTTACCCCTACAATAAATATTAAGAGCAACGTTGTGGTCAACGTTGCTCTTAATATTTTACCACCTTTGCTTTGCTTTTCTTGGTTGCGTGCTGGGTTCGATTCCTGAGTCTATCAAACAATGACTGAGCATGAAGCAAGCTGTGGAAACCTATTTCACTCTCACTTACGGTAGCATATTTGGAGAACAGATAACTCCGATCGATTACTATGCAAACTTTCATGGGTTCGATTCCCGCATGGAACTATTCTGAAAGATAAAACAATATTCACCTTGTAAGAAAAAAATCACGACAGTATCAAAATAGATAGTATTTGACTGTAAAATTAGAGACAGAAAAGAGCCTTTTGTAGTTATACATATCAACTACGATTAGTAGTCCTTGGGTTCGACTTCCTAATCAGACGCTACATTATTTATACATATTTGTTATCATCCTCATTCTGACCGCGAATTTTATGGAAGATAAACAAGGAACTACACATTTACATAGATCGGATAGCAGTGCTCTCTGATAGACGAGAATCTTTTAAACTGCTATGTTTAGCCTGCAACCTATGACATTTTGGCAAGCTTATGTAGAAGAAACCCATAGGCCAGGAGTGGAATATCATGAGCTGATGATGATGATAATGATATATATAAGAATATTCTGCTGTCACTACATAACTGATGCACTGCACGGTTGGCGCGGTGTTTGGGCAACTGGCTGCCGCGCAAAGTGTCGCGGGTTCGGTTCCCGCACGGAACAATTCTTTGTGTGATCCACAGATCGTTGTTCCAGATCTGGGTGTCATGTGCATGTGAACGCACCCACGATACAGGAGAAAATCCTAGTGTGGGGCAACGTTTAAATTAAAAATATATATATATATCATAAGATCTTTAGGAACAAAATTCCAAATATACAAACCAACTAATGAGTTGGTTCGTATTTTTGGAAATTTTCATGCAAATCTCCTGTATGCATCAGGTAATTACGGATTCATTTAATTTTTGTTGTATTTTAAAAGGTTTTATGCACATAATGTACTTGTGTATAAGATGGGGTTAATGCCATGGGAGAGTTCTCTTCCACCACCTTTGAGTGGTGCAGAGATAGAACAATGGTCTTTAGCTTTAAAGCAAATGTTGTTTTTTTATATATATATTTGATCTTGTTGCCTCGTTGCCTCGTTGACCAAGTGGTCGCAATTGCGGCAAGGACTCCCGGGTCGGGCAATGCGGCTTTTCAAAAAATCACAGTAGTAGCACATAGTCTGGAATTGTGCCCGGTATATAGCTATTAGCTCACCCCCTATTACATAGGACTCATAACATAAATAGTGAAAATTGGGTGTTACATTATGCAGTGGCATTGAGTGCCTTAATGTGCACCTCTGCTTACCTCTTCAGAGATAAAAGGCGTGATTAGGTTATGTGTTCTTTATGGACCATCCCCTGTGGTCAAACAGTCATGACTATGACCCTATACCAACGAGTTCAATTTTTTATCCTTCTTTTATCTTATCAAATAAAAGATGCCTTTACAATCTTAAGCCTCCCTTCTATAATAGGATAAAGGCGATTCACTGGTTAATTGATATTCTTACTACATAATTAAGAAGTTCAGTTTATAATTTAGGATTCATTTTGTTAAAAATATTATCTGTTTATATTGTAACTTCCGTGAGACATACTAAATAAATTATTATGTTTTCGTTTATATACCTCTATATAATTATATTTATTTATTTTTTTAAGGGGGGAAAATCATCGAATGGCTGCTCTCCCACCTGGGTGAGGCGGGAGGGAGTGTCAGACTCTTACTGACTAAAAACCACCCCGTTCCTTCTCCTGCACGTCGAGCCGGAGCCCCGGTTACCCGTTAGGTTCTCCGCGACATATAAATATAATTAGTACGTGAGTAAGCCAAAAACATAATAATTTATTGTCTGTTTAGGTATAAAAGGAGTACCTCCTTTTATAGACTTGACCAGCTGGTGTATTATATAAGTTTGCTGGTTTATTTTTTTTTATTAAAAATTTTGTGCAATGTTAAATATTTTTCACGTGGTCACAATTGCGATTTTCATGTACTAAGTTCTTATCTTGGTGCGGTCAAAGTAATATTTAGTATTTTACAGTGTTGAGGAATGTTTATGTTTTAATTGAAAAGCAAAAAAACAAGACTAACTATTTGTAATAAATTACTTAAATAACGATTTAGGCTAGAACAAAAGCCATGAAATAAAAAATCCTTTGGAATAAAAATGATTTATTTTTCATCCAAATATCTAATATTTAAAATGTATCAGTAAATTGAAACGGTATAATATGAATAAAACTTCATTATATGCAAACAAATGTCCAATGCTATTCGAATTTACAAACAACAAGTTGGAAAAATATTCAACCCTCTCGCAAAGTTCTCATAGCTTTTACTTGACAGCCACTAACGCCATCTAGCGTCGAGTAGCGGAAGCAAAGTAAGTTTGCATGGTGGGTTAACAAAATGTTTTAGAAGCTTAATTTCAACTTGTAAGTATGATGTCTAGTGTGTTCATAGATTTTAAGTTATTTTGTGTTTTATTTATGTTTATTTATTGATTTTTACTGATTGTAGTAAAATGCTGACAGAGAGTATCCAAGTATTTAGTTTATGCTCGATATTTACGTGATTTACAATAATGGTTTTTATATCTTTGTTAATTAAGTTAAATTGTCAATACTTATTGAATTGATGAATAATTATTATAAATTATTATCAAAAAATTAAAACAATGATTATGTTATAAAATGTACGAATCAAAAATTTATTCATTCTTAAATGTAGTAACTTTAATATTTTGTATATTTGTATGAACCTGTTCTTTGCACATAAAATGTTGCTCAATATTTTATTGTTGTTGCAACTTTATAACTACTAATAGGTACATTTTCCAATAAACATTTAAGTACTTAGTTCATTCCAATAAACATTATTATTTCTTATGAGAATCTAGTTGGATTTCAAAGTCGTTAATCGTCAATCGATTAATAGAATCGAATACGACAAAAATTCAACAGATGGCAGTAGAGTCGCTATCCCTTGTGTTATTAGTTTTCTGTAGATGGCAGCACTAATAAACTTAGGATTTGCGTTTGCGCATCTTAAAGTTTTTTGTAAAGGTACATTTTGCCAATCTATTTAAATGATTTTTTATGGTGCTGTGATTTGTGTAGAGTGGGATTTGTTGTTTTTGTTTATTTATGTTTTGTCATCATCAACAGCCTATAAATGCCCACTGCTGAGCAAAGCCTCTTCTCACACGGAGAAGGTTTGAGCATTAATCACCACGCTTGCTCAATGCGGGTTGGCGATTTCAAACTTATAACTAGAAATTATAAGTCCAGGTTTCCTCACGATGTTTTTCCTTCACCGTTTGTCAGTGGTGTCTAAATAATCTTAGAAAGTACATATAACTCGGAAAAAGTCACATTGGTACTTGCCGTTGGTAGGTTTCGAACCTGCACACTCATGCATGAGAAGCGGGCGTCTTAAACCTCCGGGCCACCACGACACTATGTTTATGTTTTGTACTTTTTGTTTATTGTCATTTTACAAGAATACAGGAGAATAATTAGTGTGCAAATTACAACGATCTGCTTTATCACGTTATTTGTTTCACATTATATTAGAACACTAGCAGACCCGGCAAACTTCGTAAAAAACCTACCGCCTAAAATTTTCTTTGAAATTCAATGAACATTTCAAAATTAAAATTAGCCAAACCGGTTCAGTCATTCCAGTTAGCGAGACTAACGAAGGGAAATTAATTTTATATATATATATATATATATATTTTTAATGTTTTATAAAGATATTTTTAAATATTTGATGCTGAAAACAATCTAGTAAGGTATAACATTATTTCAAATAAAACTCAGTATATAAATCACATCGTACTATATTTCTATAATATTTTTCTCTGCTCATTTCATTTGTCCCCTTCACTTACCCACACCAACACCCATACAATACTACAACCTCCACCAACAAATCCACACATCCTCCTATCAGAAATTAAAACACCCTCTACTTCCAATAAGAACGCACCCTTATAGGAAAAATACTCGGAACACAAAACCCTTACGTCGCTGACCGTGTCCATACAACTTTGTGCGTATGACCGGAGGCTATTTGACCAATGGCCGGTCGGTATGACCACGCCCACAACGGACAACGGTCAAACACGGGTGCGTGAGATTGATTGATATTGAAGTGTTAACATGCTTGTAGGGTTGGGAGGAAAATAAGTTCGTGAAGAGTAGATATTTACGGTTTTATTATGAATGAAGTACATATATTCCATTTTTTGATTTTTTTTATTGTTTCTATAAAAGTAGTTTTATTTCTTATCTAGGTACCTCTTTACGCTTCATTCACACTAGCTAAAACCACTTTAAAACTTATACAAATATAATGTATTATAGGTGAGACTTTTAGCTCTTTACCAGGTATTTACCTATAACAAATCATTGTCTCTAAGAATTCCTAATTAAAAATCATGGATATCGTCAAAAATGTGTACTAGGTGCTATACTTTATGGCACATTTTTACATAGAAACCTGCAAGCCAGCCACAACCTTCCAAAACCGCTGCAACTCCTGTAAGCCAGAATCCACAGCAGATACAACCATGAAAGCACCGGTACACTGAATTTCGGCGCGTCCCAGGGACATGAATAACTGTCATGGTACCCATAACGAAATAAATCAGAAGATATTATAAGAGGAGAAAAAGAAAAACGATAGTTTCCACTTCCTTCACAGATACCTGCAGCCAAACCACTTTGAAACTGATTTTGTACTTAGATAGGCGTTAATTACCTCTAATTACGATGCACTAATGTGTAGTATGGTCATGGTCGTAGTGACCGGGAGGTTTAAGACACCCGCTTCTCATACATGAGGGTGCGGGTTCGAAACCTACCAACGGCAAGTACCAATGTGACTTTTTCCAAGTTATATGTTCTTTCTAAGATTATCTAGACATCACTGACAGACGGTGAAGGTAAACATCGAGAGGAAACCTGGGCTTATATTTTATAATTATAAGTTTGTAATCGCCAACCCGCATTGAGCAAGCGTGGTGATTAATGCTCAAACCTTCTCCATGTGAGAAGAGGCTTTGCTCAGCAGTAGTCATTTATAGGCTGTTGATGAATGAAATGAATGATGTACTAATGAAGATAGAGAAGAATATATTGGTCACCCGAAGGCCCCAGGTCTTCCTGCAAGTATAAGAGACGATTGAGAGACTAAACATTTGACAGAGAGTCAATAGCAACGATCTCTTAAATACTCTATCTCTATACTTATCCAAAACTAAATATTATATTCAAAAGTGACCGTTAAGCATTATAATCATTGTTATTTTTCAAAATTATTATTTCAATAACTTCATACCATCTGCCATTATGTAACAATGCACTTTTTGCACACATTTTGCAAGTGTGGCGAGGGTTCGATATCTGGTATAACAGGTTTTTATTTTCATTCATAATTTAACTTGATAGCTGATGGAGTTATTCGTCATTTCTATATATTATGTCAGGTTGGTTTATATACATAGTTACTTGTTTAATTTTGAATTTTATTCGATAATTCTGTATTATTTTTGATAGTCTTCGTATCTGTATTGTAGCAAACAGTAAGCGTTAAGAATCTGTTGGATAGACTAGTTATAGTTCGGCGTCGCGGAGAACCTATCGGGTTACCGGGGCTCCGGCTCGACGTGCATGAGTAGGAACGGGGTGGTTTTTAGTCAGTAAGAGTCTGGACTAGTTATAGTAGTTAGGTAAGCTGATTTTTTTAAAAATAATGAGCCGACGTTTGGCGACTATCTGGCCTGGTGGTAAGCGATGATGCGGTCTACGATGGAGCACATCGATTTGACAATCGTTTCTGTAAAATATCAATCACTTAAAAAATGCCTGTTAATGAAATCAAATACATTACTTTTATTTTACTTTAATTTTTAGCCATGATCGTCTCACTGTCGGGCAAAGACCTCCCTACACGCCCTACCCTAAATAAAATACATAGTAAACAAATGTTCTAGACCAAAAACATCCCAGAAAGAAGATGATCTAATATAATCTAACTGTAATAAATACACAATAAATACAATTTGTCTGAACCCTCCAAAACATCAATACAACAAATTCAAAACTAATAACTTATCGTCACATCAACACTATTAATAAAAATAATAATAAAAGAGGACATATGTTTCACAATAAGTAATAAAACTATTTTATTATCAGAAAACAACATTTTTACCCCACAACGAGCACGCGACGAAGGGTTGATTTAAGAGAAAAACAGGGAAATGGGTCGAAGAGGTCATTTTGTACCGAGGGCCGCAGTGAAAGGGTTAAAACGCCCTAATAACTGGTCACATAGACCAAGCGTGGGTCCAATGTAACCGGTTGAGTGAAACATTAGCTGTTTTATATTTTAACTTAGGTATTAGAAAAGTAACTTTGACATATAAGGCTTTTGTGCAAGCAATATTTTTAAATTCTGTAAGATAACATAACTTCACGTCTTTTAGCCCCGAAGGGGTAGGCAGAGGTGCGCATTACGGCACTTAATGCCACTGTAACACCCACTTTTTACTATTTATGTTATGAGTCCCATGTAATAGGGGGTGAGCCTATTGCCATATACCGGGCACAATTCCAGACTCCATTCAAATACTGGAATTTTTTGTTAAATCCAATAATACTTTGCCTGATCCGGGACTTGAACCCGTTACCCCAAGCTCGACAGTCTCACTTGCAACCATTCGATCAAAAAGAGAAATAGTCATTTAATTATGTGGTTTATAAATAGTAATTTTCTTCAATATATAGTAAGTCTAATTACCCACATATTTTATTTCATTGTTCAGTTTATCTACACATAATCAAATTATACCACATTAAACATGCAACAAAATGAGTCCAGGAGGTTAGACTTTGATGAATTTAAGTCATAATATTATCTTTATGTTAACAAAGTCTTACATTATCTTTAACAATACAAAATATGAAAACAATATCTTTACAAATACATTATGATAATTATACGGAGTAAACAAACTTTACTGTCAAAGTACTCCACCACACAGAAAAACCAAAACATAAAAGGATTTAACAGTCATTATTTTCTTTATCTACAACGGCGGGATAGTACCCAGCAGACCCGCCTTAAAATTGGCTTAAAATCGCAGTCACCTCCCATATTGTAACGGGTAGTCATTAGCCCAAAATCTAGGGATCATATAATGCTCCACTTAAAATTGTCGACTCGTAAGTACCCAGGGTCTTCCAATCGCGTTCCGCGCTTGCCTCAAAGATCCATCAGACCACCACGGATGGGGCCCATTAGGGCTGATGCCGATTCGGAGTCGCGGAGAACCTAACGGGTTACCGGGGCTCCGGCTCGAAGTGCAGGAGAAGGAACGGGGTGGTCATTAGTCAGTAAGAGTCTGACACTCCCTTCCGCGCGGCGGGCTGCGGGAGAAGTCATTTGATGATTTTCCCCCCTTAAAAAAAATTATCTTCCATTACCAATTACTTAACGTAGGCATAACTATTCATATTTAATTATAATGCTGCGTTGAATAAAGCAATTGCTATTAAACTAAAAAGTACAAGATGCAGTGTGCCCAGAGTGTCTGCAAAGACTAGATTTACTCACTCATAAAATATGAATATGACCACTGTTTTTGCTATCAAAAAATCCTGTTAAACGAATGCCTCTTCAACACTAATTTGGAAAATCACTTATTAATACTGAAAACAAATATTTGATTCCATATTCATCATTGGAACATTCATTCGTCCGCAGTACTCATCCTTTGTAGAAAGAGATAGTTACATAGCTTAAATTGAGCCATCTCAGTAATGGCTATACAATCAAGAACATTTAGCGCGTCTGACTTCTACCTATTAGTAAAAGTATTCTAGTGAGCTAAGCTCGCGAGATTACGAAAGATTTCACTGGAAACTGAACAAATACACAATAACAGTGCTGCTCAAGTCTCTAAACAACTAAAACCACGCCTCCAACATTCAAAATCTTCATTAAAGACCATTCCGTAGAATGTAATCAAAGCAATAGGCAAAATAGGTGTGCATAGTTAGGAATAAACCAACGTAACTTGAACTACACCACCCCCCTAACGCCGTCCCCGATCAGATTAGAAAAGGGCCGACAAATAATCCAAGAGAGTTCTAATTTGGATGGCCAACTTGAGCGCTACAATCCGAATCAAAATTCAAAACCGCGCTCTCTCTTAATCCCTGTTGAGGATCACAATAAAAGGTAATACATTTTAACTCCTGGTTAAGAAATGGACGATTTTGGACCTTATTCCGTTCGTTAGAGGGATTATAGCACCTTGGCTAAAGCAAAAATAAGATTATCCAAGCGAAAGTAGAAGGTGAAAGGGAGACATTTTGTTGTAAGGACTAACGTGCAGTGTGCCTGGAAAATATGAGTCGGTTTCATAACGAGTTGTACTGTATATTTAATTATAACTACGAACGAGTGGAACAATTAATGTTTTAGTATATTCTGCAGTTGAACGTTATTTACAAACTACAAGTACCTACGTACCTACCTAATAATAAAAAGGTACATTGGCAGAATATTACCCTTAGTTAATATGTTATATATTTTGTCATCACCATTATCAACTCTTTGCCATGTATTCACTTCAATAGTAAAATGTACAATTTTTCTTTTCTTGATTTAGAAATCTATCTCGATAATCATTAGTTAGGATCACCTTTACTCGGCTTTAATACATACCGGCAAGCACACACAAGCACGGCTCCGGCACGGCTCAAACACGGCTCCGGCACGGCATTTTGTGCTTTGGAAACAATACAAAAAGGTTGTTAGAGCGCCACCGACATGCGGGCGGCGCACTTACAGCTATTTTATACTGGATGTTATGAAATACACATGTCATACGACATACGATTTAAAAGTTCATATTTAAATGACAATGACATCGCTGGGTTGGAGCCGTGCCGGAGCCGTGATTGTTAGGAGTGCTTCACTTTCTGTTGACTCATGTCTTTATCAAGTGTTTGACTAAATAGGTTCAAGTTATTTTTCTTATCATCTAATTAAGGCCAGAGTGAAAAGGTTGCTTATGGGACGACGTGCTCCATCGTAGACCGCATGATCAACCACCAGGCGAGATAGTGGTCAAATGTCGGCCCATCCTTATCCTTACTATAATATTATAAATCTGAAAGTGAGTTTGTTTGTTTGTTCCACCTTCACGCCGTAACTACTCAACCGATTGCTTTGAATTTTTGCAGACGTAAAGTTAGAAGTCCGGATTAAATAATAGGGTACTTTTTAACCCGGAAAATATTGTCATTCCCGAGGAAAAACAAAAGTATTGGTATAGATGGCGCTGTGTGTATTGGTATATGTCACATAGGCTACTTTTATTATTTTGTGACGCGAACGAAGCCGCGGATAAAAGCTAGTCAAATATGAAAAGAAAAAAATAATACTTATTTTTCCATCAACACCAGTGTAAGTTGCCCCTTCAAGCGCAGGTGTCGGTCGGCTGTAGCTCGGTAACTCGCTCGCCGCCACTCATTTGTGCTTAGCAATTAACTCGCTCGCTTCGTGACGCGAACACCGATGTCCCTTGTTTTTACGACTCTATACCAACTTGTATGTTTACCTGTCTCTATTAACAAAGAAATAGAATTTAATTTTATGATGTTTTATTATATATTCATTTTGTATAAAATAATTTTGTCTGTATCAATCATTTTTGTCAACTAATTGATGACATTAGTTTCTTGAAGTGGTATGTCTAATAGTACATTTGTAGATGAAGATTATTTTCGAATACAATTTAGTAGACATTTTCTTTTATTTTTTTTTTCTCTTAAAAAAAACGTTGCCCCACACTAGGATTTTCTCCTGTGTCGTGGGTGCGTTTACAAACATACAAGTTCACATACACAATGACACCCAGACCCGAAACAACAATTTGTGGATCACACAAAATGTTGTCCCGTGCGGGAATCGAACCCGCGACACGTTGCACGGCAGCCGGTTGCCCAGCCACCGCACCAACCGTGCAGTTATTTAGTAGACATTAGGTATGTTATTGTCTTATTTCCATCAACTTAGGTTTAATTTATAATCTCCAAAAATACGGTAATTTAAATAGAACAATACACCAATAAATCAAAGGAATTTGGTTACATCTGACATGAAAAAGGGTGAAAATATTAATATTTTTTATTGAAATCGTTATGTATGTATTTAAGCTTTGACTGCATTGTTGGCGCGGTGGCTGGGCAACTGGCTGCAGCGCAACGTGTCGCGGGTTCGATTCCCGCACGGATCCTAGTGTGGGGCAACGTTTTTTTTTAAAAAAAGGCTTGACATAATAAAATCCGTCTTCTCATATTTTTATGTATGTATATCGATTGCATCACCCTAAACAAGAAGCATCAATCTAATTCCCATTCACCCACTAGATCTCACTGACACTTACAACCATACAAACCTATATAAAACCATATCTATGTCCATTAAAACCGTGCTCCCTACATCAGGTAGCGTACATTCGCTGGGTGAAGTAAATAACAAAGAAATATATAACACAAAAGGCTTCCAGGGGGAATGTGGACAATTTTACACGAGTATTTACAACCTCGCTGTCCAACGGTCTCGAGAACTTGGGTAGTGATGGGGCTTAACTTTGTCGATAGAGTTTCTAGTACTGCATTATTTTACATTAACCCTTGGAGTACCGTCATTATAGACACAATTAAAGAACAATAGGTTGCGGTCACCGGTGTCCTCGCGGTGTTTGACAGTTTAATTTGATGATGTGATTAACGAATAATAATTCTATTATTTAACATAACGCACATAACATAACATCACGTTTTTTTATCCCCGAAGGGATAGGCAAACGTGCGCATTACGGCTCTTAATGTCACTTTACAATGTAACACACACTTTTCACTATTTATGTTATGAGTCCCATCTAATAGGGGGTGAGCCTATTGCCATATATCTGCCACAATTCTAGACTCCATGCTACTACTGAGAAATTAAAAAAAAAAACAGTAATACTTTTCCTGACCCGGGAATCGGACACGAGACCCCTTGCCCAGTAACTTGGCACTTGCAACCACTCGTCCACCGAGACAGTCTCTGTTGTTTAAGTGTATGTATAACCATTTGCTAATAAATATAAATATGCGTGAGACTTAGGAGGCCTGAGCCCAATTTCGATAAAGTAGTATTATTCTTATTCTATTCTAAAAGTGTCTAGATAGATAACTGAAACATATTCTCTATGATATTATTTTACATTTCTGTACCTCATTATATATTAATTATTTCCTTAAGTATTAAGTAAAAACATAACAAAATTCTTTAACCCTTCTGAAAAGACTCAATAATTAGTCATAAAAAATCTAAAACCAGAACAAAAAACATCGACATCTCAATCCCAGCTCAACGAAGCCGTCATCAACACCGCATTCGGAAAATCTACACTTAACCAGAAGAGCCAGCCCTCCCATTTATCCTTACACTCGCTGTCCCGTAGAGTGGGGGGCTTCCCCCACGGAGGGGGGTCTAATTCGGGGGGCAAAAGGGCATCGGGCGAAGCTAAGCGCTACAAGCGCTGATTACCACTTTAACTAAACTTTATTCTTTGCTCTCGGTGATTTAAGTTCTGTTTGTAGGTGAAAGCAGTTGGACTTAAAATAGGTTACTAGACTTCTATCTAGTTTTTTAGTTTTTATTTAATTTTAGTATGTATTTTTATTGGTAAGGTATTCAAACTCCGTAAAAATCTGTAAACTAGATTACGTATTAGACTTTAAAAATATTTTAATGTGTGAATCTGAATAAAAATGCTTAAAATAATTATTGTCACTTTCATTTAACAGACAAGCAAATCAACACTACACCTACACAGTCACTAAACACCAAAAACAACACATAATTAAAACACCATACGTAACAGAGGGGAAAAGTTATCTGTACGTAAGCGCCCCCACTCCGTGGGGGGCGGAGGGGGGTGCCGGGCGTTCTGGCCCATCAGTCTGGCCACGGCAATTCAGATGATGAATTAATCCAACAAATGTGACGGTATCACTTAGCCCTAATGCACGGGTATAATGTTACCCGAAAATTTCTCTCGCAGAATTCGGGCGCTTCACTTTGAAAATCTCTGTCGACTTTAATGTGCGACAGTCCTTTGTTTCTTTATAGGGATTATGTTTTGCGACGCGTCTGGAGGTTAATGTGTGTTTTTCTTATTCGCCGCTTCCACTAGTGGGTGGTTTGTTAAAAAAATGCTCGTGTTTTTGTTTAACTTCAAATGTTTGTTTTAAAAATGTCGTGTTGTGTTACTGTTTTGTATTTTACTGAAGTTTATTAAATGCATTGTTGTCATTTCACTTAAAAGCATGCATGAATTGACAAACCTTTTTTACGTTTTATTCTACTGAAGACCATTATAAATTCGGAAATATACTTCTACAACACAAATCTAAACCCTTGTCCAAATCTCCACCAAAACTAAACCACATAGAGATAAAGTTTACAAGAAATCCTCGAAAGATGTCGCCACATATCAAACTAAAACTCGTTACAAAATGTGACTACTCGGAATAAAGGTGTTGTTTTAATTACATTATCAGGCAGGCACACGCGTGGGGAGGGCCTACCCTTCTCACGGGTTGAAAGACATTCAAATAATAGTCTTCGAGAAAAGTGGGACGTAGGCGGGTACAATGTACCCCGAGTTGGGAAGTTTTGATTGCGTTGCTGGCTGTCACGGTTGACGGGTTCGATGAATTGTCCTGGCTCACGACTGATGTGTCGTACGTCGTTTGTTTTTATGTTAGACGCAAGATGTTCGTTAGTAGGTCAGTACTTTAGGAATTTTCTTTATTTAGTGATAAATGGTGAATATGTGACAGTATTGAAGCCTGATTTTTTAGGCAGGTGCTAACGTAGTAATAATACGAATTATTTTAATTTGAATATAAATAATTTTTAATATTGCACTCATTCAAATTCAAATTGTTTACTATCTCCAGAATTACAATACCTGTCTTACATTGAGTTAGTCCCAATAAGTTATAGAGGTAATACAATACTTTTTTTGGGCCTGACTCGCTCTTTCGTTTATTTATATAACATTTTTATAAATAATAACTACCGAGTCTGTAAATGTGTTAATTTAGAGAAAACAACAAAAAAATACTAGATATAAAAACTACTCATACTCATTGATAGACACAAACTCTCTTTTCTACCAACTTTCGGTATTAAGGCAGACCTTTTTTATCAAACACGTTGACCGTTGCAAAGCCATTGCAAAAACATGGAGGACAATGCCAAAACGCAGGACAAAAATACCCCACCGTACACCTCGCAAACAATGCACAAACATTAACGCGAAAACTTTGCAACACGCACACAGACGCTCATAAGCACACTGGGGGTACAGTTGACCAATAGCATGCATTTAACCCTTCACAGAGATTAGGGACAAGCATTGTTTCAAAATCCGGAGTTTCGGCGCCATTTTGTTCATTTAAAATGGACGATGTGACAATGGGTCACTATTGTTCGTCGAGAAAGCTGGTCGGACGTCATAGTCTACAGTGCCGACGAACGTAGGCATGTTTTTTCTTTTTTTTTAAATTTTATGCATTCCCTGCGTTTCGGTTTTAAGCCGGCCATCGTGTTTGATGAAAAGATTTGCGGGAATGTAAGATGGATTTCGTTTTCTATTTGGAGAAATGTGTCGAGTCAAATAGGTCATTGTGGTGAGAAGATTTTATTGCAGTCGTGTAATTGTGAATAATTATGTATTGTTTAGAATCTTGCAGTATTTATTAAAGTAATGGTTTTTATTTTAAATGTACAACGAGTGAGCAGTACTGTCATAATAACAACACATAGTTTTACTGGTGTTAATTAAAGCCAGTAAAAATTTACACGCAATAAATAAATACCACAAGTTATTTTTTTTTACTTTATTTATCTTTTATCTTAATGTTATGACATTAATTTAACTCGTCGAGTACCGGTTTTATAGACACAATTAAAGAACAATAGGTCGCGGTTACCGGTGACCGCTTGGTGTTTGACAGTTTAATCTGTAAATATGTAAAAAAAATCGCATCGTTTGATATTCGTTCTTAATAATTCTTTTTATAAACTACGTTTTAAAAAACCGACTGCAACCCTATCTTTTTTCATTGAAGTCGATTAATTAATGTAGTAAAACCTTCTCCAAAGTGTAACAAACGCTTTTCTAAAAATCGCACCAAAATCGATTCATCTAATCGAGAGATAATCTCGCACAAACATACTTACAGGTCAAACTTAGAATTTCTTTTTTTAAATCGGTTATAAAGAGTTAAATTTTCTTATTTTACCTTTACATGTCCCATAAAATCAAATTACATTCAATCACAGCCACGCTCGTGCCATATTCAAAAATACGTTTATTTTAATCCCGATTACACAAAACTGGAATTTCAAGTTTCCATTGTCACTTTGTAAAATAAGGGTCACAATAACTAGATCATTTCTATTATATTCGTCGGCCAACTGCGCGGTGGGTTTATGAACATAATATGACCCGTTTTGGTGCAATATTGTCCAATTTTCGGTAATAGAGTTTTGTCAACATCGGGCGTGTTAGACCGGCACCATTGTTGCAAGGTTAACATTGACAAATTATTAAATGTTGGAAATAATGTGTGTTGATAGGTCTGTATTGATAGATTATTTTTAGTTACGTGTTTGTGGTGTGTTTGGGAAGGTGTGTTGAAGTGAAAATAAGTTTAATAAATTGTAACTGATCTGCTTTCATTTTATGTGCTATCTATTAATTGTATGCTATTCAGTATACCATTACCATTCGGTAATAGAAATAATTAAAATAATGCATGCCTAGTTAAACAAGGAACTAATTCAAATGTAATAATTTATCAATTTGTACTACGTTTTGTAGGATATAAAAATTATGTCCACAGCAGCTGTAGCCAAATGCCATTTAACGCTTGTCTACATGTAGAATAGAAAAGCAAATTATATGGAATTGACGAAAATTTTGACACTTGTCAGTGTCATCCCCATACATTTCGTTTTCTACTCTCTCTGTAGACAAGCGCTAAAGTGGCGTTTGCCTAAAGGCATAGGATACATAACTTCATTTTGTACCGATTTATCCGTTTATGAAAAAAGAAATTATAGTATGTTTATTCTGTATACTTCTGTACAAATAAGAACAATTCTAACACAAGCCTACCCCAACACAGTTCTTAGCGTACAATAAGCGCTTTACTTACACTTGATTACAATTCATTTACATTACAAAAGGTTTAAAACAAATTAAATAACTGCCTGTATATAGCCAGGTCTCAGGTGTTGTACTCAGCCTGTGTTCGCCCAAGCTTGACTACGAACAAAGCACAGCGAGGAGAGACAGACGTATCTTATTACAATTCAATTTTGATGATTGGATAGTTGGATTGATTAGTTCTTAATCGAAGATTCGAATGGGTTTTGGAGATTTGTGGGAATGGAGATTGATGGGTTAAACCGGTATGTGGAAGTGCGCGATTTTAAGGATTAAGGGAGAAAAGACGAGGAAGAAAACATGTATAAAAGAAAAAAAAAATTAACAATAGAATCTCACGACAAACTAAATACATACATGTTTATCTGTGTGTTTCTTTCCTGTACATTTTTAATAAGCCTTTAGTAAACAGTAATGGTAGCTTAAAACTAATATTATAATACGTATATAAAGTAAAAGTATACCAGATCTCAATTTTTAATATTTTTTGAACATATTTTTATCTTGTAGCAAACTCGTAGCAGATTCGTAGCATCTCGTAGCTCGTCTTCAAACTTTATGCTACGCCGGAGTTGTCTGCAATGATACTGAAAAAGTTACATAAACTTAAACCCTTGTCCCACAGGGATAGGCATCAAGTAAATTAAAGGCTGCAATACCTCTAGACTAACCAGAAAATAATAAATCTGATTAATTCCGAAAAAATAACTATATAAGCAAGGTAGAAGTATCGAGACCAACATCACTAAATTAATGTGAAAAGAGGATATAAATATTTATAGTTTACTCTCATAATAAATCTTTAAACTTCTCAATAGTGCAACGCAGTAATTATAGCCTTTCCTTCTACAAAAACAAATTATAAAACTGCGGTTCACAGAAAAAATGAAACAAAACCCTTGCAATAAGTAGGACCAATAAGGGCACTCGGCAAACAGTGTAAATTACCAATTAGTAAGCCTTTCATACTGATACCGTGGAACAGAACAGTGCTAGTAAAGGTATGGGTTCTGTATAGAAAAATATTATAATTTTTTTTTATGGCATAAGCCCGTAAACTGGCAGACCACCTGATGGTAAGCAATCGGCGTCGCCCATGAACACCTGGAACACCAAAGGCGTTGCAAGAGCGTTACCGGCCTTTTGGGGATTAGGAGTTTGAGGATCGTTGGGGATTCAGGAATTGGGGAGATTGGGGAAGGGGAGGGTGATTGGGCCTCCGGTAACCTCGCTCACACGACGAAACACAACGCAAGCGTTGCTTCACGTCGGTTTTCTGCTCGGCCGTGGTATCACTCCGGTCGAGCCGGCCCATTCGTGCCGAAGCATGGCTCAAATGATACTGACGTTAAAGAATTAAGATATTTTTATTCAACTAAAAGCTACGCAGTTGGGGCCTTTGAGTCTTGAAAAACCTACGTAGAATTAGGAAGGGTGTTTAAATGTGGTAAAGAATGAAATAGGCTGATAAAATTGTTGAAATTAGGAAAATAGTTTTTTAAGTAACAATGCCTTATTGATTGCTAGCTGTTGCCTGCAACTTCTTTCGCGTAAAATATGAATTTTAGAATAAAACTATTTTCGTTTAATTTTTCCAAAATAAAAGTAGCCTATTTTACTCCTTAGTAGATCAGCTACCTGCAAATAAAAGGCTTGTAAAATCGGTCCAGTCATAACAACTTGAACAAAAACTGTAAAAAAAGGATTGGTATGTGTATCGTATACATACATATATACATAACTTCACGCCTGTCTCCCATGGGGGTAGCAGAGACGAAGGAACGCCAATTACTACGATTCTTACATACCTCTTTCGCTTCATTAATTGTATCGTATGTATATTCATAAGCATGTAGTAAAAAGCGGTTATTTTAATATTACAAACAGACACTCAAATTTTATTTATCTGTGTAGATTTTATGTCTGCTTACTGATCAATCTTCCATTTTAAGTTGACTGTAAACAAAACCTGCTGAAGGTTCCGCTAGCGTCGGTTAGCATTGACGGCATAGGCAGTGAATGCCTGAACTTGTTAACCACTGATACTTTCTATGTACTATTAGCAGCATATTAAGAAACAGGAACCCTAACTCCAATCCTAACCACAATCAGGCCCTCGATCCCTAAAAAACTATCGCCACTCCCCGTGCTATATTGCGACACCTTAATTAGTAGCTGGCAACACTGAGTGGTCGGGAATTGCCACTTTTTTCCACCATTGTACCTCTTTATCGCCACTTTCTCCCCGACTCGTGGGAGTCACGTTGGCTCGATGTGCCAATTAAACTACGATATCAATTGTTCCTGCAAACCTTTTGATATGCAGTAATTACATTTACGAGTTTATGAATAGTTTTTGCATTTTTTTTCTTGTTTTTTTTTGTTTGTTTTTTTTTCTTTTCTTTTCGGAGTACCATATAATTATTTGTATAACTTGTCCGCAACAATATTTTCCTTGTGAAAATTTATTACTTGCGTACTTAATCTCTGTTTAACGTTGAACTCATCTGTGACTCCAATTTAATTTAATATTTAGGTGCCATTTGTATGGTGAATCTAAATGTAGCCAATATCGAATATTATATAAATAACTTGGCGTGCAAATTGCAACAGGCTCTTGAGTTGCGTTTTCGCCACATTACACTTTTATCTAAAACAAAAATAAACTGCATTCGGAAATTATATAACTCTTTGTTTTCTTTTTTATACTTAACTCCAATGAATTTAACCTTTTAATATTCATTTAACATAGATCATAAGTACATAAACATAATGTAAATTATTGCATCAAATGTATTGTAGTTAAGAGATTAAAATCAATCAATACTTAATACAAAACTATGAGGACAATACTCGCAATAAATTCCCGATCTATCGATATAATGCACTGCAATCGTAAGTATGCGAGAACAAGCTAGAGTGGGGCGAGCGCACTTAAATATTTGAACTGCAACAAGCCGAACAATCGAGAACTCGTAACGCTGAGCGTTTCACCTCTACTTCGATAAAACCACCTATGGTTTTAAGAAGCGAACTGCACTTAAGCTGGAGCGGTTTATGCTAGATGGAGGAAGTTTAGTAAAAGATTTATTTGATCTCTAACCATAATAATTTTATATACAGTTTAATTAAATTACGTAATTATGAAATATGTATAATTTTCTATTGAAGAAAATAAAGGCAAAAATAGAAACTGTTTCGGGTTGTGTTTTTTTTATAATTACATATATAAATATATTTGACAAATCGGCTCTAGGAAATACTGCTCAGAATTGCGTAGGTTATAGTTAAAATATTTTTTACGTTTAATAACAGACAAAGAATAGTACTCCAGCTTTGGTACCTTGTTTAGAGCAAAAGTGACGTATAAACAACTTTTGAACAAATTGCCAAACTCCTTCAATAGGATCTTATGCTTTATTTCAAAATGTTAGATATCATAATCTATTGATAGCTAATGACTTGATGTGTTTGATATTCAAATCTCGATGTAGCATTGTTCCTTTTTGCATGACGAGGCCCATAACCTGAGCTGTCATTAAAAGGCTTTTAATTCTCGATGGTTTCTCTTCCACGTAGCCGATACTGGCCTGAAACAAACGTTACAATTGTTTTAATATTACTATGCATGTATATTATGTATGTGTGTGTAATTTCGGTTACAGTTTTGTAGATAGACTATAGACTATTAGAAATTAAATTAATAAGATAATCGGATCTATCCTCTTCTCACACGGAGAAGGTTTGAGCATCAATCACCACGCTTATAATTAAAAATTATAAGCTTAGGTTTCCTCACGATGTTTACCTTCACCGTTTGTCAGTGGTATCTAGATAATCTTAGAAAGAACATGTAACTCGGAAAAAGTCACATTGGTACTTGCCAATGGTAGCTTTTGAACCCGTACCCTCATGCAGGAGAAGCGGGCGTCTTAAACCTCCGGGCCACCACGACTATTTAACTATAATCTAGTTTAACCATAATTAATTGTAAAATAAAAACACAGAGACCTTATAGTGTAGTACAACTCCAAACTCATTTGTCCTACATTATATTTAAGCACTGCAATTTTACAATAAAATTAAAGAATCATGAGTTACATTCTTAACAAATCTGCACACAATAATAGCACCTATATGCCTACTACAGTCATATAACGATGGCATCATTTTCCTTTGAAATGCTATAATGCTTGGGGGCTTTTGTGGTTGACATGGATGCCTTCAATGCACTAGTCCAGTGTTTCTCAAAGATTATTCTGTCAAGTTCTGGTAATTTTTGCACGGTAATTTAAACATTGCCTCGTACGCCGAGTGGTCGCTGCCGGGCAAGGGGTCTCGGATTTCCGGGTCGGGCAAAGTATTATTTTTTCAAAGCAGTATTTTTTTTTTAATTCTTAGTAGTAACACGGAGTCTGGGATTGTGCCCGGTATATGGCAATAGACTCACGCCTTATTTCATGGGACTCATAACATAAATAGTGAAAAGTGGTTGTTACATTGTACAGTCACAGTAAGTGCCGTAATGTACACCTCTGCCGACCCTTCTGGTAATTTATACAAGTTGGGAACTTGCAATGAACACTATGCAATGGTAATGATGCAAAAACTTATCGTGAGATTCAGGTGTAATAACGTAAATATTTCGATTTTTATATTTTTAATTTTATTAAGAGGAACAGCAAACAGTTACAGTATATAGATTTGGGAACCAGTTTATACATAATATATTTTAGGTAAAAATGCAACCCACAACACTATCCACATATTGCCAGTAAAATATAGTACTATAATACTTAATACTTAGGGTCGATTTTTTAAAACGCCAGAAAATTTAACAATACTTCCATATGGAAACTATCGAATGTCAAATAATATTCTACATTTAAAAATTGACTGATAATTGAAAAATCGGTGTTTAATAATTTTAAATGGTCGATACGGGGTCGGGGCCTGATACTCGTACTTGAGAACCGCTGCTCTAGTCACTAGAATCAGCTCATTAAAGTAGCTCGTTCGCATCATTTCCTTACTATTTTCAATCCTTATAAATGTTGTCTTGTTCTCTATGGAGCTTGTTACGTTGTTACGTTGTTATTACGTTTATTGTGTTATTTATTTTGTTCTGAAATGTATTTTACTTTTTAGTTTTATTTTAAAGTGTCTGTT
Source organism: Spodoptera littoralis (assembly GCA_902850265.1). Classification (NCBI taxonomy): domain Eukaryota; kingdom Metazoa; phylum Arthropoda; class Insecta; order Lepidoptera; family Noctuidae; genus Spodoptera; species Spodoptera littoralis. Next base: position 10,216,706 of record LR824545.2, read on the forward strand.
TTTCATTTCTGTTGCTGCTTTTTTTATTTATTATTTGCAATTTGGCGTGTGACACGTGTGATATATATATATATTTTTAAATGACCTGATTGATGATCGGCAATGGTATAAAGATTAAATTGTTGTTGATGTTATAGATAAAAGCTACTAAAATCGACAATTAGGTTTACACGTTTGTTCGTATCATATATCAAATAACATAATAGTACAAAGATAAAGAGTAAAAATAAATGAACCACGTAACCACACAAAATACAAATTACATTGCAAAATTAATACAACCAACAAAACAAACATAAAATTTTTACAATAAAACTAATACTACTTTATACACTTTAAAAACAACAACTACATACCACGACACAAGTATAAATTCACGCCAAAATCCACAAAGACATCAATACAGCCGAACTAAAAGAACACACGAGCGGCAACAGCACGTCTGTTCTCGGCTTTACGTTTGCTATGACACTTTGTGTCGACTCACTTTTTAATTAGCGTATTTTCCTTTGTAGCGGCCCCGTGTAAATTAGCCTCGGATGTGAAGTGCGGCAAAGCCTAGACTGAGAGAACCGACGCACTATCATTGCCCTGGTTTTATAGAAGGCTTTTGTCAAAGCATTAGCGTATTAGTTGCTGTGTGGCTGGTATGGTATGGTAGTGTGTGTGGTTCTATAGAGGGGATTGAAGTTGTATTGAATAGTTATTTTAATAATTAAATTTTTTTTCGTCTTAAATTGTGTACATCATAAAAATACGTGAGACAATGTGTCAAAAGAAAATATTTTTCAAAAAATGTTAATCACGTAAGAGAAGATTAAATTTATAATGCGTTTGCGCTGCTCCTTGCTTGTGTTTCATGGTTTAAAGTTAGTGAAGCGAAAGATAACCTACCTTAGCGTAGTCTTAAAATTTTAAATGGCATGCATTTTTAAACTAGTTATCTAAAATGATTTGAAAAGCAGTTTCAAAGAGTTAAAGTTAACAATCTGACTAGAAATAACAATGTTACTATAAACACACAATATTTTGAATTTGATAAATACTTAATTAAAACTCAACTACAACTATAACGGTTAGGTAAGAGCAGACTGATTAAAAGAATAACGTAATTAATAAAAAAAATGAACAGCTTCAATAACCCAATTTGGAAGTCAATTAAGTGCGTAGATACATATCTTTGTAACGTCGTCATAATTCAACCATAAACTTTACTATCGTAAATTTCGAACAAACAAACACAAACACTACCCAAAGGCATTGTAGCACATTAGAATTTTAACTTCAGCAGTTTGGAGGCAAGAAGATTAACAAATCCCAATCACGGGAGAGATTCGCGTATTCATACTAAAGTTTTCCGCCCAGAAGGGAGATAGAAGATACATTAGGATGCAAGAGTGAAAGAGAGGTTGATATTCCGAGTGTGAGGGCCACAGAACATGGGTCTGACATAATGATATATTAATTTCTGTCGCGAGCTCCCATTGTTTTGGTAGGTATTTTACGGCGTGACGTATGGTCATTATGTTTTCATAGTTTCATAAAGACGGATTGAAAGGAGCGTGGTAGCGTGTTCTTAATGACTGAGAAGTATAATGTGTGTGATAAATCGCTTTATTGCAGAATTATTGTTGTGTGCGTGTATGTGTGTGTAGTCTAATAATTATAATGTTTTGGTTAATATAGGTATTAAGGAATACTGTGTCTGTACTGGTACACGTGGATTTTCAACTCCCTTTTTTATCTGTGTTTTGAAATTATAAGAAATTTCTTAAGTTTGGATGCATATAATACATAAACCTTACGGATACCTATACTCATTACATAGTTATTAGACTTAAGGAAAAATATGCAAATATTATTTCCTGGTTTTTTTTTTAAAAGTAACGAATGGAATTTCTTGCTCGTTCTTCTCCATTCGAATCTATATTCTGGAATGAGCACCTAACTTCACTGACGGACAGATTATTGTTTATTTTGTATTTGTTGAGTTTGTTCTTCAGTACAACCGACCCAGCTGTATTAACAGCACAGTCAATAAACACCCTACTAATAAATGACCTCAATTAAAAAGTACATTATATATCACTGCAAAATTGATAAAATAACTACGTATCTATATACTACGCTAGTAGCTACCTACATCCTCTCGCTAATGAGGTACCCATCTTTGATATTGATACTCCTGTACATACACTTTGAGTATGCTTTTGATAATAATTTTATGGGATATCTGGTATAGATTTTATATAAATAATTAAGGCAGTGGACGTAGGTATAAGTACTTCTGAAGGGATGTGGTAGTTAAATGTAAATAAATATTGTAATTAAGATTTTTTAATAACTAGTAGCAGTAGTAACAGTAGTAGCACGGAGTCTGAAATTGTCATATACCGATATGGCAATAGGCTCACCCCCTAGTACATGGTACTCGTAACACATATAGTGAAAACTGGGTGTTACATTGTACAGCGGGATTAAGTGCCGTAATGTTCACTGTGCACCTATGCCTACCTCGAAGGGGTATTGTTGGCCAGTTGCACAGTTGCACAGTTGCTAAAAGGTGTGATGTTATGTTAAGATTTTTAAAACCCTCGGCTCTTAGCTAGCTCGTGGTCAAAGCAACATAAGTTATTACCTATTTAGTTTGTAATATTAAAATAATTGCTTTTTACTACATGCATATGATACACATACCAAAATAATCTTTTTTACAATTTTTTTCTGTCTGTCTATCTATTTGTGCTGGCTAATCTCTGAAATGACTGGACCGATTCTGCAAGACTTTTATTGGCAGGTAGCTATTGTAGTAAGGAGTAACATAGACTACTTTTATTTTGGAAAATTGTCACAAAAAAGTTATGTTCTAAAATTGATACTCTACGCGGACGAAGTCGCGAAAACACTATGTTATGTCGTATAAAAGACAAACAAACTAACTAACATACTGTCGCATTGATAAAAACAGTATACTTTAATGAATATTCTTAATTATTACGAATTATTATTCTTAATCATTCTTAATTATTAGTTTTGTCGTGCAAATGCGGTTACCGGAAACCTAATTATCCTTCTTCCCCAATCTCCCCAATCCCTGAATCCCCAACAATCCTCAAGTTCCAAATCCCCAAAAGGTCAATAACGCACTTGTAACGCCTCCAGTGTTCTAAGTGTCCATTGGCGACGCCGATTGCTTATTATCAGGTTATCTGTAAGCTCGTTTACTGGTTTATCCTGTGGCAACACATGTCACACGTCCCCCAGATGACGTCACAAAATCCTACATTGCACATGTAAGTTTACATGCGAATTAATACGGATAGAAAATCCCATCGAACAACTGTTGGACAGAAAGCCCGCCAGGTACGATCACCTCGCCTGGTCGGAGGATCCTCCTTTTCCGATTTTAGGGAACTTTATTGTCTGTTCCATAAAAAAAATGGACTCGCGCTCTAACAAGTATGTATGTACTTATAATTCATAAAATAACTAGAAAAATGTGAATGTGGCACTTCCATGCACCTCTATCACCCCTTCTATGAAAAAGGCGTGAATCCTCTTAAACAAAGTCCCCAGTGTCCTCATCAGCACAGATCCATCAATAAGCACTAATTAATTTGGTTTCATATTTCTCACCGTTCGAAATGGCGGCCATTAGTTGATGACGTCACAATTCAAAGGGATGATCTTAATTAGCGTTGCGAATCACCCCTTAGCATATGGTGTGTCCTGCAAGTCATTGCATAGGGGTTTGGAGGATGGTGTATTTTTTTTATTTAGTGATATTTTTGGTGTAAACTTCTTGCTTGGAACTCTTCTGTCTTCTATTGAGTTTTCAGTAGTTCCAGACCGATATGGCTGTTCGAAGTCGATCCTTTGTTAGGTTTTCTATGAGCGGATGGATTGCCTGATGGTAAGCGATCAGTGTCGCCTATGGACACCCATCGTCGGAGTTACAAATGCATTGGCAGATTTTTAAAAAGGAGTGCAAAGTTTCTTTAATATTTAGGGTTTACTTGCCTCGGCAATTAGAATTGTAAGTTTAACTTGATTTATTTTCTTCTTGTTTCATTGTTAATCTTGCATGTTTACAGTATCTACATTGTAACTTCAATTACTTTGAATGCCATGTGGAAGTGCGGAGTCTAACTAGCCTAGTAAGCTAGGCTTAAGAGCAATCCATTGCTTAAAGAGTGATCTCTAATAATTTTCTTATTTCAGAACGTTTTAGATTTATAAATTATGAAACAGTTTACGACTCGATTTTCTATACCTTAGTATACTTAAATTTCTTGGAAACGAAATAAAAGCAATTAATTAAAATACATTCATAAATTCATTAGCGTGATGACAATTCTCAAACTTACTATAATACTATGAGTAAACTACTCATAATTGCACATTAAAAACAGAACTACAAATGAACAGCACTCCAGTCGAACATCAAAAGACAATATTACTAACTTCACGAATTAATTATTACGGCAAAACAAATATGGCGTCGACATACGACGTTTGGAAATATTTCACTGTATATCCGACGTTTCTTATCCAACCCACTTAAAACATTCGAAGGGCAATGGGTCCTCCGAGTGTCATTCATCAACAACTCTCTACGAACTTTGCATGTACCCAAAACCTCTTATTATTTGCCACCCTACACTATAAAATTAGACCGAATGTGTCTAACAATAGCACACAAAACAGCACTTTGATGTAAGGGGATAAAGTCGAATTTTGTTATAATAGTCAGGTTAAAACACAGTCGTTTTAAAGCATTAATTATCGCGTTCGGCCCCCGTTTTAGGGTAAACCCTTTAGGAAATTTTCGTCCCCTGTTGGTCACCCTCTGAGGTCCAACGCTTAGTCATTAGTATGCGCTATGTAAACGAAGGTATGCTGAAAAGGTTCTGTTTAATTTTCAAGATATTTGTCGTTTGATATGCTAAGAGTAGTGGTAGTTATAGGGAAGGAATGATCATTTGAATATATATGAGTATTAGGGCAAGATATTTAATAGGATCTTGGATATTCGTGTGTATAAACACGGTGTTTAATTCGCCTCCCTTCATGATCACATCATAGTCATTCTTCATTTCATTCTTATTTATATTAGGAATGAAAAATGTATTTGTTTTTTCTTCTTTTACTTATGTCAAAACCGAAAACTCTTACGGTGAAAAGTGATACAATGATCACTTTTTTCTTTTGACTAAAATAAAACTAAAGCGCTTGAGACCACCAGATCAATTAGATAGCTGTAAATATGTGAACTTAAAGTTTCATTTGAAATACATAGGTGTTATTGTCATTTCGAGGCGAATAAACAAAATATAAATTACCCCCAATCAAATCTCGATACAATATGAAATCCCATTAATAGTTAAGGAGTCACTTCAACTATTAACAACAACATATCAGAGTCAATCAGCGCATACATCAAATACCTGTTACATTAGTCCGCTCCAATGCGCTCCCTAGCTCTTAGTTTATGCAAAATTAGTTTTCCAATACAAAACCCCTCGTTTCTAAGCCATATTATCTTATCTTTCCACTTGGCACGCTATAAATTGGTCAAAATCTCGCTGGCTCCTCGACTTTGCCACGTATTCGTAAGTGGTAGGGTGGCTAAGATGTAGACGATGTTTGGGACGACATGATACATGTGCTTAATTCGAATTTGCATTGTAATAAATTTTCTGTTTATTTCTTTTGTATTCAATTTATAAATAATTATGTATAGAGGTATACAACTTAAAATAGAACTAAGAACTAAAATATTTATACTTTAAAAAAAAGTTATAATAATAAAAATGCATAAGGCATCAAATGTTTCCTCATTGCTCTCGTGTGGTAGGGTGCATAAAAGACTGGCAGCATTGACACGTTGAATGGCAATGCTTAAGCTTTGCCCAAGGTAGTAGCCAACCCTACAATCACCAAGTGTCAACCATCCTCCTTACAATATCTAAACTAATATTAACTAATATTTATTTCCTTTTATTTTATAGCATGAGTACTTAATACTTAGTTATTGCGTAAAGCACCTGATCAAGATTTTGTATATCAATGAAAGTCGTATTTAATTCAGCAACGCCTATTTTACAAGCCTTTTTTTAATAGATTTAAAAAAAGAATGTCCTCTCTGTTTGACTTATGTATGTATGTTTGTGGGCGATTCGATGACCCAATTTCGATGCAGTTTCTAGAAAAGTATTTTTTATATTTAGAAAAAGGTTTTAGTATAGTAATTAACTAACTTAAAAGAAATAAAAAGAGGAGTTTGAAGTCAGTTTTCTTAAAAGTATTTCACAAATGAATTATTAAGTTTGTTCTTCTTAAAATTTGAAACCTAGATCCGATTATGCTTTCAGAGACTACTTATAGTGCAATACACTGTTAGACGGGCTGCTACTATTCGATAAAATAGCCCATTAAGCTTCACAATAACATAGGTGTTACTCACGTGAATATACTGAGAAAAGCTCTACTAAAAAGTAGGGTGCGCGACATCGCCGCGACCGCCACGCTGCTCATGAGGAAGAACCCCTCTATGGTTCGAAACTAGTAGAGCTTTTCTCAGTATATTCACGTGAGTAACCCGCGGTTTTTTAGTTAATTTAGTATGTCTCACGATAGTTATTATAAAAACATAGGTGTTGTTTAACCCATAATTAAATTACAAAGTCCACCTCATTCCATACCCATACCCACCCTACATCCACAGCTAGTGGCTTCCACGAGTGGTATCACCATTTAGCTCCGTTCACCGAGTAGAAAGATAACATCAACTTCAACAATATGTTCTATTATTGCCCAACATAGATTGCATACTCTTGTTTATGTATTTATACTTATTGTTATATATATAATGGGATATATGGAAGGGTTATTAGGAACTAATTCAAGTGGTGGTTGAGATTGGTTGTGTAATTCTGATAGTTAGTATATGTTAGTAGTAGATGTTAGAATAGATAATAGTAATTAATGTGTTGCGTAGTTTGGTGGAATATACTTTTGCACATCTCTTAAAAATCTTTGTGTTATTTTTATTTTTTCCTTCAAATACAACTACCACTATAGTTGGAAAACGCGAAAATAAGAATAATAATAAGCAGTTGCCTATACTAATAATACCTAGTTAGGTTTTAAGAAATAGGTACCATCTGTGAACTTATATTTGTAGCCAATAAATGTTACCTTTTGAAATAGGAACCGTTGCTAAACAGTAATAATTTATCGGCGAACACTGTAAACCGTAAAATTCTAACATAACACACTTCTAACCCTAAAATTCTAACATGATTTGATAATTTTTAAGATACTTTACAATTTTGAGGGCATCGAAAAACAATACAGCATTACAGTTCCACATTAAAATACTAAGTCCAATACAAACCGCAGCTCAACCCTCACTAGCCGCGAGGTACATTTTTGTACCACAACAACTTTCATTATCAAACTAACACAAAACTAAGATAAGGTGCTCCCCCCACAAAGTAATCTTTACATTCCCCCTCCAAAAGCTTGGAAACTTGTGAACAAAGTTGGAATAACTTGGGAAGACCAAGGGCTGTTTAGAAAGGACCCCCAAACTTGCCCCCAGACTGAAATATTAATGTAGTTTCACAGAATCCTATATGAGGGTATATGCTTTCTGGATATTTGCTAATGGCTCAACTAGAGTCCAGTTAATATCGATACGTTTCTATAGATTCGTGGACCGATAGTTCTCTAATATTCGGCGAAGTTTTGTCTTGAATTTCTAAGAATGAATGTTCAATAGATTTGATTGATTCAGATGTTAAGTTACTGTAGCAGACTATGAGCTATGTAATTTATATGACTCGGTTGTGTGGTTTCTTTGGCTGAATAAATTGCTAATTTTTTTATAAAATCTGAATTGTCTTGCGTCTATTCAAAACTGTTTTAAGCTTGAATTGCCAAGCTTAAAAACTCAAAAGTCGACTACAAAAAAGACATTAATATAGTTATTATCAATGTCCTTTTTTAGTAGTGCCAAAAATATTGCTATAGTTTACCTGTATCTATCTTAAAGTTAATCTAAAACATAGAGAATAGAGATATCGGCGGCGTACCAATGATCAGTATTGATAAATTAATAAGAAGTAACAAATATTTTGAACAGTAATGCTTAAAGTAAGTCAGCATTCATTTGTTAGTATTTCCCACCAATTAGAACTTTCAAATCCAACTTAGTTCCCCATTGAAACTTCATTTGGCTGCAGCAAAACTTTTCTCAACTAAAACTCAGTTTCGATCTATACAGACACTAACGGTCGAAACGCCATTGCGTGGAGACAAACACGCGTGCACAAATATGGATACGTGGACGACACAACACATGCAAACAAATTCGCACACAGACAGAGTTGTCGGGCAAATTTTCAACATGGCACACCAAGTTAGGGGTGGACTACACTCGTGTCCTTCCTTTTGATTGCAATTAATTCGGAAACTAGGGAGGCGACGGTCGGGCTGCGGGGTGAGGGGTAAGGGGGTAAAGGGTTCGTTCGGCCAATGCGCAGGGCCGAACTTGGGAATGGATTGTTGGAGTTTGAAAGTTGGTACAAGTGTTCGGTTTGGTTAGCGGTCTTTAGTTCTAGTTTTGTTTCTATTGATTTGCGATCAAGTTTTTGTTGTTAGTTCGAGTGTAACGGAACTTGATAACGAGGTGCGTAATTTTAGTTGGCCTATTATAATGTCTTGTTGATTTTAATTTAGTTAGTATGGTGGTTTCTGTGTGTATTTATAAAATATGTATGTACACTTATTTAATAGTCATTTTGTATTATAGCTTATAGGTGCATATCCATCCATGTGATGTTTCTATACTACCTACCCTAAGGTAGACCGGCAGAGAATGCTGTAGGCATGTCCTGGTTGTGCTAATTATGTGCAGAAATATTAAATAAATGAATAAATAAAATAAATATTTAAAGGTTTTGTTGAGTTTGGAGAAAATTCTATTTTTACGATGTTTTTTGATATGTTTTCTTTACTTTATTATTAGTACTATTCTCGAGTAACATGCCATCAGCTTCCCAACGTTATCTGCTCCATTTACAAGCTTGTATAGTAGATGCTACGCTAGTTGTGGTTTTCATAGACATTAGAATTAAAAATCATTTAACCAGATTTATGTACTTAAAGTTTTCAAAATAAACATAGTCAAACTTAGCTACAAATAATTTCCTGTAGGTAATGATTTAAGAAATTCTTAGAAAATTCCCTCATCAAACTCCGACCCTGGCTGTGAAACGGTCTAGTCCGCCATTACCCAGTGAAAAATACTCAGACATTTTTATCCCGTACTTATGACCTGTTAGGAGGAACCCCTGTTTTCTTTTTGCAATTAGTGACTTGGGATATTACTGGTCTGCCTTAATATCTCTGAGGTAACACCAGACACAAAAAAATATGGTTTTCTCATCTTGCCATAATGTTTTTGACAACAGCAAACTGTTGTCAATACTTAGAACAATTTATACATGTGCATAACTGAACAATATTTTAGACTAACGTAACTATAATACGGGTTTATACCGTTTTATTTCTTGTAAAATGATTTAAACTATATACTAATTAAAGTCGTGGTGGCTCGGAGGTTTAAGACGCCCTCTTCTCATGCATGAGGATTCGGGTTCGAAACCTACAAACGGCAAGTACCAATGTGACTTTTTCCGAGTTATATGTACTTTATAAGATCTAGACACCACTGACAAACGGTGAAGGAAAACATCGTGAGAAAACCTGGGCTTATAATTTCTAATTATAAGTTTGTAATCGTCAACCCGTATTGAGCAAGCGTGGTAATTAATGCTCAAACCTTCTCCATGTGAGAAGAGGCTTTGCTCAGCAGTGGGCATTTATAGGCTGCTGATGATTATGATGATGATATACTAATTGAGTTCTTGTAATAAAACGTAAGTATTATTTCCAATGGTTAACATTTTTATGAGACTAAGCTACAACACAATCTTTTATGGTCAAAAACCTCCTTTTGGGGATGAATTACCTCCTTTTTTGATATCGTTGTCATTCTATTCGGGGTTTCTTGGCACTAAGAGCAAAACAATAACCTGGCATTTTGAAGAGGTTTCAGATGCATATGTGAAACTGCCTGCATTGCGATTATAACATCGTCTGGTCGATCCTGAAACCAAATAAAAACTTTTTTCTTATATTTGTTTAAATCTAAGAAAAGTGTGGGAGAGCCATGCTTCGGCACGAATGGGCCGGCTCGACCGGAGTGATACCACGGCCTCACAGAAAACCGACACGAAGCAACGCTTGCGTTGTGTTTCGTCGTATGAGTGAGGTTACCGGAGGCCCAATTACCCTCCCTTCTCCAATCTCCCCAATCCCTGAATCCTCAACGATCCTCAAACTCCTAATCCCCAAATGGCCGGTAACGCACTTGTAACGCCTCTGGTGTTCCAGGTGTCCATAGGCGACGCTGATTGCTTTCCATCAGGTGATCCGTCTGCTCGTTTACCGACTTATGACATAAAAAAAAATATTTTTTTATATAGTCGTTTCATAAACATTATAAGAAAAAAACTAAATTAAGTTAGTTTTGCACAAAATTGTATTGGTCCGTATTGCTATGTTATGATCAGCAAAAAAAATACTATTTATTTGTCTCTGATTATTAAAAACCATCCATCCTTACAAAAATGAACTCAAACATTTCGACACATAACCCTTTCATCGCTACCTGTTATTAATCATTATACCCCAAGTTACATTTAATTCAAAATACCCCAACCAACCAATATTATTCAAAATCTCATCTCTATTTAACCTATAAAAGAATCATTTAAACAAATTTTTATTATGAAAGTGATCTGAATGGTCATTTACAAATAAATGGTATTATCCCATATTCACCTTTGACCTATGACTTATGAACTGGTCATGATCAATATGACACAGCATCCCCTTATGACAAGGGATGTAAATGACCATATAGTTTAAGTGAGATCATAACCTTTATACAGATTAAACCGGTTTAGATTCATCTCATGAATATCTATACAGTAGGTGATGTTGGGTCAATTTGTCCATAGGTAGCCGTGTGAAGGGTTGTGTTATTCAATGAATACGATCACTGCATATTTTTAAGTACTTTTATGTGGTGGTCAGTTGTTTTATGCCTTGTATATTTTGTCAATTATATCACGGATTTTACTGTTGTTACATTTTTGTCACATCACCGGGCAGTTACCGTGCTATAACTTAGAATTTTGCAACCACTTGCTTTAGCCTCTTTTTTTAATAAAAACGCTCTACGATTTTCCTGTGTCGTGGGTGCGTTTACAAACATACAAATTGACATACACATGACACCCAGACCCAAAACAATTTGCCTTATATTGTTAATTCGTTTCTCGAACAAGGGTCTCATGCTAAACAATTGTGGTTATTATAAAAATCAATGATAGCAGAAAAATGTTATCAAAATTGAATTATTTCCATCATATTCACCACCACCATAACAGCATAATAATCAACAATCCCTTCAAAAACGACAAACACATATCAACCAATAAATCACAGTTATCTACTGAATCACAACAATATCCGTATAAATTAATCTGCCGTATCTCAAAGACAGTTTGGTAAGTAAAGCCGGGAGCCATACTGTTCTAGCCAAAACAAACTTGCGTACATTCGTTACAAATATTACTCAAGTCCCATTTAACTGGGTAGTTTTGGCTCGGACGTGACTCTCCCGTAACCGTTAATAGTAAGGCAGAATTTGACTTCAGGATTTTAAGGAACTTTGGTGATTAGGAAATGCTATTAATCGTCTAATTTTAAAATGGGTTTTGGTGCTACAATGGCTTGGTAAATCCATCGAAGTGAAATTAGTAATTTAGCAGTGTTTAATAGGTTCAGGGTGCTTACTCTTGAAACCAATCTCAATGTCAATACAATTTCCATCCAATACAATCTCAATAATTATCTAATGTCAAAACTATACAACCCCTATCGTAGCTGGTAAAGTAGCATTTAGAGTACGGAATATAAAACCAAACCATTTAGTTCATGAAATATCCATGCAATACGAAAGCAAAAGGTGCTAGTGTTACAACTCAAGAGTACGAAATTTCATAATATCAATGTCGATCGATCGGAATTGGATTCAAGAGTAAGCCCCTGGTCTTATTCCAAAATCTGGATCATTATTACAATAGTATTCCTTCCAATACATTTTAAAATGAAATAATCCAATATTATGATGTTCTATGAAATTTTGTCATTAGCCCCGTGTAGGTAAATACAAATGAAGCTATAGTGATGGGCGTTAATTGCGCCAACGATTTATCGTTTTATACAATTACTTAAACACTTCACTTTTGTTCATGAATATTGGAGCAGTTCTTTAATTTAAAAACATATTCGATGAATACTTTGACACTGTAAATAAAATTAACACGTTTAAAGGTCTCTTTAAAAAAAAAATTAACGTTATATAAAAGCTTAACCACAACAACTCACTTGAATACAGAAATACTATTAAAAATACATAAAGATATTTTTACTAAGCGCTACCCAATTAATCATTTCAGTAGACATTCACCCACCAATGAGCATGTATGCATTGTCCAGTCCAGACGGAGCACGCACACATAACCAAATGGACCCCAACCACAATGGTGGGACAGAGCATGAATACGCTCTAACCCTTCAGGTCCATGCGGCAATTATTCAAAGAGAATAGTTTAACAGAAAGGATTGTAAGGACTCCGTACCCCAACCCTAAAAGACCACAACACTCCGGCTCAAACAAATAAAACCCAACTTTCGTTCAATGATACAAAGTCCGATTTTGTTTACAATTCTTTTGGTTGTTGTGAAATTGTTTTAGGGGAGTCGAAGTTTCAGTATATTTAGAATATTTATACATTTGTCCGTGGCGGGTGTACGGACGGCAACGCGGATGAGACCTCGGCGAGTACATAATAGGTACTGTGATTTAGTACGGCGCTGCTGGTGATTTTAATGTAATTAGTCTGGCCGAATGTTACCGCCATTCTGTTTGTTCCCCGACAATGCGGAAACGTAATGCTCTTTGAGAGAAATTCACAAATTTCCCGACTGAGCTAAATTATTTATTTGTAGGAAATAAATAAAGGTCTGCCACTGACTTCTGGCAATCCTTCATTTAGTAATTCGGTTCGAGTTGCGTAGCGAGCTACCTAATTAACTAATTTGATATTTTTGTTTAGGACTTCTTAAAGTGAAATTGTAATTAAACTAGAAATTAGATTAATTCATAATTTATTTTACAAAAAAAAAACTATAATCTTTCCTTAAGAATTTGTCAACATTTCCTTCATGGTTGCTTTAAATTATGAACACTTTTTACAGGCCAACAATTGACTGTTACAAAATGTCGATATTAATTCGACAAACTTCTTAAAAAATTAAAAAAAAAATGAACATCCTTAACAAAACGCCCCTGACTTTGAGCTCGTACGTATGTAAATTAAATACAATAATTTTACCAAAACGAGTATGAATCGTATACATATATTTAATAATGGTCTCATAAAAAACTATTCGCACGAAACTAAAGTTTGCATATAAAAGTTATTTCGTTTCCACATTCAAGAACAATAACTACCGTGTGTAATTACAAAACACAATTATTCATTTGAGTGTTAATGCCTCTTAAAACGAGTCGCGTAAAATATCAAGTGTACGTACACATTCTGCGCATATCTGTTACGCGGAGTAAGGAGACGGAGATTTCATTAAAAAAGTTCTCAAAGCTAAAATAAAAATATTGCAATGCCTATGAAAATGATAATGTTGTCAAATAGACATCGGGCCGATTTTTCCAACGCCATTAAAATTGTAATCAGGAGAATATAATAACTTTGAATATTTTACAATTCTTCCATACTACTAACTGTCAAATGTCAATTTTATTCTACAGTTATATTTAACGGCTGATTGTTGATAAATCGGCCGTTAGATAATTAATTTAAACTTATGAAACCAACAAAAAACCTAACTGCAGTTTAAAAAATTAACTACAGTCGTTTTGATTGAGCTGCCGAATGCGACAATCTTAGCTTGAAGTCTCGTATTAAATTAGATATTAGGCGATGTTTTCGAAAACTTCTCAATTGATACTGTTGTTGTGTAATATTTGTAAAAAAAATATAATCTATCCGTATACTTTCTTTTGTTCTAACAAAAATGTTGCCTACGCTGAACCAAAAACAACAATTTGTGGTACACACAAATAGTTGCTCCGTGCGGTAATCGAACCCGGTACACGTTGCTTGGCAGCCGGTTGCCAAGCCACCGCGTCAACCGTGCAGTCAAAAAACAAATAATTACGTGTGTAAAATGAAACCTTAATTAAATAATCACAGGATTTAACTAGATTACAGATATTATACAAACAATTATACCCCAACACGAATATAGCAAAAAATAAATAAAGAATTTATTCAACTTAAAGAATCTAACTCCACAGCAACTTAACCCTAGCTCGGCGTAGACTGAAATTGTGAAAACGGCAATGACCATGCGGAATAGTGATCATCAAAATTCCATGAACGCCGTACTATTAGCAGTCGGGGGGTTGAAACTAAACCCCTACTCAACCCCTCAGAGCCGTTGGGATAGCGCCCAGGCTTATTGGTCAGTTCTGGCACACGTTTTTAGGTAACCCCTTTTTTTGGAATTGTTCGATTTTTATATGTACCGTTTTAATAATAACTATGATTCAATTGTGCTTTAATTTTTTTTTAACTAAGACTGCTGAGTTAGTTAGTTATCTATCTTGGATTTGAATCCTATCGGGCTAGTTTTAGTCAATAAGAGGTTCAGACTCTTATGTTCTTCAGTCCCTTTCATCCTCCCCAGGCGAGGGGGCTTCATGAGGATTTCCATGGGTTAAAAAAAGGGTTTAAATAACTTATTTTAATGAGTGTTAGTTTTCGATTTTTTTTACTACATTTTAACAGTAATAATGAACTTGTTCCCATTAAAATATGACATTGCTACCAGTACAACACTACGTATTGACCAGTTCTATATCTTACACGCCGAGAACTTATAAGAATTAAAATCTAATAAGAAATAATGTTCCTATTATTATTTACCTATTACCTTTTCAACTTTAATGTAGGTTACACAGGTTTAAATATTAAGAGTACCAAGTTATATTTTATATTGAATACAAACCTTCTATATATAACCATCGACAATAAAGGCTATAACGATTGATTCTCATTTTTCTCTACTTTGTTGTTCTTCTTAGCATCGTTCAAACCTTTTCAGTCTCTCCCTTTTGTCTTTTTCTTGTCCATCTTCTTACTCAGAATCCTTCAACCCATTTTATTAAGATCTGGAACAAAGAAAAAATCTATTAACAAAATGTATTCAATTTATTTGCGGCCCCGGCTTGCTGTATTGAAAAAACTATGTAAGTACCTAATTACACATATTATTACTGTTGTATCTCGAATAAAATAATATGATTTAGATAATATTTTGTGTCTGTCTATTAATGCCATGTACCTATGCTAAAACAGTAAAGTTAAAATAAGAAAATAAAATATTTTTGTAAATCCTTTACATATATTTTTTTTTGTTAATAACAAGAGAATCGTAAGTAAAAAACGTCGCAATTATACCTACAAAACAAAGTGATCCTCTAAAACATCACCAGCGCCACCTACGTTAACCGAACAATATTCCTAAAAACAAAAAGCGTTCGTGTGCCGCAGGAGCTGGAACAAAAACAATTGTTTCATCTACATACCATGTCATGTGGAGCTAGAAATTATGACTCCAAGAATGACCAGGCGGAATGTGGAAGGTCGAAATTCCTGGAATGGAAGGGGAGGGGGTGCCGACACCAGCCGAGGTATGTGAACGAATTAGGGGTGCAATCGTAGTCTGGCATTCAAATTTTCTGTATGTACTCCTAGTAGTTTCGTTTTATTGTTTTTAGTTGGAATAACGGGTTGAAAAGATTTTTGTCCATTTCGTGCTTAATATTTTAATAGTAATTCTATAAACTCGTTATTTAAATTTGTTATTAAAAAGTATCTTTACTATTAACAGTATTATTAAAAAATCAAAAATATATCTACTTCGCATCGGAGCGTACGGTTAATATGAGTTTTGTGTCTGTAGAGTGATATGTAATTATGAATGTTCATGTTGTAATTCAAAGTTTTAACAAAAAGAGACTATTTTAAAAATAAATAAATTCGGAAGCACTGTCGGACACACACACAGAATTGGAATAATAATTACTCAATGATTAATCCTACGCTAACAACCATCAGAATTGTTTGCTCAGTAACTTATATGTATATTTGCTCAAAATTTGACCTTTATACACTACCTAGTTGCGTCAATATTGGAATATAACTATAGTTTTAACACTTTCCTACGAAATATCAAAGTTCACATAGAAATAGAAATGTAATAAAATAGGTATCAATAATAAGTTCTAAGACACAAAAAAATGAAGATTTTTATTTCCTTTTATAATATCTATCGTGCGACATACTAATTAAACTAAAAATCGCGAGTTGCTCACGTGATTATCTTACTGAGAAAAGTTCAACTAGTTTTGAGCTTCAGAGGGGCTCTTCCTCATGAACAGCGTGCGCTGTCGCGGCGATGTCGCGCAGCCTACAGGAATTTTAGTTAATCTTTTTTTTCATCGCGGTCCTTATTCTTAAAAGTTATCATTTGTATTTACCACATTATATTATAACATCGAACTTTAACACCTATCTATGATGTGTTACGATTTCCCATTATAATCAAACGTATTGTTAAATACCAAGCTGTTAAAATTCACATTTGTTCATCTAAGTCGTCACTGGCAACAAAAAAATAAGACATCTTTCTATCGATTTTCTAGTTCAAGAGTAGAACCCAATTCAGCAGTCATCTTCGCGACTATTATTTAGACTGGACAAGACTTTCATACTAAAACAAATCCAAACCACGTAATCGACTCTACTGTACTGTGACCAGAGGGCTGGTTATTTCTTCGAACAGAGAATAAGCATTGTCATTTAACGTGGCAATGCTGCAAGACTTCTGGATACGTTGCCCAAGGACCACTGTCACTGATGCGGATGAATTATATGACGGAATTTCGTTTTTTCTTTTAAAGATTTTTATTCGCTGTTTTAGTTTTATTTAATATTGAGTTATTGTTTTTAATTATATATTATATATTTGTTTATAATTATATTATTTAAGTACATTATTTCTAATCACATAGTCAAAACCAATATTTTTCAATCCAACATAAAGGTACGCCCACACTCCTCACATACGAACAAACGCACAATGCGTAGTTACGTATTAATCATGCGATACGCGGCCGGAACGGTCGCTCGTTAATCATTGAGCGGCCGGAACACCGCCCTACCCGCAATCTGAAGGGAGAGGCTTTTTGTTAATTAATCCGCACTTATGTGACGCTTTTATATATCGTCCGTGATTGTGCAATGTGTATATAGTAGTTTTGTTATATAGCTATCGGTTTTTGGAAATATTGTTGCAAACTAATATACAGAGATTCTGAAAACATTTAAAAGATCTCTTTTACGTAGTTCTCGGTTTATAGAGGTATATCTGCGATTCCGGCATTATATTTCAATTAGGTTAAAATAATATTAAACACACAGCACAGTATCTGGGAACACGGGGTCTGCATTTTAGTAATTTTTGATACAATATAAAATATATTGGCGTTTGAAAACTGCGAACGATTTTTAAATTGATATGAAATAAAACAAAATGATTAAGTACCTATAAGTTGGTTATTATAGTAACAGTCATAATGGTTAATTTTTATTTTAATGTCCGTCTGGTAGTCTGTTAACTTATACACGTATTTTTTATTTTCTTACAGAAACAAATACTTTCGATGATATATCGATTTGAAATGTCGCGTGACGTTACTTCTATGTACATTTTATAAGTAGAATTGTCCTAAACTTTAATTCGTTTTATCTAAGTATTGTTTTATTATAAGACAAAAAAAATACGTGTCTAATATTTTTTCGTTACCTAACTTATGGACTAATTAGATTTTTAATTTTCATACCCTGTCATCATCCCTATTATTGAAATGACACTTTTGCAATATATATTGCGTTTTTCCTACATCAGTTAGGTATTATTAGGTATTACATATTACCAAAATAATGATAATTATCAACATATAATTATATACGAAGTAAAACAAAATGATCGAGTAAAAAAATCACACCAGTAAAATTAATTAAAACAACACCTTCATAAGAAGCCGACCACCGCGTAGGGTTGCCTCCATCAGTCAAGTTTTCTTCAACGGGTATAAAATTATGTTCGCATAACACCTCCATCATGCGCACACCCTACATTAATCATGTCGAGACAGGACTATTTATAGTATTAGTACGTAGTGTGTGGGTGGGTGTACCTTTATGCAGCTTCGAGCAAATTATTTTATTTATTTTAAATTCATGTGAAGAGATTTTGTAATACGTATTAATCAAGTAATAAATAATTGAACTCTTTTTTAGGTTTTAAATACAACTAAATCGATACTAACTATTTGATACTTTGAAAATTTATGTGTACTGAGCTCAAATCGTAATTTTGAACTTTCGAACAAATTCTAAGTAAATTCTGCTATACCTATTAAACCATAAGTTTTAGGGCTAGCTAGGTTAGACCATGTTAGTACATTACATAACGCCTTTTATCCCCGCAGGGGTGGGTAAAAGTGCACATTATGCCACTGTACAATTTAATACCCACTTTTCACTATTTATGTTATGAGTCCCATTTAATAGGGGGTGAGCCTATTGCCATATACCGGGTACAATTTCAGGCTCTGTGCTACTACTGAGAATCAAAAACCCAGTAATACTTTGCCCGACCCGGGAATCGAACCCGAGACTCCTTGCTCGGCAGTCGCACTTGCGACCACTCGGCCAACGAGGCAGTCCGTATCACCATGTTAGTCAGTTGTCATAAAACAACTGAAACAGAAATATTAAACAAAATGGGAAAAAAATTCGAACATTGATATTAGGTGAAAATTACGAAAGATATCATTAAAAAAAATAATATTTGAAAACTACGTACAATCGGTGAACATTCATGGGGATGATTTCGAGACTCCTCATTTTAAACATCTAAATTTTACGGTTGAACGTCAACTGCCCGGCCGCCATGAAGAATGCAGATTTATTCATGGTATTATTTTTTCAATATGTAGTTAAGTATTATTTTTGCAATGAATTTGCAATGAAGTCATAGTTAATTTCATTAAATTCGTATGTGAAAGGTTATTGTGTTATGAATTAATCCAAGTATAAATTAGTTGAACTTCTCAAGCTAATTTTGGTATGCTATTTCCCATTAAATACTATTGTTGCAATGTTTCTTAAACCTTTCAATTAAAGCAGATAATCTTTCAAACTTATATCATCAGATTACATTTCTCAAATCCTTACTTTGCAGATCAGTAACCGATTGCAAAACTGTTCAATTAACAAACAGCAGATCTTGATTACAATCACCCTATACTGATACTATTTGCACTCACCCCTTATATACAGCCATATTTCAAAACTATTGCATTACTTTTAACAAAGCCTATACCACCATTAATTGGGCTCGCTGCCATTGCAGCGGTAAGTCCCCTCTTTGAGGAGTGGCTTGAGAGACGCTACGGCGTCCTCACCTACCGCCTGACGCAGGTCCTCACCGGACATGGAAGTTTCGGGAGGTACCTGTGTCTGATGGGGCGGGAGGAAACGCCCGGGTGTCATCACTGCGAGGACCGCCCTGAGGACACGGTGGAACACACAGTGGGAGAATGCCCTGCGTGGTCTGAGCACCGCCGTGCCCTCAGGGAAGTGATCGGCGATGGCGACCTCTCGCGTCCGGGCCTAGTGCAGGCCATGATGCGGAGCGAGGGGGATTGGGATGCCGTCTCCTCCTTTTGCGAAGCAGTCATGCTAGCTAAGGAGGAGGCGGGACGCGTGAGGCAGCGAAGCGCTGCCTCCTCGCAACCCAGCCATCGCGAAGGACACACCGGGCGTCGGGGATCGCGAGACGATCTCCGGCCACCGTAAGCGCGGGCCTGCGGACGGCGAGCATGGGTGGCTCCCCGTCCGACCAGAAACAGACCCGAGCGTACGGCGCGTCGCGTTCCGCGCGCGCCTCAAAGAGCCATCAGACCACCACAGATGGGGCCCAATAGGGCCGATGCCGATTCGGAGTCGCGGAGAACCTAACGGGTAACCGGGGCTCCGGCTCGACGTGCAGGAGAAGGAACGGGGTGGTTTTTAGTCAGTAAGAGTCTGACACTCCCTTCCGCCTCACCCAGGCGGGAGCAGTCATTCGATGATTTTCCCCCCTTAAAAAAAAAAAAAAATACCACCATTAATGTCCAAAATCTTACATCTCTTTCACACGTATTTCTGTCCTTGTCACCACCCCCGTCCATAGAATGGAAGGGTCCATTGTTTGTATGACAATATGTGTCGAAGTTTTGGGTATAAAAGATGCATTTGTATGTATGTGACGTCATGATCTTACTGTCAATACAATAACAGCCAATGATATTGTTTGGTTTCAAATTTTATCGGTGTTCGCATCGACTTTAAGAACGGTTTGCAAAAAAATGTGGTTTTGCTTTGTGTACCAAAGTTTTTGTGCAATGTAAGTATTTAAACGTCGTCAAAATATGTTTTACTATTGTTTACACCCATTCACGATACTTTATCAAGATTTTTCTTCAAAATAAAATATCATTACTCAATTAGTTGTAAATATTTTGCTTGCTTGCTCAATGTGGGTTGGCGATTGCAGACTTATAATTAGATAATTAGAAATTATAAGCCTAGGTTTCATCACGACGCTTGCCATCACCGTTTGTCAGTGGCGTCTAATTAATTTTAGAAAGTACATAATAACTCGGAAAAAATCACATTAGTACTTGCCGTAGGAACCCGTCGACGTCACGACGTCATATTTATGTACACCTAACAATTTCTAGCTAACTGACCAATAGGACTGCACGGTTGGCGCATTGGCTGGGCAACTGGCTGCTGCGCAATATATCGCGGGTTAGATTCCCGCACAAAACATCTCTTTGTGTGATCTACAGATTGTTGTTCCGGGTCTGGGTGTCATGTGTATGTAAACTTGTATGTTTGTAAACGCACCCACGACACAGGAGAAAATCCTAGTGCAGGGCAACGTTATACGTAAAAAAATAATAAAAATAATTGACAAATAAACCAAGTCACTTACCAACTTAATAACTCAGTCACAACCCAAAAAAAAACACATCGATCCAAAAAAGACACAAAACTAAAGAACGAAGTGTACAATACAAAAATTGTAATGAAAATATCCATCAAATAAAATAAAATAGTTAGGTCGTCCCTCAGACGAAATATTCTTTGTAACGAGTGAGTAGTCGGTATCTCATTATTTCTGCCCTCTCGTGTTTAAGATACCCGTACACTTTCAGCTTGACTATTCTACTGAGAAATATCTTTCAACACTGTTTTTGGTATATTTTCGTTCAATTTTATGATGTTATGTTTTTATATTATGTAAGGTTTTGATAATATTTTTGGTTATGTATAATGTATTGTAATGTAGTTGTTAGTATAGGATTTTAACACACTCAGACCCAGATAGGTTACCTCAAGTAGTCAATGTATGTTAACAAAATTTTAGAGAGATTGTCTACAGTATATCACCATATTTAATGCTGTAAATATGTATGTACGTATATACTGTAAATTGTTTTACAGTACAATATGTACTGTAAAAATATTTCTAACGTTTATTTAATGGTGTAAGTCCACATTTCTTTTTCAGTTGTCAAATACATTGAAAGTCCAATACATCACCAGACACAACATCTAAAAAGTTCTTATTAGAAGTCATTTCTTATAAGAAATTCACAACTAAACTAATACTACTATATCTTACTAGTAAACAGAGCACTTTTAAAAATGACTACCCTTATATAACAGCACAAATAAGACAATTCATAATTCATAAACCTGTGGCGACGCATGCCACATGTCAACTGATGACGTCACAAGAATCCTACATCGCACATGCAAAGTTTACAAGCGATTTAACACGGATAGAAAATCCCAACGAGCAACTGTTGGGCAGAAAGCCCGCCAGGCACGATCACCTCGCCTGGTCGGAGGATCCTCCTTTTCCGATCTTAGGGAACTATACTCTCTGTTCCCTAAAGTGGTGACCCCGACGTGATTGGAAGCAACTTTCACTTCACGGAGCAGATCAGCACCGTCATCCGTATCGCCATCCCTCTCATTCATCATTTCTCCGCTGAGCGGTAATCAAGTCGCAGCCAACCAGCATCCTCGGCCTCATCAGGGACCACCATTACCTGCAACGAAGTTGTGCAGCCTGGTTCTTCCCTATGGCCTCACCAGCGTCTAGGCACAGCACTTCTGCACACGGTTCTGAAGGACATCTCCTCCCGTCAAACGCAGATGCCGGCCACTACGCACCTACCCTCGCAGCATCTCTTCCCCGACTCACCGTGGGACACTGCGAACGTATCTCTCCGACTCACTGGAGTTTCACCCTGCACCGCTGACCCGACTCACTGGGCACTCAGCGGCACGGTTCCGACCCACTGGAACTAGGGACGTTCTACACTGGCTCTGGCGCCACCCATCTCAAGCATCGAGAGCCGTCTCAGCGGAATCGACCTCCGGTCTTGGGAGGGAGTGATGTGGCGACGCATGCCACATGTCAACTGATGACGTCACAAGAATCCTACATCGCACATGCAAAGTTTACAAGCGATTTAACACGGATAGAAAATCCCAATCAAATCCACTATCGTATCATCTCTTCAATGGGGGATCAAAATAGAACACTGATGTCATTTCAAAATATGTTCAAAGCAAATATTAGTAGTCCAACCTCTCTATAACCATATTCCAAGATCCATTAAAGTAGGCGTACTCAATTTCCTAACATTTTATTTGAATTAATAGTTAATAACAGAGTTCGTAGCATTCGTAGCAAAATGCTACGGGCTACGGCGTAGGCGTTTGATCTACGCGAAGGAGTTATGGCGTTGCGGTCAAACTGTGAGGTTATTGGTTGTTTGTTTTGTTACGTTATCATGGTTTATAGACGTAACCATTGGTTACGTATAGCTGATAATCTCATATATATAAAATTTAACCTCCAACATACAAGGTACAAATGGCTGGACAAAATTTAATTATTTATTTTAATGCACCTTTTACTATCGTGACAAGGTTCGTTAAATAAAAAATATGTGATTCCCTGATAAAGTCAATGTATAAATAATAGAAACCCACTAGCCACCCGAGCTAAACCAAGATAGACCTCTAGTATGTTCTAAAAAGGTATCAAAAAGACGAATAGAGAAATGAAACATACTCAAGCATTTTCAAATTTACCCATACGCAAAAACTTATAATTGCCATGACCATTCTACCCAGCCCACTAATTCCAACACAGACCAACCCATATCCGTGCCAAGCTAACCTGATAACAGATACTAACACGTTCATCGGGCCTCAATCACGTCTAGCGGTTGATCAATCATACAGACCTGTAACTCAATCAGTTACCCCCGGATATGGCCCCCGCAGTAAGCACCGCCCATTTTAACTGTATATAAACGAGTTTTTGTAGGAAATTGCCCAGTCTTCGGGCAAGTGTAGGCGTTTAGTAAAAATAGAGGAGGTAGAATTTAAAGAGTGTTGTTTTTTTATTGTTATTTTAAGTCTGTGTTTGTATTTGGCAGATGATTTCATTTGTTGTGTAGTCTTCGCCAGCTTATAGGCAAAGATGTGATTAAAGATAAACAATGTTGAATATTTATCAATGTTTTTGATGTATTATATAAAGCTATTTTTCTTCAGTTTTGTTAAAGGAAAGAGTGGCCAGTATCATTCTTCAGGCTCCTAGATATTACAGAAATCACACAATTGGAATCACATCTCCAAAATCCTAATACAGCTCATTCCAATTAGACTCTCCCCACAAATTCTTATTAGAAAAAAAGGAGTTCCAATATCAGTTCTAGCTAGCACAAAAAAATATTCAAGTCACTTAACCAAACCGCTTAACACAAAGCGGCTTAATTGCCAAAAACACAAACTTTAATACAATTATTCAGCGTCACAAAAAAGCGGCTGCAGCAACTTTGGACCGTTTGAAACAAGGTTTAAAAGCTGTAAAGTCTTCGCTGAGTCTCTCACTTTCGTTTTCGTAACAACTTCACTGCATTTTTCACTCGCAGCGTCGAGTACTTTCGCTGCGAACTTTTAAATAAGGTTTGGTACTTTACTTATTTAGTCTGTGGTGAGAAAGCGCGGGAAATAAGGTGAAGATGGCGTCTTACTTATTGGAACTTTTTGCAAAGTTTTTTTTAATAGTTTTGACTGATGATTGGTGATTATATTTATTTATCATTTTTCTGTATGTACTTATATTTATAAAACATTATATATATAATACATTCTACTTGAATACAAAGAGTGTAACCCATTTTTTGTTGATATGTGCCTATTACCTGCCGAAACATAAATTTAAAAATTGCAAAGTAATTTTTTGTAGTTAATTTTTATGTTCTTGTCCCACAGGGTGTAAACGGAACGCTCCCAACAAACGCCGACAGGTGATGGTAAAACCAAAGCTTTATTTTCTTAAAAGTAATGAAATAAATGTTTCTTTTATATAATAATAGTAATTGTAATCAACTGCTTAAGGCGATGTTGCATAAATAACATGAAAACAAAAACGATTATAATTGTAAAAACAATTTCTTTTTGTCAGCGTTTCGGGAGTGTTCCGTTTACACCCTGTATAAATTAGAAAATTCATACCATACTTACAATCGTCAATAGTTTTTCTAATTTCTATCAATTTACTTTTAAAACCTCTTCGTACAAATCATAGTCAGTTTTCCAACTATAATTATTATTCGATAAGTATAATTATTTATTTAATAAAACTTCAATATAATTATTCACGTTCTTAAGTAAATTAAAACGTTACAACAAGAACCTGTCGATTTCTTCTTATCCAACTTTCACGTTTACCATACTAGCGCCCTCTGTTCAAAACGCGTTCGTTTGAAATACACTTCCGTTGCGTGCTACTCGCCACTAGATGGTGTTGTTCTGCGTTCTTATAAGAATTTATTTATTTCGCACTTTATTTTGAAAATAATTAGGAAAAGTGTTGTAAAGTTGTAATAATTACCCTACTAATAATTTTCAAAATATATTTTAGAACAGACGTAGTAAATAAAAAATTGTGTTAAAAAAATGTAAAATCAAGAAGAATAAAATCAACCTAAATGATAAAAGTAACAGTACATTATAGTATATTTTATATGACTTTTTAAGTACATAACTAATTTTAACACAATTATTTCATTCCTTGTCATAATTGAATGGCATTTTCAGTTAGTAAACAATTGTAACATCAATATAATCTTGTATTATTTTATTCTCATAAAACTCTAACACATTATCATAGTACGATGAGTAGCTACATCTCTTACAAACACCAACCAACAAAAAAATAACAAATGACTGCCCAAAAACCTAAACACATTTGCGTACCACAAAAAAAAAGTTGGAAAACGAAGCGTCATGTATATAATTCTAAGGGTAACACCACAAATAAGACGACAGTCGGCGAAATATCTATTTCGGACCGGACCGGACCCGCGTCATACTGTCACGGACGCCCCTGAGGCCCGGCTGGCTTATGATGCAAGGGATAGGCGGTAGCGGTATGGGAAAATTGGTTACAAGACGTTTATGCATATTTTTCATACATACGTTTTAAAGGAAATTATTATTATAATATTCTTTAGCTAGCAAGCTATAGATTTATTATATATATGATTTTTGTGTATATAGATAGCAATGTATAGAGACAAACATCATACGTTGGGCAGCAATAGATCAATAAGAGTTGGTCATAAAATCAATGAAGCTAGGTGCTCCTATAAAAATGTGTGATTTGTATGGAGACAAACAAGCAACAGAACTCCATATTTTGACATATACAGCCAGTTTTACTTTATTATTACAAATGTAGGTTAGAGTGAAAGAATACTCAACTTTAACTTGGTCGCTACATTTATTACTGACTATATAGTATACTTAAAATAATTTAAAACTTCTAATTATATTTCATTTAATCACAGTTCTGTCACTATTTATTCTTCTTAGAAAATACATATCTCCATGATCAACACACTATAGGGTAGTTAGTTTCCTGAATTATATTTAAATGCTCGTCTTTTTTAATTTAAAACATTATCTTTGTAATTTTACTTTTCTCACAAAAATAAATACTTTCGACTATACAATAATTTGAATTATCGCGTGACATCACAGCGTGCTACATTTTGTACCGTATCAAACTATTATAACTTTATATGAGAAAAGAAAAAATACGTGTCTAATAATTTTTCATTATCTAACTGATGGACTAATTCGATTTTTAATTTTCATACCCATTTTGTATTTAAGACAAATAGCTTATAACCTATACCAGGGCCAGAGAATGTAGCCAAGTTAACGTGAACACGTAAGGGGGCATTTCTTCAAGCCAGTGGGCTACGTGTAAACACTGTCACTGTCACTTTAGTAAAAAAGGGTAAAGTACAAAGCAATTTCTAGTTTCATGCAAGTGTAATTTAGTGAGATGTCGCACGAGACGTTGAGGAGCGCTTTAAGTGTGTATTTATTGTTTCGTTTTAAATTAGAAGTACTTAGATAAAGTTAAATAAGTGAATAATGGTTGTAAATAACCATTAGCTTGTCAGTAAGTATTGAAGGTAACTGTGATTCAAATATGCAATTTTTCATTCCTTTGTTTACATTATTTTTTCATTACATTACATTCCATAATTTAACTCCCGAAGGGTTAGGGGTAAAGGTGGACATTACGGCACTTAATGCCACTGCGCAATATAACACTTTTCAGTATTTATGTTATGAGTCCCATGTTATTACATAGGAGTGAGCCTATTGCCTTATATCGGACACAATTTCAGTCTCCATTCTACTACTGACAATTTAAAAAAAACTAGTAATACTTTCCCAGACCCGGGAATCAAACTCGAAATCCCTTACCAGGCAGTCGCACTTACGACCACTCGGTCAACGAGGCAGCTTTTTCATTACTATGGTGTAGAAAATAAAATTAATATAAAAGACGCTCAAACTTAGTATGACGTATGAGGTAACTCTACATACTTAGGTAATGTAAAGTTCTATTATCATTGAAAACCACAATTGGAATACTATAATAAACAGTTTAAGAAAAAAAACTGCATTTAATACAAACTACTCAGTCCAATGCTATGCGAAAACGAGAAGAAACAACATAAAACTAAAAGTTTGACGCCTAAACAAACTACACTCAAGCAAGTATCATAAACTAAATGTTTACACTAACAATATTAACTTCTCTAACTCGATACCTTTAAAAACAAACTATGTTCATACTTAATTCAAGTTTCAAGCAACTCATACTTAATTCATAGTAAATATTTCCAAGTTAAACATACGAAATAGAAATCAAAACTACACAATCGTTGTACAGTAGCCATGGGTCGATTTGACAACCCCCTGTACTAACTGCCCACAAAACAAGCTACAAATGAAAATGCACCGTTACTGTTTGTGTTAGGGTTGAGTTTCGGTTGTTGTTGAAGGGTAGATATAATGTTTTTTGCTATCCAAGGTTGTTTTGAGGGTGTACTGCCCACAGCTAGGGAGTACTGCCCGCAAGGGCCGGTCCGTGCTGCGTTTGAATGGCGGGCGAATGTTTAGGCGAGTGGCAAGTTTGATTTCGTTTTACTCGAGTTGTGAATTGGAATTTTGAATATAGTATTTTAAATGAAATAATTGTGTTTATATAGTAAACTAAACGTGCTTATTAAGAATTTGCAACACAGCAATAATAAAAATATTTAGGGACAAGATATTTAAAAAACTACAGCTATTTAAAAGATATTTAAAATAGCTGTAAGATATTTAAAAATTTATAAAACATAATATTACTGGAATACGAGAAATAAGTGTGTATTGAATGGATAATACTACAAAAATAATAGAAAAATATCGCAAGAACACATAATTTAAGTTCTATATAGAAATTAACACTTTTTCTTAATAAACATTCATTCGTTTTGCCAAACAATTCAAGCGTACTAGAAAATTAAAACGAGCCTCAAAGGGGTATATCCGGCTTGCATACATTAGGCACAGATATCGCAAAGCTTTTCGGTGGGATTAAATTAGTTAACTTATTCGCTCTCTTGTTTTGTTATACTACCTAAAACAGTGACGTCATTATACTAAGGAATGACGTCATAACTGTTTGGGTTTTAATGATGAACTAAATAGTCAATTGAGTGAGTGAGTGCCACGATCTAAGATTAAATGATGAATTCAGATTCCGTAAGGAAAGTAAATTATTACCAGGTCTTTCGACGCAATATGGACCTTGTCTATTATCAAATAAGAATGAATTATGTCTAATCTCGATCATCGCTGAGATTTTTAATAGTAGATACGACTACTGGGGTTGATTTTCGAAGTTTCTGATTCGATCCTCTGTATTAATTTGACCAATAGAGGGTCAAATTGATACCTACTTTTCTATTTTTCCTTTGACAACGCAAACCAAACCGTTGGTTAAACCTAGTATATCGTATTTACGTACACATGTAGGAACTATGTTTTCTCAAAAAGCAATAAAAACATGTGTGTTTCGTTTTATTTGCTCGACCCGTGCTCGACCGTGGTCCGGGTCTTTTTCATTTCCTTGCAAACGGTAAATTTATTTACTTTGTAATGGACATAAGTTATAAAAGTTAAGTTTAATAAAACATTTAAATAATAAGTATATATAATATAATATGATCTTAATGCAGATTATTATACACTAGCTGTTGCCCGCTACTAAGTCTGCGTAGAATATGATTTCTACTTTATCCCATGGGAGCTTTTAATCCAAATTATCCTATCACCTAAGTCAGCACATACAATGCCTGTATAGGTACCAAATTTCATCAATCAATAGTCAATAGTTTCAGCCTAATTGTCGGACACACATCCAAAGAAACTTTCATATTTATAATATTAGTGTCACAGGTTTGTTTTGTAATAATTTGAATGGTATCAGTAAGAATATTAATAATGACTTTCGTGAGACATACTAAATTAATTATTATGTTACATTAAGTATATTACAGTGCGACAATCGCCGCGTCACGTGTGAGCCTCTAGCATGGCTTGAAACTAGTCGAGTTCCTCGTCAAATAATTACGTGAATAAGCCGAAAACATAATAGTTCATTTTTAGACAATTAATAATGTTCTTGCTCATGATGTTTAGAAAACGAAACTAGGTTATCTTTCTCGAAATTTGCACACCGAAATTAACAAAAAGTATACAATGTTCAAACTTTACATGTTCTAGTAGTAATAAGTAGCGTATCTATCTAGCATAAGTAGTACCGACCTTTTTATAGAGATAAATATGACTATACAAAAAAATATAAACTAAATTGTAGATCCATCTTAACTCACTCACATAACGTAACATAACAGCACGCCTTTTTATCACTGAAGGGGTAGGCAGAGGTGCACATTACGGCACTTAATGCCACTGTACAATGTAACACCCACTTTTCACTATTTATGTTATGAGTCCCATGTAATAAGGGGTGAGCCTATTGCCATACACTGGGTACATTTCCAGACTCCGTGCTACTACTGAGATTTTTAAAAACCCAGTAATGCTTTACCCGACCCGGAAATCGAACCCGAGACCCCTTGCCCAGCAGTCGCACTTGCGACCACTCGGACAAAGAGGCAGTATAAGTATTAGTAGTCTAAGTAAGTCTTAACTCACTCGTATATTATATATCACTTCTTAAATTGACACCAAAAACTGGGATGATAAGTATACAAAATCGTGTAAAGCAATACTAAAGCATTTGTCAAGCAAATAAGAAAGGTCACGAAACACGTGTTTTGTGAAAAATTCTGGTAATATCTTCAGATAGACTCCGTGCAAGCATTACTGGGAATCCGATGAATCTGCTACACAACTTCGAAATACGTCTCGCAAGAAATTTTACATGTCGAGAATTCGTATAAAGGTAGGTTAAAGAAATACTGTTTACATTGACTTCATTTGTAGACGACTAATTTTTATTTTAATGTCCGTCTGGTAGATTATTTAAAAACATTAGACACGTATTTTTTATTTTCTTACGAAAACGAATAGTTTCGACGATATATTGATTTAAAATGTCGCGTGACGTCACTTCTCAGTGCATTTTATACTAAGAAATGACGTTTTAGCCCCCACTCCTAAACTTTGATTCGTTTTATCTATGTATTGTTTTATTATACAACAAAATAAAAAAATACGTGTTTAATTACCTAACTTACAGACTAATTATATTTTTAATTTTCATATCCTGTCATCATCCCCATTGTCCTGATTTGGTGTCCTATAGGAATGTCTTAATTGACAGTTTCATTATTATTAGATATTAAACTGTCAAACACCAAGTGGTCACCGGTGACCGCGACCTATTGTTCTTTAATTGTGTCTATAAAACCGGTACTCGACGAGTTAATATTATATTCCACATTTGTGCACCAGTAATGGTCAAACGTGTTGATACTATGCTCACTGTTTATCTGTACAACCTATAATATGCATTCTATGATGTATTGTTGTTACACACGTAAATAAATAATCTTTGTTTTTATCTGTGTCTTCCCAAAATAGATATACATACATACTTTTATTACTAACAAAGACTCCTACAAATTATTGCATTTATCAGATGAAAAACTTAAATAAATACAGTTCTAAAAGATGTTGCAGTTTTTCCAGGGTCGTTCAAGAATGAACAAGTGTCTTACATCGATTCTTATGCTACGTACAGTTATTGCTAATAGTAGTAGTATTGTAAACGCACTTACGCCGTCATAGATACAATTAAGAAATAAGGAACTAATGTTCTAAATATTTTCTTCTCAATTATCCAAAACTTACTGACTCAATTGCTATACTTAATTAACTAAAAATCGCGGGTTATGTTATAGTATGTCTCACG
Organism: Spodoptera littoralis; assembly: GCA_902850265.1. NCBI lineage: Eukaryota > Metazoa > Arthropoda > Insecta > Lepidoptera > Noctuidae > Spodoptera > Spodoptera littoralis. The sequence continues at coordinate 10,247,942 of LR824545.2, forward strand.
ATAGTTATTATAAAAACTACTATACTTAATACATAACTATACTATTTTACAAACATTTTAAGAAAAATTAAACCAACCTTATTTCCCAAAACATAGCCTGTCCATTTCCTACTACAGAATCGATTCAGAGCAAACAAGCAGTGCAATATTGGCAACAAACAGCTGGGAACAGTTGGACACCGCAATTTATAAGCGGGACCGGCAGAAGAAAGGGTCCGCGTCCTGTTATTGTATCGGAAGGTGGCCCGGCCTAACGGGCTTACACGATAGACGTAAGAATATTCTAGATAGATAAGGAATTGTGACGTCATAGTTTTTATGGGATCAAACGAAAAAATAGATCATGCATGGGACGTGTTAAGTAATCAGCCATGCCAAGCCCATGCACATCCCCGCGACAGAGAGCCAGAGACGTTACAAGTGCGTTACCAGCGAGTCCCTACGACTTTTATCTACAAACCGGTTAAAGTTTTTTTATGGAATTAGCCGGTAAACGAGCTGACGGATTATCTAGTGGTAAGCAATCGGCATCGCATCATAGTTCGCAAACAAAAGTCTTATTTGAGAAATTACGAGAGTGACTCGCATAATATACTTGTGTCCACATCAAATATTGTCAAATTTTAAATGTAATGGTGGTAGAACTTTTTTGTTAAGTTAAATGAACCTTCAAAATAACTTACGTTACCGTCCAAGTGTAAAGAAATTAAAATCAGACCCAATAGCTTTATACAAACAATGATTACCTACAGCAGTTAACAAAGAAAACACTCACAAACACATAAAAAAGAGAACTTTTCAAATTATCCAATAAATAATTCTTAAAAAGCAAAAAGTCGTCCACTTCTAAACTTTCATAGGTCTACGGGGTCACATTTGCAAATACAGTCATTGTGTCTGTGTGAGTGTGTGGTTACACTGCGTCCCTTACGCACACAGATGAAAAAGGGACAAAGGTCACCGGCCACAGTCTTCTTATATTTGTTTAAGACGTGTATTGTACCCCAAGACCCTTATTTTAGCGATACATTTGTATATTGTATTGTACGTAATACCTGCTTGTTACGTTATAAGATGTTGTATTTAAAATAATATGTGTAAAATTGAGGGTTAATTGAAGAAACAGAGCAATTATATCTTTGCATAGGTTTTAATTCTCCAAAACATAAAAAAGCTTGTCCAGTAATTCCAAAAAGATAACGTGAATGTTTTTTTTATATCTGTTTCTGTCATCATACTAAGAACACTGGCCTCTATTCAAGACTTCACTAATATCGTAAAGGTTGCGATCAGAGGAACAAAATATAAAAAAAAACATATTTTGTGAAATACATAAAACAGAACCAACTGAATATCACAGATCACTCGATCAACGAAAAGATAGAAGATAAATAACACATTAATTATTACGTGTACGTAATTAAACATCATTATGAAAATGAGCCTAAACACCAATCACTCAATCGAAACACACTCAAACAAAATAAATTGAATCACAATTAGCGAATCGGAGCTAACTACGTAAAAGTGTCTTCCAATCTGTAACAAGACTGGTAAATAGAGGTTGGATCTAATAGGACCTCTAGAGGCTCTCAAACGTTCAATCAAAATGATAGGTAATTCAGTTACACCACCACTGGACGAATGCCGTCCTATTTTGTACAGGTGAAGCGAAAAGCGTTGACGAGTTTTAATGTTAGGTAGACAGTATAAAATGTATAAAATATATTCAGTCTTAGCAACGTGTCAATGATGATTTTTTCGGATAAATGTGCAATATTTAGTCATTATTACGTTTTTCGGTATGCTCACGTAATTATTTGAACTAGCAGAGCGACAGTCGCTGCGTCGTATGTCGCGGATTGCTGCTCATGAATATGAGCCTCTAACATGGCTTGAAACTAATTCAGTTCCTCGTCAAAATATTACACGGGTAAGCCGAAAAACACAACAATAATTTCTACTATGTCTCACGAAAGTTAAATATACAATTTTTAGTTAGTTGATCGAGTACACACAACTGATATAACTAAACATAGGGTCTCGGCTTCTCTTTTCGGTTTAAATAAAGAGTCGTTTGGTGTTTTCAATTAAAAAAAAACTTAAGTAATAGCAGGGACTCTAAAATTGTGTCCGGTGTATAGCAATTAGCAAGACACTTCATTATATTTATAATACCTATCGTGATACATACTAAATTATATATACACATGAAAATACTGAGAAAATCTCTACTAGTTTTGAACCACAGTTACTGAGTAGGCTCTGCGACATCATTATATCAATTATTCAATCGTTGAATTAAGCCAAGGATACACCAGTTGATAAATGTTCTGCAACACGTGTTGCCAGCGACGTTAGGTCAAGTAGCGCGATGTTGTCGGACTTTGGTCGACATGTCTGGCAACATCGACGTCGCAGTGGACATAAGTTGCGCGTTGTCGCCATACATGTCGTGCGACATTTGTCCTGTTGTGTATCCTTAACTTTATTGTAATCGATGTCGTTAAAATGTTGATCTGAATATAAATAAATATATTACTATGTACTTTGTATGTGAGTATACCCGTCGCATCGTCGACCACTACTCGTATCCCCTATTCCCTAATTAATCGTGTATCGCAGCAGTCTCCCGGGCTCCCTGTGGATGACCCATCTTGATTCGATTCGATTCGTACTAATACGAACTCGCTTCTGTGTTTTATCTTAGATATAACGAATATATGTACTTATCTTAATCTTTATCGAACTATTTTACATAGGTTATTGTCGACAACTACCACTGAGATTTTTTCTAAAAACCCAGTAGTATCTACTACTTTGCACGACCCGGTAATCGAAATCGAGACCCCTTGCCCAGACGCACTTGTTCGGTACTTACTCGGCAAACGTCAAAAGTAGATTAAAATAAAACTTGTAAAAATTCCATAGAATCCTACAGTACAAAAGCCTGAGTGAAAGGCAAGTCAAAGAGACGAAAGGCAATGGAAATATCAAATGACATAAATACTATTTTAAGCTAAATGAAAATGGTGAAAACTCTAAAGAGAGAGATAGATAGAGGTACATAGAACACTATATATTGTTCCTTACGTCATTTACATTAAAATAACTAACGATCACTTACCCATAATCTATATTCACATAATCCAAATTAAACATAAATAAATAACCAACTAATCAAAAAACATACACGTGCAAGCATCCAATAAATAATAAACGAACGTAACATAGTTTAAGATTAAAACACAAATCCTATCGCTCATCACAAGATAATACATACTTCGTTAAGCAAAGGTCATCTCAAGGGTCAAAACCAGGATTATCTGAACCTTCAGTAATTGCTTACGTTTAAGTACCTAAGCTAGTCATACTTACTGAAACTTTGTGAATAATAGATGGGTACTATGTACCTCTATATAACTGATTGTTTAATGGACTTGATTTTGATGTGTTTCAAAGTGTTTTATTAAGATGTTGTGGTATTTTGTATTTTTGGTTTCATATTTGAATGTTGAATGAATAGTTCTTGAGTACAATATGAGAGCAATTTCTTTTTTAAAGAATAAGCTAAGTTAGTTAGTACATTGTAGTTTCATGATGTAGTGAAGTGTCTTCTGACCTCAACCATTAAAACGACCGCACAGCAGCGTCAATCAACAGCCGGTGACAGTCAACTACTCACTACTATTTGCGCTTTCTCCGTGTAGGAGATTTTTTGATCTCCAGAATTGGGTCTGTCAATTGGGTATTTGCCTTCATCAAAAATAAATTATTTCGAATGTTCAATACAATAAAATGTTTAAAATAATCAAACTAATTTTTTTATCATCAGATTATATAACTAACTTAATTTTAGAATTTGTTCAGCAAATTTTTAAGTTATTAGTATGCTGTTTGACGCTAAAAAAACGTGACATCACAATACACAATCTTGTACAAAATTCATAGGAAAGTGTCGTTTTTGAAAGGTCGAAAAAAAAATCGATTTGACTAGTTAGCAAGTACCCAATTAGGATTAAAAATGTATGTTTACAGGCTCAGAATGATCACAGAGTACTGCTGTCAGCTTGGAATAGTCGCTTCTACGGTACCCGAAAAAAAAAAGAAAAAAGCAAACGTTTATTTTAAAAAAGGATTTATTCTTTCCTGACGTCACCATCTGGTTGATAGAGAACTTCATCCCATTAATTTCCAATATATACCTGACTGATAGGGCTCTATAGGTAAGTTCTTAGGTATGTAGGTACCCACAGATAACTGAAGCATCGTATAAAGCGATATCCCTTTAATAAAGTTTCATATTACGATCCTTGAAACCATTGAAGTGTAAATAATTTTAGCTCGGTGTGAGCCTACAGATATTCGGGGTCGATCGGTTTGAGTTAAAGGAATATATTAATTCTGTAATGTATTGTAAGTATAGAGAAAATTATCTAAATTGCGTGTTCGTGTTTTTTGGATGGAGTATGTTTTTTATAGTGATACTAGCTACTTTCGCACGGTTTCACTCGCTCTGCTCGGCGCCTATTAATCGTAGCGTAATATTTTATAGCCTATAGCTTTCCTCGATAAATGGGCTATCCAACACAGAAAGGATTTTTCAAATCGGACCAGTAGTTTCGAAGATTAGCGCGTTCAAACAAACAAACAAACAAACAAACAAACAAACTCTTCAACTTTATAATATTAAGTATAGATAAATCAGTCGTTGTAAAATATTTTATTCAAGAGTTTTCAATGTTGCATTGGCAGATTAAATTCTCAACCTCAAGAGCTTGGTTGATTAATGAAATGAAGTCAATATTATGAATAAAACTTTATTTTTTTTACATAGATTTTTTACAATGATATAAAAATGTTTCTTTTTATCATATCATACTAAAAAAAGGCCAATTGTGTGTACCATAACATAGATCTAAATATACACAAAGGGTTTTCAACATATGAAACAAATCTAAAATAGTAAAGCACGCATCACCACTAACCCACTGGATATAAAATAATCATTCTTCTAGATATAAAGTACCTTATAAAAATATAACCCGTCCAACTAATACCGAAGACGCATCCATTAAATCATTCCCACGCGTCTAAAAATTTAATTCACAAACTATCAAGTAATATGCGAACTTAACCCCCAAGAGACAACGGGCAAATTTTGCAAAAAGCAGCGCGGCTCGGTACATCGGGCCGGGCAAAGTTAGCGGATGTAATCGATACGGCCTTAGGGTTTTGGGTATAAATTAGAAGTTCCATCGATCACCGACGCCCTTTGCCCATCGGCTCGTACTTTATTGATAGTGAATGTTAACCGATAGTTCACTGAGTTTCTGAACGGCATCGGCATATGTATTTTTGGCCGGGTTTATTTGTGACTTCGAGGATTCAGTCGGGCACAAATTCACTGCTATACTTTCTTTTCTGCGAACCAGTTATCAAAACTTAAATTTATCTTACATTTATCTTTTCTAACAACATTATATCTTTACACTAACCAATAAAGATAAGCGAAAGCACCAATATCAGTAATATAAAACGATTAATAATCCCCTCAAAGCCATCCATATGACCATAGCAACGAGAAATTACGGTCCACTATTAAAAATTTTATAATACAATAAAGAAGAGCATTACTTATAAAAAAGGTGCTCGGGTCTGCCTATAAACATACATAGGTAAGAAGTAAAGAGCACTTAACGTTTCCTAAAGGATACATTATTGAGGAGAGCCTTAAAAACAACATTTTTACATCCTACGGTCCTGCGGCGCATATTTTATTGCGGGTTCTTGGGATGACCCCCGGATCGGACTATGTAGACTTCGCAAGCGTAGAGAAGGATAAAAAAATATTTTTATTTAATTTTTCGTATCAAACATGTAGTTACTTCATATGAGTAAAATGTGTGATGTTTGTTCATTAATTTGTCTCATGTTGTTCTTAACCTGGGTAGACACCCAGGCTTTGAAGACTCAAGGCCTGAGTGAATACGTTGCTAATGAGACGACGTGTTCCATTGTAGACCGCATCATCGCTTACCACCAGGCGAGATAGTGGTCAAACGATAGACCATTAAACATAAAAAAAAATCTTAAATATTGGACTAGGAAAATGTAACCCACCTATTTTAATTTATCTTTCAACTTATTGATGTCACACGCACTTGTACACACAAGTCTTTATATTTTTTATCCATTTTGGTGTAACCTGAAACAATTAAATACACAGTTATTAATGAAACTCGGGAGTCTATAAGCAATCTACGAAATCTGAGAAAACTGGAAAACGAGTTATTATTTGTCCTACTTTTGTAGAACTATCCTAATTGATCGTATCGTAAGAAAAAACATACGTATGAGTATATTTTTTGTAGGAGTACCTAATTATAAGAAAACCGCTAGATATAATGTAGGCTATGTTACATTCGTACCACTATGTCGGTTACCTGGCCGGTCCCGTGAGGGCAAGGGGCCTGATGGACGGAGCTCGGCAGCGCAAGGGTTAACCTAAGTCAACGTAAATATTTGAGCGATGTATGCAAGTTTGCCTTTACGTAAGTATCAGTGTTGTTTTAAAGGTTGACATTTGTAGCGTTTTTGAGGGTTAAACTTTAGTTACGGGTGGAAAAAGTTTTGTAATCTTTGTTCGGATTGTGAAACCATTCTTAGGGTTACAGAAAATAATGTTTTTATACCTAAATATACGGAGTGTTTATTTTTACTTTTGTTTTTTTTGTAATGGGGGAAAATCATCGAATGACTGCTCCCGCCTGGGTGAGGCGGAAGGGAGTGTCAGACTCCTACTGACTTAAAACCACCCCGTTCCTTCTCCTGCACGTCGAGCCGGAGCCCCGGTTACCCGTTAGGTTCTCCGCGACTGATGTAAAAGTATAAAAGGTTTTAGGTATTTATTTATTTATTTATTTATTTATTTATTTATTTATTTATTTGGACATCCAGTTGTTGCTACATTTTTATCATTAACTTAAAACTAGGAATTAACATCTTACTGCTAATGCACAACATTTGAAGGATATCACAGCATGCGTTGAGTTGAGAACACTATATCAATTAAATTTAATTTACCTAATTTCTCTGCATTACCAAATTTGCAATAAATTAGAAATTATATAATTAGTAACAACTTTTGTTATTACTCATTATACAATAGTCAACCCGGAATACAAAAATATAAATACAAAACAAAAGAAAACAAAAGAATAATCAAATATCAAAATAAAAGACACAGTCATTAAAGGCTCAAAAAAAATAAAAAAATTAACATTAAAATAAATATATAAAATCGGTTGCGAACAAATCAAGTCAACAGCAATATAATAACACAAAGTCAACAGCACACCACAACACTAAGCTTCATCTCTCAACAATCCCAGAACAGCTTTTTTGAATTTTGGCAATCTATCTATATATAATATCTATTCTAGGTATGTACAATATCTACTATACCTAATAATGTAAGTGCACTTCTAATCACACTACTTATAATATTATAAATGTGACAGTTTCTATGTTTAGATGTTTGTCCGTCAATCACACTGAAACTACTGAACGGATTCTGGTGGAATTTGGTATACAGGCAGGGTTTGGGCTGACTTAGGTGATAGAATATTTTATCTCGATTAAGTGCTCTAGATAAAACAGAAGTACGCTGGCAAAGCTGCGGGTAAAAGCTAGCAAGACACACTTTAAAACAGATATCATTGATTTTAATCGAAATTGTCCAGTAACGAATCGAATGAGTATCGACTCTTATCTCCGTATCCGTACAGAAATCACATTAAAATGAAATATATTTACTGTTTGCACATTTCTAAACTAGTGTTACTTAAAGGCCAGTTTCTCATATTTACAATATAGACTTTAAAAACTAAGAAAGGCCGAGTTCTATCTAAGTATTAAGTGTCTTATTATGTAATTCTAGAACCTTCTTCATAAACTAACAATATAAATGCGAAAAATAAGTTTGTAAGTGACTGCCTCGTTGGCCGAGGTGTCGCAAGTGCGACTACTGGTCAAGGGGTCTCGGGTTCGATTCCCGGGTAGAGCAAAGTATCACTCAGTTTTAAAAAAATTTCAGTAGTGGCACAGAGTCTAGAATTGTGCCCGGTAGGTATATGGCAATAGGCTCACCCCCTTTTACATGGAACGCATAACATATATAGTGAAAAGTGGATGTTACGTTGTATATTGGTATTAAGTGCCGTAATATGCACCTCTGTCTACCCCTTCGGAGATAAAAGGCGTGATGTTATGTAAACTTGTTGGTAATAGGAAGAAAATAGGCTCCCTTTAATGTGTTCAAAGCCTAATTAATCGTAAAATATAGTTCTACAGGACAAAAGGTCTACAGGACAATCAACGAAACCGACACTTAAAAAAAAATCAATTTGCACAGATGTATATAGCACCTAACCTAAAATTATTTTTATTCTAGGAACGACACATGTATATATTTTCATGCCCTACTACATAAACAAACTACTTGAAAGCCTAATAGATGGTTTCTAACAAACACCTCTAATGAAACACCTACGTTCCGATTTCTAAGCATACACGTGCATTGAGAACTTGTATAGGTTATGTTGCCTACTGGCATAGACATTAGTGCTAATTGAATATCAGTTGTAGAAACGTTTTAATGAGTAGCATTATATTTGAGGGCATATTATGTATGAAAACTTACAGCTAGGTGTAACATAAGCATAGATTAAATTATAGATCTGCGGCCAATAACAAGTTTCGGTTTATAGGTTAATTAAATTACTCGTTTGAATAGACAGCATGCGATGCAAAAAACTGATTTGAAACACAAAAAGAAAGAAATTTTGATGGGTAAAATAGACTTTATTAGTAGTGTGTAACTCTTATATTGGCTTGTTTAGTCGCTTGCGTACTCCAAAACTATCAGTACATGGTTATACACTATATTCTTAAGAATACTCATATGCATCATATTTGGTATCAACTACTTTGGATTTATGATAATCCAAATAGATTCTAGTCATGGTGGCCTGGAGTTTTAAGACGTCCGCTTCTCATGCAAAAGGTTGTGGGTTCGAAACCTACCGACGGTAAGCACTAATGTGACATTTTTTCCGCGCTATAACTATGTACTTTTAGACGCCACTGACAAACGGTTAAGGGAAACATTGCGAGGAACCTGGGTTTATAATGTCTAATTATAAGTTAATTGCCAACCTGCATTGAGCAAGCGTGGTGATTAATACTCAAACATTCTCCGTGTGAGAAGAGGCCTTGGGTCAGCAGTGGCTAAGGCTAATAAGGGATGAAAAAATAATAAAAGAATGTGGCAAAAGAGCTAGGAAGCCCAGGGAAATGATGATAAGGAATATATTTTGTGGCTATCTTAACAAATAAGTATCAAAATCGCTTTTTATAGACTTCCCACTACTATTCTTTTATGAAATAAAACTTTAAATACAATCTAAATTGGTACCTATACAAAACAGCAATAAAACTAAATTCCTTTAAATAAAACATAACATGAAACACATTACAGTAATGAAACGAATATACAAACAAACTGTTCGACTCGGACTGACAAACGGGAGGGTACCTACGTGAAAATTACGCGGAGTTTTATCCTGGGTTCGAACCCCGAGCTGTCCCTTGCGGCCGCCGGCCGAAAACTTTACCTTTGACCCTACATAAGAAATATATGGAGCTGTTTATTTGTGTCTCAAGAAAGTAAATATTATTTTTGATAGAATAAAGCTGTTGTAATAAGGTAAATATTATAATCTTAAGTTAAATAATATAAGTAGCGCCATCTAGTGTTAAGTTGGCAAGTTTCTCATAGACGTCGATATATTATCTGTATTCTTTCCTTTTGTCGTCTGCATGGCGCCCATCATGTGCTTTCTGTGTGATTTTTAATAAAACTACGAAATATAACAAGCATTATCTATTATTCAACCACATCCACCACTTCAACATGGTAGCAGAGCGTGGTTAAGTGGTTTCACGAAAAATTCAATAAATATGAAGTGCAATTATGAAATCAAATTACGATTGAGGTTATCCGGTCACAACGGAAAAGTTAGTTTTGAAAACGTCTGAAGCTACAAGAATATACGTAAATATGGCACAACAAGCTAAAATAGAAGACATCATGATACCTATTTTTGATGGGGCAAACTATTCGAGTTGGAAATTAAGGTTGGTTACTTTGTTGGAATACAAAGAATGCAACGAGGCCGCCATAGGCATAATGCCGGTGAAATATAAAAATACAGAAGCGGAATGGAAGAAGATGGATTTAAAGGCAAGGACTATTATTATGAGTACTATTTCGGACAAACAATTAGAATATATCACTGAGTGCAAGACAGCTTTTGACATATTACAAAAGTTCGACAAAATGTATCTTACTCAATCAACATCTCTTCAAATTATATGTCGAGGAAAAGTGGAAGCGATCAAATTAAATAATTACGACACAGTAGAGGATTTCTTCGTTGATTTTGAAAAATCCATAAACGAATTCAAAACAGCCGGAGGTAAAATTGATGAACCTGAAAAGTTAAGATACCTGCTCAGAGCCCTACCACCAAGTTATAGTTATATAGGAGATTTTCTGGACGTAATTCCTGAAGAACAAAGGACTGTGGACTATGTACATTCAAAAATAAAGGAGAAAAATATGACTATGTGCGATGACAAGAAAAATAATGTGAGTACATATACAACCACACCACAAGAGCTCAATGTTTTGTCTGTGGTAAGACTGGTCATCTCAAGAAGGATTGTTGGCACGCTCAGAGAAATAATCAAGGACAAAAAAGTTCTCAAGGAAGTTTCCAGTCGTCTAGTCGGGGTCAGCGAGGACATCAGAGGGATCCTACAGAGGTCGCAGCCGAGGCAGAGGTCAAGGCCACTCATCTAGCAATCATCCTAAAGGTGAATCTTCGAGCAACGGTCCCTCCCAGTCATGGACAGCTGAAGTATGTAAACCAGAAGTAAACCAGGTATCCGGATGTAATGAAAAGGTAACATTTAATAACAATAGTAATGTAGTTAATTGGCTTTTAGATAGTGGGTGCACTGACCACCTTATAAATGATTATTCATATTTTTATGACAGTGTAGATTTGAAAGATTTTGTTGATGTAAAATTACCAGATGGAAAAACCTTGAAAGCAACCAAAGTAGGTACTGTAAAAATGTATTTCAAAAACTATTATAGTGTGAAGTATGTAGATTTAGAAAATGTCTATTATGTCGAAGGAATAAAACAAATTTATTAAGTTTTTCAAAGGTAACTAATAGTTGTACAATAGTAGCTAAAAATGAAAGTGCTAAAATATATAATGAGTCTAGAGAGTTGATAGTTGTTGCTGATAAAATTAATAATTTGTATTGCTTAAAAGGTTATGTCTTAAAAAATGAAGTATGCACAAATTCTGTAAAGTTAACGCAGAAAGAAAAATGGCATAGGGCACTTGGTCATGTGAATTTTCAATACTTAAATAAGATAATAAATAATAAATTAGTTGATGGTTTGCCAGATAAAATTGAAAGCACAGAAATGAAATGTTCAAATTGTATTCAGAGTAAAATGACTAATGTACCTTTTGAAAATAATAGAACAAAAACTACTGAGATTTTAGAACTTATTCATACTGATTTGAATGGGCCACATAACACAACTGGTTATGGTGGAGAAAAATATTTTTTAACCTTTATTGATGATTATAGTAAGTGTACCAGGATATTTTGTATTAAAAGTAAAGCTGAAACTGCAAAGTGTTTTATAGAGTTTATAAATTTAGTAGAAAATAAATTTAATAAAAGAGTCAAGAAGATTCAGTGTGACAATGGTAGAGAATATTTAAATAAGGATATTTATAATTTTATAAGGTATAAGGGCATAGAGTTGTTACCATGTCCACCTTATGTTCATGAGTTAAACGGAGTAGCGGAGAGGTATAATAGGTCTGCTATGGATATAGGTAGATGTTTAATGAGAGAAGCTAAAATACATAGGAGGTACTGGCCTGAAGTAATAAAAACAGCAGCTTATTTAAAGAATCGTACTATTGCAAATACAGTTGAAAATAAAACTCCTTATGAGATATTTTTTGGGGTCAAACCAAATGTAGAGCATTTAAAAATTTATGGAAGTAGAGTCTATGTTAGAGTTCCTGAAGTGTTAAGAAAAAGTAAATGGGATGATAAAGCTCAACTAGGAATTTTAGTGGGTTATAATGAAAATAGTTACAGAGTTTTGTTAAATAACAGAATAATTAATGCAAGGCATGTACAGGTAATTGAAGAAAATACTCAGTTAATTTGTTTGGAAAAAGTAGACAATCAAAATAATAAAGATTTGGAAAGTGATAATACTTTAGATGTTTCAAATGAAGAGGTTAAAAATGAATATGAAACCGATGAAAACTTTGTAGATGCAGATGAGACTTATTCTAGTAGTAACGTAAATAATAATAGAGAAAATGACGTTTTAGTAGAATCACAGAAAAGAAAGAGAATCCCAGTTTCTAGATATGGTAATCCAGTTACACACTTTATTTATGTTAACCATATTGATGCAAATGTACCAAATTCATTCGAGGAGGCGATGAACTCCAATGATAGTAAGCAATGGCAAATAGCCATGGATTCTGAAATAAATAGTTTAAATAAAAATAATACTTGGCAAATTGTAGAAAAACCAAAAGATAAAAAGGTAATTGATGTTAAATGGGTTTTTAAAAAGAAAAGTAATAATGAATATAAAGCTAGATTGGTTGTGAGAGGGTTTCAGCAAAAAGATTTTAATGAAAATGCTTACTCACCTGTTGGAAAAATGCAAACTTTGAAAATTTTATTGTCATACAGTTGTAAAAATAAATTATTTGTAGAGCAAATGGATGTTGAAACAGCCTTTTTAAATGGTTATGTAAAGTCAGAAGTTTATGTAAATCAACCAGAAGGTTATAAAACAGGAGATAATAAAGTTTACAAATTGCAAAAAGCTCTCTATGGTCTCAAAGAAAGTCCTAGAGTGTGGTATGATTGTTTTGATATATTTATAAAAACTTTGAATTTTGTTAGAAGTAGTTATGATTACTGTTTGTATGTTAAAAAAGCAAGCAAAGATCCAATATACATATTAATATTTGTTGATGATCTTTTAATATGTTGTAAAGAAAAATAAAATAAAAGAGGTGAAAACAAGTTTAATGAAACGATTTGCAATGAAAGACTTGGGGAAAATTAAAAGCTATATTGGCATAGATATTGAGTATAATGATGATAAAAATGTGATGACATTAAGTCAAACAAAGTATATTGAATCTTTGGCTGCAAAGTATAATTTGGTAAATACTAAGTTATATGATACTCCTATGGAAACAAATTTAAAATTAGAGCAAGCTAATGAGGTCGATGAAAGTATTAAGTACAGAAATATAATAGGTGAATTATTGTATATTAGTACAGGCACAAGACCAGATGTAGCGTACAGCGTTAATTATTTGAGTAGATATCAAAGTTGTTATAACCGAACACATTACAAATATGCAATGAGGGTGTTAAAATATTTGTATAAAACTAAGAATCTAAAGTTAACATATTATGATAATGCAGATGCTGATATTTTAGACTGTATGGTTGATTCAGACTATGCAGGGGATAATGTGGATAGGAAGTCTACAACAGGTTTTATTATAAGATTTTTTGGAAATTTAATATTTTGGAAAACACGTAAACAAAATACAGTAACTAAATGTTCAACTTTTGCAGAGTATATTGCATTGTCAGAGGCAGTAACTGAAGTATTTTATAAGAAATTTGTTAAGTGAGTCATTTGATATAAACTTTTGTTATCCAATAAAATTGTATGAAGATAACTCAGGTGCAATTGCAATAGCTAAGTATGGTAACTTTACTAAAAATTCAAAGCACATTGAAGTGCAATATCATTATATAAACGAGAATTATGAAAACAAACTTATTGATATAATTAAAATTGATACAAAATGTAACTTAGCAGATATGTTGACTAAGAGTCTAGATAAGTCAAAATTTTTGAAAAACAGGTTTGAATTAAGATTAATTTAGTTAAGAGTTCAGATTATTACTTTAAAGTACTGTTTAAGTAAAATATTAAAACTGTAATAACTTTAAAATACTGTTCATGTAAGATAAAATGTTAAGATTATAAATTTAAGGAGGTGTGTTGTAATAAGGTAAATATTATAATCTTAAGTTAAATAATATAAGTAGCGCCATCTAGTGTTAAGTTGGCAAGTTTCTCATAGACGTCGATATATTATCTGTATTCTTTCCTTTTGTCGTCTGCATGGCGCCCATCATGTGCTTTCTGTGTGATTTTTAATAAAACTACGAAATATAACAAGCATTATCTATTATTCAACCACATCCACAACTTCAACAAAAGCAGTTTCTTATCTTTACTCAGTACTCAATACTTTATTGCATTTCATAATGTATTTTACAACAGTTGGCATTGTTACAAGGTAGAGAAACAATAATGGACCCTGTAGGGTACAGCAAAAGTAGTATTTTGTAGAGGAGAAGATGAAGAGCACTTTTTTTTATTTACGTAATATATTGAACTTTAACTGCAGAAATACTGAATGCATTAATTATTGCCAGTCGTATTAAGAGACCACACTAAGGAAACAGATTAATCAGATCTAGATGCAATTGTAGCATTGCTTAACTCAGTCTTATTACAAAACTCCTTAACATATACCTCATGGGAAATGTTCTCAATATTTGTTCCAGCTGCTTACATAATCATTAAATTATGAAGTAACAATCGCACATTTCTTTTATTCCGCCACATTTTTTCCGTCGAACTATCAACTCTAAACATTTCCACGACCAGCCTCAAGGTTTGGGGGCATCTCCAGTATTCTTATCTACTTACTTGGCATCTATAGCTGAACGAGCCTCAGGAGACCAGGCCCCGCCTCTTATGACCTGTCAATGACTAGTAAAATTTAGAACCGACCCACCATTGATATAAATGTTTTTTTGTTCCCAAAACGACCCTTGAAATTGTAATTTAGTGAGGTGTTCGAATGAGATGTTGTATCGAAGTATTTCGAAGTGTTGTAATATCCATTCAAGTTGATGATATTATTCTTGTTTCTAGCATTGGAGATGGTTTTTGTGTTGTTTTCTGTGGACATTTGTGTGGTGTGTGATTTTTGTGTTGTTATGTTCACAAAATAGAGTTCAGTTTTCTTATAGACTTTATATAATAGTATGTATGACAACTACTTGAGGATTACAAACGGTTAGTTTAAATAACCTATATATCTGTAGATTTACTTACTATAGATAGAATTCCGATATGAGCTCCATACAAAATGTGTAAAAAGTAATTGGAACTGGCCGTCCGTCTTACAAACAAACTTAAATAAGACTAAAGATTGTTAGTGTTACGAACTTATATCTGATTTTGTAGCATATTAACAAGAAAAACTAGTTTATGTTTCCAAACTGACATCGATATTTGATTTGGTTTAAAATTCGATCAGGTAATTTATGATGAACAACGATGCCAGTGGCAGAGTTAATTATTTAAAGATTAAATAGATTTAACCAATGATAACATCGACACACATGAGTTACTCAAAATCGATCCTTAAATGGACTACAGAACATTAAAAATTCCTCTTACGCCTTTAAATATTCCCATCGCGTCCTGGCCGAGAGATTCGACGCACGCTTGCATGATGCATATCAGTCTACAAATCTGCAACATATTAAATTCCGAACGGATTTTTAACGTTCACTCGCGTGCTTACATTTATACACTGACAATTATGTGTATGTGTGCCGTGTAAAATATGATACGAAATTTTTCACGAGTTGAATGTATGTCGTTACATATTTTTACGCGGTTAAAAATTGTGGTTTTCTGCTGTCTGTGTTTTAAAAACTATGGTACGTATGTTAGTATTGTAGGGACTAGTCAGTTTTACTATGAATCACTTAACAAACGTTTCGTACTGCCTTTTATTTCAGAACTAGCCGATCTCTTAAAGTTACTGGTGATGTTATATTAACTTTTACAGAATTATGTCAGTTTATTGTGTGTTCATAAATGCGCATATTTTTTTAAAGTCCAAACCTATTGTTTAATGATTAGTATGTTTATTTGGATAAATCAACAACATACCTATACTTAACCTCAAAAATTTAAAAGTTTCCAACCTTAAAAGTTCTGTAGACTCCCAATTTTCGGTAGACATTGAAAATCACAGCATAATCTTAATCGAAACCAAAACTTTTTCTAATATGGTAAGTACTTACATCCATACGCATTCGAAATTTAACAGCATTTTTCGCAAATCGCACCTGGCGATTTGTCCAACCAATAGCTGACCGGTCTTCCCCTGTACGTTCCATTCCACTGACCAATGGCCGACCGGTTTCTCATGTCGCGTGCGTGCCCAGTTTGACCACTAGGGGAGCACCCCAGGCCACGCGTAACGGTCGCGCGTGGACTACTCGATTAAAATTTACACCGTATAAACATCGAATGGACCACGGATGGTTAAGAATCACAGATAAAGAATCCTTTATGATTTCGATACAGGTATTTAAAGGACAAAAGATTTGACACGTACACATTTATTTGACCACTTACTGGCCACAAAGGGTCGTATGAAGATTTTTCTCCCTTGTTACTCTGTCGCGTACCAGACCTGTTTTCAGATGATACCGTACAATAGATGTTTGTAAATAATGGGATGAAACAGATATTCAAGAGATTTATATTGTTGGTTCAATGGATAAGTTAAATATCCTACGATTTATTTGATTTTGTGTCAGCACGCTTTTTTTGGTTGCGTTTTTCAATGGTTGGTTTGGATAAGAGTTTGTTGTTTGATGTATTGTTGCTTGTAGATTGAATTAAAACTTTAAAACATTTAAAAAAATATACATACCAGATTGAACACTATAGTTTCAACAATGTTAACTACTATTTATGAACTGCTCAATATAAGCGTCAGATTGCTTGTCATTTGTGTAGGTCCTTAATAAAATTCAGTACCAAAAAATGTTTCCTCGAAGCACAATGTCGGGACAATTGATTACTAAAAACCTCTTCATTTGTATTGTACGTAAGACCGTTCGGACCAGAAACAAGAGCAAGGAGGGCCACATTCCTCATAATCCCGCCCTAATGCCCTGTCCTCTGCAAGGGACATTTCCATTTATTATTGAGCACTTAATTTATGTGTTTTGTTATGGACCGACAACTGGCGAAGTTTCACAAAACAATCCAATAAATACTCACATAAAACAAAATCAAAACCCTATTCTATCGCCCACAATTTAAGCTCCAAATTGACTTGCAAACAAACGCCGTTTAAGCCAATTTAGTCCGCAGAGAAAAAACTGCTTCATCGGACGTTTTAAAATGAACATAAACAAGCAATTTTAAACTCTTCGCTCCCGAACTTAGTGTGCAAATTTTATGAAACGTGGGAAGTTCTTTTAAATCTTTTCGACTTCAAAAATATGAAATTTTAAAAGTGGAATTGAGGTTTTGCTTTGCGAAAATCTGCCAAAATGTTTGTGAGAGAGGGTTGAAAATTGACATCTAATTTCGGTGAGTTAGGTCGTTTTTGGTAATAGTTCGATCACTTAGAATTGTTTAGACAATGTACCCAGCAATCCGTTCTCTTCAGAGCCAGGTTTTGTTTAAGAAGGGGTGAAATGACATTCGGGATAACTAAATCCGAGGGACTTGCTGGAGTTTAGAGGTCATTTTTCAAAATAAGTAATCGGGCATTGGAAGTATCTGTACAATAGCCAAAGGATTATTGACAGAATAGAATTAGAGAGGGTTGAATTGGGAACAGCTCTGATTTTTATAGCATGAAAGTTTTAATGTAAAGCTTAAGGAAGGACCTCATTTTTTAAATATTATTAAGGTACTGGCCTCTATTAAGAACATTCTATTAAAAAAAACAGAGAAAACAGAAATAGTATCAAATACATAATAATGCACTTATGGCAGTCGATTAAAAGCTAACAATATAATATTAATAAGATACAATTTATCTATTAGACCATTCCTTTTTAACATACTACTGACATCAATAGAACAAAATTCATAAACGTTTTAAGCAACAATTTATTCCGACGTTCTATTTTATCGAAATAAAAAATATATCATGATACAAAAATCTACGGAGAGAGAAAAACTAAATGACTCAGCTCAAAGTGGTATAATATGATATTCAGAGAGAAGAGAGCTCTTCAAACATGGCGTACATAATGCCTATGAAAGCATAAAAAATCAAGAAAATTCCATGTGAACCGAAACACATGGAGAATAAACATACGAAGTAGATACTTACAAAAATATGAAATTCACCACAACATTTGCTGGGGACGGCGAGTTTTGTACCGTCAGCAGAAGCAACGATACAAATATTAAGGAAAAATTACCAACTTTCGTTATTATTTTTTATCTGTGCATCAGGTTTGCACTAAAAATAGGTACGGTTCGATTATTTTGAACCTTGATTATTAGTATTTAATAATCTAATATAAAAAAGGTTTCTTTGATTTTGTAAATTAACTTCTCAGTTTCGCACGTTTTGTTTTTATAATTAGTAACGACCATTAACTATTTTTAAAACACATTAATGTATACAATACAAACTACATACTATAGCAATGCGTTTAAAAACTAACAATTGTAATCATGAATTATTATCTTTTATGTAGTATGTAGTAAATATTAAGTAATTTAATGATAATCTAAATATTTCGTAACATTTCCATCAATATTTAAAGTAACCAAATAAAAGTTTAAATAATATTCAACAATTCCTTTTTTGCTACCACTATATGTTCAGTCGTCCATAATGCGAGTTGATAGGTAGATGTATTAAAAATAGTATACATTAGACACGAATACGACATAATATAAACATACATATACAACATAGTATACGAATAATTCCATATATCATATCTAAAGTATATTAGATAAGGATTACAGAGCGCTTTACCACGCGCTAGAATTTTTCCACGAACCAAAGTAAATTGATGTAATTATATTTCTGTAGACGTCTTCTAGGAATCCAATACTCAGTTGAAAGTACTGTTGGTTTCTCTGAACACGATATTTACTTAAGAAATAATTTATTACATGGAAGGTTTGTAGACCACACTAGACCGATTTTTTCGTTAAAAAAATATCCAGCAGAATCAAACTCTTTCAAAGGTTCAAATCATCTTAATAGTAATGAATGCTGTTGTAGCAGCGCGACAGTCGCTGCGTCGCGAATCGCGGAATGCTGCTCATGAATATGAGCTTCTAGCATGTCTTGAAACTAGTCGAGTTCCTCGTCAAACAGTTACGTGAGTTAGCCGAAAACATAATAATATGTCTCACTAAAGTATTAATATAAACATTATTTATCATCCATCTTAAAAAGCGAAACATAAAGATAGATTCATTTATCAGTATTGAATTAAATTGTCCCCAAAAATCTAAGCTGAAGACAAGTTATAAAATAATAACAAACGAAACTTCTTTATTTTGACACGCGACGTATATACAAGTACACTCTTTATAATTATGAATTCAGATAATCATATAACGACAACATCAGTCTGATCCTTCGCCTCAGCATTAGCCAGGCCAGCCGACCGTAAGTACAATTTAAACGGGCCATCAGTCCACCACCATTAGTTACCTATTGACACATAGACGGATCGCTACGTGCTTCTTCTGACCACACCTACTAGGCTAACTCGATTGTTTCTCGTAATTAGATTTGTGAGATTGTGGCAATGGCAAGATATAACTTTGCTTAATCCAATAAAAAAATCAGACTGCCTCGTTGGCCGAGTGGTCGCAAGTGCAACTGCCGGGCAAGGGGTCTCGGGTTCGATTCCCGAGTCGTGCAAAGTATTACTGGGTTTTTAAAAAAGTCTCATTAGCAGCACGGAGTCTGGAATTGTGTCAGGTATATTGCAATAGGCTCACCCCCTATTACATGGGACTCATAACATAAATAACGAAAACGGGGTGTTGCATTGTACAGTGGCATTAAGTGCCATAATGTGCACTTCTGCCTACACCTTCGGGCATAAAAGGCGTGATGTTATGTTAAAAAAAAATATCTTTTCTAAAATTGTCGCCAAGATAATGTCTGTTTGTATTTAAAAACAGGTTTTGTCTCTTGTTATTGGTCAAGTATTAAAAAGAGCAAGAGATATAATTTGAGCATGGTGCCTACCCTTTTAAAGACTTTAAAAATAAATATGTAGTATTATCTATAACAACTTGGAATTGAATGTAAATAAATCCAAGAAATGTTAATAGTAAACAAGTTTAACTTCAAGATAAATAGAATAATATGTAAAATTTAGAAGATTTAAAGAAACCCATGGTTACACCTCTTGATCTACAGTAAAACCAAGACTAAATCGAGCTTAGCGAAAATTCGTAGTAAGGAGACGGACAGTTGCTAAGATTAATGTGGTCTCCAGTTTTAGTGAAACTCTTACTCAGATAGCTGAGAGGTATTTTTTGTTCCAAAAGTGCACGTAAATCGTATAAATCATTATCTACGTAACCCCTTAAAATGCAACGCGGTCTAAACCACCCCCGCGGGTTTAAAAGTACGTATAATGGAAGCTAATAAATAACACGGGCAGGTTTTCACCCTAAACAAACATCACTCGACACCTACATACCAGTCATTGCCACATCGTCATGATAAAATACCGTCATAAGCCGAAAGCCGAAAAACTGGACCCCTATAACTGAGAGTAATTTGTCTCATGCACTGAAAACGTCTTCAGTTTAACCCAATACACTCGGTCCTAAGTAAACTTTAGGTAAACTTAAACGGCCGAGTCCCTTTCTCGACCACATTCTAAATAAATAACATCTAATGGGGGACATTCATCAGTGTTTCCACGTTTTTAGGTGGGTAGACCTCACTCCCCTAGCTGTCTGCTGTTTTGGAAAAGTCCTTTCCGAACAAATCCAGGAAACTATGAACAGGAATCTGAGCTTTACGCGGTTGTTATAAGGTTCATTTTAGTTTATGTGATTATCGAACAAATTACGTTTGTTAAATACACAGATTAGCAGCGGCGAGTGCAGAGATATGAGAGGGGGGAAGAATGGGTGGGCGGCGGGGTGTTACGGGGCCCACCCAACACCCTTTTTTGTTATTTTTTGTTGCATTTTTTGCGTGAGCGCGTGCAGGGTTTTGGACTGCATAGGTAAGTAATATTATTTGTTGTAATTAACGTGAGCACGGATGTCGAGGATGCTTTTGAATAATTCAAACATTACGTGTATACTGTCGCTGAGAAAATTATTTAAAAAATGCATTTTGTTTTTGTTGTTCTTTCCGTGTTTTTCTTTATACTTTTGTAAGCATGCATTCTTTACTTAAACATTACAAAATGATTTTTTTTCCATTATACCGAACTAAATACTTATAGAAAAATATTTCTAATAAACAATACGAACCTCACCACTCACCTACCTTCGTCCTTTCTGTAGACCGATTATGTAACATTGAAAAAGGTCCACAGATAAGTTGGACAGACACGGTTCTTGAGCGGGGAGGTGTCACCCTGGACACTAGATAGGGCTGATGAGGGTCACCGGGACCTTCGTACCATTTGTACTTGTAAAAGCTTTACTTATATTTAAATATTGCTCGGTGGTTACAAAATGGTGGTGGTATTTTTTTGGGTTTATTTTTAGTGTTACTTTTTTGGTTAGTAGAAGAATGTGTTTAAATGATTTTAGTTGTTTATTTCAATCTATTTAGAAAAACTAGGCAGAATTGTAGATCTATGCAGATATACAAAGTTAAATACACTCCTATGAATGGCCACTATAGTTATTAGTTCCGTAGACAATCGGACTAGTGGGTGCACCTATTGCCATAGACGGGACACAATTCCATATACTACTAGCGGACCCGACAGACGTTGTCCTGCATATTATTACAATATTTCAAGATATTAAGGTTTAAATAACCTAGACATCGACTGCAGCGCCATCTGCCGGGCTGATTTGTGAATCTAAACCATTCAGGGCGCCACTCAAACGCATACGGAAAAATTCATTTAAATCAGTCAAGCCTTAGGAGGAGTTTAATGACATACACACGTACAGCAGAATTATTTATAGTATAAAGAAAAGTGAGAAAACAAACTGCTTTTCAATTACTAGTCAGCGTTTTGAAATATTTCATATAAAAGCTATTACAATAATAAGATAAATCCTTACTAGATAAAGTTTTCCATATGAGGGAAAGAGACAGAAAATATTGATGCATAATAAGTTATTAGTTGTTGGTAAAAGAACGAATTGAAAATTTGTAAGAGCATAGCATGCAGAATGTGCAATATTGCGAATTTGTGCCGAAACCGACCGGTAACAAGTTGGACTGTATTTTAGCAAGTTGCCGATAGCCAGAGTAACCATGCATTTTGTTTCATATTGGACGTTTCTGTCTATGAAATTATTTTATTTATAAGGGACACCTGTCTTGATAAAACTTCTATGATTCATTTGTAATTCATACTTAATATTCATTTGGTAGTTGAATTTTATATCAAACTAGCTACTTCCGCGTTTTCACTTGCTCTGCTATTAATCGTAGCGTGATATTTTATAGCCTATAGCCTTCCTTGATAAATGTGCTATCTAACATAGAAAGAATTTTTCAAATCGGTTCAGAAGTTTCGGAGATTAGCGCGGTCAAACAAAGTAACAAAAAAACTCTTCAGCTTTATAATATTAGTATAGATTTAGGCAGCTGGATAGTGTTTAAAATACGCCAAAGTAACCGATTCTAGGCAGTTCGATAGGTAAGTAAGTACTAGTATAAAAGAAACTTTTTATTAACAGTAGCACAATTTTAGATACTACTCTGGCCGATCTAAAACCTTTTATACTCCCAACGTGGTCGCTTTTATGACATTTACACTAAGTCTAAACTACTAACAACTTTTCACTAAACAGTATAAAACGTAAATGTAAATGTATGTCGCGGAGAACCTAACGGGTAACCGGGGCCCCGGCTCGACGTGCAGGAGAAGGAACGGTGTGGTTTTTAGTCAGTAAGAGTCTGACACTCCCTTCCGCCTCACCCAGGCGGGAGCAGTCATTCGATGATTTTCCCCCCTTAAAAAAAATAATAAAAAAAAATGTAAATGTATAAAACATTTCAATTCTATCAGCCACATGAAAAATAATTAAAATAATAATCATATTGTCCTACCCAAAACAAAAATGGTCGTCACACTACCCAAAGCAGCTGGCAAAGGCTAGAGAGGAAACGGTAACTGAATGGAACTAAATTCCAGGCGCCTCCAATGGTGGGTACAGTCGCGACCGTGCTAGCTGGACTCGTCGGAATGCTGTTAGCAATTCACGACGCGACTGTACCTAACCTACTGTTGTATGGACTTTTAGATTGGTAGGAAATTAATGCTCGGGGTTTTAAAAGTTAAATAAAATTGGAAATTGCTGAAGGTTAGGTTCAAAATAAATATATTATAAAGGTTCAATGACCGTATTGTATATATTGTAACAGTGGCATAATGTGCACCTCTGCCTACCCCTTCGACGATAAAAGGCATGATGTTATGTAGAAACGTAGTAGTAAGTGTTTTTATTTGCTCATGATAGCAATGTTTAGCTACCCGGTTTACTTTAAATCTTATTTCCGCTAATGCCAAAACAGATTTTAAAGAACAGTTACAGTAATACTTACAACAGGAATGGCTGACACGCTTTACACACCTACTAGCGACTCCAGTCTTTACCTACCTGAGCGGTACATTTACGAAAAGAAGCCTAAATATTTTTCTTTAACATTCAGAAAACATACCACATAATATCATAAAATATACTATCAAAATGCGAAAGTAAAAACCCGAAATAAGACACCGCCTTTTGTTTTCATTGTTTGCGTACCTATAACGAGACGCGAGCAACGTAACAAAAACAAAAGAAAATGGCTCTATTATGTGAAAACAACCCAGAGACTACCACGGTTATATTCACCCGTGGGCTGAATTTATACGATATACTCTGTATTCAGTTAGCCAATGTTTGTTGAGACCTCATACGCGTTCTGACAGCCCCTCGGTCGTCTAGACCAAACCTTGTCGCGAGAGGGGTTGAGTCTCACACAATACTGGTCCACAGAACATATTTCGAATATCCAAAAGTATAAATTTCGCCGGTAAGCTATCGACTTACTTTTTATATTCGACGGAATCGTGGTATCGGGAATGGGCCACTGTTTTGAAGACAAACAGGGTGTGCGGCTGGAGCAGTTTTCTAAAATCTTTGTAAACTATATCGCCATGTATATGTAAGGTGTTTTTGTTTATGATTTGTTCGAGCGCCTGATACGTAATCCTGAGAGGAGAAGGTGCTTCGATAACCTTTATTTTGTAAATCAAAACGTGTAGCTGAATTTCCATGTGAAAATAAATTACCTATAACTTGTATAGACTTTACCCGCATAAAGGTCACTCGTAACTTACAAAGTTGATATTTCAGAAGTAATTTATTGATAAGACACGCGAACACAAGACAACCACAAACTCCCTTAAAAACTAGACAAAAAAGAACATAACATAGTTGTCACAAGCAGATGCATGTATTTTTTTTAAGGGGGGAAAATCATCGAATGATTTCTCCCGCCTGGGTGCGGCGGGAGGGGTGTCAGACTCTTACTGACTAAAAACCACCCCGTTCCTTCTCCTGCACGTCGAGCCGGAGCCCCGGTTACCCGTTAGGTTCTTCGCGACAAGCAGATGCATGTATAGGTATAATTTATTTGTTTATAGTAAAAGGAAATGGATGGATACAGGTCGTTTCCAACCGGCCTATCTGGAAGTCATTGGGGGAGGCCTATCTTCAGTATTGGACGTCCTGTGGCTGATATGACGATAATAATAATGATAGTACTACTACACAGATTTACAATATGAACATTTTACATAGATAGAGCTTTATCTAATTTGTCCATCATTTCCATAATGTGTCCAAATGCAATGAGATAAACAACGCTAAGTTCATCGGAAACGACTACAAAAATGCATTAGACGCCTTTACATAGCTACTGACAATACTTACTGGGCGAATGAAAACTTTGGTGTAAATACCAATAAGACTACGGTCATGGTACTTACCTTTACTCGTCTGTCGAAGAACTTTTACTCTAATTAACATTATTTACCGTCTCAAGTTGTTGTAAGATAAGTGTAACACGTAGCTTTGCCAATATGGAAATTTAATATGGGAGGAAGATATATTACCGGAATGCCCAAAAGACGATACGCCCTTGAATAAAGTCCCTAAGCAACTAAACTTATCA
This sequence comes from Spodoptera littoralis, assembly GCA_902850265.1. Lineage (NCBI taxonomy): Eukaryota > Metazoa > Arthropoda > Insecta > Lepidoptera > Noctuidae > Spodoptera > Spodoptera littoralis. The sequence continues at coordinate 10,273,360 of LR824545.2, forward strand.
ATCAAAAGTCCTCAAGTATTCCCTTTATTCAAAAAATCAATACTATCAATCGGAGTCTACGTACAAAACTTTTAATTTCAAACTACCCACGCTCGCAACATAGACACAAAACTACCCTACAACTACATATTAAGTACGACCTCAACAAAAGGAGTTTCTAATGCTTACGTTCTCCAACCTTAATCTTTTTGTACCTCTAATTAAATTAGCAAAACCCAGGAGCGCGGAAACTGGACACGCACACATTGAAACGACCCTCTTCTTACGCACACGTACACAGCACACAATTAGAGGACGATGTAAAGTGAAAGGAGCGTGGCTGTGTGTGGGTAAGATCGCCGTGCGTGTATATGTGTGTGTTTTAGTTAAGGGTCGTCATTTCTCTTGGACCCTCCCCCGTAGTGTCCGCAGAAAGGTGAGTTAAGATGGATTTGTATAGAGTTGCTAATACTGCTGTAATTTTTTGCAAAACTACTCTTTGTGGGATGTCCAAAATTAAATATTTCCGTTAAAAGTATAATTTCTTAAGTTCTTTGTACGTATTATGATACTATGATAAAAGGTAAGAATTGGGCAGCTACCATCACATGTCCTCGTTACTGACTACTGCATGTGCGATTTCAAAACACTGTTTAACTTCATTTTCCATTTTTTTTTTGTAATTTTATTAACGGTGTGCTGATTAATATAACTGGATCATTAGAATCTATTAATTACAAAAAAAAAATTAAGTAATTCCTACAAATCCGACATATCAAAATTAAATACCATATATTGTAGATATGTACAATTAATACCAGACATCGTTAACGAAATTTTGACATGGGCTCTCCCAGGCTTCAGCACTAAACTACTATAAAACAATGCATTTCGCCCATAAGAGTGAGGTTGCTTACCAAAAAACTACGGTGGTATTATCAGCTCTATATATTTGTAACAGACAAACAGACATCCCCCGGCATCCTCCCTCGGACTTTAATATTGATCAGTGTCCGGCGGCGGTCAGGTAGTGTCGGCCACGAGATGGCGCATGCGTTATACCTGCCCTTAGACGCTTTGTTGCAACTTATAGCTACTTATGGATACTTATAGGCCTGTTGACTTATTACGGGACCGCTTACGGATTCATAATGGGTATACATTTTTATGTTTAAAAGTTATGTTATATTGTTTTGAAAATGTTTGCAGTTTTGTTTGATTATTGTTTGAGACTATTACTATTACCTCATTCCGTTAATTGCGACTTACATCTTTTGTGTGCAAGAGTTACTTATCTTTCTTCTGTTAGAAGAATAAGAAGTGCAAGAGTCACTCGCCACTTATGAATATGGGCCGTGTATGTAAGTAGGTACACGAATAATTGGAAGTAGGAGCTCGCTTTGTAAATGATACCTAAGTGAAATTACGAAACACAGACGTGATAAACATAGTTTTATTAATGCATTCAATTCATTACTAAATATATACAACTTAAGACACAAAAAATTAAAAAAGCAACATACCGGTCGAACGTATAACCTCCTTCTTTTTTGAATTCGGTTAAAAAATAAAATAAAAGAAGACTAAACATAACTATTTCCACAGAGCATCGAAAAATTCGTCCGCATCGACGTCTGTGGGGAAAGTATCCAGAAGGCTGGCAGCATTGCCACGTTGTATGGCAATGCTTAACCTCTGACCGAGAAGAAGACCAGCCCTCTGGTCACGAGATGACGACCAGGCGTTTCGAAATGTTTTTGAATAATGTATGGGCACTCGTACACACAGACACAAGTCAATTGTAATATAATGTTTTAATATATGAAAATTAATGGTTATATCTGGACATAGTTACATAGTAAACTACCTTTTTTATTTGACCACGTGGTCAAAACTATGACTGGAAAATTAACACCTATATTATGAAACTTAATTAGAAGAAGGTAATCGGTTTTAACAGTGAGTACTTTAAGTCGTTTCATCACGCTTACATTCTTGCAGACTGGACAGTTTACTACAAAGACATAAAGTTTTAGAACTGTAACTGTGACGTCATCGCAGGAATTCATTTGGTAATATCATCATAGTGGTTCTAATGAAGTATAAACAGACATGTAATGAATTGTTGACTTTAGTCAAAGTACCAAATTATGGTAAGTACTTTTGAAACGTAAACAAACACAAAATAAATAATAGTCTGTCAGTCTGTCCATCAGTGAAGCTAGGTGAAACTAGGTGCTCATTCCAAAATGTAGATTCGAATGGAGAAGAACGAGTAATAAACTACATTCGTTACTCTTTTAAAAAAGTATAGAGTAGTATAGAGAGAAAACACGCTAAAGAGAAACGATTACACAATTAAATAATCTTGTTAGAGATTTATTATAATAATATTATGCTAGTAAGCTGGCGTCTATAATGACAATGAAACTAAAGTTACTTAAAACTTAAAAAAAAGGAACTAATAGTTCAATGTAATGGTCTGAATACCACAATATTTGCAAAGAGACTATTTGGAAAATAGGTTTAATTATACCACGACTATAAAGACAAAAGATTTGTTGAAATGACGTCATTTTTCTTTAAAAAAAAACGTTGCCTCACTCTAGGATTTTTTCCTGTGTCGTGGGTGCGTTTACAAACAAAACGATGTCGTTCTAAGCACTTTAGTCATTGGAGTTAAACTATGACTGTTAGACCATTACCAAAATGTCCTTATTAATAATATGAACAACAAAAAATCGATAACCCACAACAATTTGATTAAAAATAACGATTCTCCCAAGATATTCCGCCACAACACAACAAAATATTATTTATTTACGAGAAAAAAAAAGAAAAATTTCCACGAAATAATAATATGTAGTAAGGAACCATGATATTACTTTATCTGAAAACATTATAGTAAAAAGATTTCCCCCGATTTAATATCAAAAAGAAGTCCGTAAATTCCGTATCATGTAAAAGAACACTTTCAATATTGGGATTGGTATCCCTCTGGCCGTAACAAGGTTTTATTAGATCCCACTAAAGGGCATCCCCGCACAAAGGTAGCACAAGAAACCCTTTTTCTACCTTACTTCAAATATATTAACTGTCCCACTACCTTTCATGACGCGGGTATAGTTTTGACTGGATGCGACATTTATTTAGTCGAAGTAAATTGTGAATGATGAATGTGTCAGATGGTAAATCTGGGTAATATTTTGCAATAATTAATAAACAATCCTGCAATACTCCAGGAAGACTGCGAATAGACACGAGGGACTAAATTTTCAGTTCATCATCACCCGCCTATAAGTGCTCACTGCTGAGCAAAGCCTCTTCTCACACGGAGAAGGTTTGAGCAATAATCACCACGCTTGCTCAATGCGGGTTGGCGATTACAAACTTATAATTAGCAATTATAAGCCCAGGTGTTTTCCTTCACCATTTGTCAGTGGTGTCTAGATCTTAGAAAGTACATATAACTCGGAAAAAGTAACATTGGTATTTGCCGTTGGTAGGTTTCATGCATAAGAAGAGGGCGTTTTAAACCTCCGGGACAATACGATATTTTTAGGCCCTTCCACGAAATTTTCAGTTATTTACTGTTAACTCTAAATTGTCTGATAAACGTCGGGTTTATAGCTAGCTTCCTTTAAGGACGCCTTAATACAACAATCTGCTGTTGGGTTTCGCGTTGGTGATAAATGATTTATTTACCACACTTTCTATGCTTTTGAACGAACAAATAGAGTACCCATCGATTAGTCTGTATATGAAAGTTAAAACAAAAATATTACGTTTAGATTCAAATAGTCAATTTAATAATAATTTGTATGCACCTTAGTTAAAGGAATTATTTGACGCTCTTTATAAATATTTATTTTTGGTTTTCTTTTATATTCTTTAGAAGTTAAATGGTTTAAAATGTATTATATTAATATTATATTAAAAAATTCATTTGAACGATAAAAACTTTCAACAGTATATTATCAAAAAAAAAACAATACAATACATTCTGGCACATCCAGCACACTCATACATCCATGTACGGTCTGCTATTTGTATCTGTTGTACTTTTGTCAGGGGAAATCATGCCTTATATCTACAGTTATATAGACTAATACGGCGTTGCCTGGCTATCGTTGCGATGGTGACCGACGATCACTCCTACGTATACATAGGAATATGGTAGATATAAGCGGTAAGTTGTATCGTTAAAGGAACAGATTTTTTTGATACAAGATGGGGAGATTATGAATGCTATTAAATATATGGAGTTTAAATGGTTTGTTGTAGTATTTGTAGTTCGATTAGGGAACTACTTTATTGATCTAGTTGTCTTCGGAAATAATAGTAGCTGCAAGAAAGGTACTAGCCGATTTGTCGTTTTAGAAATTTTATCTAACAGTCAGTGTTTATTCAAAGTACCAAAAGAGCAATGGACTTGGTAAGATTATGAAAAATATACAATAGACGAAGATAATTATTACTTAGTAAGCCTTGATTTGACGTTGAAATGAATCAAAAGAATAATTGCGTGTTTGATAGTATTGACCATATTTAGTTCAGCAGGTTGCGCGACATTCATGAGGAAGAGTCACTCTGTGACTCGAAACTAGTAGAGCTTTTCTCAATATATTTACGTTTTATTTATAATCGTTCGTAATTTTTAGTTTATGTAATTTTATCTTTAAATTGTAAGTAATACTTATGTATTGTTAGTAATACTGCTGTATTTGCCTATAAAGTCCTAAAGTAACTTATTTTATACTATAGATTACAGACAAACGTAAAAAGGTATATTTTCATGATCTCTTTTAGAGTTAATAATCATCTGTACTTTGATATTATCATTATTTTTATTAAATCTTTATTGCTGTTTCAGACTCGTCCATTTTAACTGCACAAATCTCGAAAACAATCCTTTCCTTCTATTTTAAAACAAACATACACCAACGGGCAGCAAAGCATGTGAATTTCTTAGAAACTGGAACATACGGACAGTTACTGAGTTCATATTTTATTGGGAAACTAACTTGCAGGAATCAATGGCTTGAACGATCGTGTAGTTCGGCCAATATTGTCCGGACAGACTGATTTATGTATTATTTTTGTGGTAGAGAGTAAAGTGCAGTGAATGTGATTTAGATGTTTTTGGTGTAACGGGTTCGTGGTTTTTGTGAGTTTTATCTCTGAGTTAAATGAAATTATATAAAGGTTTTGTATTCTTAGTAATAAACTTTGCTTTTGAATAAGTAGATTGTATCACTCTGCAGCTTCTTTAATTAGGTATCTCAAGACACGAACGGCAAACTGTTTCACATTTACAATAATAGTTAAATGATTATTATTAGACTTATGTTTATATGTTGTACTTATGTTCCTTGAGATCAGTTTATTGTTTGGTAAGTTAATAACAGACTTAATTTTGAGTGTGTAATTAAACACACATATCCTATTATCAAACCAACTTGAATATAAAGACCCAGAGCTAAAGATAGTCATTCTAAATATATATAAGACATTCTGAGCTAAAGATTCCCACGCACGACCCACAAGCCAAAGCACTTCACATAAAGAATATGAGCCATCTATTTAATTCTGTTAATAAAACAGAAAGAGCTTGTAATACGACCTTACATAACACAAGACAACCAATAAGAAACGTCCAAATACGGTGATAGGAAAAATGAATGGCTAACAGAACAGAAAACATACTAATGGCATCATATAGAAGCCAATATAAATTGACCCACATTAATAAAACAGAATACAACAATGGGAGGTCTAGTTACAACAGATGCGTAGATCCAAATGTACTGTCGCGCCATTTCACTTTATTGGCCGTTTGGCCAGTTCGAAATTTGAAATCTGTGTTCACTCTAATTGATTCCTCCCCTTTCCATATTCTAATAAATTGAGTTTCGGGATTTATGCACGATAACTGGTTATTCTACCCCTTTTCTTACCCTTTTTGGGATTTTTTGCGTAATTAATTATCATATTTTACATTTTATTTGCAATTCATTACTTGTTCTTGGGCTTCTGTTCTTTTATAACCCATTTTTAATGGTGTACATATTGAGATTAAAGTTAGATTCGATTTAATTTTACACTAAGTTTAATATTGTCGTGTCTATTAAGTAACAAAACTACCAACGACGAAAAACCTGCAAAAATACACGAACCTCTATAGAATAAGCGAAATATTAAAAACCTCAATTTATTACATCTGAAAAATTCATCCAGCTACTATATTTGTGACGTCATAAAATTATATTACATTCGTTCGTAGCGGTCGTAGCTCGTAGCAGTTGTAGCGGCTACACTTTCATGGCGTAGCGGGGTGCTACGCGGGGTGGCGTAGGGGGTTACTGACCGCGACATTTGTTGCCGTCCACCCTCGGGTGTCTCGGATAGCCGACTTAATGTACTTAACTTGTCTATGTGTGTGTGACTGTGTCTGTGTGTGCCTATTGGGCTTTATTAATCTGTTGTGGGGATTTTACCTGACAATTTATTGTATAGGTTGCGGGCACTGTGTTTGTATGGATGAAGTAATGGATTTTAGTGGAAAAGTGTTTGTGAAGCCTGGCTTTAATGAGAGGATAGTGGTAATTTTTATGTTGCTTCATGGCGTCGAACCGGCAAGTTACTTAAAACATTGTAAAAAAAATACTTGTTAAATTAATTATTTCCTATGTCAAAACGGATGTCATAGCTTTCAAACATACATAATATTATGTTTATTTATTTATGGATTCAATAGTTATTTAACTCATTTTAACCAATCAAGAAAAACATTAAAGCAGTAATAAAATACGTAGGTATATTTCAGATCTAAAAATTACTTATAACTATTAAAACATTATAAAAATTTTGTCTAATCGCACAATTACAAAAAAAATAATTGGGCCACTCGTTAAATCAATTACGTGTACATTCGGACAACCCTACACTGCGAGCGGGGGTACATATGACCGACTCACCCCCTAGGGGGCGGGTCCGGTAGGGAGAACTGACCGCCACCCTCACCCCTCACCCCTTGGCTTATTTACAACGGATTTTATTCGCACACGACGCGACATGGCAGAACTGAATCTTACTTTGTAGAATTTTATTTCATTTTACTGACAAAGTTGGAAGATTTTTGTTGCGATTACTAATTATTATAATTGAACAAACATACAAATAATATTAAACTGTCAAACACCGCGAGGACACCGATGACCGCACACTTATTGTTCATTAATCGTGTCTATGATGACTGTACTCCAAGGGTATTTTTTTACTAAAAAAACTAATAGGTATTATATTATAAGAAAAATACGCAAGTAAAATGAGGATTTAAATAGTCACATATATGTATAGCTTGTCGTTTAATCATTGTTTATTCATTTATTCTTAAATACTGAACATATTGACGCAATTAAAATTCAACTGTAGTGAAAAAGTATGTCTAATATAAAATCTAAATATTTATAAAACTTCAAAGACTACTGTAATATAAAATCACAAAGCAAATAATGACGCAAATATTAAAAATAACGTTCACATTATTCGAACAAGGCAAGACCTATTCTTTCGCCACAAATAACTACGCTAACAAACTACGTAAGATAGCAAACATACTCATGTCGTGGAATAATTGGACCTATCCGAGCAACTTGAGAAAAATACCAGCCATCTTCTCAAAAATATGTTACGTGCCTCCATACAGAGCCATTGTCCTTTGAAAAAAAAAAGAATATCGCATAACGAACTTGAGTTCCGACTTTATATCAAATATCACGCATGACGCGACTACTCCCCTTCCCCCCTACGCGAGGAGGGCAATAAAAAATAATATATTGGAATATGTTGGAAATAACAGCGTATCATCCTTCGTGGATACCGTATGAGGACATTCGTGCAGACGAGTCCAGCCTCCTTTTATTGTCTCGGGAAACTGCTGACGTAAGTAACGACTTCTTGTTTGTTATATCGTCTTGTATGAATAAAATTATCCTATCCCCGTTATTTTACATAGACAGGGTAATAAGGAAAGTGGGCCGGAAAATTTTGATGGTTTATTAAAAATGTGTAGCGTTTTGGAAATAAGGAAGTGACACGTTAACACTCAGAGATACGTTGTATTACGTTTAATTTTACACGGAGCAAAAATATCTTTATTTCTTTAAATATACGATCCTCTCATAGTAAGTAAACAATAGATTAAAAATGAATACTATTCTAACTCACTCCTTATTACATGGGACCCATAACATAAATTAGTGAAAAGTAGGTGTTACATTTTACATTGGCATTAAGTGTCATATGTGCACCTCTGCCTACCACTTCGGGGATAAAAGGCGTGAAGTTATGCAAATACTGTTCTAAAACTCACCTCCAATTTAAAAACTAAAACACAACAACAACACAATCACAACACAATTCGCACTACAAACTAAAAAATCGATAGATCACAGTATCAATATTAAAACAGAACCGATCGATGCGCACACGCACACCGCTCACAAGATCGTTAAAGAATGAATCAGGAAGTAAGGTAGACCCCGCGGGTCAGGTAGCAAGGTTTTAAGAATTACCGCGGCGTTAAGGGGTTAACTGACAAAAGGTGTAATTATTATTAGAGGGTTAAGGGGCTCACAAAAGAAACGAGACGGTCTTGGTTACCCCGAGGTTGCTCGCGTGATAGGAAATGAGTTTTAGTGAGGCTAAAATTAGTTTAGCGTTGAGTCTCCTTGTGAGCTGTATTAGTGTGTTGGTAAACTTTCACTTGCGTGCGAATTTGTTCGGTGGTATATACAAGGCGTTTTTTTTAATGTCAATTTCTTGGTAGTGGTGAAGATGTATGTTTTGAACGAGTAAAGCATAGAATCTAGAACAAAATAATATGGGCTCATATACTATCAAATTCTATAATGTTGTTAGGTTGTTTTATCTCAATTTGATAGATAAATATTTATTAAGTTATAGATTTAATTTTTCATAGATAAGGACAATATTTTAAATCAACATCTAATTTGTCTTGTAAGTCACGTTTTTGTCTTAATGAGAATAAATGTTTTAAATTGAATATACAAACTTTCTGAATTACTTAGAAAGAGAGAAAGAAAGAAAGAAAAAACATTTATTTAGGTCCAGGCACGATGCAGCATAAATAAAAAAGACAATCAAGATGTGACAGTGGAAGTAATAAAAATATAAGAGTAAGTAACTTACTTGTCTACTATTCCACTAAACATAATTATCTTCGAATCACAATATCATTACACTTACAAACACAATATTTAACCGAGACTCAACATAAAGAACACAAAAAACATATTTTCGAAATTCGCGAATAATGTCTACCTGACTTCACATTCGCGTGTGAAACTAGCAACTGTCATCTTGCCAAACTAACCCTTCACATGCTACGCAATGTACCTGAAACGACCCGACCCAATAATTCATTACCCAACAATACAACATAAACTCATTTTTCTAGTAATAGTAATAACCCTTTTTCGCGGTGTCTATGCGACCCCTTGCAAAATTTTGACACAAATAAAACACCCTGTATTGAACACAAATATTTAAGAAAAAAATTCGCGTTCGCTTTTCAAACTTTGTCTCTGGTCATAAATCAGTTTGTAAATAACAAACGGTTTGTGTTATACGTTCGATATTTGAACTGGAGCGTAATCGATTGACATTTTAATGATATGATTCGATTTTTAAACTTTTGAATCCAGTACCAGTAACATACTAAAAAAAAAACAAGAAGAACTATACCTTATTTATTTTATTGGACACTAAATAACATTATTTTATTTGCGTTGGCACATTTCCAGACTCCATTTTACCGCAACTAGTGTTTATATATAGTTATTTAGACTAAAATCTAATCAAAATCATTCTCATGACACCGTTTCGTACTTACAGCTATTATAATTATCCGAATATTGGTGCAAATCATCGAGATTAAGTATTACCATCTCCATCACAACCAAAACAAAGTCTAATCATAAGAAATCACTACAATGACACTTGAAGCCAATCAATAAAGGACCCTATTATCAAACAATTAGACCAGTTTTATTGTTAAACTCAACAAAAAGGTTTATAATTTGTCAAGAGCTGCACTTAAAGATTTGAGATTAGATTCATAGGTAATTTCGTACTTGACGTGTGGCACCGACTGTGAATTATTCGCCTAATTTAGTACTATTATGTTGATTTGATGTTATCTTATATAGTGAAGAGGTTGAGTGTGATATATCAGAGTGATTGTAATAGATTAGTGAAGTGAGTGAGTGAGTAAGTGAGTTTAAAGTATGTTAGTGCTATCGACAGATTTGATGTAGTGTGTTATATAAATGAGTACAACTTTATTTGCTAAAGATTTTTTTATTAGTCTATTCTAAGTCATGTCTTGTCTATATTTGGTGGGATTGTTTTGATTGATATGAGTTTTTTGTTAGTATTGAAATTGTTATTAGATTATACCTAGAGTTAGCTACGAAAAGCATGTTGAGAAATGCTTTACGAGTAGTTAGAGAGAAAAATACTTAAAAATTTCCATTACATTCATCCTCTTCCTCATCGCCACCATATCAGGCACAAGACTTCCATACTAAAAACTGTCAAACGTCAATTTTATTCTACAGTTAAGAATTAACAGAGTAATGTAAAATCTGCCCTTAAATAGTTAAATAAATACAAGCTAAATCTACATACATAAAAATAGATAAACGAAAGACCATCACTATAGAGTACCATTAATAACGATAAAAGAAGTTCAAAGCTTGCATCTGCTCGGCTTAATACGCCACGAGCGAATGCGAATTAAAATAGGAACCCTCTATGCAAAAATTGAATAGCACAACCCTATTATCATATGTCAGGTATACGCAAAAATTGCAACATTCATTCAAATTAATAAAATAATAAAACTAGTCCGCTGTGGAAGGGTTAAGTCGGTATTGTTTGGAGGATAGGGTTGTATAGTGTATAGAGTGTCTTCTAACGGTATTCCTGTGGCATATTGTGCGAATTATACTTAGTTATGATATGGTTTTTGTCATTATTATTATGTCTGTCTATTTAAAGAGCTGTAGAGAATTGAATACGGAGTAGAATACGGAGGAGAGTGAATGAAAAATATTTTTTGCAACTAATTCGTTCATTTAGCAATAATAAATCTATTCACTTATAAACTTTTCTGAACAGCTACTCGCCATTGAAATCACTACCATTTAGTCATTGCGGTTTGGCGATTTCAAACTTATAATTATAAATTATAAATCCAAGTTTTCCTTCACCGTCTGTCAGTGGTGTCTAAATAATCTTAGAAAGTACATATAACTCGGAAAATGTCATATTGGTAATCGCCGTTGGTAGGTTTCGGACCTGCACCGTCATGCATGAGAGGCGGGCGTCTTAACCTCCGGGCCACCACGACATTCGTATAGTTTATGTAATTCATAGAAACAAAAACCTTTATGTTACTTGACACAACATAAGTAGGTATGTTAACGTAAGAAATCATTTGTGTTACAACAATCTACACAAAACGAACATTAATTAATGGATCATTAGCGTAATTATTAAAAAAAGAAGAGACATTACAATTATTGAAAAAGGTCGTTAGGGTCATGAGAACACTCTGGTTCTAAACGATTTCACACTGATCGACTCTTGACACCGTCACCGTCGATTGTCGAAAAAAAACATAAATTCGGGGGAAATGGGGTTAAAACGACATGTTTTGGGGTAAAAAAAAGATTTGTGATATTTTATTTTGTACAACACTAATTATATTTGTATAGGTTTATATATATATGGGGTCATTTGCAGTAGTTTTTTCGCTTTTGTAATTGATAGGGTTCAGTATTTTGGTGATTTCAAAAGTTTCTCAATGTAATGATGGGTAATTTATTGCTGTGTCATGATCTTATGAGAATATTTAACGGATTTCTTTACTTTTTTGCTATCAAGATATTAATTATGTAGCTTTTTATTTTGTATTTTGACTTTAGAAACAACGAGATCAATACATGATCAAACTTTTCAACTATTTCCATTTAAATAAAATCACGTCGATTCTTTACTCCGTGCCGAAAGACGGACAGACAAACACACTGACACATTTACATATACATAATATATTAGTATGGATAAAAAACTAAGACTTGAAATACAATATAATGTAAAGTAACTATTACAGTGAAACCAAAAACTAACAATAATAAAACGTTAAAACGTCATTCCAAATTCGAACACTCCAAATTCTTTTTTCAAATAAATTTGACACAAAAAAAATTGTACAATCAATTGTATTTTGTACACTGGCAGCTTACACCGCTACCAACACTTCGAGCGGTTTTTTTTATAATCTATTGTAACTTTTTGCTAGAGTCAACGAGTGCGTATAGTTTTTTTCAACTTTTTTTTTCGCAAAATCCTATTTCTCGGATTTAAAAGGATTTAGACACTGTTGTGGCAACAGTAGCGTTTGTGGAGAACGATATTTGTTTTGATTTAGTGTTTTTATTGTTTGACACTTTCCCACGGATTTGGGGATTTGCGATGTTCTATTAATTATGGTTATGTCAGGTCGGAAAGATATGACGTACCTACGTTTCACAGTGAAGATACTAAGTATACTCTATTGTCAACAATGACTTTATACATACATGTATAATTTTATACACAAGAACATAGTGTAATATTCATAATTCAAATGACTTTCCTAGCCCTCTCATTTTTTCATTTAAATTCCTATCAATAATGCAATATTCACGATATACACTGACACCTACAAATAAAAGAAAATCGAAATACAATATTCATGATCATCAAAAATTCCGACCCCTAGAATCCAACCAATTTTCGGGGCGAAAAAAATCGCGACAAATCCTAATTCACCCCAGCGTCCCCTATTATTGGGATCCAATCTTACGACCCGATACTTGGCTTATCAACATTCGGACACCATAACAGGCATTTCGTAGCCTCATACATATTTTAGGGGACGCAACCCCGTTTGGTCAACTGTCAGTAATGATTTGCTGCTGTTTCCCTACCAAACGCCCCCAAGAAAATTTACCAGTCCTCACAAGACCATAGTTAGGTACAATTTAAAAAAATAGAGAGGTCAAGTTATACTGGATAGTTTGCCAGGATCAGGGGCGTTAGAAAAAAAGTTAGATTATCTACTATTTTTTCGGACGCACGGTTGCCGGGGTGGATATATGGCTTCCTATTCGTATATATTTGGAATTTTTGTTGATTCTTTATTTGTGTATTTTAATCACACAAGCATCATTTTATAATCAACTTTATTTCAAATCAAATAAAGCAAGTTTTTGAATAACATAACAAGAATGAGACTGAGGTAAAAGCTAGCTTACTTGGTAGGTACACTTAACAAGTACAAGCAATTTTGGCCACTATTTACATAGCCATTAAGCAACAATCGCAACTTTTCCAACACATTATTAACGTACGCAATCGAAACGTCACCACCAGACGTAGGTTTTCGTTGAACAAACAACATTTAGGTTTATTTGGCTAACATCGATGGTGTAATAAATGGAGTGCTACATCTGATATACCAAAAAAAAAATAACGCCTCGACGACGTCTTGTCATAATATTGGCACAATAAAAACTTGGATACCAACCCAAGTATTATTATGCGATATACCCATTTACTTACGGAAAGGTTATTTTATTATTCTTCGATTAGTTGTTCTATATAATTTTAATTTGACAAACACAAAATCAAGCGAGACTGAAACATTTTTCCTTACACTTTTATTTATTCTTCTCAAACCACTTCTTACCTCTACACATAAAATTCCTTTTTTATACCTCTGTAACAAACTGCTTCATGCCTTATAACAAAACACTCCATGACTTTATACTCTATGTAAAAATCATAGCAACGTGACACCGCCAGTGGCCGACGGATTCGGCACAGCAAATAGCATTTGTGGGTAGACAAACAACTTGCTTCGGCTATCCTGTTTCTTACGTAGTCAACAGAATACCAACTTTCTGAATACATTGGCCAGTAAGCCGGATTTATTCGCCAAGACTATTTGCCATAAAAAGTTTTCTTATTCTGAATTGTTAAAAGCATAGAATGTAGTGGGCCCTATCGCTAAAAATTAAGAGGTGTGTTATTATTAAAAATGGTCGGTACAGCCGTACTTGTCATTTAATTGGTAGTTCTGAAATTAATTAGTACAAATTACAAACAAATTGCGAGAAAATAATGCATTTAAATAGGTTAAAAGTTGTCGCAGAGAACCAACCTAACGAGTTACCGGGGCTCCGGCAAACAATTGTAAAAAAATGTTAACTTCGAAAGCGCATACGAACTCATAGTACTATCTATATTATCAAAACATCGCCATGTAATTCTCGAAGAGGTATTTCTCGTCGGGTGGCACGTGTGCTGCGAATAGTGCCTAAATATTTCTATAAAACTTTTTTAACTCGTTGAGTACCGTCATTATAGACACAATTAAAGAACAAAAGGTTGCGGTCACCGGTGTCCTCGCGGTGTTTGACAGTTTAAACTAAAACAATGACATCTTTATTTTTTTTTTGTTTATACTTTATACATCGAAAGTAATCCTTATGGCAAGTTATTTTGCCGCAGGACGAAATAGATGTCACTGTGTTTAAACTGTCAAACACCAAGCGGTCACCGGTGACCGCGACCTATTGTTCTTTAATTGTGTCTATAAAACCGGTACTCGACGAGTTAAACTAACATGGCAATCTTCAACTAAACTACTCTACCGCGATGACACTGTTTAGGTACTTAAACGTAAAAGCAGACTCAGAAACATTACCATTATAAACTAAATACATCTTTAGTAATGTACCCAGGTATCAAATAAACACTTTATGCCTAAGCCTTGCTTAGTCCTTCAAAGACAAGTAAAAAAAAAACAGAATTTCAAAACATATTCTTTTATAAAAGTATCTCTTACTAACGTAAACACATTTGAAAACATTTATAAGGCAAATGGCGATATCAAAATATTATTTGCTCGGCTGTTGAAGCATCACAAATAAGTTATCATAACTTGTTATAACGAAAGAAAAAATATGTTCGTGTTTGTTCGCCCTCAAATGTACAAAACTAGCTTTGTAGATTAAGATGTAGACGCGACTTATACGCAATAGGTAGAATACTTATACTTCGTACTTGATTTTTTATGACACCATTGCTTATCATTTATTGGAAATGAAAATATATGCATGATGACTTTCAACTGATGAAATACCTAATGTTTTAAGACCTCTCCTTAATCGCGGAAAACCTAACGGGTAACCGGGGTTCCGGCTCGACGTGCAGGAGAAGGAACGGGGTGATTTTTAGTCAGTAAGAGTCTGACACTTCCTTTCGCCTCACCCAGGCGGGAGGAGTCATCCGATGATTTTCCCCCCTTAAAAAAACCATCTCTCCTTATGCAGAATTTGAAGGCAAAAGGAATTCGTTAAAGCCTAAATTTAAAACATTTAGAAATTCTAACAGCGATCCTAGTATTTAATTGCTGTTTTTCACATGGTCAACACATGCAAAATTATTTTTTTAAACAGATACTCGCCATTTTGAAGACCATCCAAAATACAATTACAGAACAATACAATATTATTTATGATTATATAATTACAAACTATATTCCCATTTCTCACAGAGGCACTACACAAATAGGTACAAAACCATCTTCTTCCATAGATCCCAACGCGAAGTCCAGACAGTCAATCACATACGCTCGTCGCGTCTTCACCTCGCTTCGTCTACCGGAATAAAAGCCTTGCATGACCTGAACACTGAGATGCTTCTGTTAGTTTTATTATATGTTTTATTTTGTGTAGTTATTATAGAATAATGATACGTATTGTATGTGTATGTAGAGGTTAATTTAATCTAACATGGTTAAGTAGCTATATGCAATTATTTTATTAGATGAAGTTCGAGCCAGGAAAATACAAAAAGAGGTAGTTAAGAAATCGATATGTTTATTACCAAAAACAAGTCACATCTACAGGATATTTTTTATTTATTTTTACTATACCTAAATTAATCACACACAGAGAAGATAATAGAAATTGCCAAATACAGCAATAAAGAGTTAAACATATTTCATCGCATTTCTTTAATACTATGAATGAATGACGTCACAATAAACTCATAAAGATCCATATCTAACCATCTTGACTTCTCACCTAACCCTCGAAACGCTAAGCAAACAGTTGCATCTTAACCCTTCGATGCAAAATCCCTATCTCGTGAGAAACACGGAAGACTCAAAATCTTGCACCTGGTTTAATAATAACTGTTCACAGACAAAAGAACCCTTTGATATCCGCTGCGGGTCAAAAGGGCCCCAAGAAAGAAAAGGGTAATCAAGGGTTAGACAAATGTCAGGTGACGACAGATGCTTCCTAATTCGCGTGAAATTATTTTTCTTTGAATTTCTAGCGCCATGTTGCTGATGGAATCTCACGTTGGCTGGTGATGTGTAAAAATTAATAATCCATTACAATCTAATGTTTTTTTTAAGGGGGGAAATCATCGAATGACTGCTCCTGCCTGGGTGAGGCGGGAGGGAGTGTCAGACTCTAACTGACTAAAAACCACCCCGTTCCTACTCTACATTCTAATGTTGCGATAACAGTTTTAACGTAGAATACAGTTATGCCATGTTTGGAGTTAGTTTTAGTTGGATATCTTATGGTTCGAATGGCTACAAGAACTATTTATTTATATAAAATCTTATCTAAACTATCATGACAGGTTTCTCCATTGCGATAGCTAGGCCTTAAAAAACTAAATCTATGTTACGTACAAATATAACAAAATCATAAAGAACCAATGTTTAAGGTTTAATCCACAAATCGGTAAAGGTATACGTAAGTTTGACAATTTCAACAAGCAACGGTAAAATGACGGTACTTACAGAATTAAACTTCACTCCCAAAAACTACCTATAAGTAGTACAAAAACGTCTTAATTTTATTAAAGAAACATGCCTCCGTCACACAATACACCCACAATACACAATCCACGTCAATCCTTCATACGAAACCACTTCAAATAATTAATACTCATTGAGAACATCGGTCAACCCTCCAAACGTCAAAGACCGGATATAAACTAACCGCCTTTTCTTTACGCTTCACAAAAAACGACAAAGGTGCCGGCGAAGAAGGGTTGCAAAAGAAAAAAAGTAGAAAAAAAAACTACCTTGGCAATGTTCCGCCAATTTTGCTTTCAAGGGAAATTAGATATCCTCTTACAATAGAGACGGGTTTTTAACCCTTTGTGCGTGTGGGAAAAATTGCGGGGTCGTATTAGGTGTCTTGCAGAACTGCGTTTTTAGCACCTGACTCGACATTTGAGGGTTGGCAGTACCGTTAGCCTAACTGGATTGCCAATCTGGATGACAGTTGCACAACCTAACGGCACTTAGTTACCACCACGTGTCAGGAAGCTGATGTTTATTTTTTTTGTACAGTTTTGTGCTAAAATTGAGTGATCTGTCTAACAAAACTGAACGTCTTTCCCCATTATCTATGGTGTCTAAGTAAGTACCTACATCTTAAACAAATATGATTGCATTATTATTGGTGCTCAAAAAATTAAATTACAGTCCTCACAGTGCAAGTCCAATTAAATAACCTATAGACCAGACTTCGAATGAAAACTTTATGAATGAACCTTTAATTACTACAGTTTGAAATACTCACTACACTAGCGAAACTTAATCAAATTATACCACTGAAATAACATCAACTTGTTCTCCAGAGGACTAAGGAAAGGATGTTCTTAAAATATACCATATTTTGTCAGTCATCTTAAGACTTAGAACCTACAGCATGCAGCATCCCAATACAACACACACTGCACAGTTGGCGCGGTGGCTGGGCAACTGGCTGCGGCGTAACGTGTCGTGAGTTCGATTCCCGCACGGAACAACTCTTTGTATGATCCACAGATTATTGTTCCGGGTCTGGGTGTCATGTGTATATGAACTTGTATGTTTGTAAACGCACCGACGACACAGAAGGAAATCCTAGTATGGGGAAACGAAAAACAAAGAAGAATAAGAATACAACACTAATTGAAAATAATTTCCTCACGTACTTGCTCCATCGTAGTCCACATCATCGCTTACCACCAGACGAGATGGTGGCTAAACGTCAACCTATAAAGTATGAAAAAAATATCTAAAACTTTTCTAACACATAAGATCACGCCTTTTTATCCCTGAAGGGGTAGGCAGAGGTGCACATTACGGCACTTAATGCCACTGGACAATGTAACACCCACTTTCCACTATTTATGTTATGAGTCCCATGTAATAGGGGGTGAGCCTATTGCCATATACCGGGCACAATTTCAGACTTCCGTGCTACCACTGAGAATTTTTTAAAATCCCAGTAGTGATTTGCCCGACCCGGGAATCGAACCCGAGACCTTTTGCCCAGCAGTCGCACTTGCGACCACTCGGCCAACGAGGCAGTCTTTTCTAACTTTTCTAACACAATTTCACATATTAACATAGAAGCAATGTGCTAGCAAAATGTTGGCATGTAGGCAACATCAACCCATCGCTGCCGCCGCGCGGTCGCTGCGGCCCCGCGTAATTTCCCACAGGATACCTCTCAACAAGGATGACTAATGCCCGCCGGACGGTACTCTGTTCCAACTAGGAATGTCGTTCAACACTCGTATGCCTTTTTTATATTTCTTCTATATTATTAAGTATTTCGGTTTCTTTCTTAACATAACATAACATCATGCCTTTTATCCACGAA
The DNA here is from genome assembly GCA_902850265.1 of Spodoptera littoralis. NCBI lineage: Eukaryota > Metazoa > Arthropoda > Insecta > Lepidoptera > Noctuidae > Spodoptera > Spodoptera littoralis. The sequence goes on from LR824545.2 coordinate 10,292,160, forward strand.
GAGGCTGAGGTACACATTACAGCAGTTAATGCAGTGAAAAGTAGGTGTTACATTGTACAACTGTACAACACCTTCTTTTCACTATGTAAATGCAATAAATACTTGATTACTTGATTACTTCATATGTACCTATATTATGAGTCCCGTGTGGGGATGAGCCTATTGCCATACACCGAGCACTTTTCCAGACTCAGTACTTCTACTACTGAGTTCTTCTAAAAAACCCAGTAATGCTTTGCCCGACCCGGGAATCGAACCCTTGCCTGGAAGTCAGGCTTGCGACCGCTCGGCCAATGAGGCAGGTTTCTTTCTCAGTAAGCTCGAAATTCAGCTCTCTTTACTTTATTTTGACCATCGTGTTAAAAACGTTGAATACAATAAGCTATAGGAATACAAAATGCTTTAATTATCATACACATAGGTACCTATTTCTTATACTACCTACAAAAAAGGTTTGGCCACATTCCATACATAATCTTAGACTCATATCCAAAAGAAAGCCGTTACGCCAACAACGCTAACAACATAATGACACAAGCATTTTCAGATGATGAACAGCCTCTTAACAATACTAGCATAATCGAATTACCGATATATAATCGATACATAGAATATCGAATCGAATCTTTGGACGTATCGTCTGTAATGCTATATTGATGATTCTGGCACAGACTGATTAATGGTGCCGCAATGTTGGATACAATAAGAACACCAAGCCTTGAGCATTTTAGGGTTAAAATTTACGAGCGTATCGAGTTACGCTCAGTCCATTGCTGGTTTCGTTCACAAAACCTTCAAAACAGTGCCAAATAAACCGTCAATGTATGATGTATTGGTATGCCAGTGAGTATTCTCATTGGTTTTTTGTACGGAGGACGAATATAGGGTTGTCGCCAGAGCCGTGACTTGTAATTTTGCTTCGTGTGTATTATGTTGCGTATGAAAAATATACCGCCCTGGTGGACTTAATATTTATCTTATTTTTTTAGTTCTAGAAAATCTTCTCACAATGTGCTCGATTATTAGCAAAGGCTTCCAATAACTCTATGTTATATTTTTAGATAATACTGTTGATTAAGTAGTCTTTACCATGAGTATAGGTATTACCTATACCTATGGGGTTTTGCAAATATGTATAAAAAATCAATAATTTCATTCATTCATTCAAAACCCCTTTCAAATTGCATTAGAAAAAAATGCATTTGATTATTTATTTTCACTACCTATACAAAAAAATGTGTTGTTTGTTTGTTCCATTACTTTAATTGTGCACCCCCTTACCTGGGCTTTCTCCATGGGAGTTCATCACCGACCCGCGGTGTGCCAAAATTATTGCACAGTGGGTGGTTTGCCAGGCACTGACGGACAAAGTGAATAGTTTTAAATTATTTAATAATATGTGCCTATGTGTAAATAAATTACCTAGGTATATTAGATAGTTTATTTTGCATATTCAATTTCATAGTTTTATGTAGACACCAAATATGGTTTATGGTAGGTTTTTAATATAGAAGAAGTATGAACTGGAGCATATGTCACTTAACTGTACCTAATTATTTCTAAGTATTCTCTGGTTTTTAATAGGAACCCACTTTACGAATGTAGACACAAAACAGTGTACCAGCAGAATTGTTTAATATTTTTTATTTATTTGTTTCAATTTAATGCTTTATGTACCTAATGCCCTTGAACTACTGGCATAATTACGACGTAACATTCCGTCCCATTTATTTTAAAATTAACTGACGAGCTCGCAAGCTGTCGGGTTCAAAATCAATGGACTTTTTTATCTTTAATGGTTAACCCTTTTGTCGCTGGGACCAATCGATTTTCGAACCCCGATACAATACAATGCACATTTTAAAATTTAAAATCCGATATCTGTACTGAGGATTTTTTATGTGACTACGATGCATTTTTAACCCCATCACCGTATGTCTATCTGGTGCAATGGATGTCAAAGTTTGGCGTCGGTTAGTTATTGTCGTAATAGTTTTTTAAAACTTTTCTTGCCAGGCTGTAACGAAATAAGGTGATGCAATATAATGTGTACAGGATTTAAATAAAAATAAATTTTACTTGAGAAAAGCAAGTTGTATTTTTGTGATTACCTACAGTTTTTGCACCAAGAATCCAGGTTTATGCCTTAGTCGTATTAATTGCAATATTTGTTAATAGATTTAAGTCAACTTCTGAACTTTTAACTGAATACCAAGACTCAAACATACAAAATAACTAAAATTAATAAACCAAAAGAACGATGTTGACAAATACACACCAGGCCACGTAATATGTAAGTATTTTCTAAAATAAAAAAAATAACGGTTCATTAACAAAACTTTGGCAACCGACGTATAGGGATTGTGTAACCGCGCGGTGTCTGTACGTGACAATTTAAACAAATTCTGGGCCATTTGGCTTCTGGGGTGGCATGGTTTTTTAAGGACTTATTTTGAATAAAAAAAAGCGCCATTGATCCACATTCAACCGGCGAATGGGATGCGGGATAAGTGTGTGGTCTGTAATGAATGAGCTGGATTCAAAGGTGAGTCTAGGTTTTTTTATTCCTTTGCATATTGACATGAATAGAAGGAACCAGTTGGAGGATAAACGTGGATATGCTAAAAGGAATTTAATTGATATTTTGTTATTCCTACGTTCGTATGTCAATGCTACAGTAATTAATTCTCAAGCCACTACTTTCTTAGTATAACACCGACAATTGCAGAAGCTAATGCTTACATTATGATTTATTAAAATGAAGTATATGTATTTCAAATTGACTACCGAAATCTTATCACTCTAACGCTTACATTCTTTAGAAATCTTTCTTTTACTAAGTAACTATATGTATCAGAAATATTAGTTGAGTACGTACTGGTAGTAAGTGTCCATATTTCATTTCTTTATATACATTTTTACAAAATGTTCATATCCTTAGCTTAATACCTCTATATTTATTAACATTTAAATCTTTATGAAACATGCTTTATTTCTTTTCTTTTTTAAATGTTTAATTTTGTTATAACCAAGGTTCTTAAAGTTCTATTAAAGTCTTTAATTTTAAGTTCCCTAAAATAAGAATGTTAATTTCGTTAGTAGTAGTTTCTTTTTTAGTAACTAAAACTCTATTGTTCTCGTTCATTTTTGTATTTATAATTTTCTTTTATCACTTCAGTAATTAAATGTTGGTTAACCTATAATTGGCGACTGTATAAGCCTAAATACTTAATGTTACTTTCATATCACTTAATGCTATGTATACAGAAGCTGTTGGTATACCTATTTAAATAAATAAATAAAAAAAAATGGAATTCGCCTAATGATGCCAGTCCCGATTGCCTACCGACTTTTCTCATTTGTAATTTGTTTAAGATCCAAGTGAAATTAAACCTTTACCTATTATTCTACTACAACTATTTTTCTACTTATCTATCAACACAAACACACATTTACAACAAGCTCAAAAAAATCAAATCTATAACTCCGTAAACATGAATCTCGCTGGAAAGAGTGGTGAATATTTAATATCTTGACGCCATATGCGATCTCATTGACAATGGCGAGTGGATCCCATACGTAGCCACGCTTTCTTCCAATAATCCCGTACCCCCGAGATGGTTTTAGCCCTCCCTAGTGAGAGGATTTAGAAATGCTGAATGGGTAAAAAGTAACATCGATGCGCGGTGATAGGGTTAATATTTTTTGTCGAAGGTGACGTCAGCGATGAATTTGATAAATTTGACGAAGATAATTTTTAGAGATTTGATTTGGAGTATGTAGACAGTAACAGTAAGTCCTTATGTAATTGACAAACTAAGCGATTGATATGACTATAATTATTATTTTGGTACGTTCTTTCATAAATACTAACATCAACTAAGAATAAACTACAAGATAAATCAAGTATATATAATTTTCAAGTAATGCAAATTTTTACGAAGACTATTTCAATACGAAAACAAAGAAATTTAAATAAAGTTTTTATAAAACAATAATCATATTAAAAAATCAGAACAACATCTGCTCGAGCAATTATTCTAAAAACCGAACAAGCCTAAAATCATTATCTTAAAAAAAACAAACGACAGTTGCAATTCTGGAACATGTTCCAATATATGAATGCAATAGCCAATCACATCTTTGCTTTAGCCATCCATCACTACCTCCCACACCGTGTTGCTCTCTAGATATCATTTATTAGAGGGTAGACAGAACAATTTATATAAAGAAAGAAGGGTCATTCTAATTGAATGTAAAAAATCGCCTGTTGGCGCCCAACGTGGGGCCGCTATGTAATTTAAATATTAAATTATGAGCGCCATACGTCGTTTGATTTTTAACGGTTGTTAAGCTTAAGTTGTTTTAAATTAATATATGATCATTAATTTTAAAGTTAACTAAAAATCGTGTGGTTCGAAACTAGTAGAGCTTTTCTCAGTATATTCACGTGAGTAACCGACGATTTTTAGTTAATTTAGTATGCCTCACGTAAGTTATTTAAAAAAAATTTAAAGTTTTGCGTTAGTAAATGTAAGTATGTAGATGGATATTGATATAATAATTATTTCGATATTCCTAAGCGAATAAGACTTTCAAATCTAAGTCAAAATATAAAATAATACATTTTGTTGTCTTTTTCAGGATGTCACATGGACAGCCCGAAAAGGCGCCTATGAGTCCTCTGGTGTTACGGGTATCCATAGGCGGTGCTAATCGCTTACAATCAGGTGATCCGTCTGCTCATTTGCCTCCTATTCCATAAAAAAACCAACTCATCATCAACGCAAAAAGTAATCTACGCCTATGAATACAATCCAATAATCACACTAGACATTAGCCTCTCCAATGGCACGCCCACTGAGCTCGGTCCTCAGCTCTACTCTAATCTTAACAATTACCTACAACTAAATATTTCTGCCATCGCTTTACCACTTCATTTGACGTAACACAACTACATAGATACAACATACTACATGCATTTTGATATCATATAAAGATAACACTATAACAGACTACGAAACTAGAGAAGCAGTGCCCTCGGACCGACAGTCGGGCCAGTATGAACGTATCTTTGAAAAATCCCATATCTCCCTACAAGAATCATACGGTCGCCCGCACACGCCTACATTCATATATCTGGTACCATGTAGAGAGACTGGAAGTGACAGAAAAAAATAATATTTAAAGTCAGAAGCTTAAAAAATCTTTTGAGTTTTATTAAGTCTGAAGTAATTAACTTCGAAATTGCCATGAAAAAACACATCGAACCTAAAATTTCATTTATCAATCATATGACTTACTTTGGTAAGGTGGTAGTTGCCAAAATGAACACTTTGAATCTAAAATGAAACCTAAAAGCCAAGTGTCAACGCATTACTATGGCCATCGATTATAGAGGCAGCGGCACGCGAGACGGCGCCGCGCTGCTTCTTCTTCTTCATTCTGCTCACCAACACGCAAGCTATCGGGCATTTATTTGTGTCGGTAATAAAATCGATCTTGATTGTGGATTGAGGACATGAGACCTACGTAATTAATAATTTACGTAATCCGACTGAGCCTCGACACCATGATTATAGAGCTTTGTTTCTGTTATCCTATATGCACACCATGAGATACAAAGAAGCCAAAAAAAACTTATTGGACAATTGACAATTTTCATTGAACATTATTCTTAGTTCATTTCCAAGTATGTTTTTGCTAGGTTAAGCTATGTAGGTAAAGTGAGCTACACATTGTTAAGGTGCAGGAGACGAGGCCTGGACGGACGGGCCGGCACTGTAATGCTGGGCTGCGGATGAATTTGGACTCCCGCGGCCCCGCGTGCACTTGCGAGGAGACACTGGGGTGGTTTTAGCCGGTAAGAGTCCAGCACACCCCTCCGCCTTTCCCCAGGCGGAGGAAGTCCATGAGGATTTCCCCCATTAAAAAAAAATGTAGGTAAAGTGAGCCACATCCAGTACATTTCTATCAACAAAAACCTACAGTCACAATACAGCTTTTTTATACATTTTCTGATACATTTCTTTCTCAATGCATCTTCGGGGGCGATATTATTTGTGATAGTGTAGCTGATGCGTTATGAATATAGAGTGTGTTTTAATAAAGTAGGCGTCGTAACATCCTGTATACAGATGTCTGATTTTTGTCTTTTTGTTGAATTGGGTGTGGAGTGACCGGGTTTTGTATATAGATATATGTAAATACATAATAATACATAATAAATACATAATAATTTGTACGTAGTTTATACTTTATGGTTCATAGCTCCAATTCTTGAAACACTAAAATGAGAATGTGTATATATTCACAGAGATATCCAAAGGCTACAACTGAAATCTTTTTTTCCTTTTTAACTATATCCAACTCGAGTCTTTATGTCACGGTTGTCGTCACGACACTTCGATCAAATGCATAATCATCAAAAATACCTATAACCTAACATCACAATAACAACAACCAAACATAAGCTTCAAACACATAACATCAAACTAATACAACACACACATGCACATAAAAAAACAAATACCTTAACCCTACTCGAGCCGCGTGAAACGTAAAAACGGATAAGTATCGAAAACGGAATCATTGAACGTTTAGCAGCAGCGCACGTACAATCTATATAAGTAAAAGGTCATATTCTTTACGACAAGGTACTTGCGACTCATGTTCTGCGATACGTGACTACGCGGCGCACAGAGGGTTATGTGTAAAGTCTGTATACGTAAGGTAAACAGAGAAATTAATGCAGGAATATTGAAGTGCATTTTCGATACTGAAGGTAAGGTAAGTACGTGACGTATGGATGGAATCACAATTTTACGAAAATGACGAAAAAATATCATTCGAATTTTGTCCACATTAATCCATGATGTTTGTCAAAGAACGTATGTCATGGAGAAATATAAAAGAATTTCACGAGTCTAGATATCAAACAATAATGTTCATTGAGAAGAATTTTGCCATCAGCGCCATAAGCGTTGATTGTAGCAAATTCACATTGTTTACTCAAACGACGAACCTTGGAACTTGTCTAATACCTACAATAAAATTACTTACGCTAGTAATAAAAGCACTGTCCCACATAAAAATAACAGCACCATCTCAATTCATTACCATAAAACGTTTCACTACAGTTTACGGAACAACAATACGTCCCGATTCCTAAACTTACCGAATAAAACTAACTAGAATTAAATTCTCACAAAGTTTATGAGTAAAATTGTATAGAAACAAATAAACTAGTGTCCCGGTGAGTATCGGAAGAGATGACGTCATAAAACAAATGTAAGCCACCAAGAGTATAGAGAACAGCAGATCGTAAACTTGCTCCCAATAATCCAACGTCGGCGGAAAAAATAGCCATAGTAAAAACTCCTATCCGTACCTAATAACCCGAGAATATTATCAGAGAGTCGTCGGGTCATAACCCGAAATTGGTTTCGGGGTCCGTAAGTCCCCAGTTTTATATGTCGCATTATGAAGGCCGTCAAACGAATTCACGTAGAAAATCGAATCTATATACGGTGATATTGCCGTCTCTCCGTCCTGGCTGGCTCCAGATAATAAAATAATATACCTCTTTTTACGCTGCTGGGTTTGTTCGGTCGCGGTGACCATGCGTAGGTAAGAAATGGGTTGGACTTAATTGGCATATAACAAGAAAAATGTTTTATCTAAAACATCGTTCAGTTTCTTTGACGACAGTGAGTGTTTTTAGAGTGAATCGTGTCTAATGTAACTGATAAAAAATTGAAAGAGAATAAGTGTACCATTGGTATTAAGTTGGAATACAAAAAGTTTTTTCATTTCGCGAGGCCCACACGAGCGTACGTGAAATAACAAAAATTTAAAAACAAAAACGTATAAAGTGCCATAAAGGAGCTTTCGTCTGTGCCGCCGCAAAAATCTCTGGGATGGTAGTAATCGGGCATTTTACATAAGAAAATAATATATTATTCAAAATCCAGTGTGGAGCACACCGCCCCATGTACTTATCGGCAATAATGCGCGCTCTCCATCCTGCTCGGGAACACACCGGTGTAAGAAAGGAATACGCAATTTATGATCGTGTTTTGTCATCTCAGGTGATATGTGCACGAAGTTGAACTGATTTCTGTAACTTTAATAATGAATAAATAATGTTCTTAATAAGCATAGAAGGATGTTGATAGTTAATTCAAACGATCTACAAAGGTTAATATGGGATTAAAGCATGTTAGCCTTTTGTTAAAGCAAAAAAATCATGATTTTTCTGAATAACAAACATTAATTTCAATAATTAGGTACTGAAATCACTACATTAAGGTTTATTATTATTTATTATTAGTAATTTAAAAATAAAAATTGCGTTAAAAAACCTCCCTAATACTTACAATATTACGTTTATTAACATTATTTATTTAGTTAGAGACATACTATAAAAAATCCTATTTTTCAAAACAATACTTATCCCACTTTACTACTCTACGATCCCACCTCACAGTACACCTATAGCAAATAAAAATAGAAGCAGCCCCAGTCGGTGAGATCTATGCGAGAGCCCGACTATAATATCTCTTGATAGAGAGGCCCCTTTCACTAGGACACACCACTCAACTACCCTTAGTAACCAAACAGTAGGTAGGTTCTGTTTAGGCGAGTTGTTTTTCTAATAGAGATTTTATCTTTGTTCATGGTTAATGTAGGTCGTAATAGACCACGTGGAACAAAATCCTCCTAAACGGCTTCGATAAACGAGGAGAAAATGGAGGTTATAATGTTAGTTTAGTTAGTGTAATAGTAAGTAGCTATGTTTTCGTACTAACATTTGTTAAAACCAATAAACCTACTAGATATTACGTGTCCATTAAGTATATACCCTTGAAAGTTTCTTCGAAATTTATCCTTGTTCGGCTTGTTCCTAACTTATCCTATTAATGGATTCGTAAGTATAGCATTTCGTTAAAAAATCATTAAATATTTGTACCAAAAAAAGTTACGAATAATGATTTACCAGTACAAATAAATAGCTCCCCCTTATCTTGCGTGTGGCACACCTATCTGCGATATCTCCACCCCCAGCCACCCCTGTAAGTCCATGAAGGAGATTTGGACATAATATACGAAGTATAGATCAAATTTTGTGATATTTCGCTGGAACAAAACATAAGGAGCTATACTAGCGTTATGTTTGTATGTTGAACAGTAATATGTTACTTTTTTTTGTCAGCCATGATTGTCTCACTGTAGGGCAAAGGCCTCCCTATCATAATATGTTACTTATAGAAGCACAAATTTTTAATTTGCAAACTGAAGTGACAATGGACAGGGGTCACATGGATTGAACGAGTGACGGTTGATGGGCTATGAAAGACTTCGATGGGCGATCAAGGATCAAAAAATAAAGTGTTGACAGACCTGTACCTTATTCTTCTTTTTTGTTCTCTTCTTATGTCTCTGTCGAATATCTTCAGATTTATTTCGTTTCGAGAACCAAGACATTTATTCATGTCCCTGGGACGAGCCGGACTCCGGTGTTTTCATGTATCTATTGTAGATCCTGGCTTACAGGAGTTGCAGTGGTTTTGGGATCTTGTGGCGGGCTTTACCAATAAAAAAAGAACTGTAGATAAATACATACGTTTCATCTGAATCTTTCGTGAACCCTTACCTCGTATTTTTAACACACTACCGTTAGATAGACTACAGTACCTAAAAAGTCCTTCAACATAGATACACTCTCGCCAAATTAATATCCAACAAAAGTCTTCAACTTTATACCACAACATTTGTTCACGAAAATTTACAAATACCATTTATTCTTTTATCATAAAAAGCTGTCACAGCCACCGCGACCGGCTCGAAGGTCTACCAATATCTCATGAGATCATGCATATTAAACTAGGGCGGCAAATAAAAAGTGTCATATGACCCCCTCCCTTATTCTGGGAGATGAATTATAAAAACATCGATAAATAACCGAATGAAACGATACTGGGTACTGACAACACTATTTGATTGTAAGTTCGACTGTCGAATCAAGTCTCTGGTTCGATTTTCTGATCTGACCGAGTAATTATTGGGTTTTTTTCGAAAATTTCTCAGTATCGAGTAAAAAGAAGTCTTTGTCTATTGTGTCCAATTTCAGATTCCATGCCCATGTAACCCATACTCATAGGATTAGGTGGCAGTAATGAGATTTTAACTAAAAATAGCAGATTAGGTACTCACGTAAGTATATCGAGAAAATCTCTACTAGTTTCGAGTCACAGAGGGACTCTTTCTTATGAGCAGCGTGCGCGGTGATATCGCGCAACCTCACGACATAATTTTTAGTTAATTCAGTAATGTCTCAAGACAGTTGTTGGGAATGGGTCTCTTCAATAATAGTGGACTGTAATTTAAACTGGTATATTAGAATTAAAACAGTAAGATTGAGTTGTGTCCGCGTCGTCCGAGAACGATCCCAAGAAGAAAAAGATGGTGGCCGTGCGCCGCTTCCGCTCGCGTCCGCCCTCCCCCGCGCGCCCCGCCTCTTCCGGGAGCGTCCGGCTGCGTTCACGCGCAGACATGCTCCCCGGGTTGAAGCGCTGGCTTCAATGTAGTGGAAGCGGGCAGATGACATTGAAAGCCCGCCGAATTGTCCCTCCTTTGATCTTCAATTCGGCGACCCTAGCGACGCCGTCGGAGCCCGGGTACGTCCGCACGACGCGACCCAGCATCCAGCAGAGGGGAGGCAACGTCTTGTCCTTTACTAGGACGAGGCTGCCCACCTTGATGTCTCCAGAAGACGTAGACCATTTAGACTTCTGCTGTAGCAGAGAGACATATTCACAGTTAAACCTTTGCCAAAAATGTTGCTTAATGAATTCCACTCTTTGAAGTCGCTCGAGACGGCTGATGTTTGCGCTGTCAGTTCCTATTTGTGGATGAGGAACAAGTGTGAGTGGTCTTCCAATTAAAAAGTGGGAAGGTGTCAGGGCACAAAGGTCATGTGGATCGGGAGAGCAAGGAGTAAGAGGACGGGAATTGAGAATTGCCTCTATTTGAGTTAGGCATGTAGCCATCTCCTCATAAGTAAAATACGTTAACTTGAGCAGTCTTTTTAAATGATGTTTAGTGGAGCGCACAGCGGCTTCAGCAACGCCGTTGAAATGGGGAGTATAGGCCGGCACGAAATGGAATTCGATACCTTCTTGGGCCAAATTCCCTGCTACATTAGAATTCTGTAAAAAAAGGCGTAACTGATTATTCGCCCCGACGAAGGTAGTCCCATTATCGGACAATATGCTCCGCGGTTTGCCACGGCGCGCAATGAACCGCTTCAAAGCAGCCATATAAGCTTCTTTTGTGAGGTCCGTAACAAGCTCCAGGTGAACAGCCTTAACAGCCAGGCAGACAAAAATACATATGTAAGACTTGATAAGCTTACAGCCTCTTCCCTTTCGGTCAGCGATCAATATTGGGCCAGCATAGTCGACACTTGAATTTAGGAATGGAAATTCTAGATTACTCCGTGAATTTGGAAGTTGCCCCATTATTGGTTGAACATTTTGAGCCTTATGTCTAAAACATACTACACATCTTTGCACAGTTATTCTAGATAAGTTTCTACCTCCTAAAGGCCAATAATTTTGACGAATTGTTGCCAAGAGCAACTGAGGCCGAGCATGTAATAATTTTCTATGAGCGTTTTGGAATAATATCTTGGTTAGATGATGTTTACTGCACAGAAGTATAGGATGCTTCACGTCATATTCATAAGGAGAATTGTCCAACCTACCCCCAACACGAATAATGTCGTCAGAGTCTATGAAAGGTGACAAGGATAAAAGACGATTTTTGTGAGGCAATGATTTGCCTGCTTTTAAAATAATATATTCATCTGAGAATATTTCAGATTGTGCATTACGTAAGATGCATTTTAGTGAGGACTGAATTTCTTTATTATGCAGAAACCCTACTAATTTATTATCTTTATTTTTTAAATTGTGAATGTACCTTTTAATGTAAGCCACATTTCTGAGCAAATGGTTAAAATCAGAATATTTATGAATCAATTGTTGTATTATTGTTTGATTCTGAATGTGGTCATTACTAGCCTGAGTTACATGACATTTGAGCTCGGGTAAGTCCTGTTTTACAATGTCATTGGGTAATTTCGGCCACAGGCATTCCTCCTTTAACAAAAATGAAGGGCCTGTCCACCAGAGACTAGAGTCGCTGATATGATCAGCCTTCACCCCTCGAGAAACTAAATCCGCGGGATTGTCTCGAGTTGGCACATAGTTCCACACAGATCCAAGAGTGCTTTCTTGTATCTCATTGACTCGATGCCTGACAAAAGGCTTGAGTTGTGTCGATGGTGCCGACAACCAGCTCAACACAATTGTTGAGTCACACCAAAAGATAGACCGGCTGACAGGTATAGTTAGGGAATCTTTAACCTTAGTACACAATCTTGAACCCACCAGCGCACCACATAACTCTAATCTAGGCATCGTTGTTGGTTTTATAGGAGCTATACGATTTTTCGAAGCTAATAGTCGTACAATTACTGCATTACCGCTACCAATGCTGCGTATATAGACACAAGCACCATATGCTTTTTCGCTGCTATCTGTAAATACATGTATTTCATTAAATATATAATTGTCAGCTATGACCCATCTGGGTATGTGTAACGAATTTAAATGTTTTAATGCATCCACAAATTTTAACCATTGATCTACTATGTCCTGGGGAACCTCATCATCCCAGTCGCATTTATTGACCCACAATGTTTGCATTAATATTTTGGCTTCCACAACAATTGGACCAATTAAGCCTAAAGGGTCAAAAATTTGGCTTATTATGGATAAAATGTGTTTTTTGTTATTGTGGTTTTAGTGTCAATATTAATTGAAAATGATAGAATGTCAGATTGGCAATTCCACAATAATCCTAACGTTTTTGAAGCGTGGGTGTTAGACAAATCTAAATCAAGACAAGTGTTATCTTCTATATTTACTATTTTTTCAAGAATTTTAGCATTATTTGACTTAAATTTTCTTAAATTGAAATTTGCTGAACTTAGAATTTTTTTATATTTTGACACAGTTCGATAGCACCCTCTATAGTGTCTTTACCGCATAATAAATCATCTACGTAAAAGTCCCGTTGTATGCTACTCTGTACGTCATGATCATCCGTAGCCTCTGCCAAGCTCGCTAAGCACTTAGTGGCTAGATAAGGCGCAGACGCCGTACCGTAAGTGACGGTGTTTAGTGTGTACGTTTTGAGTGGCTCTGAAGGATCTTTTCTAAATATAATGCGCTGTAATGACCGTTGCTTAGGATCGAGCTCTATAGCTCTATACATTTTTTCGATATCTCCTGAGATTACATACTTATGTTGTCTAAATCTCAGTAGGATTGAGAGTAGATCACTTTGTACAGTCGGGCCGACATATTGGATATCATTAAGTGATATTCCTGTTGTTGATTTTGATGAAGCATCAAAGACTGTTCGTAACTTTGTGGTTTCACTTGACTCCCTCAAAACCCCATGATGTGGCATGAAATAACTAACCTTATTATTTTTATCACTAACTGATAACTCACTATCCTCAGTCATATGACCTAATGTTTCATATTCATTCATGAAGTCAATATACAAACTTTTATAAATAGGATCGCGTTCAAAACGTTTCTCTAGCGACAAAAATCTACGTTTAGCCGAGACATATGAGTTGCCAAGAACGCTGGGATCCTCCTTAAGTGGCATACTAACAATAAACTGGCCTTTTGAACCACGGACCGTATTTAATTTAAAACTTTCCTCACAAGCATGTTCTTCTACTGAAAGACAATGTTTAGATGATATTGTATCAAGTTCCCAAAATTTACTTAAGTCGGGACTGTAGGATGTTTTAGAGAAATTACAAATATGTGTTTGCTTCTGCATGTTAGCAGGTATAGCACCTGAGATTAACCATCCCAACTTACTTTCACACAATTTTGGTAAATTTTTTCCCAAATTTATGTGATTGGCCTGAATAACATTCCAAAATAGTTCAGCTCCCAACAGAATATCAACATCTGAAGGAATATTATAAGATGGGTCCGCTAAAACTAACCCTGAAGGAATTGGTATATTTTCTGTATTTATGTAGGATGCCGGTAATCTACTAGTAATCTCAGATAGAATGAGGCAGTTTATATTGAAAGAATAATGTTCGTATGTTGATTCAATAGTAAGATTGCAAGATTGTGTACTGTTACTAGTCAAACCATTAATACCTGTTACCGTTGAAGTAGCATCAACTCTAGACAATCCCAGGATATTGCACAGCTGGTCTGTGATGAAGTTGGCTGTACTGCCACTGTCAAGTAAAACTCTGGCGTTGTACCTTTTGCCATTATGACTCAACACCTTCACCATCGCTGTGGATAGCAAAACATATTTCTGAGAAGCAGGTTGTATATCAGCTGAAAGCGAAACACTATTAGAGGATACAACAGGCATAGGGTTATATACTTGAAGCGCAGGCTGATCTAAATGTAGCAAGGTATTATGCCGTTCTTTACAGTATTTGCAACGTGAGAATCTACAACGTTTCTCTGTATGTCCAACCCGTAAGCAGTTCATGCACACTTTGAATTCTTTCACTTTCTGTACCCTTTCTTCTATTGTTAATTTTTTAAAAGCTACACATGAATAAAGATAATGATTCTGAGAACACAAAGGACAAGTAATTTGACTTTTATCTTTCTCAGTATTATTTGTTTGCTGTTTCAGCGAGGTAACTATAAAACTTTTAGATTTAATGCTGTTATTATGTTGCACTTTATCTAATTTCTTGTTTTCCTCTAATGTTTCTAATAGATCTGCCTTATTATTCATAAATTTACAAAATTCAAGCAATGTTGGTGAGTTGCCTAAAGTGGTACGGTGCTCTTCCCAGTCCCTACTGGTAGTACTGTCCAACTTTAATGTCATTAGATAAATAATCAAAGTATCTCTTGTCGGCTCATTCAATAATGTTAATGCTCTAATATTTTTATTTGTGACATCAACCAGGCTGCGTAAGGCAGCACTGGATTCATTTATAATAGGCTCGGCATTAAATAGTGCCTTGACATGATTGTTTATTAACAGGCGACTATTATCATACCTCTCACATAATAAATTCCAAGCTAATACATAATTGTCACTTCTGAAATCTATGTTTTTAATGACTTCAGCAGCTTGACCCTTTAGTGACGCACGTAGATAATGAAATTTATTTATGTTATCAATACTGGTATTGTTATGTATCAATGAAAGAAAGGTGTCCCTATATTCTAGCCAACACTGATAGCTGCCATCATAGCGGGGTAAATCAATTTTAGGCAAACGTATAAAATTTTTTGTCCCACCTGTCACCTCGGAGCCTGATACAGAACCTGAAGTCTTGGCCTGCTGTCGCGCCTGCTCATCAGCGATGACTTTGCGCGCCGCGGCAACCACGCTGTGGTACCTTTCTTCAAATTTGAAGCGATCCACGTAGGCATCGTCAGGATTGTCCAACAGCAGCTCAATTTCTGTCTGGATTAGATTAAATTCGTCATAAAGCTGCTCGAATTTCCTAAATCGACTTTCGAGGTCGAGTACTTGCACGTCAGACAATTGATCAGTGTTTTCCAAGACTGTGAGATATGTAGTGAAATTAGTAAGCTTAGCCTTTATCGAACTCCGTTGTCGAATGAGTTTGTCAGCCATCGTGCAATATAGGGGGTCGAAGCCCTTAGCTAGTGCCAATGCAAACCAGAGGAGACTAGAGGAGGTAATGGGTAAGGATATAGAATAAAATTGGAACGACTCACTACACGCCACGTGCCCTTGACCATCAATGTGAAATCTGAACAGCGATGCCACGCGGCACTATGGTTGCGGACACGTGTTGGCCACTGGTGACTGCTTGTGCTCTGGTCTTCACTCTTCAGTGATGGTGGACTGCGAAGCGCGGTGACGCCACGGGACACGGCGCAATAGAACGGCGCACGTGTTTTCCTTGACGATGAGTTTTCTCCGGGATGACGCCACAGGATGCGGCGCAATAGATCGGCGCACGTGTATTCCTTGACGATTGGTTTTCTCGGGGATGACGCCACAGGACACGGCGCAATAGATCGGCGCACGTGTATTCCTTGACGGTTAGTTTTCTCGGGGATGACGCCACAGGACACCGGCGCAATAGATCGGCGCACGTGTATTCCTTGACGGTTAGTTTTCTCGGGGATGACGCCACAGGACACCGGCGCAATAGATCGGCGCACGTGTATAACTATGCCGTTTAATTCTTCTCTCGGTGGAAGGACCAATGTTGGGAATGGGTCTCTTCAATAATAGTGGACTGTAATTTAAACTGGTATATTAGAATTAAAACAGTAAGATTGAGTTGTGTCCGCGTCGTCCGAGAACGATCCCAAGAAGAAAAAGATGGTGGCCGTGCGCCGCTTCCGCTCGCGTCCGCCCTCCCCCGCGCGCCCCGCCTCTTCCGGGAGCGTCCGGCTGCGTTCACGCGCAGACACAGTTATTATAAATATTGAGTTTTTGTTTTATGTCCATTGCTGAAAACTCTCTTGTGGATTGAAAGACGTCATGTTTATAGGCAACTAACTCAATTAATCTATATATTGTAAACTCAGTTATGTGTAATCTATGTAAGCAATACTTTGTGTGGAAGTTACGTAAACATTTAGGGCCGGGTTACCGGGTTAGTTAAGGACTGAAATACAGCACTTTCTGCTCTATACAGTTTAACCATTAAATTGCGAACAAATATCGGTTACAGTTGATCATTTTCATTTATTTGGAAATAGGTAGTAGTTAATTTTTGAATGCCTCATGTCGGAATTCTGAAACGCTACTCAATTTAAAGTCGTGCTTAAGTATAGTTCTATCTCTACAAATTCTTTGTAAAATGACAGAGATGGCACGATATTTGAGCACGACTTAAAATTGAGTAACGTTTCAGTATTCCGGCATCAGTATACTATTTGTATAGCGTAAAGGTTATAGATATTAAGCTGAAAGATTTGCAATATCAATCGTGCGATTCGACGAGATTATTTGACTAGTATTTGACTGCCTCGTTGGCCCAGTGGTCGCAATTGCGACTGCAGGGCAAAGGGGTCTCGGGTTCGATTCGGTCTCAGGCAAAGTATTACTGCGGGTTTTAAAAAAATCTCAGTAGTAGCACGGAGTCTGGAATTGTGCCCGGTATATGGCAATAGGCTCACCCCCTATTACGTGGGACACATAACATAAATAGTGAAAAGTGGGTGTTACTTCTGTGTGCACCTCTGCCTACCTCTTCGGGGATAATTGGCGTGATGCTAAAAAAATGATTGACAAAACATGCCACTAACCACACCCACTCGATCTAATGACGTCACCGACACACGATTAGTATCTACGATCACTAGGGTCAGGATCTCTGTATGACAATGTTGGATCGTCATTAGTGACAATACCGCCTTAGTTCCAAGTTCCCACTTCCGATGTCCTACCGTAGAGATGGTAGTTTCACGATTGTCGCTCCAATACTTGAGTAAGTTTTAACATTTATTGTTTTGTAAGTACTGTCTAGGGTTATTTAAAGGTCCTTAAGCAAGGATTTTGATGGAATTGCGTTATACTATACGAAAATGTCGTGGTGGCCCGGAGGTTTAAGACGCCCACTTCTCATGCATGAGAGTGCGGGTTCGAAACCTACCAACGGCAAGTACCAATGTGACTTTTTCCGAGTTATATGTACTTTCTAAGATTATTTAGACACCACTGACAAACGGTGAAGGAAAAACATCGTGAGGAAACCTGGGCTTATAATTTCTAATAATAAGTTTGAAATCGCCAACCCGCATTGAGCAAGCGTGGTGATTATTGCTCAAACCTTCTCCGTGTGAGAAGAGGCTTTGCTCAGCAGTGGGCATTTATATGCTGTTGATGATGATACGAAAATGTTACAAACTATTATCTGCGTCGGTCAAAGTTGTTAACATCAATAAACAGCATCATGTATTTAACTATAATAACTATCGTTAGATACTAAATTAACTAATAACGCTAGCCAGTAGGCTGCGCGACATCGCCATGAGGAAGACCCCTGTGTGGTTCGAAACTAGTGGAGCTTTTCTCAGCATATTCACGTGAGTAATCCGCGATTTTTAGTTTAACATCATCATCATAACATCAAGCCTTTTATTCCCGAAGGGGTAGGTAGAGGTGCACATTATGGCACTTAATGCCACTGTATGTACAATGTAACACCCACTTTTCATTTATACTTATGAATCCAATGTAATAGGGGGTGAGCCTATTGCCATATACCGGACAATTCCAGTCTCCGTGCTACTACGGAGAATTTTTTTTTAAACTCAGTAATACTTTGTCCGACCCGAGAACCCGAGACCCCTTGCCCAGCAGTCACACTTGCACCACTAGGCCAACGAGGCAGTCATAATAACAGCAATAAGGGGTAAGTTTTGTCGGTTAGCTATGAGGGTACCTATTACTTTTCTTTGTAGCACATTGTTATAAAATTTACATTAAAACATAACAAAATATTTATTGATTCTTTATTTTTTAATAGGTTTCTATCCACACGGATACGACAACCCCATCGTATCTTATACAATATATGAATTAACAATAGCTTACAACTTATCTTGCTGTTTCAATTTTAGAATTAGCTAAAATAGTTTGTACAATTCCAACACCTACATAGAAATAAAAATCAATTTCCGTTCGTTAGTCTCGCGCTAAAACTCAAGAACGGCTGAACCGATTTGGCAAATTTTGGTTTTGAAATGTTCGAGGAAGTCCAGGGAAGGTTTAAAATGTATTAAAATTTTTTTTAAGCGGTACGAAGTTTGTCGGGTCGCCTAGTATAACATAATTATTTAATTTGAATTCGGGAATTCAAATCAATCAATGAGTCCCTTTAATTTTTGTTCTTGATACAATCCATCGAAAAAATGTTGTACTCATCTTCAACTACTTGAATAATCGAGTAAATCATTTAAATGAAGTCAAAATACTCTTTCTCACGAAATGATTAAGAACAAAAACAAACTTCGATTAACATAAAACATAACACGTAAACAAAACAGAGAATCAGAACAAATCGCAACAATTTCTGGGCAACTCAGCCCCTTGTTCTACGGGAAATTGCCATACAGGGTGTTGAATGTAGCCGGCCGTATCTGTGTTTACATCTGGCCGTTACAAATGTGTTACATCAAGACAGTGGCGAGGACTGTGTTACTTATCTAGCCCTAGTGTGCTAGGGTTGGTACTTGGACAATTTGTTTTACGCTTTGTTTTTTTTGTTATTATGTATCGTTTATCTATAAAGGGTTACGCAGAGGTCCACCTTATGTCATGTGTTATGCAATTACCTTTTTACCTTAATTACGATCTCTATAAATAGAGGCCTATTACAATAATCGTACACAATTCAAGACTCCGTAGATACCAGTACTCGGAAATTTAGAAAAACCATAATATGTTGGAGTCTTTCTTGTTTTGCAGTCGCATTGACGACCACTCAAGGCACTCAATATAGTTAAACGAGGTAGAAACATAATGATGACATTCAAATAACCAAATTCAACAATACCCACATAAATATTCATAGGTACACAAATTAACACACTTGACAACAAAAAACTATTCAAAAATGTTTTACCCCAAATATGTAAATTGTTTATTTGACCTTTTGACCTCGCAGCATCCCCTGGTCTCATTTTGATCTCACCTTTAGACACGTGGGCCTTTTTAAAAAACTGGTTGTCATCCAGCATCCCCTCTGATACACTTTTGATCTTATGTCCAGTGAGGCCTATTGTGACGGACTTTGGCTGTGTAAAGGTCATTATATGGGTCATTTTAGGACAGGTTTTGATATTGATCTTTAGATGCTTACGTTTGACGTTATAATTGAGATGTGAACTTTAAAGAGATTGGGGTGAAACTGTATTTTGTATGAAGATTAATGTTAATATAAACAGTGTTGCAGTGTCATAAAATGATCTATACCTATTTACTTCGCAAGACAATCCCCGGCCACCGTAAGCGTGGGCATGCGGACGGCGAGCATGGGTGACTCACCGTCCGACCAGAACCAGAACCAGACTCGAGCGTACGGCACGTCGCGTTTCGCGCGTTTTTTTGTTTTTTTGTTTGAACGCGCTAATCTCCGTAACTACAAGTCTGATTTCAATCATTCTATTTGTGTTGGATAGTGCATTTATCGTGGAAGGCTATAGGCTATAAAACATCACACTACGACCAATAGGAGCTGAGCAGAGCGTGTAAAACCGCCCGGAAGTAGCTAGAGATATACCTCTAATATTTTGATATTAGTTACATAGGTATTTTCAGAACTTGACATCTTTTCCCCGTTAAATACCTCTACTGTTTAATTACGCTAGCATCCTTTTTGGTGCTAAATTACAAAGCAAAGAATAATATAGGTATCTACTTATAGATTTGTCTTTTTTAATTTAATCTTTTCTTTCTCTGGTGATAGACAGCCCTGCAGGTACGACTAAACGCGCCATATGTATATCTCAGGCAGTGACCAAACACGCGCCGCGGACTCAAGGAAATGGATAGCGCAGAGCCATCCATAGAGACGAATATGTCTACTAATGAAAGTTGGAGATAATATTGTATTGCTTATTTTCTTAGATTAAAAATGTGTTCTTTCTTTTAATAAATAAAAAAATGTAATATTACTAGCTACTTCAGCGCGGTTTCACACGCTCTGCTCAGCTCCTATTGATCGTAGCGTAATGTTTTATGAGAGGATGGCCTACAGCCATCCTCGATAAATGCACTATCCAACACAAAAATAATTATTCACATCAGACTTGTAGTTATGGAGATTAGCGCGTTCAAACAAACAAACAAAAAAAACAAACTCTTCCGTTCTAAATAATTGTATATAAGAAGTATAAGATAGTAAAAACGAATTTGTATTGGGGAGAAACAATGTACCAAAATCTGTATTTTGGATCCTGTGCTCTGAAACCGACACTTAAACATGTGTTGTAAGCATTTATAAGCCACGGTAACCAATTACCATCAGGTGAACCGTGTGCTTTTCTTGCCACAGTCGTGGTATAAAAAAAAACAGAATAAAAAGTACCAATTTTTTTTAAACGTTGCCCCCCACACAAGGATTTTCTCCTGTGTCGTGGGTGTTCACATACACATGACACCCAGACCCGGAACAACAATCTGTGGATTACTCAAAGAGTTATTCCTTGTGGAAATCGAATCCGCGACACGTTGCGCGGCAGTCAGTTGCCCAACCACCGCGCTAACCGTGCAGTCTATTGATAAATATACTTACACATCTACCTACAACACGGAATATTGCTAACACAACTCCACTCCAAACCATTCCCTGTTACAATAGACATTTTCGTCCGCACATTTAACAAGCTGATCGCAAGCACGGAGGTTCAGCGTCTACTAAATAAATCGTCACTCTAGTCTAACTGAACAATTATCTTCATCACAACCATTATTTATCTTCCAAATGCTTAGCGAAGCATTAAAACTACTGCTTAGGTAGTCTACATTATTCATTATAATAAAAGACTAAGTTTCGCGACATTTTTAGGGGCTTATGAAAAACTAGATGCCCTAGAAAATAAAGAACTAACGATTAGAAGCTATTTATTTAAACGGTCCTGGTAACTATTATCTTTGTATTTATTGTAGTTATATTTTTATTTTTCTAAAAAAATGAACAATAGGCCCAGGTTTTAATCACTACATAGTAGTATACTTAAACAAAGTCGCTATCCGCCATCTGTCTGTCCCTATATATGCTTAGATTTTTAAAACTATGAAACGGATTTTGATGAGGTTTTTTTAATAGATAGAGTGATTCTTAAGAAAGGTTTATATGTATAATCCATGGATACTGCACGAAACCGGGAGCTGGTTCCTAGTTAAATATATTACTTAAATCGCAAAAAACTGCGGTCCGCAAATAGAAAGCAATAAGTCTAACTATACTATATGGTTGCGTGGCTGCAAAAATAACCTCGCTTGTTAAGTAGCAGCCGGATAAAAATCGCAATAGAAATATGGAGTTATACTAGTAAAAGTTATTTGTCAATTACACTGCATAGACCTGTCGTAATACATTTTTTATGGGATAAACATGTAACCGAGCAGACGGATTACCTGATGGTAAGCAATCGGCGTCGCCCATGGACACCTGGAACACCAGAGGAGTTATCTACAAGTTCGTTTACGGCATTTTGGGGATTAGAAATTTGAGAGTTGTTGGGATTTCAGGGATTGGTGAGATTGGGGTATTGTAATTGGACCTCCGGTAACCTCACTCACACGACGAAACATAACACAAGCGTTGTTTCACGTCGGTTTTCTGTGAGGCGGTGGTATCACTCCGGTCGAGCCGGACCATTCGTGCCGAAGCATGGCTCTCCCACACTTAACATTTACACAGACACTTAACATACATACATTTATAACACGTACGAGAACCTACTCGTACGTACCTATTATAAATACCTACCTACATAACATCACGCCTTTTATCTCCGAAGGGGTAGGCACAGGTGCACATTATGCCACTGTACAATGTAACACCCACTTTTCACTATTTATGTTATGAGTCCCGTGTAATAGGGAGTGAGCCTATTGCCATATAACGGGCACAATTCTAGACTCCGTGCTACTACTGAAATTTTTTTAAAAACCCAGTAATACTTTGCCCGGCCCGGGAATCGAACCCGAGACCCCTTGCCCGGCAGTGGCACTTGCGACCACTCGGCCAACGAGGCAATACCTACCTACCTATGTCTATTTACCAACGAAATCCAGATAGGTAGCAAATGCCACATTAGTACCCCGACCCCGACAATAGCGGAATACCCAGCATTACCCAGTTATATTCCTAGTGTAGTATCCCGAAATCTGTTAGATCACTTTAAAGTACCCTGCCACCCTAAAGTTTTAGGTTAGGGACAGTTGGTACCCGGCCCGGCGCTGATAACGTGGTATAAACATTATACAGCGGTACTCCAAATGTGATGTCATTATGATTTTTATTAAGGTATGTCATGTTTTAGTGGAGACTGATTTTAGTATCGTCATTATGTTCTTGGAGATTAGTGTTATCTTACCGAACTTCATAGGCGTAATTAGGTACATAATTTGAGGGGCAATTGGTGTTTTATTCAACCAAATCTCCAAGTGCACAATGTCCACAAAGCTTACCACTATCATAGTCCAGTTTTAGTAATGAAAATGGTTTAAGAAATGTCAAACCACTTCTTTATCTCCCCTAAGAAGATAGAGCAATTGGACCCACTCGTGAGTTTTAAGGTTTTAAGTACCTGGCTCCAAATTCAATATGAGGTCAACGTTAATTTCCAAAATACTGTTGAAAAAAGCCGTTGCAACACTACCTGATAATATACCCCACTAAACTATCACCCTGCCTACAAATTTTTTCCTCCGCCCACAAACAACACATCTCATACACACAATAAAAGTGAGTATGTGTGCGTAAACCCATTTCATCAGCCAATGGTCAAGCGGTCAGCGATAGAGGGAGATAAAAGATCTACAGTTGTAGAGGTGCGAGTCAGATAGGGTGATATAGGAGGGGAGCTTAACCCTTTCATTTTTATTTGGGGATCGTTTTTGCGCACGGTAGGCAGTTTGTTGGATATGGCGAATGGGCTATAGAACGACATTTTTACAGCAGTATTTTGCATGTAGTAGTAATGATGGCTATTGCCTGGCATCCATGTAGGTGTTTATTTTAATACTTGGTTATTTTTTTTTTGGTATAATCAAACGACATGCCACCCTTAAGAACGGTCTATCTTTCCTCACCGATGCGAAATGATTACAAGATCCAGAAGTTCACGTACCAACGTTTTTTTCATGTCCGCAAACGATTAGAAGCCAAGAAACAACCATTAAACACCTTCTAAAAGAGTTGGAAGTACGCGAGTCCTACACAACTTTTAGTAAGCTCTATAACATTCCAGTTCACGCCATTTGGCATATAACCAGCGACAGGAGAACAAAAGTTATAACCAAGAGTAATTTAACTCAATGAACTTAACATAGTCTCGCTATAGGTATGTATATTTTTCAGTGGGCTGAGGGATTACCCACAGAATTACTATTGATTTGGGAGCGCACCCGCTCGGCCGCCTTCCAAATGAGCAGGCCGTAAGTATCGCTCTAGAGTTGTTAGTACCTGGTCTATGGAATTTTGTCTTCTATTATTCTCGTGGAGGAATTGACACATGTTTGTTTGCTGTGTGTAAATGTCATACAATATGTTTTGTTTTTAAAACATCCTACTGAATGTTAAGGTATATAGTTTGAACCCATTCCCTATGAGATTAGACACGCAAACAAACAATAAGTGGGCTCAGAACTATACCGACTTTATACAGATTGATCATATTAAGAAAATGATATTGTTTCAACAGCTCTGTACAAATCCAAAGCAAAAGTTCGCAAGGCCCAACCTGAATTTATTAAGCTGGACCCTAGAAAGGTTTGCCGTATGCAGATAAGGGATTTATTTAGCGGAAAGGTCCGTCCCTGGGTTAACGCTAAAACGCCTTTTGGGTCGACGATGACCAGGATTGGGACCAAATTTATTGTCGGCTTTCGGCTTTCGCGTTGATTTATTCGGCCTCGGGTGAATGGAATCAACGGACCGGTTGATAATAACGCTTGCTACGACGTTTTTGCGTAGGTACCGAGACCGATCATGTTTATGTGAAAATGTTTAATGCTGATAAATTGGGGGAAGGTGGGTGATTTTTGTAGGTGACGTGTTTTGTGGTCGGACCTTTATCTGCGCCTAAAAGATCGGTTGTTCAGTCGGTTAGCGAAATGGAATACCGAATGGAGCTTATGATGTGTGACTACCAGGAACCTTTATTACTTATAAGGTAAACCACACAATTCTAACCTATACTATGTGGGCTAGCTAATGTCTGTGTTCGACAATAAACTAACTGGTCAAAAATTTACACAAACACGATCTACCAACTTACGAAACTTAGGGTAACTGTCCACGTGGCGTCATTTGACGAATGCAGGCATTCTTCGCAAATATTAGGCGGCCTAACAATGCCGCTTCGTCGATATTTTCATTGTTTCTAATCAAAATGCAAGCATTTGTCATTTGTTTTGCCGCCTATTATTTGTGCGAAGGATGCATGCATTCGTTGAACGACGCAACCCTTAAGCGATGAACTTACGACTTTCAAAATACAAAAAGTAAAGCTTATTCGAAATCTTCAACAAACTAAACACGGCTTGCTAGCTGTGCCTACAAAGTTTCTCACAACATATTGGTTCGCAAGGTTGTGGGGCCACGGACGTGCAATGCGAGGCGGCCGCGGGACTGTACCTAAATGGCGCCAATTACACGCCGGCCGGTACGTGATGCGACTCAAAATGGCGACACACTGGCGTTGGATGATAGGGGATGTGGTGTGGAAAATAATATTCTCGTTAGCTACACAAGCATAGAAGGAATGTTCTGTTGTAATTTTCTATTGCACCACAAAACAACCGAGATAGCCTAAGCGTAAAAATGAAATCGAATAAAAAATACGAAACTGTCATACGGACGGCATTAAACGAAATACTATTACGATACAAAAGGTTTTTGCCACACTTTCTTTGTTTCCAATAAGATTTTTAACTCTACGGGTGAATGTTCTTCGCGTTCATGTCGAGCGTCATTTTAGCGCTCCAAACTTTAGAATCCAATTGGAAAATCACATCGACGGTAGCGACATCTACCTTCCTTTAGCATAGTAATCGATTTTTAAGTTTCGCTACTCTCTCATAGATGTCGCTTTCAAGAATATATTAACGACAAGTATTTTAAAATTGTTTCTTTTTTGTATTTGATTCATATATTATGCCAAAGAATGAATTATATTCACGTAATATTAACTGGGTAAAAAAATTAATGCTGATCACTTCTTGCTTGCTTCCCACCAAACACTTATTGTCACACATTTATTCACAATCGTCAAGATAGTGACTTCTCAGTCGTATCCACTATAACATCACGGCGAGACAAACTCGGACGGTCCTAACCCAAAAGTTCGCCCTTTAAAGTACACATGTAACAAACCAAAACACGTGCGTTTTACGACTAGGGACGCACACTACGTCACTGCACAGAAATCGTTCATGGGTTCACCGTTTTTTCTTCCACCGTGAAATATTAAGACGACCCACTGTTTGTTCGGGACATACATACAGCCTATAGTCGGACATTGTAAGGAAAATGATGGATCGTGTCAATATTTTTCCGTTTACCCGGCCATTATGTGATTTGTGGGTGTCAGATGCAGGTTATTCTAGCGTTTGGTAAAGAATGGACGGTTTTTCTTGTTGGTAAAATTATTATAGATTCCTAAATGATAATTCGTGTATCACGTTGTTATTTTTAACACTATTAGCGAATTTATACTTTCTCAAATAGCCCGTAACACATGTATGATACCTTCATGGCTCCAGTGTAGTGAATGTACTTTAATCTTATCTTAACATCACGTCTTTTATCCCCGAAGGTGTAGCCAGAGGTGCACATTACGGCACTTAATACCACTGTACAATGGAACACTCACTTTCCACTATTTATGTTATGAAACACATGTAATAGGGGGTAACCCTATTGCCATATACCGGGCACAATTCCAGACTACCTACGTGCCACTACTGAGAATTTTATAAAAAGCCCAGTAATACTTCGCCCGATCCGAGAAGCGAACCTGAGACCCCTTGCCACACTTACTACTACTCGGCCAACGAGGCAGTGATATAAAGCTGAATATTTTTTTTGAATTTTTGAACGCGATCTCCGGAGCTTTTTGTGTTGTATGTGTCGAAGAAGGCTGAAACAGCATGGGACTAGCTAATACTACTAAATAAAATACACATTTCAACAAAAAAATAATTTATTTACACAGTATTCTGATAATAAATTACAATTTGTGAATGGTTATTGTCAGTGTGATTTCATTTTGATACATTGAAAATACAAATAAAATAAATTATAATACATTCAGTGCAATTAGCTTACAGAAGCTGACAAAACATTTATTGGGAATAATGGTACCACTCTTACAGCTAGTTTCGATAACCAGCCTATTTGTATTAATTGCTAGATAGTGATTGAATTTTGAAATAATTCCATTTTTTAAAGGATAGGCCATGGACGTTGAAGAATGGCGGACACATGCCGGAATACTGAAACGTTACTCAATTTTAAGTCGTGCTTAAATATCGTGCCATCTCTGTCATTTCACAAAGAATTTGTGGAGACAGAACTATACTTAAGCGTGACTTAAAATTGAGTAACGTTTCAGTATTCGGGCGATTATGTCCTTTTTTCAACGTCCTTAGGGTAGGGCGGTAAACGAACAGTTACATCATTGTGATGGGTATCAATCGACGTCGTATATAGACAATACTTTGGTAGCTGTTTCATTTCAAAAAATATTCGCATACATAATCTAATAAGAACTCTTTGCCAAACCTAAAAGTTCTTGAGAAATGTGCATACAATTTTAGTGACGTGCGTTAACAAATAATTAACTTACATTTAACATATCATTTCTATAAATCTAGTACTTAATTATGACAGGAATTTTTCAATAAATAATTATCACTATGGCCGGAATACGCTATGTTAAATAAAATGAGGTAAATTTTTATAACACGATATTTTTAATTGACTACTTAGGTTATAGGTATTTGCTACGATTATGAGACAAATATGTTATTAGGAAAAGACCAAAAAGGGATTATTGAAACTACAATACTACTTAATATTCGATTTCGGCAATGTTATAAAGGTTTTTAATTCATTATTATTCTAGAAATGTTAATTGCAGTCATAAATATTAAGTTAATAATTTATTATTTGAATAAATTAGCGTTGTATGATGATCTAAAACAAACTAAAATCTACGTAAAATCTCACTGATACTAGCGCCCTCTAGTAAGTATTAGCAACACTAGCAACGTCTAGCTTATATAAAGTTTATCATCTAAAAGGATAGATGGCGCTTTATTAACATTACAATTTGCTGTAAAATACCGTTGCGGTTTGGTATAAAAGATTTGTCTACATTGCTTATACATTAAATACAATTAATTAGTGTGATTGCTTTAGTATTAGACTCGTTAATTTCACAATTACTTATGAATAATATTAACTCATCAATTCCCAAGTATATGGTTTGACTGAAAGATAAAAAGAATGTCTAGCATACATAATTATCTTCATTCAGACCTTTAATACAATATTGCCCAAGTTTTAAATAAAGTAATATTCGAGAATATTTCATTATTTATAGACATTCACTAAGACTCGATACTTTTATCAAAAACATGAGAATTGGACAAGTTAAAACAAGAAAAATCATCCTCCATTGATATAAAAGAATAGTACACATCACATCATAGGAAACAAATAATTTTATCACTATAAACGAACAATTTAGCACCTGTTATGAGTATATAAATAAATTATTATTATTATGAGAACATAATTGCACCTGTATTGGTTTCATTCTAAGTACTAAGCTTCAATAGTCTTGGTAGACGCGTATCGCAGTAGATATTAGATTCCATATAGAGTAAAAGTTCAGTTAATAGTTCTTATTTTGAAATCACTACATAGTATAAAACAAGGTCGCTATCCGCCGTCTGTCCCTATGTAGGCTTAGATCTTTAAAACTACGCGACGGATTTTGATGCGGTTTATTTTAATAAATAGAGTGATTCTTAAGGACGGTTTATATGTATAATACATGCATATTGCACCCGTGCGAAGCCGGGGCGGGTCGCGAGTACATTATATAACACGTTTTAAGGAATAGGTATGTGGGGGCGGGGATAGTAATAATTGTGCAATGGGACATCTTATAGTAAGCATATTTTTTTTTTTTTAAAAAAACGTTGCCCCACACTAGGTTTTTCTCCTGTGTCGTGGGTGCGTTTACAAACATACAAGTTCACATACACATGACACCCAGACCCGGAACAACAATTTGTGGATCACACAAAGTGTTGCGGGAATCGAACCCGCGACACGTTGCTCGGCAGCCAGTTGCCCAGCCACCGCACCAACCGTGCAGTCATATTTATGGACACTCGAAACACAAGAGGTGTTACAAGTGCGTTGCTGACCTTTAAAGGAAGGAAGCTCCAGTAACCTCACACTACGCAAACATTGTTTCCCAGGCGTTTATTGTGAGGACGTACCCCAAGTTATACTATTTTAATTTATCAATAATAAAGTTTCTATGTAATAGAGAACAAATATTTTGGAATTTATAGAACGTACTAGCTTCCGTGCTATATCGACTGAGAATTTCTGAAATCAGAAAAATTAATAACCTATCTGAATTTGAGAATTGGACCTACTGCAATAAGTAATATAATATTCACGAGACATAATAAATTAATTATTATGTTATCGGCTTCAAACAACTACGTGTGTATGCCGAAAACATAGCAATTAAGGTAATGTTAAAGTTTATTGGTAAAACTCAACGGAACGAACGGAAACCGCAATGTTTCGAGTTTTATACGACTTTAATTCCATAGAAACTATTTTTATGTATCTGTTCTTATAATTTGTAAAGATATCTCCTACCAAGATCATTGGCGCTTAGTTTATTGATAAATAAACTAATTATTATAACAATAAAATTAATCCTTAGTTACAATTTGCACTATAGTCTTTATTATCCGGTTACCTTTCTCGTAATGTAACAGGTTCAAACTTGGGTCGTTGATTTTCTCTTCTAATAAGTTTATTAATTCCACTCGTATCGTCTTCAACATTTCTGCGACCTGAAATATTGAGATAAAATTTTAAACACATGTTTTCATATATTAATGTAAGAGTAAATGTAAATCTGTAATATATAAAATATGAAATCATAATTTATTTATTTACTAGCGGACCCAACAGACGTTGTCCTGCATATCCACTTGAATGTATAAACAAAAATTCATTCAAATTAGTTCAGTTGTTTAGGATAAATAACCTAAACATCGACTGCAGCGCCATCTGCCGGGCTGATGTGTAAATCTAAACCATCCCCAGATCCCCTTGAACACACACAAAAAATTTCATTAAAATCGATCCAGTCGTTTGGGAGAAGTTCAGTGACATACATACTCACAGAAGAATTATATATATAAAGATTTATCTAAAAGGGATCTCCAACAAAGAATACACGTAACATATACAATGATAATGCAAAAAACAGATAGCTTGTGCTTCTTCAATAATAGATAACGTCATGCAAACAAAAAATCCTAGTTTTCAATATAACAAAGTCGAAAATAGTTAAATTAAGAAACAAAACAAACGAAGTAAACAGAAAACAATGATAATGTAAAAACAATAAATTAACGTATAAGTACTTCAGCACCTATGTCTAATTATAAGCTTCTCGGAAATATTACACACAAATCACATAATAATACTAAGATTGTAGTTGATACCTGCATCGCACCATCCGTGAGTCACTGCAGGGTGCCACCTGAAAACCAGCGTTGGGCACAAACGTCCAACTATATGCTGAGGTGGAGGCCCTTTTGGCATTAGCACGCGCAAATTAAAATTAATATTATTATTTTGTTTATTAGATTTTTTTTATTGTTTATTCAAAATTCTGTATGTATTGTATGTATTCTGTAGATGTATTTTTATTTTTTTATATTCTTTGTTTTCTGTGCGTGTAATTGCCAAATAAATGATTTTTCTTTCTTTCTTTCTTCTTTCTTTCTTTCATACCTATAAAAATGTATATTAGAAATACTTACTTCATGTTTTTCCACTTGGAACATGATCCATCCATCTTCTAATGATACTATAAACGTACCGTTATGCAGTTCCACAGACAAACTGCATCCTGAAACAAAAAACTAACTATTCAAATACATTGTTTTCAGAATTTTAATCAGACACCAAAATAACGACCACTGTACCAGACGTTTTCCATCTACACTCAAAGTCAAAGCATTTATATTTCAACTAGTTTTTACCCGCGACTTCGCTCGCGTCACAAAAGGATAAAGAGTAGCCTATGTGACTATCCATCCGTTCAACTACCTTCAGTTAAAAAATCATGTTAATTAGTACCTCCGTTCTGCCGTTTAAGACAGGCAAACAAACAAATAGCTATCCGCTCGTGTGGAATTCGGTTATATCGCGCTATTTAGATTTTTCCAATAAGTAGGTAATTCGTTGACTGTCAAACACCAAGCGGTCACCGGTGACCGCAACCTATTGTTCTTTAATTGTGTCTATAAATACGGTACTCGACGAGTTAAATGACATACAACTCCATCTATACCAGTACATACAGCGCCATCTATTCCAATATTTTTGTTTTCCCTCGGAAATACCAAATTTTTCAGGGATAAAGAGTACCCTATTATTTAATCCGGACTTTTAATTTTACGTCTACAAAAATTCAAAGCAATCGGTTTAGAAGTTACGGCGTGATAGCGGAACAAACAAACAAACAAACAAACTAACTTACTTTCCGATTTATAATATAAGAAAGGATTAACCCTTAAACAGGCGCCTTTGAAATAGGCTAGGCAGGCCGGCCTATCACGCCGATAGAACAGGCCCATTCGTGCCGAAGCATGGCCCTCCTACACTTAAAAAGTTAGCTCTGTTAGTTCCCGCAACAAAATGAATAACAACTTACCAGAGAACAATACAAGCGGCAACTGAGGTACCATGGAACACTCTCTGATGAAAACTCTACTAGTTTTGACCTTCTCTTGGTACACCAAATAAGGGCTGGTGAAATATCCTACAGAGGAATTGACAGACGATGGATGTAAAGCCACGTAGCCATCTGATTTAGTTTTGAATTTTAACTCGTCTGGAGTCGGTTGGCGGGGGATCGCACCGCCTGCTTGCATGTGGAAGGATTTCTCTGGAGTCAGGACCTGCGAAAATAAGTACTATTATATTTTGCTATCAAAGTAATACTATAATAATACTGTTTCTACCCAATTATGTAACACCTATTGTACATATAAAGAAAGCAATAAAAAATTGAATTTAATTTGTAGAATGTGTGGGAATGTGTATAAAATAAAGAACTTTTTTACCTACTGTTACTTCAAGTACATACCTTTACTACATTTGGATACAAAGCTGCACATAAAATGGCTGCCAATAGTTTATCGTTGTTTCCATTGGTGTTGAGCTGAAAATTAAATATATTTTTTTTTATCTTCATTGCATAAAATGTAAACATAATTAATTATTTTATTGTTTTTATAAGAGCTTCCTATCATTATAATTATGAAACTATTCAATCGTACAAATTATCACGTAAGTTACAAAACCACATCAACAGATGGCGTTAAAATCAAATTACCTCATCTCCAGTTAAGCTAGCAACGGAATCCTTCCTCATCTTTTTTCTTAAAGCCGGCATGTCGGGCACGAACCCAATAGATGCGAGGAGCCCCAACAGCTGGTGCTTAATGTCGGCCAACATCATCAAAGTCTTGTGTGATAGGAAGTTCTCACTGGAGAACACTAGCGCCGCGTGTGTACTCGATTTCATTGCTTGTTGCCATTTCTGTAAAATGTATTTTAAAAATATATATCTTTATTTTTAAATCCACACAGGATTTAGTTGTTACAATAGAGAATGAAATTTCCTATTTTATTATACCCTATAACTACATAGTACAAAACAAAGTCACTATCCGCTGTCTGTCTGTGTATACTTAGATCTTTAAAACTACGCAACGATTTTGATGCGGTTTTTTAATAGATAGAGTGATTTTTAATGAAGTTTTATATGTATAATACATGTATATTGCACCCGTGGGAAGCCGGGGCGGGTCGCTAGTACCATATAATTCATTCAAGAATCCAAATCGGATTTGGATTTGTCAGATTGAAAGTCTGATTTAGGATCTCCTCGTTTGTTATGTTTTCGGCTTACTCACGTAACTGTTTGACGAGGAACCCGACTAGTTTTAAACGATGCCATGTTTCAGTAACAGCGCTACAGTCGCCGCGTCGCGGGTCGCGAAATGCTGCTCATGAATATGAGCCTCTAGCATGGCTTGAAACTGGTCAAGTTCATCGTCAAAAAGTTACGTGTATGTATGTCCGAAAACATAATAATTAATTTCGTATGTCTCACGAAAGTTTTAATATAAACAGCTTGATACAACTAAAATTTGACAAATCGGGTACAATAGAAATTTCAAGACAATCGACTTGGTCGCAGTTAAAACATAATTTGTTAATGAATTAGTTTCTTATTATCTTGCTTACCCTATAAGCTCTTAACGTTGTGAGTTGATCACTTTGTGAACACGCAAAATCTCTTCGTTTCGCGTCTGCTTCCGACTGAAAAACAAAATACAATAACTGCATAAAAATCAATTTAACATCAAAAATATACCGATATTCAGAATTTTAATTCGATTCCAGATTTGACATTGGCTACTGTCATTTCATCAATAATGATACCAAATAAAATAGTGATGAACACAAAAATCGATAAACAATCAGTGTGTGTTTTATAATAAATGTTACAGAAAGTGACAGCGATAGCGATAGCGATGACGGCGACAATTTATAAAATAAATTATCATCATAATACATATATCTGTTTTATTTGTCATGTTCCTTCATGGTTACATGTTTTTATTTATTTTACATACAATTATACAAGAAACGTCTCAGATCGTTAATTAATCGTCAAAACTAAATTATCGATCAGAAATATTTAATTTCCTGATATACTTAGTTCACGAGAGTAAAATTATAATTATTATAAACGAGAAGAATCGATCCAGAAATATTCCATTTCCATATCGAATAATTTCGCAACGTCACTATTTAGTACTTGTGTAACGTTGCAACACTGAAATTGTCAAATGTGGAATCGAATTAAAATTCCGAGTATAGTAACTAAAGTTGCCTAGCTAAACTGAAACTTGCACCATGCTCTTAGAGTCCACTTCTATCCAACAGTAAACGACAAAAACCTCGTGTAGATTAAAAACTTACCTTCTTCCCAAACGGAGAAACAAAAGGACTTTTATGACTTAAAAACGCTGCCATAGTGAGTGCTGAGTCCACACAACAGAATATGGCCCCGAATAACATCAGTTTGCCTATCCTGACGTCTACGGGCAAAGCTGCCAGATGTTTGCCCAGCGCCGTCAGGGCATAGGCCTTGTCCAATGCCCCCACGTCTTGAAGGCGGGAAAGAGCGCCGTCTATGTTCGATTTCGTTGGCGGTTCTACCGTTTTGCCTGGATGGACAAAATATCGTTTTAAGTTTCTTATACGATAATATAATATATAATATCTGGTATAACAAAATATGTTTGAATACCTAACCTTAACTTACTGATTATTGACATATACAGAAAATGGCCCACAGGTGATGGAAAACAATGTTTTATTTTCGTAAAAGTAAGAATTAAATGTTTGTAGGCATTTTCTAACAGTCGACCATTGGGTGGTGCAGAATGTTAAAGCGGTAGGTGCAAAATTATAGAAAAGAAAGCATAAACAAGATAACGAAGTTATGGTAAAAAAATATTAAAGAGGGAAGACATGATTGTTATAATTGATAATACATAACTAATGACATAAATACTAACTATATAATACATATACAGATAAATAGACATAGACTACATGTTACCACAGTTTTGAGTTTTCCACTTTCTATGAATGTGTTCTGGAACCTTGAATTTAAATAAACAGCGATTATTTGCCATTCTGATTTCTTTATATATTTATAATTAACATATATATATTATCGTCACGCCTGTCTCATTAAGATGGCCAAAGACAGGCACAGTTCTGTTCTGTTCTGCAGGCTCGCCGGTTGAAGGTGATTTAAATTTGACCTCTTTTTAATATCGCTTATTTGGTTGTTTAGAATCAATAAATAACACACTCACCCAAAACCTCATGGACACTCATATCCTGGAACAGCGGCAGTATCTTAATCTTCAGTATGAGCTGTTCTAGCGGCACCCTGTGTATCTCGGGGACAGGTTGGTCCAGTATGTGGTGCTGGTAGCGGTGGGACGTGAACAGGTGTACACAGACGCCCGGCATCACGCGACCTGCGCGACCCTTGCGTTGTTTGGCGTTGGCACGAGATACCCAGACCAGGTCTAAGGATTCCATGTTACGGTTGGAGTCGAATCTGGTTGGTAGAAAGGAAACATAAATTAATGAAATTGTGATTATTTTTTAATATTACATTATATTGAACAGTCGAAATAATTTATTTTTGATAAAGGAAAGTACCCAATACACGGGCAGCGATTGCTTATTCAGAAGATCCGTCTTCCCGTTTCCTTATACAATAAAAAAAAATAACATAGGTAGAAAAAAATTACCTTTTCTCCTTCATCCTGCCGCAATCGATGACGAAAACACAATCATCTATAGTGACAGAAGTTTCAGCAATATTGGTAGAGAGCACTATCTTGCGCACGCCCGGCCGTGGCTTCTTGAAAACTTGTGCTTGTTCCTCGCTTGATAATGTTGAATGGAGTGGTACTATTGTGTATTTGCCTGTCCTGTGGAGTTGGAAATGGTGTTTTATTATTGAACTAGCAAACCCGGCGAACTCCGTTTCGCCACCAGATGGCCTCGTTTTATGTAACATTTCGTTTCGTTTGCTATAAACCTCACGGGGCTCGAGGCCTTTCCAACGAATGCAAAACCGTGGAAATCGGTTCGTGCGTTCTGGATTTATAGCGTCAGGAGGAAAACCCGACTTATTTTTATATAGTAGATTTATATTTGGGGACCTACTGTATTTTATATATATATTGCACGTTAAAAATAGTAATAATAATAAAAAATACTCACTTTGGACTGAATGTATGACTTTCACAGAGCTGATCATGTAGCGACATGATCTCAGCTATACCAGGTAAAAACACAAGGATAGCGCCCTCTCGCGGCCACTCGTGGTCTCCTTTCACGATGTATGTTAGCACATGTTCTACTAACTCCATATTGATCTGGTGACAAAGAGGTTCAAGTTAATTCTTTTACCACGAAACCTGCCTTATTATGTTGTAGCTAGAGTACATTTTTAACTACATTGAAGAAAATATAAAGAAAGCAAGGTATATGGTTCATAAGATCATACGTTCTATTGCTTGTAACGTCACCCTAGATTCAATGACTTGGTGCAGAATAACGCAGAAGTGTGGAAGAGCCATGCTTCGCCACGAATGGGCCGGCTCGACCGGAGTGATACCACGGACTCACAGAATACCGACGTGAAACAACGATGGCGTTGAGTTTCGTCGTGTGAGTGAGGTTACCGGAGGCCCAATTACCCCCCTCCCTAGTCTCCCCAATCCCCGAATCCTCCACAAACTGTAGTAGTAGTGTTGGGCAATGGAAATTATTATTTTTTAGAAATAGTACAATATCAGATCATTAACAGCCTATAAGTGGCCACCGCTGACCAAAGGCCTCCTCTCACACGGAGAATGTTTGAGCATTAATCACCACACTTGAGCTTATAATTAAATATTGTAAGTTTAGGTTTCCTCAAAATATTTTCCTTCACCGTTTGTCAGTGGTGTATAAATAATCTTAGAAAGTACATATAACTCGGAAAAAATCACATTGGTACTTGCTGTTGATAGGTTTTATACCCGATCCCTCATGAATGAGAAGCGTATCTTAACCTCCGAGCCACCACGGTCGGTCACAATAACCCGGATTATAAAAACTACACTGCCTCGCTGGCCGAGTGGTCGCAAGTGCGACTGCCGGGCAAGGGGTCTCGGGTTCGATTCCCAGGTCGGGCAAAGTATTACTGAGTTTTAAAAAAATATTCAACAGTAGCACGGAGTCTGGAATTGTGCCCGGTATATGGCAATAGGCTCACCCCCTATTACATGAGACTCATAACATACATTATGAAAAGTGGGTGTTACATTGTACATAATGTGCACCTCTGTCTACCCCATCGGGAATAAAAGGCGTGATGTTATGTGAAACTACACCAAAAACATACCTTCTCAGTATCCATAAGGTACATATTCTTGCATGTAGTCTTACTACATTTTGGGTACCGAGCGACCATCTGTCCTATATTCAAGTTGTCATCTCGAATCGATATCTTCGGAGGCTCATTGGCATCCGCACGTACGTCACACGTTTCCAATTCCGTTTCTAAGTCTTGTTTCTTATCACCTGTAATATTCAAAAGAGACATAAATAAGAGAACTGTATAACTTATAACTACGAGTGTAAGTTAGTTAAAATAAGTTTTAAGTCATAGCTGAAGACGTTGATATGTTTTATTGTACTCTGAGTGAATTCACTAAAGTAGCACTTCAAAGCATTTGTTATGGTTAGTTAGTTAAAAATTTAGTTTATAATTTAGATATAAGAGGCCTCAATATCGATTTGGATTAGTCTGTAAGGATATTGCTGGGAATAAAAAAAAATAAAAAAAAATAAAAGTTAATATTTACATGCTTTATTTATTAAGCAAAACATGATGATCTAATTAAATTCTAACTATAACATCTTTGTATACCATGTTTTTACGCAAATATATGTCTTTATCTTTATTTGAATATTAAAGAAATTTATTAAACAAAAATTCCTTACTTACCTTTCTTAATTTTTCTAGCATAAGGACCATTTTCTTCTAACACGTAATTCGTAATCTCCATTATATCTTCTAAGAACAGCTGCTCTACCGGGAACGTTCGACCTACAAAATAGAACGACATGACAGTGGTGACGTCATCCACTACGACAATAGTCAAAATTCAAACGTGCAGTCATCAACGCCCATGCCATGTTGAAAAGCCCGATTCTCGTCCGATCACCGAAGTAAAGAAACATTGGGCGCGGTCAGTACTAGGATGTGTGACCGCCTTATTTTTTGTTTTTTTTTAAGGGGGGAAAATCATCGAATGACTGCTCCCGCCTGGGTGAGGCGGGAGGGAGTGTCAGACTCTTACTGACTAAAAACCACCCCGTTCCTTCTCCTGCACGTCGAGCCGGAGCCCCGGTTACCCGTTAGGTTCTCCGCGACTCTGAGTGACCGCCTGGGAACACCGTGTGACGTTGACTTTTTGGTATATATTCCCTATTTTTCATATTCCCTATTGTTTTCTTATTTTTACTATTTCCCCCAGAAACTTGAATAAATTCATTTTCTTACCTGGTATTTCAAGCACTGGAACCTTGTCGAAGTAATCGGAGAACAAATCTGCATTCAACGTCGCACTCATGAGTATGACTCTTAGATCCTTCCTTACTTTGACCAAGTCCCTCAGAATTAGGAGGAGGAAGTCACTCTCTTCAGACCTCTCATGTACTTCATCTACAAGTATGTGAGTGACTGATTTTAACTGAGGGTCGTACTCTAGCCTCCGTAATAGAATACCGGTGGTGCAAAACGTTAGGCGGGTTTTCGATGACACTTTGCTTTCTAATCTTATCTGAAAAAAAAAGCAAAAGACTTAACATAACATCACGCCTTTTTACCTCAAGGGTTACGCACATTATGGCACTTAATACCACAGTACAATGTAACGCCCACTTTCCACTATTTATGTTAAGTCCCATGTAATGAGGGTTAGTTTATTGCCATATACCGGGCACAATTGCAGACTCCGTGCTACTACTGAGATTTTTTTTTAAAACTTAGCAATACTTTGCCCGACCCGGGACTCGAACCCGAAACCACTTGCACGAAAAATTAAAGAAAATTTTAACAAAACCTATCGCTTTTCTGGTACACAAACTAGTGATGTAACGAATATTAGCACATCTTTTGACATTCGCATTTGCAATTTTTAATGCGAATATTCAAATATATGAACCGCACAACATATTTGTAAATGAGCATCTGAATCTCTTTTATAGGCATGCTAAAGGCAACACCAGTTACAATATAATAAAATCCGTAACAAAAGATTTCATGCTTGACATTTTATCTAGACTGATTCTAATACATTTCCAATTGATTCGACTTGCGACCCTTGCGACCCTTTTTTATTTTTTTTAATGGGACAAGCCCGCCACATCCTCCCAAAACCGCTGCAACTCCTGTAAGCCAGAATCTACAGTAGATACAACCATGAAAACACCGGAACACTGAAGTCCGGCGCGTCCCAGGGACATGAATAACAGTCTTAGTTCCCGCAACGAAGTGAATCAGAAGATATTATAAGAGGAAAAGAAAACACTTGCGACCCTACTTAATAGCAAAGAAAATACCATCAAACAACATACCTGATAACCGACAACCTGTCCGGTCTTCTCGACCCTTTCCTCAGCCACCCGATCAGCCACTCCGATGGCTGATATCCTTCTAGGCTGCGTACAGACGACCTCCACGTGGTCGCCGCTATCTTTGAAATTCTCCAACCAATTGTCCAATATAAACTGCGGTACTTGTGTGCTTTTACCACAACCCGTCTCACCGCTAATTACTACAACCTGAAAAAAATAATTTTATGATCAATCTTGACTTAAAATGTTATTTAACACACATACACAATTTAAAACAAATAGTTTATTTAAACGTTGCCCCACAGTAGGATTTGCTCCTGTGGCGTGGGTGCGTTTACAAATATACAAGTTCACATACACATGACACCCAGACCCGGAACAACAATCTGTGGATCACACAAAGAGTTGTTCCTTGCGGGAATCGAACCCGCGACACGTTATGTGTCAGCCAGTTGTCCAACACGCCAACCGACTGCATCGCACATTGTTTACATGATTGTCACAAAAACAATTGAAATTATCTGGATAAAATTATGTAGACAAGATGATTTTTGTGTGGAATATCGCAAAGGCGACTTTATATACGCAGACAAAATCGCTTAAAAAAGTATTCAGAACACTTTTTTATATAAATATTTAATGGGCCGATGTTTGACCACTGTCTCGCCTGGTAGGCGAGCAAAAGCATGATGTTATGTTATTTATTACTATCTAAATATAGATAATATGTAGGTTGTTAAGATGAATCCAATAAGGCCTAAAATTAAGCATTTTAATTAATTAAAATTATTAGGTTGCTCATAGGTACTCCATCGTCGGCCACATCATCGCTTACCATCAGGCGAGATGGTG
Organism: Spodoptera littoralis; assembly: GCA_902850265.1. Lineage (NCBI taxonomy): Eukaryota > Metazoa > Arthropoda > Insecta > Lepidoptera > Noctuidae > Spodoptera > Spodoptera littoralis. Next base: position 10,332,391 of record LR824545.2, read on the forward strand.
GTCAAACGTCGACCTTAAAGTATAAAAAAAAAGTATAAACATACCTATGTTTAAGAGGAGTTTTTTTTTAAGGGGGGAAAATCATCGAATGACTCCTCCCGCCTGGGTGAGGCGGAAGGGAGTGTCAGACTCTTACTGACTAAAAACCACCCCGTTCCTTCTCCTGCACGTCGAGCCGGAGCCCCGGTTACCCGTTAGGTTCTCCGCGACATGTATAAGAGGAGTTGCATTGTAACTCACGCATGCTACAGATAACATTATGCAGATATCTCAGGGTATTGAGGAAAACCTCACAATTATTTGCAATTAGATTAAATTAATCATGATATTAACATAATCTATTATTCTCATAGTATTTGCTTTACATTAGAACATCCATTTAATTACTACTTACCTCATTTGTTTGATCGTCATTAGATTTATTTTGTAAATAAATGCAGTGATTATTATTATCTTTAACTATAACGCTTATCTAATTAAATTATTAGTTACCTACTAGGCTGATGTGTAATCTAAATCGATTATATATATATATACATAATAAAATCGTAAGAAAGTGAAAACTGTACATTGCATATTTTTTTTAAAGAATGCTTAGGGCGTGATCTATAAGTGATACCGAAGCTAAAAATATGGTTCTTAGAATTTTTGTCTGTTTGTCTGTATGTATATCCGGGCTAAACAAAGCTGTGAATCACCATTACACGCGAACAAAGTCGTGGTAGTTGGCTAGTTTAAAATAGATCTGTACTATAATTTCCTATTTCATCACCTTATGTTTCGTATCTGGGTGTCATGTGTACACGAACTTGAATGTTTGTAAACGCACACACGATACAAGATAAAATCCTAGTGGGGCAACGTTTAAAAAATCCCATAGCACCGAAAATTGAAACTAAAGCACTGCAACTGAACTAGCAACTAAGATTTATCATAGACACAATCATAAATAAGTGGGCCAAGAGGGTAACACCACGGATTGAAAGACAAAACGTAGGCAGGCATACCGCTAAGTGGAACGACGACATCGTCAATCTTGAGGAGCCAATGGATACGGGAAGGAGCTGTCGTTCGACGTATAGGACCTACTTTGTCCAGCAATGGAAGTCTCCTACTAATAAAAATATAAATACTACTAACCTGCGATTTCTTTACAGTGTTCAGTATTTCATTCCTCTTCTGCCAAGCCGGCAGTTTCCTTCTGCCAGACATCATTCTCTTATACTTGTCATTATCTTCTTTCTCCAACCAACGCTTAGCTATCTCTCTGTTCTCCTTATAAATCTCCTCCATATTCACTTTAGATCTATTATCTTTATTCTCACCCTTTTTATAATGCAACGGTAACTTCTTTTTACTTAAACTATTATTTTCTATGAGTTGAGGAAATAAGGCGTCCGATGTGTCCGGAAAAGTTCTAGTATCAAATTGTATAAAATTCATAATATCCTCCTCGTTATTGAGGAGTTCCACTAAAGAGTATATACTTGGTATACCGTCCTGTGCTAGATTCTTGGCTTCGTCCAAAAGTCTTAAAGTTACTTTTAAGAAAGTAAGCTCTGGTATAATATTAGTCTTGTTTTCCGTTTTGAAAAATATTAATGGTGGTTGGTATGGATATACAGTGTCTTCGGGAAATCTTATTTCTAATTCGTAAGTTATTTTGGTGTTATCTTTAGCTTCTACGGGCTCTGAAGATTTCTCTTCTTTTGATTCGTGTAGGAACTTACATTTCGCGCCAAACCTACAAGGACCTCGGAGGAACAGTTTACAAACTTCTTTCTGTTTCGTTTTGACACCACTTGTGTAATTTATGTTCTTCTTCTTGGGAACCTCTACATCTTTTGCTTCGTACATTTTCGTCAGGTAATCGAGGTTTAATTTGACAATCCATACATTATGATCTTTCGTTTTAAAACTTGTATCGTATATTGATTCAAGCACTGCTTTTTCATCATTTTTCATTTCTAACAACTCTGCAGGAGTGGGCACAGTTTCCGGTTTATCTTGGAAATTTATTTTGAAGTATTTGAGGAAAAGTATTTCCAATGCTTTCTCTATATTTTCTGCTGCTACTTCTAAGGCTTCTGCACAATGTGCTTTGTGGAAATTATACCTGAAAACCAAGGAATTCGCATTTAAAATACATAAAACACAATTTGGTTCTAAGGTTCCAGTTGTTTGTATGTTAATAGCAAATTAAAGTAACATTTTACCCGACTATGGTGAAACCAAAAGGACGAAGATATGATTATTCTCACGAAAAAGCACTAGTTATGAAAATCACAAATATTACTTTATAGGCAACAAGACTGTATTAAAAATATTGGTAACTATCTATTATATAGTAGCAAATAATATTTTTTCTATTTTTTTAAATGTTGCCCGTCACTAGGATTTTCTCCTGTGTTGTGGGTGCGTTTACAAACATACTATTTCACATACACATGACATCCAGACCCGGAACAACAATTTGTAGATCACACAAAAAGTTGCTCTTTGCGGCAATCATGCCTGCTACCCATTGCATAATAGCCAGTTGCCCAGCCACCACACCAACCGTGCCGTTGAATTATAGTGCACATGTAACTATTTGTATATTATTCTCTAATCATAATGAACCATAGTCATGTTCAAAAATACATGCACTTTATCATTTTACTAGCTTTATCTAGTGGCTTCATATGCATTAAAATCATCTTGAATCACTTGTATCTATTAAAAAAACCTAACCAAAATCTGTTATTATTATTATAAATGTTGTGTAATTTAAAAGATATAAGCTTAGATGGCAGATTACAGACACAAAGATGGCGGAATGGAACTTTGTTGTATACTAGTTATGTGGGGATGAATTGAACAGTGTTATATCTCATGCAATAATCATAAATTGACTGCCTCGGTGGCCGAGTCATCGCAAGTGCGACTGCAAGGCAAGGGGTCTCGGGTTCAATTCCCAGGTCGGGCAAAGTATTACTGAGCTTTTAAAAAAATCTCAGTAGAAGCACGGAGTCTAAAATAGCGCACAGTATATGACAATAGGTTCACCCCCTATTACATGGGACTCATAACATAAATAGTGAAAACTGGGTGTTACCTTGTACAGTGGCATTAAGCCCTGATATGCTGGGAACATACATATACGTGAGACACAATGTGTTTTCTATTGTGTCTCATATACCTGTAGAAAAGGGGCCCTAATGCCCTAATTTGCACCTCTGTGTACCCCTTCAGGGATAAAAAGGCTGTTATGTTAATAATCATATATATTACCTCTCCAGTTTAGCCAGTGCAAATGCCCGGAGTCTCGCTTCCGAAGTCTGTATATCTGGTTTGACAGTCAGCGAGTAATCACACCCTCCCTGCACAATAAGGTTACCTCTCTCCATCCAGTAACGGTTACCCAAATTTGAACCTTTGTCCTGAAATAATAAAGTGGTTTTTAAAATCTTGTTATACCTAATAGTTTAGTAAGCAAAATCTGTTTCATTTAATAAAGATTTCTTTTGTAATCTGCATTTTTAATGAATAGTATACATTATACATACATTATATATATAAACCTTTCTTAAAAATCACTATCTATTAAAAAAGACCGCATCAAAATTCGCTGCGTAGTTTTAAAGATCTAAGCATACATAAGGACAGACAGACAGCAGATACCGACTTTATTTTATACTGTGTAGTGATAAAGAACATTTTTTTATTTATTTTTATGGTTAAGTTAGTGTTGTAAAACTATGAGTAAAAATATCAATAAACATCATTGTTTACTTTTATTTCAGATATGATCAATCTCGGATTATAAAGATCAAGCATTATTCAATTGAAATCATATTGATTTTACAACAATTAATTGCAACTAAATATTGAGTATTTAAAAATTAAATAAAGATCTGCTTTGACAGAAAAAGTTCATATAGGTACTGAATTCATTCAAGTACCTAACACATAAGTGCAGTTATTTCATTGATATCTAATCAAGCCAACATACACCACATCAAGACATCTATTGCACAACTTTATGACAACAATAATTACCTATTTGCAATGTGGATGTTGATAAAAATAATGTGAATATTCAAGCATTTTTTTTACTTTTTTAAAATTTATTCAACATAAAACCTTTTTAGTTTTCCATGCACACCACTTACTTTATAGAGACTGGCACTTCCAAGTTTAAAATCAGGCCCATGGATAAACCTCAATGTGTCCAGCACAAGCTTCTGTGAATCTGAGTTTAAACGAACAGTTTGCATTTCCACTTTGAGGTTAGGATGAGGGTCCTCCTCTGGTTCAACTTTAGCCTTCCTGTAAAAAAAATACATGGTTTTACAGAAATAACAATGTAAAACCTATAGGCGATAGTAAAGAAGCTTTATATACCGTATCCGAGCATCCACAGGTTCCCGCAGGAACAAATCCTGAGCGAGTTGTCTGCTTTCATGGTCCATTATTGATAAAAAATTAAATAATTGATATAAAACTGAAAAAACGGTGACAAAAACGCACAATTTACAAGACGTGTGCAGGCAAAACGCGATCGCGATGTCTTACTTATGTCAAATTTACGTTTAGTTTATTCTAATACGTTTGGAAACTTCATATCTGTCAAACGAGTAAAACGAAAATAAAAATGATTAAATTTTTATTTATCCAGTTTAATAAAAACAATATTTAGTTTTAAGTCTAAGTAACTATTTTCGTAATCCTAATATTTTCGTATTTTGATCCAAGGTAAAAGTTGCCGTAATGTTGCAAATGTATCGGTACAATGAGTAACAAAACGTTTATTCGTACAGAAAAATTTTACTGTGAAAATAATAATAAAATAGTTTTCTTATTTAAAAAAAACTCGCTCAAAAAATACTTTGTGTGCATTAAAAATCAATATCCATCAAAATTACCAAATAAAGGAGAACGGCAGATTTTGTACCGCTTCGCTAAAAAAACATTTGTCATTAAAAAATTGGGTCATTATAGAACCTCCTAAGTACGTTATGTTAGCATATTTAATAGATTTTTAAAACTTGGGAAACCCTAGAAAAACTGATATTCAATAATGATAAAAAGCAATCCACTATACGTAAAACGAACCGCGATTGACGTTTACAAAGTTGCCATGCGTAAAGATGAAATCAGAGCATATTGAATTTCGCTATTTCATAAACTCATTTATTTTAATATCTATCAATGAAATATTTTCCTTTCCATTTCAAACATTTTTATAAGTAAATATAAAAATCTACATCCAATCTAAATCTACGTTTACATGGATTATTAATGATAATTAACATTTTAACAAACTTGAATATTATGGCAATGTTGAACTGGCATTTGTCTTGATGACATTGACAATTAATTTGTCAATACTGGCGCATTGTTGTTTGTTTCAAATGCGATGTTATGATGTGTTTGTTGAATTTGAAGTTATTTTATTCATCTGGTGATACGTTGAGTTTGGCAACCGTTCCTCCGTAGCCCAAATTGGTATTATTGGAATCATTGTTGTGACAATTGCGAAAAGACACTTATTTACATTGTTTTGTGCAGTGTGTTGTTATTTGTCGCGATGATGAATTTACAGTGTATTAATTGCATTCAGAGTTTGTCGCACATGAGACGGCATGCTCTAGAAAATGAGAGTGAAGATTAGACGTGGTCAACAATATCCCAATGTGGACTTATCCTAGAGATGTAAGTACCTAGTTTACCCATAACATATCGAAAGTCACCATGTTGCCTGAATAAAAGAAGGCGCATAGTGTTATCTACCCATAATGTATCATTTTATTCTTTTTATTCTAGATCTCTCCTACCGACCATATTTGCAATGCTTGCTGGCAATTAGCAATGTATCAGGATGTTGCTGAAAGTATGTCCAGCAAACAAATTGGTCACTGGCATGTTTGTGTCGTATATGGGTGATTCATTGCAATGATAAGGTGACGCAGGGTTTTAATTGAAGGCGCCAACAAACAGGAGTAAAGACTGGCTCATATAGTATTTGATTGGATTCAGCCACAAGAGGTAATAAAGCATAATTTAACCATACTATTATCTATATACAGTGTAATCTAAAGTCAATATCATATTCTAATAATATTACTTATTTTAGCTTACTTCCCATGATGAAGATCATGTTCCATACTGACTGAGAGACCGTACAAGAGTCGAAACTATAAAACCACAACCTGACATACCACCTCACAGTGTTCACTATCAGGAAGTAATGTATTATGTAAACATGGACTAAGCCTCACTTTAACATTGCCATTTGTAGAACAGATGAGGCCGGATGATGTTGTTCGGCTCTCAAAGCTTCAACAGGTATGCATTCTCAATATAATGTACCTACATAATTATGTATCTATGTGGAGTATATAAGCGGTTTCTAATAGGTTTATACTCATGTTATAAATATAATTTATTAATTAGCATGCTGTTTGAGCTCCTATGATCTGTGTTATACGAATAACTATAATAAATGTTATAAAATGAAGTAATGTAATCAAATATTTATTTTTATCTTTTCCATTTTAAGATAGGGAATCAGACTTATTATTATAACATATAAAACTAAAGGAAAAAATGTACTTTTGTTTACTTTATTTACAGTTATCTTACTTGTTTACAGATATCAGCAATTGATGTCTGCTGTACCTATGACACGGCCTGTTCTTTTTTAGATGAAGTACTCCTAGAAACAACCTGAATACAATGAAATAAAAGTATTTCAAAATAATACATTTGTTTTATTTTAACCTAGTAAGTAACTATATATTCCATCTTGATAAAAGTGATTTTAAGAATCAATCTATAAAATAAATGCCATATTTAATTTAGATAGCTTTAGTTTTATACCAAAAATGTTCATTTTCATTTTACATTTTCTTTAGTTGTAATGTGGTGGCCCAGAGGTTTAAGAAGCCCGCTTCTCATGCATGAGAGTGCGGGTTCGAAACCTACCAACGGCAAAGTACCTTTTGTCCAATGTGTCTTTTTTCCGAGTTATTGGTATATTCAATAAGAAAGTACAAAGACACCGCTGACGAATGGTGAAGGAAAACATTGTGAGGAAACATGGGCTTATAATTTCTTATTATAAGTTTGAATTACCAACCCACATTGAGCTAGTATGGTGATTAATGCTCAAACCTCCATGCGAGAAGAGGCTTCGGTCAGCAGTGGCCACTTATAGACTTAATGATGAAAATGTTGATGATTCTACTAATTTGACTTACTTATTAGAAATTAATCCTTACATGCGTGCTAAGCAACCAGTTTTCAGAAGAAATACTTTCTCAAAGAGCTAAGCTAAGTTTAAATCGAATTAACTTGAGACCCTTGAGACTATCTACCTGCAAGATTCAAGGTGAAGTGAGACATTAGTTTTATCATATCCGCCACAAGACTTCCACTGCTAAATGTAGGCCTTCTACCCAATGACAGTCGCTTACATTATGAATTTGCATTTTCGTAGGCACCTAAGAAATGAAAAAGATTGTGAGGCATACTCTTTAAAACTCTACAGGTGCATCATGCTTGCTGAATTAACAGGATCATTCCTAATTGCCTTTTGCGCTGCGACGCACCATAGGTTATTTTTTGGGTTTCTAAATTCTTGTTGTGTGTCGTAGCAAAATAAATGGTTTTTCTTTCTTTCTTTCTTTCTTTCTAATAATACAAAGTGTAATAGTCACTTGAGTAGCGAGCAGTATTTTTAGATTTTTGTTTTTTGTAAATAAACAACCACATGAGAGCACATTGACATTTTTCAGTTAACTGTCATCTGTCATTTGTAATAGATATTTTGCTTACGGTGGCTCTACACTTGACGTTGCGTATTTGTTGTGTTCGGCCAAAAAAGTTTTGGAGGATTTATTCTTCTTTGTTTGCTATATATTTGCACGCCATTACATATAGAGATACTATTTGGACGCCATTTGTACGAAGTCTACAAATATTTGGACAAATGAAGCGACTACGCAATGTCAAGTGTGGTACCACCTTAACATACCTTTTGCACATTTTCAAAGTGAAATAACTTTTGAACCCCAAGTTCTAAAAATATGTAATTTTTTTCTAAACTTCATAATAAAAATATCTATCGTTCAGACTATTCACTTGGTTAAAACAAAGACTAATACAAAATTTTATAGCGGTACAAAACTTCCATACAAACCTGCCATTCTCCTTTGACAGTTTGATTATTACATAGTCATAATCCAATTTAATTTTTTCCATAATTTTCTTGGTAAAAATTTCTATTAAATAAAATCATTTAGATTTAGTAGTTTTATTAGAATATTATTTTTAAGCTTTAGACATCTTTATGACCTGGTTATATAGGTAGATACTTAACTGTAGGTAGGTACTTCCATTTAGGTCTACTATGTTGCAAATAACAATTTATTATTATGTACCTACAATGACGTAGTGAATACATACGCATAAAACATTAACACGTGTTGCTGACACAACACAATGCATAACCTAATCTAATTTGTTAATCAATAAAGTGGTTTGGTTTCTTTAATAGGATTTTCTTTAAAACGTCAGTTGTTTACTAAAACTACCTATGTAGATAAATAGGTACCTAGATGTGGCTTTGTTGCTTGTTATTTTATTTTAACTGTCTTATTGGCCGAGTGGTCGCAAATGCGACTGCCGGGCAAGGGGTCTCGGGTTTGATTCCCGGGTCGGGCAAAGTATTACTAGGTTTTTTAAAAATCTCAGTAGTAGCACGGAGTCTGGAAATGTCCGGTATACGGCAATAGGCTTACCCCCTAATACATGGGACTCATAACATAAATAGTGAAAAGTGTTACATTGTACAGTGTCATTAAGTGCCGTAATGTGCACCTCTGCCAACCCCTTCGGAGATAAAAGGCATGATGTTATGTATTTTATTTTAACTCGTTGAGTACCGGTTTTATAGACACAATTAAAGAACAATAGGTCGCGGTCACCGGTGACCGCTTGGTGTTTGACAGTTTAATTAGGGTAATGTAGATTTATATAGGGAAATAAAGCTGTGTAAGAATTAAAAGGTTCTGAATGTTTGCTGTATGGTAACGGCAAAGAAAAATAACACTGTCATTTCAAAATTAAGTTTTTGAATTGAAATCGATTCATAGTATTTTTTTACCTAGGTATGTGGTATAACCTCTTGTCTGTTGAAAGTTGCGGGTATAATGTGTTTTATACCTAGAGCCGGTGTTTTAACAGATAGAAGGATAAGTAGGTAATCCAGTTTTTGTATTCCGTGGTTACTTTAATCGTCGAATGCTTTCAAACTTTTTACGCAACATGTTGTAATTCCTGATAATGCTGTTGGTGCTTCAAGCTCCTGGACCAATTCCAATCTAATTATCTCACAATAGTCGTGTCATCGAGTGCTAATAACAAGGTTTTTGAACGATCACACACTGGAAGAATGCTCAGTGATTTAAAGTTTCTAAAAACGCGACTTTTAGTCATTTACAGTACCATTGCCGAGTTTGTAGGATTGAAAAAGTGATTAATAAGGCTATAACACGCATTGTAATGAAAAATACCCAATATCTTCGAATATAAAAGAGGAGAGTTGGTAGTGTTAATGCAACGATATAAATCAATTTATTTTTTAACTTTGCTAACTAGATTGCTAACCAATTTCTGGTTCTCAGCGCATTTTGTCAGTTAGCATGCCCTGTACTAATTGGAAGTTCCTTGAAATATTTTAATGTGTTATGGTGACGACAATGTGTAGGAAATTTTGGTACCTACCTACTGACCAGTCAGTGTCAAGTGTCACCACTCGACAAAGGCCATATAAGAAGAGGGAGGGAAACTGCTGTATTAATCCCCATATCCGAAAATGTAGGTACCTACACGGCGAGCGGCGACACGGCGTTATTAAGTAGGTTCTCACTCTCAGTGGTTGTTTGCAGTACCTATTAAGTCTGTAATTTGGTAGTAGGCACTTAGGTAAAGACTTTAGAGTGAAAATGGAATAGGATAACCTAGAATTTAGAGTCTCTTCTTTGGTTTGTAGACAGACCCACCTAGTTAAAAATACTATATTTTTGTGTACCTACGTATAGGTGCCTACATAATTTATAAACGAGGTAATTGCTATAAAATAATCCCATCCTCATGAACAATTTATTTCTGCTAAATATCTACCTATACTTACCATTTCAAATGTCTCGGAAAACCTAACAGGTAACCGGGGCTCCGGCTCGACGTGCAGGAGAAGGAACGGGGTGGTTTTTAGTCAGTAAGAGTCTGACACTCCCTCTCGCCTCACCCCGGCGGGAGCAGTCATTCGATGATTTTCCCCCCTTAAAAAAAAACCATTTCAAATAGGTAGGTAGGTACTTGTCATGACGATGGAACAAATACAACTTAGGTAGGTAGGTATACCTATAATTGTTCAATAGTCTAACCATTAATTAACTGTGCTATTGGTAAATAACATTAATAATTAACTAGGTCTACCTACTAGACTTTTCCCTTGGTTTTTCTTAGGATGGTGTATCATCACATGTCATCAATAGATAGGTAATAGGTAGGTACATAAAACCGGTAAGTACCTACATTACCGATGGGCATATAAGACAAGTAAAAAGGTAGGTATTTTGTAGACGGGTTCTAGATATGACTATGACGTACAATACGCATAGGTATTTATAGGCATTATGACGTAGTAGACGTAGGAGCAGTCATTATTGTAGCTGTTGAAGATCTTTAAGTACGTCATGAGCGTACGTCATGGGTAGCCAGTTTAACACTGTAGCTACAAGATCAAGTTTTCCAAAGTGCGCGAGTGCCTAATAAAAATCAACGAGTGATACAAGATATTAAAAACCGGTGGGTCTCGTTGCACATGGAATGTATCTTAGACTTGTAACCTGCAGTAAGTAGATGCCCCTTATGGCCTCAGTGTAATGCTATGACTTCTTCTTGTTTAGGTCGATATCTGCACCAATTTTATCAATTACTAATCTGCAATATAGTAGATGTCTAATTTTTATTTTAATGTCCGTCTGGTAGATTATTTTAAATTATAGTAGGTATTTTATTTAAATTTCTTACAGAAGCGAATACATTCGACGATTACTATAATATTGATTTGAAATGTCGCGTGACGTCACTTCTATGTACATTTTATACGTAGAAATGACGTTTTAGCCCCCATTCCTAAACTTTGATTCGATAGACTGCCGGAATACTGAAACGCTACTCAATTTTAAGTCGTGCTTAAGTATAGTAAGGGATTGATAAGTGGGCCAAGTCCTTTGGTCGCCGAGTCAATCCTCTTAAGTCTCAGGCCATAATCATCGGTAGTCGATACTTCCGCAGCGCTCTGGACATCTCTACTCTTGAGCCCGTGCGCCTAAATGGCACAGTGATCCCTTTCACTGACACTGCCAAGAATTTGGGGGTAATCTTCGACTCCAATCTTCTATGGGGTGCACAGGTGAATGAGGTCAGTCGAAGAGTCCATTTCTCCTTTCACTCGCTGAAGCGTCTCCGGTCCTTCTTGCCATTTAAAACTAAAATTCTCCTCGTACAATCCTTAATTCAGCCTTTACTCGACTACGCAGATGCTTGCTATTTGGACGTCACTGAGGAGCTACTAAACAAGCTTGAGCGGCTGCAAAACGTTTGTATTCGCTTTGTCTTCGATCTTAAGAAGTACGATCATGTCTCAGTATATCGCAGTAAGCTCAAGTGGCTCCCAATCCGACTTCGCCGGAACACTCGCATTTTATGTCTCCTTTATAATGTCCTTAACAACCCTGCCTATCCTATATATCTCCGTGACCGCTTTTCCTTGGCTCGTCCTCCTGAAGCCCTATCTAGATCCCACCTTAAGTCTCTTCTTGAAATCGTTCAACATAAAACCGATTTCTATTCCTACTCCTTCACGGTTCATGCGGTGAGACTGTGGAATTCGCTGCCGCCTAGCATTCGCGACGCCAAATCCATCTCCATTTTCAAACGACTTGTCAGGGATTATTATCTTTCGTCCTGAAGTACAGCTTTATTTATGTAATATTTATCTATGTATACATACAATATACATATATATATTTTTATGTAATCATATTTAAATATTTCTAATTATTTTATTTATTATGTTTGTTATAATTCGCTTAAGTTTATATTTTATTCTTATACTACGGTCATTCTAGTTTTAAGTTCTTTCATTAATTTTATTTGTTTTGTATTCGTTGCATGTATTTACACTGTGTCTTATGTCTTATGTTTATATTCCTTTTCCTGTCGCAGGTCTGCAGGAAGAAATCCCTTAAGGGATATGCAGTACCTATGTACCTCATGCTTACCTATAATGTGTTGTGTCTTATAATATTGTCTGTATGGTGTGGGTACATGAAATGATAAATAAATAAATAAATAAATAGTTCTGCCTCTACAAATTATTTGTGAAATGACAGAGATGGCACGATACGTATATTTAAGTACAACTTAAAATTAAGTAACGTTTCAGTAATCCAGCATTTTATACAACAAAATAAAAAAATACGTGTCTAATATTTTTTAATTACCTAACTTATGGACTAATTATATTTTTAATTTCCATACCCTGTCATCCTCATTGTCTTTTTCGGCCATTCTACATATACATTTTCATATATTCTAGATTGGTAGCCTGATAGGTAAAACTAGAGACATTTCCACTTTTAAGGCTAAAGATTTACAGATATTTTATATTTCCTTTCTTTCATTACTTAAGAGTCATGTGATTGGGAGGGTTGCCCTGAGGAGCCTCGTTGGCCGAGTGGTCGAAAGTCGACTGCCGGGCGAGGGGTCTCGGGTTCGATTCCCGGGTCGGGCAAAGTATTACTGGGTTTTTAAAAAAAATCTCAGTAGTAGCACGGAGTCTGGAAATGTGCCCTGTATGCCTGTGCAATAGGCTCACCCCTATTACATGGGACTCATAACATAAATAGTGAAAAGTGGGTGTTACATTGTACAGTGGCATAATGTGCACCTCTGCCTACCCCTTCGGGGATAAAAGGCGTGATGTTATGTTATGTTATGTGTTGATTGGGAGGGCATTTACCTTTTTAGGAACTATTTCAGCTTTTTCAACTGTGATACGCGCACGACGCTCAAGAGGAGAACAAAATAGACTGACATATCTCACTTCTCTATTAATCTTTAAGGGGGAGCTGTAAGGTAGGCTACCACGAGTCCGAAGGTTACGGAAAATTATAATATGGAGTGACTAAAACTTCAGACCCTGTTAAGTTCGTGCAACTGGCGATCAAGTCTGGAGATTCACTGTTAGGTAGGTATTATTATTGGCCTTCCCACAGCGCAGTTCAATTTTTTTTGCTGATAAAAATCTGCACCTTTTTAAAAAGCAGGAAAAATTTCAGGTATTGTCATTGTTTTTTTGCGATCAGTGTACCAACATGAATCAATTTTAGAAGGTAGGTTAGTAGGTACCTATAGACTGAATCAGTGCCTTGTTCCAAATAAATAAGGTAAATACAAGGAAAACAATATCAATATTATCCCAACTCACCTTTTAACATTCACTGCAGTGGGTATATTTACAAAGTATATCTACATAGCCTACACGAATAAGTGCAACAAGTTGAACGGAGCACTGATTAAGAAGCTGACTGGAATATTAATGTATCGAAAGATCGGTAACGTTAGCATTGATGGGGAATGGTGAGGTCATGGGAAGATACGTGAGAGATCTCAGACGGATGCAAATATGTACTCAATGTGTTTCTATAATCGATCGAATGTTAATCGTAATATGACTAACTTTGTTTTCTAAAAGTTCGTTTTTCATAATCATCTTCATTTTTTTACACTTTATAGGTCGACGTTTGACCACCATCTCGCCTGATGGTAAGCGATGATGTGGTCGACGATGGAACACGCCTACCTATGAGCAACTTGTTCACTCGGGACTTGAAGACACCCAACTCATATTAACATACCAACCATGAGACGTTCACTGCAGAACAAAGATTTCCAGGTCCTTCCTAATAAAGGCCGCAGGAAGCAGCTAGGTGCTGATCGCTGTTTATTCTAACCAACCGGTTTGAAAGACAGATTTTTATGTAACTGAATAAATGTTAGCAATCTAGAAATAAAATGAAAATTCAAAAGCAGTCCATTTAGGTGTAAAGTTTTCATCAATACAAAAATTTATCAAGCCCAAATACTAGATAGTTACTACAAATCGTTGAGGAGTTCCCTCGACTGTCTTTCGGCTCCATCATCAGATCGACTCTAAACCTATGTCAAATTGTACTGTAATTTAAAATACCTACTGAAAATATTAACAAACGCACTAGTTATCCCTATAACTTTCAAAAGTTCCCTTCGGTTTCCTTGAAATCCCATCATCAGATCCTGATTTCGTGACAATGGGACTACCTTGGAAGGAGAATTTTGAAAACCTGTCCACAAACGGCGGAGTAATCTGTGAACATACATAAAAAAAAATATTGGAACATTGTACCTCCTCTTTATTTGAAGTTTGTAAAAACTAGACATCCGAAACACTTTTTCACCACCTCTCTAGACTCCCCGTAGGTAGTTGTCGTAAGCCGACACATCTAGTAACACTTAGTTAAACCAGAACCTTTTAAACTACGATCTGTAACCCGTCTGCTGTCGAACCCTATTCAAACCTGCAGTTATTCTGTAACTGTCAATTTGAACCTTTGGAGGGAGCTCGATCGCATTCTCGCTTATCATTGGTCGAGATCATTGTCACAACCAAATAACCAATGATATGGTGGACCGCGATCGAGAACACTTTGATCTTTAGAATTGAAAATTACAGAAAAACCTAGCTAGGTTTTTTTGTACTATGCACAGCTGTGCATAGTACCAAAGTATGAGACAGAAGTTTGTCCTTACCGATTATTAAGATTAGCGTAAAATACATCTAGGTAGTGAGTCATTGACGACATATTATTATAGGTAAGTATTATTGGGTATTGACTAAGACGTAGTATTCTGTATTACTTAATAATCCACATGTCGTCACTACGGCATCATTGTCACCGTCAATACCGTGTATCTCATTCTATTAATTTGGTCTTTTTGTTTACGCACGAACAGGGAAAATTAATGCTATTTTACGATGATTCCTGCACCTATGTATTATTAAACAATATATTAAACACTTTTTTATTAAATTGTGTTCTGGCTTCGCATCAACCGCTTCAACTGCAATTATCTATGGTCGACTGTCAGAGAATGTCCGCCAATTACTGTAATCTTTGCCGGAGAAGAAATAAATAAATCAATATGTATTATAGTGGTATTGCAAAAGTCACTGAATGTTTATTTATATGTATCTATTGTTAACTAATAATTAGGTAGTACTTGTACTTTTGTGGAATAATGTTATCTACACATGATTTGCGTGTACGTATAATCAACCATAAATACCTATTCGGAAGACTTTTAAACTTTTAAGTTAATGCTTGGTGTAGGTATACCTACAATGGAGAAAATACTCTTTTACCGCTTCTTAGTACGTGCTAACTGTAATATCGACACTCATGAATAATTTATTGGTGATTTATTGGGATTTTTCTTAATTTTGGTTATTTGTTGATAACACATTTTTCAAAGACAATTTTCTAATAATATGAAATGAATAAGTTTAAAAGTATTTAACAACAAATTGTTAGTTTGATTGCTAAGCAGAGGCAACCTACCTACCTATACGGTAATAGGCGTTTTACTACTAATTAAGGAAGTTCTAATACTGATCACATCGTGACTAGTATGAAGAATTATATAAAACTGGTACAGTATATTAGTTTTATTACCTGTTTATGTACATAAACAGATATAACCATCAATTGTAATAAACAAGTGTTCAATCAATTAAATGCTTGCCATTTTTATGGAAGAAAAAGAGAAAAACTATTTAATAAAAATGTTTTCTATGAAGAAGTGGATGATTTTACTGAATAACTATACCTTAATAAGAGTGCGCATACAGGATAAATATACAAATATAAAAATATCAGGGACTTTCGGTCAACCAAAGTTCATGTAGGTAAAGTTTGTTCATATGTTCAAACTCGGTACTTTACCCAAAGTACTGTTATTTGACGCAGACGTAAACGAACAAAAAGTACCCGATTACTGTCCCTATAGTCACAGCCCTATAAAGGATCTCGTGATCCGGTAACTATTTACCTTCCACGTAGGTATTTCTTTAATACTAATTGCAGTAATGTCGCTAATATCTACTTACCCAACAAATATTTGTAGAATACACAGGGAAGTGTACCAATCAGTGAAATAATTAGTTCTGACGACAGAACTCACATCAACGCTAATCACTTGCTCACAACCAATTATTATAATGTAT
Organism: Spodoptera littoralis; assembly: GCA_902850265.1. NCBI lineage: Eukaryota > Metazoa > Arthropoda > Insecta > Lepidoptera > Noctuidae > Spodoptera > Spodoptera littoralis. The sequence continues at coordinate 10,348,772 of LR824545.2, forward strand.
GATTTAAGCAGCGGCATAGGTTTCTAAATGATGGCATTACATCTGGTGGTAAAACTTTTAGTAAACAAGAAAAGTATGACATTAAAGAAGATTGCAGAGAATTCTACACACTTCAAGTCATCATGGACAAGGAACCTTTCAAAGCAAACAGTAAAACTAGTATAGGTAATCTAAAAACTGCATCCTATTAAAATTAATCGGGTGTAATAAAGGCAGATGAAGTTCCAGAGTATATTGATAAAGACAAACGTAACGAGACAGAACGTTTTAAAACATTCTTCGAAATGAATTAACATCAAAAATATGTAGCACGTGGCAAATAAAACTTTTGTTTACGGAAACATCATACCTAACCCAATTTTCACACAGAGTTTTAGAAGGAAATGAATTCTGTACAGTAAAGCAATCGTAAAAAGAGCATGACTAAGAAAATAAAAAATGAACGTGGAGTTTCATAAACTGTATAGTTTCGGTTTAACGTTGATAATTTTAGTGGCCATGATGATTTACCTGATTAAGAGCTTATAATGCTAAAGACAACGCATAAACTGATAAAACTTCAAAATTAAAGACATTGACCGCTTTCCTATAAAATTTGCAAACAATGAACTAATGTTCACCTCGTTGATGACAAGGAAATATGACGGAACAAGGATGAAACCAGATATTGGAACCTTGAATTTATTGCCAAAAGTACAGGTCTATGTGACAACGCATGTTGAGGAAAGATAAGTAAATCTGTCACCTAATGCATCAATAGAATCGTAAATAGTAATGGTAATCTGTAATATGAACGACATTTTCGTGCCAAAATACATATGATGGAAAATTTAATGGATGGAGATCTATTTTTGAGTGTAGTAATTACGTTTAGACGCAAGTTTAGAGAAGTTGAAACATGGTTAAAGGACTTTGAAAGTGAACAAGAAGATAACATTAAAAAAAAAAACTGAAGAGGACGTCAATACGTTGTATAATTTGTCACTAGTTATAACTAGAAAACTCTTGCCCCATTTTTTAATATTTGCCAGACATTTAAATGACTGTCAATAAACCTTAATAAGGCATTTAACCTTCAGATAGCCAGAAGAGTGACGCATGGACTATCAGGCTTTCTCGTTAATACCTTTAAACCTGATGGTGGATTAAAGCGAAGATTATCACGGCAGGCAAATATTTGTGACTGATGATAGTGACAAGTTTACTCCTTTGACCGGCATTTCAAGGGCGTTGATCTTTTGGCCAGAATGGAATATTTTCGTTCCTAAAGAATGTATAAAGACAAGGATACACTAGGGGGCAAAATGTCCTGCTACACGTGTCGCCACCAAGGTTGGGTGGAATAGCGCGACGTTGCCTAACTTTGGTCGACATGTCTGGCAACATCAACGTTGCGGCGGACATAAGGCGCGCGGTGTCGCCTTATAATATGTCGGGCGAAATCGGCCGGCTTCACTAGATATGTCGTGGGACATTAGTCCCCTAGTGTATCCTTAGTTGAAAATCACAAGACGTTGAGGGAAAAATGATGCAGAAGTTGAGGGAATTATTAAATTGATGGCATTTTGTTTATTATATTTGTCAGTTTGTTTCATTTATTTCGTCATGCGATACATAAACCAACCTGCGAAATAGGGGGTGAACTGAGGTTCAACTTTACCGAAGACGACGACGGCCGTGACGTTATTATATCTTGTGACTTTTGTGAAATTCTATTCACCACAAGCTACTTGTTTTCTACAATCTTTTCCCTCGTATTTTCCAATTAAACTGAAGTCACTACGGTTACTAATCAAGATTAATCTGACTCGAAACTTTATTCTTTTGGAAAGTATTACACATCAAACACCTCCTTGGTGGCGTCAATTGCTTACCTTTTCAGGTTTTGATCCGTACGCTTATTTGGCGACCAATCCGAAAAAAATAAGGGGAAAGTACCTAAAATACATGGTGTCAAATTTAAGTGTACATTTTTGATTAATCACTTTAAATATCTATAAGTTTGTCTACGTGATAATGTTCCTGTAACGCATCATCATACTTCGTGAGGTAAATTCTTTTAAAATGAATATTGTACTTTTGTATTACCATGTTGTGAACTTTTACGTCATCTACAGTATACCGTTCATTTTACAGTTCGGCTGACTAACTTTTATGAATGAATTAATAGGCGATATCTAATGACGCAGTTTTCTTTTTCATTCCCCAGCGGACTGTGAACTGTTAAATGATTTAAGGATAATGAAATTAACATCTCTAACCTCCACATTTATTAAAAAAGTTTTTACATATCAATGAGACGACATCTCGGCCGCTCAAACCTCTATATTTATTAAAAAAAGTTACCATATCAATGAGACGACATCTTCTCCCCTCTTAGTTTGACCTGTTTTTTATGAAATAGGAGACATACGAGCAGACGGATCACCTGATGGTAAGCAATCATGTTCATCATGTTTGTGCGCAATTATCTCACAATTAGCTGAACGGTTTTTGTTGCGATTTTTAGAAAAGTGTTTGTTACACGTAGGAGAAGGTTTTAGTATACATACATAACATCACGCCTTTTATCCCCGAAGGGGTAGGCAGAGGTCACTATTCATGTTATGAGTCCCATGTAATAGGGGGTGAGCCTATTGCCATATACCGCGCATATAAATATAAATATTCTCAGTAGTAGCACGGAGTCTGGAATAATTCCAGACTACTACTACTACTACTGAGAATATTTTAAAAAACCCAGTAATACTTTGCCCGACCCGGGAATCGAACCCGAGACCCCTTCCCCGGCAGTCGCACTTACGACCACTCGGCCAACGAGGCAGTCAATTTATTTTCTTTAGTACTTATATTAATTAACCAACTTCAAAAAAGAAAGCATTAAAGTCGGCTTTTTTAAAGGTAGTTTATAAAAGATTTATTTGCAACATCTTTGGACCTTTGACATACAAATGGACTTAAAAGTATCTGCTGCTGGTCTGAACAGATGCTGGAAGTGACTGGGCGGTTCTCCAGTCACTGCACCAACAAATAAATATGAACAGTTATTTAATAACGTCATACTATTGTTGTTTAATCTTATGGGTTTTAATATACCTCTAATGTTACAATGGGTTGTGACGTCGAACGGTCTGACGTCACAGATTAGGTATTAATTTCTTGGATCTCGTTAATTATGTGCTATATTCGAACGTTGGATGCAAGCTTAGCTTTCCAGGTCGTCATATTAAATTTAAGAAACCACATTCTGACGCAGTGGAATTCGAATGAATATCAATTTTAGGCATACGTCCATATACGTTTTCTAATATGTAGCGAAGGCTGAGTCGAACACAATATTTTGTCACCACGTTTGGACGTACCTAGTAAAATTATACATTTGAAAGAAGCTGATATAAAGTAATAATGATAAATGTAATAAAGTAATAATGATAAATGTAATATAATAATATTGACAGTGCATGACCCTATATTTTGATTTAATTTAATTAACTATTGAAATCTTTGTATAATTAATAAATGGTAAATTAATTTAATATATTTGTACGCCGTTGGTGGCAAGACATAGCTGGTCAATGTAAAGTTTGTAACATCTTTTGTAACCTGTGTTCTACAAATAAAGTAATTTGAATTTGAATTTGAATTTGATAATGCTGAACCTTATAAACTATGATTTCCAACCCCACCTGCCAAATGTAAAGATATAGAAGAGACCTAATTGGTCCAGCGGTGATCAATCACGGACTGTTGATGATAATGATTATCTTATTAGCCATTTAATGTGGGAAAACAGGGGGTCAAAGATTCCTGTCCGATTTTTGAGTTAGGAAAAGCATTTAAGAGTTCCTTTACGATAGCAAAAAGTTCTATATAATGAATGATATTCTTAAAAAACCCAACAAGAAACCCTATCTTTATAGACCATCAATAATGGGAACCCAAGACACATACGTCACTCACGTATTATGAAATGACGGGGAAACTCATTTTATTACAGGTAAGAAAATAACAAAGAAATGCGTAATTTATTAACTATGAGATAACTGCTTTATTAGATATGGTAAAACTAATTCATTTTATCTTAACTACAATAATTATCTCATTAAAAAATGTTACCCGTTCTTATTGACATATTCTTAATCTGTGTTTGATCACGCAGACTGTATCTACTGAATGTTTAGCTTATGTATTAAGATTTGTTCATAGAACTGTTTATAAAATAACATACTTTTTAAAAGGCTTTTTTTAATACAATATTCTAAGCACCTAACGCCTGAGCAAGGGTAGCTCGCCGCTCAAATGACGTCATTAGAAATTTTTGTCGAGTTCGACACCATCTCTAAAGCCGAGAATTGGCCCCCAGGCCACCACAAAACATATATCTGCTCCAAAATTTTGTTGGACGATTCCACTTCAAACACATGACATACATACATTTAAGTTCAATAAAAGTTAGCAAAATCCGGTCCAATTGAGAACCTCCTCCTTATTTTGAAGTCAGTTAAATTAAGTTTCTTTATCGTGCCCTTAATCCAAATTGTTTGGGGTCGTCGGTCAGTTTCTTTTATATCATTATAAAATCACCAATAAAAGGGTAAATTATTCATATATCAGATTATGTATGGCAAAATTATGGTAATGCAACGTGATGAAGTTGAATGAAGTCTTTGGTTCATTGATATTATTATTACCTCTATAATAACCTGTTAATTTACTTGAGTTACGGCTAATACCCGAAATCCGACTACACCTAGTTTTAGCTGGTTAGAACTAGGTGATGAAGCCACTTACTCTTGGTTAAACCAAGTACGAGTCAAATGTTTTCGGGTAAAACTAGGTGTAGCCTTCATCATGCCGGCTACAACTAGGTCCAGCCATTCTCTGTTGGATAAAACTAGAAGCAAACAAGTTGAAACAAGTAACAGGCGCCTGGCTCACACGAGACGCGTCGAGCTCGCGCGTCCCTGCCGCCCCGCCTCCCGTACATCTGCGTTTGCCCTTGCGCTTTGAGTTTAATACGTGTTGTGCCGTTGTACAAAACAGACGTAATTTCTTGATTTTGCGCACTCATACGTTTGAATTCAGAATGGCTATGAATAAAGACCTACAGACTATGAAGTCAAGTTTTTTGGAACAGTTTCAGTGTTGATTAGCCACAAAACATGGTGAAAATCAAAGCTATATGCAGTATTCCAAGTTTATATAGAAGACGTTAAAGCTGCCAAAATATCTACGAAACGTTCTACGTTACAATATCGCCGTTTGAAGCGCTTCGATGTTTGTTGTATTGGCGACATCGAAAAGTTAATTTCTCCTGTGTCGAGCACCGAAAATTCCGAAAATATCAAATATTTTGTCAAGAATGAAGACTTGTTTGATGTTCTTCATTAAATACATCTGTGTGTTGGGCACGGCGTAAGAAACAGAATGAGAAGTAAAGAAGTATGCAAATATTACTCAGAAGGAGATTCTTTTGTATCTTCGTTTATGTTTTAGGTACTCTATTAATTAATAAATGAAAATGTCCGATTAGTTTATATGTACGTTTATTCATCCGTCTATTACACAAGGCGGGCGACTGCCCCCGACCGCTTACATAATTGCTCACTAGGCAGATATACTTATAGATTATACCCCACAATGTAAGCCATGTAAAATGAAACAAAAATCTACCAAAAAAGGCCTTGTTGCAAAGTCTATTTTATCCAGCGAGCTAAACTCTCTCGAAAATGATAGACTTGACAGTTTTCGAGTAAAATTCGAAATTGATCGAAGCCGCTTGATAGTTTTCGAGATCGATCGATAGATTTCGAGGACGCTCGATAAACTTCGAGGACGCTCGATAGTTTTCGAGGACCCTCGATTGTTTTCGAGCACGCTCGATAGTTTTCGAGGACGCTCGAGAGATTTCGAGGACGCTCGATAGATTTCGAGGAGGCTCGAAAGTAATCGAGGGCGCTCGACAGTTTTCGAGGAAGCTCGATAGTTTTCGAGGATGCTCGACCGTTTTCGAGGACTCTCAAATTGTTTTCGAGGACGCTCGACAGTTTTCGAGGACGCTCGATAGTTTTCGAGGACTCTCGATTGTTTTCGAGTACGCTCGATAGTTTTCGAGGACGCTCGATAGATTTCGAGGACTCTCGATTGTTTTCGAGCACGCTCGATTGTTTTCGAGCACGCCCGATTGTTTTCGAGGACGCTCGATAGTTTTCGAGGACGCTCGATAGATTTCGAGGACGCTCGATAGTTTTCGAGGACGCTCAACCGTTTTCGAGGGCTCTCGATTGTTTTCGAGCACGCTCGATAGTTTTCGAGGTCGCTCGATAGTTTTCGAGGACGCTCGATAGATTTCGAGGACGCTCGATAGTTTTCGAGGACGCTCGATAGATTTCGAGGACGCTCGATAGTTTTCGAGGACGCTCAACCGTTTTCGAGGGCTCTCGATTGTTTTCGAGCACGCTCGATAGTTTTCGAGGTCGCTCGATAGTTTTCGAGGACGCTCGATAGATTTCGAGGACGCTCGATAGTTTTCGAGGACGCTCGATAGATTTCGAGGTCGCTCGATAGTTTTCGAGGACGCTCGATAGATTTCGAGGACGCTCGATAAACTTCGAGGACGCTCGATAGTTTTCGAGGACTCTCGATTGTTTTCGAGCACGCTCGATAGTTTTCGAGGACGCTCGATAGTTTTCGAGGTCGCTCGATAGTTTTCGAGGACGCTCGATAGATTTCGAGGACGCTCGATAAACTTCGAGGACGCTCGATAGTTTTCGAGGACTCTCGATTGTTTTCGAGCACGCTCGATAGTTTTCGAGGACGCTCGATAGTTTTCGAGGGCTCTCGATTGTTTTCGAGCACGCTCGATTGTTTTCGAGCACGCTCGATAGATTTCGAGGACGCTCGATAGATTTCGAGCACGCTCGATAGTTTTCGAGGACGCTCGATAGTTTTCGAGGACGCTCGACCGTTTTCGAGGGCTCTCGATTGTTTTCGAGGACGCTCGATTGTTTTCGAGCACGCTCGATAGATTTCGAGGACGCTCGATAGATTTCGAGGACTCTCGATTGTTTTCGAGCACGCTCGATTGTTTTCGAACACGCTCTATAGATTTCGAGGACGCTCGATTGTTTTCGAGCACGCTCGATTGTTTTCGAGCACGCTCGATTGTTTTCGAGCACGCTCGATAGATTTCGAGGACGCTCGATAGATTTCGAGGACTCTCGATTGTTTTCGAGGGCTCTCGATTGTTTTCGAGGACGCTCGATAGATTTCGAGCACGCTCGATAGTTTTCGAGGACGCTCGATAGTTTTCGAGGACGCTCGACCGTTTTCGAGGGCTCTCGATTGTTTTCGAGGACGCTCGATAGATTTCGAGGACGCTCGATAGATTTCGAGGACGCTCGATAAACTTCGAGGACGCTCGATAGTTTTCGAGGAGGCTCAATAGATTTCGAGGACTCTCGATTATTTTCGAGGACGCTCGATAGATTTCGAGCACGCTCGATAGATTTCGAGGACGCTCGATAGATTTCGAAGTCGCTCGATAGTTTTTGAGGACGCTCAATAATTTTTAAGGACGCTCGATAGTTTTCGAGGACTCTCGATTGTTTTCGAGCACGCTCGATTGTTTTCGAGCACGCTCTATAGATTTCGAGGACGCTCGATTGTTTTCGAGGACGCTCAACCGTTTTCGAGGGCTCTCGATTGTTTTCGAGCACGCTCGATAGTTTTCGAGGTCGCTCGATAGTTTTCGAGGGCTCTCGATTGTTTTCGAGGACGCTCGATAGATTTCGAGCACGCTCGATAGTTTTCGAGGACGCTCGATAGTTTTCGAGGACGCTCGACCGTTTTCGAGGGCTCTCGATTGTTTTCGAGGACGCTCGATAGTTTTCGAGGACGCTCGATAGATTTCGAGGACGCTCGATAAACTTCGAGGACGCTCGATAGTTTTCGAGGAGGCTCAATAGATTTCGAGGACTCTCGATTATTTTCGAGCACGCTCGATAGTTTTGGAGGACGCTCGATAGATTTCGAGGACGCTCGATAGATTTCGAAGTTGCTCGATAGTTTTTGAGGACGCTCAATAGTTTTTAAGGACGCTCGATAGTTTTCGAGGGCGCACGATAGATTTCGAGGGCGCACGATAGATTTCGAGTAACTCTCGAGAGTGATCGAGAACGCTCGATGGTTTTCGAGAACGCTCTATAGACTTCAAAGTTAGGGCGCCACTGACCGGTATAAGGCATAAGATTTTTGTATCGGATTGAGAGCGCCATTAACCAGGAGTGGGTGGTGAGTAGTAGATTCTCCTTATTTTACCAGTCCTACCTTTTACAAAAAACCGATTAAGGATTAACTTGTATACAATTTGGGGTGTCACGCGCCCCCAACTGGTATAATAACAATAATAATAAAGCCGCGGGGCACCTTGAGGCGAGGTGACGGGCATTAGCGACCCCACGAGCTACCATCATCCCGAGTGCTCCAGGGAGAAGTCACCGTTCCTTACTCTCCGGCTTGCCTTAATTGGCTGGCTGGAGCTGAGTTCTAGCCGGAATGATATCGGATAGAACTAGTTTTATCCAACAGGGAATGGCTGGACCTAGTTGTAACCGGCATGATGAGGGCTAGACCTAGTTTTACCCGAAAACAATCGGCTCGTACTAGGTTTAACAAAGAGTAAGTGGCTACACCTAGTTCTAACCGGCTAAAACTAGGTGTAGCCGTACTTCGGTTATTAGCTGTAACAAGGTTACACAGAAAACCGTCCTGAAATAACGCATGCGTTTTTCGTCGTGTCAGTGAGGTTGCCGGAGGCCTAATTATCCCCCCCCCCCTTCCCTATCTCCTCAATCCCTAACAATCCTCAAATTCCTAATACCCAAAAGGGCCGGCAACATACTTTGTAGTTCCTCTGGTGTTTTGGGTGCCCATGGGCCGCGCCGATTACTTACCATCAGGTGATCTGTCTGCTCGTTTATCGGCTTATCCCCTAAAAAAAGCTCTACTTGCAGCGTGTATGTTGACTGCGCGACTAAAAATAAGAGTCCCACGTTCTAACCTGAAATTAGTACAGTTAAATTTTTTATCAATTCATTAGCGTTCAATTCATTTAGTATGTCTTACGATAGTTTATACACAAGTCATTGGTTGATGTTTTTCAAAATCCTGAATCGGCTGCTGTTCCTAGTTTTGCTAACCTTCTCCATTTCATTATTTTCTTCGCTGTGAACTGACCCTTATAATTAATATGCGGAAAATATACATTGTAAAACATTAATTGGCACGTAATACTGATGAGTTGGAAGGTGAGCGTTGGAAGCATTTGGTTGGACGAATAATAATAAGTAAGATAAGGGGATGTATCATCTTATTTGCCATTATTAGGGATAATTTTAGAGGTGTGAACTGTGAAATTGAGATGAGAATGTAACATTGAGATAGAAAAAAGTCCATGTATTGACAAAATATTTTAACAAAAATATTCATTTGTTATAAGTTAATTAAACCGATAAACGATAAACAAACCTGATCGTAAGGAATCGGCGCCGCCCATGGGCACCCAAAACACCCCAGCGGTATGAAAAGTGTGTTGCCGGCCTTTTGGGGTGAAAAATTTGAGGATTGGATTTGGATTGGATAGTGGGGAGGGGGTTTTTTTTAAGGGGGGAAAATCATCGAATGACTGCCCCCGCCTGGGTGAGGCGGAAGGGAGTGTCAGACTCTTACTGACTAAAAACCACCCCGTTCCTTCTCCTGCACGTCGAGCCGGAGCCCCGGTTACTCGTTAGGTTCTCCGCGACAAGGGGGGTAATTGGCCTCCGGTGATCTCACACGCAAGATGAAAGACAAAGCAAGCGTTCTTTCAAGTCGGTTTTGTTCACTCCGGTCGAGCCGGCCTATTTGTGCCGAAGCAAGGCTTTCCCACATTTTAAAAAGCACACTTAATATTACGTAAGGTAAATGAAGAGGTCGCAGGTCAAAGAACGAATCAAATTTTAGGCGTCTTACTCAGCACCACTGCTGATTTAGACCCTTAAGAGTTAGATCATGGTTTTTGATTTTCTGTTCGTGGTCAGCCAAAATAGGCAACATGCAGTTTTCTAATACTTTAATTACTCAACAACAAATTTGGGATTTTGCCCCGTTTTGTATGGAAATAGACTCACTCTCTATAGTGCATAACTCATAATAAAATATCACAGGTTTTTTTTGCAGGGGGAAAAATCATCCAATGCCCTGGGTGAGGCGAGAGAGAGTGTTAGACACTTACTGACTAAAAACCACCCCGTTCCAACTATTGCTTTGAGCCGGAGTTCCGGCATCCCGATAGGTTGTCCGCTGCTCGAGGAATATCAGAGTATAACAATACAATGTTATAATTATAAAATATTTCCTAGACAGTACATTAACAAGTAGTTTTAAGTGCGGAAGGCATCCGTGTTCAAGTTACAAAAAGTACTTTAACATCCGAAACAAACGAATGCTTTTAATTCAATACCAACTTACACATGCAAGCGGTCAAACAGGGAACTAACAAAAACCTTTACAAAATAACAAAGAACGATTCGCCCTAATAAGACACTAGCGACACTGCTAACTGAACTGATAATTTGGTAACTTCTTAAAGATTTTCGGTAGTGTTTTAAACTACTTGTAAAAAAGAAAATAATTTACACAGGTAAGTACATAAATATAATAGAAGACAGTATAGTGGATATTATTTATTCTTTCAGCATTTTTTTTCTATCGGAAACATGGTGTTAGGTCTGTTCCGGAGCTGTGGACAACCCCGATGTAGGAATGAGGTGGTTTTTAGTCAGTAAGAGTCTGGAACTCTCTCGCTTAACCCAGACGGGAGCAGTCATTCGATGATTTTCCCCCCTTAAATAATATGATTTAATTTTAAATGTAATCCCTGATATAGTCTAAGTATACATACCTACAGTTTGTAGAGGTATATTATGCGTTAAAATGTTGGTACATACACCATACACCATATTAGTCAAGATTTTAATCATTTTCATAAATCTTTATTGCTTAATTTGAGGTTCTTTTTATGGAAAAACGCGGGGAAAGCCTCGAATTTTCTTTCCTATCATTGTTGATACGCAGTATTTGACTGTCTATGATTCATAACATAATCGTTATTATGATTGCTCAAAACTTATAATTGCTATTAAGATTTAGGTGTTTTAAGTTGCGAAAGGGTAGCTAGAGGAGAGCCGGTAAACGAGCAGACGGATGACCTGATGGTAAGCAATCGGCGTCGCCCATGGACACCTTGAACACCAGAAACATTACAAGTGCGTTACTGGCCTTTTGGGAATTAGGAGTTTGAGGATTGTGGGGGATTCAAATATGGGGAAATGTATATGTTACTAGTTAAATAAAGAACAGTATTATCAATTTTTCAATTTTACTACTTCAATTAAATACCAAATTCCTAGTTTAGAATTTTCATTTGATTTGGTTCTAAATTTCTTTTATTAGTTTCTATATAGTCTTCTTCACACCTCAACACTATTGGATTAGTGTAATCTTCTTAGTCATTAATTACACTAGTTTACAAAATTTAACTTTTTGTTTGTTGCCGCGAATTTTGTGGTTGATAATGTTCACTTATGACTTGTTTTCGTCAAATCTACCCTCAAAATTTTTTGAGCAGCTCGAGTTACTTTGTTTTTGATTTTTGTCATTTAAGCGTATATATTAAGCGATAACAGGCATATTTTACTGTGTGAAGATTAGTATCCAAAGTTTTTGCGTCATGAGTAGTTCAAGGAGACGTTGTTTAAACAATCCAGATCATTTTTGTTACATATGCGGGGAATATGTGTTTAACGATTGTAGAAAAGTTATATCAGAGTTGGTGAAAAATGCCTATTTTGAGTATTTTGGAATGCTCTTGGATAAAAATGAGAAGTCTTGGGCTCCCAATTGTGTTTGTAAATCGTGTGTGGAATATTTAAGATTGTGGAAAAATGGTAAAAGAAGTGCCTTTAAATTTGGAACACCGACTATTTGGCGAGAACCACGAAATCATCTCGAAGACTGTTATTTTTGTAGCGTAAACGTAAACGGTTTAAATACTAAAAGTCGAGCTAAATGGCGTTTATTCATTGACAGCTCAAAACGTAGCCTAAAATGTATTCTATTACATAATGGAAATAAATACGCTGGGGTACCTATTGCCCACAGTACACAGTTAAAGGAAGAATATTGTAACATTTCGCTAGTCTTGAACAAAATAAAATACAATGACCATAAGTGGCAAATTTGTGTCGATTTAAAAATGGTGAACATTCTTCTCGGTCAACAAAGTGGTTACACTAAGTTTCCTTGTTTCATATGTCTTTGGGACAGTAGAGCTAAACAAGAGCATTGGATAAGAAGAAACTGGCCCTTGAGAGAAAGTATGAAGCCTGGAAAGCAAAATATAGTCCAGAATTCATTAGTAGCTCGTGACAAAATTATCCTTCCACCATTACATATAAAACTGGGCATCATGAAACAGTTTGTTAAATCACTAGATAAAGACGGGAACTGCTTTTCTTACATTTGCCAAAAATTTCCTCAGCTCACTATGGAAAAAATAAAAGCCGGTATTTTTGACGGCCCCCAAATTAGACAACTTATAAAAGATACTCAATTTAGAAATTCTATGACTGAGTTACAACTAAAGGCTTGGACAGCTTTCGTCTCTGTGATGCAGAATTTTCTCGGAAATAAAAAATCTGAAAATTATATTGAACTTGTAGAAGACCTTCTGCTACAGTTAAAAAATATGGGGTGCAATATGAGCATAAAACTCCATTTCCTCCATAGTCACCTGGACAGGTTTCCGGAAAATTTAGGAGATATGAGCGAAGAGCAGGGAGAGCGTATGCATCAGGACTTACGTGTCATGGAAGAGCGCTATCAGGGTTTCTGGGATACAAATATGATGTCTGACTATTGTTGGTCGCTAATACGTCATTTTCCAAAGTCTACACATCAGAGAAGAGCTTTAAAATGAAGTTTTTTAGAACTCAATAATTAATTTTTTTTTAATAAAGCTTTTCTTCGTAAATTCATGTTTTTTTCTGTTTTATAGCTACATAGCTGGAACTCAGAAACTAGAGCTGATAAAAATCTTTTACTTATATTTTTGAAAATAGCATATCATATGTAGTCAGCAACAGCTAAAATTTCTTTGGCAACAGATGTACTGTAAACTAGTGTTATTGTTTAGTCATCATCACGCCATAGAGTCTTAGCACAGTTACCCAGGAAAAATAATACGAAATATTAGAGAGATGGTTTATTGAGAAACCATGAATCATCATAGTAAAAGACAAGTGAAAGACTACGTCATATCCATGGTGTACAAGGAAAGTCCGGAACTAACTTTCCTACAAAGTTCTACGTCACGGTTCAATCTACAAGGGTAAGGTTTATTTGAAATGGGAAAAATCATCAAATGACTTCTCCCGCCTGACATTCGCACCTGTTCCACCCATGGCTTGGAGAATCAATTGATGAATTTCCATCCTTACAAAAATATCCACTGTCAATTAACAGCGATGGAAATAAGAGTAAGAAAAGAGAAAGAGATAGGTAGAGTTCACTATCTGCTTTCATAATAACATTACGTAGATGGTGTTTATCAACGTTCTTATTTTGGGCAACGACAGACTTGTGTTGTTTTTATATATTTACACTTTTATTACATATAAACCAGAATAAACCTACAGTATTAATGAAAATAGAGATCTTTAGCAAAATAGATAGAAAACAAATGAAATGCTGAATATTAAAATTGATTACAAGTACGGGTAATTTTAGATATGGATATACAGATATTTAAATTAAATTAGGAAAAAGCCACAACCACTATAAATCCAAGAACCAGGTTCCGAAATAAAAAAAAATATAACACATGACATCGCCGTTAAAAACTTTTAACGAATCCAAAACATTAAGTATAATAGATACCTACTCAACATAACGTTTATTAGTAAAAATCCGGATTGAAATACCACAATCCACTAGCAACATAAGTTTTAAAAATACAGGGAAATGTCACGCACTAATAGTTCGCACTACCAATGCGCCATCTTGAAGTAATTTCCAAAGACTTATGAACCTCACGTAGGCTTCGCGAAACAGGATAAGAACTCAAAAACCCCATAGGAATGACGTCACCAAAACAGTAACAGTGATATTAGGCAATAACACGCTAACAACTGATGATGCTACAGTTTCACACAATGCGTCACCCAACCCTAACTTTAATGTTCTCTTTATGTACGGAACTCTCTGAATATTATCTCTGAATAAACATCACAAATGTAGGCGAATTCATCAAACTCCAACATCTGGTACCACGAATGACTAATTGTAAACGCATTTAGAATAAAAATCATTTATCAAATTATCATTTCTTTATATTTACTGTTTCCAATTTATCATTCAACTGTTTCTTCCACCGTCAACACAGGCAAGCCTATAATCATTCCTAGACTACGTCAAAGTTTGGCGCTGGAAGAATTCGCTATCAACTAATGATGTAACATCTCTTTATCAACAGCAGAATCCCTTTTAATCCCCGGTTATAAACGAAATCTTTCGCCTCGCAGTGTTAGCATTAATACTGCGTCAGAACTTGAGCTATAACTATGTCGGTAATAACCTCACTTATTATCCTTTACGACGAGTTAATTCACGTCGTTGTCACACAAATATTTAGAGCTTGCCGTATAAAAAAAGGACGTAAGAGTAAACGGCGCACGATTCGCAGGCGCGCGCGCCGGGAAAATCATTCTAACGCATCGACCGCTCGAGCCGAACGTCGGTCAATCGGGAAGTGTCATCTCAACTCGCTATTAAACACGATGTATATACGAACAATATAATGAATAAAAATTCGAAGTGTTTGTGTTATTGTCTCCGACGAGGACCTTATTAACATGTGCTACAAAAAGAAGAGCGTGTGTCAGCAAGATCTCAGTTTGCCCCTGAATCGATTCATAGAAACATTGAAGATTTTAAGATTTTTGTTACTTCAGTTTCTCACTCCCCTGCAAGGGACGATATGGATTATGATATTGTTGTGATTGTCTGTGACAATTAGTTTATAGACATAGACAATTGTGATACGACACAAGTGTTTTTAAGTGTACAGAGATATTTTTCTGAATAGTTTTTTAATAAAACCTAGTCAAGATGATGTCCAAAAAGCAATTGACCTGCATGCTTGCGCTGCATATTATGTACTTGCTGGTTGGTGCGAGCATATTCTACCACATAGAGAGTCCACTAGAAGTGAAGCAAAGAGCTGAAGATAAACTAGAAAGACTTGAAATTCAGAGTAAGTCCAATCATAGTTTAAAATAAATAATAAATATCTAACTTTTATCATAACATTTCTAACAAACTAGATTGTTTATATTTTCTCGTGTCAGTTTAGTTGACGTTGAGAGCGCGGAAAATTATTTTTGTGTTAATACTAAGAAGTGTTGTAGTTATTATTGCAATTGCCAAAATTTATTGTTTACCGTTGTACCTAAAAATTTTAACATTAAAACGCGTAGAATAAGTATAATTGATTGTTTAGTTCATTAATAAACTGTAGCCATTAGGTGTAAAAGTCAACTGTTCACAATAATCTGATAAGTGAATTGAATCAATTTTCAATATAAATACTTAAAACACTCTACAATGCTTACTGCCTATCAAAGCACTTGTGAATATCTGTGCTATGTCAACAGACAAATAAAAAAAAACAAATGAAAATTGCCGCGCATTCTCCTTGACATCTGTAAAGTTCTTTTTTCAAATTATTTAAAAAGAAAACTATAATATATGTGAACGTTTAGCGCCAATTTTGTTATCATTGTGAAATTAATGGCGTCTATTTTAATTAAAATAATTATTTTTATCTAAATGTATTCTAAATGAATAGAAATTAGTTTGTATCTTTTTCTAGTTGGTTATTAATTGTTAAATGAGCGACGCGACGACGTTTAATTATCATTGTTTTGCAACGTAAGTGTACAAGTATATCGATAATTTTTCCTGTACACAAGAGTAGCTAAGTTTTTTTAATACTACGTTTTTATTTCTCTTGACTCTCTTTAAAATTTCATCTGCATTGAACGTTCGCAAGTTCTTATTTAGGGCAGAATTTAGTGAAACGATCTTTCTTTTTAAAATTAAAATTTTTAAGGATAAAATTAAATTATCAGCTACTTACAAAATAATTTTTAAACCCAAATTTTTATTATTGAAGTCCAAACCGGTATAGGATAATCGAATTTATCGTAGTAGGTATACCTTTATATTCAAAACTAGCTGACCCGCACCCACTTCGTTGGGCAGTAACTAACCCATGACACTGTCCATCCTTTTATTTAACTATCTCCACTTAAAAAAAAACATCAATTCGTCGTATTCAAAATAATATTTTGGTTCAATCTACACAAGCTAATTTTATGCAAAGAGTTTCTATGTTGACGATAACCAGTGCCTTTAGCCAAACGCCACTTGAGCGGTTGCTACAGAGAGAGCAGAATTCAAAATGTACGGGGATGACACTGACAAGCGTAAAAATTTACGTCAATTCCATAAAATTTGGTTTTCCATTCTACATGTAGACAAGCGCTAAGTGGCATTTTGCGCGCTAAGTAAGATTTTCCAATAACAACAGGTACAGATACTCGATAACTGCTATGATTATAAATATCATAGTTTCCTTAACTATCTCTGTTAACGAAGTGCCATGCACGTGTTGTTTACACAGTTCGTTGTTTTTTCTTTTATAAAATTAGATATAAACAAATAAATAAATCTACTTAATCATTGTGACGACCTTTCATCAGTTACCCACATTTCAATGATTAACTTATTTTTTTTATAACAGCGCAATGCAGTCAGAATTTACTATCTGTCTGTCCTTATGTATGCTTAGATCTTTAAAACTACGCAACGGTGTTTGAAGCGATTTTTTTATTAGATAGAGTTATTCTTAAGGAAGGTTCACATATATGATACATGCATGTTACACTCGTGCGAAGCCGAGGCGGGTCGCTAGTATTGAATAATAAAGAAAGAGAATTCGGACCTCTTACAGGCAAAATTTATAATCAATCGTAATTCACGTGTTCCATGCACATTTGTATGTGTTTGAATTCCATTTATTACAAGGCGAGTCTAACTTTATCGGTCTTGTAATAAAGTCGAAAATCTTTCAAAGAAAGACAAAATCACAGATTGGATGCGGGGTTTTCCTCGAAGTTCTTATCCCTTTCATAAACCAGATAGGTAAATGAAATACACGTTGCATCTAACAATTTCACATAGACAATCGTCTCAAGTTTTTTATGAAGTGGCGTGGCAATAACAATAGGATGACACATAGATATTATGTCGAGAGGTTACAGTCTATAGAGGTTTCTAACTGGCTCATTGGTCAAGCAATCAAACAACTGCCGCTCACAAGAAGCAGTTTAAATCTGTTTTAGACAAAAATAGAACCTAGGTATAGAATTTATTACCGCCTCATTGGTCGCAAGTGCGACTGCCTGGCCCTTGCCACCCCTTGGTCTCGGGTTCGATTCCCGGGTCGGGCAAAGTATTACTGGGTTTCTCAGTAGTAGCACGGAGTCTGTAACTCATTTACATTTTATTTTTTCACTTAATATGGCCTATAGGTACCTTGTTTTAGAGTTTTAATTATTATGTACAACTTCTATGTAAAGGTTTTGCATGCCCGAATTGTGGGCAGAATAAGAGGAACTATAATTATAATATGACCACTGTATAACTTACTCGGACAATTAAATGATTTTTGATTGGATTTAAAGAATGATATTTATAACAGGTAAAAAGTGAGTTACATTGAATGTGCATTTTTGCTACCCATCCAGGTCTCAAAAGGCGACGTCATTATTATTGTGTATAGATATATTAAATAGTTCTCTCCATAGCAATTAGTACTTAAATGTATTGAAAACAAAACTCATATTCCTTAGAACATTAATGAATACCTTCATAAGGAAATACTGTCCTGAAATCGATAAACACGCGATGTTTTGCGCAAACGACGGGCGATGTCCTACGTTTACCTTAAGTTACAGAGGTCTTGTAGGAAGTTAATGTTGTTATAAATGGTCATAAATCAATATAGCAACAATGGGGATATTATAAGTACGGCTGTTTAATTAATTTCAGTCTGATTTCCGAAGAACTTTTCAGTTTTTAATATAGGGGGAAGTCCCGTAACGCCGGACTGCACCTAACGCCGGACAGTTAGATTATCTCGACAAGTAATTACAGGAGCGATTCAATTTTTACTTTAAATCTTAGTTGTCTGCCACTGGGAGACTTCCCATTAAAAATTGAATCGCTCGCGTTATTAGTTATCGCGATAATATAAGTGCCCGGCGTTAGGTGCCGTCCGGCGTTAAGAGACTTCCCCTACATACATACATAACATCACGCCTTTTATCCCCGATAGGCAGAGGTGCACATTATGCCACTGTACAATGTAACACTCACTATTCACTATTTATGTTATGAGTCCCATGTAATAGGAGGTGAGTCTATTGCCATATACCGGGCACAATTCCAGACTCCGTGCTACTACGGAGATTTTTTTTAAAACTCAGTAATACTTTGTCCGACCCGGGAATCGAACCCGAGACCCCTTGCCCGGCCGTCGCAGTTGCGATCACTCGGCCAACGAGGCAGTTTTTAATATCTTCTACCTATTGTACTGCTTAAGGAAATTCACAGATCCAAATTATGTTAATTACTTATAATGTTTTGCATTAGACGTTTTTTCGTCATACTTGGCCCAACCTGAGAATTAAACGCGAGAAACCTCGCTTAAATGTCATCACTATGACTTTATACCTTTGTTGACAAACAAGTATCATCATGCATTGAACGTTTTAACATCAATCATTTGAGTAAAAAGCCTACCCCTTCGGAGATCCGAGCGTACGGCGCGTCGTGTTCCGCGCGCGCCTCAAAGAGCCATCAGACCACTACAGATGGAGCCCAATAGGGCCGATGCCGATTCGGAGTCGCGGAGAACCTAACGGTAACCGGGGCTCCGGCTCGACGTGCAGGAGAAGGAACGGGGTGGTTTTTAGTCAGTAAGAGTCTGACACTCCCTTCCGCCTCACCCAGGCGGGAGCAGTCATTCGATGATTTTCCCCCCTTAAAAAAACCCCTTTCGGAGATAAAAGGAGTGATGTTATGTTATAAGTTTGTTTTTGATAGTTATAAATCAAAATGTTAAAAAAAATCACACTAAGCGTAGACATCAAATGGAATCAAAAATGTTTTTCGTCAATATAAATAAACAAACTATCGATCAACGCCTAGTCAAACGTGGGTTTTAAATCCGAAAGAGTTTAGTCTGTCATCTCTTATTCTAAAGTGTTCCTATTCGATTTGTATAGTAGAACGTAGAAAACAGAGCCGCGGAAGACTTAACGGGTTACCGGGGCTCCGGCTCGAAGTGCAGGAGTAGAAACGGGGTGATTTTTAGTCAGTAAGAGTCTGACACTCCCTCTCGCGTCACCCGGGAGGGAGAAGTAATTAGACGACACTACTCTGTGAAAAAACATTGAAACTAACACAAAGGTACCATGCCGATTTTCAACAACCACTCTTCAAACATCCAAGCAACATATAACTATGTTTGCAACAAATAACTTTGACTTTAACTTTGACATACGGAATGGAGATTTATTTTCAAAATTCACAAATCCCCAGTTTTCTATCGTTATGCAACCGCCGCGGTTGCGATTATCACCCCAAGCTTGGCCGGACCGCGTCGCGCCCGCGCCGGTGCAGCGGGGGCCCCAAACAATCGCACACGCCGCGGGCATAAAACGCACCGTGAAAATAGCTTTGATTTTTTACTTTATATATCTGTATCTTATAATGGCTGCGGGCCCGCAACTGCAATAGGCGCGGGAGAAAATCGGCCCGTGAGTTCTTAGCCTTATTAAATAGGTATTAACAAGTACTAGCTACCAGTGCTAGAAACTGGTACTGAATCGTCATTGAACTATTAAATATGTAATAGGCAATTAAGTATAAAATAGGTGCTCATTAAATATATTAACTACAAGTTACGCTTAATCTTTGATAGAGAACTTAGTACCTATAAACATCATTTTACCTCTTATTATCCTTCCTCTTAAAATCAAAGATTCCCTATTTTATTTCATCTATGTATAAAAATGATATAAAAATATATATAAAAATGATATCCTATCTTCCCTTGGTCACGCGTGAATGGCTGAACCAATTTCACTAATTATTATTTTTTGTTGTATTTGTTATTATTAGAAAAAGGTTCTTAAGACAGAAAAAATCCTGAATCTCCTACGGGAACGGGAGAAAACGGGGTTACGCGTACGAAGTCGCGGGCAGAAGCTAGTTAATTATAATTATGTAAATTAAACATTATTTTCTATATGTCACCTATTTTCTGCAGTTTATTTTTCGTAGATTTTCGTAGATCTATTTATGAAATCCTAAGGTTGGCAGGTAGAGAATGTCATACGATATTAAGGGCCGATTTTTCAATACACAGTTAAGTTTAACAGAGGAGTAACTTTGAATATTTGTCAATTCTTACATACTAAAAACTATCAAGTGTCAATTTTATTGTACAGTTAAGAATTATCTATTGATTGAAAAATCGACCTTAAGTTCAATGTGTGTATCATTGACAATTGGCCAAATTATCGCTATGTTCATTTGTGGGCGTTTGGTGCCTAAACTAATCAGAGCGTGGTATTTTAGCACACTAGGAGCTCATTATATTGTATTATGGACTTGAAAGTAATAATACTAGTAATATAAGTAGGTATATCACTAAACTTGGACCGTTTTATAACTATATTCCTAGTGATATGGTAATGCATCGCTTTCGCTTATCTATGTTAAGGTATATAATTATATCTTTAGGGATATAACTTTACTATTATTATTTATCCATCTTACTGCGACATATGTATATAAATAAATATCGGATAATACTGCTCGAAATAGCACTATATGTGAACAAAAAATACCACATTGCTAGTGCATTTACATTTCGCGTCTTCTGAACCTGTCCTTAATAAGATCTTTACTATTGCATGCCTACGTCACAAACACATACATACAATTTTAATAAATAAATACTAAATACCTATAAATCAAATTATGTAATGTTTGTAATAATGAATATTTATTTCGACAGGACAAAGGCATACTTAGTTAATGAGACGTAAAACCTAGATATGTAAGAAAACATAGGTTAATATGCTAGCTATGTTTTCTATAAATACATTTTCTTTAGATACATAACATAACATCATGCCTTTTATCCCCGAAGGGGTAGGCAGAGGCCGCAGAGGTGCACACAGAAGTAACATCCACTTTTCACTATTTATGTTATGGTCCCATGTAATGGGGGCTGAGCCTTTTGCCATATACCGGGCACAATTCCAGACTCCGTGCTACTACTGAGATTTACTACTACAGTAATACTTTGCTCGACCCGGGAATCGAACCCGAGACCCCTTGCCCGGTAGTCGCACTTGCGACCACTCGGCCAACGAGGCAGTCATCTTTAGATACATTTCTATAAATATTACCAAAATGCTACGAACACGTAGGTACTATGCGTATATGCAACCATGTTTGGATATTACTTATTATATGTCAATTTTATGTCTGACCATTAATGAAAAGTTAAAAAATATTTGATATTTGTAACGTTTGATTTTGGTACATATACTATTCGAAATTAATTTGATATTTGTAACTACGCGTATTAGCTGCTACACACGTAATATACATAGTACTAACAGACAAATTTAGGTTAACCCAACAAAATAAATATAGAATATGACCTATAAAACCCTAAAAATAAACACAACAAAAGTTTTAATAGTTCACTGTTCAAATCAATCAAGAATTGACCTTATAACACAGACGCATCACTCCCAAAATGTCGATCATCTAATATGTTTTGATAACACAAAACCGATTGAATTAATTGTACTAGTTCACTAATCCCGATTATTTCAAAGCTGTTTTCATAATATTATGAAGGTTTGATATGTAAAGAAAACAAATATAAACCTAATTAGCTTAGAATTTGACGTCAAAAATTACATTAAATATAGGTCTGATGATTGTATTGGTTAAAATACCATCGCGGAGAACCTAACGGGTAACCGGGGCTCCGTCTCGACGTGCAGGAGAAGGAACGGGGTGGTTTTTAGTCAGTAAGAGTCTGACACTCCCTTCCGCCTCACCCAGGCGGGAGCAGTCATTCGATGATTTTCCCCACTTAAAAAAAAAATATTGGTTAAAAAACCATAGGGTTGCCATGCATCAAGATGCCCCTGACAGTCCACTGTTTGATTATAATCTTCCTTTATATAAGAGGGTTTGACATAATCCGTACACTTACGGTATATAGGACCGTAGGTAGGAATTGGCTGCATGGTTAGCGCGGTGGTTGGGTTACTGACTGCCGCGCAACGTGTCGCGGGTTTGATTCCCGCACGGTACAACTCTTTGTGTGATCCACAGATTGTTGTTTCGGGTCTGGGTGTAATGTGTATGTCAACTTGTATGTTTGTAAACGCACCCACGACACAGGAGAAAATCCTAGTGTGGGGCAACGTTTTTCAAAAAAAAAGTTTAACCATTATGCCTTGCTCAGACTGTGCTAGTATTTCAGTCAAGTAGCGGGTATTTAGTAACTAAACAAGAGATTGTTTCGAATGGACAGCGAGAGGGATATACTAAACACTCGCTGCTCAAGTAAATACTAGCATAGCAAAGTATCAGAGTGCCACGTCAGTCACCGGTACCTGAGGCTAGTGAAGGTTTGACTTTTACCATTTTAAACTTGACAGTTAAAATGTTAGATAAAGGTTCAGGTTTATCAGAGAGTACTGCTGCTTGGTCTCTGTTAAATGTGTAGGAAGTAAATAATAAAGTAATCGCCTTTTTCTGCAACATTCGTGAGAGATGAATAAGGTAGAAACGTATCTACTGTTACTTTTTTTATGAAGTGAGCTGGTAACGAGCATACAGATTAACTGATGGTAAGCAATCGCCACCCATGGACACCTGGAACATCAGAGGCGTTACAAGTGCGTAACCGGCCTTTTGGGAATTGGGAATTTAAGGATTTTTGGGGATTCAGGGAATGGGCAGAGGAAGGGGGGGGGGGTAATTGGGCCTCTGATAACCTTCCTCACATGACGAAACATAACGGAAGCTGTGTTTCACGTCGGTGTTCTGTGAGGCCGTGGTATCATTCCGGTCGAGCCGATCCATTCGTGCCGGAGCATGGCTCTTCCACACTTCACAGAACAAAGTACACACGTGTCGAAGGCTCTGCTTACTGTAACTTACTAATTTTTCACGAAGAAAGGCATGTGCTATGAATTTTACTGAAATAGTTGCTGCTTGCTAGCTAGTATGTACATTTTTCTAACAGTTTATTTTGAAACTGAATGAATGAAATTTATTTTCGGAAGCGTATTTTGAAATAGATTTTCATTGTTATGTTTCTATTTTGGTTTTGATAGTTTTTGCTTCTTTGTAAAGTGTAAAATGTTAGCGTTCTATTTTAACCCATACTATGCCGGAACATAGATATACGCGAGACCCAATGGGTTTTCTATTGTGTCTCATATGCCATTAAAGGAATAACCAAAATACGGGAGTCCTATTTAAAAGTGCGAAGAAACTGTTCTAGGTTACTTGCCGCCAGTTATTTAACATAGAAATACATAAATAACTATATTACCTCTATTACATGGTGCTCATGACATAACAGTTGTGGAAATGGATATCATCATCATCATTAACAGCATACCTATATGTATAAGTGCCCACTGCTGAGCATAGCCTCTTTTCACACGGAGAAGGTTTGAGCATCAATCACCACGCTTGCTCAATGCGGGTTGGCGATTTCAAACTTAAAATAAGAAATTATAAGCCTAGGTTTCCTCACCGTAACCGCGCCCTCATGCATGAGAAGCGGGGGTCTTACACCTTCGCCCCCCCTCCCTCCACAACTCGTTACTATACACATATACATAACTAGATTAATAACATCACGTCTTTTATCCCCGAAAGGGTGAAAAGGCAGAGGTGCATATTACGGCACTTAATGCCACTGTACAATGTAACACCTACTTTTCACTATTTATGTTACGAGTCCCACGTAATAGGGGATGAGCCTATTGCCATATACCGGGCACATATCCAGACTATGCTACTAATTTTATAAAAACCAAAAATATTTAGCCCGACCCGAGAATCGAACCCGAGACCCCTTGCCCGATAGTCGCACTTGCGAGCACTCGGCCAATAAGGCAATCCATATAAATATTAATTACTGTTGTGAAAATGTGAGTTTCCTACATTATAACACGTGCACTCGTCGTCATATTATTTATCAACCCTTATTTATAAAAAAAATCCCTTCTTACGTTCGGGTAAAAAAAAGTACATAAGTGTATTGCGAAATCATTTCTCTCATGTATAGTCTCAGAGATTCATCCACACTAGGTTTTACGACATAAGTACCGATAGGTTATCTTATTTATAGTATAGTCATTAATTCTATTACGATATTCTTTGTCCTAGGCCCGTACATAGGGGCAAAGTACTCAATGACAAATCGGTAAATAATATCATACTTCATTACAAGATAATACGGAGTTGTGCAAATGATAACGTGATGTAGTAACTGGGTATTGTAGAAAGGTATTGTGTTATCTATATAGAGTTTTTTTATTGACACGAAGGACATAATGTACTTTCTTTTAGGTCAGTCTATGACTTTTGCGGTGATAACATAACATCACGCCTTTTATCGCCGAAGGGGTAGGCAGGTGCACATTACAGCACTTAATGCCACCGTAACAGAGTAACATCCACGTTAAGACACCTGTAATAGGGGGTAAGCCTATGGCCATATACCGGGCACAATTCCAGACTCCGTGCTACTACTGAGAATTTATAAAAAACCCAGTAATAATTTGTCCGACCCGGGAATCGAACCCGAGACCACTTGCCCGGCAGTCGCACTTGCGACCACTCGGCCAACGAGGCAGTCATGCGGTGATAGGTACTATTTGTACTATTTCCAAAAAAAATATTTAATCACTTTTGTATCAAAGAAACAGATTTTGAGTGGCACCGTTCTCTGATGAACTGTAACTTTTTAAGATGTAGGTAATGACCAATTGATCAACAAGTGTGGAGGCTATAACAACTCTTTTATACAATCGAGTCACTATTCCAGAAATGGGCTACCACGGGCTGTGACTA
The DNA here is from genome assembly GCA_902850265.1 of Spodoptera littoralis. Taxonomy (NCBI): domain Eukaryota; kingdom Metazoa; phylum Arthropoda; class Insecta; order Lepidoptera; family Noctuidae; genus Spodoptera; species Spodoptera littoralis. The sequence continues at coordinate 10,374,128 of LR824545.2, forward strand.
GTAAAAAATATAGACTATCTATTTCACCTACGTAAATCTATTTCTGACTCAAAGCTGCAGGGAGAACATTTTTTATGGCGTAAGCCAGTAAACGAACAGACGGATCACCTGAGGCTAAGCAATCGGCGCCATCCATGGACACCTGAAACACCAAGGCGTTACAAGTGCGTTACCGGCCTTTTGAGAAATAGAAATTTGAGGGTTGTGGAGGATTCGGGGATAGAGGAGACCGGGGAGGGGGGACAAATGGGCGTCCGGTAACCTCAATCACACGACGAACCACAACGTAAGCGTTCTTTCATGTCGGTTTTCTGCGAGGCCGTTGTATCACTCCGGTCGAGCCGGCCCATTCGTGCCGAAGCATAACTCTCCCACAGTTAAATCCAATTGGAATATGCAGTACCTATTTACTTTAACATTTTCCTGTGTATTATACGTGTGTTGTTATATAAATAAATAAATAATATAAATATGACTATTAATATAACTATAAATAATTAAATTTAATTACATATTTAATTTAATAATGAGGTATTTCGTTCAAACAATATAAATTAAATAGGTACTATTTTCACGCGGTTATTGTTAAGCCAATTTAGGAACATCTGCGCAATACACTTTCGAATTGTTTAATAACAATTATATATAAAATTTATTGTATTTCAATAAAGATATATATTGTTGGCCTGTTGCTATTTACGTATATATACAGTTAAGCTATCAACCTATAATTATCGATGTTCATCCATTGTCATTCATCGCATTGTTCTCCCTATATTTTCATCGTGTCACTGTTTAAGTTGCATCGACTAATATAAATGTGGTTATTTTCCTTATCCATGTATCGTTTACTCATATTAACTTATTGGTGTTAGTATAGTCTTAGATGTAAAAATAAAAAACATATATAATATGTTTTTATTCTACTTTTCTAACAAGGCTTACAGCCCTCCTGATGGTAAGCCTTCCCGTCTCAGCCTTTTCGCTTATCACTAGGCGAGATAGTGGACAAACGTCAATAAACAATATTAAAATAAGTCTTTACATACCGTAGCCTAAGTAGGTTCCACTGTAATACCAGTGACGTCACAAATGCGTTGCCGATCATATACTACCCACATAGCTATGGTTTTTTTGTGTGTTCCTGAATTCTTGTTGTGTGTCGTAGCAAAATAAATGGTTTTTCTTTCTTTCTTTCTATGTATATTGCTTTATGACGCAACCTTTTTAGGGGCTATTTTGACGCAATTAATGGAATGCGTATCCGGAACTCTCTTTACGAGACGAACCGTAGCAATACTACGTCACTTCTCCACGTCATTCCAAGACTAAGCCATAGCTATAAGAAAGTTTAGAAATAATTAATCTAATTCTAGGAACATATCGTATTTTGTCCTGTACCTAGCGCGTTTGGGTTATATCAAGTATCTTAGGGTGTTTTTTCTCAATAGATAGACAGCAAATAAAGAAACATTTCTGTTCTTTTCTAAGTCGATGTTGATGACGTATTCTTATGTTATTAGTATTTAGTTCGACTTGCCAAATCCTTACATTGAAAAAAAGATTGTCTATGTCTTTTGAAACAACGACTGTGGCACTTGGCTACTATAGACTTACACGCAGAATACACACACATTGACACGAAGGACATCAGTCGCGTCGCATGGCCCGTTATTACACGTCATATATTCCGGTATTGCAAGTATGTGCACACATAAATACCTACACCACTGAAATTTTAGTGCTTCAGTGATTTCTAAGTGCCATTACGACTGCTTTTTTTCAACGTCCTTGCCTAATTCTTTACATTAGTAACTTTAAGGTCTTATTTCTTCTCATTGTGAGTATCATTATTGTCATTATCTATTAGGTATGTACATACATTGAGACTATAATAATATTTTAAATGTTATTAATGGATATCTGCATGAAAAACAGAAGTGCTGTTAGCTGGGTTGATAAACTAACAAATTTTGAAAAGAAACATTTAATTTCATAAAATAACTGCATTGCACTAATAAATAAAACGAAGAGATTAGAAATTAGAACATGTTTATTTACACCACGATCGCCACCATATTTAAAACATGGCTGCTCTTTGATGTGCACTCAATTTTGATATCTAATTAAATCAGGACAAGGAAGGAAATGGAACGGCAAATGAATGGAATAATTATAAACATATTTCATATTTTGTAACCTAATTCAGTTAAAGATTCTTAGTATGTATTTATTACTCATCGAAGTGCTAATAACTTTAATTAAAATGCTTGTATAAGCTTCAATTTACTAAATGAAAGGAGCGTTGGACATAATAAATTTAATGAAGGAATAATGTAAATTAGAAATACAGTGTGCGACCATCACTTCGTAAATAAACTTATGCAGAGCAAGTAATCCGAATGAAAGAGGTACTTAATATAATATGAAATATTACCTCTGTCATAGAATAGAATAGAATAATCTTTATTGTAGGTACACCAATTTGAGACAATATATCGAGCTACAAAATCAAGAAAATAGGGTACAAAGGCAGCCTTATCATCAAATGCGGTATTTACCAGGCGACCTTTGGGTGGATAGATCACTACAGTAAGATAAACGAGGTACTGTCATAGTTCATTGTTTTAAAATTTAGTTCTGCAAAGATACAGTACCGGCTGATAGGCCACTTCTAAGTCTCAAGCAAAGTAAATTTACTGTTCAATCCCCAAGGGATCACCGGTGACCATTCTCCAGTAACTTCATTATAGACGTTATTTCCAATGTTTAGAGACTACTTTTGTATAAACAAATTTTGGAGATTTTCGGTACGATATATCAACGTATTATAAATAGTTATATTTCAAAATGTTTATTTGTAATGCGTGGCTACATGTTTGTCTTTTTACCTTTAGATACAAAAGAGCCAAAATATACAAAGTTATACTTTAAATACTGCACTGAAAATGAAACCTAATGATTGTATAACCAAGTGGGTATGTCGATCGCCATGCCATTTTACAAATTGACGATAATAAGTTCAGACAAAACTGATGACGTGTGGCATTTAACGAGGGTTTAAACTAACCAACACGTTAAGCAAATGTGTCTTATAATTACAAGCAGTTTAGTTCATTTTCCTGATTGGTAATATTTGGTATATGTAACGTTTATAGGTACTTATGATTTGAAGTACTAAGTGAAGGTACGAGCGGCAAAAGGCTTGGTGACGGTGTATATATTTTGTTAATAAATAGTTTTATTCAGCTTGAAATATATAAATGATAGATGATTTTTTTTCGTCAAAACCTAAAATTATTATGGCACTTTTTGTTTTAAAATAAAGAATCAGAATACATTATTGAAATAACTCTTTATGATGTATTTACATTTTCAATGGCTCTTGATGATTAGTTTCGAATAGACAAGAAGGAGGAATTCGTTAAAAGTAAAGTTATTTAACGTATGTTAATCAAATACGTGAATATTCAACTAGTTTAGATAAAATAGTTTGTTAATTTAAAAATACATTTTACCTAATATATATATATATATATTACATTTAGAGTGTATTTTGCGGTGTAGGAACACTATCATTATAATATTAACAGAGTAGATGGTACCGTAATAGATTTGACTGCTGTGTTGGTTTGGTTGAGACTCAGTTAGTTTCCCAGAATTGGCAAAATCGTTTTTCTATAATATTTTTTTTTATAATAGTCCGATGGTTAAACTGCCCCTCCGTCACTGGACACACGGACAGTGGCATTAAGTGCCGTAATGTGCACCTATGCCTATCAGTATTTACTTGTACTACAATTATGTTTCGAAACCTTCCTTCCTCTAATATCTCAATCTATAAGTAACGCTTAAAAAATAAATCAAACCTCTATAGTATGAAATGAGACAGTTTATAGCTTCACTTAGCTACATAATGGGTGTACAACATAAAATAGGTTTTTAATTACAACATTTGTATTATCAAAGTGTCTTAATGATTCATTGGACATCATTCAATTGATTTCGATGACGTTCATCGCACGGTGGCTTCGACAATTACTCTGTTATCATCATGGTTGATTTTCCCAAGTGTCTTTTGCTATTATTTGTATTTTTTCCGAGAAATGTAGTGTTGTCTCTTTCTAACTGTTTTTTTGTTGTCACTGTGGAGGTATTTTTGATCGTTGTTTATAATGGAATTGGATCGATCCTTATAATTTTTGAAATGAGAATCTGAAATTCTACTGACTGTTCTAAAATGTACCGATTTATAAACTATCTGATATTGATTATTACCTATAGTAAAGTATGTTTTAGTATTGAAAATAAATCTTTCACGTATGACGAGTCAGTTCTTATTTTTTGTAATATATTTTTAGTTAAGTTCTTTATCAGAAAAAGGTTTATATACTTCTACTGGTAACATACCGCTAAAACATTTTCTGCACCTCTATGATTATGACGTATAAAATTATGAGTCTTTAAAGAAAATCAAAATGATATTCATAAGCGTGACCACGCATCACATGTTGACATAAAAGTGCCCATTTACCATGTAATAAACACATTAGGGATAAACAAATGTTTATGTCACCAAACCAGCTGGATTGCCTTAAAATTACAAGTCGGTCATGAGCAGAGCAACGCTAAACTGGTCCTAGAATGGTGAACGAGTGGATGCGTCATGTCTAGGTAAAATATAAACATTTCTCTCTAAGTTTTTAATTATTTAAAATACCGTTGGCCCCAATATACGTCCTTGAGGAACTCCTGCCAAATCTTTGAAGATTATTTTGAGTTTTGTGAACTTTAATTTAAAGTTAGATTATATCGATCTATCGATAGATTTTAATTTTATTTCGATATTGTAGGTGTATTACAGGTAGGTAATAAAACCAATAGAAGTTGATATTTTCGAACCTAATGGATTTTCTTATAATTTATTGCGATTACATAATATCTGTTATTTTGACTTTAGTAAAATGACCCCACATAAATGTTGAAATCAATTCACCTTTAGGATGTGTGTGTTTAGTTATTATCTCTCGATATTTATATTCTTAAAAAGATTAACAGTGGTAGACTCGCTTTATCCTTTTATTCATCGTTAGCTCAAAAACAAATTAGATACCATTGCCTTAACCAAGTCAATGCAGCTACTGTAAATAATCTATTTAATATATGTACATGCATGCACTGCATACGTTCTTTTTTAATTATTTTGGATTTTATCACCTCCAAAATAAAGTTACTTATTCTGTAACTGTATTAAAAAAGCGTCGGGTCGAGTTTTTCTTTATATTAACCTATAATCTAGCTTTAGAGTTACCTTATTTGGTTCGTACAACATTTTATCTGTGTCTATGCGTTGATTTATTCAATCAACTTCTTCAAGTCTATAAATAACGTAGCCGTTAGATTTATATATACATATTTTTAATTGCGTTTAAAATTCAATATTTGCAAAGTTTTATGAAATAGTTATCAATATACAAAAGTTGAAAGTAGCTTCAAATTGAAGATCAATAAGTTAATCAAAATTCATTTTTGAATACAATCCTTTCTATCAGACCTATGCATAAAAAACTTGACGGAGTAAAATTAAAACCTTAGTTATACATTCGAAAGGCTTTGGAGCAATAATAAAATATGCAAATGATATTATTATTAACTTGTGCTAATCCACCTTTGCAAACTGGAATCAGAATACATGCACATTTCTACAGCATATTTACAGTTACAACCGGGCTGTGACCTGGCAAAAATGTCCAAACTCAATTTAGCCTTGAGCAAATCGCACATCGAACCTTCCATCGAAAATTCCTTGCTACAATTTCCTAATTCTAACCATATATCAGTGGTCTAAACTCCCTTTTTGTGTGACTACATTAGAATTCTTTCGCCGTGTGAGGAAGGCATGAGGAAAATGGTCAGACGTGAGGCCGGTCATACAGACGTCCTTAAGTGTCGTGTCGGCACCAGAATCTTTGATGATATATGATTGTTACCTTAAACGTCTTCATCTATTACACTATTTAGTTGTGTGACATGTTCTGAAAAGTCACAGGTCAAGTTTGTAGGGTCAAATGTGTGATCCATTGCGTCTTTTGTTTTAATAGATGGTCGAGGAAAATGTTTTATGTCATCAGATACGTGCTACAAATTTGGGTGGAAGAGTAATTGGTAATTCATGTTCACGCTTAGTAATTCCGAAGTAAATCGTTTCAATCATTTAACCATTTATTGAACTTGAATTCTAAGCTTTAGCTCAAAATTTGACCTTAAACAGGATACTTGGATTGCTTAAAAAAGTGAAGGAAAGTGGGATCATTTTATATCATAAGAATGCTCACCCAGCAATGACCCAATATAATATTGTAATTGCAATAGAAGAAAAGAATATAGATAAGCTGTTAGTACTTCCCCGTTCAGTACCTCCAATAAGAATCACTACCAGTGAGTTTTCGCAAAGTATTTGTGATAAGGAAACTAATATAAATAAAAACACGTTTTATTATTCAGCTCATATGTTGTAACCGAGATCCGATTTAATGGCTGATAAATAAGTAGTAGCATTATTTAGAAACCCGCTGTGAGGAACTCCGGTTGGTGTCGTCATTTGCCTGGTAAAGGACATATTAAAGAAGCAATGACTCCTGTTATTTTTGATGTAATCTTATCCTTTTAATTAGCCCTAACTTTATAATTCCTCAAAGGTATAGAAGGGCTCCATTGCAAAGAAAGTTTATTCAAACTTAATTGTAGACTCAATGATTTCGGTTCTACAAATGGATCACTAAGACAACACAGAAGTTCTAGTTCTACAAATGGATCAGTAGACATGTTTTCGGCTATTTCAATGCCTAAATTTAAAGATTAGAATCCTATTAATAATAAGTCTTACCTTTTATTACATTAGACAACGTAACACAACGTTACTTGTTACTTTACATTAACTAATTAACTATTGCACCCGACAAGCAAAGAATTAATTTCTTATGAAGTAGGTATCTTGTCTTGATATTATGTTTTATGTTACAATATGGACTGTTGTTAGAATCTCTGCGTCTTTCATTTTATTCTCATCTTTATAAGCTTCATCAATGACATTGGGGATGGCCCGCGCTATTTTAAAATCTGATTCTCACTGATGACCAAGTGATTCAACATTCACTAAAATGATAAAAATCCCGATCGCGACCAGTACCTAATATACTGGACAGTGATCAAACCACAACCACCTGTGTTACTGTAATCCATCTACAATACTCTATCATTAAACGATTTTGTTTGATATAGTGAAATTAAGTTTTAATTGGTCATTTAGATAAGCTTCGGTCTTTTTCATCTTCGTAATAATTATGAATAACATTAAGGTACTCTCATTTTAATTAATTTTTAAGAGCGGCTCCTTGTTTAGCTATTACTGTGTCAATAGCAAACAGTAAATGATATTTATTAATAGATATCTAGTAAATCGCTCTCCTCATCAGTCAATAATTAAATTTTATTCCGGTGATAGTTCATCAATGATGTTTGATGGCTAGCACCATCCATCATCTAAGAATATTTGTGAATATATTGTCCAGATTGTTCTTGTAATTTAAACTCTAATTCTTTTTTTTAAGTCTTTTAACCTTGAACGTCCTCCATGCTCTTGCATTTCCTAAGAACCAAGGCAGTTGTCAACATCATTCAGTCAGATACTTCTAATATCCTTAATACGTTCATGTGACATCTCGTTAAAAGTAAATATGCGATGGCTTCTGTAAACTTCAAGTCGTGATATGAAAATTAGCCTTAAATTAGAATTGTTGTCTGCCATCCTTGCTTTACAGAATACAAAATCAGCTAGGCAAACAAAATTTTGTACATTTCCTTTGTAAAATTTTCGGGGTATATCGGAATTATTTTGTTGAGTTTCAAGTGGTCGGTATTAACACTTCTTGTATATTATAATTTTTGTCACCTTTGATTGTCCTCATTGCTATCGTACATTTAAGATTAGCAAAATCTTCGTTTAGTTTTGCAACTTTATCCTTTGTAGATTTGTTGTCCTGTTCATGAGATCAAACAGAGAAGGTTTTTAATGTGGCCATGTAATTACAAATGCCCTCTTCTTTAAAAGATTAATAACTCAGTACGTAGAAATCAGAGGAAAATACTTCTCCATTAATAGGAAATTATTCATGATCAATATTTTGAACCACAGAGGTTGGTCTGCAGATAGAATAACATTAATATAAATAGGTACTATAATATTTATATAGGAAAATATTATGAAAATATTATGTGGTAGTAACATACTTAAACATTTATTAATTTTCCTATCACATACATCTGCATACATCTTGGGAACCTGTTTATTGTATAACACGATTTATCGACAAACTTCTATTAGAAAAATAGTTCTAGCATTATAGTGTGATTGGTTTATTAGATAAAGATTTACTAAAACATGCAACGAGAATGTGATCTACATCTAAGGTATTCCGATTTATCAATCTTCTTCCGAACTCTAATTAATTAACATTGGCAATGGTTAATTCATTATCATCAATTCTTATTTCTCTATCGCCGTGCATGTGCATGGTTAAATTAAATAATATTCCATCAATAAATTTTCTTCTACAAAACATTTTCCATAATTGACTCAAACAGTTTGCAACACTACATCTCCAACAACTAATACATCATAGTCACCCCGTTAACGACATGTTAACCATCGAACAAAAGCGCCCTAATTCTAAAGACCATGATCAATTGAAGAAGGTTAGGAACCTTTTAAACTAACCAAACATTACAACAGAAGTCTTCTATAAAGATATACGTCATAATGAGAATCACGAAGCATTCACGAAGTCCCAAGTTCTTCTGCCATGTGTATAAGTAAATAGTGACGATAATATTGTCGTCGATAAAACGGTTAACACGGTAATTCATGGCCCTAGTGATAATTGAAACGTTCTGCCTGTGATGTAAGGCGCTTCCACATCACGCAGCGCAACGCAACTTGGGTTGTGATTTTCAAAATGTCGTGTTTTGATATTTATTTGTCATCCACGCTTTGTTTTATTATGGGACTTATTTTTGGGATTCAAGGACTAATGACGATAATTTGTTTAGTGAATTTTATTGAACTTTGGTTTACACGTGTAGTGTGAGAAAACTTATGTAATAATGTGAAATGGCAACACAAGAGAGCTTAGTTTGGAATAATAAACGCTTTACAATTTTAATTGGAAATTTGTAGACCTATTTCAGATTAGTTTTATCAAGATTCAGTACCTACTACTACTGTGATCCACAGTATCAACTTGACAAAACCTATGAATGATCTACACATTCTTTGATGTTGAGAGGAGTTTGGTTTCTGACTCCTGTTACTGATAATTTGGCCTTGATATCTATGTAATAAATCCATTTGTAATAGAAATAGCGTGCACACGCCCTTTCAATCCTAAGCTATTTATTAAACACATGATTACCATATAGAACTAGTTGATTTCTGTGTCAGCTTCATTAGCTACCTTAGAATCGATTCTCTTATCTTGTTATCGATTAAGTATGTAAGCATTATTAATTGTTGTCCTTGATTTTTAGGGTTGCCAATCAATACTAAAGTCTTGATGCATTCCGTCCCAAAGTAATATTTTGTGCAGTTTGTCATAACGAATGAAGATTTTTTAGTATTTAGGAAAAATTGTTACATATCTTATCCTAAATCAAATAATATAAGTAATTATAGTTTACAGTATTTTTAATGTGGGGATTTCATATATCTTTCATAACATAATCTAAATATAGTAAGCTTTATACATTTTTTTTAACTCTAACGATATTTATTTATATCTTTAGCCATTTTATTTTCTTCATACATATTACTATCAGCCCTAGACATTGACGCCATTGCCTCTTGTTTATTTACAACATGTTCAATGAAGACCTCTTGACTTTAAGAGACAATCGAAATTAAACATTTAATAAGCCACTGAGCTACTGTATCTCTTTTGACAATAGTTTATCATTGAAAGGGTTTCTTGACGCAACAATGGATTCTTAGATATAGGGGACTGACGTGCGGAGAGCATTAAGATATGAAATGTTTAGATATATTGACTTAAATTCTTTATATTATGTTAGACTAAAACAGAAATGTAAAGTATTAAGAAATTGGTATTATTTAGAAAGTATTAAGAAATTGATATTATTTAGCAACTCTTTCAAAAACTTGATTCATGAACTTGATTTTGAAATGAAATTTCTTTTTCATTCCTCAAAAAAATGCTAACGATTTTTTTTTTGTTTAACTAAGTATTAGATCAGATGGAATCTGTAATAAAGATTTCTCCTTCTCTTTAGGCCTTTGACTTGTAATAGAAAACTGATGAAAGCAAATCCTCCACTAACGTCGGTCACCGGTGACCCCCACGACATTTAATGTGTTAATTTTGAAAACTGTTGAGCATTCTGTGAGTCGCGGATTGAATTGCAATATTTACCAGGACATATCAAGCAGTTCAACTCTTCCGTTCTGCCATCAAATTAACTATACTACTTCTATTCCATCTACATATTATATTCCATCTGATTTCATATAACAGTCGTCCGTATGCATATTAAAAATCTATTAATCGTCCTTTGCACTGGACTTGGCAGTGACATCGACCTTCGAAACCACAATAGTACCATTCAATTGAGTCCCTCTGTCGTAAATCGGTTTTATATTCATTAAATGACGATAACACAATAATATGGGCCGCGCCTTCCTTTGAATACCATTATAAGCTGGCAGAATGGCCGCTACTGTGCAAAACCACAAATGGGTTCTATAGATTGCAGCGGGTTTTGGATTAATCGGGTTCATTGCAAATAGCTTTAATGTATGAACTGGACAACTGGTATACAGAGTACTTACCTTGTGGTTTGGAGGTCGTACTATTTAGTGGAGGGGTCCGACCCGTGAGTAGAGTATTACTTCAATTTGTGACTAAATGAGAATAGACTGACGAAACTGTAGTTACGTATCTACCAAAATCCTAAAAGGCATACAATATAAAAAGGAGTTGCACTCGAAGTCTTGGTGACAAATAAATGACAATCTTCAAAAGCCTCTCGAAAGAAGGAAAACATTCATCTCATTGCCATGACCAAACATTTCTTATGCCCCAATTTCATGGTGAAGTAACGGTCATCAGTAACAATACATTTTCTCTCATTCATACGACAAACAAAAGCACCTTTTTGTTCACCATCGGACAGTGATCTTAAAGTTTTTACTACTTCTAATCAATCGAGTAATCCCATACAATTTGGAGTAAAAACAAGTAATTTGTGTTGACTCGCGCGTAAAATTGTCATTAAGTAAAAAGTCCGTTAACAGGTTAATTAGAGCCCTATATTTCTTACTGCCGTGGTTATTTGGTTAGGAGACGAATGCTAAATGGTTCAGTTATGGTCTGACATTGTTTAAAATTATTGGGTTAACAAGAATCTCACGATTGCCATAACAATATATGTATTTTGTTACTTTTTAACAGCCTCGTTTGTTATTTATAGCGAGAAATTAAAGTTAACAATCACGACTGTTTGTATTAGTATCTCATCATGATGTTGAAATACATTTTAAAAGCCATATGGTTTTAAGTACGTACTTAGGTACTAAATAAAAATTACATAGGAAGGTCTGAATAGGTATACAGAGATAGAAGATATATTCAATACCATAGCTAGTACATACATATAATACTACTGATGGTATTGATCACTCACTATCCCTCATAGTTTCTTTGCCCATGATCAGGACTCTGGAATAAACAGCAATACGTCCTTAGTATTCTTTAGGATCTTACCGATATTCTATTAAAATCTACTTGGTAAGTAAAACAAAACAATTTCAAATTCCAGATTTACTATACGAGAACTACTTACCTGATGACCCGGACAAGCAGGACACCATTCTTCGGAAGCTGTCGGACTACTGCGGGAAATCCATGTTCAACTACACAACGGAAGATGCTGAACCTCCTTTCAAATGGGACTTCTACCATTCCTTCTTCTTCTCCTACACCGTCGTCAGTACTATCGGTAAGTTTAATATCTCCATGTATATCCATTACATTACCATCTCTAACAGCCCGTGATAGTTCAGTCTCTACTACTAAGTGGAATTTGCCATAGTCTCTTCGGCAGACGGTTGGGAATAGCAGTTTAACAGATTCAAGTTTATCAGAAAGCACTGTTGTCTGGTCTCTTACGATAGTCGCTAAAATAGAGAAGTAATGTATTCTTCTCTGCCTGTACCATCCGAGTATCCATAGTTTTATTTTCACTCAACACATGTATTGTATAAACTTTTAATCTTGTTTTGGTAACCTGTCTTATGCAGTCACTTTTTGTTCAAAAATAATGATATTATGAAAAAATATAATAAAATATTCAACCTACTCTTTATAATACGATCTATATGTATTTAATTTGAATGAAATTACTCTTGCTCTTGTATAAAATATAGTTTCATTTATTAGCAACTGCTGTTGGCTTGCTTCATTCATATTTGCATTGTTCTGATCATCAATTCAACGATTCTTATTCAGCATAACACTATACGTCTAATTAGTTACTTTGTGTTTTTATAGTCAGTCTTTGTTTTCAGTTCTGTTCACATGTGAAGATTACTAAAATGTACCACAACAAAATATTATGTTTTGTAATAGATGATTGTCTTCAATATTCTCTAAGACCGAAGAAAATTAAGTACCCAATAGAATTAGTGAATTATGTATTGGCATCGCCCTTGAAGTTATAAAACTTAGTACTTAATGTAGTATTATTACTCTCAGACTTGTTTAATACTAATTTCTGTATATATATATTTCCAGGTTATGGAAATTTGGCGCCGACAACGCACTTGGGAAGGATCTTAATGATATTCTACGGTCTGTTTGGTATCCCTATCAACGGTATTCTACTTGCCAACCTCGGTGAATACTTTGGCATGCAGGTGATTATCATTCATAATATTGTTTTTTTTTCTTTTAATATCTCATCATGAAGGCCAAGCAAAAATAGGTGAAATTTTATATTTCACTAGAAGAAATACGAAATAGGTATTTCGTTATAAGTTTTGTAACTATACAAAAATTAGAATGAAATAGAATTGTTAAAATAGCTAATTTAAATCCAATAACGCTTACCCTGATCTACAAGTTAAATCAAAACCTCCATAATTAAAAGTAAAGTAAGCAACAATAAGAGTAAAATGAGACGGTTACAACAACAGTCATAAAGCGTAATAAAACCGCACATGCGCCTGCTCACCAAAATAGCAACGAATCAGTCATGTGTCTAAACATCAACATTTGTTGAAGATAAGAGATCTATAAAGTTAAGCCACACATTATCTCTAAGACACTATTTTTATTTATAAAGTAGTAAAATGTCTCTTTATCATGAATTATGTATTTCGTATGTTTTCATTCTTTAGTTATGATTCAAATTATGTTTTCTTTCTACAAGTTTCTTTCAAACTAAATTTTCGCAATTTATTTGGAATTTACCCCTTCCTCACTATAAATAATTTACAGTAGATAATATTCGCTTTAATTATGACAAGTAAAACTAAACTTTCCCTGGTTTATAAAGTTATGAGCGTAGGTCTGAGTTTGAGAAGTTCCAACTATTTGCTGATCTATAGACCACGTTTTAACATTCAGAGCAACACCACCTTATTACGTTTTGCTATTACTTTCTTATAAAATAAATAATTTCATTTATTTCTTCCAGCTCATATCAGTGTATCGCAAGTATAAAAGACGCAATGAGAAAAGGGCTCATAACTTAGGATACTACTTCAACAACTTGGGCATGTTGGGTCAAATCTTCTTGTACCTGGTGCCTGGTTTCCTATTCTTCATCTTCCTGCCTGCCTGTATCTTCGTAGTCTTCGAAGGATGGGACTACGTTGCTGCCATCTATTATGCATTCGTGACCTTAACTACTATTGGTTTTGGTGATTTAGTTGCCGGTAAGAATTATTATTTTGTTGAAGTTTTATTCTTATTGTTACACCATTAGCTTCACCACAAAATTTGGTAAAGTGACGTTTCTTAAGTGGCATTATTTAGTACTAGCTACTTCCGCGCGGTTTCATATGCTCTACTCAGCTCCTATTGGTCGTAGCGTGATGCTTTATTTATAGCCTATAGCCATCCTCGACAAAAAGAAACAACAAAAATAATTATTCAAATTAGACGTGTAGTTACGGAGATTAGCGCGTTCAAACAAAAAAACAAACTCTTCCGCTTTATATAATAGTATAAGATATAAGATTTGCTGCTTACTTACATATTCACTTTGCATTCAACAATTATTATTTGTATTTCTACATTCCAGGTACGGTGAACAACGGCTTCAAATACGGCTACTTCTGCACCTACCAAATATTCCTGATAATCTGGATCACATTCGGTCTCGGCTACATTGTCATGTTGCTCGGATTTATCACCAGCGGTATGAGGTCTGAACGAATCCATAGGATAGAACAAAAGTTTGCTTGCCAATTCAAGAATACACAAAACAGGATTCTTCAGGGTTTTACGAAGGATCTGTCGGCACTTCGAAAAATCATTAATGAAGCCAACTTGATAAAGATAAAGGTACGTTTTTAACCGATTTTATCTAATCAATTAAAGGTTGTGAAATAGTAGTTATAAAAGAAATGAATGAATACTACGATATCATTTTATTTTGCAAACATGACACTAATTCTCATTTATCCAAAAGTAGGTGAAAAATACTGAAAAACACAAAACTAATATTTATTTTCGTAATCGTTTCAGCCGGTGTATGTAGAAGCGCATCCTCCGCTCTACAGAAGCGCAAGCTGTCCCATTTTCACATATGACGTCGAACCGAGAGGCCCGATCTACAAAAGAAAGCGAGCGAATTCCGAAAATATTCAATTATCTGCTAAAGATATGCTTCGAATTCAATCTGATACTGATCTACTTGGAATTGATAAAGAGAAAACGTTTACTGCGTCTGCTATTGTCAAACCTGCTGAATTATTGGCTCGTGTAGTTAACGTTTTGGGCGGTTTAGAACAGGCGCAGAAAGATCGTAACGATAAGGGTATCCATCTATTTGATGATGAACACATCTTGGCTAATGAAAGGCCTCCTAAGTTTAGTATAGGTCAAGATTATATACCAAATAATCCAAAACGAACAAGGGCGTTAAGTGTAGCTGTGCCAAATTATAAAAAGGAATATATTCCCCAAGAAGTTCATGAGCACACCTGGACTAATGGTGAATCAGCAGAGAAATTTAGAAGGGAAGCTAATATTAGAAGTGGAAAATTGTCACTGCCATCTAAAGTTTATCCTGAGGATACAGCACCGTCTCAAAATATAATAACAAGATTTTTCTCACGAAAACCAAGTTCTAACGAAATCTTGAATCCTCAAGCAATTAACGAAAATATCAAAGATACCTCTAGCACCTCTAAGTCAAAACGAGGCAGCGTGTTCCCCACCTTCTTTGGATCTGAAGAGCGAAATGAAGCAGACGCTTATAAAGAAAAAACTAAGAGGGGTAGGCACAGCATATTTCCAACTTTTGATTTCAATAATGAAGAGGAAGATTATCTAGCCAATGCTTACCTTGAAAGAACTAGTCGCGGAAGACATAGCATTTTTCCAACATTCGATTTTTCTGAAGATGAGGATGCAGCAGCTGTTAGAGCCTATCAGCAGAAGTCTAAAAGACACAGTATTTTCCCTACATTTAATTTTAGCGAAGATGAAGATGCTAAAGCATACAAAGACAGAACAAGATCAGGTCGCCGTAGCATATTTCCTACGTTTGACTTCAGTGACCCTGAAGATGATGCAGAACGCTACAGAGAAAATACTAAACGCGGTAGGCGAAGTATATTCCCGAGTTTCAATTTCAGTGGTCTTACTAGTAATGATGAAGACACTGTAGATGAAGATGAGGTAAAGAAATACCAAAACCGTACGAAAAAGGGACGCCTTAGCTTATTCCCTTCATTTGGTCGTTCTAAGAAAAATGACGACGACGTAATGCCAGAGAGTTCGGATGAACTTGTTGATTACAAGAACAAAACTCGTTCTGGACGTGGAAGCCTATTTCCGTCCTTTGGTGGATCTCGTAAAAATAGTTCGCCAAATTCATGTGCAGGAGATTTAGAATCTTCTATAAAACAATTTAATAACCAAAAGCGATTTAATCGCAATAGGTCTCTAGAAGAACCGGGACAAACGTCAAGTGATTTAGAGCGTTATAGAAATAGAACAAGACATGGTCGCCCAAGTCTTTTCGACCCAGATGTAAATATAACTAGCCTCCCTGAAGCTGAACAAGTTGAAGTCTTAGAAAACACAAGTGTAGCTGATCTTCTCAGAGCCTTAGCAGTTTTGGAAACTGCAGCCGGGTCATCTAACGATCCTCCTGGACTACTGGATTTCATAACCGAGCCGAGCGCTGTTGCGTCACGACGAAGGGGATCGATTAGACCAGATTTTTCAATACCTACGCCGCCTAGTAGGGATAGTCTTGAAGATAAGTCAAGACGTTTTGATGATTCTGGACCACGTCGAAGAAGGGTGTCTGCAAGAGCTGCCGCTCCACAGTTTACTCCTACACTAGCAACTGTTGTTGCTGGGGCGGAGTTACAGATACCAACAGCTACTGCTGCACGGGAGACTCGCATGTCAATGTTGCAGCAGCCCCCGCCTCCTTATTCAGAGACTGAAGGTGAAGAAGAGGTAACGAAACCTCGAACAAGGAGGTATTCTCCCGCTCCACCTGATGCTGGCCGATCCAGCACAGGTCCTGTGCCAAGACTCTTCTCTCGTATGCGAAGAGAAAGCGCAAACGCTGAAGAAGGAGATTCACGACGTTGTAGTTTAACTGATGTAGTTGTAGACAACTTTAAAGACAAAGACAATACGTAACAAAGTGCCTTTTAGCAAATTTAGTGAGTAATTATTTAAAATTGTAATTTATTTAATTTAAGTTAGAATTAAGTAAGTGATGAATATAAGCCGTCCAATATTTTATAGTCGTTTTAATGTGATTCCTAAAATCAATTAATAAATAGATCGTCTATATTTTTATTGGATGTAGTAAAGGATTATAATTAGATACTTTGTTTGGTATGCACAAACAGGTCATTGATGTCATAAAATAAAATTTAATTATATACAATGTACATTGATTAGAATTATAAGACTGCTGCTTATTCCTCAAAGAATGGTTGTAAAATGTTTGCTTGAGATGTCTAATTTAACTATGATGTAATAACAAAGGAGCATGTTCGAAGAACAGATGATATTTTAAAATTTCATATGCAAGGATGTGAAATACAAAATAAACAAAATTGACGAGAGATATTTTTATTTAGTACCTTTAGATTGTTTTGAACTTATAATATTGGCTTCCATCGAGTCATTACACTAATATAGTGTACTTAAAACAAAATAAATATCTGCTAATGAATCAACTATTATGATTTCATGAAAGTTCTATAATAAAACTTACAATAAAAACGGAGAATCATACATAATGTTCTGTATTTCAGTTCTTTTACACTAGCAATAATAAATTTGTTCTAAATTGATCAGAATCAGGTTCAATTAAGAAGACATTAGGTACTTGAAATAACCTTAGATTTTACAATTAATACAATACAGAAACAAAACATTAACACTATTGGTGGTGCCCAAATCTAACGCTAGCATTGAGTATTTTAAACTTAACGTTACAGATATATTTATAATACTATGGATTATTTACAAGAAATATATATAATAGGTACATAGTCGTGAACGGGTACGATCAAAATGATCGTCTCATTTGACATGTTTTTGCGATGCCCAACTTAATGCTTCTCAATCCACGCATGCGTTACAGAGCAACCTTTCATTTTCACACTGTATACACGTCACTTCATTCACGCTAAGTTCAGCGTCGCATAAACATGCCATCAGATCTGTACAGCTCAGTATTACTACTGAAAATGCATAACAGTACAACATCACGGTGCACAGTCAATTCTCATGAGATTTCTCTCAAGTCTTGATACTTCAAGTATCAAAACTGTCCTTTCGAACATTTTTTTCTAAGCTTACGTCTGAATAGCACTGGTCTATATTGCCATTGTCGTCCTTAATGAGAGATTGGAAGATTGAGATGAGGTTGTTCAGTCCAATGAGGTAGCCGTCTTCATGGTTGCCAACTTTCCAGACAGAATCATGGTCAATACTGACGTTATCTGGAACGGGGACAGTCTTTGCGAAGTCAATCATCCAGATGGAAGCCCTTCTTTTGTCGTGAACGAAGAGTAAGGAGCTGCCGATGAGCTCGTGAGATCTGAAGAACGATGACTCTTTCAGTGTATCCCTGATGCTCCTCAGTCTTTCTAAGTATTTCGGCTGTAAAGACAAAAAACAAAAAAATATTAATAAGTTACAACAAAAAGAATACAAAAAATCATGGAAGGCGATGAAAAGGATAAAACTTGGTTTCTACCTTACATTGGAACAATCAACGCTACCATTTTAATTTTTCGCTTGACATAATGTATACCTTTGTTTGAAAATATTTTAGTAAAATCAATGAAACTTACCGCAGCATTAGGAAAGTTACTGGTAAAGTCTTTGAAAGCTTCAACAATTTGTTCTCTAGTCTTAGTAGTCTTAAAGTCTTTGGAGCTAGTGCCATCAGCTTTCTTGACACCATCTATCCTGAAGCCGAGGGTCGCAGTGGAACTGATGGTCTCCCTCCAGATCATGTACCTTGGCTTCGTGACGCCTTTACTCCTGTGCTCTTCTTCAGTTGGCGCTTTAGGGTCTATCTGGATCATCTTTTCGTACATATCCTGGAAATAGAAAAGAGAACTGTTTAGAACTTTGATTACTTTTTGGAGTAAGTTATACGTTAAGATTATTATCTATGGTTTTAATTTGTCAAACTAGAATACTAATTCTTCAAAACATTACATAGCTTTTAATGTTTTATGCTCACAACACGAAAATATTTTTCGAGACGCTACTTCATCTCGTTCCCATTGACCTTTCGACATTCATTTACTTCAACTTCAAGTCGACTTCTAATCTATTCATAGCCTCTAATTGCTTGCTATTTATAATTCAATAACAACTAATAAGTAAAAATAACATTTCAATAATTATTATGACTTGTAGTGACTATTTTTATTACTGGTCTGCTTACAACATAATTACGATTGTATATGTTTAGTTTCATATCATTGACGTACGAAGTGGTAATTAAGACGGGTTTATCAATGCGTCCACACATTCTCTGACATTGTCGGATAAGCAATGAACTCTATGAGCGACGTTATGGAGGTCGCTAGCATAAAGAAGTTGTTTTATGTCTTCTATCATCTATTTGTTCATATTTTGCTTTGCATCATCTATTTAGTATTTGTTTATTTCTTTTAATACCATTACATATTTTGTTATTACTTCCATTTGGAACATTGAAAAAATTTTGTATTTTTATTTTGTTTTCATATCAAAATTTGATTGTGAGACATTGAAAATCATACAGTGCCAATTCACTTTTACTTTTTATTGGAATGGATTTTAAATGGCTTTCGTAACAGCCAATACACACTTGAACTTGAAAGATTGTAACAAAAAAGAAATCTGAACAAATATTGCATAAAAAACTACAATAACAATCGACGTAACTATGACGTCGGTACTATGCTAAAGTATAAAGCGCACGTTTGAACAGTAGTACGTGATGTAGTAAAATGAAGTGTTGATGTTTACTATCGAATATTTGTCGACCTTATTGCTTAAGACATAAGGGCGTTTAATGGTCAGCCGGAACTTAATCGAATGCACAAATATGAAGTGCAATAAAACGATATTGACGTCTGCCTACCGATACGTGTGTAAAGTTTAATGCTTGATATCAAAGTACAGGATCATAGTCTAACGTTTGAAATTTGCTTATTGTTCCTTCAAAAGGACCAAGTAATGAAAAGAAGGAAATAGATATGTACTTGACCACATCAATACTGGCAAAAAATGTGTAAAAGGAAATGAAACATTAAAATCCATGAATTCATCGCAAAACTTCTGGAGATCGAAAAGTAAATACAAAAATTTATATAACACAGGTTGCGGAGGTTAAAAATAATTTAGTGTTAACAAAATGTTAATGGTACTCACTTTTCTCAATTTAGTCTTCTCCTTAGCTTTGGCGAGCTCTTCCTCCAGGTACGTCCTGACTCCAATCTTGCAGTCCATAACGCAAGGACTGTCGAAATCGCTTAGCAAGTCTTGTAGTTGTAAATACACTGTATGGGAATGCTTAGTTAAGGAAATAGCGGGTTTGTTACATAGAATTCAAATTATTATAAGAGCCTATGAGAAAGGCAGTTTTTGAAAAGGTGACCCTATGAATCTCGATTTTCAAAATAAGTCAGTAGAAGTACAAAGACACGTCTTTCTATATCTCGTCTCCTTTGATGATTTGGTGTAATTTGTGATGGCGTTATTTTTATTTGTAAAAAGGATACATTCTCCGTCTTCGCAAGTAACTTGTCCCTTGTATTCAGGTACGAATGGTCGAAGAACGTCTTTCATCAGAATCTGTAATGAGAGAAATAGTTAAATTAAAACACAGTTCCAAAAGTTTTACTAAACAATAAAACATAAAGTATTTGTACTTTCTATTTGTATAATGCGTAAATTAATGAAAATGCTGTGAAAGCAGACGAAGATAATCGAAAGCACGAGTCTACTATCGTTTTCTTCTGAGAACATTATCTAATCTTCAAGCTTGATTTACTTTAAGAGGTCAATAGACATGTAAGCTAAGTCAACAATCTCAAAGCACGTGCAAAAACATAAGAGTCTGAAGATAATCAAAGAAAGAATGCTATCCACATGTAAGATAAAACAGAGGAAATGGATGATGAAACTAAACAGAATAACTAAAAGAAAACAATAAAAAATTGTGACCCTACGCAAAAGGTCGAAGACAAATGATCATCGCATCATCGCAAAGAAATTACAATCATCAAAATTCAAACACTGATGACGTATGCCTAATATTTCTTCATACGTTACGTTCGCACAATGGCGCATGTTTTATTCAACCACTTGTAAATAAATTGCGTCAAATGCCTATCTTCCAAACTTAGTCTAATCTAACCCATTTTTCTTCGTGACGTTCTCAAGTTGCCAATACATCATACATTGTATTTTTATACTCAACATCAGTATGCACATTTCCATGAAAAACATTATTTAAATGAATTTATTCTTATTTCATAACAACCACCGTCTATCGTGCAGTGGAAGTTAAAACGTAGGAATTATTATCAGTTCATATATTATTAACTAAGAAATTTGCACGTCCAAAATGTCATCGCTTACGTAAAGCATTTGAAATGACGTCAAATAATTATATCTGTATTCATTTTTAATTGTCTCTTTTTATTATTAGAATCAAATTTTATCAAACCATATTTTTATAGCAATCAAGAAATCTAACACGTTTGGCTAGATGTGATACTGATACTACTAAAATAAAAAACATAATTAAAAATATCGAAAAGACTAAGGACGACTAAATTGATCTTGAAAAAGGATTATTGTTGATAATGTTCAAAAACCCCTGAATGTACTCAGCATTTTGTAATAAGAGAAAACGCTACGAAATTCATCCATGGCTGCCACAAATAAATGATTTGTAAAACGATTGATTTAAAATAAATAATAATTGATATTATTACAGAGAACTGTTATAGATTTGAAGTAACAATAATTAACACCACACAGACACACAGACATGACATGTTGCGGTTTTGTCAAGGAAAAAATAACAAATTAATGATCGAGCAAAAACTCTGAATTGCAATTTGTGACTTAAACTTTATGCTGAAAGACTGAAGGTTAATTTTAATTTAAAACGAATCCAGACATCAATTGTTCGGTACGATAGTACAAGAAATAAATTTAGTTATTTGCTCACTAATAATATTGTATTTGATTACTAAAAACTATTGAACAATGTAATAATCTTTTCTTGTTTGAGATTTATTTAATGTCTATCTAGTTTTCAAGTGCGTTTTTAGAGTTCTTGTATTATGTATTTTGTGGTTCACCAGTCACATTGTAAAAATCATTCTCACCTTCGAAATTATTATTTTTACCAAATTATTAGTTCCGTTGAAGAAAATCCAATTACCATTATTTCAACTAAGGTATTAGTTTTTTGTTTCCAATTATTTGTATGGCAAACAACTCAAGTCGGTTATTGACTTTGTTTAACCGCGAAAAGTTCAAGAAAAAATCAGCTGATTCACGAGTTCGGTGATTCTATTCGACATAAAACTATAAAGAAAATTTTGTGAATCACCTTTTAAGTTGAAGTTAAAATTGATTGCGTGGTAGAATTTTGGGTAACAAAACCGGATTAGGTGAAGAACTTTGGTCAAAAACGTCACACGCATCACTAGGATTCTATGAAGAGTAAACAGTTCTAAACTGGTAATAACAGTGGTTGTAGTAGTAGGTAAGTATTTGGACATACTACAACACCTTTTAGGTATAAGTATGAAGGAGAAAGTAATCAATAAAACTAAAGAGCATACTTGTAACTTTAAGATAGAATATGAATGAATTTACGCACTGGAACCACGTGGAGCAGTAGTAACTGTAGTAGTAGGTAATGACTATTGTTTCCAAGAAGAAGCTACGGTTTGGGCAAATGACACACTTAAAACAGTGCTTAATGCATGTATTACTGACAAATGTGTTTGTTCTGATTTATTAGAAAAGATTTAACATACGTGACAACAATAAGGTAGACATCTTTGTAAAGCGAAATAAAATACATATCTATATACATACATATAATATGTTGAAAACAGGGAAAATGATCAGAAAAATCTAGATAATGTGCTTATCAAAATACTAGAAAAAGCAGTATTAATTGACATTTAACACAGGTCTATAACCTCAGTATTGGAAAGTAAAATTTTCGTCTTGTATACATTTGACTTAATTTTCTATCATTTTCTTATTTTTTCGTGTACCTCTAATGTTTGAATATAATAAATAGATGAATAGATGTTTACCTTAAAACACCTCTCTTCTTGCGGACAGAGTTTCTTCAAGATTGTGCCTTGGTCAGGTCCTGCCTTGAAGTTTCCTTGATGACCAGCAAGCTGGATCCAAGGATACCGCTGTTTCTTGTAGGTTTGGAAGAATGGCGTCCACTGCACGATGTTGCGGAGTTTACGCCATCTCTCCGATTGCTGGAATGAGAAAAGACAAAATTTAGAACTGTTGCGACGTTGATACAAATTCTGTTGTTGTTTTGAATTAAACGCCAGATGAACTCCATACTAATAAAGTAATGACAGCTAAAATTAATGCTGATTTCATTAACAATAGATAAGTAAATAATGACAAAAACTCAGTAGAGACAATAGATACAATGATAGCATTAAAAATGAGAAAAGTGACTCCTATGTGGCCCCTTATTCAAAGTATTATTCCCACATTACGTACAAACGTCTATTTATTCATGTCGACGTGATTATACGTAATTATGATTTATATAGTTGCTTGTACATTTCCTTCGACCCAGTTTTTATTGGCTTTGCTAAGCATGCACTTGTGCAGGCTTGCGAATGACGTGCAGTGGTTTATGATTTAGGTGTAAGGTGCCATATAAAAATATTGTTTGCCGTCAACCCGTATTTTATTGTCGAGTGATTAGTTTTGCGATAGTGATTTAAAATGACCTTGTGTTTAATTCCTGTTCTTTTTATTTAGGTTTTTAAAGTCTATGCTGTATGATTATTTATCGATAGCTAATTAAAACTGAGAATCCATATTTCAGATTTATATAAAATTTAGATTTCATAAACATTAGTAATACAATTCTGATTTAACCAAAACATTTAGAATTGGTAGCGTATCCCAACACTGATAAATGGCTTTTAATTAAAATAGGTAACTTGGTCCCAGAAAATGATAACAACCGTTATGACACAATTCAATATTAAATTAACAACGGACATATAAATTCCCCTGGTTATTTTGATGACGTCGAAGTTGGATACATAGCAGTGATTGATACTGCCTGTATAGATAATGGAATATTAGTTGATAATGCTACATTAAGTGAAATAGATAATTCTTGTCTTATACACCAAACAGATTAATTAACCAAACATATGTTCTACTAGATAAATACGCATTGAATAAAATATGGACTACCAATAATGTTATAGGACCGGCAGTTGAGGCTGATGACATGAGCAGCTATCTGAATTGGCTAGCCAGATAAAAGAGACCCTTGTATTAGAGATGAGTATTTGACCCATAAAACAACATCCTATATCGTAATTAAAGCTGGTCACCAGTAAAGGGATGGAAATGATATTGAACACTTCAACCTCATCTTCGTTATTTTTGTTAAAATCTTAGTTAACCTTATGTAATGTTGAAATATTTATGTAAATGACGAAGAAAATAATGTCACTCTCTTCCAAGTTATTTGGTTCATTGACATTTGTAGTTATTACATAAACACCAACATAATCTTCTATGACATAATTGTATGAATTCATTTACTCAGGTTTGGCTATTAAAATTAGAATCATTTAGTAGATTTTTTTTAAAGATAAACTAATAATTGTATAGTAACCAAGTGTTATAAATTCAATATTCAGTAACTAATTAGAATTATTACAAGAGGTAAGAAATAATCTGCCACTAAGTACCTATGACATGAGGAAAAAAACAATTTACGTAGGTACTAAAGTACCTATTAATTAATATTATTGGCACTTCATATTGCATCGCAATATATCCTGTCGGAATTTCATCATGAAAAAGGAAAACTGTTTTTTTTTTCAGTTTAATCAATTAACAAAATATTTACCTTTTTATGATTATGCACATAAGCACAGAAGACGACATCCATAAAATCCTCGATGGTAACACAAATATTAGCGGAATACATTGTTTATTTATCAATAACACGATCACTTCACAAAAATCGAAAGCTATAAACACGACTCTTACGCAAGGATAACAGGCAAGTTGTGTCTTTGCAAACGGCGCGAAACACACTGAACGGGCATGCCACTACTTCGCCAATATAAACTACTTATCAATCCACTGACTCACAGAGGGCCATATACACCGCAGAGACCATACTCTGACGTCAATGTATGTGCACGTCGATCAAATTCGACGATTTACGGAAATTCAATTTTTCAATGAATTATTCTAAATACTATACAATGAATACGAACATTTTTGGCCAATTTCTTTAAGTCCCTGTTGTTATTGTGACGCACGAACTATGCATTAATTAGGTTCAACGCACTAATTAAAATGTATATAACTTTTGGGTAACTGTCAGTACATTGTTCGTAACAATTTTCAAAACATATAACTTTAAATGTTTTGGAAATCTATTGAGAGATGCTAAGAATTTTGAATTTTTTATATCTGAACTCTGAATCTATCGTAAAGTATTGCTTCCCGAGACTGGTTTTTTGACCTTGGCAGAATCAACTTGTAAATTCCATCCAGCTTTTTTACTAGTCTTTTATAACTAGTCTTAAAATCTATCGCCTAAAGACAATACAGAAACGCTTCTCTTATAAAGATGACAGAAGGGAATTCTGGTAAACAATCAAAAACAATTAATATTATTTGTTTCTCTGAAATAGTGTGCGCCATCGGGATATATCTGATGATGTCCACACCACTTAAGACGGATCTTTATTGAGGATGAATCTACTTGGTGGTAATAAAAAAGATTGTTAAAATTACAGCTTATTCGGATTCTTATGTGGAAATACTATTTATGGACGTGGAGGATGCATTGTTCCAGAAACTTCTACGGCAACTGTGGACACCTACTCAATTGGTTAGTTGGTCTTAGTACTAAAATAGATAAAACAATAATTTTATTTTTGGAAGGGAAAAGCAATCCAATATCTTCTCCCGCCTTGATTGAGGCGAGAGGAAATATCAAACTCTTAATGACTAATACCCACCCCGTTCCTACTATTGCTCTTCAAGTCGGAGCCCTGGCAACCCGTTATGTCCTCCGCGGCTCAGAAGCCAATACCGGGATACGTGTTAAGTTTAGATTTCTTTTACAGTCTGTAGATTTGTACAAAAGTTAGTATTCGCAATGGAAGCACTAGGTCTGAGAAGTGTGAAATCAGTTTGTCTTCATATTTCATTAAATACTATATGGTAACAGTATAATTAATGAAATTAATGTATGTGTTTTGTAACTTCATATATAGAAAAAAACATACTTTATTTCATTATATTTTATTACATCAAATATGACCTAATTTTAATACTATGTAGAATTACATTCACAGACGTTTACGCAATTTATTGTTTGGACGTCATAATGCAATTTGTCATCAACAACATGCAGCAGGATTGAACATAAAACTGAAAATATTGCAATTACGTCAAATACAGTTTACAACCAATACTCAAACATTTACAATATAAAGAGATATAACGATTGTAATTAATTTTGGGACTACGTCATGGGAGACCTTTTTCGAAAACTGTCGCGTCCAAAAACGGAAAGGAAAATCATTAGGTAAGTCCACGGTGAATATAATAATGAATACAAAGGAATTGCGTCCGGAGAACGTTCTGCACATCACGTAGTCCTCAAAGAGAGGGAAGGCAAATTTGATAGGCAGCGCCTGTAGCTTATACCGTTAAATAAACTTTTTGATTCTGGGCCTTACCCATAGTACGTACTTGAAAATATTATGCCATTATCACGCAGTATGATGTCTATACTACGTCTACTACGATTAATAAATTCGTAATGAGTCCTTAGTCATACGGAGTCATGCTTTTTGAATCTGCCTTTGCGGGAATAGCTTTGCGTAATATGACATGAGTCGTTCAGGACATGATGCTTTGCTAATATGTCTATCTAGGGCAATGTAGTTCGCATTACATTAGGTAGGTACCTACTTTGTTAATATTTTTGAAAATCCTGTCTGTGATATTACTCATGTGTGTCAAAGGGATCTAATGAAAAGTTTACTAAGAAATTTATATTAAGAATCGCCGCATTTAAATGTGCGTTATATTTATTTTTCTCGCCATGCTAGCTTAAAGATGTCGCTGAGGTCTCTGTGCTAAGGATTGTTATACAGCTATTAAAAATTTTGACTTGTATCAGTCTGAAATTGTAATATCAGACTCATCTATTGCTACATACATATGACTTGGACTACAAAGATCTGGTAAAAAAGATGCAAAATTTATCAGACACACTTATAGTTACCCATAATATGCTGACATCTCACCAGGGAAAAACAAACAATCAAGAAACGTAAAAGACACTTCCTGATTCTAGAAAAAAAGAGACGAGCCTTCAAATGTGTTAACACAAATATTATTACAACCACATACAATATTGAGAACGATAATTGTGAAAATCCGTCACCAAAAGGCATTGACTCTTAAAGGAAGTACCCCATATTATTTGTACAAAGTTCAATTATTACTGTTTTGCGATTACCGAACGTATTTCAAGCATTGACGTCGCTAATATCATACGTGATAAAGAACAGCGGATTGTTGTCAGCACAGAATGACTGGGTATAAAAAGACGTGTTTGTTTCTTTTTGTAAGTAGATTAAGAACAAAAAAAAACAATATCATCATCATCATCACAGTTCTCGGTTCTTTGAAGATAGTCTGCCGTGAGGCTAATGATCGTGCGTCAACAGGACATGAGTTTCGAGTTCTAGATGTTCAAGTATAAAAACCCAACCAAATATTGCTCACCCTTAGTAAGCAATGCAGGGTTGGGTTTTTATAAACCTTTCATATCCTTCCTTGAGTATCGAGTAAGAAATTATAGGTACATAGGGTTATGTAATTTTTTTTAAGGGGGAAAATCATCGAATGACTGCTCCCGCCTGGGTGAGGCGGAAGGGAGTGTCAGACTCTTACTGACTAAAAACCACCTCGTTCCTTCCCCTGCACGTCGAGCCGGAGCCCCGGTTACCCGTTAGGTTCTCCGCGACAGGGTTATGTAATAAGACTAAAACGCCTATAATGGCAAGAAGTGTGACACATCCATTTTCCAAGTGTAATATCCCGAACATTCATGAACATTGTTTGATTATGTTTCGGTATAAAAAAAAATTGTGATGTCGTGCAGCCTACTCTATCGCCGCGACCGCGCCCGCTGCTCATGAGGAAGAACCCCTCTGTAGTTCGAAACTAGTAGAGCTTTTCTCAGTCGATTTTTAGTTAATTTAGTATGTCTCAAGACAGTTATTATAAGATATTATGCTGAAATAGTTCCTTCTCAAAATGATAAAGATACAAAATAATCTCAATTTATTTATAAAAACAAACCATAGAGGTGTTTCTCAAGGTTCCATTTTGGGTCCCTTATCGTATGCTAAAGGAGATCAACTATCGCAATCAAAGTAATATATTTTTGTCAAAATATTAGCAATTTAAATAGTATATTAGATATGTATCAATTCAAAATGAAAATTTACGAACTTAAGTTAAAAGATAAAATCATAATTTAATGGGAGCCCATTAAATGTTTGATTGTATCTCGTAGTTTAGATAAATAAACATTAAGTTCAACAAAAATACTTAATCTTATCGGCACAAGGCTAATTGTAAGATGTCTAAGGAAATGGCATTGATTGTTTGACGTCACACAATCGAAATACTAAATAATCATAATTTTAGAAAATCTAGGTTGAATTAATTAAATCTATTGTTGCGAACACCTGCGTCAGGACGTTGTTGACAGTTTGGCTTGTCTATGGTCACGATCACACCTGTTGGTCGTAAATCATCATGGTCATCAGCCGGAAGATGTCTTCTGCTGAACAAACACTTCCTTCTTATACGTTAATTTTTGGATACATAATTATGTATGTACATTAAAGAGGTGAAGACATAAATTTGGAGGTGGTAACTTGCAGTGAAATAGTTAATTATCGCTGTCAAATGTCGACCACTGAGTGATCATTACAGCAACGTGATAAATTATCTGTATTTCAGTATATTAATTGTACATTCATACATACATAACTTCACGCCTGTCTCCCATGGGGGTAGGCAGAGACTAAGGAACGCCAATTACTACGATTCTTACATACCTCTTTCGCTTCATTAACAGTCATCAATCTTTCAAGAAGTACTTTAATTGTAAGAACAGTATAAGTGAAAGTATAGTACATAGGTACTGATGTATTATACTTTTACTTATTTTTTAGATGATTGCGATTGTTATATATAACCCAATTTTCTGTAGCTTGTGTCAGCGTTACAGTAGTAACATTAAAGTTCTTTTTTGCTCACTACAGAAGGCCAAATTATAATATTTTTCATGACATGTGACCGTTTAGTATTAATATAATCAAGTCCCGTTAAATAAAACATAACAGGGAAAACCATTACCCATATACGAAAAAGGAAAAAAACAATCGGAAAATATGTAACTACGTAGATTTTAATTTTCGATAAGCTGCTATTGTGCGCCGATTCTATGGGATTGGGAATTCTAGTTGATGCAATTTCTATGGAATTTATATTATTCATGTTTGTTTTATAAAATGATGATTATACAACACTATTGAACTCGATTGACGCCGTCTTGTCTGACGCACGGATTATGCACAAAATGAATGTGCAAAATTGTTGTCGAATTTTTGACTTTCGAACCTTCGACTTTTGTGTCAAATAGCTAAACTCGTATATTGATGTAACTGGTTTGAAAGTAGGCTTGGTAATTGGCAATGGTATTAAAATAACACTTGATTAAATTACTGATAGTAGACTAATCTGTTTGGAAAACAGAAATTTTATTACACTTTGGATTAGTCCAATGTGTAATTAAACATTACATAACACATTGGATTGGTCCAATGTGTAATTAAATTTTTGTTTTCCAAACAGATTAGTCTATATTTAGATTACAGCGTTACTTGTACAATATCATTCACGATGTTCAAAAGATTTTTGATAAATCTTAAACCAACTTCAAATAATAAAATGATCAAAAAAGAAAAACATGTTTTAAAATAAAACTATTTAAAATCATCAAACGTACGTTTTCACACTAAACTTGTTTGAAACAAGTTATTACTATTTGACAATAGTCTAACGTATTCAAATAGTTAGCGTAGTTTTATGAATATGTTTTTTTTAATACTGATTGTAATTGAAGGTGAAGTAAAAACAAAATAATTAGTGGAATATTGAAGTTTAGTAACTTTGCTCTTTGATAGAAAAAATCTATGTAGTGTGAAGCGAATTTGAAGTCATTTAATCGTACATTTCATTATCTGAAAGCATTTAATCTAGCGCTGGTCTCCGTTCAAATCATTTTACCACAGAATTCAAAAACAAAGCTATGAACAACATAAAAACTTGCTAATCAAAAATACTTTATGATAGCAAAAAATACATACAAATTCGCGAGCAAAAACCATTTCGAACAATAGCAAAGATGTTAAATATAAAAATTAGAAACACATACACAAGACCGAAAACTTGTAACCAAAACTACGAAAATATAACTTTCTCTGTCCTTCCTATTTTATTGTTTGGGATTAAAAAGAGACAGAAATCTGTACTTATGCAGTGGGAAGTGACCAGATGATTGTGTCAAGTACGATTATGACGCACGCGATGTCTTTGACAAAACGCATCTGCTAACAAACGGGACCTTAGCGTCTGTTATGTTAGTATGTGTATAAACTGTGTTACAGGCCAATAAGTTACAAGTCTTACTGCCAAGTAAGAAGGCAAAGTATTATTGAGTTTTTCATTCCTTTGCCACGGAATTATGTAATGCTACCCGGTAGTCTTACTGCTTATTACATGGGACTAATAAACTATAACTCCTCAAATTGACTGCGCCGTTGGTCGAGTGGTCGCAAGTGCGACTGCCGGGCAAGGGGTCTCGGGTTCGATTTCCGGGTCGGGCAAAATATTACTGGGATTTTTAAAAATCTCAGTAGTAGCACGGAGTCTGGAAATGTGCCTGTATACCTGGCAACCACCACGCCTGGCAACAGGCTCACCCCCTATTATATGGGACTCATAACATAAATAGTGAAAAGTGGGTGTTACATTGTACAGTGGCATTAAGTGCCGTAATGTGCACCTCTGCCTACCCCTTCGGGGGTAAAAGGCGTGATGTTATGTGTTTGTAACTTCTCAAATGCAGGTATACAAATACATTGAAATTTCAATATGTGCAAACCTTTTTTTGTGTGGAAGGAAAATCATCCAATTGCTTCTTTTGGGTGCAGCGGGAGGGAGGATCAGACTTACTGACTATAAACCACCCCGTTCCTACTCCTGCACTTCGAGCCGGAGCCCCGGCAACCCGTTATGCACAATCATAAAACGAAATAATTTTTATTGGGCTTAATTTGTAGATAACTATTGAGTAATGTACTTTTAATTATAAGCCCCGGTGTAACTTGAAACTTGTCGAGCATCTCTAGTTCTGAGAGTTACCACAGATAATTAAGTCATAAACAATATTATTTAAAAGGTGCGAAGTTATGTTTTTTTGTATGGTATTTGCGTTAATTTAGTATGTGATTTAAATTTTTGATATCGGAAATAGGAATAAGGTTCCAATAATTTAAGAAGGTTGAATAAGAACACAAGGTGATATTTCAGGGTCATGAGAAAACTCTTTGGATCATTGACATTTTAATGGTTTTGCATATAAAATAGGTTCAGTATGATTTCGTATTGTTTATTTATTTAAATTGATTGTAATTTTATTACCTAGTTAGTCTAATTAAGTTCTCTATTAATTAGTTCACGATTTACAATACTCAAGTTTTTCTGGGAACGCTAGTGATCGGTCTCTATGATATGTATAGTCCCTTAGTCGGTGCTTTGAAACTCGTTGAACAGGAGGGGTTGTGACCAATTCTGTCATCACTATCCTACTCAAGTTATGAAGGATCGTAATGTATTAAAGCCTTATTAGTAAATATATGCCTATAACAGTTTTCAGTCAATGGTTTTATTTAACTATCTGATACTTTTCATCCCGATTAAATGCTCCCATGGGATAAAACATCATATTCTACGCGGAAGAAGTCGCGGGCAATTGCTAGTTACCCATAAACGTTATATTATCTAACCATTAATGTCAACGGAACCTATTTTCGTCTCGCCTTTTAAATAGAAACAATAGAAGAGCTGGTGCATGCCACCATACTTAAATTGATCTATTATTTGATTTTGGTTGGACCTTGGCTTTTGACCTTAATTCTATAGCTTAGTAGACCATCATGTCTTTTAGTTTTTAAAGGGAAGTCAAAGGACTTGTAAGAAATGTGACTGCCTCGTTGGCCGAGTGGTTGCAAGTGCAACTGCCGGGCAAGGGGTCTCGGGCTCAATTCCCGGGTCGGACGAAGTATTATTGGGTTTTTAAACAATTTTCAATGGTAGCATGGAGTTTGGAATTGTGCCCGGTAAGTATATGGCAATAGGCTTACCCCCTATTACATGGGACTCATAACATAGACTAGTGAAAAGTGGGTGTTACAGGGTACAGTGGCAATAAGTGCCGTAATATGCACCTCTGGGTACCCCTTCGGGAATAAAACGCGTGATGTTATGTTATGTAAATCTCCTGTAATTATGTACTTCACTACATAGTATAAAACAAAGTCGCTATCCGCCGTCTGTCTGAGCAACGGATTTTGATGCGGTTTCTTTTAATAGATAGAAGGATTCTTAAGGAAGATTGATATGTATAATACACGCATATTGCATCCCCGCGAAGCCGGGGCGGGTCGCTAGTAATGATTTTAAAACAATGCCAAATGCTAGACGATATCGGATTCTATTTCGAATTCTTTCTAACGAATGAAAATTTTAATAATTCTACATCTATTCTATTATATATTCTATCCAAATACTAGTTGCCGTTCTTATCGTTATCTTTGGGATATTCCTCATTTCCGCGGATAATCCCGTGTGACCAAATTAATGACAATACCCATTAAAGACTGTGTACTGTATACCAAATTGATCTCTTGGAGTTTGTACCCGGAAACTAGACTAAATTCCTAATGGAATTCCTACGAATAAAATAACATTCCTAGTACGGACTATACCTAATCTGATGACGTCATAGTACCCATATAAATACGCCCATTTTTCCTGCAAATAGTTTTCCTTTAAATTGAATGGTTTACGTCATTATTGAATTTGTTGATTCTTATTGTTATTGTGCGAAATTGGCGCCTGGTTAGGCAATTTCGTGGTACGAAATCGGCCAGGGATTCCCTTTTTTTTAAATATAGTACCTAACGTCTAATACTTAAATATTAAATTACCTTGTTAGTCAATAGCATTTGTATATTAGTATTTGGTTTAGGGAAATTATTATGATAATGATTAGTAATAATGATTATTTATTATTATGTTTTTCGGCTTATTCACGTAATTATTTGATGAGGTACTCGGATAGTTTCAAGCCGTACATAAGGCTCATATTCATAAGCAGCATTCCACTTATATTATACACATATTTGTCTGGATTTTAAAAGAGACGGACTTCTGAGTTTATTTTGGCATTTCTTCTCAGAGTAGGTAGTCAGTTAGGAAATGTCGACCTCATCGTTCGCTTGATAAAATTGACGTGTAGAAGTGCTGCCTTGTAGCCTATTTGCAGAAATAAATTCACTTGTTTCACTTGTTGCCACTTTCGCAGCTATCAAGTTTAAGCCGCTTATGTCAAAGAATTAATCTTAATTTAATTTATTATTTAATAACAATACAAATGAACTGTGAATCTCGGATAAGATCCATCAAAACAATTAAGAACTAGATAGAGATACTAACAAACCTATAAATTATCGAATTATTAATTCAAGATTGTAATCAGAACCAAAACCGTTCACACGATTAAAGTTATTAGATGCAATATGCAAATTGAATATCTATTTTGAACCTTATCACAGAGATCTACAATATATAATTAACTGTTGCTTATAAATGTGCACAAATTAGCTTTTAACATACGCTAATCAAGCTGTGTTTTGTCAATGGGACGCACACCTGTTTAACGTAATTTCCTAGTAAAGAACAAATTTATTTTTGTTTGATCCTATTCCCAGACATTCTGACGTTTATCGAAAAATTTTCTCATAATTATGAAAAGTTATTTCGGAATAACGTAACTTCCTAGTAATCTTATACTTATTACGTATCTTATGCTTATGTTTAACCTTATACTATTATAAAGCGAATCTCCGTAACTACAAGTCTGATTTAAAAAAATGTTTTTGTCTTGGATAGCGTATTTATCGAGGATGGCTATAGGCTATAAAACATCACGCTACGACGAATAGGAGCTGAGCAGAGCGTGTGAAACCGCGCGGAATGTAGCTAGTATTGTATAAAGCTGAAACGTTTGTTTGTATGAACGAGCTAATCTTTGGAACGACTGGTCCGATTTGAAGAATTATTTTTGTGTTGTAT
Source organism: Spodoptera littoralis (assembly GCA_902850265.1). Classification (NCBI taxonomy): domain Eukaryota; kingdom Metazoa; phylum Arthropoda; class Insecta; order Lepidoptera; family Noctuidae; genus Spodoptera; species Spodoptera littoralis. Next base: position 10,408,699 of record LR824545.2, read on the forward strand.
AGTCTATTTATCTAAGAAGGCTATAAGCTATAAAACATCACGCTACGATCAATAAGCACCGACCAGAGCGGGTGAAAGCGCTCGGAAGTAGTTAATTTATCATATATGAAAGACCTATTTCTATTCTTTGTTATGTTACGGCGCGCCTTAAAGAGCTATCAGACCACCACGGATGGGCTGATGCCGATACGGAACCGCGGAGAACTTAACGGGTCACCGGGGCTCCAGCTCGAAGTGCAGGAGTAGGGACGGGGTGGTTTTTACACAGTCTGACACTCCCTCTCACCTCACCCAGGCGGGAGAAGTCATTCGATTCGATTTTCCCCCCTTAAAAAAAAAGTTATTGTTACGTTTTTGACATCTAAATTTGTATAAAGAACTCACATTTTTTGTGAAGACTTCACAAACGCAATTGTTATCGAGTTATATTTTCTGGTCCACATAATTTTTAAGAATCTCAGTCATAGAATCGATTCAAAAATAGCAGGTAGTAAATAGCAGGTTGGTAGCAGTGGCAGGCAAGTCTACCCTAACATTTTGTCGCGGAGAAGCTAACGGGTTACCGGGGCTCCGGCTCGACGTGCAGGAGAAGGAACGGGGTGGTTTTTAGTCAGTAAGAGTCTGACACTCCCTTCCGCCTCACCCGGACGGGAGCAGTCATTCGATGATTTTCCCCCTTAAAAAAACCTAACATTATAAACATTTTTTTAACACGAAATTATTTGCAGAAAGCAAATATCCTAATTTTGAGTATTATAACAATGGACACACAAGTCCTTCCTTTTGTATATCAAATTCATTTACCATACAATCTGTTTGTACAGACGATAAAACAACCATAAATTAGCCTTGCAAAAGCCAAAGTTTAGGGAAAAAAATACGTTAAAACTGATCCCATACAGTGCGAAATCCCGTGATTGTATGAGCCCCACGTCATCAACGTACTTGACATAAATACTTAAGGACGCAACATTGACATTCTAACTAGAAATCGAACCTATGACATTGAATTTGTTTCGTGTTTTTGCAAGTATTATTATTATTTGATGGTATTTTATTTAAATTTTGTTTATGCATTGTTATTATAGAGGCACTGATAAGAAATATGACCTTTTAATTTGCATTTTGTTTTTGTTAGCGTTCAAACGCACTGTCTATCTCAGTGTACAGGAATTTAGTCAGAACATTTTGCAACACGTAAGAGCAAAGAAAAGATTACGTTAATCTTTATGTCCTTAGGCGATTATTAACCCTTTGAGTACCGGGTTCATTAATATACTAAAACTCTGTACTAAGTGTAATAACTGTTTTAAGTGTGGGAGAGCCATGCTTCGGCACGAATAAGCCGGCTCGACCGGAGTGATACCACGGCCTCACAGAAAACCGACGTGAAGCAACGCTTGCATTGTGTTTCGTCGTGTGAGTGAGGTTACCGGAGGTCCAATTACCCTCCCCTTCCCCAATCTTCCCAATTCCTGAATCCCCTACAATCCTCAAACTCCTAATCCCCAAAAGGCCGGTAACGCACTTATAACGCCTCTGATGTTCCAGGTGGCCATGGGCACCGCCGATTGTTTACCATCAGGTGATCCGTCTGCTCGTTTACCGGGTTATGTCAATAAAAAAAAACACTTTTCTGAAAACGACATAAAAATCGGTTCAACCAATAGCCATATAGTCGTGCAAACATACATACATACATGTCCAACTGAGTACCTCCTTCTTTTTTTGAAATCGGTTAAAAAGACTAATTTATTTTGTTCTACAATCTTGAAGGAATATTCTGGAGGTCTGTGTGTCCAGCTCATTCGTTTGAAACCAGTACATACATACAGTTAATGGCAAGTATATCTAATATTCTGACCCATTCACAGAACCTTTGAACCCTAATAGGATAACAAAGACCCTAAATCTGCATAAACTACAAACATTTGAACTTGACCTTGTCAATCTTTTTGTTAGTGGGTGTGTCCGGAGCCACAACAAAGTTCTTGCCAGCTAATTAAGTCGTCATCACGGGTGTGTCTAGTAGGCATACCTATACCGGTTCCTTGATCATTTTCCTTAGCAAAATGTTATTAACACGTCAACCGCCACCAGTGACCTTCACAGAGCATTTGATTTCAACGGTTTTCTGTCGGAAGATTTGGTCTTAGTCAACAGGTTAATCATGCAACTATAGGTAGTGACTTGTAGAGAATCAGATTTCACGTATATTGTCAGTTTTTTCTTCGTCTCCTCTTATAATATCTTCTGATTCATTTCGTCGCGGAAACCGAGACAGTTACTCATGTCCCTGGCACGCGCCGAACTTCAGTGTTCCGAGGTTTTCATGGTTGTATTTACTGTAGAGCTGGCTTGGCTTACAGGAGTTGCAGCGGTTTTGGGAGGATGTGGCGGGCTTGGCCCATAAAAAAAAATTATATATATTGTGATTAGTCTAAGCTTTCTCTTCGGATGGTGCCTTTTTGGTTTAAAAAATATATGGTGTTACTCCATAGTCATCAGTATCATGTTAGAATTATATTGATTTAAGTACCTGTAAACTCAAATCTTTACAATCATCTGGGACAGAAGAAGAAGCTAATACCTAGTTATTATACTGACACATCTTATAATCCTGTGTAATAACTGACTGCCATAATGTGCACCTCCGCCTACCCCTTCGGGGGTAAAAGACGTGATGTTATATTATGTAATAAACGAACGAAACGAACGACTTTTAAAATAATAATAATCTACTTCCATATTCAAATGACTGTCAACAAGAACTGCTTTTAATTAACCAAATAATCTCGCTTCACGTGAGACTGACCCAATTTACACTAGTTTTTTCATCAACAACATTTTCTTCACATAATAAACAAGTAAATAAACAGTTACCGAAGTAATTCTACAAGGATATCTCTGTAATAAATCGGATATTTCCAACTTATCTATATTAATGTCCATAGGTTTCCACAAACTACGTGCCGGTGCCTTTCTGAGCCGTACTTTGATAGACGGACAGACAGACAAATTGATCAGTTTTTGTGCTAAACTTCAGACAGATATAAAGATAGCCTTACCTATACATAATTGTAAAAGTTTGTGAATTTGTTTGTATGTTTTTTAACATTGGTACATACAAACTTTTATCCATACTTATATTATTAATCGGAAAGTGAGTTTGTTTGTTTGTTCCGCTTTCACGCCGTAACTACTAAACCGATTGCTTTAAAATTTTGCAGAGGTAAAGTTAGAAGTCTGGATTAAATAATAGAGTACTTTTTATCCCGGAAAAATTTAATATTTCTGAGGGAAAACAAAAATATTGGTATAGATGGCTCTGTGTGTATTGGTATAGATGGCGCTGTATGTCATTTAAAACCAGTCAACGAATTACCTACTTATTTGAAAATCTAAATAGTGCGATATAACCGAATTCCACGAGAGCGGAAAGCTATTTGTTTGTTTTGTCAGAACGGAGGTACTAATAGACGTGATTTTTTAACTGAAGGTAGTTGAAAGGATGTATAGTTACATTGGCTACTTTTTATCCTTTTGTGACGCGAGCGAAGCCGCGGATAAAAGCTAGTAATTTTATAATTGAGCAACAGCTCAATCACGTCAAAAGGGCTAAAAGAATCGGGATGAAATATTGAACAGGAATAGATAACTTATTATACTAGGTCTAGAATAATACATAGGGTATACTTTTATCCCGAAACGCGGGCGAAACCGTTGACAGAAGCTAGTATAAATATAAGTTTTAACTAAAAGTACTACAAAATTACGTTCTCCCTGCGTATATTACCTATCTAAGTGTTTTTGTAAATAAGTTGTTGATTTCATACACCAAATCTAACGCATTACCGTTCATATATAAAGCCTATATTCGTATGTAAAAATAATTATTTATACACATAATATTATACTACGTAGGTATGTTAGTGAAAATAATAATTTTCCTAAATAACACATTGAAACTGTGAGTTATTTGTTATTTAATACGTATTAGTATTTAGATGTGCTAATTATTATTTGTTTTATATGTACTAATTAATGTTAATTTAACAGTTAGCATTCATAATTATGGAATTCATTGTACTGTTATGTTTGCTTAGAAAAAAAATGGATAAGTAATTTCTGTCGAAGAATCTACTTTTTATCAACACTATGACTTCCTGGATCCACTTATAAAATAGATCTTATGTGAGCCTTTCTAAAAAAAAGGAATTTAAGAATTAGGCTACTATTTGACACCGAAAAGGTAATAAAAACTGTAATACAACTGTCACAAAGACAGTATAATGACGTCATGACGTCAATAGATTATGCCCGATTATATACTTAGCACGACCTAATAAAGAACTAATAAATAGTAACTATTATTATAAACTACGTTTCAAAATTCGACTACAACCAAAACAGAGGGTTTATTAAAGTCGGTTAATTAATATACTAAAACCTTTTCCTAAATGTAACAAATACTTATCTGAAAACCGTATTAAAATCGGTACAGTAAATCGCGAGATAATTACACACAAACATGTACGTAACATACAGGTAAAACTACGAACCTCCTTTTTTTGAAGTCGTTTAAAAAGATAATTAAAACAGTAGCAATCACATGCAAATTAAACTAAAGTTAAGTAATTACCCATCTTTTCTAATGACGTCAAAGTTACGAACCGTATTTAAGGCTATTAATGTAATGTATTTTAATTAACCCATTTGGGACCAAATGCAAACTACACATAATTTAATAAAAAAAACTTTATTAACTCAATGATATGACGCCCACAAACTAATATCAGCAAAAAAAATTCAAAAAATATTTTTAGAAGTATTAAAAAAAAAGCCGTCCTTGATTGGGGACAACGGTCTCATGTGTAGTACTTTTCGAAGTAGTAACTGTTTTCGACACATAAGGTTCTAACGCATTATTTGCATTGATATCACAGTTTTTTTATGACTAACTGCGTATCGTAACAGATATTAACTAAATCTCTGCGGAAAATGTCTAAATCAATTTGATGTGACGCGCCTATATTTTTTTGAGGGTATAAATCATGCATTGCGTTTTCCGCCTGGGGGACTCTTACTGGCTAAAAACCAACACGTTCCTAATTCTGCTTCAAGCCGAAGCCCCGGTGACCCACTAGGTTATTCATAGTAGTCGGGCATCTGTCTCACTGAGCCATCTCGATCTAAGGCGGTCTGATCTGCACTTTGAAGCACGCGCGTAACGCCACGCACCTTACAGGTACAGGTCTGGTTCTGGGCGGCGATCTGTTCTTGCTACTATGACTGCTTCGCAGAAAGAGATGTTTTCCAGTTCCCCTCGCTCCGCACCACAGCCAGAACCTAAGCTGGACGTGGAAGATTATCGTCGTCGATCACTTCCCTGAAGACACGGCGGTGGTCAACGTATACAGGGCATAATGCTACTCTATCCTCTGGGTGGACTTCGCTGTGATGACACCAGAATATAGCTTGAGGAAATGCCCCTTACTGCTGAATTCTGGTATCGGATGCGACGTCTGGTACTGTAGGTGGACTTTTGCATCTTCGGTCTTGATGCCCATCAGATTTTAGAATATGAACGCGTAAAGATATGTGGGAATTGGTGATGCTCTTCGTAAATTAACGTCTGTTGTCACCAAGTATTAGCTATAACTAAGTTTAGCCTATAGGTGACCTTTATAAATTGGAAAACAAAATACAAATCAGGTATAAATGTTTTAAAAATATACTACAGATGTGCCCATTGTCCCCATACGGGGACACCATCATTTTTTCTAACTTTCCCCTAAGTGGAATTGAAAGTATAAGGATATTCTTCAATATTGTTTTAATTGACACTATATGCAAGCAATAATCACAAAAAAGTTTTATAAATCTACATAATAACGTACTATAAAACGCCTCTGCTTTCAATAATAATTCCCATTTCACTTCCTCTTGATAAAATTGACAATATGACCCCTTTTTTGTAGCAATTTGTCAAAAGTTCTAATAATTTTAGGAAAGTACACTACTCCTCATTATAAATACCCATGAAATGTGAAGATAGCTAAAATAATTAATAACCAGCGGGTAAAAGAAAACCTGTCCCCATATGGGGACGGCGGGCTCAAATGGGTTAATTAGTGATAGGAATCAGGCGTATTTACATACCTATCGTGATCTAAGGTAATTCGACATATTCTTGTTATATATGGGCATATTTAAATAGGTCTAGTTAAGTTGTGCTTAGGTTGTTATTAAGTAAGTAATCGCTTGTAAAGTTCGTTTAAAATCTAAGGTTTTTTTGCAGTTAGTTGACTTGTACCTAAGTACCAATATTCGTGTACGACTTACCTACTTGTTTTCAGGGAATTGTAAATCACTCGAGTCATATTATTACCTGAAAACAAAACAAAAAACATTAATTACTTAAACACCATTCAGTAAAACATTATCATTCAAGGTTAACCGCTTATCACTGCGAGGACCACCCTGAGGACACGGTGGAGCATATGGGGTCGGGGTGCCCTGCGTGGGCTGAGCACCGCCGTGCCCTCAAGGATATGGTCGGCGATTGCGACCTCTCGGGTCTGTCTCTGGTATAGGCAGTGGGGGATCTGGGATGCCGTCTCCTCGTTCTGCGAAGCAGTTATGTAAGCCAAGGAGGAGGCGGGACGCGTGAGGGAATGAACTTCCTCAGACTGACACTCCGGGCGCAAGAGATTGCGCGACGATTTCTGGCCACCATAAGTGATGGCGAGCAAAGGTAGCTCACCACCCAACAGTATTTGGATGATTTTCCCCAGCGTGGATTCTCGTTTAAGCACACGACGGGTTAGTATATTAGATAGTTAAATAGTATGTAGCGCTGCGAACTAATTAGCGGTGTTTGGTGTACATAGAAAAAAGGAGGAGGTAAATGAGGTAATGGTGAAATCAAACAGTTTGCCAACCAAGAATTGTATTGCGAACCTGGTTGAAAAAGAGTAACCTATGGAGCTTTTTTCTTGTTCTTCTCTAGGTATAGGAATCTTTGGAATGAGCAAATAGCTTCACTAAAGGGCTGACCGACAGACTAATATTTTTCATATTTTAATATGTGGTCTTGACGTTCAAAAGTGCCTTCCTGGTCTAATTGAAATATAAATTATTTTGACTTTGACTTAACCACATGGTCGCTAGTGCTATCCCACTCATCATGTGTCTAATATTGCAAACGTATGTACCTACTTAGCCAGTGACCTCTTACAAGCGGTTCGTAAGTACAGTTGCAACTGATAGAAGTATATACTTAAAACCTCTTTAGAATAATATAACGGGATTAAAACCGCTGAAAAGTCAATGTACCTACAAAAGACACTTCCTCACATTCCCCGTAAAATAACAGGCACAATTACTTAAACAAACAACGTAATTTTATAGCAAACTAACAAAGCTAAAAAGACTTCCGATTCACCATAGTGAGTTCATAAAAAAACTTTATCTATAGCAATTTTCAATTGACGTAAACCGCCACCGGAAATTAGCGTGGTAAATGCGAATCTATTGAAAGTCACTCGTGCGCATCGGACCGAATAGGACGGTGTCAATTATCGTAGCGAGATAGTCACTTGACATGGAACCTTTTTTTGCGTCAAATGTAATTGTGACTTTAATTTGAGAGCATATAGTTATATCAAACATAACATTACTTTTTTATGTTCAATAGAGACAACATTTTTTTTAAATTTTGAGTTCTATGCCCTTTGTTACTAGGTCCACTTTCAGTCCAGGGCCATAGTGAAATTTTTGAGTACTGAAAAAACTTAAGCATTGGAGCCTGATGGTCCGACCTAGGAAACATAACGGAGAACCATCTATTAGCTGACGAACTTATGGTCCCCTTTGAAATCTTGTTGAATTTTACAGTTCGAAAATGACACAATCATCTTTTTATTTATCACTCGCTGTTGCCCGCTACTTTAACCGCGTAGAATACGAATTTGAGGATATATTTTTTTTTGTTCTTATTTTATAACATAAAAGTAGCCTTTGTGACTCCTTTGTACATCAGCTACATGCCAAAATCAGTCCAGTCCAATTATAATTTTAAAAAAATGTTATTTTGGTATATGTTTATGCAAGTAATAAAAAGAGGTTTTATTTTGAATTTTACAAATAGACACTAGTTTTATTTATGACCTATTTTAGAGTTTTTTTTCGCCTCACCCATACGGGTGCAGTTATTAGATGATATTCCCACTTAAAAAAAATATATATATGTGTACATTGTTTTGCATCGAAACACCACCATTTGACGCACATTTTTATCAACAAAACTAAAGGAATATCAATTCGATCTTAAAGCACCTTTCTGAGATGAAATTGTTCAATAATAAATAATTGTAAAGTATGCCAAGGTGACAATAAAGATAATTGATTAAATTACTCTTATAATGCTTTTGCTTAATTAAAATATACTGTTATATAATTAAAGTAATAATAATTATATGTTACATGTTATCCTAATTCAGATTGACGTTGGTGATGAATTTAAAGAAGTTAGCGAAATATTAGTGGTTGATATTTGACTTGCATCGTTACGTAAAATTAGTAAGTTTAATAATTTTAAGATGCAGAAACTAAATTTGTATTGGTTACAAAAGAGCCTAAATATTTTATGCCAGCTACTGCAATGAAGTTTGAATTAAACTAGAAAAAGTGAGGTTAGAATACCAAGACGTGAATCATACTGAACGGATAGAACGCTCAAGGCCAAAAGAGATGGTAGAAAGTGAAGGAAGCCTACGCCTTAATGGTAGAAAAAGGCTAAAGAAGAAAACATAAGAAATCATTTACTTGGGTTCACGAATAAGTCAGCGACGTCAATGCATTAGGTATCTAAAATATATCGACAAAATGAAAATGTCCCCCTTTTTAAGGTATATAATAAATAGACATAACATAACATAATATCACGCCTTTTATCCCCCAAGGGGTAAGCAAAGGTGCACATTACAGAACTTAATGCCACTGTACAATGTAACACCCACTTTTCACGTTTTATATTATGAGTCCCATGTAATAGAGGTTGAGCCTATTGCCATATACCGGGCACAATTCCAGACTCCGTGCTACCGCTGAGATTTTTTTAAAACCCAGTAATACATTGCTTGATCCGGGAATCGAGTGAGAGACCCCTTGCCCAGCAGTCGCACTTGCGAGCACTTGGCCAACGAGGCAGTGCAACATATAATAGATAAATGTTAAATAATATTGTAAAATGCAAAGATGTACGACGACTAAAATTTTATTGAAGCACAATTTTCAACCGCACTCTTTATAAGGAGTTTAAGCAATCATTCATAACAAAATAGGGCATTAAATTGACAGCTAAAGTATGATTTATATATTTCAAATAAGTAACAAATCACTTCAAGTCATAGCTGGTACAAATTATGACAAATCAATCAAGTACTTGTATAGTAATTTTCTATTTCTGATGAATCAACATGATGTTAACAACCATTTTTAGTAATTGTAGTACGAACACCGTGTTTGGGATAAACTAATTTAGACAATAAATAAAAATTGTGTATTTGGAAATTTCTTATAATTCATATTCATAAATATCGCCAACTTCAATAAAATAATTCAGATTGATTCAAATATCTCTAGAAAAGGACAAAAATCCATCTCAAATAAAAATGCAAGCAATATGAACAAATTCGAAAGACACATAACAGGAACTAATAACTAATAATATTGACTTAAGAGACGCTATCGTACTTGAAGATGATAAACATGATATAACTGACAATAAAGATGCAAGCACCCTTGAAGAAACTCCCACAGTTAACAGACACAACAAACAATACCCAATAACCTTCAAAGCGAGTAAAATCAAATAAAATAGAAGTATTGTCATTACTCCACGCTCCGATAGTTTTGTTAACACAGACGTCACAGTTGATATTGGGACTATAATACTAAGTTTACATAGTCATACATTATGAGGTAAAACTGGGCCATGTGTGACGTCAATCCTCATTAAGCGTGCAACACAAAACTACTGAGAAATGCAATATGAGTATTGCGAAAAATGTTTACTTGTGGCTAGGGAACTTTCACAATAAAAGATTTGAGGAAGAAAGAGTAAAAAATTAAATCAGCATTTAACTGTCTCATAGTGTTGAGAAAAGGCCTATATGACCTCCAATTTGATTGCAAAGAATTGAACATTAATCACCACGCGTGATTATGCTGTTGATATGTAATTTTAGATTTAGTGTAACATGAGCCAATTACAGAAGTAAATCTAGTCAATGCACTTATTCTATGACCTTCATTTCTTAATCAATATGGAGAATATGCTCTCTAACTAGTTTCACCCAAAACTTGTTAATAATTGGAGCAAAAAATACGACCTTAATCATAAATGCCAAAATGTGTAGTTATATCGACAGCCAAATGTGTTTCGTTAAACTGGTTTTTAATAGCAATTTCGTTTGCTAGTGGTCCCTACGTTACCAGATTGATGTTTCATAATATTATGAAACTACGTACACTATTAATTATAACAAAACTTAGAAGTAAATTATAGTCTATATGACATTTGTTTAACTTCGAAAACCGAGAAACATAGCGTGTCTTAATAACTATAAACTATAATAAACCAGTTTACATAAGAGCCGATAATTTCACGTTCCAGTTCATCATCAACAGCCACTGCTGTGCAAAGGCCTCTTCTAACGCGGAGAAGAAATCGCAATCCACAAAAATATAAACATTTCAAAATCTGATAAATTTTCTAACGTAAACTGCAATAACATTTTAAAAACCATTACACTACTCGATAATAGTAAAAGGTAGGATCATTGACCTAACAACTGGAGCAAGGTAAACAAGGTAACAAGGAAGGAACTGATGACACAAGTGTTTATTGATATTTTATAGATACCAGCACATCAGACTATACCAAACGACCAGTAATCGTCAATCGATTTACAACCTTATCATTTTGTAAGAAAGCTGAAAGTTGCGTAATTAAAAGGGTGTCTACGTTTAGAGTATTCGACGACATTCATCAAATTCTACGCCCTTATAAGAGAGCAATCAAGCCTGTCACTATTGATTAAGTAAGAAAACTTAAATGAAGTCTGGATACGATTCTATTAAGAGTTTATAGAAAAAAAGTCTGTGAATCGGATTACTTCGTCAGTTTAAATATTAATAAAGGCATAACTGCTAAACATGAAACTAGAGTACCTATCAGTCCCTAGAAAGTGCCTATATGTATCAAATTTTTTCGCCAGTTTTGCGATTACAAACAAGACTATTTAACATAAAATGAGGATATCAAATAAAAACTAAATGAAGTTAATAATAATGAAGGCAATAACCATAATTTTTCTTTTTCTCTTCTTTGGCAAACGAGTCCCCAAAAGCGATCTTTTCGACTATACTGCCAGTGTCCAGTGGTGACGGCAGTTTAATGAACCGTCGAAATTAACTTTGTGGTAGTTTTTAGTTGTTAGTAACTGAAAGCAACCATAAATTATAAGTCCAAGAGTATAGGCTGAGTATAGGCTCCCCCTTTTGATGTCAAACTTCTTTTCGAATCCGTATGGGTATAAAACGCTAGACGTATAGAGCAGTTTTTCCCCTAATACTTTAGCGTAACAAATACCTAGTAGAAAAAGAACATGTCTATCAATTCGTTTATGTTTTTAAAGAATACCGAACGTATTAAATTGGTTCATTGATCTACGAATGTCTGGCTCTGTTCAGGTTTATCTTGTTTATGTGACGTCACAACAAAATAAGGTAAAATAAATTTTTTTAACTTTCGTCACTGATTTCGGACCTTTGGAACCATTAATAGCTATGACGGTTTATTGGGATTCCTTTCGTCTAAAGTCCATGTTTTTCAAAATTACCATGATGCGGATATTATTATAATTTGTAGTGTTATTATTATTTAGACCAGTGACGTTTTTGTGTATGAATTCACAAAATTCTACAACGTCAATGACTTTGCAATAATTTGAGGATAAAACAGGTGATTTAATTCTGTATGGTCATTGTGGGGGTAGGGTCATTTTTTTTGAGGGGGGAAATTCATCCAATGACCTCTCCCGCCCGGGTCAGGGCGAGAGGGAGTGTCAGACTCTCACTGACTATAAACCACCCCGTTCCTACTCCTGCACTTCGAGCCGGAGCCCCGGTAACCCGTTAAGTTCTCCACGGCTCCATATCGGCATCAGCCCTATTGGGCCCCATCCGTGGTGGTCTGATGGCTATGGATAAAATTGTCTAGATTTAAGTTTTACATTTTAGATGCGCAAGTTTCGACAAAGCGATATTAACGGTTTTTTTTATCAAAAGCCTTTTTGACAACAAATACACAAAAACGCATGATCTGCTATGCTTTCTATTCGTGTGTAATTAAGTTGATTTATTTATAGCTACAATGCAATGAAACTAGACTCAACACAATTAATACATCAATGTAATGACGCAACGATATATTGTACACTTGTACTGAATAGTGCAAATGTGCAAATCCTTGAAATATCAGGTGCCAAGCTAAATTAATTCACACTACGATGTGAATAAACTCTAAATTATTTCATATTAACTCTTTACGACTATGGTACGTTGTACGTTTTGTTAAAATGATTTTGGTATGGGATTGCAATATCCGTGTTAAAATTTTCTGTTATCCGGATTCGTAGCACAATTAGTTATATTGTAGTTGTTGATCTTAAAAAATCGGATTTGATCTCTACGTTGAGGAACATTGACATTTTTAAAAATACTCTTAGATGATACTCAATTGAAAATAAGCTCTATCTCATTTACAATAGGTCATGACAAGTGTTGGAGAGCTGCTGTTGCTTACCATCAGGTGATCCGTCTGCTCGTTTACAGGCTTATATGCCATAAAAAAATGACATAAATAGGAAAAATAATGTGTAGCTCATCTTAGGTAGTAGTAGCCTTATTCGGATACGACATAATAATTATATACTACGCCACATCACCGCCATTTTGCAAACAATTATTTATAGGTATGCGCTATGCGCTTCTTCAAACTAATTCATATATAAAATATTTCCTGTTGTTTTTCCAATAAATATATATTTTATCATATACCTACATATACTTGGAGGAAACAATGTACATAGGTACCTACAGGAAAGTAATGAATGCCTTAGGGATTGCCCGATCACCAGACCACATCGAACGTAATCCATTGTATTTAGTACGCATTAAATGGATGAAAGTACCAAACTTGGACGCACTCATTAAGGAAAAAAGGAGTTATTTATTTTACGTACTATATAAATTATATATAAAAGCAAAAATTTGTGATTATGTTTCTTACTCTGTCTCAGAAATTGCTGAATGAATTTTTGTGTAGATTTGTGAATAGTCCAAGTTGCAGATAGCCATTGGATGGTTTTTGGATTAAGCTATTGGGGGATATTTAACAGTCTTGTGTCTGTTAATGATGAACAATGATTTTTTTTATTGGATCACTCTGTAAACGAGTAGACGGATCACCTAATGGTAAGAAATCGGCGCCGCCCATAGTCACCCAAAACACCAGAAGCGTTACAAGTGCGTCACCAGCCTTTTAGGAATTAGAAATTTAAGGATTGTTGAGGATTCAGGGATTGTGGAGATGGGGGGTATTGGGCCTCCGGTAACCTCACTCATACGATGAAACACAACACAAGCGTTGTTTCACGTCGGTTTTCTCTGAGGCTATGGTATCACTCCGGTCGAGCCGGCCCATTCATGCCGAAATATAGCTCTCCCATACTTAGATGATTTTCATACATTCGAATATACTTTTCTAAATGTGCTACATCAATTTTGCAATACCTATTTTTTTTTTATTCGCTACGACTGTCAATGTAACAACTACGGTATTAAATTGATACTTAACACACCTTCAAATAAATTGATAATATTACGTGAGTATTTAATAGAGCTACTTTCAAAGTATCTACGTTGCAATAAAGCTAGTTTTTTAGTATAAATAAAATATAATTGCTTATAAATACGTATCAGAAGATTATGTAATTGACGACTTACTATTTCGAGTAACTTCGTACGAGTAGAATTAAATAATAGCCTATATTTATATTAAACCGCACTCAATTTCTTATAGTCGTTTTAGCATAAAACGCATACAGCCAAAAACGGTTGATCGTTGTAGTTTCTGTTACTTAGGTAAGTATTCGAAAAGTTTAATTCCAGATACAAGAATAAAAGTGGTTCATGTGTTCATCTGGTGCCTCATTTCAATTATATCCGTGAATCTGTCTTCGCACACTTTCGCATTTTTAATATCATTACGATAAGTTGGATAGTCCCCGTAGGGGTTCACGGCATTTAATGCCTCTGTACAATGTAACACCCACTTATGAATCCCATGTAATAGGGGGTAAGTCTATTGCCAAAAACAATTCCAGACTGCGAGCTACTACTTAAAATTGTAAAAAACCCAGTAAGTACCTAATACTTCCCTGACCCGGGAATCGGACCTGAAACCCCTTGCCCGGCAGTCGCACTAGCGACCACTCGGTTAACGAGGCAGCCTTATATACATTCTATATACATACATATAAAGGTAAGTACTGTATAATTGATTGATACAGAAACTAAATGATAGTATTAGCAGTTAAGTCACGTCTTAGGTTTAAAATATTTTGTGGTTTAAGCGCATTGCCACTAATCGTGTTTTGCACACTCCATAAATAAACATTTGCAAAATGGTCGCACTAATAGACTTAGATACTTGGTTCTAGAACAAAATTGTAGAATTATTTAGTTTCGGTATCGATTAATTTACTCTTAGTGTTTTTTTTTAAACGTTGCCCCACACTAGGATTTTCTCCTGTGTCGTAGGTGCGTTTACAAACATACTAATTCACATACACATGACACCCAGACCCGAAACAACAATTTGTGGATCACACAAAGTGTTGTTCCGTGCGGGAATCGAACACGCGACACGTTGCACCGCAGCCGGTTGCCCAGCCACCGCACCAACCGTGCAATCAATTTAGTAAAAGTACTAATTTTGTATTTTTATTTGATCACCCTGTAATCTCGATATCTTTTGGGAGTTCATATGGTTATTAGCTACTCACTCAAGAACTGCTGAATGAATTAGAAATAGAACCGAAATTGTGGATAGACCTTTGGATAAATTATAGGACTTTTAAATACGAAACGTGATGACATTATTGTGTGAAAATCGCTTGTTAATCGTATATACATAACACATAACATCACGCCTTTTATACCAGACAGAGGTGCACATTACGGTAATGCCACTGTACAATGTAACACCCACAATATTTCACTATTTATGTTATGAGTCCACTGTAATAGTAGGTGAGCCTATTGCCATATACCGAGCACATTTCCAGACTCCGTGCTACTACTGAGATTTTTTTTAAAACCCAGTAATACTTTGCTCGACCCGGGAATCAAACCCGAGATCCCTTGGCCGGCAGTCGCACTTGCGACCGCTCGGCCAATGAGGCTATATCTAATATACATTCTAATCATGAATTTTAAATATAAACTTAAACTATTATTTATAAGTTTTTATACCAAACTTATGTGAACACTAAAACTAATAAGAGTAAATACGTCCATTTGTGTATCAACAAAATAAATTGCGTTTTAAAACCCAGCTGTACAACATTAACTTCATATGAACGGGTACCAGCACATTAAAGTACTCCAATCTGTTAAATTTAATAACGACTTTATTCTAACACAAATAGAGGTGTAAATTCATTGAAAAAATGTACGGTGGAGTGTAGTTTGACCTGCAACTATGAACGACAGTATATTTTATATGCCCCATGTTACACACGGCGAGTAATGTTTTAATCAGTTCGTTAGACAATTTATTTCATCGTTAATGTAGAAATAGAAACATTTGTTGGATTATCCAAATAGTTTAACAGCGGATACATAATGTTTTAAATAATAATTATATTTTATATGAATGACTTTCTGGCTGACACTACTTTTTGACACTGTATTAATGTAGACCGTAATAATATTTAATAATACTTAGTTTTGACATTTTAATATGAATTGTAACTACTATAAATTGAATTTGTACGCCTCTAAGGGCAAAACATGTATTGGACACTGATTTTAAACAATTAACATCTTGCATGCTTTTGTATGAATGACACATGTTTATGCAAATAAATTATCTTTATCTTTATGTTAAAAGTATTACATGAGACTGTATTTAATATAAATAACAGATGCAACTCAAGCTCCGCGCCAAAATGGAAAACAGTTGTGCCAATCTAAAAACTACAAAAAAACAAAAAATTGAATTTGGAACCATAAACAAATCATCCGTTCCCGATACTTTTTTGACTGAATGTAAATTCAGGGATGACACTGCGCGAAGTGAAGTCGAAAACCACAAAATATTTGGTTGACTTAAATTATCACGAAGAAGAACAATTGTTAAAGTCTACTCGATAGTAAACTCAATACTTTGCACGCCGAGCTCTTGTCTACATACACACACACATTCTTATGCACACATCCATTCACACACACTCACACACCTATTTACTTTTCTTTTCTTATGATGTTGTTAACTATAAGAATAGTTCTAAGGAAGCTCTATTTTATTACCATATATAAGACCTATATCTGTATGCACCTATGTTAACAAATAAAAGTGATTTGATTTGATTTGATTTGATTTAAAGGAAATCGCTATATTTTGACAGCCGCGACACAGGCTGTGCCTAGTGCGGTTGTCATTGTATACTGGATTAACATGTATGCTTTGGGCTGCTAAGAATTTTTATATATTTACTAGCTTCTGCCCGCAAATTCGTACGCATAATCCCGTTTCTCTCATTCCCGTCGATTTTCAGGACTTTTTTCTGTCATAAGAACCTTCTCCTGACAATAACAAACACAACAAAAAGAAAACTGCCGAATCGGTCTAGCCGTTCTCAAGTTCAGGTGTGACAACGGGAAACGGGTTTCATTTTTATATATATCAATTTATTTTGTTATTATTTCCATAAAAATTATTTCCATAAAAGTTTTTATACATAGTTTTACCTAACATACTAATCATGTTTTTCTGAATGGACAAATAGACTAACAAGCCTTAACAATCAATGTTAATATATAACGTATGATACGATTTCGACACCGATTGATCGATTACAATCGAATCAATACTACAAAGTTCACCGACCTCTAATTTACACACATCAATCGAATATAGTTTAATACACGTCATACAGTACCTATCTATTTGAATGATAACAAAAAAGTTTTTGCATTTAATGTTCGCAAACGAGAACCGTATTTATGTATTGAGTACATGTCCATACACCATATCAACCCTTCGAGGAAAATCGACCTCAGTAGTGTGCTATTGGCCTATGTCCAGTAAGAAACGGAAACAAATTGATGATGCTTATGATGCTGACAGATTTTTTTATAGCATAAGCCAGTAAACGAGCAGACGGATCACCTGCTGAGAAGCAATCGGCGACGCCCATGGACACCTGGAACATCAGAGGCGTTACAAGTGCGTTACCGGCCTTTTGGGGATTAGGAGTTTGAGGATCGTTGGGGATTCAGGGGTTGGGGAGATTGGGGAAGGGGAGGGTAATTGACTAATTGGGCCTCCAGTAACCTCACTCACACGACGAAACACAACGCAAGCGTTGCTTCACGTCGGTTTTCTGTGAGGCCGTGGTATCACTCCGATCGAGCCGGCCCATTCGTGCCAAAGCATGGCTCTCCTACACTTGCACTTCACATGCTCTCCAAGATGGATACAGACTGATGATGGTGAACGCTACATGGACTAATTATTTACCCTTGTACTGGTGCCGCGACGTATACGTATTAATTTATGACAACATGATATTAGGCCTCTTATCCCCGAAGGGGTAGACAGAGGTGCATTACGGCACTTAATGCCACTGTACAATGTAACACCCACTTTTCACTATTTACATTATGAGTTCCATGTAATAGGAGGTAAGTCTATTGCCACATACCGGGCACATTTCCGTGTACTGAGAAATTTTAAAACTCAGTATGATTTTGTGCGACCCGGGAATTTAACCCAGGATCCCTTGCCGAATAATTACGAATCAATGTATGATTTACTAGATAATAGTAGATAATTATAACAAACGTGAAGGTAGCATAATCACTATACAAATATTTATACTAAGGAAGGTCTATAGTTTCTACCGAGCTCGAGATAACGAGTATATATTTGTAGGAGAACAAAAAATGAATGGAGTCGATTATCATCCTAAATAAGGTTTGGAACGCGATACAATTAATCACTCGATTTATTAGCTTTTAAACGATACATGCCTTAGTCCGTAATCGCACGCATTTAGTTTTTCAGTGGCCATAGTAATACCTATAACGCTTTAATATTTTTAATTTTAGTAGACTGATAATGTCTGATGAAAATATTACTGGGTTTTTTAAAAATCTCAGTACTACCACGGAGTCTAGAATAGGCTCACCCCCTGTTACATGGGACTCATAACATAAATAGTGAACAGTGGGTGTTACATTGTACAGTGGCATTAACTGCCATAATGTGCACCTCTGCCTACCACTTCTGGGATATATCGAGCCTATTGCCATATACCGTGAACAATTCCAGACTCTGTAATACTGAGCTTTTTTAAAAAAGCCCAGTAATACTTTGCCCGACCCGGGAATCGAACCCGAAACCCCTTGCCCGGCAGCCGCAATTGCAACCACTCGGCCAACGAAGCAGTCATATGTATAATAGTTATAAGAATAATAGGAACTACATTTTGAATGATCCTAATGCTTAAATATTAAAGTGCAGTATTGAAATAAATTGTATGGTACCTAAACAAGGGGGCAATGAACTAAATTATCCTGTTTTTAAATATTTACTTACTTGAATAATTTTAATCATAAATATTAATTGTTGTATTATATTTATAATATGTAAATAGATTTTAGTTCAAGTCAATTTCAATAAAAAAGAAACTTTATTGTAGGCTTACATAGGTACTTAATTTACTTAACAAAGGAATGCAAAACTGTTTTAGTAATCTAAACCCAATGACCTAGTCTACAGGTTATAGTTCAACCAAGAAAGAATTGTTGGTAGGTACCTAAGTACCTAAGTATGTCGCGGAGAACCTAACGGGTAACCGGGGCTCCGGCTCGACGTGCAGGAGAAGGAACGGGGTGGTTTTTAGTCAGTAAGAGTCTGACACTCCCTTCCGCCTCACCCAGGCGGGAGCAGTCATTCGATGATTTTCCCCCCTTAAAAAAAAAAGTACCTAAGTATATATTAAAACCTTCTGTGAAATATACTAAATTAATTATTATGTTTTCGGTGGTTTCTTACTCACGTAACTGTTTGACGAGGAACTCGACTAGTTTCAAGCCATGCTAGAGGCTCATATTCATGCTATATGAGCAGCATTTCGCGACCCGCAACGCGGCGACAGTCTCACTGTTAATCTACAATGCCACGTCCAGTTTCTCGTTAAACCATTGCCTAAGTATATTTAATCTAAATAAAAGTATATATATAGAAATTACCGAAGAAATTTTTCTCGTCGGGTGGCTCATGCGATGCAAATAGTGCCTTTTTTTGTTGACGGGGGGAAACCTTCAAAAGGCGCCTAGCTTTTTGGGGAAAAAAGACTAGGGAGTGTGGGATTTTTACCCCACTAAAACCTCCCCGATGGCCACCATCCGCAACTGAAGGAGGCACCGGGTCCTCTTAGTAGACCAACCCCGGAGCCCCCACGGTGCAACGCCTGTTATGGCACCTCCCTATTGAGCAAATAGTACCTACAAAACGTCTAAAATTTTCACGAAAATTTTATTAAAACTAAAAGAAATATATACCTTATTTTTTTTTGTTTTTACTTTATAAAGTAAAAATCATAAGGACTACTACTTGTGATGTATACATCACAAGTAGTAGTTATGTAAGTATGGCAAGTTATTTTGCCGCGAGACGAAAACTAAATAGATTCCACGGTGTATAAACTAAGGTGTCAATAGACCATTAAGTGATTGGTCTACTCATTTGACGCTCTATACTCTATAGCATAAAGACCCCTTAAAGTATATTGACTTGATAGGTACCTATCACGCACCTAAAATACAAGTTTAATTATCACGTCGATAAAGATTAATTATTGTGTGTATATTATTAACTTCATATAATTTATTTTCATTGTTAGAAAAGCACGTCATAACAGACTTCATTATACAACACGATAGACTAATGATGTTTAATGAAATATATAATAATATATTTATAGAAAAAGTCACGTCATAATTCATATCGAATTTTGCAATGTTAATTAAATTTTCATAATATTATTGTTATTTGATAATTCATAAAAAAATTCTTCCGTTATTATTAAATTAATTTTAAGAAAAAAATAAAAATTATTATCATTAAGATTGATTTTTTTAATATTTTTATTAATTAAGCAGTAATTTAATATATAATTTATTGATTTATTAGTGGAAAATTAATTATTTTGAAATTGATATTTGAAGGCTACGGGTGCACTACGTGGAATACTTTATGTGCGCTTCGTTTGGGTGCGCTGCGTAGAATGTCTCATTATTAGTACTCAATACTCAATACTTTATTGCTTTTCACATGTATTACTTAGGTGGTAAACATAATTAGGACACAAAGTGAACCCTGTCGGGCACAACAACATAAGTTTTGGAGGGAGCACACTTGACATGTTATTCGGAGAATTAAAAAAATATAATTAACATAGAGGTACAATAGAATTAATATCAAATGGAATACAAGCTAAAGGTATAATTGAAATTGTAGTATTTAGGATTCAAGTTATTTTTTAAATCTCAAACAATCAAAATTAAATACTAAGTCACCGGTCAGTACCAATCTTAATATTCCTAATTAAAAAGTATAAGGAAGTGTTCGTCTGTCATCGCTTAGATCCGGTGCCTACTCTTATTTATTATCCACATAAATTGATTTATTCATGTAATTAATTTAATTACTTAACTTCATATTCATTAATTGGTCACAAATATTATTAACTTGTAGGTAGTAAGTGAATTGGAAACATCGAGAATAATTATCGTTAATACGAATAATATCGTTATTAAGTAAAAACGAAGAATTTTTGTTTTATGTATTTCATTTCGGAGTACGAAAACGTTTTCTATAAATTTAGTTCCCACAACATCTATTAAAACAATCAAGTTAGATTTTTCTTTAAACAATTTATGACACGACTTTCTGAATGTCTTATAATTTTTGGGTATTTTGAATATACACGAAACACCAATTCGTTTTCATACCTACAGGTATGAATTGGTATTTCTACAACGTATCGAAACTAGGTCTACAAAGTATCCAAATTACAAAATAACGAAACTACAAAGTATTGAAACTTAGAACCATTATTCATTCCATCAGAAAAAAAGTAATCTACAGAGTGATATTATATTAAAACACATGTTCTAAATGTAAGCAGTAATACCCATATTACTTCATCTACCAAGCCCCCAAACTATCAACTTTTCTAATCACCACCGGCACTGACCGTCACCAATCAACACTAACTGCATAATGGCTGTATAATTATATCCATCATTGTCGCTATGACGTCATTACTTTTGTTATCCAACTCCAACACAGAACTGTTATCTATTTACTGAATATTGTCTGCGAGACTATGAGCTGTCAAGTAAAGTCTCATTAGGGTGTAATAACTATCATGAGACATACTAAATTAGATTGAAAAAGACGGCTCTGTTAGCCCAAAGCTCTACCAGTTTCAGGTCACACGGGGTCTCTTATTCATTAGATCGTAAGTTTGTAGCACGGTGTCTCTAATGACATTGTATAGTAAGTGCACCGCAAGACGTCTATCTACCCAGAACTTTCTGGTCCACCTGGATTGTATGACCTGGATTGGATGGCACTAGGGCGCTTCCAAATGGCTGATTTAAAAGTCTCTAGGAGAGCCCTATGTTTAGAAGTGCACATATTGTGACCAGAATAATGATAACGTCAATAAGATAACTATTTACCTACATAGGATTTTTTTTAATGGGGTAAAATCATCAAGTGGCTACACCCGCCTATGTTAGACGGGAGGGAGTGTCAGACTCTTACTGACTAAAAACCACCCCGTTCCTACTCCTGCACTTCGAACCGGAGCTCCGGTAACCCGTTAGGTTCTCCGAGACGCCGTATTGGCATCAGCCCTATTGAGCCCCCATCCGTGGCGTTCGCATCCGTCCCATTCTTTGAGGCGCGCGCGGAACGCGTCGCGCCGTACGCTCGGGACCTACATAGGATTAGCACCATAATTGTCAAAAAGTAGGTACCAAACACATTTCAAAACAAACCTTTTCTGTCTATCCCTTCGAAGATTTCAAAATTTCTGTTCTATTATGAATGGCCAGCTATTGTTGAACTAGATAAGCATGCTTTCTATTAGACAGTTGTTATCTCTGACGTGTGTATGATGTATGACTCCATTAAGGTTTGTGAATGGCTTGGAAATAAACTACCAACTACGAGTTACTTAGCCTACATATCGTTTGGACTTATGCTCGTATAACGTTTAGTTCATGTCGTAGTTTGTTTTGAAGGATGAAAGAACCACGAAATTTCGGAACACAAGTACACAGACTGCCTCGTTGGCCGAGTGGTCGCATGTAAGACTGTTCGAGGGGCTAGGGTTCGATTCCCAGGTAGGGCAAAGTATTACGGAGTCTGGAATCGTGCCCGGTATATGGCAATAGACTCACCCTCTATTACATGGGACTTATAACATAAATAGTGAAAGTAGGTGTTACATTGTACAGTGGCATAATGTACACCTCTGCCTACCCCTTCGGGGATAAAAGGCGCGATGTTATTTTAAGTACACAGACTATGTGATCAATAATAGGTGCTAATATAGCTAAAATATTGCCTAAAAATACCAATGTTTGTATAGATTTAGAAAAATAGGTAATCGGTCGGACAGTCAACGGAATATACATAATTCTATTTCTTTTATAAATGGCCTCTAATGAACTCTACCAAGCTATCTATAGAACTAATACATGTCACATAACACGTTTGTTTAAAACCTACAACGAACAAACACGTATATAAAACATAATATCGTATTACGTAACTCTAACCACGTACAGTCAGCTACAAAAATGGCGCGACCAATATCAGGGACCACCTCGACGCGTGCCTATACCCGCGACTTTGGTACGTGATCTGCGTACAAATACGATATAAGTACTTACACGGTACCTTTAATTACGACTAAGTCTTATATTTAGATAACACTATCTAAGTATCAATACTTAGACCTTGTTTAGATTATCGAACAATGTTGCGGATTTGTAGGGTATTTTGTGTTAATTATAGTGTAGTTTTATTATGACGTCACGATTTTTACTTCCCGAAGGGGTACGCAAAGGTGCAGATACAAAATGTACTACATGGGTGAATATCCCAGGCGCTAATTTTACGTGTCCACGTTGAGAATCATGGTGTAAAACCATGGCATGCTTCTTATATTTTTTTATAGTGAACTACTTAACTTAATCTAATTAGGGCCACATTTTTTTTAAATAGGCTTACCTGTGGAATCTGTGGAAAAATAAATAACTTTAAAATTCAAGTTTGGTGGCTTGTCCTAGCTCCATTTTTTGATATAAATGTATTTACCAAAGAAACAATTTAAAGTGAAGTAAAAAACAAATCATTACATTAGTATATGCATAAGACACACTATCTAAAAACAACTAAACCATATTATAAAATTGATTTTAAAAGCACAGGATACTCGATTTAAATTTGTCCTTGAAAAAATCATAATTTTGGTAGCACTTTTTCAAGTTACATTTAGCATGAAGATTCGTGTGTGTGCGATCAATCGCGTTTTATATTCTGTATTTGTCAATCTTGCGCTGGTAGTGGCAAGTAACAGGTGTGTGCATAGTGCTGTGATTTCTCGCCAAAAACGTAAGTATCATCTTGGGTCGAACAGGGGACAAGAATTTTTCAATTTTGGTGGATCGATTTGCTGTTGATTCTTAAGTGTTTTAATAGTAAGCCACGTATTGTAGGTAGTCATTTGGGTAAGTTACTTATTAGTGATACTTATTCTATTGTATCTTAATAACTGTATTTTTTAAGATTTTTTTTATGCCTGGTTTCAATTTTGGTGGCTCAATTTTGGTGTCTTTGGTGGCAATTTTCGCCATCAAAATTGAAAATAAGCCACCAAATTTTAAGTATGTACTGTTTATATATTATTTTTGCATTTAAATACAGTTTTTCACTACAGATTGATTATGTGAAGGCCTTTGACAGGGTATGGCACGACAGTCTAATCGGCAGGCTTCCTGCATATGGACTTCCTACTGGTCTGTGCAGATGGATAGCAGACTTTCTGAGGGATCGGTCAATACGAGTATCGTATCGATGGCTGCTCGTCTGACCAATCGGTATTAATGCCGGCGTCCCTCAGGGGTCAGTACTTTCAGCGACGCTCTTTTTGCTGCACATAAACGACCTGCTTAAGCCCGGTATCTTTGGGTATGCAGATGACAGCACAGTTGTTGAAAGGTATGTGTCCGGTGCGCGGACTAGCGGAACACAGATCCAGTCTTTAAGAGAATCCATGGTCGAACGTTTGAACTCGACCTTGAAGGCGGTGTCCGACTGGGGTGACGCCAACTTGGTTAGGTTCAATGCTAGCAAGACCCAGGCGTGTCTATTCTCCGCCAAACGGAGTCAATTTCCGCTGACTCCTACTTTCGGAATGTATCCGTACCGATAACCGATCGTCTTGAGCTTCTTGGTGTAACTTTGACGCCCAGACTCAACTTTGGCTCCTATATAGAGTCAAAAGCGCAACTGGCTGGTAGGAAGTTGGGTGTCCTATGGATGGTGAGACGGTACTTCACGCCGAAACAATTGTTGAGCCTGTACCAAGCACAGGTTCGGTCCTGTATGGAGTACTGCTCTCATCTTTGGGACGGCTCGGCAAAATATCAGCTGGACGCGTTAGAGCACATTGAGAGGCGTGCCAGGAGGCTCATCGACGATGATGCGCTTGTGAAGGCTCGGCTTCAAAGCCTCGAACACAGGCGTAAGGTTGCAAGCCTTTCGGTTTTCTACCGGATACATTTCGGGGAGTGTGCGGGGGAATTGCACAACTTGATTCCCCCTAGTCCTTTCCATCATCGTACCACAAGACAATCCGCGAAGCGTCACCGATTCATGGTAGATGTTCCGCCCACACGCACGAAGCGCTTCGCTTCAAGCTTCCTTGTGCGTACTGCTAAAGAGTGGAATTCTTTGCCAGAGTCTGTATTTCCTGAAGGGTATAACCTGGGAGTCTTCAAGGCCCGAGTGAATAGGTTGCTTATGGGACGACGTGCTCCATCGTAGACCGCATCATCGCTTACCATCAGGTGAGATAGTGGTCAAACGACGCCCAATCAAATATAAAAAAAAATGTATTATGTATATATCTAAGTATACGTTACTATTTTATTTGTTTCTCTTCTGTTTGTTATATTTATTAAATTGCACATGCCAGGTTATTTTTCTGCACTACTCTAAGGTCGACCGGCTGTTATGTCGATACCTTAGTTTTATGTAGATACTTAGCAATAGATTTGACCTATTATTATTCGTATAAGAGTAATGAATTAGTTATACTTACCTATTTTTCTTACTTTTTAGAATGCCAAAACAGACTAGAAAAGAGAGGTTGCTTAAAAAAATAATGGCAGAAAGAAAAACAAAAGAAA
The DNA here is from genome assembly GCA_902850265.1 of Spodoptera littoralis. NCBI lineage: Eukaryota > Metazoa > Arthropoda > Insecta > Lepidoptera > Noctuidae > Spodoptera > Spodoptera littoralis. The sequence continues at coordinate 10,434,556 of LR824545.2, forward strand.
GAATAAATTACGGAAAAGAAAGAGGGATAGATATCATGAGAAGAAAAAAAGGTAAACTGGCTTCTCAGAAACTAAAATCCCAACGCAAGCATCGCGCTTTGCATAAAAAACAAAATATATCAACGAGAATATTAATAAGCAGCATACCTTGTTTCAAGAAATTTACGTCCACGAACAAGTCGTGATTGTAGTAGTCCAGATGCTCGCACCAAAAGTAATAATAAAATGAATTTGCAACATCAATACTCCGACAGCTTACAGCCGACCACAAGTCATATTACTCCAAGTACCTAAGTCACAAAATCTTCGCACAAGTAGCCATGCTGAACTTACAGCGCTGTCATCCCCAACATCTCCATGTGTCAGCAGTATTGATATTTGTAATGTTTCCATATTATGCCCTGATAGTCCAACTTCAGATACATCAATAACGTCAGTGGACTTTAAACGTGCGTTTAGGAATAAGTTCCGACGGTATCAAAAATGCAAAGCCAAAGAGATAGAGATATTGCAGCGAAGGATTTCTGAACTCAAGAGTTAAGAGAGAGAAGAGTTAAGAGTTTATTATGTTTTGGTTTCTTAGTTTTGTTGAGGAAATTTTTGTTGTTTGACAAGTAATTTTGCTCAAAATAAAAATATTGTTTTATGTCTACACTCATAAATTATCATTACGAGTTCATCAGATAGTTAAATAATAATAAATATTATCATAACAAGAGTGAGTTTTATTAACTGATGGAGTTTTTGGTCATTCCCGAGTATTTCAGACATTGGGCTTTATTAGTGAGGTTTAAGTTTGTGACAAAAACTGATTTTTAATGTATTGTTTTAAGCACTCTCAATTTTGGTGGACAAATATCAATTTTGGTGGCTGCACTAGTCTTTCAACTCAAATATCTCAAAAAGTTACCGGGATATTCTCAGACCTCATGAAGATTCCTAAAGCTTGAGCCTTCTATTTTTGTACCAGGTCAATACTTTTCACGAAAAGTAAAGAAAAAATTTCGCCACCAAAATTGACAAAAATATGCACTTGTTGATATTCACCCACATATTTTTTACCCGTTATATCGGATTAAGTCAATTTATGTTCAAAACTCAAAACAGTGTTAAACTATTACACCTACTATTGTGTCTCTCTGCATCACCCTAAGGTTGACTGTTAGAGAATGCCACTAGGCATTAAGTCCGCCATTGTATACAAGAAGTGTAAATAAATAAATAAATTAAGTAGCATAACATAACATCACACCTTTTATCCCCGAAGGGGTAGGCAGAGGTGCACATTATGCCACTGTTCAAACTGCGTATCATTAATGAGAATTTATCGAATAACTTAAAAGACACCAGTGATACTTTTGCATAACCGCATAGACCCGTGACCAACGAGACAGGTAATTGAATACTCTGACATACCAAAATGATACGGCAACGACATACCTAATTGAAAAAAAATTAAAAAGTGACTGAAAAACAACAAAAAAATACAGAAAAAAATATAACCAATTAACATTCAGTGCATAAGCATGCAATTATTTCAGGGTGACACTTTACACCTCGTTTCACATATTACTTCGTCGAAAACATTGTTGTATATCCATATGACATTTCACATAACTACTTATACAACGGAATCAACAATAAAGTAAACGTTTATTACATTAAACCAGCAGTTTACCACAACTTGAATGTCAAGCAATAGTATTTACAAACAAACTGACCGTACAATTATCTTAATATCTCATCAATGTGTTATCAAGATTGTGTTTAACTTGGATTAAAAAGTGTTAATTGTCCCCGAAAATATAGTCGGCCATTTTGGTACTATCGATAAATGTGATCTTGACATGGATTTTTGATGCTTACTGTACATAACTGATTTTCAGTTCGACTTTTATTACGAAAAATAGTAATAAAACTTAGTCTAAATAAAGACTACACTAAATGTATGTACCACATGAGGTTTGACTGAAGACTTAATATTATCAATTCATTGAGCATTATGTAAGTTGCGTTGATCAATCTACTAACTTGTTATTAATATTATAGTACCTAATATTCGTTACTCTAACCCTTCAACTGTCAATTTTGACATAACAAATGACAGAAGATGTCAGCGTTCATCAAACGTCACCAAGAGCCGTCAACGATTTGTTTTGTTTGACACAGCAAACAAAAAAAATTAAAGGTCGTATTACACGGAAACTAAGTCGAGTAAAAAGCAAAAAATATGACGCAAACTACTACAGTCGCCATTGACGACAGATGCTAATGTTATTACTTAAAGAACAATACATGACAGCGACGTATATGACAGTTTGACGTATGTCAATAAAAAGTATAACAAATGGTGACGGCGGTGGCGTTGTCCGTCCCAATTTGTCTCTATGATTTTAATCTGCTTCTTCTTCTGAATTTCAATATTGAGGCCCTATAATTCTTTTATAATTGTGCGTCAGGTAATGTTAATATATATCTCTTATTTTTCTCTTATCTAACTCCAGAAGTGTAGACAATGATGGCACCTATTAGTTCTCTCTCAACTCTTCTTCTGTCAGTTGTGCCATTAGGGATGCTCATAAGGATTATTAGGGCTGTCCATAAGGACCTATTGGAAGTATGTAGTTCCATATTTAGTACTATCACTGAGAATTTCTAGAAATACAGTTGGTTATCAAATCAAAAATTTTGTACTGAGTCATCCAGTCATTTTACGATCTTTCCCAGAATAACAAAATAAAAAATTGAAAACATTTTTTATCTGTCATTTATTTATGTTGTAATGTAAGCGATGGTACCTAAAATCAACACTGCACTGTTATTAAGAATGAAAGAAATATATTTATAGCTAAAGTTTCGATAAAAATGGAAAGTTGTGAAAGCATTCATTGGGGACAGATGTGTAACTACGTCATTGGTGTGACGTCATCGGTTGCATAATATGCTGATCCCGTTAAAATGGTAATGGATTCAGATCCATTCATATGTTACAATCAGTATTTTCTCGTCTTTGAAGTTTTTCTTTATAAACATGGTGTGCTGATGTGACGTATCTATAGTTCTGCACTTTTTAGTGCTAGCGTAGTAAGCTACTTTTATTTCATTGAACAGTATCTGAACTCAACTCTTTGTAAGTGCGACTGCCAATAAAGAGGTCATATTTTGATGCCTGAACCAGAAAACATAGAGTTTTTCATAAATAAATCAGTTATTTTTTTAATATGGAATGCAGAATTGACTGTGTTTTATTGCAATGAACTCTACATTTATAATAATTGAACTTCATCATCAACTGTCTATAAATGCCCTCTGCTGCAAAGTCCATTCTCACACGGAGAAGGTTTTGAGCATTAATCACCACGCTTGCTCAATGCGGGTTGACAATTTCAAACTTATAATTAGGAATTATAAGCCCAAGTTTTCTCACGATGTTTTCCTTCACTGTTTGTCAGTGGTGTCTAAATAATCTTAGAAAGTAAATTTACATATAACTCGGAAAAAGTCACATTGGTACTAGCCGAGGGTAAGTTGCGAAGCCACACTCATGCATGAGAAGCGAGTGCCTAAACCTCCGGGCCCCTTCGACATGTATTTGATGAAATGTGGATATTTGCAACATTCCTACTCTTTACAGAAGTATACGTGATATTAAGTATATATGTTTAAATTAAACAGGCGTGAGAAATATACAATGATGTGAAATACGTCACATATTTACTTACGATGGTATATAACTAATGTTTGCTTTTTACTTGTATACTTTGTTCTCAGGTTCTTTCAAGTAGTGATTGATTGTTTGATTATAAAAACAATGAACTCTCATTTACGACCTTTTGGTTTTTATTTTAAGTGCCATTTTCTGTTGATTTTGTTCTTTCAAGATCCGGTTGTTATGTCAGTATCTACTTCCTTTTGACTTTTAATGTATTAGAGTTGCATAAGGTGCACAATTTCTTGTTTCAAGCGATTAAAACCTAGTATTCGGGTTTAAATGGTTTCCTTGCCCATGTCTATACTCAACAACATCATCATAATATACAAACCACAGATGACGAATAAGAAAAACGTTCAAAGAATTTAAGAATCAATCTAAATACAGTGTTTAGCATACAAATCGTTGTGATGGTAGCCAGTGTACGGTTAACTGACGGTTATGGGAGAATTAACTGCAGTTTAGATAACACTGTTCGCGTGTCTGTCTGTGTATGGGTAGGATAATGGCGTTACTTGTTATGTTGTTGTAGGTACTTAGTTACAGTGTGTGGTTTTGCTAAAAATGTTTGAGGTCAGGCCTTTTTGTTTGAGAAATATTTCATCTCATTTGTAGTGGTTCAACAATGAATTTTTGCAAGCTTTTTCCAAGAGATTTTGTGTAGATGTTTGTTCAAAAATGTTGTGTAAATAATAAGGTAATAAGTTTCTATAATCTTTTTCAATATAATAATATTCTACGTATTCCAGTTTTGCATTCCCACAAATATTTTGTAGTTTGTAATTACTTATAGAATATCCATTTGAACTTTATTCATTCAGGTTATTATAGTGACGCTCTATAAGGTATTTAGCGTCATTACATTACAATATATAGGTATGTATACATCACGCTAATATTTCATTGAAGTTTTAGTTATGTACACAAGACTAACAATTACTTAGAACAATAATTAAGCAAGCTCAAGAAGCTCAATAACCGAAATACACCATTATATGACCTAGCCGCTAAATTCACTAAAATAATCATACCCAACCACGCCATAGATAATTCTAGAACATAATATTTATACGGCCTAAGTCTGCTTACACCCTTTATGTAGATTACAAACATGAACTAAATGCCTTATAAACGCATTTAACATGTATGTGCTACATACGGCCGTACACCTAATGCCTAAGCTAACACGTCCACTTTACATAGAGAGTACATAAAGCTATGTACTATTAGAATAGTTTTGTAGAACATTGTATCATGAAAACATATTAAACTTAATAGAAATTGATTTTGACTATGCACTAAAATGATAGTCTCGGGTGTGATTTTTGGGTTGAATAATGAATTATTGTAACAGGTTCAGGTTTAACTAAAATCGCGGGTTACTACAAGGCAAGATGCTCGGAGAACCTAACGGGTAACCGGGGCTCCGGCTCGACGTGCAGGAGAAGGAACCGGGTGGTTTTTAATCAGTAAGAGTCTGACACTCCCTCCCGCCTCTCCCAGGCGGGAGGAGTCATTCGATGATTTTCCCCGCTTAAAAAAAAGGCCCCTGCGCAAAGATGGCATGCAAAATCGTCAAACGTTCAACATTTTGAAGCTTTTCTTATTATATTCACGTAAGTACCCCGCTATTTTTAGGTAATTTAGTATGTCTTAGGATAGTTATTATAAAAATCATGTGTTATGTAAAAATATCACGGAACTTGAAATTCTGTTCGGTGTATAGCAATTGACTCATTCTCCATCATACGGAGAAGGTTTGAGCATTAATCACCACGCTTGCTCAATAGTCAATACGGGTTGGCGATTACAAACTTATAATTAGAAATTATAAGACCAGGTTTCCTCACGATGTTTTCCTTCACCGTTTGGCAGTGATGTCTATTATAATCTAAGAAAGCACATATAACTCGGAAAAATTCACATTTATATTTGCCGTTGGTAGGTTTCGAACCCGTCTTAAACCCCCGGGCCACGACACTATAATTGTAAACATTGGGTCGTAAATCGTATAAATACTATTACCTTTACGTGTATTTATTGGAAAAAGGGGGGCAAAAAAGCACACTGGTAACCTCATAGAAAGCAATCAGCGACGCCCGTGGACCTTCGCAATACCGAAGGAGTTACATGGCGGAATTCAGCAATCGGTGTTGTTCTAAGGTCTAATGAATGTACTTAATAGAATGTATAGAATTCATAACATATACTTATGGTCTATACCCTCTCAAATTAAAAGTAATAACCTTGTTTTTTAGTCCACAAGAATCAATTCAACGAATCAGGGAGTCCAATTAGAAGCAATAAAGCATTAAATAATACGATCAGATTGTCAAATAGACACAATTATTCTGACATTTCGTAACCGCAGCCATTAGTGCTGCAGTTTTTTTGTTAATGTTAATAAATGTCAATCGGGTTCGTGTATTTTGTTTATTTGATCGCTGGACTAAATCGTGGTTAGGTTTAGATTAAGTCATGTGGTAACAGTGAAGTGAAATAAATTTTTCAACACCCCCTACTTTTTCTGCCAGTATCGTAATAGCAGACGAAGACGAAGAAGTTTACTTTTTGTGCTGTTTTTCACTTATTGAAGGTTGAGCCCCACACTAGACTTTACTCCTGTGTCGTGGGTACGTTTACAAACATAAAAATTCACACACATAATGAGACCCAGACCCGAAACAACTTTGTGCTTCACACAAAGAGTCACTCCATGCGGGAATAGAGCCCGCTATACGGTAGCGCGGCAGCCAGTTGCCCAGCCACCGCGCCAACCGTTCCACCAAAGTTGTATTAAAATATCGTTTCATCTCAGTCATTTTACAAAGAATTTGTAGAAACAGAACTATACATAAGCGCGACCTAAAATTGAGTGACGTTTGAGTATTTCAGCGATATTCGTGAGTTTGTGTGTATCTTTGTTACTCAATAACATCAAAACAGTTGCAGGATATCAGGATGAAATATGGAACAAGGATAGATTATGTTTGTATTGTAACTTTCGTGGGACATAAGTACTAAATAAATTATTATGTTTTCGGCTTACTCACGTAATTATTTGACGAGGATACCACGAATGGAAGAAAGTGCGCGTGAATCACGGCAGAGGGCACGCTGGGCCCGCAGACTCGAGTAGCCAGTAGCAGCGCGACAGTAGCCGCATCGCGGGTCGCGAAATGCTGCTCATGAATATGAGCCTCTAGCATGGCTTGAAACTAGTCGAGTTCCTCGTCAAATTATTATGTGAGTAAGCCGAAAACATAATAATTTATTAAGGATAGATTATGGTCTAAAATAATACATAGACTACGTTTATCCCACAGGTAAGCGAGTGAAGCCGCGGCAGAAGCTAAAATACACAAAGGCAATCTCTGTACCGGCTGTCAAGTTTGTGAAGTAGCACATACCAAGGATTGATGACCATAGGTATCGTATGTATCGTGTTTTGCTAATTCATCTACTTCTAGACTTAATATGGTTTATCAATTTTAACTTTAATTGTACTTCTATACGTTTGATATCCATATTAGATACTTCCCTATAAAAAACGTGATAAGACCTTATAGTTTGTTTAATTCCCGGGTCAAGAGTATTATCACACTTACAAATTCAGAGAAGCATGAAGTTTATAATAATATTATGAATAAGGTGACGCTTTAAGATCTATTAACTAAAAATTACTTCGAACAGTAGGTTTTATTGTCTCTGAATAAGAAATGGATAAAGTCGTATTTAAGTTGAAACTCAGAGTCTTTAAATCAGTATTAAATGGTGGTTATAAGGAACATCATCAAGTTAATCGTTACTCAAAGCAGTTTTATAATTTTCTTCCAAGGTCATATCGTAGACAGTTTCTGCAGTTTTAATCGTTTTTTTCTTTATTTCTATATACAATTCGGAATTTGCAACGTTATGATACATCTCAGTATTTGTAGGTACAGTATCTACTTCATAACTTAAACAATTACTTATTTTATTATTATTAATTATTGTTCTTTAAAAATCCCCTCAATGTTTTTCTCTTCATCAATCATGCGAAAACCTCGTGGTACTCCAATGGCCTAGTGATAAACATTGCAGCAGGGCAACCAGTGACAGGCGACAGGTTATCATTTCACCGATAAACAGTTATCACGTCAATAATAAATTAGAAAAACAGACTGGTCTGGGTTACATTTCTGAAGGAAAAAGTTAAGGTCTTGAAGATTAGATCTCATAAAATGATGCAGGAAATGAAACAACATCTTCATATTATCTTCAATGACCAGAACCACCTTCAAGAAACGAAGAATGACGACATAACTTAGGTATTTCCCTAATCAAGATCTGCAACTATTCATTCTATTCGAAGTAACGAAGCTTTATTCAAAATCAATGATATATGTACCTAGTAAAAGCAACAAAAATTGAAAGCGTCTACAATTGCATCCCACGATGCAATTGTAACCCCAAAACACGACAGACTAGTAAGAAAAGTAAAATATTTCCAACGCTATGCGATTTAGCTATCATCAACTGTTTAAAGAGGTTCCTTCAAATCCACTTCATCATCCGAAAATGAACAAGGACAACGGCATCATAGGCATTTGACCTTAAACTTCAATTTAAGTTCCAAAATAGAACTTTGATGACTTGCATTACTGTCTCATTTCAAAACAACTGACATAGCATCTCCATAACCAATAATAGTCCTTATATTGTTAAAGTAATATACAAATAATACGTCTGCATACTATTTAGCGTTCATTACGCATATACAAAGATATTTCAGTTCTTGTGTATTGAACAATTCATTGTTTTACTACAAAAGTTGAAATGACTCAAGCTCTGAATGGGTTTGCATCGAGACTGAGGGCAGTTTGACTTATTTTTGTTAAAAGTATCCTTATGTTTTTTCCTGAACAAGTGGTACCGATATGAGCGTACATTATTCTAAAATTTTGCTTTTAGTCTAGATTTAATAGTAGTTAGCCTCTTACTGAACATCAGACACATTTTCAGACTTACATTTAAGCAAATTTTATACTATCACAATGCTAAGCATAATATTGTTAGTACAGAGTCTAAATATAAAAATATACACGTCATCATTTATCGGGGTCTTAGGGAATTTTCCACATTTTTTTTCTGATTAGAATAAATTCTTATATATGTTACAAGAATAAAGTCCAGTTTCGCGTGTACTTGTGAGACGGTTGACACCAATATCAAGTCAGACAGAATACAAGAGGTTATCAAAGTGTTAAAGTCGCAGACGACCGTTGCATAATTTGAGTCTGGTGTCCATTTGTATGTGTTTTCCAATTAAACGCACTGTGTTTGCTGTGTTAGAAAAGAGGGCATGTAAATATTGATGGCACTTTATTATTTAGAGCAGATGAAACTAGAAATAAAGATGAAGATAACTTCTATTTAAAATAAACGAAAATACTGAAAGATACACATTGTAATAAAGATACCAATTTTTAATTAAATAGTATAAAAAATAGAGAACCAAAATGACTGAAAGCTGTTGTGTCTACGGAAATGAAACATAAATCATTTTTGAGGCTAAAGAAGAAGCTTATCAGTCTCGAAGTTAAAAATGTACTCAACTGTGGCAAAATTGAATCAAGTAACACTACCTCTAATATATTTTCATAGACTTGAGAATTTGAATCCGTTAGCTATGAATAAGATACTGATACTGCCAGAAACATAATACTAGCCGATCATGATTTCTTTAATATAAAGTTACCAAGAATTTTTGGCTCAACCTTACAATGGAATTTAAGGTCTCATGATTCACAGCAATTAACGTCCAAACCAATAAGAGAATCTTGTTCTACATTAATATCTTTATTACATCCATCCATCGCTTTATTAAATAAAGCACTAACATGTTACAGTTTGACTATTTCATCACGTTTTATCTTATTGACTTTATCGCTAACCCGGATTTGAATGTCATTTAGTATTTCAATACTAATTTCAACTCCAATTTTATTCGTATTATTTGTTTCTATATTCGTATACTTGATCCTTAGTTCAATAAAATTCGTTTTATGTTCTGAACATGTTTTTAGGTTATCTTCATTAAGGCTAATGTTGTCTTGTCTGGTAGCGTCATTTTGATAAGCCGATTAATGGCTGAATTTAATAACTGATCTCAATATTTGGATTATGATGTTTTTTGATATTAACTGTGTGTAGTTTCTATCAAAAACTTAAAAATCGATTCAGGGATATGATATAGTTACTTGGTTATTTATTTGGGCTGTTCATTTCCAATGTACTGGTTCTAATCGCCTCATTATTTTTTTTTAGATTTATCTAAACTTAATTTACTTTGCTTTTCACTATAAATATTTGTGTCGTTCTATGGTATATGTAGGTTCTAGCCACTAGAAACGTGACCAATTTTCGAAGATCAATTTACCGATAATTCTAGAGGTACTATCTAGTTATGCTTATCCGAAGTCAAACAGAGAAAGTTGGTATTACATGGAATTTTCAAAAATGAAAGTGACATTACAACTTTAGCAAGCTCACGACTTGTCTTGTTCGGATCTCTTTTTATATCTGTATCATATACGACATAAAACGTATACACCTTTTCATCATTGTCGAATACGCATTTCTGATTATTTTTTGCAACATATATTTGAACTGAGTTAAATAACTTTGGAGGCAAAAAATGGTCTGCTAAAATCAATTTAGATCATTATCCGTAGCTTTGTGTTTGTTAAACGGTTCTAGAAAATCTATTTCTATATCTTAATTTACATAATATTTAAATTGATTATCTTTATTTTAATGATTAAAACTATTCATATCATCATTAAGCATAAAATATTCCTCCACATGAAATGGTTTGATACGTCTCCGCTGCTTCATTTACTGTTTGTATCCAGGTCTGAAATCTCAACTTAAATTCGTTATTCTAATCTTTATTAAATTGCAAGTAAATAATTTAATGTCAAATGCGGTTCGAAATTATACAAACACAATTTTCGGCGATGTTGATATTTATTTTAGAATGAGAGTCTCATAATAAGACTTGTCTGTATAGATTCATCCCATTAACCTCTCTCTAATACTTTGTTTAAATAAATTCAGTGCTTAACTAAAATAACAGATTAATACAAATACAAACGAAATGGTAACAAGCAAACGTTTTATTCTAATTCTAGTGAATATAGTAACTTATTCAACAACTACGCAGTTACCAGTCTTAGTAACAAAATTAATTAGCTTTACAACGACTGTCTGCTCGACCTATTGTATAGATGTTACGCGTAGGTAGTTGTTCCACAAAAATAAAAATGTACATTTGAATTTGAATGATTGTTACAACAGTTTTTCCATAAAAGAATGCCAGTTGTATGTAGATTTTTTAAATCTTCCATAAGCATGACCAGATACCGTGAACAGGCCTTGTTTCAGCACTCATATGTTAGTCATCTGATTTATTATTTCCTTTCTTTAAATTTTGTATATTACCTTCATTAATTCTTCTTCCATCTGCTTCATAATTTTCTTCCATTCATTCATAACCAACATTCTTATTATCATTTGTTTCTCAAATCAATTACTAAATCTGTAATCAATCTGAAATCATCATTCACCTTTCAATAACATGTCCAATTGTCAATAAATACATGATCGCGACTCTCGCAGATGTCTGATTGTCTTCAATCAGTATTAATGTAGTACGATCACAATGTAATTCAATAAACGCAATCGAATAATGCTATTGTTGTTTGATTTCTTTGCTCTTGTTTGCCATTAATTAATCATTGAGAATCACGACAATTGCTATATTCCCATGGTTGAATTATTGTACTATTGTTTTGTAAATCAATCGTGAAATGTAATGGTTTTTACTAAAACATTGATTTAAAATGGGATTATTACCGAATCTTTTTTAACAGAAAACGCAAATATAAAAACGATAGATAATATTAAAGATAGAAATAAAACAATTACATATTACTAAGAAGAAAATCCATCTAATTTAACACTGTCACAGTTTAACATAGAGGTAGTTAAAATTCCATGAGCACAAGTGACAACTACTAATGCAGATACGTAACATCCAGAAATAGAATAATAAACGAATCCAGAAGTTGCCAGGATAATAGACCATGAACGGAAGTGTGGACTTGAACCAAGTGGCGTGGGAGATGATGAGATGAATCTCTTAAAAAAAGAGGCCGTAATTGAAATCACATTAGATATTAGACCGACTGTTTAAGTGGAAAAAGCTATCATAAATCGGTTTGGATTAAAGCCAAATTCCATTAACTGAGTTAGAAATTAGGTCAAATGCAATATGGATAAATTATGAAATTATATGATGTGAGAAGATTAATAAAAACGCTAGGTAAGTATTTTTGTGTCTGCCTTGTATCAGTCTGTTGTACCATTTGTGCTATTTAAGAGAGATCAGTAGCATTCTTTTAAATTCCGTATCAGAAACTATAAATTCTTCATCACTTATAATATCTAAGATCCAATTTTCTCTTTTAGTGTTCCATGTGCAACTACTCATATTTCGATCAACATTTGTATAAGTTTTTAGTCCAGAATTAAACGCATACCATCATGCTTTATTCTAAATAAACATATTTTTCACACCTCGTATTTTTAGACTATATTTTTACATTGTTAGTATCACGTGTCAGCTATTAAAGTCATCATGAAAAAGAAAATCACGCTGCAGCTACATGAACGCCAATTAATGGATATTGACCCATGAAACTTAACATCGTTAATAATTCTCATGTTTATTGCTTTGGCCTTAAGGTTTATATTTGACTGGTCTGATTGTTTCGTCCTTGCTAGAACAATAGAGGTAGCAGTATAACCATGTTTTAAACAAACTGAAGATAAGAATATTGTTGTTTCGGAATATGAATCTTTCCAATATTTAGTTCTCTTATGTATTCAGTAAAATTGTCACGAGGTCACGTAATTCGCATTGAAGATATTGTCGTTGTGAGTCAAATGTTTAAGTTTCGAATGCTGTTATTTTCTGTTTACGTTTTAAGCTTGTATTTTGGTCAGTAACATTGACTTCTCTAAATGGTCTATATTTTTTTTTTTATTAAATATACCATTTGTATTTCTTTTTGCAAAAGATGTACATTTTCCTATCACTTGTTTATATTCACATTTTGTTTATTCAGAATAATTTTACCAGCGAACACAACACCTACAGAGGAATTTATAATAATTAATTACTGTATCAACAATGAACTAATTTTAATTGCTATGACGCAATTGTATTTGTGACGTAATATATTGATGACAATATTAATTGGAATAGTCATGGCACAAACACTGTTAATTACATTACCATTTAGAACATGGTGGAAATATTTGAAGCCAATAATTCAGTTTTTAGTCTTGTATGTAATACAGTTAAAATATTCCTTCTTCCCAATGAACACTAAAGGAAGATTTACTAAAGAAGATAGTAGACATAAAGATGATGATAAAGGATCTATATAAACAAATAAACATATAAAACAAGATGTGAAGATGTTCGCAGAAACACATGTAATGACAAAAAACATGAATCCATAAGATCCTACAATTCTAACAGCCCTACGTCATTTTATAGAAGTCATTGCAAAGGTCGTACTTGATGATTTCCATAAACATCACAGAAATAACAGCAATCTGCATTACAGGTATATTATCTACGTCATCGTTATTACCGCTGATGCAGTCAGAATCGAGAAAACCTGTTTTAATTGTGAACTTCTTAGTAGTGATACGAAGTTAACGTTTTCTATAGAGGCTGGGAGAGCCATGCATCGGAACGAATAGGCCGGCTTGACGGTAGTGATACCACGGACTCACAGAAAACCGACGTGAAGCAACGCTTGCATTGTGTTTTGTCGTGTGACTGAGGCCTAAAATTACTCCCTCCACCTTTCCCAATCTCCCCAATCATTGAATCCCCAATAATCCTCAAAAAGCCGGTAACGCACTTGTAACGCCTCTGATGTTCCAGGTGCCCAAGAGCGACCTTGATTGCTTACCATCAGCTTTATTCCGTCTGCTCGTTTCACGGCTTATACCATAATAAAAGCAATATTTGAATAGTATTGGTCCATTTTATGCATTCATCATTAATGAAAATAGATTCTTTACATTAACATAATGTTCTATGCATTTGAACGTTAGTTTTATCACAAAGGAAATAGTTTTAGATCGGTTTATTGAACTTTGCTGTTTGTAAATGACTAGATTACTTTTGAAAATAACATTTTAGACCATGAAATAGAGTTTCAATTCACTAGTTTGTAAGAAGCGTGGGATTATGAAAGCTATTGTCTACATGCACCCAAGTAGTAATAGAATAAACCCAGGGTACTCTCATTCATGCATACAGAACAATGAGATATGTGAAAGTGGGTTAACGGGACAACAACGGTCACCGCCACTCGCCAACATCGAGGAGAGAGCATCGATAAATAATCGATCGTTGATAAATTATACGTATATCGATTTATTACATCACACCCCTATCTTACATTTTTGGAAGTATTTTAGTAAAGGATCGAATCGAGGGCAACAATCGAGAATACGGATGGCTTTAGATTTAAAATCGTAAATCATTATTTGATTGCTCGATGGATTTTTTGATGGTTAACATAAAACGAAGTGATGCAGTGGAAACAGTTGAAATACATATAACAAATTTCTTGATGAATGTAGTTTGGAACTAACTATTAGTTACTTTTGTAAAAAGTGACTAGAAAATTCTAAATTCTCAAGCCAACTTTAATATCTGCCGGCAATAAATCCAACCACGTGGTCACAAAAACATGAAGGATAGCCACAGTTTGGTAAAAACAAATGGATATAAAAAAGCGGATACCATGATGATAAAAAATGAGAACCACTGAATTTATAAAATAATTAAATAATTTGTGTAAGATTATCACTAAACCACCTTCCTGTCACTGCAACTGTTTTGAAAGATAAGTAATGAAATATGCAGCTTTAATTATATTTAAATTTGTAATGTACTCCAAGGCAATTTAGCGAAATAAATCGATCAAGGTTGAGTATGGTCAAAATAAGATTTGTTTTGAGTACACAGTCAATAAAGAAATTTGCCTTGTTGATTTTAAAAGTGTCGAATAGGTATTTTTGAAAGACAACAGTCAAGTATTGGATAAATTATTCGTAAGTATACAAGTGTCAAATGTTTGCTATAAAATACGAGTATTACCTGTTTTGAGACCTTGATCAATTAAATTGCATTTAAAACCACAAATTTTAGTCTTTATTAACGATCGGCAAGGAAAACCCATTACATCCATCCCAACTAAACAATTAAAGCAATGCATTCTCATATAACTTTAATCTAAATATTTAAATTACTCAAACCTACCGCAAAATTTTGGATGATGGATATTTATGAATCTAAAATTAGACACATGTGGTTGGTGGTCTCAGACGTAGTGCAAATCAGGTCAAAGTCAGACCAAAACCGGTATAACCGACTAGTTATTAATTTTACAATTATGTTAAATGCAAATCTCTTTCCTAAATAATAAATATCACAAACATAACAATCTGGTTTTGGTATTTTTGCGAATTTTATCATCAAATTCTTGTTATAAAATGTTAAACGGCGTCATTTCGTTTTGTTGTAAAATATGTACAAGTTGGAAAATACTGGCCCCCTATTCAAAGCGTGTCTTGAAACTAAATTTGTAATTCAATGTTCAATGTTAATTACCTATTGAATTGTTTCACGAATGTCTGTTATCATATCAATAGCAGTTTGGGCTTCATTGACACTTTCAAATCTATTGTTGAAACAATCAGCCATTAGCTTTATTATAATCCTGACATATAAGCAACGGAATGCAGGATTAATATTTCAATTATAATTGCCAAGTATGTCATTCAGCGTAGGTACATGGAGTAGAAATAAATTGTAGAAGGAATGAAAGAAACAATGCTTCGGAAACCTGTTTTTTGATGATTTGAATAGAATTGAATATTCAAGTTTCAACACATCATACATTAAGTGACAAATATGATTCAAATGGCAGAGGATTTTCAAATAACCTTTATACCAAACGGTTTTACACTTAATCTAGTCTGCTAGACACGTTATTCATCATGTGCTCCAAATGTGTCTGGAGTGTTATGAAGTGCACAATTTATTCTATAATTAATGTTTACCTTAGGGGGAGCTGGCTCAGGAACATCAGAATCCCACTCCGAACTGAGATCGTCACTGGATGCCTCCGTGTAATCCTCAGTCCATGGCACTTCTAATAGGGACATCTTCATCTGGTCGTAACCAGGCGACATAGTCTGCGGTCCATACCCCGGCGGTAACGGACTCGAGGCCCTGCAGTCCTCACAGTTACATGGTTTTGGACCAAAACTGTCCTTAGTTGGAGAGTCACCTTTAACACCAGTCTTAGAGTTCCTCCTAGTATCTCGTTTACGCGCACTCCTAGGGGACAGTCTGTTATTGCACTGTGGAGGTATATAATACTTGGTGGGCTCAGAGGACCTCCTGCCACTTCTACCGCAGTCAGGAGTCTCTATTTTGACAGGAGTCAGCAAGGACATTTTCTTAGTGAGCTGCTGGCGCTCTGCATCCGAGGGTCTGTCTTCAGCTTCCATGGTGTAGCGTATAATGGGTATGGTGAATGTGAACTGTTCCGTGCACTCCGGCATTATTATGTAATCACTTCACGTACTGCCTCCCAATGTTTGGACGACAGGGTAACAACATTTTTATGCAAGGTCACATCGATTGTCACTAGTGGTGCGCGGGATATTGTGTTGCGGTGCAAACGCGAGCGTCATGCGCGCGGGTAGAGCAAGCACTGCGCGTGCGCTGTGACCCGATAGGCTTCACGCGGCGCGCGCGCGCAACTGAACCGCTCTACCAAATACTATGTCGATGTACAAGATATGCGGGTGATAGCCCGACACCCAACGTTTATTTAGAAATCAGTAGAGCCTTGTGTGTCTTGTGCGTGGCTTAAATGTAAAATTGGTCCAACGTACCTACATGTTGCAATTTGTGCTGTTTTTTCGTAGTATCGATCACAATTAATAACTGCGGTTTCCTTTTAGTCCGTGTATGGGTCCGCTTGCGTTGTTAAGTCAGGTTAGGTTATTGGCAATTAATTGAAGTTCGTGTGAAAACATGACATGGTCTGTTTACCGAGATAAGTTTGAGATGATAATTAAAATTTAAAATAATATAATGTAAAATCAAAATGAATGATGTTTTAACAGATGAATCATTTGCGTTGTTTTTTCCAAATGTAGTGTAGTTCTAATTTTAACTGTTGGGAGGCAAACGGTTGTAATGGACACGATAATTACGTCAACAACGTCTGACTGGTTTTAATTGACGAATGTACAGCACATCACTGTTACATATTCTGTAATACAATTTCAACTGTATTGTTTTGTGATAGAGTTTGAAATGTATTAAAGAATTTTGATAGATTAGTGTAGGTTGATGTGCGGTTGTCTGTGTGTTGATAACAATACTCGTTTCTAAACATGAACTGTTGGCCTCAGGGTACTGCGACGGTCCAGTTACGCCCATTGTGAGATCGTTATGACATGATTTCATTACAATTTATTAGATATTATGGGCCATGTTAATTGGAATATTAAAATATTAGTTTCAAACACAAACTCAAAGTCTTGATTTGCATGTTAAGGTAATACATACAGGTCTAATGAAATAACAGGCACAGCTTGACGGCCTTTTTCAGGCGTTGCAAATTTTAGGGCCTAATTTTTTCACCCTAAGGTTGATTGGCAAAGCAAATATTCTTTATATTGATAAGTAATATTACGTTTACATTAAGTTCGCCTCATGTACCATCATCAGCTTTTGCCTGCGACTTTGTCCGTATTCTCGTAGGATAACCATATTCTATCCCTTTTTCAAATTTCATCTCGATCCTTAACCTTTTGAGCGCCAATGTCACATATATGTGACAAGCGATAACTGTCCCTGGACGCCAACGACACATACATGACAGAAAAAGCGGAACCGAAAACACGAAATCAACAATTTGATTCCCTATTGGAATCCCTATTTCTTTCGTTTTTTTTATGGCATAAGCCGGTAAACGAGCAGACGGATCACCTGTTGGTAAGCAATCGGCATCGCCCATGGACATCTGGAACACCAGAGGTGTTAGAAGTGCGTTACTGGCCTTTTGGGGATTAGGAGTTTGAGGATCGTTGTTGATTCAGGGTTGATTGGGGAGATTGGGGAAGGGGAGGGTAATTGGGCCTCCGGTAACCTCACTCACACGACGAAATATAACGCAAGCGTTGGTTCACGTCGGTTTTCTATGAGGCCGTGGTATCACTCCGGTCGAGCCGGCCCATACGTGCCGAAGCATGGCTCTCCCACACTTAAAAATTTGCGGGGATTTTGTGGCTTGGTGTTGAGGGCAGGTTCATCTGTTTGTGCTCTGGCGTTCAAAAGGCTAAAACCGTTTTGACATGGATAACAAATAAACAACAAAATATATGAACTTTCGCATTTATATAATATTAGTAAGATTAATACTATTTTTGTGTATATATTACAGCTTAGGTACCTACATAAATAAATAAACAAATTAGTTTGCAACTAAAATGCTTTTTAAATTAATTTACATAATTATTTCATTTATATTTTAATTTATTTTGACTTGACATTTTATTTCCACCTGGTTATAATTAATTTACTAGATAGGTAACTTATGCAACATCTTTAGCTTAATAAAAATAAGAGAAATTTCAATATGTTATTTAAAAAAAATATCACTTACGTAAACTGAAATCAGCGAAGCGAAGCTACTTGAATAATATTTTTACCTGAAAACAAAAAATAAAAACATGTTAAAACAAAACTATATTAATAACTAGAGCCCCACACCGGCTTCGCACGGGTGCAATATGCAGGTATTATACATATAAAACTTCGTTTTGAATCACTCTATCTATTAAAAAAAACCGCATCAAAATACGTTGCGTATTTTCAAAGATTTAAGCATACAAAGGGACATAGGGATAGAGAAAGCGACTTTGTTTTATATTATGTAGTGATACAAACTAATTAAACATCTCAAATACAACAATAATTATTTTACACAATTCGTACTACAATTTAAAATAACGGTTAATAAACATAACCTTTTAACTTTCGAACAGAAGTCAACAAAAAATAATACTCATAAAAAATATCTTTAACATGAACTTTAAGTAACGAAAATTGGTACACGACAACCAGCGTCGTGACATGACATTTTTTTGTGCACATACCGAATTAAAATGTCACCGGCTCCCGTACAATAGGTAATAAATTGACGAAATAATTTATTAAACGACCCACGGATATATATAAAGCAATCGTAAAATGTAACAAGATAAACTTTACGATCCTTTCAATGTAAAACTTTATCGATGTCGACAAAAAACTTGTTAAGTTTTCTCCTCCCTATCCTGCTCGAGTGGCAACAAAACGCAATTAAAAATAATAGCTGTCACTTTGACAGCGCCACAAATTCCATTGCTTGTTATGTTTCAATCGGTAGTTTATTAGTTCGTTAAGACTTCGTAATGTATGACGTTGAACTGTCAGTGTAAAACATTTGACATTAACGTAATAAATATTGCGATGTATCTAAATATTACAGTATGGGTAATAAGAGGAAATAAATTTACAAAATGCATTAATATTGTAAGGAAAATGCAATGTATCTACGCCTAAATTATTATGTTTTGATCATTAAATACCATGGTAATTATGAGTTTGAAAATAGATATTGACGAACTTTACAATTTTGCCTGTAATCAACGATTTCAATAAAATAATGAAATATTGGAAGACCTATTTCTTACTAATTTACGTATCAGCCACCGATTTGGCCGACCCGGACTTTGGGAAGCCCAAACAAAAGACTGGTAAAACAAAGAAAAGAAGAGAAACTTGTTTAATTAATAGACGCATTAATTCGATTTATTTTATTTAAGTCATAAAGTCATGTGAAGGAGATCTTATAAAAATGTGACTTAATAATCTTTGATCAAGTAATTCTTTTACATTTTAATTTCTTAAAAACAACTGAGAAAGTAGTGATTTCGAAATTCACATCCTTTTGCCAGTAAATTACGAAGTCTTTATAAACTTTAAAAATTAAAATGTTAAGCACACTTTCACAGTGCCTCTGGATGTATTAAATTGACACTTTTGTACATGCCATAAGGTTTAAATTCGTGAGTAGTTATTGTTTAATTTTAATTGTTGTTGAGCAGTGAAGGCAGTATAGAATATAGAATGCAATAATTATGTTTACACCACTGTTCTTCCCGCAGGTGTCACCAACAAAGAAGCTACACATTTAAAAAGGACCGGGCAGAAACACTCTCTTATAAGCCCGAACCTTTAACTTTTAACTGTGATCTTCCAGACTTCAATGCATCATCATCATCAACAGCCTATAAATGCCCACTGCTGAGCAAAGCCTCTTCTCACACGGAGAAGGTTAGAGCATTAATCACCACGCTTGCTCAATGCGGGTTGGCGATTTCAAACTTATAATTAGAAATTATAAGTCCAGGTTTCCTCACGATGTTTTTCCTTCACCGTTTTGCCAGTGGTGTCTAAATAATCTTAGAAAGTACATATAACTCGGAAAAAGTCACATTGGTACTTGCCGTTGGTAGGTTTCGAACCCGCACCCTCATGCATGAGAAGTGGGCGTCTTAAACCTCCGGGCCACCACGACCACGACTTCAATGCATGCAGGGCCGTATTAAATAGGCGCTGGCGGTGGGGCCCTTGGGCACAATAATGCGGGGCCCTTTTGAAATGCTTCTTTTTTTAACGATGCCCCACACTTGATTTTCTCCTTTATTGTAGGTGCGTTTATACACATACAAGTTCACATACACATGACTCATAGACCCGAAACAACAATTTGTGGAACACACAAAGATATGCTCGTGTATATCCATCGTAGAAATTTTGGGTCTTGAAGATGGGAGTCCTGGGCATGGGCCCTGAGTGCCCTTATGGTAAAGACGGTACAGAAAACATGATATGTGGATATTATACCAAACCCTCTTATATAGAGGAGGCCCAAAGTCTATCAGTGTACTATAAGGGGCTGGTAATGATGTTTTGAATACTGTGTACTGTAGGTAAATATGTATCAAAATATTTTTCTCCATTACATACGTTGTTTCATTAAAACAATGCGTCAATGGACGTCTGTCAAAACATTTTTGTGTGAAAAGTTGTTCAAGATCCGTAAATGACTTTTTATTTTATAACAAACAGATGCGTGAATTTTTATTAGTTATTATGATGAAGTTGGCTTAACTTTTATCGGTTTATTTTGACAAAATGCTGGTCATGGATGTGTGCTAGCTATCAACTGGTGACGGACGTGGTTCCTTACCATATCCGCTAAATTTGAAAAATATTTGATTAACATTTTTTATTATCTGTACTGTAAGAAGGTACCTATTTTGATGTGGGTGACCTATTAGGTATTAGCAGTAAATACATTTTTTTTTTTGAGCGTGCAATATCAGCCAATGACTTCTCCCACCCGGGTGAGGGAGTGTCAGACTCTTACTGACTAAAAACCACCCCGTTTCTACTCCTGCACTTCGAGCCGGAGCCCCGGCAACCCGTTAAGTCCTGTATCAGACTCTTACATACTAAAAACCACCCCGTTCCTACTCCTGCACTTCGAGCCGGTGCCCCGGCAACCCGTTAAGTCCTCCGCGGCTCCGTACCGGTATCATCCCAAATGGAATGGGCCCCATCTGTGGAGGTCTGGTGGCTCTTGCAAATAGTAGGTAGCATACCTATCATTATTATAAGGAAATAGAAAAACTTATTTGTTCAATTGTTTTTTCGTCTGACCCTTAAATACACTATACAAATCTGAATGAAAGGCTCAGAATTAATAAACTCCGGTATAACAAAGGTAATAAAAAGTATTTTAATATATTTTAATGTCTTTTAAAATGATCAACTTTTAATAATTTTAGTACATAATAAAATAATATCTCATGGTAAACAAGCGGTTCTTTTGATGTTGTATAATCCCTTCGATTATACGAAGGGGTCAATAAATGAAACGATTTTTATTTTTAAAACAAAACTTGCCTTTTCCTACCAGAAAAACTACCTTTACAAACAGAGAAGCGAAAATCAAGACGAAAACTTGATTACGTTAACTTGTAATACTATTCACAATAAACTAAAAAGATGGCTACTCCCATGAATATTGCGTGACGTCACAGCACCGCGCGCTCTACTGCTTAATAAGAATCCCGGTATGACTCGAAATTAGTAGAGCTTTTCTCGAATTACCAGTTCACATCAATAAAACGTATTGTTAAATGTTTTAGTATGTCTCACAATAGTTATTACAGAAGAACATTTCATAATCGTCTTTGATTTAAATCGTCCAGCTTTCATTAATATCTTCTTTGATTTTTCCCTCTCCATGTAAAATAAATTACAAATACTAATAACAGTGTCGTGGTGGCTCAGAGGTTAAGACGCCCGCTTCGGCGTTCGAAACCTATCAAGCATGAGGGTGCGAGTTAAAGGCAAGTACCAATGTGATTTATTCTGATTTATATGTACTTTCTAAGATTATTTAGACACTGACAAACGGTGAAGGAAAAAATCGTGAACGGTGAAGGAACACCTGGACTTATAATTTCTAATTACATGTTTAAAATCGCTAATCCGCCATGTGGTGATTAAGGATTTAAAGATGTCTCACGTTCCCTTGATCAGGTGAACTCCCATTTCTAAGTAAATGAAAGTAGTTTTTCAAAAACACTACGAAAACCATAGTGTCATCAATACGAAGAATATGACATAGGATTCTTAGAAAATAATATATATAAGTTTATATTTATATATATTACGTATAATATTTATATGTATGACGATACGAGTTTTTTACAAACGATAACAGGTTTTTGATCCTTTACATAAACGATTTACATACGTGTTATATTAACAAATAGTACATTAATCGAGACTGCCTCATTGGCCGAGGGGTCAAGGGTTCGATTCCCGGGTCGGAAAAAAGGAATACAGGGTTTTTAAAAAAATTCTCAGTGGTAGCACGGAGTCTGGAATTGTGCCCGGTATATGGCAATAGGCTCACCCTCTATTACATTGTACTTATAACATAAATAGGTAGTGAAAAGTGGGTGTTACATTGTACAGTGGCGTTAACTGCCGTAATGTGCACCTCTGCCTACCCCCTTTGGGGATGAAGGGTGTGATGTTATGTAAACCGATTTAAAAAAAGAGGGATTTGAATTTGGTTTTTTTTAATTATTTATTCAGCGTCCTCTTCCTTTTCATCCACATTTATACCACTAAGTATTTGATCTATTTCTTATATCCATTTAAAAACTATACCACTCACTACATTTAATACGATAAATACTTTTCATGAAAAACGATAAACAGACAATTACTAGCTCATAATGTCTAGATTTTAATCGCATGTCATAAACTATAGAGCTAGACAAATATGGCCTGAACCGCTTAGTACCAGTTCTGACCGGATCGTTGAGAAATTACATCGATTACTTGCAATAAATAATGTAACAGATACCTAGTACTAATAACATTGTGTCATTACATACAAACTTACTCTAGGAAGAGTATATAATATACATAAATAAAAATATATCGCTAAAACATTGCTAAGCTCAAAACTCGGGAATGGCTGAACCGATCTCGATAATCCTTTTTTTATCGAGTTCATTAATTAATGTAATTAATGTCAGAACAAGAATAAAATGTATGACCTATATAGATGTGTCTAAATTGAATTCCTCTCTTAGCAATGCAGTTTAGAATCAAACATAGATCTTTTTATAAATTCGTGTGATCATTATCGTTTTTCCTTCCTTAAATAAATAGGGAATAGTGTAATCCCTAATCTATATATATAAAATTCAAAGGTGATTGACTGACTGACTGACTGACATAGTGATCTATCAACGTACAGCCCAAACCGCTAGACAGATTGGGCTATAATTTGGCATACAGATAGATGTTATGACGTAAGCATTCGCTAAGAAAGGATTTTGATAATTTCCACCCCCAAGGGGGTAAAAAAGGGGATGAAAGTTTGTATGAAACTTTGTCAGTTTTTAACTGATCGGGTTGAAATTTGGCATGCAGATAGATGTTATGACTTAAGCATCCGCTGTGAAAGGATTTTGATAATTTCCACCCCCAAAGGGGTAAAAAAGGGGATGAAATTTTGTATGAGACTTTGTCAGTTTTAAACCGATCGGGTTGTAATTTGGCATGCAGATAGATGTTATGACGTAAGCATTCGATGTGAAAGGATTTTGATAATTTCCACCCCCAATGGGGGTAAAATAGGGGATGAAAGTTTGTATGAGACTTTGTCAGTTTTAAACCGATCGGGTTGTAATTTGGCATGCAGATAGATGTTATGACGTAAGCATCCGATGTGAAAGGATTTTGATAATTTCCACCCCCAATGGGGGTAAAATAGAGGATGAAAGTTTGTATGAGACTTTGTCAGTTTTAAACCGATCGGGTTGAAATTTGGCATGCAGATAGATGTTATAACGTAAGCATCCACTTTGAAAGGATTTTGATAATTTCCACCCCCAAGGGGGTAAAATAGGGGATGAAAGTTTGTATGAGACATTGTCAGTTTTAAATCGATCGGGTTGAAATTTGGCATGCAGATAGATGTTATGACGTAGGCATCCGCTGTGAAAGGATTTTGATAATTTCCACCCCCAAGTGGGTAAAATAGGGGATGAAAGTTTGTATGAGACATTGTCAGTTTTAAATCGATCGGGTTGAAATTTGGCATGCAGATAGATGTTTATGACGTAGGTATCTGCTGTGAAAGGATTTTGATAATTTCCACCCCCAAGTGGGTAAAATAGGGGATGAAAGTTTATATGAGCCTTTGTCAGTTTTAAACCGATCAGGTTGAAATTTGGCATGCAGATAGATGTTATGACGTAAGCATCCGCTTTGAAAGGATTTTGATAATTTCCACCCCCAAGGGAGTAAAATAGGGGATGAAAGTTTGTATGGGACTTTGTCAGTTTTAAATCGATCGGATTGAAATTTGACATGCAGGAAGACGTTATGACGTAGGCATCCCCAAGTAAGGATTTATGATCATTTCCACCTCCAATGTGGTAATGTAGGGGATGAACGTTTGTATGAAGCTTTGTCAGTTTTACACCGATCGGGTTGAAATTCGGCGTGCAGATGGATATTATGACGTAAACGTCCCTTTAGAAAGGTTTTTGAACATACTCACCCCAAGGTGGGTAAAATAGGGGGTGAAAGTTTGTATGATACTTTGCCAGTTTTAAACCGATTGGGCTAAGACTTTGCATGCATAAAGTTACTATGACATAGGTATCTACTTAGAAAGGATATGATAAATTCCACCCCTAAAGGGATAAAATAGGGAATTAGAGTTTGTATAAATCTTCTTATCCATTGAATGTAGAATCATTGAATCTTTTAGAATTACATTCGGTAAAACGATGATTTGGGACCTGGGTAACGTTTGATAGTATTTATCACAGATGTCCCACGGGAACGGGAACTATGCGTCAATGCCCCAGGGCTCTCTAACTCTTAACCACTGAACTTATTTTAGAGAGATTCGGTACAACAATAGTCGATAGAATAGTTTTATTAAACCTTACGTGATCGGGCACTGTACTGGTAAGATCCCTGCGGGATTATTTATTTATTGAAACTACGATAAATCATTTCAAAATAGGTAAATCTTACTCGAGCACTAAATTGATTCTGATTAATTCTGTCAGAAGTCATTAATCTACGCGGACGAAGTCGCGGGCAACAGCTAGTTATTTATAATTTAGTAACTCAACCTCCTTGTACTGAAGTTTTACCAGGAAGTTCTAGATGTGATTTTAATGACTCACGTGGTAATTAATGTACCTACAGAATATGTCCCACCACTCATAACTAGATCCTTTTTAAAAAAATCTATCTAAATGGTGGACTGGAAGAAATCGCCGCGTGTGATAAGACCGCCCATTGTACTCAAATTACTATTGTATGATGTAAATGTAAACTAATTTTTCTGTGCAATAAATTATAAAATAAATAACTACTAGCGCACGATTTTAAATTTTCTTATGTTTTAAAATCATTACTAGCACTCTAATAATTAAATAGACAGACAGTCTGTCTTCGTTGTTCTGTCTTCTTGTTGTCTTGTCTTAGTTACATTGATCATTGTTTATGTATAATTTTATAGAGGTATGATCACAAAATTACAATTAAGTACAGGGTCATTACACTATGAACTATTGCTATATTTCTTGTCTCCAAACAAAATTAGTATGGTTCTCACTTTAGGTCCTGAAAAACATTAGCACAGGTAATAATTCACACTAAGAGTAATCGAAAATTAAAAAAGTTCTAACAAAAAAGTCATCTATAGACGAAAAGACAATGATAATATTGTCATCTAGTCAATAATTTAGGGACACGAGTATAAGGAAAAGAAAAAAAAGGAGTTTTTGATGGAAGACTTGAAAAATATATAATAAGACTAGAAAAGTATATTTAAATGTGTTTCTGGGTCAAGATTAGCCTATCGAGCATTTCTGGAAACAATTTTTCATTTTAAAAACTTAACTATACCAAGGATATGGAATTGGATTTCCACATTTGTTAGGATATTCTAAAAAAGCAAAAAATTAAGATTTCTCCTTAATAACTATGTGTCAGTATTTCGAAATATTTGGTATTTTATTATGAGATGAGCATTTGGAATTCCTTGTTACTCATACTTAAAGTTATGATGAAATCTGAACATGAATTTCATTGAGTTTTTCTATAAGCATTTTATGCATTAGGTCCTTATTTTAGTGTTTTTTTATTACATACTAGCTACTTCCGCGCGGTTTTACACGCTCTGCTCAGCTCCTATTGGTCGTAGCGTGATGTTTTATAGCCTATAGCCATCCTCAATAAAAGCGCTATCCAACACAAAAATAATTATTCAAATCAGACTTGTAGTTACGGAGATTAGCGCGTTCAAACAAACAAACAAAAAGACAAACTAGCAGAGTTTGCTTTATATAATATTAGAGGTATAAGATAAGATTTTGTTGGTAGTCATATACGAGACGGAACCTCCCTAAAACTAGGATAAAATAGCTTTTTTAGTTCCTATGTGTATTACTATTTTCATGAATACAAACAATCTTGTTTCTTTTTTAATCTTGTAATTAAATAGATATATACAACAAATGAACATTGTCGGACTGTATGATTCTTCAAAATGAACATATTATGAATAACTTCGAAACTAACATTTTTATTTATTTTCCTCATAATAACTATTTTTATATTCGAGATTCTACCTAAATGAATAATAATACAAATGATGCGGTTTTTGCAATATCTGAGAATGTCAATGCAGGGTTTTTCTTTAATTTTAAGGTAAATGTGATTTATTTAAACATATATAGGTATATCTAAAAGTACATTGTTATAATTTTTATTCAAAGAATTCGTCTCGAATATTAAAGCAATTCATAGAAATGTTTAAGTATTATTGCAAATTTTACATTTTGATATCACGAACAAACAAAAAAAAAACTAAAAAAAATTTTAAAACAATTTTTTTGGTAATTATGTTGATATTTTTGTTTGGTAATTATAAGCCTATAAGTCAGCTGACCAAAGGTCTCTTCTTGCACAAAAAAGGTTTTTGAGCATTAATCACCCCGCTGGCTCAATGCGGGTTGGTATTTCCAAACTTATAAGGAATTAAAAATTATAACCCCAGGCTTATTCACGATGTTTTCATTAGCCATTTGTCAGTGGTGTCTAGATAATCTCAGAAAGTACAAATAACTCGGAATAACTCACATTGGTACTTGCCGTTGGTAGGTCTCAAGCCCGAAGCGGGCGCCTTAAGCCTCCGCGCCACCACGGCAGAATAAAAATGGCCAACTTTTTTTTAACAAAACATAATCAACTATATGCCTACATTCCAAACCTTATTTCCTGAAGATATTTATATATAAAATCTGATAAATTTACAACTTTAACTATGTAGCCTGAACAATTTGATTCACTGATATCATTGTAGTCATGCGATGTGATGATCAGGGCTCATTACGTCTATTCTCAGACTATTTATACATCACAATGGAGGTGCCACAGATAATGAAAATATCTAGTTTTATCTACTAGCCCTTGTGGCTTTATCGTAAGGAATCTGTAGCTCGTATCCGCTAGTTCACACGCAAAAGGATCTAAGTTTAGTTGTATCATTTTGCTATGCAAAATTAATACTGGATATCCTAGAAACTCAGTTTTTAAATTCCGTAATATATACGTACGTAGACGTATAAATAAGATTGAAGCGTCTGTGATATTAAAGTTTGTAGTAACCGCTTTTTACTACAATCATAATACCCATGAATCTTCATACGATACATACACCAGAATAACAATTTTTACAATTTCTATATGTATGTCTGTGTTTGTTTTGGATAATCTCTGAAATGGCTGGACAGTTGCTGCTAACAGGACTTGATATTTTCCACTTGAATGAAAATGTACGGAAAAATGTAGGTACGATAAATTTAACAGTGTTTTTTTTAAGTTCTATTGTATTATATGCAGGCACTTAACAAAAATAATTATAAGGAAAATCCAGGGGAAACCAAAGAATCAGTAATGAACTTTTATACCTAAAAAAAGGGGTTTTTTTCCATAAAAATACCACTCTATCATTAACATCCTATCTCGTCCACTGATGCACACAGGCACGTCCTCTCCAATAGCACGTCAGCTCTACGCATCCAACTACTATCGGCCACTTTGCAGATATCAACACTCCACCTAGCTGGAGGGCGCCCTACACTACGTTTGCCTTGGCGTTGTCTCCACTCCACAAAACGTCTACCCCAACGGTCATCGGTTCTTCGACAAATGTGACGGGCCAACTGCCATCTCAGTTTGCTAATTCTTCCAAATACCACCTAAGCAAACCAAACACGTAAATTTTCCGAACAATAGTTCAGAGCATGTCTTTTAGATGACCGCCAATAATATGCATTGTCGGATCTCGTGTGAGCAGATTTGAAGGTCATACGTTTTTTTGCCTAAACATTATTGATAGTAGAGGTATGATCATAATAAAACTGTTCAGTTGGAAAATATCATTGTATTTTGTGTAGGTGATCTGTTTAGATTCTGGAATTTACAAATAAAATCAAATTGATACTGATTTTTATCTAGTTTGCCGGCTCGACCGGACTGATACTACGGCCTCACAGAAAACCGACGTGAATCAACGCATGCGTTGTGTTTCGTCATGTGAGTGAGGTTACCGGAGGCCCAATTACCCTCCCCTTCCCTAATCTCCCCAAATCCTGAATCCCCCAACAATCCTCAAACTTCTAATCGCCAAAAGGCCGGTAACTTGTAACGCCTCTGGTGTTCCAGGTGTCCTTGGGCGGCGCCGATTGCTTACCATCAGGTGATCCGTCTGCTCGATTACCGGCTTATGCCATAAAAAAAATATTGTACGTGGACGAAGTCGCGAGCAACAGCTAGTATAAACTAAATACTTATCAAAATATTAAGTATCTTTGAAAGGTATCCGCTTAAAAGATAATGAAAAGTGTTGTCTCATGATGTAGTGAATCATGACCATAGCTAAGCAGTTCTTAATCTTATACGGTCATTGACGACTCAGAGAACATTGACTGTAAGAAAAATTTAAGGAAAATTTGTACTGACAAACAACATAACAGTTCCGAGTCACATGTGATTGGAAATCACCAGAAAAGATGATTGAAATTGAGTGTGAAGAACCTCCTTCATCAGTTATGCTCCGTGCAGTTAGTGGCAAAATCTGTTTGCATTTTCCGAAACTTAACAATGTTTTGGTCAATGGAACATGGTGTTCAGAACAAAAAAGCCGGCAAGCCTCTTATAAGGCCTCTGGCGTGGTTGATTTTATGAGCAACGATCACCAGCAACCTGGCTATACTCCTGCACATATTGAAAAGGGATTAACATGTCCAAGTAACCGTTTTAACTCAGCGGCTGTCAATTATAGAAACTATACCTTATTTATATAAGAGGCAGGATCTGTTCACAGTCTCAAAAATAGAATCACACCTTCGAAGACGCTTTGCCAAGATTCCATGTCATCATACAACGCAATAACTTTTCATACAGAAAAACCTATGAATATCTAGATACATAGGTATCTAGCGCAACGATGTGATATGTTTACGTACATAGGTACGTAAAGTCGACCTCATCTACTGGTTATGTCGCGGAGAACCTAACGGGTAACCGGGGCTCCGGCTCGACGTGCATGAGAAGGAACGGGGTGGTTTTTAGTCAGTAAGAGTCTGACACTCCCTCCCACCACACCCAGGCGGGAGCAGTCATTCGATGATTTTCCCCCCTTAAAAAAAATCCTGCTGGTTATACATAACTGATTAACAGTGGTTGGATGCAAAGGGCTGAAGGTTAACCTCATTGGAATGCTATTAGACAAGTTTATGTCCAAATATGTTAAAAAACATGCTGATAAAGAACTGTATTGCACTATTCAAACCGCATAACTCATCAATTTGAACCGTCTCTCAAAGAACAATACTACTTTTATGCTTACATTAAAACAACGTCTGGAAACCGCAATCGAACATGGGTACACGAACCAATAAAACTTAGCAAATAGACGTCTAACGTTTTTTCAATACTTTTGCGGTTTCATACTAAATAGAAAACAGAGACCAGTCCGTGACGCAAGTCTTGTCCGAGATCGTGATGGTAAAAACCTTGAGAAAAAATAAATAAAACTCTCAGTACAATCGTACCAGTCGTTTTATGGTTCAATTGATGATATTAAGTACGTGTATATATTTATTTGTCCTGGAGTAATTTATCCTTACTTGTTTATACGAAAGTGAATTTGTTCATTTGCGACGCTTTAACGCCTAAATTGTTGAACCGATTTTAATGTATTTTTGTTTAGTCATTTAGGAAAGTTTAAGTATTTTCCATTTTGTACTTTAAAGAACAATGAGGTCGACTAGTGTTTGAACATCATCAAATCTGCTGTATAGCTATGGAAGTCGTCACAACAATTTAGAAAATTATGGACATGTGAAATACTGCTCTTGGTGTTTCTGCAAAAAAAAGTGTTTGGCTATTTAAAACCAAAGACACACTAGGGGATAAAAATGTCACAAAACATGTATCGTCGACAAATCAAGCGAAGTCGGCCGATTTCGCTTGATATACATGGCGACAACGCGCGACTTATGTTCACAGCGATGTTGATGTTACCAGACATGTCGACCAAAGTCCGGCAACGTCGCGCTACTTCACCCAACATCGCTGGCAACACATATCGCAGGACATTGGTCCCCTAGAGTATTCTTGTCTTTCTAATACTATGTTTTATTTGGAGTACGTGTGTAGTAAGTGTGGAAGAATGATGCTTCGGCACGAATAGCCCGGCTCGACCGGAGTGATACCACGGCCTCACAGAAAACCGACGTGAAGCAACGCTTGCGTTGTGTTTCGTCGTGTGAGTGAAGCTACCGGAGGCCCAATTACCTTCCCCTTCCCCAATCTCCCCAATCCCTGAATCCCCAACGATCCTCAAACTCCCAATTCCCAAAAGGCCGGTAACGCACTTGTAACACCTCTGGTGTTCCAGGTGTCCATGGGCGACGCCGATTGCTTACCATCAGGTGATCCGTCTGCTCGTTTACTGGCTCGTCAACATTTTTGCCTTATCAAAGCCGCATAGGTACAGTTACTGTGTGATTTCCCAATTCCTAAATTAGAAAAAGGTGAGTTCTTCTAAGAAAAATAAAACCGATATTGTAAATTTTAATTTGCGGGATTCCTAGTAAAGGGTATAATTTATTTGCGGTTGGTCTGATACGTTGGATTTACCTAATTGATATAGTTTTTGAACATTAAGATAACATAATTAAACATATAGATACCAGAATATTATTAATAAATGGAATAGTATTTTACTTGAACTATTAATTATAATAAATACAGCTCGTAATAAATAATTTAGTGTGAACTAATGCTAGAGGTCAAAAGTTCATCGCTATAATATTATATTATGTCTAGTAATATCAAGGAATTAATCTGTTATTCAAATTATAATAATTTAGATTAATAATTACGTCTTATTTGTTAGCGAACTTGAACTTCGTACTGTCGCCGATATTGGACAGAAAAACCTAATCATATTTTTTACAGATTAAGGGCTCATACACAAAACTGCGATACGACGTCGCATCGAAAAAATGTGCGAGCTCCCTCTACGCATAACAAGAGTTTGCGAATTGATTCGCATCGCGCATCAAAATCTTTTCCTTCCAAAATCTTCTTAGTTTCTTTTTCCTGTATCTCCTAAGCAATAACAGAAGTGTACACTTCTTTTTGCGATCCATGTCACGACCTAGTTTTCAATTTAAAATACGTTTAGTACGGTTGACGGGCGTCGAAGGAATGGTCACCCATGTCGCACGAAATCGCATCGCAGCAATTCGCATCGTAATTTTATGCGTTGCAAATACAAAATCGTATCGCATCGCAGTTTAATTCGCAACGCATCGCATCGCAGTTTTTTGTAAGAGCCCTAAAAGACCAGTACCACTGCACGGATGGTACGGTTATTGGGCAACCGGCTGCCGTGCAGCGTGTCGCGGGTTTGACACTTTGTGTGAGCCACTAATTGTTGTTTCTGATCTGGATGTCATGTGTATGTGAACTTATATGTTTGTAAACGCACCACCGACACAGGAGAAGTTCCTACTATGAGGCAACATTGATTTAAAAAAAACGTCGTATGAAAATCTATAATCTTTCTTCGGTTAATGAATACTGCATACTTAAATCTTATATAGAACAGACTATACATTGTTAGTACATTTCAACAAAGGTCTTCCATTACAAATATTTGCCACAAATATCGCGCTTGATAGCCTGCTAGGCATTTAATCAAACTGAATCCGCAAATTACAATTTAAACAGTAAAAAATCCAAGAATTACGTAAGACACTCGATAGTACCAAATTAAAAAGAAACCAAGTATTTCTTATAACTGTTATTGTTTATAAGCACACAGCTTAGACCGTAAACAAAAAGCAGCTGCAGGAGCATTGAGTGATAGATATTACGTAGTTGTGACGTCACTCCTAAGTAATTTTGTTATGTTTATAACCCGTCTATTGATCTCCTAGAATTCAAGGCCGGTAAACGATGTTCTGCGCAGTCTTATTTTTTTTTAATTCACAATTAAAATTATTTGGAACGTCATTTCTGTTTATGACGTCCTGGTATATTGTTGTGTCTGCCCCACTTAGGGGGCATCCCTTTGGGTGGGCAATAAGGAAAGTCTGATTAAGATGTATTTCTTTTTTTTTGTCTGCCTCGTTGGCTAAGCGGTCGCAAGTGCGTCTAATGAGCCAGGGTATTAGGGTTTGATTAACTGGTTGGGTAATTTAAAAATATCCTGTGGTAGCACGGAGTCTGGAAATGTGTCCGGTATATGGCAATAGGCTTACCCCCTATTCCATAGGAATCATAACATAAATAGAGAAAAGTGAGTGAGTGAGTGTTACATTGTACAGTGGCATTAAATTCCATAATGTGCCATAACGCCTACCCCTATGGGGGTAAAAGGCGTGATATTATGCATTCCATCATTATGTACTCCCATAATTATGTACTTCATCAACTAAAACATTGAACAGTTTCAAATATGTTTCTTAAAAAACTAACATAACATCGACTGTCAACCATTTTTTCATCTTTCAATTTCATCACAGAGAGTGACGGTATACTTATACCTACCATACTAAGATTTAAACAAGAAAACATGATTTACAATAACCTTAATACAAGAAAACTTACCTAATTCCGATACAAAACATAGATCTTATTCAACCTTCGATTTTTTGATTTTTTCCCACTTGGAGACGTGTAACATATTTTACTACAACGCCTCACAAGTTGTTGGAGATGTTTTTTTTTTTTCTATATTCCTTGTATTAGCTTCAAGCGTATTGGTCGACAACAGAGCGAGCCCCTTCTGACGTAAGAGCATCATATGTTCCTAACTTCATGAGAATCGGACAAGATATAACACATCGAACTATAAGGAACCAGTGTATCGTGGTCTCGTTTTGTATAATCTTTCCGCACACTCGAAGGTCAGTTTATACTGGCTGTGTGTAACTTGATGTGTAGAACAAGATGATGTGTTCCGTTAATATTTTAAATTCATGGTACTGACCTCTTCGTTGTCCAATTTTATTGCCATTTCATGTCCATCTTTAAGTTAAATATGATGATGGGCGCCAATTTTAGTTGACTAGTCACTTAGTTCAATGTACTCACTCAAGGAATGTACCTATTCGATAATAGAGTAGACGACTAATTTTTATTTTAATGTCCGTCTGATAGATTATTTAAAAACATTAGACACGTATTTTTTATTTTCTCACAGAAACGAATAGTTTCGAAGATATATTGATTTGAAATGTCGCGTGACGTCACTTCTCAGTACATTTTATACTAAGAAATGACGTTTTAGCCCCCACTCCTAAACTTTGATTCGTTTTATCTAAGTATTGTTTTAATATACGACAAAATAAAAAAATACGTGTCTAATATTTTTTCATTACCTAACTTACGGACTAAATATATTTTTATTTTCATACCCTGTCATCATCCCCATTTATCGTTATTATTTTAATATGGCATTTTGGAGCTTAAACTGTTTAGAGTTATTTGCACCAAATTTAACTTCTAACATGTTGAACGCTTTATTAAACCTATTTCTATTCAAAGAGAAACAAAATTCTATCAAAATCTATACAATCCACGATGGTCCATGTTTTATTCAACCAAGAAACACCTAACTGAAAACTTTAAAAAGGTAACTTAACTTACAAAAGGTGTAAAGAAGATTGTGTAAAGAAAATATGATCAAAAGAAAAACAGTACGGACATTATCCACGACAAGCAAAAGTGTTAGGAATGGTATGCCTAATAAGGGAACAATTTTACCACAACTGGGTTAGATGAAATTAAAAATTGCAAACGGAAGCATTATTGGCCAATCAAACCTGTTCAGAGATGAGAAATAACTATGGGGCAATGTTTGTGTTTTTCTTCCATCATCAGCTCATTGTTCTTACTTACTAATTGAATGGTTGTAACGGTAACACATCAAACTATACAATCCAGTATAAACTGACTGCTGAACCTGCACCAACATCATACAAACCAAGATCATGATATACTGGTTGGTATAGCTTTATGTGTTTGTACCTTTTTATGGCTTGTTTCTCACACACTGTTACACTAATTGGCTGCTTCTAATTGAATGACTTTGCATTATCTATTTATCTGAGTAAAGTCGTTATTTATATGTTTTTTACTATTTTGTTTTATGTAGGAACGTAACACGTTAGTTTTGTTGATTTTAGCTTTAGTGTTTTGCTTTAAAAGCTAATTGAAATCTTGTGCTGATGACACTGAATTAAACCTAAAGTTGTAAACTCGTGATTGCATTCTGTTGTCATCATCATCAATTGTCATCCGCCCTCTGCTGGATATGGATATCTGTCTCTCCAATAGCATATCATTCTTTAGCTCTTCGCGTCTAACCACTGCCAACCACTATGCTGATCGTCGTCACTCCATCTTGTTTTTTTTTAAGAAAGTAAAATCATCCAATGATTTCCTTGGTTGAGACGAGAGGAAGTGTCAGACTCTTACTGACTAAAAACTATTCCTGCTCCTGTTCTTCAAGCTCGAACCCTGTTAAATCTTCTTGTCGGTAGTGAGTAGTCTCAACTACGTTTCGCAAACGTTGTCTCCACTCCAAAACACATTTACCTTAAAGGTCGTTGGTCATCCGATGAATGTGATCTTTGTGATCTTTATATTATTTAATTTCGCAGTAGGTAATCATTTAAAATGAAAGGGAATATCAAAATATGTTTTTGAAAAGCACCTGCTTTGAGATCTAAATATAGTGATGAGTAAAATTTCATATAAGCAACTGTTCAAACAATGAAATTAAATGTGCTATAAACTTTTTACGTAAGAACTGTACGTTTTTGGCATTTGCCAAATTTTCGCAAAAGTTGTTCGTAATAGCTCTCCTTTAGCCGAGTCAGCTATGTGCTCTTCAACTAGGCTAAGTGACGATATCTGCATTTGAAAAGGTTCAAGCATCTAGCTATTGTACCTCTATAGTGCCGGAGGCCCAACTTCCCCAATCTCCCCAATTCCTGAATCCCCAACGATCCTCAAACTCCTAATCCCCAAAACGCCAGTAACGCACTAGTAACGCGTCTGGTGTTCCAAGTGTCCATGGGCGATGCCGAATGCTTACCATCAGGAGATCCGTCTGCTCGTTTACCGGCTTATCCCATAAAAAGGTCCTTGACTCATCCTGATCAGTCATAGTCTCCTACAGAAGGGTACGACTGGAGGGGAGAGAAAAGGAACAATGCCTACTCTGCTTCACCAAGTGGTTTTTAGTATGTTCAATTTATTGTATTACAAATACTTAAAAGAACAAGATATCCAACAATCACTTTAGCAATATCCTTTTATATTAGTATGCGGATTTGCATGACACTTACGTTTTCTCATTGACGTCATTATAATGCATGGCTGCCAGCTGCCACTCCCATATAAACGTCATACACTTAACATTACCTACTGAACTTTAGAATGTACAATTTTTATGTTTACTTATTAAGTAGTCGCTTTTTTACCTGTGGCTTTCACTGGCTCCACCTGGCGTCTGTTTTCGTTACAGGTAAAAATAAATCGGTTATTATATTAATCGCAAGGTTAATAATAACGGATACAAATAGGTATGTAGGTCAGACAACTGATATATGGACCAATATGTAGGTCATACTCATGGAAGTTTTATAATTATCCCTGTACGCACACATGGTTCAATTGAAATTTGAATGCGACTGAGGAGGCGCAACAGCAATATTATCTGAATGTCTTTTGGTTAAATTATTTGATTGTACCAAAACATTCATTCATACATAACAGGTTGAAGGACCAAGAAGATAGTGAAGCAAATTCTTTGAACTTTTGGTAAACTCGAAACAATGACTTAAGCAAGTATAAGCCTTAAAAAAGTCGTGGTGGCTCGGAGGTTTAAGACGCCTGCTTCTCATGCATGAGGGTGCGGGTTCGAAACCTATCAACGGCAAGAACCAATGTGACTTTTTCCGAGTTATATGTGCTTTCTAAGATTATTTAGACACCACTGACAAACGGTGAAGAAAAAACATCGTGAGGAAATCTGGGCTTATAATTTCTAATTATAAGTTTGAAATCGCCAACCCGCATTGAGCAAGCGTGGTGATTAATGCTCTAACCTTCTCCGTGTGAGAAGAGGCTTTGCTCAGCAGTGGGCATTTATAAGCTGTTGATGATGATGATGATGAAGCCTTAAAGTTATCTAAAAACCTAATTCCCAAATCTATTTTAAACAAAATCGTTTAACAAGTCACGCTCCCACTGACATTCCTACATAATTTAATATATCCGTCTGTTCCAGACAATAGCCAAACCGAAGCACGTAAGCAAGTTTTAAAACACATACATATGCAATCATTAAGATTGCTTGATGCATCCCAAAAGCGGCGCGAACGCCGGTAGAAAGCCTTTCAAAGAGTGCAATGACGTCACACTGACGCACGAGACGACCGCGTATTCGGACCGTGTCGGCTGACGTCACAGGGCACTAACTATTGTATTGAGAAATATTATAATTGTTAATTTTGGTACTGAGAAGATTGATGTGAGACGTGATATGGATAACAAAGGAAGGACAAGATCAATGTCATAATGATATCCCTTAACTGTTTTACGTTTCATAATTTTATACAGGAGGGAAAATTAATCAGTTGTTAGTCGTATAATGATACACAGAGACATGGATACTGACAATACAAGTGTCGCACAGCAAGCTATGGAGAGGGCTGTGCTCGGAATCTCTCTGACAGATCGCATTCGAGACAATGTGGTCCGACAGGGAACCTGAGCTGACGCTGTCGAAATATCCCAACAGCAAATTAATAACACATAACATAACATCACGCCTTTTATCCCCGAAGGGGTAGGCAGAGGTGCACATTATGCCACTGTACAACGTAACATCCACTTTTCACTATTTATGTTATGAGTCCCATGTAATAGGGGGTGAGCCAATTGCCATATACCGGGCACAATTCCAGACTTTTGCCCCACCCGGGAATCGAACCCGAGACCCCTTGCCCGGCAGTCAGCAAATTAATAAGGAAGCTAAAATGGTAATGGACCAGTTACATTTATTGGAGAATCGATGAGCATAAGGTGGATGGTAGTGCTTGGATGCAATTAGCTAAAACATCCCACTCAGTATGAACTCAAAAGACCATACACAAAATTATTTAATTGGCATACCATAATTTATTGAACCTACTTAAACAATCATTCATTCATTCATATTCACCGAAGAATAACAGCTGAATACGAGGCTATCAGTCTGGATCGTGCATACCAACCGCCTGGTTTCAATCAAACTGCTCTTGTTCTATAAGTCTATAGCCATAAGTTGAATTATGACGTCATAATGACGTAAATGATACCCAAGTATTTGAGCTGTGTCCGTTCACGTCACGGGACCGGAGAGGCTACCCATATGATAATGGTGATTGTTATTGTTGGGAAATTGGTTAATTAAATTCTTTTGATAGGCGTACATGAATTGGACAATGACAGCAAGTACAAGGTAGTTGAAGCTGATATACTGAAGAAATATGGAAAATAGATTAATGAATGAATATACAGAATCTATAATCTATCTATACCTAGAATAGTTAAATAAATTAGCTTAGATTAAGTATATGTGAACAAAATGGAAATAAATATATTTGTTTGTTTTGTTGTTTTTGTATACAAGATGTAACAAAAATACAAATTTAGAAAACTCGACAACTTTTATCTCTTCTTGCATTACGATATTTACTGATCATTTATCACAATGCAATAAAAGACAACGTGGATTTCCAGTAAGTTTTTCTCTTTTATTACATCTTATATTTGGAAGTAGACAAGCACTAAAACTTCAGTAAAGAAGCACATTCACATATTCTGTCATATTGTATTCAAGCTTTAATCCAATTCGACTGTCTGTGTATAAAGAAATTCAACTTAACCTGTCGTGTGTCTAAATGTGGATCCACGCGACAATGTATTTTATATTGTCTCTCATATACGGGCATTCAAGCGGTTAATTCCTAAATAAACATTCATAAACGCATCTGTTACCTATATGACACTTTATTGTTCGGTTTCTGGTAATTGGTTAAATATTTATAGTTATTTCCCTTTTCATATTTTAAAGCATGTCCTAATCCAGTCAATTCCTAGTTCTAATGCGTCAATACGGCGAGTGTAGTTGACTCACTGTTCAATTATTTGGAACCCCATAACGACTATAAATCAAGGAGGAAGTATTGATGGGTATGAATAACACAAATGTACAGGAAATAATTAGGAGTTTGCTGGTAACGTAGATGTTAATACGTAAACAAAGTTTAATGAAAAATGATGCCTATTTATCCTAGTTAATGTAGCAATACCTAAATTAGATTTTCTGGTCTAAATTCAGACAGCATAAATAAGGAGGCATAAACATAAATTACTATGGATACTGTCTGCAGTGTTTGCGTACTCTTTACAAAACAAAACAAAACATTGACCAAATTGAAACAGGGTACTGGATATTAAAGGCACTGCATTGCGTATTGGCTTGTTTCCATGCCACCATTCCTACTCTCAACATGGTGATGAAAGCATTAAAACTAAAAAGCAAAAGACGAGCTAGCACACAAAGGGGCCGTTCAAGTATTACGTAAGTATTAATTCCTCTGTTTTGCTTATTTTGGATGATATGAGGGGTAGGGGAGTCTAGATGATGATTACGTCATCGGTAGTTATTAAGTTTTTTACAAGACTGGCAACCCTCATATTGAAATTATAAATTAAAAGCAAAGACCGACAAAGAACTAGACATTAAGTATCTAAGAGAATATTAAAATTACAATATAAAAAAGATATAATTTAAAATGTTTACATAAGTAAAGGGGTAATATCTTTGCTTACTTTTGCTGACAAGGGGGGTGGGGGGTGTAAAAAATTGTAAAAAATCTGTTTACGTAATATTTGAACGGCCTCAAAAGACAAAACACAGAAGATAAAACTAATATACCTATATCATCATTTTCACCAAATACCATACTTGCAAAATATCGGGACTCTGAATCACTTCAGTTAAATGTTTTCTTAGAATCAGTTTAACAGTTTTCAGAAAAATACCTTCAAAGTCACTTAAAAATGTTTACAGCCATTATGATGTTGATGAAAATTTCAAACGACTCATTTTTTAAAAGCAAACGAATAAATAAATAAACTTTACTTCTGCAGCAAACAAGGTTAAAAAATATTCAAATTATTTTAAAATGAATGTTTTTGTCTTAAAAACAGTAAAAGATCGTTTTGTTTTCGAGTTTCTTGTCATGGCCATGTGAGCGTCATCAGTGTAAGAGATTTCATTATTCCCTATTAACCATAGTCCAACCACATAATTACACCATAAGTATGATCATCTTGAGCCTCGGAAGACTTAACGGGTTGCCGGGGCTCCGGCTCGAAGTGCAGGAGTAGGAACGGGGTGGTTTTTAGTCAATAAGAGTCTGCCAATCCCTCTCGGCTCACCCAAGGCGGAAGAAGTCATTAGATGATTATGAAAGAATCCCTCCCTCAAAAAACCTATATTTTATGTCTAAGCTATGTCACATTCAGATCTGTTCAGAGTAGTTTTTGGGTGAAAGACTAACAAAAATGCACTCATATGTCGTGAAACTCTTAAGTCTTTATAATACATACTTACGATACGACCTTCAAACCTTTAAGAAAAGAGCGTATTCCTTATTAAAAGGACAGCAACCCACCTGTGATTCCTATGGTGAAGCGAGTGGCCATGGGTACCTAGCACTGATCGCTAACCATCAGGTGATTCGTCTATTCGTTTGCCTCCGATTCCATAAAAAAAACTTATTTGTCATTTTCTTGTAATATAGGAAAAATGGGTTATATATGCAAATTATGCATAGCAACATTTTCCATTACGTACATAGCTATGAATTTAGTATGTACACAGCTTATGCAAACCGCATCCCTGAATTCGTAATAAAAATTAATGACGCACATGCTGCCAGATTGTCTGTCGCATGATATTATTAATATTTATTATTTTATTTAATAAAGTCACGTGAATTTAATTTTAATATAATCATGGATTTATGCCAGCTAACAGTATTGTGTGTGAGTTGCATAAATAATAGTTTTCGAATGTCATTCCTATCAAATGAACTCATGATTAAGTACGATACCTTTAAATTAAAAAAAAAATAGACCTTGCGTTTGTGACAGGTGGCGATATATTACCAACCATATAACCACATGCCCGACTCAACTTTAAGTGACTTATGTGAATAAAGTACCAAACATTAACCATAATTCTGATGCTGCTGATGTTTTCATATCCCTGATGAAATTGTTGGTGTAATACCTCACCAAATCCGTCCCAAAATCAATATTATATTTTCAATTCAATCAATTCGACTGCACGGTTGGTGCGGTGGCTGGGCAACCGGCTGCCGTGCAACGTGTCGCGGGTTCGATTCCCGCACGGGACAACACTTTGTGTGATCCACAAATTGTTGTTTCGGGTCTGGGTGTCTTTGTGTATGTGAACTTGTATGTTTCTAAACGCACTCACGACACAGGAGAAAATCCTAGTGTGGGGCAACGTTTTTAAAAAAAAAAAATCTTAACCTTATCATTCATTGGGTGAATTGTCCGTAAAATTGTCATTCAGCCAACGACAACCTCTACCTAAAGTATAAGTTTTTCGTTCTATTAGTATTTCTCTTTTCTGAGGTTTAGCTATACCCATTTGCAGCATACCTGTCTAGATACCTCTACACTCTACACCTAAATAGTTAGTACCTACCTATATGTTAAAGGCCTATCTCCATAAGGAACACCTAATTTGGCTCATGATTGATGATACGTAGACAAGCACGTAGGCTTGTCTTTTATTTTTTAAACCTCATACATATTCCTACATGGTGTTTGACGTAGATCTGACGCAAAACGACTTAAATTGTTTTCGTGTGTGCCTTTTTCATTCACGGTGGTTGAAGGTAAAGGTGTATTGCTATACAGCCTTATAAATCTTATGTTGTCATGTATGGATGTGAAAGGCAACTGTTGTATTTGATATATGCCTCAGATATTACTAAATGAAGGATAAGATCCAGGGAATAGGAGAGAAAAAAAAAATTGCTGATTAATGTCAAAGGAGAGCAAGTCATTGGTTATAACACATTATATACATTGTTTGATAGAGATAATAAAAGAGAAGGAATTACTTGTATTGATCTAATTTCACTTAAAAGAAAAGCAAGCATTAAAAATACATACTAACAGAACTATCCTTTAATGCCCACAAAAGTGTACGCATAAATCGATCGCAGCGCCATCTATAATAACAGACACAAACTAATACTAAACAATCAGCGCCTCACTTTAGCTTACAACCAACTTGAATTCTTTAGTTATCTCTCACTACGTCCGCTAGATGGCGTTGTATGGACATAGAGTGTGTTTTATTTTACAATTCACACGTGTGGCGGCCTACGTCAGTCAATGTTTACAAACAAATTAATAAGATGTGTAAAACATTGTTAAATACACCGCCAATAATCTTTAAACCTTGCATTATGAGATTATTGAAACGGAAGAGTCCAAAGGCCTTGCGATTGGTCTTAGGAATAACTCAGTATGAATAACACGTTAGGTATCCGATAATCACTGCAGCCGTAAGCAAAAAGGTATGTATGTAAATTGTATTTATTTGTGTACGAAAATATAACACTAAAACACTCACGTATTTCTGAACGGAAATATGTAGGTTATTTAGAGGTTCGCGCTGGGATATTTAAATAACAGGTTATTGACACTCATAGAAGTCGAAATAATAATGTAGCGAATTAAGTTGAACTTACCTTTCTCAACGCCTTGTTCACATCAGCTGGACTGGGCATGTAGAAATCCACAATCCCCAACAGGCAATCGTCACAACGACACACATCACTTGGGAGCGAGGACATTGACCCAAAACTGCTACAACTGTCCATAGAATCCGTCCTCACCAACTTCCCCGTACTTAACGCTTCCATTTTCGCCACTAACAAGGATTCCATTAAAGACCTTGGTCTGGCTGGAGATCGTGACCTTCGAGCGAAGTCAGGGGATAATGGTCTGTAGTGTTCCAAAACGTCCGGCGATAAGGGTCTATGTCGCGTGAAGTTTAAGGATGATAGATCGGGGGACAGCGCGCGCCTCGAGAGGTCGGGCG
This sequence comes from Spodoptera littoralis, assembly GCA_902850265.1. NCBI lineage: Eukaryota > Metazoa > Arthropoda > Insecta > Lepidoptera > Noctuidae > Spodoptera > Spodoptera littoralis. The sequence continues at coordinate 10,477,888 of LR824545.2, forward strand.
ATATAGGACAGGCCGCCACGAGATCGGTCGACGAAGTCCGCGATAGTGGCGGCGTCGCGGACCGACAGTGCGAAGACGTCATCTTAGTCGCACGCATTGGAACAGTTTTCTCAACACATGACACAAAAATTTGTATATTTTTCCTTAACGGACGCTAGACAGCGTGTTCGCGTTGATAACACTGTTTAATGGAGCGATTTTTTAAAGTTTTTGAGCAGTCATTGACCTTACATTGCCTTGTAAGTTTTTTGTTACATTCTGGACAGTTTTTGTTTCAATAAAGCACTGTTTACATTTTTAACACAGATTTAGAATTGTGACTTCAAAACACAGATCAAAGAATTCCTTTGACAGTATTTATTGCTGTAACTTCACTAAAATCATCGTAAATCAATTTAAAAAGGCTTTATGGACATGTTTGTAGTTGTTTATTGATTGGACCCGCAGTTACTTGTTTAATTTTAACAATAAATTATTTATTTGTGTGCTGTTACCATTTTATCGGTTTCAAATCGACTTTAAACGGTTATTATTCGATATTTATGAGTAATAACGGGAGTTTAAATGTATTCTTTCTCTATCTTGATTGAAACTGATTTTATTGAAACTTATTTCAGTTATGATGTTGGTTAAATCTTATCTAGATTGTAATACTAATAAGTTTTTGATTAGTTTAATTGATTCAAGACTGTAATGTGACTTCAGAAAGTGTATTTACGGGAGAAAAAAAGAATTATTAATACTCGTAAGTACTTCAGAGTCAATTTTTGAGGTGACATCAGAACAATGGTTTAATTTCTCTAAACCTTTCAAATATGTAACTAAAATCACTCCCTTTTCACCTTTCCCTTTCGGGATTATATTACAGCTACATCTAATCAAATTTACGAGTTCGACAAGAGACTACAGATAGGTACTAAATGCACAAAATCTGTACAGATAAATAAAAATGGCAATGTCTGTTTGTAATATTAAAATAACTGCTTTTTACTACATGCATATGAATACATATATCATAACACCTTTTACAATTTTTTTCTCTTTGTCTGTCTATTTATACTGGATAATGTCTGAAATGGCTGAATCGATTTTGAGGTGACTTTTGGCATTTGTTATGCTATATTTTGCATTTTCTGGTAGCTAATGTGCATACTAGGAAGTAACATAGGCTACTTTTATTTTAGAAAAACGCAGAAGATGTTGCGTGTTCAGCTAGTCTCATATAAATACCATTCAAGCAATGAAGTCAAAATGCCAGTTACTTAACCCTAGATCAGCCTAACATATTGTTCGGTTAATCAGGCACCACATTTGTTTACATCGGCCCACTATAAAGCAGGAGGCTATTACTTATTCCGCACACATACAAAATTGTAGCCTTCGCACACCGTGTCAGGCCACACCTGCGCATGAGTTGTTACGTGGATTTAGAGGTACTGGAAGTGCCTGGGGATTTGGTTAGGGTTATAATTTTAGTCGCTTAAAATTGTCACTTAATTTCTCTTTAAGATTGTCGTCCAAATAGATGTAGGTATTTTAAGTAGGTGTCCTACTTTAAAAGGCTAATATCACAAGTGTGCACAAAAATAATACCCCCTTTTTAGCCCGATAAGTAAGGAGATTAATATACCTGGAAAGTTTTCCGGGAGTTTTGAAAATCCGCAATTTTGAAAATTTTCATGTGCTCTTATCGATTTCCATTTTTCGCCTTCGTACGTGTGCCGCTCGCGCCGCCATCTTGGAAAATGGCGGCCATAAACAGTTTTTTTTACAATATCTCTTTCACGTGCATTTTACGAGAAAGCCGTTACCTACGAAATTAAACTACTCATAATTTTCTACAATTTATGTCTAGACAGTTTTTTGGTAATATAAGTACTTTTGGTTGTAGTAGTAGGCTAAAGTATAACATCATAACATCACGCCTTTTATCCCCGAAGGGCAGGCAGAGGTGCACATAGAAGTAACACCCACTTTTCACTATTTATGTTATGAGTCCCATTTTTTATTTATTTTTTATTAGGCTAAAGTAGTGTACAAAATTGCTGATTTTCAAAACTCCCGGAAAATATTTCAGGTAGAACCACCAATTCACTGAAGAAAAAATCTTCTTTTTTCAAAATACTCAAAGTCACTCAACTCACATTAATATTTTAGCACATTTACAACAAATAAAGCTAGCAACTAGGAAAGACCCTCAACTCTTGACTTTTCCAAAGATGGTAGTGTGATTGACGTCATCAAAACTGGAAAACTTTATGAAATAATCCGTGCTTTTGAGTATAATTTTCGGAGCTCTATTTAAATTATTTAATTCAGTAAATATATATATTGTAAGTATACAATTTCTAAATCAAAGTTTATTTGTTTCATACTTTTCGAATACCTACTATCGTGGTGGCTCGAGGGTTTAAGACGCCTGCACGCATTGAGCAAGTGTGGCGATTAATACTCAAACCTTCTCCGCGTGAGAAGAGGCCTTTGGTCAGCGGTGGCCCCTTATAGGCTGTTGATTTTTTTATTGATACTTTTAGAATCGCTTTGTAAGACATCGTAAGAGGTAATCTAGTATGATGATAATAATACACTAGATGAGATCATAATAGAAGTTTTTCTAATTATTATACAAAACACCTAGATCTTTCTAATACATATTTTCCTTAATTTCACTGATATTTTGATATAACAAGGTAAACGACGAATTTGTCTATTGGATTTTCCAACAAAAACAGCGTTTTACACAGGATAGTTTTTGGTTTTCACGCATCACTGACGTATAGGCAAAGGTATTTAAATGGCTTACCTACAACTACAATTTAAAATGTTCTATGATAAATAATATTTTTATACATTAAAACGAGAGGAAAAGAAAAACGTTGAATTATACAACTAGATGACAGAATTATATTATGACTACAATATATTTACTCACTATTATTTCTGTAACTATAACCATAAAATGAAATCACGTGGATTTTCTCTAATTTAGTTTTTATCTCTTTTGCATAAAACTCTTTTTTCCTTTTATATCATTTTACGTATTGCATTTATTAATTATTTAATAAAATAATACTTAATATCGAATACTCCTATCCTTCCAAATTATCTAATTCCATGTAAAATCAACACTTAAAACATAGAGTTGCATAATCACATCTGTTTCCTTTTGAACACGCACAGATCATAATATTATATACCTACTATATTGATCCAATACAGATTATTAATAAATATTATTAACTGTGGAGACATGATTTGCACACAAACGAACCGCTTGCAAAGAATTTCCTTTCATAAGCCTCGTAAATTATGATTGAAAGACTTTGACCAGATGGTTGGATAATATTAATACGGTTTATTAACAAATGTTATTAAAATTGTGCTAAGTATATTGTTGTAATATTATTATTTTTGAAAATGAGATATTTTTGAAAAAAAAATGTGTATTTGTTGCTAATTCTACAGTTTCCGCGCGTCTCGTAAGAACCCCCTACGGGATCGCTGTACAGGGCCGTAGTCAAGCGTCCGGACTCGGGATTATGTAGACGCCATATTTTAGACAACATATTTTATAGAGTTCAGGTGACAGTAGTTATCTCTGATAAACCTGTAATAAACCTTTTAAGCTACGCTCCTCACCTATTTTAAAATGGACGAAATTACAAATCCCGAATAAGTTTTCAGAACTTCTACAATCTAAAGATTGATCAAAACCAGAACCACTTCATTTATATCTGAGAATCAAAAACAAGATCTCCCGCGCTTATGACCTAAGGCATCATTATCCAAAGACCTATAAACACAAATTCCTATTCCAATTGATAGATCTTTACGTACATTTCACAATTTGTTGCTCACGACTATAGATAATACACTATAACCTCTAACATCCAATAGGGCAAAGCATTATTCGTATATTGCAACAAACTAGCAATTTATTTTAGGGATGAACTGTAGTTCCGTTGCTGTAACCAAATTCATCATCATCAACAGCTTATAAATGCCCACTGCTGAGCAAAGCCTCTTCTCACTCGGAGAAGGTTAGAGCATTAATCACCACGCTTGCTCAATGCGGGTTGGCGATTTCAAACTTATAATTAGAAATTATAAGCCCAGGTTTCCTCACGATGTTTTTCCTTCACCGTTTGTCAGTGGTGTCTAAATAATCTTAGAAAGCACATATAACTCGGAAGAAGTCACATTGGTGCTTGCCGTTGATAGGTTTCGAACCCGCACCCTCATGCATGAGAAGCAGGCGTCTTAAACCTCCGAGCCACCACGACTTCAACGTAACGTAACCAAATTAGTTTCTCGTTATTTCGGATATCTTCGGATAGGTATCGACGTGAAATGAAACTAAAAATGCGCTATTTGGTTTAAAATATTTATTTACTCATTAGTATATGACCTGACTTTCATATCTAGGCCTCGTTGGACAAGTGGTCGCAGGTGCGACTGCCGGGCAAGGGGTCTCGGATTCGCTTCCCAAATCGGGCAAAGTTAATACTTTGCCCGATTTGAACCCACTAGTGTGGGTTTAAAAAAAATTGTTAGTGGTAGCACGGAGCCTGGAATTGTTCCCGGTATATGGCAATAGGCCCACCCCCTATTACATGGGACTCATAACACAAAATAGTGAAAAGTGAATGTTCGATGGTACAGTGGCATTAAGTGTCTTAATGTGCACCTCTGCCTACCCCTTCGGGGATAAAAGGCGTTATGTTATGTGTCTCATATCTATGAACGAAATTATCACGAAGTAAATAAAACATTATTGATTAATAAAATTAATTTGATAAGCAATAAACGCCAATCCAGCTTGAGCAAGCATGGTGATTAATGCTCATTCCTTCCATGTGAAAAGAGACCTTTGCTCAGCAGTTGGCGCTTACACATTGTTGATGATGATGGTAATGAAAGGATAATCCGAAATAATTCTACATCCGTAACTGATCTAACGTCAATTCTATACCAAGGGGGCTTACTAATAAATTAAATTCCAATCGATCGACATTGATATTGTGAAATTGTATTCGCTTGTGTTGCAATACTAGCGCCCATAGCATCCGTATTGTGTGGATATTTAATGACCTATATGGTATTAAGTTTGGCTTTAAATTCTATACTCTGACTGCTATTTTAACGATAAGATAAGGGTGAGATTTTATTGAATTGAAATTGCATTGACATTGAGATTGGTTTCAAAAGTAAGCACCCAGATCCGTATCCAAATCCGGTATGTCATACGCTCAACATCCCTATTCAATATCAAAATCAACAGCCATGTAATAATTCCTAGATATCATAAATCGGTGCGTGTTTCATGCGCCGGCGCAGCGGGCGGGCTACACCGCCATGTTGTCTGTCTCGTTCTGATCAGTTCATCTATGTTAAGTTAAATTATAATTATGACTGTTTATGTAAGTTATTTGTCAAAGAAAGAGTTTTGAGATTTGTTGGAGCGTTAAGTTATAATCGTGTAATTTGTTTGTTTTTTACTAGTTTTGTTAATAAAGAGGTTCTATTGTATAAATACTTAAACGTATAGTTCTGTCTCTACAAATTCTTTGTTAAATGACAGAGATGGCATGATTTTTAAGTACCTACTACTTAAACTTGAGTAGCCTTTCAGTATTCGATCGTAAGTCTGTTAGACTATTTTATAGAAAAAAATTACACTTTTATACCCTATTTTTGTTTTGGTTAAATAAATTCCTTATCTCAATTTTCTTAACACTCATGAGTCTTGAAGATTTTGTAAGTTTTTATCGGTTTGGAAAATGTCTTAGGTCAAAGCTTATGTATTTCTACAATTCGTACCGAAAGACTACACAAAATGGAAAAGACCAAACATATTTGCTTAGCAACAATAATGTTCAAGCATTTCATTTTTAAAACTACTAGAACCAATCTACATTAGGTACACTGTCTTACAGTCCACTAAAATAACTTTACACCATAAAACTACCACCACAGATGGGGCCCAATAGGGCCGATGCCGATTCGGAGTCGCGGAGAACCTAACGGGTAACCGGGGCTCCGGCTCGACGTGCAGGAGAAGGAACGGGGTGGTTTTTAGTCAGTAAGAGTCTGACACTCCCTTCCGCCTCACCCAGGCGGGAGCAGTCATTCGATGATTTTCCCCCCTTAAAAAAAAAAAAAAAAAAAAAACACCATAAAACTCACAACTGTCTAAATGTCACAGCAAATGACAGAAAAAAAGAACACAAAATGGCGGCAATTAGTTCAGCCATTTTGTTTTTCGACACTAATATGAAGTGACACCATCAAAACTAACGTCAAACGTCCTAGAACTGTTCAATATCTGTCAGAGAGGACAAAAACAACAAACTTTTTGCTTTATTATAAGCTTGTAAAGTCCATATTTGTAAGATCGATGCCCGCTTCGATTAGCGAACGCGAGACATATCGTATTTCGCACGATATATCATTGTGACAACTGACACTGCTGTAGTGACGTAACGAGTATGAAATATGACGTAACCAACGACTACTGTAAGTGTACCTTTTTACTTCTAACTGTTGATAAGAAAAATTGCCTTTAATCACTTTCCACCTCCTAGGTAACTATTTCTGGACACACAATATAGAGACGATATGAAAGATAGACAGACCTTTATGCATTAATTTTTACGTTGCGTTACAGGCTTTTGCTTACGGCTTTGGACGCGTTAATTATGCACATGACCCATCCTCTTGAATCACTTTATAAAAAAAAATCTAACCATAACCATACAGACTAATGTATCAAATCTAACCATACAGACTAATGTATCAAATCTAATGTACATGGGATTTTGATTTCTAATGTATGTTAGTAGGCACGATCATGCGGGGCCCAAATGGGTGTGACCGTGTGATAGGACCTCTGAGGCCCGCCAACACAGGAAAATATTACTTATAATATCAACTAAAATGGCAGTGCTAAAGACTCCTTTTTTAGGCCCCACACCGGTGTGCAGACCCTATTTAAAGAATAGTACACCATTTGTAGCAAGTAGCAATATATGCTACCCTATTCAAGTTGCATAATAGGACGCTTCTACTTACTTTAATTAAAAATAACTCTACATTCAATTTCACTAATCAACAAACTAAATAAAATATCACTTCTTTAGGCCTTAGTATACCATCGATATAGCACAGCAATAATTAATTTAATTATTTTCTTAAGCAAAACATTATGTAATTGATTCGTGACTCGTGAGTACAAGTAATTAATAAAATTAATTCGCATACTGCAATTCAATCAAGTGAATTCAAAATTAATAGATCTTCTTCACTAGATAACACTGAATAACTAACAAATTGGTGTGGGTTCTGTACCTATTACGGAAACCCTAAAAGATATGTGATTTTTAAGCACAACATACATGACATACTTAGTAATATTCGGTTATACATTTACACATGGAGGGTGTTTGAAAAAATTATGTAAAATCTAAAGGAGATAATAGATAATACCTGTCTTTGATTATTTTAGGCACTGCCTCATAATTTAAATTTGAAGTACCTAAAAAATCTCAGAGTTTTTTACAAAATGTAGAATTTTTTTCTAATATTTTTTACAGAACCTAGAAATCATTACCATAGTAGTCGTGGTGGCCCGGAGGTTTAAGACCCTCTTCTTATGTATGAGGGTACGGGTTCGAAACCTACCAACGGCAAGATACCAATGTGACATTTTCCGAGTTATATGTACTTTCTAAGATTATCTAGACACCACTGACAAACGGTGAAGGAAAACATCGTGAGGAAACCTGGACTTTTAATTTCTAATTATAAGTTTGTAATCGCCAACCCGCATTGAGCAAGCGTGGTAATTAATGCTCACACCTTCTCCGTGTGAGAAGAGGCTTTGCTTAGCAGTAGGCATTTATAGGCTGTTGATGAATGAATGAATGATGAGAAATCATTGTTTGACTTCTTACAACACTTTTCAATGAAACATCAACGAATGAATAGACTTCAGCCACAGAACGCTAAAAATAAATTAATCAATAACTTTGACAAGTTACAAATGATTGAAAAAAAAACTAAATTGCATGTATGAATGTGTAACATTAAATTAATTCGTTATTGAAGCAATTACTCAAGTGAGAATGTTTATGTTTAACATTCAATTGCTTCTAAAAGAATATTATTTAGATGCAAATCAGTAATGATCGAGTTCATGATGTAATTTTATATAATTTTTCATAGTGATGACCATGTTATGCTACTTTGATTATTATGAAACTATTAACGTGAACATCCTGTGACTTAAAGCATCCTGAAGACCAAAGTAGACAAATGGAACAGCCCCATACTGGGGCATTGAATACGCATGCAATAGGGTAGATGCCTAATTTTTATTTTAAACTGTCAAAAACCGCGAGGACACCGGTGTCCGCACAGCTATTGTTCTTTAACTCGTCGAGTACCGGTTTTATAGACACAATTAAAGAACAATAGGTCGCGGTCACCGGTGACCGCTTGATGTTTGACAGTTTTATTGTGTCTATAATGATAGTACTGGTAATAAGGATTAATGTCCGTCTGGTAGATTATTTCAAATTATTAGACACGTATTTTTTATTTTCTTACAGAAACGAATACTTTCGACGATATATTGATTTGAAATGTCGCGTGACGTCACTTCTATGTACATGCATTTTATACGTAGAAATGACGTTTTAGCCCCCACTCCTAAATTTTGATTCGTTTTATTTAAGTATTGGTTTTTATACGAAAAAATATGTGTTTAATATTTTTTCATTACCTAACTTACGGATTAATTACATTTTTAATTTTCATACCCTGTCATCACCCAATTGTGGGGTAAGGTAGTCATGTTTTAATTATAACTGGTAATTTTAAGTGCTAACACTAGTTGTTTGTTTACTAACTAAATGGATTTAAGTTGTCTGTATTAAAAATAATTAAATTAAATTAAAACCCGCTGTGAATTGTTTAGGCTTTGTCTACATTAGGGTTAGGGCTTGCAATTATCTTCACCAAGTCTTTACGCTCCAAGGGCGTGAGAAGGTTAAATATGGCAGTTTAAAAAGTTGCAGGTCACTGTCAAATACTTTTAACGCTTAGTCTTATAATACCAGTAAGAGTGGTCACAAGTGTATTAAACACTACAATTTTTATTATGGGATAATCCTATAAACGAGCTGACGGATCACCTGATGGTAAGCAATCAGCGGCGCCCATGAAATTCCGAAACACTAGAGGCGTTACAAATGCGTTGCCAGCCTTTTGGGGATTAAGAATTTGAGGATTGTTGGGGGTTCAGGGATTGGGGAGATTGTGAGGGGGGGGGGGGGTATTTGAGCCTCCGATAACCTCACTCTCACAACGAAACACAACGTTAGTGTTGTTACATGTCAGGTTTTCTGGTCTTGGTATTACTTAAATCGAGCCGGCCCATGCGACCTGAAGCATGGATCTGGACAAATGTAAGACTATAGTCCAAGTGCCATTAATTGTCAAAATTCACACGTTTATCAATAAACTTCAACCGTTAAAACAAGAGGTTTTAAAATAAATGTGCAGTTATGTTTGTGAAACAAAAAGTTTAATAGCAGGAAACGCGCAGCATGGCCGACATGCTTGCAACTCTTGTGGCCAATTTATACCGATACCAAGAAACATCAACATTATTTTGTATACAACTCCTATACATTTATTGATGAAAATAATTTTGAAGGAAAAAATATGTTTTATCAAAGTTTAAGGAATCAAGAATGAAATAATTCACAAAGGACCAAATTGTTTGAAGTTTCTGGATTAAAGGACCAAATTGACATGGCAAAGGACCAGTTTTTCTGTAAGGACTAAATTAAATTGTGAAGATAATATTCGATTAATTTTCTGATTGAATTAAATCGTTAATTTTGACACAATAAAAAATAAGAAAATACAGGGTGTAAACGGAACGCTGCGGAACTGCTGACAATATAAAACTTTGTTTTTTCATTTCTAATTAGTTCAGTTCAATATTTCATATTACATGGTTGCACTGTGTCACAATTATGATGCGAGAACTAATTAGTCTAAACCTTTACTACTGGGCCACCAAGATACAGGCTGTACCTAGTTTGGGCCTCACGGGCACCTCTGCCGTGTTTGCATTTATGTGAATGCTATTCGCTTCTGTGTCTGCGTGTAATGTAACTTGTAACATAACATAACATCACGTTTTTTATCCCCGAAGGGGTAGGCAGAGGTGCACACAGAAGTGACCCACTTTTCACTTTTTATGTTACGAGTCCCATGTAATAGGGGGTGAGCCTATTGCCATATACTGGGCACAATTCCAGACTTCGTGCTACTACTGAGAATTTTTTAAAAACCCAGTATTTCTTTGCCCGACCCGGCTGCACTTGCGACCACTCGGCAAGTACAAGTTTACTTGTACCTATTTAGCTGACTAAACTTGAACACTAAAATCAATATCGTAAACCAAAAACAGATAAACATTCATATATTCATTGGCCATAACTATACGACCATATATCAAGTTCTAACTTATAACTTAAATCCATTATATACGAATAGCGTTCTCTAAACGTAGCCTGTCATGGTTAAGTTACTGTTAAAGTTATAGTATAGCTTAGTGTATTGATCATAGTATTAGGTAGATAGGTCCAATAAGTACTTATGTTGCGAAAGTTAGATGTTGTTTATGTGAGAACGTAACATTTGATATTTATAAATTAGTAAGAAATCAAAGTCAAAGTATTTATTTCAATTAAATCACAATTTGTTATTTTAAAACGTCAACAAATACAACAAGAAATAATAGTCATTCCAAAATGTAGATTCGAATGGAGAAGAACGAGCAAAAAACTCCATCGAATTTGTTTTACATTTAAAGTAATCGAAATGAGTACGATCTGATTGGCTGGCTCCAATAAACCAAAACTAAACTTAAAAGAAAAATGAACCCTACCTCAATGGTATTTGCGAATAATCTTGCCACACACAGGACAGGACATACATAGGTAGAATGAGAAGTCAATATTTTTCAAACCTAAGCTAGTTTGTTTTCCAACCGGTCGATCGAATCTTATATATACATATATGTATATATCGCTGTGTGCAGTAGAAGAATGGGGTCTAGAAATGAGCCAACAACATCAAATAATATAATATAATAAACGACAGTGACTGCCTCATTGGCCGAGTGGTCACAGTAGTAGCACGGAGTCTGGAATTGTGTCCGGTGTATGGCAATAGGCTCACCCCCTATTACATGGGACTCATAACATAAATAGTAAAAAGTGGGTATTATATTGTACAGTGGCATAATGTACACCTCTGCCTACCCCTTCCGGGATAAAAGGCGTGATGTTATGTTATGTTGTAATAAACGACACATGTGTCCACCCTTTCCAAGGAAATCTAATAATAAATAACCTATTATAACAAAAATATGCAAAACATGTATTTCATACGATACTTTACCAATAGAACACGTATAATAAACTCATCGCCCTTTGAATATAAACACAGGATTACGTAATATATTATAGTTTGAAATATCAAAATTATTTCCGATCACGTACGGTAATGACAGAAGGACATAAATTCGTAATATTTCGTATGCAAGGACCACCGACGTTGTTAAACAGTTACCAGTAAAGGATACTAAAATCTGTTTGTTTGTCACATACTACGAGCATAGGCATTTTGATTAAAGATTTCGGTTTTTATAATAACGATCGTGAGACATACCAAATTAACTAAAACCGCGGGTTACTCACGTGAATATGCTGCGAAAAGCTCTACTAGTTTCGAACCACAAAGGGGTTCTTCCTCATGAGCAGCTCACTGTAGTATTAGAGCTTTTCTCCGCATTATTCATGTGAGTAACTCGCGATTTTAATTAAAAGATTTTGGTAGCGGAATAAAGTAATATATTGAATTAATAAACAAAACAAGCATGGTTTATAAAAGGTGGATTCCAAATTCTCAGTTTCTTTGCGAGAAAGAACTATAATTCATAATATATATAACTGTAATACACATGAGACATGAGTTTACAGTAATCAGATGTTAAATCAAACATGTTATAACTCAACGAACATTTCAATCCTATTAAATTACACATGTATTTTACGCTACACTGTCAAACCACAAAAAATATTGCACACACACACACACTAGTCCAAATTCTAGAAATTCAACATTTACTCAATATGATGAAAATATTAAAAGTCAGTGGACTAAATGCGGTCAATTATATGGTCGTAAGCGAATATAATTTCACACTTAACTGACACATGCACTGCGAATCGCCGGAAGATTGGATACGGCTATAAAACACTTAATTATGGGTATTTAATTAGAATTTAGAAGTGGCTTCAGACGCTCGGATATTCTTGCGACATCCTGATAAGCAGGTTTAGATTTTATAACTTAATGTTTCTTGGTATACCAAGAACGCCCACGTTTCTGTGGAACCCACAGTCAGACCTAACAGATGTTATAAAGATAGAATAGAAAACTTCATGGCTCGAAGTGAATAGTATTATGTAGTTATAGTCTAATTTCCATCAGTTACTAGTCCAACTATATTTGCAAAACCATTCAAATTTCATGTAATTGTTAAAAATGCTTATTACTAATCTCATCTCTACCCCCATCGAGATATAGCCAAAGATATGTTTTTAGACACTCTTAAACCACTTGAGAGAGCAGAAATTAACGCCTTCGAAATGTGGTGCTGGAGACGTATGCTCCGTATTCCCTGGACCGCTCGTCGCACCAACGTCTCCATTCTCAAGGAGATCGGAATTACTACGAGGCTGTCCACTGTATGCCTGCAGTGAATATTAACTTATTTTGGCCACATTGCGCGTAGAGATCCCAACAATCTGGAGAAGCTTGTGGTTGTTGGTCGGGTTAACGGGAAGAGACCTCGCGGTCGCTCACCTACCCGGTGGTTGGATGCTGTAAAAAACCTAACCGGCCTGACAGTTCCACAAGCCATAAAGACCGCAGAGGACAGAGGCGTTTGGAGGAGGGTTGTGCATCAAGTGACGCGTGCACCAGACTAGACACGACCTTCAGTAATGAAGAAGACGACTAGGAAGGAAGGAAACCACTTGACTACTCGCAGTAAAAATATTTATAAATAGGACCAGAACATAGCATGACAACATTACTAACATTTTTCCACATCAACAAGGAAACAAACACATCAATTCATCAATTGTATTATATTGTTATGTTATTTACGTCACTACTCTAATAAAGAGACAGAATGTGACAACTGTTATATACAAACAAAAAGACAGAACACACGTCATTAGCATGCTATTTATCACTCATCTGACAATTTTTCAAGGTTTTCTTAATGATGTGTAAACAAAAAAACTAGCTTCTAAGATAGACATAAAGAGGTAATATGACAAAGTAAAACTTTAAATGAAAATCTGCTAGTTTCTAAAGCGGGGAAATTACTTGTCTAAAAAGCTTTCAAGTTTGGGCCATGCTTCGGTACGAATGGACCCGCCCGATCGGAGTAATACCACGGCCTCATAGAAAACCGACGTGAAACAAGGCTTGCGTGGTGTTTCGTCGTATGAGTGAGGTTACCGGAGGCCCAATTACTCCACCCCTTCCTAGTCTCCCCAATCTCCAAATCTCCACAATCCTCAAAATCCCAATTACCAAAAGGCCGGTAACACACTTGTAACGCCTCCGGTGTTTCAGATGTCCATGGATGACGCCGATTGCTCACCATCAAGCAATCCGTCTGCTTGTTTAAAAAGCACTTGAACTTATAAACATGGAGATAATGAACGAAATAGACTAATACAGTGATTTAGGCTCTGGATGAAGATGATCCATTTATACCTCGATCCCTTCATATCACATGTTTGTTGTTTAGTTTCTGTCTGTCAGTTTCAATACATTTTTTTTACTTTTTCCGACACTAATTTTTCTTTTTTGTACATTTAAGTACCTCAAAATTCTGGATCTACTATTTGGGCAAGAAAACTATTTTTCGCGGTACTAATAACATAAGCAACTGTCTTATACAAATATACAGTAGGCATATCTGGGTTAAAAAGAAAAAGAGTAATTGCGACTTTTATTTTTTCAAGTAAAACCTCAGAACACCAACTAGTCTCATACTTATTTTGACACAGTATACACCTATAATTTCGATGTCACAGCTGTAATATTTAATAAAAGATAGAGGACAAGTATTGGCAATAACTTATCGATTTTAAGTGCTATATAAAAGCTTGCATGGACATAATTATACGTTGCCATGACGGGTAATGTGGCAGCTTTAATCAAATTAATGATATCAACCTATATACAATCTTACCATCTCCTAGAACAGTTAAAAAGTCATTTATAAAAAGGAGGAAGTAAAAATGACTCATCACAAAAGTTAAAAAAGAATCGAAATTAGAATAGAAGATAAAATACATATATTTCGAAAACTACGATTTTATCATAGACGATACAAAAACACTGAAAATGAGTGCAATAGCCAGCCTAATAGATTTAAGCAATAAAGTGTATTTTTTATGTAAAAAGCCCTATATAACACTACATAAAGATGCTCTTTCGCAAACCAGAAGTACTAAACAAGCTGCCTAGTTTTCAATGAAATGTACTCTGGTCCTTTTTGGTCCTTTTTACATATTAACATTAATGCAATAATTCACAATTCACATCACTTTCTCAACCAAGGCAAATCAAAGCTTCTCGCAAATCGTTTACGCAACGACGATTTATAACCAACAAAACAGTTCTCCGTAAATAAGTAATTCACTTCAACATGGTACCCAATTAAGTATCAGAAAGATAGCAATTTATTTCACCTTTAATTCGCATTCAATTAACAATATCTGGAATTGAGTGTACACAAGTGATAAATAAATGAATGAACGTCGATTCGATTCATTCATTCCAGTAATCGACTCGACAATCGAGTTGATTTCGATTATGTCATTGATTCTCAATCTTGGGTTAAATTTGATATTAAAATTGTCAATGGTTGTACGTCTGAAATATCGTTAAATAATGTAATAATTGTAGAAAATAAGTAGCTACTGTAATAACAATTAACAATCTATAACGATAAATAAAATTAGAGTATCTGTTTGTAATATTGAAATAACTGCTTTATCTACATGCATATGAATAAACAAACGATACGTATACCAAAAGAACACTTTTTAAAATTTTTGTCTGACTGGTCTGTTTGTACTGGCTAATCTCTGAAATGGCTGAACTAATTTTGACGAGACTTTTATGGGCAGGTAACTAATATACTAAGGAGTGACATAGACTACTTTTATTTTAGAAATACGCAGGAAAAGTTGCGGTTTCAGCCAGAAATAAAATATTCGTTGTAAAAGTACTTGAGGTTTATAAAATACCTGTACATGTTACCTACCTACATAATTTGAGGTGCAAATAATGTTAAATTATTGTAAAAGGCATTAAAATTACAACTACTTTTTTGGGATGCACTAAAAATCTGATGTAACTAAATAATAAAGATAATACATTTCAACACCCGACGACGTATATATTGACAACCACTGACCAATCAAATTGTGGATAATACCTGCAACTGCAGTATAGTATTTATTGTACAGTTTGAAATTAATTTTATAACAAAGGTTATATTCAGATTATTCTCAGAAACATATAATGATATACAATTATCACATCAATTTCGATTCCAAACTTATTGGACGGACCTTTACGCTTTTATATGTATTTTATCGACTTTCGAATTTCATTTAGTTTCATTATGGTCCTTTTGAAACGAGAATAACTTAGGTAGGCTATATTTTACTAGATTCCAACATTACTTGATTGAAACTCAGAAATAATCCCAAACCATTGGAAAAAAGTCAGAAAAAAGAAAGAAATGTTTTTTTACATAATGTAATGCACAATTTTATCCGATAACACGATATCTGTTTAACCAAAATCAAGATAATATGAATGCTGTTTGTTTTTTTTTAATTAAAATTGTATTTATAATTAACTGGGTTAAAAGATATACAAGATTATTCCCGCATAATTGTGCAAGACGTTGACAAAATTCCAAAACAACAATTTCGCATTAAAACCGCTACTCACACCGTCCGAAAGCGGCGCTTGCATTCATTAATCACAGTTAATTACTAAACTTTGAACCAGATTTTTTGTTTGCTGCAAGTACCTACATAATTATTATTGTCACTAAATTAACTAAAAATCGCGGGTTACTCACGTAAATAAACTGAGAAAAGCTCTACTAGTTTCGAACTACAGAGGGGTTCTTCCTCATAAGCAGCGTACGTAGTCACGGCGGTGCCACTCAGCCTACTGATTTTTAGTTAATTTAATATGTATCACATTAGTTATTATAAAAATTATTGTCACTGATGATAGTACGAATAGTGTGATAAATATTTGAGTTTAATTAATTAATTTAAGAGACTTTGAGCATGGTCCTCTCCATAGCTTACTGCGCGACCTTCGCCGATCCGAAACGAAGTGATCCGACAGAGAACCAAAGTTCAACCAAATGGACATAGCCCAAAGGATAGGTAAGCTGAAGTGGCAGTGGGCCGGTCACCTTTGTCGAGGAACCGATAGCCGTTGGGGTAGACGTGTTCTGAAGTGAGGACCGCGTCTAGGCAAACGTAGTGTACGGTGCCTTCCACCTGTATGCTAGGTGGAGTGCCGATATCCACAAGGTGGCTGGCAGTGGTTGGATGAGAAGAGTTGAGGCCCGAACTCAGTGGTGTGCCATTAGAGAGGCTTATGTCTAGCAATGGACGAACACGGGCTGATGAAGATGGATTAATTTAGTTAGGGCACAGTTTAGAAAACCATCTAATTTTTCTGTAATTATTACCCAGGTGATGTATTGTCCAACGAACTTGATTGTAGACTCTGCCTTAATAAATAGAAACAATGAAAAATGAAATGTGTTATGTTCGATCTGAGCATCGAATTAAAAACAAATAGAGAACCGAGTCTAAAGTCCGAAGGAAGACAAAAAAACAAATTTCATAATATTATCTCACAGAGAAAGCGAATTAACGTCTTGCTAAAAAGTTAATTATGTTCATAAAATGAAATGTACGTACAATACTTTGACATTTAAGTTGTCGTCGTACGTGAAAAAGTCAGTAAAGATCGGGATTACTGCGATGTCATTACATTTTATTACACGTATAATGAAAGAAATGTACAACTTCACGTGTAGGACATTCATTCTGATTATATTTTTAGATTGACTACCTCATTAGTAGAGTCACAAGTTGGACTGCTAAGTTAGAGGTCTTGCGTTCAAGTCCCGTGTCGAGTGAATGACTATGAAGTGTTTTCACTTTTTGTTGTAGTACAATTAATGCTGGAATTGTACTTTTAATTGTACCCAGATTAAGGCAATAAACTCATGTTATGAGCACCTCTACCTACTCCTTCGTAAATTAATCATATTCCCGGTTCTTATAAAAAAAAAACACTACCACCAACAAACACATGTCATATCATAGAACAAACACTCAGAACTATTCTAGTCAGATAACGGTAGACATAACCTCAGGCAAGTATACATAACACGATATATTGCCCTTATCAGCGCCATCTATACGCAAATACATTAACTACTAATTAATTTTGGTACACACACATTAATCTTAAGCGTTTAAACGCTACCTATATTTATTGAAATCGGTTCCGTAGGTGGGATGAAATTTGTTGAGACAGTTCAGTTAACTGGTGATTTATATTGCACTTATAGATGTTTGCGTGGGTAAAACAATTATGATTCTCTATTTAATTTTTACTTGCGCTTTGTTTGGTATATGTCGGAATACTCAAACGCTACTCAATTTTAAATCGCGCTTAACTATAGTTCTGTCTGTACAAATTCTTTGTGAAATGACAGAGATGACACGATATTTAAGCATGACTTAAAATTGAGTAACATTTCAGTATTCCGGCAATAATCGGTCGTCCATGTTGCATTTTTATTTATATCCGACTAGGTTACGGCTTTCGACATGTCCCATGTGGTCAAATGAAAAAAACTGCTTTTGTCATTCTTTAAATAGCATTTTGACTATCTCCAGATACAGTAAATAATGCTTTTATAAACTACATATGAAAAAAATCGAGATCAACCCCCTCTTTTTTGAAATCAGTTAATTAATATAGGTACTAAAACGAAGGTTTTTAGTGTTCCTTACGCTTAGGAGAAGTCCTAAGCGTAAGGAACACTTTTTTGAAAACCACATCAAAATCAGTTAAGCTAATCGCGAAACAATGGCGCATAAACAAATCAAACTGTCCCCTTGGTTTTCTTTAAAAATCATACCATAAATAAGGATGAATCGAATACCAGCTTGTTAGTATTCAGTACTATATGAAGCAATAGCTATTGAGGCCCTGTAAAGACTATAGCCTATATCACTGTCGAGCCTTCAAACCAGACACATCTTTGCTTTGATTTCAAAGCAACACAACACCCCCGTTTTTTTTATGGCATTAGCCGGTAAACGAGCCGACAGATCACCTGATAGTAAGCAATCGGCGTTAACCATGGACACCTGGAACACTAGAGGCGTTACAAGTGCGTTACCGGCCTTTTGGGGATTAGGAGTTTGAGGATTGTTGGGGATTCAGGGATTGGGGAGGTTGGGGAAGGGGGGAGGTAATTGGGCCTCCGGTAACCTTACTTACACGACGAAACACATCGTAAGCGTTGCTTCACGTCGGTTATCTGTGAGGCCGG
This sequence comes from Spodoptera littoralis, assembly GCA_902850265.1. Taxonomy (NCBI): domain Eukaryota; kingdom Metazoa; phylum Arthropoda; class Insecta; order Lepidoptera; family Noctuidae; genus Spodoptera; species Spodoptera littoralis. The sequence continues at coordinate 10,496,672 of LR824545.2, forward strand.
TTAAGCCAGCCCATTCGTGCCGAAACATGGCTCTACCACACTTAATTTAATTCACACGTATTTAAAATATCCAACAGATTTTTGATAGACCTTTTTCCCAAAGCTCACCTCAGCAACTTCACATCACATCAAAAATACATAATTACTGTCACTCATACTCCAACATACAATCAATCCATGTCTTTTTACTCTCATCCATCACGACTGAGGAACTCTAAAACCTCACATACGTATGTAAATTGACAGACAGACAAACAAATGTTTAATTCACTAACATTAATATAATTGCTCGGTACTCTATTTAGATGGTCGATAAAATGCTACTGCTATTTGTCTTAATATTTTTCTTTTGAGACACTGTACGAGTTTAATTAGAAGGTTAATTTATGATTTAACGAGTAGTTCAGTCAAAATATGTAATGCGTCATAGAAATTAATGTTAAGTGAGCTATAAAATTAAATATAATTTAAACTGTCGAACACCACGAGGCTACCGGTGACCGCAACCTATTGTTCTTTAATTGTGTCTATAGTGACGATACTCAAAGGGTTAAGAAAATAATGAATTTCGGTAAGTTATACGTTGCTTGTTTTTAGGGGGAAAATCAATCAAGGACTTCTCCCGCCCGGTTGAGGAGAAGGGAGTGTCAGACTCTTACTGACTAAAATCCACTCTGTTCCTACTCCTGCACTTCGAGCCGAAGCCCCGGTAACCCGTTAAATTCTCCGTAGATCCATATAAGTTAATTAATAAAGAGACAGATGACATAGTCTCTTAAGCGTACGTTAGCATAATTTAAAACTGTTCGTAAAGCAATTGAACAAATTCGTAATTTGTTTTTTAATTATAATTTGTAATATTTACTACTTATAAGTATTTTTATATTATTCATTTATTTTCGTCAAAAACCTGAGTTATCCTTCTGTCTTTTATTTCATGATTGCAATGCAACAGTCCAGTATTAACTATATGTCATGTGTTCGATTAAATCGTAAACTTTAATTTGTTTGAACTTTATTGACGAATGTAGATCAGATTAGATTTTTATTGTGCACTCAAAATATATTTCAATGTTTATGTGGAAGCCGTATGAGTGATTGCATAGACTATTTATTTAATTGACACAATTTATTTAATAACGTGAACAGAATATGATAGAATAAACTTTATTGTACACCATTAATAATATAGTACATACAGAAACCAGCCCGGTATATGGCAATAGGCTCACCCCTTATTACATGGGTGTTACTTCTGTGTGCACCTCAGCCTAACCCTTCGGGGATAAAAAGGCGTGATGTTATGTTATGTCCAAACAAAGGGATAAGCAAAATGTTGTCTTACAGACCCTTCTTTTTATTTACCTTATTAAGTGCAACCGACATCCACGGCCCGATGCAATTTGTATATAAGCAAGTTTTTATTCGAACAAGAATTATGTAGAAAAATGTTGTCCAGAATCATTTAGATTCTCCCCACGTTTGCAAATGCCTTGAAAAGTACCATTTAAAGGCACCGGCGAGCAATACAATCAAATATATAAATCTGCAAATTGTGAGAATAAAAAACTTGGAACATTTCACCACATAGGAACCTTACCAAAACAAGGTGGCGTGTATCTCGACGGACCTTAGGGCTAGTGTTGATTACTCTATTCATTTACTGATTTTCTTATGCAACTGCATAATTATGTTTCACTATTTTCAGAAAGTTCAATTGGACTATGAATTTAGTAACTTTGATTTATAGGATCAATGTCGACTTTCGCAGTTACCCACTGAACTGAATAATTTGACAGAGGTTCTTGAAAATGTTTTATTATTTTTCCTTATCAACTTTTCAGTAAACCTACATACTAGTTGATAAGTAAAATCTATCATTGTAACTTAAACAAATTACAATGTTAGACAATGTACTGATATATGGGAAAAGTAACTCAAAATGTTCAACATTGTATCTACGATTCACGGGAACAAGTTCAAACTCAAACGAAGACACGACCAAAACAAATCATTTTTGCGAAATGTTTATTAAAATTCTATCATAATTCAGGCCAGCCCTATTACCTTGGATCACAAAGACAGGCAGGCAGCGTAACAAATCACTCACAACTCGTTTACCCATAATCGCAGCATGGGAAAAAACAACACCACACTCGATCAACGTCTGAATTCATACTACATATCAGTGTTTCCCAAAGATTTTTGTGACTGCAGAATATGAAAAAGGTGTCATCGCTCCTTTTCTTAATAAAGGTGCTCCCTCGCCGGGAGAATTCACGTGTAATGTAGAAGGATGTCTAAAGGACTACATATTATGTATTTATAATAACTATAGTGAGACATGCTGAGTTAACTAAACGAGTAACTCAAGCAACCATACCAAGAAAAGCAGTCAAAGAGACGAGTCGCAGTAGGCTGCGCGACGTCACCGCGACTGAGCATGGGACTTATGAGGAAGAGTCTTTACAACTCGAAACTACATTTATCTCCAAGCGGTCACCGGTGACCGCTCTCCATTAACTACATTATAGACCTTATTTCCGATGTTTAGAGACTATTTATGTATGAACAAATTTAGGGGATGATATTTCAACAGGTAGAAGAGCTTCTCTCAGTTAAGTTGCGTGAGTAACTCGTAATTTTTAGTTAATACTACATTACTATTGTGTATTTAACAAAGACCAGATAGGGTTCTTTGATAAACCTAATCCTTTTAAACTGCGATGTCTAACCTGCTTGCAAAGCGAGATGATGGCTAGCCCATGTTTTGTAATGAAAACTCATATTAAAGAAGTCTTTATCGGATTGTTGTTGATGTTCTGCCTTATCGCGGTAATTTTTCCCTGTCTCGCTATTAAACCTAAGTTTTTAGGTAAAATAAAACAAACTTTTTAAATCCCTCCCTTGAGATATCCCTCAAATAAGAAATGTTAAAAAAGAGAGTTAGGAATTTCACGACCCGGTATTTTATTTCAATCGCCCGGTAATATTTGAGAAACACTGCCATACATTCTTAACGAAAAGACTCATGTACTAGATATGGTTATGTACTCTGTGTTGCTATGCTGAACTATGTTTTGGCACTTTGTTGTATGTTAGATTTATTTTATAGTAAGTTATTTATTATTTGATTTTGTTAATTAGTGGAGGAGGAGAAAACATAAATAAAACATCAACATCACGTGGCAACTACAGTTGAAGTATGAACCACTTTAACATATGAAGGTTTACCATAGTCTTCAAACTTAGCAGATGAATACAAGATCGCAATTTGACATTTTCTCGTTCATTTCTTATTTACACCACGGGAAAGTGGTCGTCACAACGTATTCAAGTTTACCATCAGTCCATCACATACAATACCACCACGATGCTACAAAAACCGTTTGGTCTGATACGTCTTTTCGCCATTGACCCTCACGTCAGTAAATCCATTCCCATCATATGAGGGTTGGCAGGCCACAACAGTGCGCTTCTCTCATAGCTTTCTGTCCCGCACAGCAAAACTGTATAATGATCTGTCGTCGACGGTATTTCCGAACCGATACCGACCTTCAAACCTTCAAGAAAAGAGCATATTCCGTTTTTATAATAACTATCGTGAGACATACTAAATTAAGTAAAAACGCGAGTTACTCACGTGAATATACTGAGAAAAGCTCTACTAGTTTCGATGGACGCGACGACGCAGCTCACTGAGCGGCGCGACGTCGCCGCGACCGCGTATGCTGCTCATGAGGAAGAACCCCTCTGTGGTTCGAAACTAGTAGAGCTTTTCTCAGTATATTCACGTGAGTAACCTGCGTTTTTACTTAATATTCCGTTTGTAAAGGCCGGCAACGAATCTGTTACTCCTTTGGTGTAGCGTGTGTCCATAGGCGGCACTGCTGATCGCTTACCATTAGGTGCTCCGTCTGCTCGTTTGCCTCCTAGATGGCCTATTCTATAAAAAAAACCGTTTCTATTTTAAAATTTAATCTTATCAGCCAGTTTACTATTCACAAATCTATGTCACAAATAATAGCACTAGATGTAATTAATGGTAACAACTTTTTAATTATCCAGGCTGCATAACCTGAATATTTGACAAACTGGCCCGGCCTACGTGAAACTATTCACCCGTTCAGATTTATTGCTTAGACTACACACTCGAATTGATCGAAACGCGATTAAAACAAAATTATTGCTTTTATTTATTATTTCTTACAATTGGAGAGAGCTGGGTATTTCTATTTCTTTTAGTTTTAAATAAGATGTAAATAGTACACTACCAAAGAAAGAAATGAGATCCAAATACTGAAACTAATAAAATAAATTATTGTTTCCTATTGTGCCTTACACTCCCGAAGGGGTTGGCAGAGGTGTACCTACATTACGGCACTTAATGCCGCTGTACAATGTTACACCTACTTTCCACTATTTATGCTTTGAGCCCCATGGGGATGAGCCTATTGCCATACCGGGCACAATTCCAGACTCCTGCTACTACTGAGATTTTTTTTAAAAAAAAAACATTAATACTGCTCCGGGAATCGAGATCCCTTGCCCGGCAGTCACACTTGCGACCACTCGACTAACGAGGCAGTCTACTCCTTTCAATATAGTTACTAAACTTTAACTATTTATACACATTAAGCAATAGCCAATTAAGTATAATTCAAAACTAAACTCAATCTTAAAATGAATAATGAAAGGGCCAAAATCCCGCCCTAAGCAATTAATATTCGATCAAAGTAATTCATTCTTTCAATTTGTCGTAGTACCTTATTAGACGAATTTATTGCTCTGCCCTAATAGGACCGCTTTACCTTTATTCATGTACACTTATAGATAAGGAGCAGTTAAGTTTATCTGTCAATGAAGTGTGTTATGTAGGAGGCGCCACATTAGGAAAAGAATTTTTCGAAAAATATTTAATCGCACTTTGTTAAACATCTTCTCTCTATATGCTTATTTATTCATTAATGTAGTGTTTTTTATAAGTTGTAGTAGTTTAAGTAGTTGATAGTAGTTGTTTTAAATCTCTTGAAACAGTAGTGCCATCTAATGAATAATTCTAATACTTTAAAACGTCACCTAATGAATTGATTTGCCCTTTGATTGCCATTTTTTTTCAATTTGCTTCTTATTAAGAATGGTACCTACTCCATTATGATATGTACTATGGTTAGCCAAATGGTATTCAAGTACTTGTATACTGAGAAAATAGAAAAAAAAAAATATGAAATTGATACTGGCCCATATGATTATTATAGACTTTTTTAACCTTGTGGTCGACTATCGTTTAAATGTCATTTGGCTCATAGCAATGCTTACCTAATTTTAACCACTGATAGCTTTATTTTGTAATTTAAAACATCGGAATTTTAAGTGTTAGTAGTTTTATATTACCTTCTTTGGACATTATGGAGTGTAAATAGTTCCTTTAAAGCTATGATACTTAATCGTCACGGTGCAAAACCTTTTTGGTTTAAATAAATTGGACGAGTTTGTTGTGACATCTTAGATCAACAATATTTTAATGGACATGCGATTAGTCTTGGAGATTTTACTAGCATAAAATTACGATAATATAACATCTCGATGCTAAGAATCATCAAATTAAACTCTATAATAATATGAGCATCCTACTTTTACCTTTTAAAATGGGATGGAAGCACGGCCATTGATTTTAAAGTCCCTTAATTTTATACCTTAGCCCGTAAACACTTCAAAAGTGAAATACTGAGTGAGAGGCAGCACACAAATTGGACATTATCTTTATGGTATTACCCATAAAAAACATTATCGATGCTTTACTAATTAAGGCCTTAAAAATCGAGTCAACGTAAGTACCGAACTTTTTTAAACGCTGTTGATAAACGACCAGAATATCTTGATCTGCGGACCAAAGAGGAACTAAGATTATATATGGATGTTGATCATTACAGTTGAGAGTTTCCCAACGTGCAGCGTTGCCTATTAAACTCAAGTTATACTGGTTTATAAGAACAGGCTACCATTTCGTCGTCCATTTACCGTATTCATAAGTTCGCAGTAGGACTTGGTTCAGGACTTAATTATTGGTTCGTTGTATTTATTGATCCGACAAAAAATCTGAGCTCATCACACCAACATACCGTTCTGGTATGTTCAGGGTACTTTGTACTTGTATTATAGGTGAATGAGAGGCAGAAGTACTGGTCTACACAAGTTAAAATTAATTGGATTCTACCAAATAAATGTTGTGTAAACGAAAACCCATTTGTCATGTAACAAAGGTCTCGCTAAGGTTTGTGTTTCTGAATTATGAATAACCGAAATAAAGTTCATAAACGTATCTTGAAAAAGAGTAAAAACCATCAAAATAATTACTGTTGAAATATTGTGAAAACCGAAAAGGATAAAGACGTAAGTAGGACCGAAAAAAATATGAGCTTAATGTGTTGAAGATATCTGCTTTAAACTTAAGTATATAATAACAAGACTAAATTGCATTAAATGCTAACGTGCTACATGTTATGTTATGTGTGGAATAGGAGGCAAACGAGCAGACGGATCAACAGACGGTAAGCGATCAGCGCCGCCCATGAACACTCACAACACTAGAGTAAAAAGGAATACGCTCTTTTCTTGAACGTTTGAAGGTCGTATTTCTATTACAAAGTGATCCTTCTGTACCTCCCTACATGACTCCACAAATCGGAATCCTACGTTGTTAGCAGAAAATAAATTAATTGTTAGTAATTTATAGGTATTCCAGTATTCTATGTTTTTGTTTGACATCCTGCAAATAGTAGATTGGCACGGATACGTCAAGTTCCTTACATTCAGTTACAATGAACTAATTCTTAAGACAGTATACCAGCAGATCAAACTACACTATTGTATCATTTATTTCAACTTTATTTGCTTGTGTTAGGGTTGAAAATGGTCTGAGGAAGTTTTAAAGTTTAGGGTGGGTTCATGAGCTGGCGTCTGTTGTATAAATGTTGGATGTTGTAGGATGTAAGGGATCAATGAAGATATAGGAGTTTTTTTGTAATAGCAACTTGTGTGGTCTATGATGCGAGTCTTGTTAAATATTTCCTATGAATCTAGTTGTTTTAATGTTGTTATGTTGCATTGAAAAATTTAATAATCTGAGAGGACAATAATCTGTTAATTAACATAAATAAAATTCAAACATTTTTGTAACTTTTACTTGTAAATAGAACCAGATAAAGTACAAAAACATAACATCACTCTTTTATCCCCGAAGGGAGGTGCACATTACGGCACTTAATGCCTTTGTACAATGTAACACCCACTTTTCACTATTTATATTATGAGTCCCATGTAATAGGGGGTGAGTCTATTGCCATATACCGGGTACCATTCCAGACTCCGTGCTACCATTGAGAGTTTTATTAAAAAAAAAACACAAAATTTTGCTCGACCTGGAAACCGAACCCGATACCCCTTGCCCGGTAGTCACACTTGCAACTTGGCCAACGAGGCAGTAAATAGATGGCTAAGAATATATAAACCAAAAATATATACATATACATTTTTTATTGGTGATGTTAATTTTTGATATCAAATTCAATTGTCTGTAAAAATCAGATTTAAGTATATAAAAGACAAACGAACAGTTCCCATACCAAAACCTAATCAATCAAACTACTAACTTTAAATTCGCGCACTTCAAACCGCACATAGAAACGAAGCCTCCCAATTATTGGCAGAAACTCCAACGAGTCTTCACATAAAACTAACCAGCGTATTTCTCATCAAAGTCAAACTTCGAAAAATCAAGTCGTAGTCGTAAATATATTGCAACATCGTTACCGTTTAGAATGACGAATGATAATAAGCTGAAGTACTTGTAACCTTTCCGAAATGCCAGTAGAAACGCTCAAGTGCCATAAATATCACCCACTATAACCGCAGATCAAGATACACCATTTGTAAAATGCCACCAAAAGATTTTCGCTCTTATACCAAAGTGATAGAGTTGAATGTCTTTTATAGGAATTTTGTACAATGAGCAGAATTTCAACGAAGACATCACTGATTCGGTTGCGATCATAATCTGAAGTTGTCTGCTTGTACAGTTTCTGATAGGGCTATCTCCCCATCCGAGAATAATTGCAAATGTGTTTTTGTAAGATTTTGTCTTATGCCCTTTGGGAAAATAAGTTTCGATTCAGTCCTTTCTTTTGAAATTTTCTTCTTTAAAGTACTGCCTTATCCTACCCACAATCTCTTAATTAATGTTGTTTACAAGGACTTTAAAAAAGGCGGGCACATGCCCGAATACTGAAACGTTTGTTAAATATTTAAGGCTGCTTAAATCATTGAGCAGCCTTCAAATTCTAGTTTTGTATACCCAAAAGTCAGTTATCTTTTTAAAGGTCTGTTAAATTTAAGTCGTGCTCAAATGTCCACTTAAATGAAAAAACCGTATACTGAAACGATACTTATTTTAAGTATGTGTCAATCTATTGTCAAAAGTCACCTCAAATGTACCGAAATACGCGTATATAAACGTTTGTTAAATATGTAACGGCTGCTTAAATGATTGAGCAGCCTCCAAATTTTAGTTTTGTATTAAAAGTCTCTTAAAACAGCAACTGTGTCACCTGCAGCTGTAGCCGAATTCCATTTAGCGTTTGTCTACATGTAGAATAGAAAACCAAATTATATGAAATTGGCGTAAATTTTGACACTTGTCAGTGTCATCTCCATACATTTTGTTTTCTAGTCTCTCTGTAGACAAGCGCTAAAGTGGCGTTTGGCTAAAGGCTCTGGTTACTATAGACTTACACGCAGAACATACACACATTGATACGAAGGACATATGTTACTTTTTTAAGTCTGGTATCGTGATAACCCGTTACACACGCACACATAAATACACCACTGAAATTTTGGTGCTTCATGCATTTATAAGTGACATTACGTCCGGCTTTTTCAACACCCTTGGTTGTTTAATTTACATAATCTCAAATTGATATTTATCTAATACCTATGTATGAATAATAATAAATTCTGCCTCGTTAGCCGAGTGGTCGCAAGTGCGACTGCCAGGCAAGGGGTCTCGGGTTCGATTCCCGGGGCGGGCAAATTATTACTAGGTTTTAAAAAAAATCTCAGTAGTAGCACGGAGTCTGGAAATGTGGCCGGTATATGACAATAGGCTCACCCCCTATTACATGGGACTCATAACATAAATAGTGAAAAGTGGGTGTTACATTGTACAGTGGCATAATGTGCACCTCTGCCTACCCCTTCGGGGATAAAAAGGCGTGATGTTATGTTCTTTAATAATAAATGCTTTTATCTTTTTCTACCTCTTTAGACCGGCCCTGGAAGAGCCTTCTACGTAAAACAACATTAAGGTTTTAACTAACATCAAACAAGAAACCCGAACTGTAATACTTATAAACCCTTCTAAACTTTAATATTGATACTTAAAACCCAAACAAATGCGAATAAGCCAACCCTAGCTCAAACCAAAGCATAATTTCGTATTTGAGTGAAATGTTGCCAGTTTATCAAACGGATTTATTTTGTTTTTAAGTGAAATGTTGCCAGTTAATCAAATCGATCTCCAACTGAGCACATTTCGTAAATCACGCTGAGCTGGACTTGTAACACGAATATTGTGGAGTTTGTGGACATTTTCTTATCTTAACGATATTGCCTTTTATGGCGAAGGGAATTCAGGGTATCAATAATTGCATCTTGAGTGTTCTAAATGATATTGTTCTTGTTAAGCGGAATGAACTGATTTAGAAATTTATTAATAACAATAGAGAAGGTTTTTCCTTAAAGAAAAACTAATATTCGTCAATGGTTTAGTTAAAAATTTTGCAATAGTTGTTAGAAAAATTAGCCGTAAATAAGGTCATATTATTATGTAGATATAGTTACCGTTATAAAGTTACAATTTTCAAATAGAAAGGGCTCATTCACTTATCCAGTCAATCAGTAAAAAACATACATACCTATCTGTTTTATCTCAAAAAAATACTAAATAACAAAAAAAAAATCAAATTCCAAGACCTACCCCAAACAAACAATACAACATACAGATAATATTTACTAACAAAGATATAATTCCCAAGTGACATTTAACGACACAAAAAATGATAAAACTGTGTTAAAAACATAATTTCTCTGTCCAAAAAAAGGTCTAAAGTGCCGCCGAAATAACCTTATCAACATGACTGTGTTGACATTACTACAACATGTCTGGACATGTTATAATTTGTGTTCAACATTTTACAAGAACCAACAAGAAAGCGCTACAGTTTCGTATGAATTTTTATACGACATTTCCTTAATATGTGCGCGGGCGCCGATGTAAGTTTTGTGCTGGAAATAAAGTTATCAAGTGCGTTATTGTTTGTTTTATTTTAATTTGTTACCATTTAGTATAACTTTTACTTCTGAACTTTTTCGTGTATTATTTTTTTTTTTATATAGTTGATGGGGCGACGTTTGACCACTATCTCACCTGATGGTAAGCGATGATGCGGTCTACGATGGAGCACGTCGTCCCATAAGCAACCTATTCACTCGGGCCTTGAAGACTCCCAGGTTATACCCTTCAGGAAATACAGACTCTGGCAAAGAATTCCACTCTTTAGCAGTACGCACAAGGAAGCTTGAAGCGAAGCGCTTCGTGCGTGTGGGCGGAACATCTACCATAAATCGGTGACGCTTCGCGGATTGTCTTGTGGTACCATGATGGAAAGGACTAGGGGGAATCAAGTTGTGCAATTCCCCCGCACACTCCCCGAAATGTTAATTCATGAAATTGATTACAATTAGGTACAGGGCCGCTTACGAATTCTGTGTCAATATTGCCAGACACATTACTAATAAGTTATGTGTCTATAATAACATCACAATAAAAAAAAATTAACATAACAAAACATCACGCCTTTTATCCCCGAAGGGGGAGGCAGAGGTGCATAATATGCCACTCTACAATGTAACCCACTTTTCATTATTTATATTACGAGTCCCATGTAATAGGGGGTGAGCATTGCCATATACCGGGCACAATTCCAGACTTCGTGCTGCTACTGAAATTTTTGTAAAACCCAATAATACTTTGCCCGTCCCGGGAATCGAACCCGAGACCCTTTGCCCGGCATTCGCACTTGCAACCACTCGGCCAACGAGACAAAGAAACGTATTGATGAATAAAATATATTTATTTATCTCTATACCTTTTTCATTCCATACTTGACTTAACTACTCTTTAACACAATGCCACGTCTTTTGGTGTCAACTCCAGCGCATTATACGATTGACGTCAGTACCTGACCCCACCTGGAAGATTAGATCTAAGAGGTCGCTGGGATCGTCTATGTATTCAATAGTATATTATGTCTACTTGTGTTCTTTGGGAACACGATCGTCGTAACCTTTACTGTATCCTTACTATAATAATATTATAAATCGGAAAGTGAGTTTGTTTGTTTGTTCCACTATCACGCCGTAACTACTAAACCGATTGCTTTGATTTTTTGCAGACGTAAAGTTTGAAGTCCGGATTAAATAATAGGGTTTTTAACCAGGAAAAATTTGATATTCCCGAGGGAAAACAATAATATTGGTATAGATGGCGCTGTGTGTATTGGTATATGTCACATAGGCTACTTTTTATCCTTTTGTGACGCGAGCGAAGCCGCGGGTAAAAGCTAGTATTATATAATTATAATATAATGTAGCCTGTAGGTACCACTTATCCTATTTTCAGTACTTCGCGTTTATTTAAAGACTTTACTGGGAATTTCGTTAACCTCAAAACACATATTTATTTACTCCTTTCTTGAAGAACCCCATTTTGTAGCCCACCGGGAATACCTTCCACCACTGGTGGGGCCAAATAGTACTGATGCCGATACGGAGCTCCGGCTCCGGCTCCGGCTCAATTGTGCAGGAGTAGGAACGAGGTGGTTTTAAGTCAGTAAGAGACTGACACTCCCTCCCGCCTCACCCAGGCGGGAGAAGTCATTCAATGTTTTTCCCCCCTTAAAAATCGGATAAACCTTGGCAGGAAGTTCATTCCACAATCGGTGGGTCCATGGGATAAGTTAAATAGGTAATAGTGGATAAGTAATAAGTTCTTGAACTTTAACTTTGGTGAATATTAAAACAATACAACCTTTTTTAATGGCTTTTATAATACATTAAAAATATACTCTTGTGGTGAGTTGATTAGATTAAATATTGTTTCAAACAACATATAAGATAGTAACATATTACAAAACCATTCAACGAGGCTTTATGAAATGAATGATAGATCAATCAATATGTCTAATCAAGCACTTCATTATCTAAATATCTAGACATTAATATGTGAAGAAATATATTTTTAATACTGTATTTCTTTGTGTACCATCAACACGTTAAGTTCATTATGTCTAAGACAGACAGCGAATTAGGAGGTAAACGATCTTGCGATAAACATAATTAAACTAAGGTATTTAAAAGAGGTTATAGTGCGTAAAAAAAATTGTTTAATCCACATTAGGAACAAGAGGAAGAAATTTGTAATTAAGACTAGTCATTTTCGCTTGAAAGAAAAAGTTTTGTTAGCAGAGGATTCTTCAGAAGACAAGTAAAATACTATCAGGTTATCCATCTGCAGGTTATCCATCTCCTATTCCATAAAAAAGTGAAGACCCTCCTATTCCATAAAAGAAACGCATGGGTCACTCTTCTAAGTGTAGTTAACATTTATAGGCCTTTTTTTGAGGGGGGAAAATCATCCAATTACTTGTCCCGCCCCGGTGAGGCGTAAAAAAAAACTAACTTTGTTAGTAGTTAAAAAAAACTAAAATCTACCCCGTTCCTACTCCTGCACTTCGAGCCGGAGCCCCAGCAACCTGTTAAGTCCTCCTAAATGATAGGCCTACGGTAAATATACTTTCCATCAGCGAACCGTAAGCTTGTTATAAATCTATCTGACTGTACTTAAAGGTTATACATTTAAACTACGTCTTTCAAGCTGTGCTTGTTGTCTATCAAACGGACAGACAGACAGACATCTATTGACAGGCAACGGATATATTCTAGTTAGTTTCAACACAACATTTGCATCATTCGTTGTTCTGTCTTATGTGCACATCAAACTATGCAAAACCAATATAATTTGACCGTGGAATATGCTAAAACGTAATACACAAAGAGACTTTAATAAACTGGTTATGTAAGACTTGATATGCAGTCGTGTGCCCAAATGAGATTGTATGTAGATAAAGAACTTAGTAATGAACAAAAGCCTAGATGTTTATAATTACTATAGGCTAGGCTATAAGGTTGATAGACAGAACAATTTGTAGGTAAGGATCTAAATAGGCTTACAGATAGATGAAAACAAAAGGTTATTAACCTTTAATCTAACGTATGTTAACAAAAAAAACAAATAAAAATGAAGAGAGTAGGAGTAACAATCGTATGCGACTCTGCGTACTAAAATATACTATAAAAAAAAAAAGTCCAGACTCTTGCTGTAAAAGTCTAAAATTCTTGGGTGAGGATATCCCTAATTTGGCTTCACACAAACCAATGCTCAATTCTCAGCTCAGGAAGCTCAGGGCAATAAGCATCCGTGTGCAGTCTAGAGCATTATTATTAATCCCCATGTAAAAATATTTAAGTACAAATAATTTTCCACTATATATCTTGAACACAAATACACAAGATTAATATCTTTTGATTTATATCAAGCAACATGTGTCAATGAAATTCTTTAACGCCCAATTTATTGTTTTAGACTATGGTGATGAATTGTAAGACAATGATAATATATTATAATATATTCCGCCCAAATTGAGCCTTGAAGGTGAGTACTGCAATGTAAATGTTTCATTACTATGCAGTGTTATTGTGGGAACTGATAGCTAATGATCTTGTGAACTATAAAATCTAGACACACTGACTAATCAAATTATAGACGATAGCTTCTTTGCCAACACAAAAGTCAACGAATAGAGGTATGGTCCCTCTTCAGTGCTTCATATTCTAGTACCAGACCATATTCTGACCACGGATAGAATCAACAGTATTCTTGAGTAAATTATGTATAGAACTTTAACCTTTTTCAATTTAAAGTTTGATAGGAATGAAGGAAACCCTCATCTAGTAACAGACAGACCAAAAAGATGTTCTTTGTTCATGTTTATACTTTTAAAAACATCTCTATTGAGTTATGGTATAGTTCAAATTCAAATAAAACTTCGCCCAAACACCACTCGATCGTTACTATCACTAACACAAATTGTAACAGATAGTATAATATGATAAGAGGCGTTGTACCGTGTAATACGGGCAGACACTACTCGAACGTACATCTTGTAAAGCTTTCGAATCTACCTGACGCTACGCAATGTAAGTTGTCGCCTGTCTGATCTACCTGACACTCCGCAATGTTCGTTGTCGCCTGTCTGATTCGAATCTTACAAACGGGAGTGACTTCATCTCTGTTAAAAGTGACTAGTGATCGTTATCGGAGTTATTAAGTACTGCGATGTTCAGTTTCGAACACCTTCTCTTTAAGACGTGAGTAATATGTAGTGACCGATGGTGAAACATATTTGAGCAGCCTATTTCAGAAATATACCGAAGAACGGACCTAAAAGTTGTTACAAATCTTAAGAAATTCGGGTTAAAGTCAGATTATTGTTTCGTTTGTAGAATCAGGTATGAAAAATGTATATGTAATGTAACTTTGACCTCAAACCAAATCTTGTGTTACGCTATTACCATTTTTATTGTCGAAAATCCATAAATCATGGCAGACTATTACGTCAATTTTTCATCGCCCTTTAAAGATATCTTTATCCTATTATCTTCTAACAATGACAAGAAAATTAAATCATTTAAATCAGTAACAACATCCATAGATATAGATTATCTAGCACGCCACCATTCTGTTATTATGCCAAGGCTTTCTATTGTTATTGCTTATCACAGCTAAAAGGACACTATTCAAACTCAGTTAAAACTCCAGTTCCCAGTTCTATTCGTGTCTTTCACACCTCACTTTTGAATATCATTACAAAAAATGCAATCGAGTGCTAGATAGTGGTCCTGTAGGGGTGATGCCCAATTAGGAGTCGCGGAACATGGTTGCCGAAGCCCCTCCGGCTCGAAGAGCAGGAGTAGGAACGCGGAGTTTTCAGTTAAAAAGACTCTGACACTCCCCCTCACCTCAATCAAGGCGGGAGAAGTCATTGGATGATTTTCTCCCCCATAAAATACGGTGAACCATCCTATTTTTGGTGTCCACCCCGTGACACCACAAGTGATCGGGAATAGAAATCAAACCATAATTTGTACTTAAACAATAAATCAAGTAAAATGTATTGTATCGGGCAAATGTCAATTGTCGATTAAGTAAATTGCAATTCATTGGACTATTGTTTCTTTTAAATGAGACTAAGAAAGGAGACATTGATTCTAAGACACGCAAGTACTAGAATAGAACTATTGTCGAATATCGATTTCAATCCAAAGGTACTGATCTGACATCGGTTTTAATTCCAGCCGTTAAACTATTCGTTTAGGACGACCAAACAGATTGATTCCTAAGTTCAGTGAAAGTAGTTAAGTATTTCGTATCTAATTTAATAGAGAAATACACCAAGTTTATAATACAATGGGTAATATATAATATTATATATTATATTAACAAACATGACTGTGAAAGACTGTCAAATTCTCAGTAGTAGTGCACGGAGTCTGGAATTGTGCCCGATATATGAAAAGTGGGTGTTACATTGTAAAGCGGCATAACGTGCACCTCTGCCTACCCCTTCGGGAATAAAAGGCGTGATGTTATGTAATGACTGTGAAAGTTGTTCTCTAAGTTGCTTCCTCTTAGATAATAGAAAAAAGTGCAATTATAGTTTCTATCTACTCAAGATCATACAAGAACATTTTCTTTATATTATTTTTTAATTACTTACAACAGTTGACAACTAATTACAGTAATTAACACAATTACCAGACAATACACATTTAAAATAAATAACTTTAATTACGCATACAATAATACGTCATTCTAAATTAAAACTTTAATAGAAATGACGTGTTTTAGTATCACAAAATACTTTTATTGTCGCAAGGGGTCTCGGGTTCGATTCCCGGGTCGGGCAAAGTATTACTGGGTTTTTAAAAATCTCAGTAGTAGCACGGAGTCTGGAAATGTGCCCGGTATATGGCAATAGGCTCACCCCCTATTACATGGGACTCATAACATAAATAGTTAAAAGTGGGTGTTACATTGTATAGGTATTGGCATTAAGTACCGTAATGTGCACCTCTGCCTACCCCTTCGGAACTAAGAGGCGTGATGTAATGTTATGTTATATCTATATATCTTTACATAATATAATTTTAAAAAAATCATCTGTGCAAACGTCGTAAACTCAAAACTACATGACGAATTTGTAGACCGTTTTCATCAATACAAAGATTCCTGACGAAGTCTAGGTATAGAGGTATACGCGAGCAAAACCACGGGCAGAAAGCTAGTACACAATAAACAAACACGACTTATAATTTACAACACACATTTCAAATAACGGTGTACTAAATAATATCATGTTAAATGTCCACCTGTATGACTGTCGCATATATTCTGCATATGATTTATATGCACAGTCGTGCGTGCACTCTATACAAATATAAATAATATCAACATGAATGTTTTTGCAAATGCATAATCGGGTCAAGTTAGGTAATTATGCGGGTAATTGCGTGCGCACTATACTATAGATATCTATAGTATATACAACCTCTGCGTGAGTGAAGCGGTTTATAAATCATGCTAAGTCCTGCTATTAGTATTTGGTTTCTAAATTAATAATTATATAAAATCACGCCTTTTGTTCCCGGTAGGCAATTACGGCACTTAATGCCACTGTACAATGTAACACCCAATTTCACTATCTATGTTATGAGTCCCATGTAATAGAGAATGAGCCTATTGCCATATACTGGGCACATTTCCAGACTCCGTGCTACTACTGAGGTTTTTGCAAACCCAGTAATACTTTGCCCGACCCGGGAATCGAACCCAAGACCCCTTGCCCGGCAGTCGCACTTGCGACCACTCGGCCAATGGAGCAGTCATATATATGTATATTGTATAGCTATATTATTTAATAATTAAGTACTATTTTTTTCTCTCTCTATCTCTATTCTAGTAGTTTACTCTCCGTACCTTATTTTTCGCAGATTTTCTACTTAAAGCCTAAGGTTGACTGTAGAGAATGCTACATGGCATTAAGTTTGCCTTATGTGCCATAATTAAATTGTCTACATAAAATACTAAATAAATAAATAATAACACATGTACCTAGTCATTTCTAATCGTGTGCCTTTCTATATACGCAATCCAATTGTACATCAATTAATTTAGGCCCAGTATGTGACAGTTTCGGTACACATACAATGCAATAGAAAACATACATACATTGATAAGCAGACCGACCACATTTAATGGTCAATTATTTGTTTAGTAGTTCATGAATGAATATTCCTAATTTTTTCTTCCATAAATTGACTAACGCTATTTTTTTAAGGGGGGAATTCATCGAATGGCTGCTCACTCCATAAGAGTAAGATTATGACACTCCCTCCCGCCTCACCACCGCCTGGGTGAGGCGGGAGGGAGTGTCATAATCTTACTCTTACTGACTAAAAACCACCCCGTTCCTACTCCTGCACTTCGAGCCGGAGCCCCGGTAACCCGTTAGGTTCTCCGCGACTCCGTTGATTAACGCTATATTGTAAATATACATACTGTAATTTATTTGTTTAAATAGAAGTTATTCAAAGTCAAGGTCAAAGTCAAAATCATTTATTTCAATTACACCAGGAAGGCACTTTTGAACGTCAACAACCAAAATTTAGAAGTGAAGCTAGTTGCTCATTCCATGGTGTAGATTTCTATGGAGAAGAACGAGCTAGAAACTCCATAGATTACTCTTTTTCAATCGAGTTTACAATACAATTTTCTAGTTACATAGTTTTGTTGGTTCAATTGTGTGAGAACAATGCAACACCTATCTTATTATTTCTTTTTAACTCCCAGAAAAGTACAAGAGGAAAGCCAACTTAGTCGCCGACGACGAAAACTAAAAGTTGCTCGTCTGTACGCTAAGACATATTAAACAAATCGTTGCTAATTTAATGAGACATAATTCGGAGTTGTCGTCGACCACTATTAGTGTCTTTTATATGAATATAAGTGTCATGGAATCTATGAAGCAATAATTCAACGAATGACAACGTTCCAAATTAGTATTAGGTAGTAATGTAATTTATTTTTTATAGCCGTAAGCAATACATTTGCAAAATAAGCCCATTCTGATATTGAGACGACGCCATTAATGTAAATTATGTCCTAAAGAGAGGAGGAACTTAGACATTTTCTTTTTGCTGGTTTAGTTATGAACCCCGTGGAAAAGAGTGAGCTAATAACAATATTTCAAAAGTATTTGAATGGCTATACCTTTTTTTGATGAAGGGAGAAAACATTCTAAAGGAGACGCCTTTTGGGGCGAAAGACTAGGGAGTGTGGGATTTTTAAGTCACTAAAACCCTCAGCACCTGTAGGTTACATCGGGTCTTCTAGCAGACCTGTCCCGAAGCCCCCATAGTGCAACGCTTATTGCGGCACATCCTTAAGGAAGACACGCGTCTCCTATAAGAATAGCTATACCTAGCCAGCCCAACAACATGACATGGATTTCTATATTCAATATTTACTGTTTAATGACCTACAGTTTATTATAATCTTGCGTTGTGTTTCTTCGTGTGAGTGAGGTTGATGTACCTGTACTATTGAATTTTAGATATTAATTACTTATAAATATCTACCTTTTTAGGAAAACGTGTGGCATGCTGTTTTATATGTAGTAATGGCGGCTAGATATTTTTATCAAGTTCTTTGTTTT
This sequence comes from Spodoptera littoralis, assembly GCA_902850265.1. NCBI lineage: Eukaryota > Metazoa > Arthropoda > Insecta > Lepidoptera > Noctuidae > Spodoptera > Spodoptera littoralis. Next base: position 10,515,625 of record LR824545.2, read on the forward strand.
GCCTACAAACTATGCCTACAATAGAATTCCACTTCATATCACCTACGACGTGCCTATTTACTATTTTGTTAATGTAATCTATTAGAAAATATTTTTAATTTTCCATTCCAAAGATAACTCTACCTACGAATCACAATATACATTTGTTTTTAGCGTCTATATAACTAAATTACCTGTATTTTCTCTTTGTGGACTTAGCCCAGTTCCTGGGGCTCGGTCAGCCTATTTATCTTCATTTCATTATGAACTTTTTCTCTTTTCTTTTATAAATACCTTACTATCATACTTCTTACTAATATTGTAAATGCGAAAGTTTGTGAGGATGTATGTATGTGTGTATATCTATTTGTTGCGTCACGCCAAAATGGCTGAAGGAATTGCGATTAAATTTGGTACAGGGATAGATTATGATCTGGAATAACACATAGGCTACTTTTGCCGCGTGCGAACGCGGGCAATGCCGGGTGTTTCTTCAAAAAACTTTAACTTTTATTTAACTAATCATTATCTTCCCGCGTTGTTAAGAATCGCAGTAACTTATTAGCATCTGTATTTTATTGGATTGGGGGAGAGCAGGGAGAGCACGGCTAAATTTTTTGAAAGTAAACTATGTATTTTAATCATCAGAATTGGCTTTGGCTAAAGGATAATGATGTCGTTAATTTTTTGGTTTCTTTTTGGATAATCACCCAGCCAGTAGCAGAAGCTATTAAAATTATATTCTCATTTGTCACAAGAACATAGGTTATCTGATTCATCTCACAAGGGATTTTTTTTTAAAGAGGGAAAATCATCGAATGACTGCTCCCGCCTGGGTGAGGCGGAAGGGAGTGTCAGACTCTTACTGACTAAAAACCACCCCGATCCTTCTCCTGCACGTCGAGACGGAACCCCTGATTACCCGTTAGGTTCTCCGCGACTCCGAATCATCCCACAAGGGATTGGAGAAGATGAAAGAATCTCTAACAAACTGAAGCAAAATCTGTCCTCTTATTTCATCTTTAACTACTTAATAAGGACACTGTATAATGTATAATATATGTATATACGGTATAAAATTTCTGAGACCCATTTACCCATCATCGCAGCACTACATCATACCAATAGGTGCAACATCTGCCTCACATGTTGTCTATGCTCTGTTTATTTCGCTAACAAGCCGCCATATTCATGGCTTGTATATTTTTATTGACGCAAATCGTAGCATGTTTGATGGCACAAAAAATTTGCAAAAAGCCAATCCTTTTTCAATACCGAATGCGATTTTCCTAGAGAATTGTTGATTTATTATATACTACCTTTTACCCGCGGCTTAGCTCGCGTCACAAAAGGATAAAAAGTAGCCTATATGACATATACCAATACACACAGCGCCATCTATAACAATAATTTCGTTTTCCCTCGAGAATATCAAATTTTTCCGGGATAAAAGTATATTTTATATCTGCAAAAATTCAAAGCAATCGGTTTAGTAGATACGGCGTGAAAGCGGAACAAACGAACAAACTCACTTTCCGATTTATAATATTAAGTAAGGATTAATTATTAATTAATTATTAATTAATAGTAAGGATAAGGATTATACATTATTATATTTACATATTTATTTATATGTTGATTTATTATATAATATATTTACTATTATGCTTAACGTTTGTTGTGAAAATCAAACGTTACTTGTTTAAAGAAACAAATGTACTTACAAGCCTTATGAATTTAACTGACTTCATGATAACTTAAATATTTTTCATAACTCAATTGCAATTTATTATGAAACCTCTTTGTTCATTGTTTTTAACCATCAACCAACCAAATCCTCGTACCTATCACAATTTTTAAATTGACATGAGACATTACTGAGAAAATAATAGTTTTTAAAACAGTTTTTCTTCGAGCCTTTTTGTTATATGTATATATTTTTCATTATCATATTATAGGTTTATTGATATATATATATATAATAAATTCAATACACAGCGACCTACACAAGCCCTGATTAACACGTTTAGTTTTATTATACTAATCCAAGTGTGAATTAGACTTATCAACAAAATTATTACAACCGGTTAAGTTATGACTAAGGTACATACTCCGAGGAAAATAGCATTTAATTGAGGTAAATCTAAATAGATAATAATTTCCAAGAACATTAAGTATCATTTAAAGCATTTTTGATTGTGTTAAAAATTGTTAAAAAGGCCTTTCATTGTGTTTGATCATAAAAATTTGTCTGCATAGACAGCCAACTATGCATTTTGGTCATTTGAATAAGTCAGAAAAAAATTGAGTTCAATGTTTATTAATACGTAAAAAATAGGCAAATGTAAACGATTAAAAACATCGTAAGTTAGCAATTAATAGCAGTTACTACAGTGAAATAAAAAGAATTGTAAAAATAACGAGGTAAGCAGAAAAAGTTTAAGACAGTCGTTTCCAGTCTGTACCTTAAGGTACACTACACATTATCATAAAATTAAAAAACAATTCATCTAATTCACACCCCATAATCGGACTATCCTAATATCTCGAATGAATCGTTAATCGGAAATAATCGAGATGTTGTATCGATAAACCATAGAGTCAATTAGCGTCACGGCTAGCGCAAAGATCAAATTCATAGATTACTTCAATCAAATCATTCTTGATATTGAAATAGTAAAGGTGGTCAATTATCAATGAGAATAAAAAGCTCTTGTTTGTTTTATCCGATGTAAACAATTGAATGCCAGACAGTTACTTTTTGAGACGTTTCCGGTTGCGATTCGATTGATTTATCGATTGTAATGATCGATTAAAGAACTTGAGATTTAAGGCCATTTATTTTTTGCTCAAAAAATAGCACATACTTTAAAAGTGACTGTATTTAAACTTTTATATTTTAAGCACATAGATATGAATGAAGTTATAGCAATATTAATAACTTTACCAATCGAAGTAACTTCACATGTCACAAACTTGCCTTACGTCAATTTACATTAAAATGTAACACAACACTGCACTGATTAATTAAAATTATTCGACAAACAATCCGGTACAACAAATCACTGTCACCAATCCGATTGATACACTCAAAATCGATTCGTCAACACATCACTTATAAATCGAATGAAAAATTCGGAATTCGATCGCACGATTCGAGTACGTGTAAGCGGTTCACGGGTTGTTCAACTACTGGCGTAGTAATCGAGTTAGTGTTGTGACTTGCTCGGTTTACTTGGCATCTTGCGACCGATTAATTCATGATTTAAGATAAGCTTCAGACGTGGGACCGAGACATTGCAAGTTTTTTGGCAAATAGGGACGTAGCAGGACAGGTTCGAAATGTAACAGTAATTCGAGTTTGATAGATGTTCTCGATTAGTGTTGCGATTGACACTGAGTGATGGTAATAGAGTAATTAACAATGTTCAGTTTGGTAAACATGGCGTTCCGGTGATTATGGTGAATGTGGTGATAAGTAGATGAATAAGTAACACGACTAGTTTTCGCTCTTTGAATAAAGATGCGTCTATATTCGCTTCAAGATTCGTGTGAATCAAAATTTATAGAATTATTGTAAAATAATCAAAACAAAGGAGAGTATAAAAATAAGTCTAAACACTACTCTATTGGTTATTGTAACATACCTTTCTATATCTAGAATGTTGAATAATGGCATTGTAGACCAAATATTTGCTTAGAAAACATGAACTATTTAATATGTAGGCTACTCGTAGGTAGTCGTTTGGCATAATATTACTTACTGTTTATATCTGGCTCGTTGACCGAGTGGTCGCCAGTGCAACTGCCGGGCGAGGGGCCTCGGGTTCGATTCCCGGGTCGGGCAAAGTATTACTGGGATTTTTAAAAATTTCGGAAAATAGTTCTGGAATTGTGCCCGGTATATGGAAATAGGCTCACCCCCTATTACATGGAACTCGTAACATACATTGTGAAAAGTGGGTGTTACATTGTACAGTGGCATTAAGTGCGGTAATGTGCACCTCTGCCTACCCCTTCGGGGACGTCGCGGAGAACCTAAAGGCTTACCGGGGCTCCGGCTCGACGTGCAGGAGAAGGAATGGGGTGGTTTTCAGTCAGTAAGAGTCTGACACTCCTCCCGCCTCACCTAGGCGGGAGCAGTCATTCGATGATTTTCCCCCCTTAAAACAAAACAAAAACCCTTTCGGGGATAAAAAGCGTGATGTTACGTGTATGGGTGTGTTTATATCTGGTTAAAGATCTACATATCAACAGTATAATAATAATAAGTACCTCTTTAAATAATATTTCGGAACTTCCAAAGAAAACGAAAACCTGTTTTATCTGTTGTAGTATACAAAAAATGATATTAAAATATTTGATTAACGAACTTCATAACATTGAGAGCAACCAACTATCGATGTATATTTGCAAATAAAAAAAGTCAATTCATGATTGCCGATTATGCCGATTTAGTATCAATAAATAAATCATTAAATATAGTAGTAAAAGGTTCAGTTTTATCAGGTCGTACTGCTGTCCACTCGCTACACATTTGTAGTCCCATAAACCACAAATAATTGTGTACTTTCCTTAATCAAAAATAAATTATTTCTACAACTACAATACAAAACAATGTAAAAAAATAAACACACTTTCATTAATTGATTTTATGACCAACGTAATTTTAGTGTTTTTCTCGCAATTTTTTTTAAGAAATAAGTATGCTGTTTGTCGCTAAAAAACCGTGACGTCACAATACACAATCTCGTACAAAATTCATAAAAAAAACTGTTGTTTTTGTCAGTTCGAAAAATGTATTGAATTTGACTAGTTGCCATGTACCCAATTACGTATATTATGTACCTACTTCTTGTCTCAAATCAACTGTACACAGTACCGCTTTAACCATAAGGGCACTCCGATATTGTGCCCAGGGCTCCCCGAAGGACCGACAATTTCAACAACGGATACACACCCCCTATACGTTGGGCGGTAATCTGTAGCCGCGCCACTAGCTGTACCGTGTTCGATTCCTGAAATTTTCTCATCTTTGTGTGCTCAACAAATTATTGTTTCGAGTCTGTGTGTCATGTATGTATATGTGAACTTGTATGTTTGTAAACGCACCCACGATACACAAGAAAATACTAGTGTAGAGCAATGTTAAAAAAAAACAAAAAAACATTCTCAAAAGGCCCCGAAATGTTGTGTGCCCTAGGGCTAGGGTTGCCACCCGTACTTTATAATAAAGTATTGTACGTTATTTAAGGTAATTGTACTCTATACTTTATAAGAATAATAAAGTACACGAAAATAATTTATTTTTGCAAACTTCATTTCTATTAAAGTCGTAAGTTTTTTGCGTAAACTTATCGATTCGATGTCGATATTTATCGATTTATGTTGAATCGATAACTCGCCAGCGCCACTTAGACAATTTCTAGTAAAGATGCAATTGTTTAGTATTTCAATGCAATTGTTCAGTAAAGATACTGATTTAATACAAACTGCAAAAAGCAATAAAAAATGTTTTTTTAAATATAATACTAAATAAGAATAAATTGTACTTTATTTTTGTACTGTGTACTTTATTTTTCTTACCTATAATCGTCAATGTACTTTAAATACCAAAGAAAAAGGTGGCAACCCTACCTAGGGCCCAAGCGTTTTAGCCTGTTGAAAATTATCCCCTAAATTTGTTTATACATAAATAGTCTCTGAACATCGGTAATAAGGTCTATAATGTTGTTAGTGGAGAACGGTCACCGGTGACCGCTTGGGGATATATGGTTAAGACGGCACTGACAGTACAAAGCGAAAAAAAAAAATAAGTATTAGATATTATGTATAGGTATTACAAATGAATTAAGTTTCAGGTACACACACTTCTATACCAGCTACCCAAAATGTTCGATACAAAAAATCTGTTTACTCATTCACAAATAAAATGTTAATTACTAAATAAATGGTCTCTCGGTAACATTATCCCGTATATGACAATAACGACCTTTTTATATAGGTACAACGACATATAATTGCAATTACTGTCAATCAGGATGACGATCAATTTATTTCAATTATTACTTTTTCGCTATAATTTCGTTCACTCATTATGGCCTAAGGACTAATTCGCACTGCGATTAAAAACCGTGCGATTTTTATGCGCCTTTAAACTTCAATTACCAAAATAACCGTCATGAAAGATCAACTTGGTACCCTGGTTTCTTGATTTTTAAATTCTCAATATTCTCGTCCAGCGCGCCGTCACCGGAATTGGAAGCAAATGCTCGTGGTGTCCGGCAGAGGGCGCGTTGGGCTAGATGCGCTAGTAACAACACCGATGCGAGCGCCAACGCTAGCCAGTCAGAAGGCTGAGCGACATGCGGCTGCTTATTAGGAAGAACCCCTCTGTGGTTCGAAACTAGTAGATCTTTTCTCAGTATATTCTCCTGAGTAACCCGCGATTTTTAGTTAATTCTCAATAATAGAACGAAATCCACTATTACATCGAGCAAATACCAATAATAACCTAAAGTTGGCCTCTATTTTCCATTAGGTAATAGGTTAGCAACCCATTAGGTAATGAAAAATAGAGATCAGGTTTATTAAGAACACCTATTTAACGAATAATGCTTTAACTTTAAGATCAAATGACTCAAAAGTACACTTGTCTATTCAAGACGATATTAAAACCATGCGGTAATATAAATCGTGCGATTTAATATTGTAGTGCGAACCAGACCTTAAAGGGAAAAGGTATTCGCCTTGTGATCTTGAAAAGCAATAATACGCCACCATCTTGGATTTAATTGCAAAAACTTTAATAAGTTGTAAGCATGCAGGCAAAACGGGAGGTCATCACATTGTATTGAAATGTGAAACTGATTGATTTATTAGCTCTTTTTTTATTTTAGTATTTAAATTAATATCAAAGTAATATAATACGGTAGTTGACAGGTAGTTAAATTCAATACTTTTATTGAAATGTCAAAAACGATAATTTTCTATGAATTTTGTATTGGATCGCAACTTATGACGTCATCATATTACATACATATAGCATACTTATTTCCTTAAAATTAACGAGATAAAATAAAATTGTCAAATCAATGGATGAGAGTATGATTATTTTTAATTATTTATTGCATTGAAAAGTTGAAACAATTTATTTCAAACCTAGGAAACTACCCAATTATAGACTTTTCTTAGGAAAGAATGAACGGAAATCGACTTTTTGATTAATATATATTTTCGGGATTTCATACAATTGTAACACGAACAATTGTCTAAAATCCAAGAACCACACCAAGCTTTTGTTTCAGTTTATTTTTTATGGTTGTTTGTGTAGATCCTGGCTTAGAACACTTCAAATGGTAGGAAAAGATTAGTACATACATACATACATAACATCACGCCTTTTATCCCCGATGGGCTAGACCTAGACAGACACAAATTTAACACCCAAATTTCACTATTTATGTTATAGGTCCCATTTAATAGGACAGTGAGCCTATTACCATATACCGGGCACAATTCCAGACTCCGTGCTACTACTGATTTTTTTTTAAAACCCAGTAGTAATAGGTACTATTATAAAAATTCTAAGTTACTTTAATTTATACAATAAACCTAAAATTAGGTCAAGTAGGTATAATGGGATGAAAACCATACATTTCTGTTTAATTTTTCAGCATAGAAGAAACAAATTCAGGTAAATAAATAAGTATTCTGATATTAGTTATATATCTATTTTTCTTGCTTTATAACATTACTATATTATCTTCAAATCCATACTAAAATGCAATATGTTTGCAGTAATGTTTGTCCTAAATTGCATCACATACATACAACGCTTTAAAAATCAACAACAACAAATATTTATTTCTTGAGGCTAGTATGTCATAGAGGAGATTTTTTGTTAAAATAACTTGCCAAACAGCCCGTGAGTACCTACCTAACGATGTTTGTCGATGTCGTGTCGGCTCGGAGGTTTAAGACGCCCCCTTCTCATGCATGAGGGTGCGGGTTCTAAACGGTACCAACGGCAAGTACCAATATGACTTTTTCCGAGTTATATGTATATACTTTCTAAGATTATATAGACACCACTGACAAACGGTAAAGAAAAACATCGTGAGGAAACCTGGGCTTATAATTTACAATTATAAGTTTGAAATCGCCAACCCGCATTGAGAAAGCGTTGTGATTGCTCAAACCTTCTTAGTGCGAGAAGAGGCTTTGCTCAGCAGTGGGCATTTATAGGCTGTTGGTGATGATGACCTACGTAACTTGGTTACATTGAAGTTTTTATATTAATCACTTATAAATAGAAAACACAATATTAAAGAATAAGGTTTCTTTTTGACCCATATAGACCAACAGATTCCTAACCATTTTTTGTGCGAATTTAAGTTGAAGAAGAACACATCCGAGTTAATAGTACATAGTTCACTGTGTAAATTCAGCTGTAATGTTTAAATTTTAAGAATTTTATATTTAAGGTACTCTAAAATAATCCGTTTCCGTACTTTCATAGCAGCACTCACGCGCACGCAACATCGTCGGAGGCACGCAAATAAATCACGCGTTGACACCTCATATATCTCCCGCACCAATATTGTTTTATATCGATGAATTTCAATCGATACTCGACAAATATCGATCATTGGTATTCTCTAGCACACGCTCAACGCCTAATATGAAATACGAGGAAATTCTTTAAACAAACATAAGTTACTTTGAAAAAGTTCTAAAGGCGCTTTTGATATGAGCAACTTGGCACTTTGTCTAAGTTTTGTGTTTTATATTAAGTGAATAATAACACTGCTTTTTAATTATTATATTATTTGTTTCATATTAGTATGAAATTGCGATTGATTGCAGTTATTTGAAAGGGAGTGTTGCCACCTTTTATAACGAATTTATTATTTATGATGAAATTGTAATACGGACATTACTTTGCCTCTATATAGCAAATGGTCTGTAAGTATTTATTTACATTTATATTAAAACGGTTATCGACATATTTTGACAGATATGGATGGCCTGTTCTATCGATATGTCGATACGCGATCGGACACCGACTGTCATAATATTTTACGTTATAGAATTGTCACAAACTGTAGCAGTCACTAATGGTGATTTGACGAACATTGATAGATTAAGTAAGTAGTTTGTCTGACAAGTTGTATACGAATGAACCAATTGACAATATAAGGTATTGGCTTAAGACACTTATGGCTAAAATAATAAACACATAACATCACGCCTTTTATCCCCGTAGGGGAAGACAGACGGGCACTTAATGCCGCAGTACACTGTAACACCCACTTTTCACTATTAATGTTAGGAGTCCCATGTAATAGGGGGTGGACCTAATGACATATAACCGGGCACAATTCCAGGCTCCGTGCTACTATTGAGATTTTTTTTAAAACCCAGTAATTTTTTGCCCATCCCGAGAATCGAACCCGAGACCCCTTGCCCAGCAGTCGCACTTGTGACCAATCGGCCAGCGAGGCAGTCCGTCTGCATCCGTTCATAGATTTAGACAGTCACTAAATGACCTAGCAAATTCGAACAGTCAATTTTTTTTCTCACCTTTCAAATCTTCCCTGGACTTCCTAGAACATTTCAAGACCAAAATTTAACAAATCGGTTCAGCCGTTCTCGAGTTTTAGCGAGACCAACGAACAGCAATTTATTTTTACATACAAGACAAAATTTACTAAACAATTTATTAGTTAAGACATAAGACTTATTTTATTTTAATTTAAAGTATATTATTCTTAAGTTAAATAAATACTCAGCACGTGTGTTATGGTTAGACTTAGTTCTTGAGTTTTTTGTGTTGAAAAATTTTCTGCAAGAATTACCTCTCGCGCGACTTGTTGCTAAGTAATTTTCATAGGCGCTACATAATGTGACTATTTCTTTTATATTTAATTGCAGTATTTTTAATAAACAAATGCCTTTTTCTCTTGGGAAGTTAAAATTAAATTCAGAACAATTAAAGTACCGCAAATGAAGTATTAGGCGAAAAGCTTGTAAAACAAGAGGTGTAAAATATTTTTATTGATGTTTTTATCAGCGACTAGCTGACCAAGCAAATGTTGAAACGTCTCAAAAAAAAATTTTTTTACCCGACTGATTTGTGACCAAAAGGTACACTAGACCATATAAACCTTCCCTGGACTTCCACGAACATTTCAACAATAAAATTAGCCAACTCGGTTTAGGCGTGCCTCGGCACGAATGGGCTGGCTCGACCGGAGTGACCACGGCCTCACAGAAAACCGACGTGAAGCGTTGGCTTGCGTTGTGTTTCGTCGTGTGAGTGAGGTTACCGGAGGCCCAATTACCCTCCCCTTCCCCAATTCCCCCAATTCCTGAATCCCCAACGATCCTCAAACTCCTAATTCCCAAAAGACCGGTAACGCACTTGTAACGCCTCTGGTGTTCCAGGTGTCCATGGGCGGCGCCGCCACCAGGTAATCCGTCTGCTCGTTTACCGGCTTATGCCATAAAAAAGGCGTTCTCGAGTTTTACCGAGACTAACAAATAGAAATTAATTTTTATTTACATAGACTATATTTTACAGAAACTTTGCAGGAAGAAGAAATAAAGACTTAAATTACATCACATTTAACAAAAGAATGTGATACTTAACACTATCTATTAAGATACATAATTTATTAAACATCGTTTACGTCATTGGACAAGTAATTGCATCTCATGATGCAATCGAAGCGTGTCTAATGATGCAAGGGCATCTATTGTCTATGTATCTATAGACATTCTTTCACAAGGACGCTGAAAAGGAGATGTAATTAATTATACTTACCTATGCGAGTTAAGTATTACCTGTGTTTACAAGCAATGTCTCCTACTAATCCTAATCTATATATATGACATAGGAGCATCGGGAGATATCTGTGTCTGATAGGGCGGGAGGAAACGCCCGGATGTCTTTTTTTCCAGTTTTAAGATATTCTTTTTTAAAGATATACTATTTTAAGGTGGGAAATCATCCAATGATTTTTCTCGCGTTCGTTGGCCGAGTGGTCGCAAGTGCGAATACCGGGCAAGGGGTCTCGGGTTCGATTCCCGGGTCGGGCAAAGTACTACTGGGTTTTTTTTAATTCTCAATAGTAGCACGGAGCGTAGAATTGTGCCCGGTATACGGCAATAGGCCCCTTACCACAGCAAGAGGGAGTGTCAGACTCTTAATGACTAATAACCACGCCGGTCCTACTCCTGCTCTTCGAGAGCCCCGGCAACCCGTCAAGTCCTCCGCAGCTACATGTCTAATCCATCCAATATCCCTTTTGAGCCTTAACCTACAAAAATCGTGTTTTATTATAACTTCTGTAAGTAGGTATACTTCTTTCGCCCTACAGCTTCCTGAACATGATATGTTTAATGTTTGTCTAAAAATTCGCATAGTTACCTTATAAGTTCCATTTTTTTTTCAGAATTTTGGTCTGTTACATGTCTCTTATATCTATAATAATTAGAGATCATATATTTTTTTTAATACAAAGTCCAATATGCATCAAAAATCAAAACATGCATTCTCAAAATATTGGGTTTTCGAAAGCAAGTAAGCAATAATGCCTACGATCTTTTATGACCTTTATATAGAAATAAGAAGCATAAAGTGGGAAAGAGACAAATATACTTGTTTTATAATTGCCCCATGGATTTAGCTGGTGTATGAGCGAGATAGATAAAATTCCCACGTGCAGCTGTCGAGGTCAGTTCGCGCGTCATCTGCGCATGCGTTATGTCATTGTGTGGAAAGGGCTTTCGAACAAAGGAAATTAGTTTTGATCTCCTGTAATCGATTCTGAACTTTATATCTTTGTAGGAAGATAGGATGTTCAATGGTTTTACTTTTAATTTGATTCGCAATGACCTAATTCACGGGTTTTGTCATAGATTTATGGTTATGTATATTTGTATATTATAGAGCTTTAGCAATGTTTGTGTACATAAATAGAGAGCAATGGCATAGAGGATAGGAGTTTTATTGTTACATACATACATAACCTCACGCCTGTCTCCTATGGGGGTAGGCAGAGACTATGGAACGCCAATTACTACTATTCCTACATACCTCTTTACCTTCATCAACATTCATCAGTTATTCTTAAAGCATGCTCGTCAGTTAAGGAAATAGATATAATAAAGAAGGAGATATGGTGTGGTACAAAATGTATTATGCAAAACTGATACAATAAAGAAGGTTAAAGAACTTTAAATTTGGGGTTCTTTAATATATTGTCAATCTAGTCGATTATATCCGTCTAGGGCGCCCTCTAACGACGGTTCCGATGTTTTATTTTTACTGTACCTACTGATCAATTATACAGAAGATATTCACCGTACAAATCTACTGATTTTAACCTTTCTTTACTATTAAATAATATTCCTGGTGTTTTTGGAATTTCTCAGTGTAAAACTGGTTGAGTAATTAGCAATCATTATAATATATTTAATTGCCTAACTTATGTCGACTGACATTATAATATATTTAATTGCCTAACTTATGTCGACTTCAAATTAATGGAAAAATTGCCTTTTCATAAAAAAAAATAAAAATATTTAACAATAATAATTACACTTTATTCAGAATTCAAATAATAATAACACTAAACATGTTTAAAACTTACATAATAATTTATTCATAAAAAAAACATAAGCAAATTGCACAAGGGAGTTACAATATTTCTAGAAATGGTATTTCTGTTAATTAAATTAAATGAATATGAATACATTGAATAATAAACAAAGGATTTATTTTATTTATCACTAAGCTATTTAAAATGTATGGAATGTGTTTATTGTAACAATTATTCTATTAAATAAAACAATTAAATTTTACTACTCAAATAATCTCAATGGGCAAGATATTTGTTTCTTTTTTCATATAAATAATATCACTAAGAGAATTTTTTACTTAAAAGTTACAAAAAATAATTATTTCTACGCAAAATGATATGTAGTTATTCTTTGTTATTCTTGATTGAATGAATTTTACAAAAGGAGAGGTAAATTATAATTAAATAAAAAAAAGAAAAATTAAACAGGGTCTACTCTACATCGTAATACTTTTACGGTAAAATAATTAAATTAAAATATGTATAACTTAGTGTAAAACCTAAATTATGAGAATCATTAACAAAATATTGCTACAATTGTATAGATTTATTAATAATAATAATTACAAGTAAATCAATAAGGAAAACAGAAAATCTGTCGTCAACCATGAATAATAGGTATGTATTTGCTATTCAATCATTAATATAATTGAATAAATTTTAATATTGTGAATAAATTAATTTTGAATAATAAAAAATAACAATTTAATCAATAACGGTCGATCCATTAAATTCAAATTGTGTAAAATAATACTGCAAATAGCGTCTTCAATTTGTTTATGAAATAGCCTCATTTGTTTTATTAAGATAACAATAGATCACGCCTTTTTACCCCCGAAGGGTTAGGCAGAGGTGCACATTACGGCACTTAATGCCACTGTACAATGTAACACCCACTTTTCACTATTTTATGTTATGAGTCCCATGTAATAGGGGGTGAGTCTATTGCCATATACCGGCACATTTCAGACTCCGTGCTACTACTGAGATTTTTTTTAAAAACCCAGTACTACTTTGCCCGACTCGGGATCGATCCCGAGATCTCTTGCCCAGCAGTCGCACTTTCGACCACTTGGCCAAAGGCTAACTTTATAAGTTTTTTTATTAATTCTTTAATAATCTTTATTAATTACTTTATAAATAATTTCCTTTTCAAGAAAATAATCACTCTACATATAATTTTAGTCTCATAATTTAAGAATGAGTAGAAATAAGTTTATATAATTAATTCTAAAGCAGTTTTAACTTATTTATTTATATTGTATATGTATAAATAATAAAAATAACAACGCTAACAGGCAACAATAGGAAAATCAAACAAATATATTATTATTTGGTTTCTATGTGTAGGTAATTAATATCTCACTGATAAACGAGTAGTTTTAAAATTGTGGAATTATCAACGCCTTATTTAATTGATCTCAAACACCATTATCCTATAGTCTTGTTATAAAAACTTCAATTTTAACATGATCAACATGATATATTCCATTTACTAAGCTTTTAAGATTCAAATTAAACATTTCAATACTTATTAATAAACTACCAACTCAAAACTGTTCGTAACACAATACTACGCGGCAAGCGCAAAAAATAACAAGTTTTTAAAATTTCAAATATTAAAGCTGTCAATTTGTTAATAAGTCGGTGTGTATACAACTATATTACGACGCACACAAGCATCGATACAAAAAGTTTTTATATGTCTAATCTAACAGAATCTATAATCTATGGTTTTATTTTTTCTGTCAAAAATGTCTGCTTTCCCGCGCAAACTCAATCACTCCGCCATTTTCTTACAAACGTCAAAAAGAGGTCACAGATGAAATATGAAAGTTTTTAGTCTATCTATACATTAGAAACTTTGAATGTAGAAAAAGATTCAAGTTAGATCCAGCTGGAGTGGTCCAGTGCCGCCGCCGGCCGCCGCAGGTCGCTCAAGAGTCCTGGCCCTCAATCAGCGTTTATCATCTGGAACAAGGAATTTTACTTTTTAATTTATTTCGAAAATATAAGCAAAAGGGTATCTAATGAGTCCTGAGCGACCTGTTTTAAAAGGACACACATAAATAGGTTATAAGATGAATAAAGTTTTAGGCATGCTTTAAAAAATTGAGCTAGAATTCTATTAATAAAACATTTTAAAAATATATGATACAGATGAAATCAAATTTATTGCTCAAATGAACTCCCATGAAATCATTACTTTCATTATATAGGCTCAGCATTACTTATTTTCGTTCATTACCTATGACTTTACGCCCCCATTACTTCATTGACTCATTAAAAAAAAATCATACTTAATATTGTGATACCTGTCATAAGATACAACCAAAATTAAATCTAAAGAAAACCTATCAGTTTTCAACAAAACAGTTAAACCAATTGGGTACTTCCTTAATCAAAAATAAATTATTTCGACTGTTCGATACAAAAAAATATTAAAAAATAGTCACACTTTCATTAATTGATTTTATGGAACAAACTTAATTTGAGTATTTATACATCAAATTTTAGGAATTAAATATGCTGTTTGACGCTAAAAAAACGTGACGTCACAATACACAATCTCCTAAAAAATTCATAGAAAATGTCGTTTTTGACAGTTCGAAAAAAGTATTGAATTTGACTAGATGGCAAGTACCCAATTCCCTCAATCTTTATGTGATATTACAAACATGAACTGTCTCTGAAATCACAGTGACATTTCAAGTCCGGTCGCAAGTTAACTAAAGTACAGTCCCTTCAAGTGATGGTATTGGTATGGAAAAGTAGTTGCCCATGACCTTTACAATTTCTACCGTGGGACCGTGGATGGAAGACAGGTCCTCGGTATGAGGAAGCTGTAACCTCGTAATTAGTTTTCGACAGGTTCACGGAACTTCTGTTTATTAGCCATCAATGCCATCATCTGCTTTAACTTTACTATCGTGTAGTTTGGTAATTTATTGCAAAATACATTGTTTAATGTTTTAAGTGCGGTGCGGTGTTGAGGGTGCGGGTTTGAAACCTACCAACGGCAAGTACCAATGTGACTTTTTCCGAGTTATATGTACTTTCTAAGATTATTTAGACACCACTGACAAACGGTGAAGAAAAACATCGTGAGGAAACCTGAACTTATAATTTCTAATTATAAGTTTGAAATCGCCAACCCGCATTGAGCAAGCGTGGTGATTAATGCTCTAACCTTCTCCGTGTGAGAAGAGGCTTTGCTCAGCAGTGGGCATTTATAGGCTGTTGATGATGAATGTTTTAAGTGTATTTGGTACATGATTAATATTTTTGGTAGTCGATAAGCTAATATAACAAAGAGAGATAAATTAAAATTATGAAGTATCGAAGTGTAGAAAAATATCTTAATAAGCTTTTATGACAATTTCAGCAAAAGCACGAAAGGTTTTTAAACTTTAGTTTTTGGTATACTCTCTGCAACAAAGGAGACATTTCTTAAATGCTTCTTTCTTCTCTATGACAATAATTATATGGTTTTAACTGCAACTAGACTAACAAGCCATCATCATGGTTTACGGTAAACTACGAAACAACTGAACTGGTTTCTCCTGGATAGGTTCCTAAAATTTTAAGTTAATAACAATTTTAATACTACGATGGAAGTTTTGGGCGCAAAGCTTGTACAAGCTTGTATAAGAGTTTACAGTATTATAATATCATATGTATGATATTTACGGTACTGAAGCAATAAACTGAGAAGATGTACATTTTGTACATCATAGCATTGCAATGCCCCAGCGCATGCACGCACACATGCAATTATAACTGCTTATATAGACACACGAGTGTATGGATATAAGCGATTTGACACTTGCTCAATACGGGCAGGGCTGTC
Organism: Spodoptera littoralis; assembly: GCA_902850265.1. Lineage (NCBI taxonomy): Eukaryota > Metazoa > Arthropoda > Insecta > Lepidoptera > Noctuidae > Spodoptera > Spodoptera littoralis. The sequence continues at coordinate 10,532,101 of LR824545.2, forward strand.
GAATTTATATTTTGGGATAATCTTTATTAAAACCTACAACACAAGAGAAATTATTTGCGTAATATAAAATTGCATATTATTAATAACTTCTTAATCCCCGATTATAAAAATCATACAAAAGTAGTCTCTGTACATAGGCAATAAGGTCTATTACGGAGTAAATGAAGAGCAGTCACCGTCACTGGTGACCGCTTGGGGCCTGGGCAGAATGGAAACGGAAGCATAACAAACATTTATTTACATTTGCGATTGACTCATTTCAAACTCATAAATGAGAATAAATATGTATGTATGTACACGTTACCGGTCGCTTATTATTCCCTAATTAATATGTAGCTCACGTGCATATAACGTTATAAATATATAGTTTTACATAAACTAACATTTATTAAAATCTTCCATTTATAGGTATACCACGCATGCGTATTACGTACGCTATGGTTATTACGTTACACATTAGCATAAAATATTGCTTTACGTACAGAAGGTAAACTGCAACTGACTAGCAATTTTAATTTAAAATTAAGAGAATAATTCTCATTAAACGTTAATACCATTCATACTGTTATTATAAAACTACAAAACTTCAAGTAATCATGATACTTGAATGCCATATCATTTAAAAACATTGCAAAAATAAGCCAAATAATTAAGAAAAAACGCTATTATATCTAATTGACATCATTCCACAAAGAACCAATTACAAATAATATTCCACATTCAAATTACATTTGACGTTACGAATCAAGATGGCGCGCGCCCTATTATCTGTCACAGGCCATTAAATAAGAAAATTACTTGATGACAGCCCTAGGCATACCAACGTGTTACTCACACATATAAACCGCAACCGGTCCATTGACGTCAATACGGGTGGGGACGGTATAAAAAAATTAAAACTATCAGTTTACTACTACGGACGGAAAATGACACTATCATAACAAGCCATTGTTCAACTGTACCCACGTATTGACAATCAGACCAGATATTTATTTGCGACTGCGATTAATCGCGCGTTTTTTGCCACGCTTTATTCCCTAGGACATCCTATTGTTTAGTCATTACAAACATACTTTAGTACCTATAATTCTTATGCATCATCTCATCATCTGATGACGTCATTGTGCGCGAGAGTTAATTTGATTTTTATATTGTTGTAGAGTTATGTATGAATGTATGTATTTACAAATTACCTGTTTGTTTTGAACGTCATTGAATTAAATGTAATATTAATAGCTGGTCACATTGTTCAATAAACATGTAAATAGTAATCTGATGCGTGTGCGCAGATTATCAATTATTGTTGTTATAGTTATATGTTATATTAAATACACAGTTCTAGTAAAATAAACGTGGACGACTAAAGTCTGTGTTGATTTTCTTTTTGATTATCAATTCAGTCCTTGACAGACATCTCTCAAGGACTAAATGGAAAATCATATAAACGAATTAACAAATAACACTTCAACATTTAAATTCATTTTATTCAAATCGCTTAAATTCTAGTTAAGATCGTCGATTCAATTTCGATACTTTGAGCTTGTATCGAGTATAATGAGTATGTCTGATATTTTTCTTATAAAGATTATTTAAATTTAATTATATTGAACGATTGACCCCTTTTAGGAAAATTCTATCATACTCAATTGTCCTTATCAAACATTTCTAATTTCTTTAAGATTGGTTCATATATATCTATTTTTTTTTTATATATCTGATTTTCTCCTGTGTCGTGGGTGCGTTTACAAACATACAAGTTCACATACACAATGACACCCAGACCCGAAACAACAATTTGTGGATCACACAAAATGTTGGTCCGGGAATCGAACCCGCGACACGTTGCACGGCAGCCGGTTGCCCAGCCACCGCACCAACCGTGCAGTCATATAAACTAAAGGTGTCCTAAACGTCGACCTATTAAGATTAAAAATCAACGCCAGCGCAGTTTTTGTCTACACAGAATTAGTTTGGTATGATCAATGATTCATCAGTTTCTAGTATAATCTTAATATCAATCTGGATTCATTAGAGAATCCGGAAATTAATCATCGTTCCAAAAATCTTTGAAATAAGGAAATGGATATCAAGTGTGATATTTTTGGCACAAAATTAAATTAAGCTTATTTGTATAAAAATACTAAATACAATGAGTGATATATATGAGTCTGTGTATATGAGTATATGAATGAGTCTTTGTATATGAGTCCGTATATATGTATAAATATATTGAAATTATTATAGTACATCCCCTAGTTTTCTAAGATAGAAAAACTATAAAACTTAAACTTTGTAGACTATCTGGAATAGAAAAAATAAGAACTACACAAAAAAGCAAAGCCACGTGGTCCAATAAAACTTTATCCTTCATCATCTCCGGTACACATCAAGAAAGAATTCAGATTAAAAATATCTACTAAGACCCTACAATTAACATTTTCTCTCGCTAATACTACTTGATAATCTTAGACCAAAATAATTGTCAAAGAGAGTTCATGACGCCAATTTTACTTTCCTCACGATTCTCTTTCATTACAGTTTAGAAACTTTTCATTACCATCACAACCATAAAATCCTATACAGGCATAAAATTTATAATAACCAAACACAAAAACTAATAACAATAGCAGTTGGTAAAGTATCGGCTTCGACTAAAGAGCCTTGTGACACGGCTTCTCATGGACAGCATTGACGTCACGAAACGGGTGTTCAAATACCAATTCGGTAGTTTGACCCCTCTGTTGTGAAGACACACGGTATTTGAAGAGACATCCAAAATTAGACACAGAAAGGTCGTTTATGATCATAATTGTATAGTTACATAAGCTTATCGTGGAATAAAACGTAGTCTAGTGTTATCCCAGACTATATCCTACCCCTGTTGCAAATTGTATCCCGTTCCCTATAGCCGTTTTGACATGATCGAGTATAAAACATACACACAAACTCAATCACGATCGTTCGCCTTTATAGTAATAGTAACATTACTTAACATTACGCCTTTTATCCCCGAAGGGGTAGGCAGAGGTACACATTACGGCACTTAATGCCGCTATACAATGTAACACCCACTTTTCACTATTTATGTTACGAGTCCCATGTAATAGGGGGTGAGCTTGCCATATACCGGGCACAATTCCAAACTCCGTGCTACTACTGAGATTTTTTAAAACTCAATCATCAAACCCGGCAGTTGCACTTGCGACCACTCGACTAATAATGCAGTCATATTAGTAAGATTACTTAATAGTGACATTTCATAAATATAAAAGGAATAGAGCCTTGAGTTGAAAATCATACTCTAATAAGAGTGAACAACACATTTCATTATAATTTAGAAAGGTAACATTTAACCAGTCTATAGTTTCAGCCTACGCTGCACACGCTCTATTAATTAATAAGTACCTAATTGCTTATTATATTAACGTCAAAACTAATCAGTAATCGTTATGTTGAACAAACTAAAATATTTCATAATTACAAGGCATTTTTAAATCACGCTCCAGCTGCTGTTTCTCATTTAATGAATGTTAAAATTCAAATCAAACATAATGAAAGTGTGCTAAGTAACAGTTAATTAAAAATTGAATCGTAACTTTTAAATACAAATGTTAAAATCGAAGTATTTCAACATTTTTGGTCATAAACTAACAATAATATTGAAAGTTAAATGCCAAAATTGGTTTTGAAATATATTACGGATTGACGTCAATAGAGGACGAAAGGAAATACATTTACTAATTAATATGAACATTATCCATGAAATACAACAATGGTCCAAAAATAACACCCTGGGGAACACCTATCTAAATAATTACCTACATACATCCGTGTTTATTAACACCATACATAAAAACAAATACAGCACTATAATTATTCATGATTTTATAGAAAAACTGAAATATGGAAATAGGTATAAAATTAAACAATGAACGAAATAGATGTCGAAGGCTTCTGACAAATCTAAAAATATCTTCAGTCAGACATAAATTCAAATAAATATCTGTCTATGCATTACAGAAGACCGATTTAGTTAGCCCTGAGTCATTCATGGCACAAATAAATCTTCTAATACATACAGATACGATTGTTAACAACGCCAATAAAACTACGCCTTTGTTATGGTACTTCGTTTTTATTGGATGCATACCACTTGGGCAAAAACATCTAACTGCGTGTCTCCCTCTGTTCAATAGACTCCGTATCATGATACTAAGAATGCTATACATATAAACAACCAGACAAAAACAATCGATTTTAACGTTTTATAGGTAATTTTATTTACCGTGTCTTAATTATGGCGTGCATTTAAATGACTCATGCAGAAAGAATGGGTACATTATTTTGTAATATTAGTTTTTGAACCTAAGAATATAATATGAAGTTATTGTCATAGATAAACCACAAATTACAATTCAAATAAGCATACTCAGGTAAGTACTAAATATTACTTTATCTGTTTTTAATAACACTTCTTGAATGTATAAAACTGCCATTTCAATATCAAAAGTTTTCACTTTCATCATCTCAGTCATTTAATCAACAGGCCCAACGACAAGGAAGTACTTTCAAACGAATTATTCAATTACCTCTTCATATCCAAGAACCCGTATACAACAATAAAGTTATCAGAATAATTACCTACGATTTATAAAGTGATCATTTCTGTCAATCCATTCTTCGTATTCATTGTGATTCTATGTTAAAAGATCCAACGACGCATTATTCTCTTCATGACAAGAGTAATTTAATGGAGCTTAACAAGAGTTAATTTCACACCTAATCAGCGGAATTAAATGGGATGAAATGTGGGCATTCATTTATTTAAACATGTGACTTGTCAACATTTTAGTACTACGCAGTAAAGTTGTTGACAACGCCACGCTTTCTAAGCCTGTTATGTCTATAAAGCTGTTCGTAATAATACGTAAATATACAACTAACGAAGGATTTTCTATTTTAAAGTTCTGTAAATAAAACATTTTTTAGTTTAAAAACACAGAAAGTATTGTCCTATGACGTATCGGACTCATATGAGTTACTGTGTGTTCGGTATTTTGTTACTGATTTATTACGTTCAATTTGTTATGTGACAAAGTAAGAATGAACCTTTTGTTCAATAGTTGACGTCTTGGATAATGTAAACGATAACTAGATCCAAAAGATTTGTCTACGCTTCAAAAGATAATTCTAAAACAACGTATTATAACTTTACAGCCAATACAATCTTCGATACTGAAGTCATATTTTCCCAAGACAGTATCAATGAAACAGAAGCTGAGAATGAACTATCGACGCCGATCGCAGAAAACAATGTAAAACAATCGTCAATTATGTAGAATCGCTGTAACTAATATGTTCCCGCTCCAGTTACCATGTACAATAACATTGGATATGTGAGTGACGGATGTTGGCATCCGCTTTACATACAAATAACTGTTGCCTACGGATTATATCCATCATAGGATATGAGGAATCAAACATCCTGACGAAACGAATATCTGGTGCATGGAATTCTGCTGGTGACAATTTTTTACATGTTTACTTATCTGGGTGCGTCATATTTTTGGTATTCAGTTGGAATCAAAAGATAGAAGTCGAAATTATACTTATGGAAAAAATAACAGATGTATTAGGTGAAAATCAGTACAATAAAGTAAATTAATTAATACATTTTACTCACTTGGAATGGTAAAATCAAAGAACAAACAAATAACTCCAAAAATATTATTCCGAAAACCCAGAGAGCTATTTTTGGTTCAACTATTTAGAGATTTCAATCAAACATGCAAACGAATGCAAATTACAGCCATAGAACCGACATTAATGGGATTCTAAGTAGTTTTAGGCAGATATAACCCATGTAACGTTCAAGTTAAGATTACAGTTCAAGGTACGAATTTAAATTCATGGAGATTACAACGTGAAAACCTTGAGTACACAACAAAATACTATAAAGAAGAAATATCTTATTTAGATAAAGATGTTAAATCTGTATCTAAATAAGATATTTCCAGATAATAATGTTAATGCAGCTATTAAGACGTAATTTTAAGCTAATTTTATTTTTAGATATGATCGGCATTCCACAGATTATTTATTAGATGAAGATGGATTAATAAGATAATGTAGGCTTTAAAGATCAGATAAAGGTGATATTTAAGGAAGTAAAAATTACAATTAATGTTATAAACATAATTAAGTAAGATTGAATATATGGTTTAACAGTGTAAAAAGGCATAATAGATTTGAATCAGATGGACCATGAAAAAATGTTTAGGATACATTTTAAAGCGGTAAGCGTGCAACATAAATAAGACATGCTACTTATAAGAAGTCCTGTCAGTCTGACTGAGATAAAAGGTCCCTTTCAGAGTCATCTGAGAGATAATAAATGGTAAAAGATCACCATATGAAAAGGAATATCTCCTATAGCAATGAAAGATCATAAAGGAGCTCTAGTATTTTCTGTGTCATGCGCTAATACATATTTATTAAAAGAAGGTCCCTTTAACGGTCAACTCATACCTTCCAAATTCTTAAATACCTATTAAATTGTAATTCCGTCCTGCATAATAAACAACCAGTTTAAAAGCAAACAAAAATAATTGACGTCATTAACTGCTTAGTTAAATAAGGAAAACTTTTTTGAAAGGGCACGATGAGTCAAAAAAAATACTTCATGGTTAATGTTCGTAGTCGTACCAGTAACGTTAGCCGGTTCAATGGATTTAAGATTAATGTGTTCTTTAATATTAATGTCAAATTCAGATCAGACAATGTAGGCTTTTAAATCGTTCTGAATGTTTAAATTATTATCCATGGATGGTAGCGCTTATATTTATATGCATGCTTGTATAATTAATGTATTGTAAATCAGGTTCATAAAAGTTAAGGAAACATCGTTGTTTACTATACTTTTTGTAGGTAAACTAGTCGTATGCAGTGCACACTGGAAAATGAGGTAAAATAAAGTACTAACCTTTTTGGGCATAGTAGGTGGTTCGAACTCCTCATCCTCGCGACTTGACAGCGTGGAGCACGACGAGCACGCGGAGTCTGCTGACAGGGACCTGGACCTTAGCCAGTCCACCTCCTCCTCAGTAGCACCCACCGCCACCACGCCATCCGAGTAGTCGCTCACCACTACACTAGGGGTCCTTACGCAACGGCCTCTGATCTCACAACCCTCGCTACTTCTTCGCCCCAGTTCCACATCATGGGCTTCAATCAAAGTTCTTTCTCGTCTGGGCGACATCGTGTCCGGTGGAGGCGTGATATCTCGAGGGTGTGAATGTCTCCGCAAACGCGTTTCTAGTTCTACTGCAGAATCGTCACTGAGGTCGCGACTGCGACGTCTGACAGCAACTCTATCGTCGTCATCCGAGGACGAAATATCTTCGAGTGGTGAAGAGGCCCGCGGTGGGCGAAGGTACTGCATCGGAGCGGGTTCGAAACGTCGAAGAAGCTCTGAGACGCGAGGTTGCGCCTGACGAGGGACGCGGCCGGTCGGCGGCGCGCGCGCGCCCGCACTGGCGATGCCGTTGGTCCTGCGCGGCGCGTGCGCAATCGATGGTTCCCGCTTATTTTCCGACGAAACTCCTGCACTCAGCTTCAAGTAGAACAGGCTGTGGTTTAGCGCTTTTTCTCTGAGCACGCGGCGGAAATCTTCGGTCGCCGCCGGCTGGCGGTTGTCGACACGCGGCATTTTTGCTGCAAATTGAAAAACAACATCTTATCAAAGTGTACTTTTTTAACATGTTTTTTGCTACCTTATTTGCATTTGCGTATGTTCGAGCTGAGAATAAATTATAATGGCGTACTTAGCTACGGATATGTACGTTGTCTAATTTATTACATGTCACTGTAAACATCACCGGCCTTGTGGTTTTTAAAAAGTAAAGGAAAATAACAACACCAATAATATCGTCCTGTGGATATGGTGTAAGGCAACACGCATTAATTAGCTAATGTTAATTAGAAACACTATTGACTACTGACCTTGTTCTAATTAAACTGGTACTCCAAAACCGTTTCAATAATTAAACATTTCAGTCTTATCTGAAACAAGCAACAACAAATAGTTAGTATAACGTTTTAATTATAACAGGATACCGATAATGATTTATTTCGATACAATAATTAACAATAAATGTGATTTGAAAACCAATTTTATCACATTTAATGGACGCATTGAAATCATTGGTAGAGCTTTGTATTTAAGTCACCAGATTTAAATGCAATGCAGAAATGACTTCATCATGATATGAAATTCTAATTTGATAACCAACAAAAACCAACCGAAATGAGATACATCACGATAATGACATGAAACACATTAAAGGCACTAAACCATTATCAGAAGAAGACCTAGAAAATTCCCAGCCGTCTGTCAATAGTCATAAAACATACAGATGTGTGTCCTATAAAAATTTCCATCAAAGTCGTACATCGACTCACAGTTGAAACAGATAGAATTATACAATGAACAACAACAATAGCTATGTAATGGATTTTATGACGTAACACAAGTGAGCGTGAAGGATCTATCGGTTTTTACGATAGCTAAATTCACAAATACAGAATTTGGATTCTAGTCTCTAAACACGACTAAATAACACCTAGTTTTCCGTAGCAAATATTTGATTTGGAATCTACATTCACCAGCGTCTTAGGTCATTATGAGAAAATTTTCAATCAGACAAAACAGACTTTGAATGTCCACGACGCTACAGTACTATATATTTTGAGAAGTCTTTTGAATAGCAATATTTATAACGGTCATAATTCTTCATTCAATCCAAGAATCAACCAACAGGACACAGATACAAGTTTAGGTACTGTAAACTATAGAAAACCTTTGCACCATGTTCGGAAAATCCCTGAAAGCATAATAACTGATCTGTATTTACTCAAAGCTTAGACAGAGCTCAAAGTAATAAAATGTCTTACGCTAGCAAAACAAAGTGTCCGTGGTGTAATGTTTATTTTTATGGCACTAATATTGTTAATACTCTGTTTACTAACATTTATTACGCCATTCCTTATTGTTATCCTTATTACGTCTTTGCGAATGACAGGTATAAGTATTGCAAAGGTTTTTGACAGAACTTTTAAATGATATCATTTCAAAAATTAAGGCAATATAAGATTTCAAGGATCTGCTTAAATGCTTGCTTTCCTCATACCAAAATGTGTCTATAGTAGATATATCTAAGTAATTTATTGATATTCATCATATTCAAATTCCATCATTAAATAATCAAGACTTTCACATTAAGATTTTCCTAATCAAAGCAACGGTTTCATTGGCCAACTTTATGCCAGTAGTATCACTTTGAACTCAATCTAAATGCTTCTATTAACTACGCATCACCATCTTTCTTTCCTTCTACTTCCTCTATATGAACCAGACGTATTAATTCCAAAGCCTTACTAAAAACCAAACATGAATTACAATTCTCATCCGCTATTCATCCATCAATTCCATCTTTTTCAACTGAATACATCTACTTAAGTATGTAGGAACAATGATTCTCCATTAAACACTTGACATACCAGTTTTTCTATGAAAATACTTGATGATGATGATGATGACAAGTAATTGTATCAATGTTTCTCACAGTTAATTGATACTATTATCAGTAAGTGAGAACTGGAGTATACATCTTATTGATTTCATCAATGACAGCATTACTATCGTCTTTAGTATTACTAATATTTAAAGTTTCTACTTAAAGAATCTGCATATCAAAATCTTCTTGTTCGGTATCGTTGATAAATTTTTCACAAGAAATATTTTTCATATATAAACTAGAACCAGAAGTAAATTTTATTTATTTATTATTTATTTTCACTTTTATGCCCTAAGTGAGGTTAGTTGTTTCTTTTGCCCTTTGTTTAGGATAGTAAGCTTGTAGACAAAGATGTGCATATTATACTAATGTGTAACTTTGGCTTTTCCTCGTTAGTGTTCCGATTACATTCAGATAAATTATATATTAGTAGACACTACGTGGCGTAATGGTGACTGTGGAGTATAGAATAATGACGGTTGTCTAAGACTAAGCAGCAGCAATCTCAGATAAACTCTATGATTTTTAAACTATATTTAAAATCTTTAACCCGTTCGATAAGTACGGATATTTTAGCAAACCCTCTTTCTTAGATTCCAATAATGAGCTATAGTATAATAGACTGTTTATATTAAATGAAACTTTAAAAGATATTCCAAATGTTGAATACGTATTTAGTAGTTCACCAAATTGAAAATAGTAATGTCTGTGTACCAGAATGGTGATGCAGGTCTATTCTCTCCAATTCCTAATCAGATCCACGTCAATCAAAGCTCATTCAAGTGTCACTATATAGTTTAATGACTACTAAATATTCCATTCCTAAAGCGTCTTGCATAATTACATAATGAGTCGCTAATTATGATGTATTTAGCGCTTAGCATGCGTCCGCGCATCATCTGCGCACGATTTCCATATTAACATTTACTATGGGTGTTGCACGTGGAGAACTGTTTGTCATTGCAAATTTAGCTGTAAAAATTAGAAGATGATTTGACAAAGTTTTTGTAAGTAAAAGTTTAATTTTTGGAGCTATCATCGTCCTGAGATCAGGAATAGGGCCTAATAGCTTATCGTATTGTTTCAGGTCGCGGAACAAAGATAATCCCTAAATATTTTCTGTGTCGTGTGCTCAAAACTAAAACCTTTAAATTCGTAGTCAGTCATACTACTAAGCTTAATAATGAAGTTATTAATTAAGTTAACTTTTAACATGAATGTCTTGAACATGAACGCATGAAACTTCCAAAGTCCAAAGAGCTTATGTGCGGATGCGGCACTTTTATTTCACATAAATAAAAGTGCCGCATCCATGCCACATAAGCTCAGCAGATCACACGAGCAATCTTTATGTCATCAATCCACGTGACGTCAAACGCAGCCTCGGGCTAAGGGCAACACGGCACGCACCAAAAATAGCTTAATTTAGACAATTCCAAGCAATTTACCCGATGATGAGGATAAATGCTTGAACGTGTGGAAGGTCATGGCACTTATGGATAAAGTCCGCTATGCCTTAACATAGACAAATATGTTTTTTATGGTTGAGCAAAGTGTGAGTAGCCTTGTTCTGGAGTGGTCCAGTTTATAGAAAATCAGGACCAAATAGTACATTTCTGTTAGAAAAGGACTAGTTTTCTGAAGGTTCAGATGACTGCGTGAATCAGCAATTCAATTTAAATGTAAGTCCCTTAAAATGTCATCCTAAGTTATTTGTGCTATGAAGGTTTTCAGTCATTAAGTTACATTAAATGTAAATTCCTCAAAAAATGATCTTTAGCAGTTTGTGCTATGAAGGTTTTTAGTCATATTAAGTTTTCAATTATTCGTTTTCAACTAGTGCGATTCCCGCACGGGACAACACTTTGTGTGATCCACAAACTGTTGTTTCGGGTCTGGGTGTCTTTGTGTATGTGAACTTGTATGTTTGTAAACGCACCCACGACACAGGAGAAAATCCTAGTGTGGGGCAACGTTTTTTTTCTAAAAAAAAAATAAAAGAAAACTAAATTCACATAAAGATCACACAGTATGAATGCATCTTTAGTCAAGAGCAGAACTTAGATCCCAATTATCTGTTTCTTTTGAATCGTTAACTTTTTGTACGAAATAGCGTTCGAAGTTCAAGCATTTAGTTTAAAATACAACATTAGGAATGTAAGTCATTAATTTTTTATTGAGTTTAGGGCTCGTATGCAAATCTGCGATGCGAATTCACAACGCAAAAAATTACGATGCGAATTGCTGCGATGCGATTTCATGTGACAAGGTCTCCCAGGGTGACCATACCTTCGACGACCGTCAACCGTACTAAACGTATTTAAATTGAAAACTAGGTCGTGACATGGATCGCAAAAAGAAGTGTGCACTTCTGTTATTGTTTAGGAGATACAGGAAGAAGAAACAAAGAAGATTTCGGGAAGATAAAATTTTGATGCGCGATGCGAATCAATTCCCAAGTTCTTGCGATGCATCACAGTTTACCGTACACATACAAGCCCTTAGACCGAATTAAAGTGCTTAACGTTGACTAAAAAATTAAATTTGAAAAACCAACTTAACAAAATGTCTTAATTTTACATTGTTAACCTTAAAAAATCCAAAAATCCAACCAATGATTCAGGTGGTTGTATTGTTTTTTGAGAGAATGGTAATTCATTAGAAGACTCCTTCCACCTTAGAGGGCTCGTTGTGAAAAGGGTTCGTGTGATGTGGCATGTTATAGAAGAAGCCCAGCCTATCTACAATATAGTACCTCTATCATATCGTTATGCTGTGTGTGTCGTAAGCATATGTGGGCTCGCTGCCATTGCAGCGGTAAGTCCCCTCTTTCCCCTCGTTGCCTGACGCAGGTCCTCACCGGACATGGAAGTTTCGGGAGGTACCTGTGTCTGATGGGGCGGGAGGAAACGCCCGGGTGTCATCACTGCGAGGACAACCCTGAGGACACGGTGGAACACACTGTTGCGGAATGCCCTGCGTGGGTTGAGCACCGCCGTGCCCTCAGGGAAGTGATCGGCGATGGCGACCTCTCGCGTCCAGGCCTAGTGCAGGCCATGATGCGGAGCGAGGGGGACTGGGATGCCATCTCCTCCTTTTGCGAAGCAGTCATGCTAGCTAAGGAGGAGGCGGGACGCGTGAGGCAGCGAAGCGCTGCCTCCTCGCAACCCAGCCGTCGCGAAGGACACACCGGGCGTCGGGGATCGCGGGACGATCTCCGGCCACCGTAAGCGCGGGACTGCGGACGGCGAGCATGGGTGGCTCCCCGTCCGACCAGAAACAGACCCGAGCGTACGGCGCGTAGCGTTCCGCGCGCGCCTCAAAGAGCCATCAGACCACCACAGATGGGGCCCAATAGGGCCGATGCCGATTCGGAGTCGCGGAGAACCTAACGGATAACCGGGGCTCCGGCTCGACGTGCAGGAGAAGGAACGGGGTGGTTTTTAGTCAGTAAGAGTCTGACACTCCCTTCCGCCTCACCCAGGCGGGAGCAGTCATTCGATGATTTTCCCCCTTAAAAAAAAAAAATCATATCGTTATCATTTAAGTCACCATCAGGACGTTCACAGCTAAACATAGTCCAATGACTTCCACGTCAACTAGTGACTTCTTGCAACCTTTATCAGGTTGTCTGTCTACCTAGTGAGTGGACGTCCTGCACTCAACTTGCCGGTATGTGGCCTCAATTCGAGAACCTTTTTACCCCATCAAACATCAATTCTCAGTGCTATATACCCCGTCTCTATAAATACGTCAGTTACCTAATGACGTAAAATATACCTAGTTAAGTGATTAATAATAAATATCCTTGTATTAATTTCATCATAAAAGTCTGTTGCGCTATGAAAAGCAATTATCTGGTTACTTTAGTACCTAATTACCATGTCGGAAGGTACTTTATTGAGTGGACACTCATTATCTGCATCGTATGGTAACAAATATTTATGTTAGACTTACTTTACATATTATACTGTCCTTGTCTTTTGTACTCGTATATCTATAAAGCTAATGTGTTAGTATGTTATCCTACAGAAGTTAACATAGTGAATTTTCATCAGAAGGAGTTCAACATCAACAGCCTTTGCCTCTTCTCGCATGGAGAAGGTTTAAGCATTAATTACTACGCTTGCTCAATGCGGGTTGGCAAATTATAAGCTTAGGTTTCCTCACTATGTTTTCCTTCATCGTTTGTCATTGGTGTCTAAATAATCTTGTAAAAAGTCACATCGGTAATTACTGTTGGTAGCATAGGTTTCGAACCCGTACCCTCATGCATGAGAAGCAGGTGTAAACTCTGAGCCAACACGGCCCTATTTTCAACCGACTTCAAAAAAAAGAAGGAGGTTCTTAATTCGACTGATTTTTTTTTATGTTTGTTACTCGATTACTCGAAGACGCCTGGACCGATTACAAAAATTCTTTTTTTTTTAATCGACTTCTCACCTGTCAGTGGTTGTGTAAGCTATAAGTACGTATGACCAATAATAGTAATTTTTTGCGTTTTAGTATATAGTTTTCGTTTGTTTTTAGTTTTTTAACCCCATTTGATGATTCTCCATTTACAAAGAAGGAGCCTAACTAAATACTAATTACAATTATTGTTCATTGTCTTTTAAAAATTTTAGTTTACAAAGGAGACGAAATTAACAAAACTGTGCAAGCTACCTACATAAAAACAAAGACATTTCACATGAATCCTAATGTACTGGTTTCTTTTGCAACTTTCACATAAACACCAGTTGTGAATCTACTAATTATTTCTACGTATCATGAGGTATCTGGCTCTTTGTGGCTACCTACATTAGTCTTACCTACCTACCACTTACCTACCTACATTACATGGTTGATACCTACATTGCATAGTACCTACCTACCTACGTTCTTAACCAGGGTGAAATTATATACATGAAAGCCTCCATGCTTGCATTGTCTTTGGATAAGGTGACACACGTGTCATAAAACAAACGTCTATTAAAATATTCTAGCTACAAATTTAAATATTGTAAAGAATTAATTTTATTTCGATAATATAGGATTGTTATTTTAGTTATTTAGGTAATTTAAAGAATTTAAGTGAGGGTCGACGGGCTAAAGCAGTGACAATTAATTGTCGATTCTCTATTGTTATAGGTTTGTATTCCGAGGTTGCTTAGTTTATTATTTTTTATTAAAATATTGTTATTTTATATTTTAAATAAAACTCTATTGTTATAGATGAATCATAATATTTCATTGCTGTCTCGAAACCTCATCTTATATACATTTGTTTTTTTCTTATGAAATAAGCCGGTAAACGAGCAGACGAATCACCTGATGGTAAGCAATCGGCGACGCCCATGGACACCCAAAACACCAGAGGTGTTACGAGTGCGTTACCGGTCTATTGGGGGTTAGGAATTTGAGGATTATTGAAGAATAGGTAGGGGGTAATTGGGCCTACAGTAACCACACTCACACGACGAAACACAACGCAAATGTTGTTTCACGTCGGTTTTCTGTGAGGCCGTCGTATCACTCCGGTCGAGCCGGTCCATTCCTGCCGAAGCATGGCTCTCCCACACTTTTCCTCCCACACTCACACACACAAATCTGCGATTAACTTATACAATAACCGAATCTGTTACTCGCATCCCTATTGTTAAATAGAATATGTAAATCAAAAACTAAAGCCTTCTTAAAACGAAAAGGACTCAATCTACCAATCAATCAGTACACAGAATAGCTTACACCACTTACATTTCAAAAACCAATTAGATAACCACTTGAAAATGGCCTATGAGTGAAGCAAAACAGATGATTGCAAAATCTAGGTAATTACTAAAATCTATTTGGTTCCACAAGAGCAGCCGGGCGAAAACTATGTTAAAATAGGACTTACCGGCCTAGATATGATATGGCTGATAAGGATTAATTGGATTGATAACGAGTGTTATTATTAAGACATAGAAATAGCTAGACTTTCATGAAGGGTAACACAGACATAGTGTATAAATGATGGTAACCGGGGCTCCGGGTCGACGTGCAGGAGAAGGAACGGGGTGGTTTTTAGTCAGTAAGAGTCTGACACTCCCTTCCGCCTCACCCAGGCGGGAGCAGATATTCGATGATTTTCCCCCCTTAAAAAAAAAGTGTAAAAATTATGGTCTTTTTGGACTAATGGTTGTTATTGTTACAACAAGGAATTTTGAGATTTCTTCCTGAGTTAAGCAAAATATTACTTATTGAGTTTTAGTCAGTGAAAATTGTAATAACTTCTTTTTTGGTTCTTGAATGGCAAACGAGTCTCCAATACAGTGTTATCGACTACACTGCCAGTGTCTAGCAGTGATGACTTTTAATAGATAATGATAGTATTTTTTATCATTCAAATATTTGAACAACATAACATAACATCACACCTTTTATCCCCGATGGTGTAGGCAGAGGTGCACATTATGCCAAGGTACAATGTAACACCATCGAGGATAGAAGGCGTGATGTTATGTTATGTCTGTAGTGTAGCCTATTTCACAATATAAGTAACTAAAAGTCCTTTTATTATGTAATACTTGCTGGAATATGTACTAAGAAAATACTCGACAAATATTTTAATAATAAAGAACCACTTCCATAGTAAATAAAATAAATAATTATACCAAAGAAATCGTATATTAACCCCAAGTTACATCACACAGATCACTTGGAAACTGTTGCCAACATCGCAGTCTCACAGTAATGTCCCCGTTGAGGTTACAATATCATTTACATTTATTACTAAAACTACACTGTAACCGCAAATGGTTTTGTGTCATAAAATGTGTAATAACCTAAATACCTATTGAGAGTTAACTTAACCCTTTCAGTACCGTCATTATAGACACAATTAAAGAACAATAGGTTGCGGTCACCGGTGTCCTGGCGGTATTTGACAGTTGGGCGAGTTACCCACGTGAAAATCTCGCGTCCGGCCCAAGTTCGGGCCATGATGAGCAGCGAGGGGGACTGGGATGCCATCTCCTCCTTTTGCGAGGTAGTCATGCTAGCTAAAGAGGAGGCGGGGCGCATGAGGCAGCGAAGCGCTGCTTCTTCACAACTCAGCCGTCGCGAAGGACACTCCGGGCGTCGGGAATCGCGATACGACCTCCGGCCACCGTAAGCGCAGACCTGCGGACGGCGAGCATGGGTGGCTCACCGCCCGATTAGAACCAGACCCGAACGAGAGCCATCAGCCCACCACGGATAGGGCCAAATAGGGCTGATGCCGGTACATCAGAGAACTTGATAGGTTACCGGGGATCCGGCTCGAAGTGCAGGAGAAGGAATGGCGTGGTTTTTAGTCAGTCTAACTCAGTTTAAGAGTTTGACACTCCCTCCCGCTTCACCCAGGCGAGAGAAATCATTCGATGATTTACCCCCCTTAAGAAAACTCACGTGAAAATATTGAGAAAAGCTCTACTAGTTTCGAACCACAGAGAGGTTCTTTCTCATGAGCAGCTTAGCAGTTGGCTGCGAGACATCGCCGCGACCGCGTACGTTGGTGTGCTGCTGATTACGTTTTGAAAGTAGTATTCAATTTTACTATTAGGAAAATGCTCCATTCTGACGCCCGAAAACTGAAAAGCTACTCAACTTTTAGTTGTACTTAAATATCGTGCCATCTCTGTCATTTTACAAAGAATTTGTAGAGATAGCGAATTTGAATAATAAGCGCGAATTAAATAAATTCTGATTATTTCTGAATATTTAAAATACATTTATGTTATACCACCTCCACCTACTACTGCACTACATTGTTGTTTATGGGTAGGTATAGAACGGAATGCAATTAATAAATTTTCCTTAAGACTCCAACAAAATTGTTAATTATTCGAGCAGATTATTGAACGAGGAAATGTTTAATTGTTCTAAGTAATTTTAATTACTCATTATTACAATATTTTAATTACTTTTGTAATAACTCCGGTGTGTGGTATATAATATACCTAGTTATACAATTATACATGTACCTACTTAATAAGCATATACTTACTAAATTATAATTTTAATCTGTATTTTAAAAATATACAAGGTAAATGTTAAAAACTCTCTAGTCTTTAAAAAAATATCATTTTACTAGTTTTCACTCTAGAAGATGACTCATAATAAAGTTACAAGTTTAATGCATTCATTTTTACATATGGTTATCATAAACTTGTAAAAAAAGGTGTAGGAATTTTATACAACCGATCCACTTATGCACTAAACAAAAAAACAATTCTAGAAAAAAACAATTCTTGAAGAATTGTTTTTTTAAATTAAACTACGTTTAAAAAACCAGCTTCAAACCCTCTCTTTTGTTAAGTCAGTTAACTAAACCTTCTCCTAGTCGCGGAGAACCTAACGGGTAACCGGGGCTCCGGCTCGACGTGCAGGAGAAGGAACGGGGTGGTTTTTAGTCAGTAAGAGTCTGACACTCCCTCCCGCCTCACCCACGCGGGAGCAGTCATTCGATGATTTTCCCCCCTTAAAAAAGAACCTTCTCCTAAGTCCAACAACTCAACAAAACACTTTTATGAACACCACACCAAAATCGGTTCAGGCAATCGCGACTTCGCGAGGTAATTGCGCAGAAACATACAAACGTACATACATACAGGTCAAACAGGGACCTTCCTTCTTTTCTTGAAGTCGGTTAATAACAGAAAATTAAATAAATTATTATGTTTTCGGCTTACTCACGTAATAATTTGACAAGGAACTCGACTAGTTTCAAGCCATGCTAGTATGTACATATGTATGTAGCAGCGCGACAGTCGCGGGTCGCGAAATACTGCTCATGAATGTGAGCCTCTAGCATGGCTTGAAACTAGTCGAGTTCCTCGTGAGTAAGCCGAAAACATAATAATTTATTTAATATGTCTCACGAAAGTTACAATACAAACAGAAAATTAATTCCAATAAACACGCAAAACATTGTGACATCACCCAAGATTGTGTAAGTACCTACATTACCTCACAACACCTTCAGATACATTGTTTTTTCATTTTCAGAGCGAAACACTAAAATATGAATTATTCGTAACCCCAATAGTAATAAGGTCGATATTCCTACAGCTCGAAGGCCGTATGATGAAAACAATTTCTTTATGTGCTTCATAAATATACAATAATAGTAGCATGTTTTTGTTTTGTTATTGTAATATCTATTACGTTGTAACACTTAGGGTTAAGGACCTAGTTGTAGCCTAGACTTTTGACGTGACAACGTCTTATAAATTGGGTTGCCGGGTGACACTTCAAGGAACTGCGTTACGCTCCGCTCACGTTATGCGCTCACAATGAGAGCGAGTGAGAGGCACGCGTCCCTTCCACTCGGGCATGGTTAGTCCGCCTAAGAGCGAGAGAGACAGACATAAAAAGTGAAAGGCACGCGTCCCTTCCACTCGAGCACAGTTAGCCCGCCTAAGAGCGAGAGAGACAGAGCGAGAGAGAGAGAGTGAGAGAGATCATCCTTCTTCCTACTATACGAATGAATATTCACATTAAAATTATTTTACCACTCAAAGTCGTTGTCACGTAAAACGCCCGTATACCGACTTTACAGGCAACCAATTTTTTATATGTAAACACTAACTACGTTCTGGAGGAATTTTATTCAAATCGTTGGTGTCAGAGACCAGAGAACTACCAGCGTTTAGTATGTGCAAGTTATTATGTGTTCGATGTTTACAAGTGGTTTTTAAAGACATAAAGTCTTTAAAACTGCCTCGACGACAAAGCAAGTAGTCTCGGGTTCGATTTCCGAGTCGGGCAAACTATTACATCAATGATATTACTGTCAATTTTTTTTATACTACGACAGTGGAAATAATATACACGGTGATGGTGAGCGGTTACCGCCTATGCACGCTTGCAAAATCATCAAACGACTTTTATCGCCTGGGTAAGGCGGGAGGGAGTCTCAGACTCTTACTGACTAAAAAACACCCCGTTCCTACTCCTGCACTTCTAGCCGGAGCCCCGGTAACCTTTACTTTCTCCGCGGCTCCGTATCGGCATCAGCCCTATTGGGCGCCATCCGTGGTGGTCTGATGGCTATAACATGCGCCTTGCCGATCCATTTTCGAAGATTGTTTACCTATGACAGTATTGTTTTTATTTTTCATTACTGTAAGATGCTGCATAAACCAAAAAATTATGCAATCCTAGTCTTCACTTACTGCGTCATTGGATTTCCCCTCAATACAATTTCGGGAATTGAGAATTTAAGAATTTCCGATGACTTGATTCTCTTATTCCTTTTTATTAATGGATAACCTGGTAAACGAGGAAACGGATCACCTGATGATAAGCAATCGGCACCGCTCATGGACACGCTAAACACCAAAGGCATTACAAGTGCGTTACCGGCCTTTTGGGGATTAGAAATTTGAGGATAGTTGGGGATTCATGGCTTGGAGAGATCGGGGAGGGGGATAATTGGGCCTCCAGTGCTCCTAATTTAGATCGCTTTGGTAATCACAATCAATAAATCTATTGAACTACTAAGTTAATATAAAATCAAAAAATAACTACAATTAAACCGTAATGCACTTCATAACGCATAATGCATTAATAACACATTCGCCTACTAGTTAACAAAGTCGTAAGCTCCACTACTAATCACGCTATTTTAACAATTATCCTACAGTGATTTAAGGTTGAGAATTGTCTGTTGAATGGTTTAACAAAAGACATTAAGTGGATTAGAAACCGTATCGTACATAATAGGTATGAGTGTTGGTTATCACAAACTAACTGTGAATAATAAATTAACTTTTCCCACATAAGAATGTTCTAGAAAGCACACCATTTAATTATTGTAGCACTTAAAATGAGAAGTTATTATTATTATTGCTTTACTTCTGTTAGTTTTACTTTCTTTAAATGTTTTGTTTGCGTAACTTATGCAAATGAGAAGTATGAAATCATTTTTTCGAGATTTATTTTGTTAGTATTTTAAGCAAAATTTTTATTAATATTCTTTGGTCATACCTCTGTATACCTAGTTATAATTAGTAATTTAACCTTTTTGTAAGTGAACCATGTCCTTTATGAGTAAATAAACAATCATTAAACTTAAGCATCCAAATAAAGGCGTTTAATTAGTGACGTTAGTTAGTCTCTGCCTATCCTCCATGGGAGACAGGCCTGAGGTTATGTATATATGTATGTAATGAGTTACGTTGGTTACGTTGTGTTGGTCACTTGTGTCAAAATTGGATACTATAAATATTAACTAATTGTTTACCTCATTATAATATACCCCGTTCTCTCTTCTTTTACTATCCTCTAGATAACTCTGTACTTATATAATTTTCCAATTTTTCAGCTCCCTTATATCACAGGCCCTTTTTATTTTAGGACAAGTCCGCCAGAACCTTCAAAAACCCCTGAAAACTCCTGTGAGCCAGGATCTACAGTAGATGTAACCATGAAAACACCGGAACACTGAAGTCCGGCGCGTCCCAGAGATATGAATAACTGTCTTGGTTCCCACAAAGAAGTGAATCAGACGATATTATAAGAGGAGACGAAAAAAACCATAGTTTCTACTTCCCTCGGTGAATTACTGCAGGAGACAAAATGAAATTAATCATAAGTCGTATGAAATCCTTTCTTTTATTCAAGTGCAGGAGAGCCATGCTTCGACACGAATGGACCAGCTCGACCGGAGTGCCACCACGGCCACGGCACACACTCACAGAAAACCTGTTTTGTAATGTGAGTGAGGTTGCCGGAGGCCCAATTACCCCCCTCCCCCCATTTTCCAATCTCTCCAACTCCTGAATCCCCAACAAATCTAATTCTCAAACCAAAAAGCCTATAACGCACTTGTAACGCATCTAGTGTTCCAGGTGTCAATTGGCGACGCTGATTACTTACCATATGATGATTACCAGATGATCCATTTGCTCGTTTACCGGCTTATCCCAGAAAAAAAATGCTAGTATGAAATTTTCTACTAACTTGATTGAGAACTGTAATGTGGATCCGAATACCCTTTTGTGTATATTATACCCGGTTGTTCATTAGTTTCCAACTAACAGTTAAAACTAGGGTTGCCAACTGTTCTCTAAAATAGAGTACTGTTCTCTATATCATGTAGGCCTACTCTATAATTTGTAACACTAATAAAGTACGCTAAAATACTCTATTACCCACAATGTTTACTTAACTAGTGCCAGTTTGTAATAATATGCGAAAACACACGATCAAAATAAAAAATCTACTATTGAATGTTAATACAGGGTGGCCTGCTTGGCAAAGCCAGAGCATCATCATTTGTTGTGTGCTGCACAAAGTACGAAAAAATAAAATTTTAAAAGCACAAAATAAATGATAATCTTTCTAGTAAGTCCGTACTCTTTACTTACCTCCTTTAAAATGAAATATACTCTATTTCTTCTAAAAATAGTTGGTAACCCTATTTAAAACCTTAACTTGTGTGAAGGTAAAAAATTAAGAAATGCGTTGCTATGTTTAATTATTGTTTTTTTTACATTTCCTTTGACCTCGTTAAAGGAATACTTTTAATGTTGAATTATAAGCAGGTGTGTTCTATTGAGGATGTGCTACATAAATACAGTTCATTCATTCCTTTGTCTTATTATTTACTAGCTTTTACCCGCGGCTTCGCTCGCGTCACAAAAGAATAAAATGTAGCCTATGTGACATATACCAATACACACAGCGCCATCTATACCAATATTTTTGTTTTTCCTCGGGAATATCAATTTTTCCAGGTTCAAAAGTATCCTATTACCTATTTAATCCGGACTTCTAACTTTACGTCTGCAAAAATTCAAAGCAATCGGTTGAGTAGTTACGGCGTGAAGGTGGAACAAACAAACAAACAAACTCACTTTCAGATTTATAATATTAGTAAGGATGTGTGTGTATGTTTGTTACTCAATCATGTCAAAATGGCTGAAGGGATCAGGATGAAATATTGTATAATCACCACATAGTATAAAACAAAGTCGCTATCCGCCGTCTGTCTGTCCCTATGTATGCTTAGATCTATAAAACTACGCAACGGATTTTGATCAGCTCAATCTATCTATTAAATAGGAGGGTTTATATGTTTAATACATGCATATTGCACCCGCGCGAAGCCGGCGCCGGTCGGTAGTATATTATAGTCTGGAACAAAACATAGGGTACTTTTTGTACCACGGGAATGCGAGCGAAGCTGCTGCACATTACGGCACTTAATGCCACTATGCAATATGACACCCACTTTTCACTATTAATATAAGAGTCCAATTTCCAAATTCCGTGCTAACACTTTTAAAAACTCAGTAATACTTTGCCCTACCCGGGAATCGCACCTTAGACCAACGGCCAACAAGGCCGTTAAAGACAACATCGTTGGATAACATTGACATTTAATACACAGAGTGGGCATTTCCATAAGCACGAGGCACTTCCAAAGAATCCTGACATAATTGCTTGATGCGTTTTGCAATATCATACCTTCATAAGGTAACCTGCTTAAGTAGGTCACTTCTACGAAATAAATGATTCATTTAAGGACGAAATATCAACCTTAGCATCGAACAAAACTCGTGCGGAATGTTACTAGTAAAATATTCCACGAAGCCTTGTCGACCGCAAACATTAACTAGCAATCTAATTTCAATTCTACGTCTATAGTGATAAAGTTCATAATTAAAGTGATTATGTGACGTCTGTATTTACTACCCTTATCAGTGTATTCATTAAACAGCGGTGTGAAACTGTTTTAGTCATATCTAGGGTTGTCACATTTTGTAAAAGAAATAAATAAGGCAGCGAGATCATCATAAAATAGTACTCAAAGTAGATGACAGTAAGTTACAGTATTTTTTTTATGGAATAAGCCGGTAAACGAGCAGACGGATCACGTGATAGTAAGCAATCGGCGTCGCACATGGACACCTGGAACACCAGAGGCGTTACAAGTACGTTACCGGCCTTTTGGGGAGATTGGGGATGGGGAGAGTAATTGGGCCTCTGGTAACCTCACTCACACGACGAAACACAACGCAAGCGTTGCTTCACGTCGGTTTTCTGTGAGGCCGTGTACTGTATATTTTTTAATGAACATCACACATCAGGGAACCCTACTCCTATCCCATGATATGTCGTGATAATTTCAACGAGCTGATAACTCAGTAATTGAATGTTGGTACCTAATGTTACACTATGGTGGTTTAGATAACGTTTGACGTCATTCGCATAGGAAGTCCGATAAGCCTGATAGTATTGTTTTGAAAATGTAATGAAATATTATGTTATCATAAAGCTTTTGTTTTGTCGCGTATTACGTTTTGAGTTGTTTTTTTTTATAAATTGCTGTTGTGTAAAGCTAATAATACACTGGGGGGCACTAGGAGACATAATGTCCTGCAACACGTGTCGCCAGCAACGTCGGGTGAAGTAGCGCGACGTTGCCAGACTTTGGTCGTCATGTGGGAGAGTGTGGGAGAGCCATGCTTCGGCACGAATGGGCCGGCTCGACCGGAGTGATACCACGGCCTCACAAAAAACCGACGTGAAGCAACGCTTGCGTTGTGTTTCGTCGTGTGAGTGAGGTAACCGGAGGCCCAATTACCCTTCCCAATCTCCCCAATCCCTGAATCCCCAACGATCCTCAAACTCCTAATCCCCAAAAGGCCGGTAACGCACTTTTAACGCCTCTGGTGTTCCAGGTGTCCATGGGCGACGCCGATTGCTTACCATCAGGTGATCCGTCTGGTCGTTTACCGGCTTATGTCTTAAAAAAATGTCTGGCAACATCAACGTCGCTGTGGACATAAGTTGCACGTTGTCACTGTATAAGTCAGGCGACATCGGCCGGCTTCGCTCGACATGTGGCCGATACATGACTTGGTACATTTGTCCCTTAATGTATCATTAGCTTAATTGTTTTGGTATACCTAGTCGGCTAGTCCTACGTATAAATTGTGAATGTACAAGTTTGTTAATTAATAATAGATTTTAAATAGGTAGGTATAAATACGCCAGTGATTCCCTGAATAAGTACTTCAATGCGTGCCTACATATTATTATATACCTACTTACAGTCAGTAAACAATGATTAATGTCATAATTTTCAATTTTAAAACCATCTGACAACCCTAACACCGAACTTCATGTACCTACGATTGGTAAGAAGTTTAAAAATACTTTAGCAGGATATTGAACTCAATGTATCATGACACCGAACAAAAAATCTATTAGGTAACCTAGACAGAGAAAGAAAATACTAACGTCAATAGAAAAAAGGTAGCTTATATCACTTCAGCCTCTTAACTACTATTTTTAGACACAAAATTCATACCCTCGACTGCCTCGTTGGATGAGCGAGTAGTCGCAAGTGCGACTGCCGAGCAAAAGGTCTCGGATTCGATTCCTAGGTCGGGCAAAATATTATTGGGTTTTAAATAAAAATCTCAGTAGTAGCACGGAGTCTAGAATTGTGTCTGGTAAATGGCAATACGCTCACCCCCTATTACATGGGATTCATAACATAAATAGTAAAAAGTGGGTGTTACATTTGTACAGTGGCATTAAGTGCCGTAATGTTCACCTCTGCCTACCCCTTCGGGGAAAAAAGGCGTGATGTTGCCATATACGGGGCACATGTACTGACTCCGTGCTACTGCTACTACTGAGATTTGTTTTTAAAACCCAGTAACACTTTGCCCGACCCGGGAATGGACCCCGAGACCTCTTACCCGGCACTTGCGACCACTCGGCCAATGAGGCAGTTAAGTTCTAATACCTATTACATACATTTTCACATCTCGTGACTTTGATCAATATTGTCCATCACTTTTTATGTAACAATGGTACCATTAACTACTATGATACAATACTTTGATACATACATGATACATGTCTATGTACGAATAATTGATTACATGAATGAATACGTTACTTTCGGGTACACTTTCATGACTTCAGTGCGAAGTCTTACGAAATTGCTGTGACGATAGTAATCAAGTCATGTTTTGGTTTTTGGCCGTTGTTTTGTTTAAACTGTCAAACACCAAGCGGTCACCGGTGACCGCGACCTATTGTTCTTTAACTCGTCGAGTACCGGTTTTATAGACACAATTAAAGAACAATAGGTCGCGGTCACCGGTGACCGCTTGGTGTTTGACAGATTAATTGTGTCTATAAAACCGGTACTCGACGAGTTAATTGTTGTATGACTATTGGAAGCGTTTTCTTAGGTCTGTTATATTCATGTCCAAACCATCGATGGATGAATGATTGAACATCTAGAAAAAATGGATGATAGTAGATTTAAGAAAGAAGTACCTAAACAGATTGGATATCCGAACGTACGGCGCGTCGCCTCAAAGAGCCTACAGATGGGGCCTAGTAGGGCTGATGCCGATTTGGACTTAACCGGTTGCTGGGGCTCTAGCTCCAAGCGTAGGAGTCGGAACGGGGTGTTTTTAGTCAGAGAAGTTATTCGATGATTTTCCCCACTTAGAAAGCGAAAGAGGTATGTAAGAATTGTAGCAATTAAAGTTCTATATTTTCTGCCTACCACCATGGGAAATAGGCGTGAGACTATGTATATATGTATATTATTTTTATGATCATCATCATCATCAACGGCCCGTGACGCTGATACTCCATGACTGGACTATAATCCTACTCTAAATAAGAGGGTTTGCTGTCATTTCCACTCTTGGCTTCTCCACATTGTGTGCCTAAGGATTTCTTTTACCATACTTCAAGTCTCTTTTAGAAATAAGTAGACCTTTCGAAAAATAACACACATTTCTCTAAAACACTTCAGCCTAAGCAACCACAAGAACACTTCGAAAATTACGTACATATTATTATACTGCAGTGAGTCAGTCAGTACCTAACACAACCATTTACCAACCTCGACCCATAGAGGGGAAAACCGTCTACATTCGTTTGACGTCAAACCAGCAGTGCTAGCCAAATGCCATTTAGCGCTTGTCTACATGTAGAGTAGAAAACCAAATTATATGGAATTGACGTAAATTTTGACACTTGTCAGTGTCATCCCCATACATTTTGATTTCTACTCTCACTGTAGACAAGCGCTAAAGTGGCTTTTGGCTAGAGGCCCAGGACACATTCATCCGTCAAGAATTATTACAACTTCCGGACCTGATACTCTACCTGTAATTTATTCCACAAAATAATAAAAAAATGTAAGGCACTATTGACCTACTACGGCTTGACCTTAAGTAAGTTAGAAAACTACGGACTACCTTGCGGGTTACCAGGTGTCCAGCTCGAAGCAAGAGGTGGGTTTTAGTGAGTATGAGTCTGACACGAAGAAGCCTTTTTTTTAAAGAATGCGTCTCGAAGGTGCCCTTCAAGAGAGACTACAGTTCAGCAAGAGGGAAGAAAAGATAAGCTCCATTGCAGTAGTTAATAATGTTGACACTTGAAATTCACAAAAAGAAGGCTCACTGGTGAAAATTGTAATAAATCACCGCCAATACAACACTGTCTATATAAATTTACTCGTAGGTACTATAGTCGTTCGTAGACAATTTCTAATTGGCTAAATAAATTGCACTATACTAGGCGTATAGCGAGCAAATTACGAGAGCCTTCACATCTTCATCAACGCAATAATTGGTTACGCTTCGTATCATATCAAAATTACGCACAAATAAAACTATGGATGACTAAATGAAAGTGTGTTAACAACGGCCATTGTTAATAAATAATAGATATAATATAATAAATAGATCATATAATAAATAGATCATAGACAGGTTTTGACCCGATTATGATGTTATGGTAGATAACATATTGTTACCATCAGAACTCTTACCGTGGACGTCGTTGGAACCCTAGTGGGCGCTGATTAAGGGAGACCGAAGACTACATACTAACAGAGACTGAAGACTGACCGTAGCACCGCTCTTTGATAGAACCTTTTGAACTGGCATGGAAATTACGGCAAACCCTGGAGACCCTCAGTCTCCTTCACATAAGAGGCAATATACACTCGTACACTCGTCATGTCGACGATGACTATGAGTCTTGAGGGTCCAGTCATCCAGTGTCCAGTGTATTGTGTTAGTATTCTATTGTCACTGTTTTGTTATACGTTGTCGTTTCTTTGTGTTTTTTTCTATATCTGTATAAATAAGTGTATTTATTTGTTCTTTTCTTTTTTAATTTTGTATTTTTTTGTATCTGTGTGCGTGCCTACTGTCGAATAAATGATTTTTCTTTCTTTCTTTCTTTCTATGTATTAATGTTGTTAATGTTGTTGTTATGTCAAAAAACAATATATATCCAACTCAACTGTAGCCAACTCAACTGACCGATATTTAATGAATTTGCCAACTTCATTTTTTAGTTTTAGTTTTTTAGTTCACTGCACAAATTATTGTTTCGGGTCTTGTATGGTTATAAACGCACCCACGATACCTACAGGAGAAAATCGTAGTGGGGTAACTGTTTTTAGAAAAGAATGATTTACTTGTATTCTCGTCAATGGTCTAATCTAGAACCTTTTTAATTACATACTTAGTTAAACATAGTTATCATGATGGTATGTTATCAAGTCATACAAGATAACAGTGATATGAAACTATAGCGCCTCACTCGACACGCCCCACTTTCTTACACATTCTCGTGGTTTATTACTCTATAGTCTATACTTATCGTCTCGTCAACTTTCCAAGATACAAGTATAGTTGCTTGTCGCGAGATAAAATTCTTTAATTTCATAGTAGATGTTTGTAAAAGTCAAAGTTAAACTGAGAGCAATGATCTAATGGTCAGTCTACATCTTCATAGCCTATCTATCGATAAATTTGGTTACTGCGAGGGCGAATGAATTTTTACGGAGGTTATGGAGATTTTAAGGCATAATTTATTCGGAAAACAAATAGGTTATCACGGACATAGTCTCTTGAAACAACAACTGGGGCACCTGGCTACTATTGACTGACACGCAGAATACACACACATTGACACGAAGGACATCTGTCGCGTGACATGGCCCGTCATTATTATGTTACATAACATTATATAGCATAACATCACGCCTTTTATCCCCGAAGGGGTAGCCGGAGGTGCACATTATACCACTATAGAATGTCACACCCACTTTTCACTATTTATGTTATGAGTCCCATGTAATAGGTGGTGAGCCTATTGCCATATACCGGGCACAATTCCAGACTCCGTGCTACTACTGAGAATATTTAAAAAGCCCAGTAATACTTTGCCCGACCCGTGAATCGAACCTGAGACCGCTTGCCCGGCAGTCGCACTTACAACCACTCGGCCAACGAGGCAGTCATAATTATGTAGTAATATTATGTTACACTTCATATATTACGGTATTGCAAGTACACGCACACATAAATACACATAAAATTGTGTTTCAATCATTTCGAAGTGACAATACGTCCGCCTTTTTGTGTGGCATTTCATTGGTCGTCTGAATTCAATTTTTTTGAAGGAGATTGATAGAAAACTATTCACTTTATTAAAAAAATATATATGCCCTGTCACATCGACGAATGGCGCCACAGTACACCACCATTTTGTTAAAAATCCTGTCAAGTTAAAACGAAATAGAATAGAATTACATAGAATAGCTATAAAATAAATAACAATACTATCAAAATATGCACCAACAAGATTTAAAAAACGAGTAAAACAAGTATTGCTTCTACATAAACCCGATTCACTGGTATGCAGGATTAGACATTTAAAATATTGATCAGAATTCAGTGCGTCACAGATAATAAATATTATTTGGTTTTTAAAATTTATATTGTTGACTTTTTAAACTTTGGGGGCAAAGGTGTTTATTTGTATTTAGAAAGTATACGAGATTGTTGAACTGTATGACTGCATTTAGCACAGTGATAGACCGCCTGTGGCGGGTTTGATTCCCGCACGAGACATTGTTGTTGTTCCGGTAATATCGTGAGGTGTAAATATACGAGTAAACTTTATTTTAAATGCTCCCAAATGACCCCCATTTTAAAATCGAACAGAAGTCAGGAGACAGAGAACACATTAATTTTATTTTTAAACATTTTATTATTGAAATCAACTTTGACGTCATTATAATAACGGATCATAATATAAAAACAACATTTTTAAGTCGTTATTTATATCTTACCCTTTATTTTGATCCCAATACTTACGTAAAAGGATGTCCGAAAATATCACTGTCAGTTCAAAAATAAATTTATTACCTACAGGTTACTTTAAGGTGCTCCCCCAACGGGAGCATTCACGTGTAATGTAACATTTTAGATTCGACTTTGAACATTACATTACAATAATACCTCCCTAACTAACGAGCATTTGCGTGTATTGTAACAACGACCAATTGCGTGTAATGTAACAACGAGCATTTGCATGTAATGTAACAACGAGTATTGCGTGTAACGTAACATATTGATTCATTCGACTTTGAGCATTTCATAGCAAGATGTCAGACGAAGCGGGCGGGCGGGGGGCGGGGAGCATTGATGTTACAAGTTGTATCAAGATATTACACATTGTATCATTACAAGGTACGCATTGTAATGCTCGATTCTCCTCCTTCATTGATGTAATGCTCAGATCTGTAACGTTACATTACACGCGAATGCTGCCAGTGAGGGAGCACCTTTAGATTTCAAATTAAGATTGTTATTAGTATACGATGTGTTGTAATAAAAAAAAATTGACTGGGCTAGTCTTATGACAAAATAAAATCTTTACCTTAATTAATAAGTAACGGCCGAAATGGGGAACTTTCCTTAATCAAATATAAATTATTTCGTCTGTTCAATACAATCAAATATTAAAATATAATCACACTTTCATTGATTGATTTTATAACCAACTTAATTTTAATATATTTTTTTAGCAAATCTTTAAGATATAAGTATGCTGTTTGAAGCTAAAAAAACGTGACGTGACAGCAAAGTCTCCCTTTAAGAGAGGCTTTGCTTGATATAATGAATTAGGTTAACTGCTATTTTCATCACTTGTATTAGTAGATATTAAGTATTAACACTATTGAATGGTTTACTCGGATGTTTAAGAAACTTAACAAATTCTTGGCAACTTTCGTTCAGTTTATCTATTTAAAAACTTGTGTTTACGTAAAGAAAAGTTTACAAAAGACTGCAGAAAACGTATAATTCTTAGTTTAACATAAATATTGCATTCCTCGCTTTCCCAATTAGATAAACACCTCGGTAGACTAATCAAATAATGCTCAGCTGAATACTAATACAATTTTAAGTCAGTTTGGTATTACGTAACAATGCTATTTTGTCCGAAGAAAGATACATTAGGTATGTTAATCTATTATAATGCTAATATTGCTCTTTAGTACTAATTAACATTTAGACTAGACGATTGATCGACTGACGCAGTGACTGTGTGATCGACTGCTATGCAACGTATCGCAGGTTATATTCCCGCACGAAACAATTGGCTAGTTTCCTAGGTTTAAAATAAATTGTTTGAACTTTGCAATGCAATAAATAATTAAAAAATAATCATAATCTCATCCATTGATTTGACAATTTACCTACTTTTGGACTTTTTCTCGCTAATTTTAAGGAAATAAATATGTTTTTTAAGGCAGAAATATGATAACATCATAAGTTGCGATCCAATACAAAATTCATAGAAAAGTACCTATCATTTTTGACATTTCAATCTACAACTCTTTAACTACTGTAGTCTGTGCGTGATCTACAAGTTGATTTTCTGGATTGTGAGATGTGGTTGTAAAATTATCTGATAACGAATGTACCCACGAACGAAGAGTTATCTTAGGGCTCGTACACAAAACTGCGATGCGACGTCACATCGCAAATACGTGCAAGCTCCCTTTACGCATCGCAAGAACTTGCTTAATTCGCATCGCGCGTCAAAATCTTATCTTCCCGAAATCTTCTTTGTTCCTTTTTCTTGTATCTTCTAAGCAATAACAGAAGTGCATACTTCTTTTTACGATCCATGTCACGACCTAGTTTTCAATTTAAAATACGTTTAGTACGGTTGACAGTCGTCGAAGGTATGGTCACCTTGGGAGACGCCCTGACGCACGAAATCGCATCGCAGCAATTCGCATCGTAATATTTTGCTTTGCGAATTTGTATCGCATCGCAGTTATGTGTACGAGGCCTTAGTCAGTGCCAAAGTTAAAAAAAGGACATTTGTTACACATACGGAAAGGAATATTCTTGCGTCTTGTGCGTCATCAAAATGACTATTTTTATAATACACTTAATTTGAATATTTTGTTATAAATAACTTAAATATTGTTTATTTTATATTTCGATTATTTTTAGCTGTTGATATTATTATTTTAAACAATTAACAGATCAACGAACGGTGCAAAAGTTAATAAAAACTTATATGGTATTTAAAAAATAAAATGCAGCGTCTATTTATAGCAACGTTATTTAACAGAAGTTATAAATAAACGTTTATTGTTGATCTTCAGAACATTCATTCTAAGTTATACATATTTTTATAATATAACATCATTTTAATTATCATGTTGATTATGTAAATAAAATTGATTTCCGTCTTTTTAGACACCATATCTCTCGACAACCATAGGGAATTTGTTGATGCTTAATTGCACAGAGGTAGATAAGTAGTAGACATACTTTCATTTTTAATTTAGTTAAGTAGGTATATATTGTAATTTTTAACTGTAACAATTATTTCATCAAGATAGACATGTTACGTGAAACAGTCAATACAACTCGAAATCCTAAAAAAAGCAAGAGCTGATTTGACAGACGAACAAAAAGCATCATATTTATTTAATACAGAACCCACAACAAAACATATCTGCATCAATAACACAAAAGAAACTCAAGCCGACAATACACATTAAACTGTCAAACACCAAGCGGTCACCGGTGACCGCAACCTATTGTTCTTTAATTGTGTCTATAAATACGGTACTCGACGAGTTAAAAATGAGAAAGGTATATCACACCCATGATTATCACATAATCATCACATAATGACAGCATCAGCCTCTCAATCACGTTCCCTATCAGACAGAAACAGTATCAAGAGCTTAATGATGATCATCATTGATGATTATCTTCATATAAAACTACATTTGGAAACAAAACAACGGAGCCACCAGCGTCTTTATTTCATTTCATCGAACTCTCTTCTATAGCATTAAAAAAAAATATTATAGAGGTACAACAGAATGTTCTCAATCTCTTTGAGTCGTGGCGCCCCGGAGGTTTAAGACGCCCGCTTATCATGCGGGTGCGAGTTCGAAACCTACCTAAGTTGGATTTAAATATTGTACCATCTCTGTCATTTTAAAAAGATTATGTAGTGACAGAACTATAATTTGGGTAGCCTTTCAGTATTTGGGTGTCTATTGATAGATCGGTCATTGGGACTGGCCGTTTGTCAATAGTGTTAATGTTATATAGATATGAAAAAACGGAAAAACAGACTTCTCAAAATAAGATGCTAATATATTGAATTTTCATGGATTGATTCTTAAATGACTTGCACAACGAATTATTAAAAAACTTGTTTTCTATTTTTCCGATCTAATTAAAGCTCTTTAAATTCTTTGTTTTTTAAATGAATAAAAAAAAACACATAATTATACAGACACTAGAAACGTCTACAAACATTCCGATATAACCTAAACCATTAAAAAAATATAAATAAAAAGAGTTCAACCGTAGACCAAATAGGAAACCAGACAAATCCGGATAAATCCAGTTTCCTGGCGTTAACCAGAAGTAAAAAACACGCACACAGAGACACAGCTAGGCTTTGAACTAACAAAATGGACTCGTCGGTGACGAAACGAGCCACAATTGGAGATAACAACCATCAAACGGATGAATTCACTTTTATATTCCTGTCTGCATACTGATAGCTACCACGTAACAAATTACCGACACTTATGAACACTTATCCCATAAAGATCTGTCTCAGTTCAATCCAGACAAAGAACTGTATTCTGGTACATTCCATGGGATTACGACTAGTTTTATTAACAGGTTATTTTTGGTAAACGCTGACAAGTACGAACTCAATAGCTACTTGATACTTCAGGTAACAGAAAGTTTAGTCTGGCTGGGTTTTTTTTAAGAGGGGAAAATCATCGAATGACTGCTCCCGCCTGGGTTTTTTTTAAGGGAGGAAAATCATCGAATAACTGCTCCCGCCTGGGTGAGGCGGGAGGGAGTGTCAGACTCTTACTGACTAAAATCCACCTCGTTCCTTCTCCAGCACGTCGAGCCGATCGCGATCCGATCGATTATTAGTTAAAATATTTATTTATTTATAGAAAACACACATGGTAAATAATAAAAGGCACGTGCCTTCAAAAATATTTAGAAGCAAGCCAGTATGTTAATCAGAACAAAACCAGTACCGATTTTTGCGAAAAAAATGTTAATGTAATTCGAATTGACGTAAAACAAAAAATATCGGAGTGGCAAATGAAATTACATTATTGACATTAAAGTAAAAATAACACGTCTGGTTATAAAAATAGCGTGCATTTTTGCATAATAGAGAGAATAATATGTATTAATTTAATTATTATTAATGTATACTCATGTAACTGTTTGACGCGGAAACTC
The DNA here is from genome assembly GCA_902850265.1 of Spodoptera littoralis. Taxonomy (NCBI): domain Eukaryota; kingdom Metazoa; phylum Arthropoda; class Insecta; order Lepidoptera; family Noctuidae; genus Spodoptera; species Spodoptera littoralis. Next base: position 10,566,293 of record LR824545.2, read on the forward strand.
GACTAATTTCAAGCTACGCTAGGGGCTCATATTCGAGAGACACACCTTCGTACCTTATTTTTATTTAAACCTTGACCTGTCGTCCTGAAGCTGTCTCTGGCGAAAATTAAATCTTCAATAACTGTCTTCGACCACCGAAGAGCGTAAAGGTACAAATAATAATTAATCCTTTGACTGTCGAGAGAAAACTGCTGAAGGCAAATCCTCCGCTAACGTAGGTCACCGGTGACCTACGCGGCGTTTAACGTGTTAAGTATCTAGCTGAAATGCCTCAATATATTTGCAGATTTTTTTTAAGTTCCAGACATATATACTTAAGTTAAGAACATATATCCTATAAAAAACCACGCATTTTTTTGATAAAACTGTAGCTATGCTTCTAATGCTTCTGCCAGAGTTGCAGGGAGCCAATGAATGAAAGTGGCGAGTTATCGTTCGTCGTGAAGGACCAAGGGGCAGGCCTAAGTCCAGCTGTGGACGTCTTTCGGCTGTTGATGATGACGATGAGGATACTTCTAATTAACATTATTTTAAAACAATTACACAAAACATATTATAACAACAGCGTCACATAACAGCTATTTAGACGACACCAACAAGATACAAAGTCTACATAACCGAGATAAAATCTCGCATGTCTATGATAAAAAGATTAATCCTCCTGTCAAGTCTCAAAACTCTTAAACGAAAAGTTTTCCGTGAATTCTTCTCCTTTCTAGATACGCACGCGCATAACACACGATATACGATTAATGCTAAACGGATAATTACACGCGAAACTGAATTTCATGTTAATAAATCACAAAGAGTATATTTTCGTGATCGGAATTTGTTATGCTAAATGGATGTTAGAGAAATGGAAACTACAATTGAATGGTTAATCCATCTAGAAATTTAAATAGAGATTTCTCAAAGACGTTTTCCATCTTTTTTTAGACTATTTATTGTGTTAGTCGCGTTGAGTAAATGATATCACCCAAGTTACGCATAGGAAGCGTATGACAAGTGCAAAAGCCTAAAAAAACTACGCAATGGATTTTGATGCGGTTTTTTATAGATTTTTAAGGAAGGTTTATATGTATAATACATGCATATTGCACCCGTGCGAAGCCGGGGCGGGTCGCTAGTCATCTATATAAGAAGGTTTGCCTTTATTTCGTTTGCTTGGTACCAAGCATTTGAATCATTCTATCTATAAAAAAAACCGCATCAAAATCCGTTGCGTAGTTTTAAAGATCTAAGCATACATAAGGACAGACGGCGAATAGCGACTTTGTTTTATACTATGTATAATAATGAATGTATTCAGAAATAAAAATACTCTCGCAAAACTATTGTCCAAACTATTTCCACAAAAAATAGAATTTAACCCACTTCCTACTAAAATTTGGTAAAAAAAGGGGAAAATGAAACCGTGACAAACCAACAAAGTCATTGTTATATTGTTTGACATATTGTTCCAAATGTGATAGAAACATTTGTATGTATGTATGTGTGAACAAAGGTTTACCCTTGACATTTACGTGTGACTAATAAAACAATGCGGTGTTTGCGAAGTGTGCAACTGTGCACTACTTCTGAATTCCCACCCTGATTTGAGGTTGATGCACCAAGAGCAAAAGTGATAGTTATTGAGTCTGTTATTCATAATTTGACAACTACAGAAGCCGACATAGTAAACATATGAGGCAAGATAATAGGGTAGATGCCTAATTTTTATTTTAATGCCCGTCTGGTAGATTATTTTAACTCGTCGAGTACCGGTTTTATAGACACAATTAAAGAACAATAGGTCGCGGTCACCGGTGACCGCTTGGTGTTTGACGGATTAAATCATGTATTTTTTATTTTCTTACACGAATGAATACTTTCGGCGATAAATTGATTTGAAATGCCGCGTGACGTCACTTCTATGTTCGTTTAATACGTAGAAATGACGTTTTAGCCCCCACTCCTAAACTTTGATTCGTTTTATCTAAGTATTGTTTTTTTATACGACAAAATAAAAAAATACGTGTCTTATATTTTTTCATTACTTACCTAACTGACGGACTAATTAGATTTTTAATTTTCATACCCTGTCATCATCCCAATTATATAGGCTACTTTTTGCCTGTGGCCACGCAAACGAAGACGTGGGTAACGGCTAGTTTTATACTTAAGGAATTATATCGCTGAAGCTGAAGCTGTACTTCAGTGGGACTTAAAAAACACTTCTTATTAGGTAAATCTGATCCAAAAGAAAATGATTATAGGTTTTCTGACATGATACTAAAAGTCCAGATAAAGTTCCACCTACAACTCAATTTGTAAAATAATTTGTGCAATGACATTTCGCTGACTAATGCGAGTAGGTATCATTCAAATGAAAACAGGATGTGACATCCAATAACATTTCTATGACATTCACCTAAGGTTAAGAATTTAATTTATCTGCAATGCATTTAATAAAATTCACGTAAAACCGAGACCGGTTAGACAACTTTATATTATCTTGATTAGTAAGGGTTTCCCCAAAAACACACATACACATAACATCACGCCTTTTATCCCTGAAGGGGTAGGCAGAGGTGCACATCACAGCACTTAATGCGACTGTAGAATGTAACACCCATTTTTTCACTATTTATGTTATGAGCCCCATGTAGTAGGGGGTTATTGCCATAAACCGGGCACAATTGGGATGATGACAGGGTATGAAAATTATAAACCTAATTAGTCCGTAAGGTAATGAAAAGTCCGTTAGGTAATGAAAAAATATTAAAAAATATGCACGTATTATAAAACAATACTTAGATAAAACGCATCAAAGTTTAGGAGTGGGGGCTAAAACGTCATTTCTACGTATAAAATGTACATAGAAGTGACGTCACGAGCCATTTCAAATCAATATATCGTCGAAAGTATTCGTTTATGTAAGAAAATAAAAATTCGTGTCTAATGATTTAAAATAATCTACCAACGGTCATTAAAATAAAAATTAAGCATCTACCCTATTGCAGAATCCGTGCTACTATTGACAATTTAAAAAAATATTTTAAGACACTAACCGTCATAATGTTATTGAATTATTGACAAAACATAATGACCTATTGTCTACTACCGGGTAATAGGCAATTTAGCAAAAAAAATAAGTCGGAAGACGAGACGGTCTTGCGTTCCGTGCGAAGTCACGCAATTTCGAGCAAGCCACCATCGAGCTGCATAATCGATACGATTGCTTCCGTACGCGTGTGTTATCTGTTATAATTTAATTATCATTTGAAAGTTGGCAGCGCGCACACTGACGTTTTTGCTGGACGCGCGGACAATATGGCGTCTTTTTTATTCGCGCCAACTTCTGTTCCTGGCAAAGTTTTTGTTTGGTTAACAAAAAATATGAGTTATGTTATTGTGATTAATATTCATAATAATAAGCAATAGATAAATAATCAATAGATTTAACAATTCAACTCTATTCATATATCTGAATGCAGATAGGCAGTTTATGCTACAATACTTAAAATACCTAATTTTAAAATTGCTAAATTGAATTGAATGCCGTGACGCGATACTAGAGGACGCCATTTTCAATTGACCGTTAAAATTAAATAACAAAAGATATTAAATGTTATTATTAAAATGCAGTCATGCAAGACTCCTGCCATTGCCGGTATTTTTATGAAATAATAAAAATGTGGAATTACTTAGTATTTTACACAATTAAGTATCTACCTAAATAGTACTTTCATACAACAGTTGGGTAATAGTCTTTCCCCCAGATTGCATTTGTTTCACCTTAGAATTTCGGCTTGCGATAATACATCAAATTGTACTACATAAACTACTTCAGATACTGATGTGGATGAAGCCCACAATGCGACATAGTCCAACAATGAATCGCCACTAGCTATACTCATGTAAGTATATGAGTATCAACAGCATCCGTACCATCTTCATCAGAAGATGATGATAAAAATGAATATTCCCAAAGGACAAATAACAAAGGTTTACAGGTATACTACAAAGAGCAAATAATTGTATTAAAGTAGCTCTTACTTATAGAAAATTTAACAAACATACCTAGATATATGGAAATTGCGTTAAATATACAACCACCCACTCGCTCTTCACTGATTCGATGCTGATAACGCTATCATTGAACAAACCATGGTGGTATATTTTTATCAATAACAGCGGTTTTAACATCGTGTGCAAATTGTGCAATGGGAACCCAGAAATTTAGGTACATTTTATTGTGTTATGAGTGCAAAATATTTAAGTATTCAGATCGAGTAGTTAGTAATCTGAATATTAGGTTGGATTGAAACTAGTCGAACAGGATTCAAACTAGTCGATCTCCACGGCAAAGATTCTGTTGAGTAAAAATCTAGACAGAATATTGACTGGTTTCTACGTAAGTATCCTATTTTTAAGTGCATCGACTTGGTACATGGGACCAAGCTAAATAGTAGTTAACTCATTTCTTTCAAAATTACCAAAAGACAATTAAGCTTATTGAATTAAATTAAATTTCTATTTGTTCTCTTTCTGTGTGACATTAAAATCTAAGCAGAAGACAAAAAAATTAAAGTAATAAATAAAGAAACTGTCTGACTGAGAGCACCACAGAACATATAAAGAAGGCTAGAAAGGAAATAGTTCCTGATTTGTATTAGAACACGCGTCGCCGTTTGTCCCCCACTCTTTAACTTTACTACAAGCAAGAGACCAATACCTACGCGGAAAATACACACAAATAAACAACACGCACTAGGTTAAAAGATTTGTTATTGGTCGTCACACTGACGCAAACACTTCGTTTGACATACACTAATACAGGCGTAAAAAACTCATATATGGTAGGGGGAGCGAAAGATCGATTATTGATATCGATAAAATTAATAGCATCTAGCTTCTTAATTTACATGTATTGCGGACTATGCGGATTTGTATAAGGCATATTGTGAACATGTATTTACGTTAATGTAAATAACTATACATAGAAAAATACATAACTGATTTTTAAAATCAATTACATTATTGACATTAAAATAATTTGACATGGAATATAATTATAAGTAAATTGTTCATTGGTAGTAATCAAAAAAGTATAAAAACCGAAAAGGTCTTATTTCGATTTTGTTTTGTTTTCAACTGTAAGTTTTATAAAAATAAAAGGAGTTCGGGAAGTCATGGGAAAAAATAATCAAAAATAATAGATTTTTACTTAATTCAAAATATATAAAAAATAGCGTAATTTCTCCCTAAGGAATGAAAAATCATAAAATAATGAAATATTGAGAATTATTATAACGTAACCATATCATGATATATCTAATCTGTGCTCAAAACTCTGTTATTGTCTCTGTTAGATATCATCATGGCATTCGTATGATGGCAACCGATAATCGTCGTTCGTATTTCTTTAATAGTTAATATAAATAGGAATTATTATATAGTTTCGGTTACATAATTTCCTTTACTGAATGTGAGTGGTGTGCAAATTAACTTAGAAAGTACGTATAAGTTGTATGAAACAGCGCCGCAACCTCCAGGCCAACACAATATTTTAGCTCACGTAAATTAAGTCAGCTCTAAAAGCTCTGAAAACTAGAAAAGTCATCAGGTGTACACAGCTATTCTTAAAAAATGTACAATACAATCGCTTCCAGGATATAATGTCATTTTTTTGTTGTCATAACTTTGTTATCGAATAGAAAACCTCAACAACTATTTTAAATTATTGACTAAGATTTCGGCAGGCTTTTAAGAATTTCTCATAGTTTCAACTATTTACAATTTGGGCCTAAGCATGTATGAAAGAGTATCCATCTTACGAAAAATGATTTAGATGTCGCTTAGATGATATCAAGGTAGAAATGTAAAATAAAATTTTCTAAATCATAAAATCAGTCTACTTACTGAACAAAACATAACGAACACATAAAAAATTATATAAAACTGAAATACGAATAAAATACCTTACTTAAAACCTATTTTATAATTAGTCGTAATAAATAAAATTATTTTAATTATAATGTGTATAATTTGATAATAATCCTTTGTATCATAGTAATTATCGACATTGTTTACAAATTGACACTTCTCTATATCGATTCGAGGAAATGACGTTTTGATTTGATACTCGGGACTCTCGTTGTGAACGTAATACATTGCGCGATCGTTTATGTAGTGCAAAATGGTACGTATCTATTGCAAGTAATGTATACTGCTTGCGATAATGTCGTTTTTGTCTAGAAACGTCATAATATTAATGTTATAATTACAAATATCACCAGTATATTAATGTTTTTGGAGTCACAGGTGGAAAGAAATCCCTTCTCGTGCTACATTGCACACCTGTCTTCTTTCCCGACACATTACAATAGTCCAAGACGGCATAATTTAATATTATTTGCGGAGTTTCGTACGCTGTCACAACAACATTGCGTTTGATGGCCGGTTTTTGACATTTCGGTAGATTTGGAGTATTTGGTCATAACCGCGGCACGCGTGTACCGCCCACAAGGCCGTTCTATCCTCCTTTATATGTTCTGTGGAGAGCACCATTCACGTATCACCTACTTAGCTTAGACTTAGATTCACAAAGAAATACGAAAAATTTTTGCAACAGCTGACAATAATTTAGAAGACTAAAAAATCCTCGTGGACTAGGTATGGACTATGGAAACTATAGATGCTAAATGGTTGACATTAAGTTGAGGCTCAGTAAGCAACTAAAGAGTATCTATGAATAATTATTACGATCGCGTTTGCCTCGGCCCCGTTCAAACAATAGTTTGCCTCTACGACCAGAGTAAAACTGTGGAATACATTACACTGACATTACTTTAATGTTCTGCAAAAACAAAAAAAAAAGTGAGACGTACATAAATGGTCCAAAATGATTACTCTACAAACTGCTATTAAAAAAAGTATTGTAGAAGATACGACTTTAAGTCTTGATGATCAGCAGTCGATGGTTGATGCTTATCATGTGTAACTAGTTCTTATGATAAATGATAGAAAAATTATTGAAAATAATGAGCTTAAATTAGGTTGAGAATCGATAGTTAACAACTAGTTGCATTGAACAGTCTACAAAAATCAAAAAGTGTAATTTTGTAAGAAAATTGGATGAGATCACCGTCAGACGTCATTGTTGAAAATTGGCACGAATTTTAAAAGGAATTCCTTTACAATACTAGCTCAATATGCTGCAAGGCAACATTATTTAAAAATTATCGGTTAGAATAGAGATTTTTTTGTTTTGATTTTGTGCTGTCTATCTGGTACTAATAACCGGCTTTGGCATATTGATATTTTTTCACGTTTGACAACTTCTATAATTTTGAGGAAAACGTGTGTGATATTGGCATAGTTGTCTTGTACCGTTGTTTTGAAAAAATCGACTTCTTTTTACAGCTGTTTACTAACAGTCCTTTTCTATAGATGCACTTTTAGATTTTAATGTAGTGGTCACACTTAACTAGCGCAAAAAAATAAAATGGACACTATCGCCTGTCGTATTTCTTTTTTTTTCTTAATGTTGGCAACTTATCCGTCAATAGATTTTAGCCGTTTTCATTTATATTCGATAGCTTCTTTGTTCAAAAAGGAAATGCATAGTTGAGAGAAATTGGCAAAAAATCGTTTCACATTTAAGTGATCATTCACTTTCCTACAAAAACTTCGTTCATGATCGTGTTTCGCAATAAAAATCAAATTGACTTGAGTCACGAAATCAACATAAGAGGCAATAGTATGTATAGTATAATAAAAATCGTGATATTTTTACTTCCTCGCTTCTTCGACGGGTTCTGTTCATATTTTTACATACTTATAAATAATACTAGAAGATAGAAGTGGAATGAAAACGTCTGTCTTATCAACGATTATTTGAAATGTCAGCATAAATGCTTATGTAACACTAAATGTAACCTGTTTGATACAAAAGAATATATTTATGCACAGCATATTGATATTGTGTGACGTAAATTAATATATAACGTAAGATTAAAAATTTTGTATCGAAAACTCGCTTTTCGTAGTCCAATTTATGTCCAAGCAGTCTGTGAAAATAGATGTCAGGCACTCTTTTTAACGGAAACTGCAGAAGAAATCTAGATCTTCAGAGAAGAAATTTACGTTGACACTAGAAATTCCTTGTGTGTAGTGCGTGGGGTACGTTTAAACACACTTCAATGCACATACAGAACAACAATTTGGGGCACATCTATGAATAAGTTAGTACCGTACAGAGTTAGTATATACAGTACAGAGGCGTAATTATACCGTTCGGGTCCTGTGGCAAATTCATATAAAGGGTCCAAATAAAAAACAGAAGTTCAGATCTCTTCCTACTCTATACGAGGCCCTTTCCAACTGGGGGCTTCTGGCATTTTGCCGATTTGTCACCCTGAAGTTACGCCACTGACTCCATTGAATTCATCCCACTTTTGTTCCCTAGAAAATATTTTTCTCATAGGACATTCCAACACGACATGCACAACGACACACCAACAGCATGTACCAATGTGACTTTTCCTAAGTTATATGTACTTTCTAAAATTATCTAGATACCACTGACAAACGGTGAAGGAAAACATCGTGAGGAAACCTTCTAATTATAAGTTTGGAACCGCCACCCCGCAATTAGCAAGCGTGGTGGTTTATGCTCAAATCTTCCCTGTGCGAGAATTCTGCCTTTGGTCAGCAATATAGGCTGTTGATGATGTCGACACAAATGAAGTTCCTTGCAAATATAAAATTCATACTTTCACGCTTTCACCGATGATATTTTCCCTCATTTTCCATCCCAAGTACACGTAACAGCTGACACATAAGTTATTGTTAATGTATGTAAGCCTTCGCTATTGTCGCTCCCTGGCTTTGCTTTGGTTTCACATCCTGAATAAACATTCCATTGATATCTGCGACTCTCATTACAGCTATATTAATTACATTCATTCTTGGCAGTACGTGTGTGTGTGTGTATTTATATTCAATTACGTTCATTGATCAAGTCTTCAATTTATGAGAATTTAATGTCCAATAGGGTAGATGCCTAATTTTTATTAATGTCCTTCTGGTAGATTATTTTAAATCATTAGATTCGTGTTCTTTATTTTCTTACAGAAATGAATACTTTCGACGATATATTGATTTGAAATGTCGCGTGACGTCACTTCTATGTATATTTTATAAGTACGTAGAAATGACGTTTTATTAGCCCCCACTCCTAAACTTTGATTCGTTTTATCTAAGTATTGTTTTATTATACGACAAAATAAAAAATACGTATCTAATATGTTTTCATCACCTAACTTACGGACTAGTTATATTTTCATACCCTGTCATCATCCCAATTACACAAACGCTACTCAACTTTTAGTCGCGTTTAAATATAGTTCTGTCTCTCCAATTCCTTGTAAAATGATAGAGATGGCACGATACTTAAGTACAACTTAATTGAGCAGCCTTTTAATATTCGGGCGTAAAAGCAATTTTATTGGTTTTAAAGTCCTATTTGACAGGGTTATGCAGTTCTTAGGTGGAATATGTTTGTGATGGTGACATTTTTCATTCGTGTAGTCGTCACCGTGGAAGTTTTCCGCTTGTCCTATGTCATAGAAGAGTTCAAAATATTGATGGTTAGCTTTAAGGAATAATAAAAGTGGCATTTATGAGATACCTACCTAAAAAATATTAACAAGCAATGCAATCAAGCTCCTAAATTGAAAAATACATCCGCATTGTCTAGGAAATCTACTAAGTTTTTTGATTTAACTCAATTAAAAATCAATACAATATAACCTAGTAAGAAATTAAAAAGCCCTAAAATAAACACCACTACAACCGCACTAGCCCAAAAACCTATACAAATTCTCCACACACATTTGCCTACACAGAATCATTCATAACGGATCATACATACCGAAAACCCTAAAACTATGTCACAGAGCTAATAAATCTTGATCACTGCTGACAATATTATGCTCTCAATAATAAGTCACAGTTGTTCGTGCCATGGGATGACATTGCAGGTCAATGACCTCTTGTTTGTCGTTGAATTGCGATCTGCACCGTTTTTGTTCAGCAGCCGTGACGTTCAAAGCTACTCGTACGTGATTTGCTTGTTCTAATGTTTTCTATTTTTGCAAGCTTTTTTTGCTGTTATACTTCTAGTATGTAGTTTAGTTGTGTCTTTAGTACCTAATTATTAATGCTTAATGAATTGTAATTCTCTAAAGAAAGACATACCTACCTCATACAAAACACTCACCAGTAAGTTATAGGTCCTATGCAAAAACGGTCGCCAATTTTTTTTTATGCTTTGCCCCACACTAGGATTACCTCCTGTGTCGTGGGTGCGTTTACAAACATACAAGTTCACATACACATGACACCCAAACCCGGAACAACAATTTGTGGATCACACAAGGTGTTGTTCCGTGCGAGAATCGAAGCCGCGACACGTTGCACGGCAGCCGGTTGTCCAGCCACGGCACCAACCGTGCAGTTTAGTCAGTGCGCCTTAAGGGCGGACATATTTGAAACCTCTTATTTATTTTTGAAAACATCAGTCGATTTAGTGTTTAAATCAAATATATAGAGAAGCTGCTGCAACTCCGATTGCCAGATAACCGATGCTGGGTACGCACTTGTTGGTGAAAATAGCCATGTGCATTAAGCTTTCACACGTACCAGTTCGTTCTAATCCAACGTACGAATTCACCACCCGGCTCAGACTACCCGACAACCAGATAAAAGATACTATTTTTAAAGGGGAAATATCATTCAATGACTTCTCTAACCTTGGGTGAAGCGAGAGAGTATGTCACATCAACCCGTTTCTACTCCTGCTTTTCGAGCCGGAGTCCCGGTAACCAGGTAACCCTTTTTTTTTCAAGGGGGGAAAATCATCGAATGACTGCTCCCGCTCCCGCTAATGCTCCGCCTAGGGTGAGGCGGGAGGGAGTGTCAGACTCTTACTGACTAAAAACCACCCCGTTCCTTCTCCTGCACGTCGAGCCGGAGCCCCGGTTACCCGTTAGGTTCCCCGCGACAACCGGGTAACACTAAGCCATCATTTACCTGTCTAGACAAACGTAACTGTATTTGACCGCGTAAATAACAAATAAAAACAGAATTACCTTCCTACAAAATGCGTGCAATATCGCCTCGGCCCCCAATCTTTCAAACAAATACTTCATAGTCTTCATACCAACCATTTATTATTTAGGCTTACTTTTACTTTTTTACTGCTTGTCTGTAGGTCACTGTTCATTGTTTTGAATATATTTGTACAGTTTTGGTTATTTAACGTACTTACTCGTGTTATTCTCATTATGGATCCGCCATCAAATTAGGTATCGAATTAAATCCCGACTTTTTGCACTAGCTGTCGAATTAACATATTAAAGTAACTAATTATACAGGTAAACAAGTTATTATAGACAGGTACTAAAGATATGCGATTAATCACTGAAATACGGTTTAATTAAGGTCCATTATTGAATGAATATTCATAGTAAACATGGTTCCTTTTAAGCAAATTGTCGCTAGAAAAAGTTGTTGCGTTCCAAGCACTTCCCTCACTTGTTATACATTTCCCACAGTTTAATATTTCCGTGAATGCGTTGATTCTATTTGATTCCTTATGTTTTACGCACACATGATTTATTCTAACCAGAAGTAAAAAAAACCGATAAAAACGAAATATGACTTATAAATCTTTATAGCTATAGACAATCATATAAAAATCATTTGTTAAATCAAAAAGTCTTCAAGACTTTCGTGTAAACCAACCATTATTGTAATAACTGTCAATTTGAAAATAAGAACACTCATTTAAAATTTAAATTATACACCTTTTATTCGATGGAAACTGGGATCTGAATTTGGAACGCGGTTCATATTTCGAATCAAAAAGGCGGTATCAGCAAAAAGTTTAAAAACACAACGAAGGATTGGATTTTCTTGAAAAAATATCGTTTTAAATAATATTGTACTGCACTTGCCAAATAACAACGGTACCTACCGGTATCTTGGCAAACTAAAATTGTGTACCATTGGAAGTAAATATCGAGGTACAAAAACAATGGCCTATCACGAAAACTGGTACATAAACGGGATAAAATCTCGGTAAAATCACAACAAAGAGCAATATCCGATAAGGGGTCAAGAGGCTTACCTGCAATTTAACTTCGCTTATACCGTTAACACAGTTCACTCACACTTTAAAAACACTTAAAAAAACAATTAGACGAAGCGAGATCACGACCGCCGACCACCGGTTGCGCTAACCGACTACAAGTACAACACATTCGCGGTACGAGTTGTTCAGATAAGTGAATCTAGATAGTGCAGTAAGGTAAAACGGGTAAAGACGGGCGCACACGAGTTCGCTGACGTTGATGGAACGTATAAATATTGAACGGACCGTGTCGGCGATCTCAAGCTACGCATAATTACTAGGCCAATCCACATTGTTACAATTAATTTTGGAAAAGTCTCATTTTGATTTTAAAAATGGCGTTACACATAAATAGAATGTCATTTAAACTTTTAAAATCAACGTCTATATTCAGACTTAGAGTTCGAATTCCAAACGTCTGGTGTCGATGAAAAAATTTGCATTAATTTATTTAAAGATGGAAGATTTAATTCAAATTTTATTCTTGATTATCTGATTAGTATTCTAGCAGACAATACGTGTTAGTATTCTTCCCAATTAATTATTGATAAAATATAAGTATATTCACATTATTTTTATATTATCTAACATAAATAAAGAAATAATTATCCATGTAACGAATTTCGAATCTGTGTGAATCGAATCAGTCTGTACATTTGAATTTGGAATACAGTTAGCGCGCTTTTGAAGTTCGGCATTTAAAATCTGTACCCAAGTAACTGTTATTTACATTCGAATATTAAGTGGAACGGAATAGATTTAATATTTACTCATGGATTTACCTACTTTGTAATTGAAGTTGTATTGTTTATTTGGTTATTTTAATGAGTGATTTTGTGTAAATCTACTATGGAGTCTCAATCCGAGAGGAAGGAATCCGAAAGCATTCGAAATAAGATGATCTAAAAACAAAGTTGTCGTAATAGCCTGCCTATCAGAACACCGATGACCGTTGGGGTAGACATTTTCTAGAGTGGAGACTGTGGAGACTGACCAAGTCAATGAGTCAATACGTAAACGTAACGTAAGGCCAGTTATTTGAACTGACGATATCTGTAACGTGTCTAGTTGAATGAGAAGATCGAGCTCTGTGGCAACCGCTATTGGAAGGGATTTTGCATTGAGGCTATTGGAACCGAGCTGATGAAATAAAATAATTTATGTTTATATTTACGAATTTCAAACACAATAGGCCTAGTAGGAGACGTAAATAATTTCACACAGCAAAAACCCGAATTACTCACCGCTGGTCCAAAAATAATTCCTTCTAATGAATGGAGATTTAAAACAATGACGCCACTGACACCACAACGAACTTTTGTTTCTGGAAACTGACAGATGCATTAAACATTTAGCTGTCAGTAAACTTTCTCGATTGATTTAATATTCGCAATACCATATTAATAAGGATGGTCGGTAACTCACTATCTTCTGTTCTGGTTCATGATGATGATTCTGGTTTGAATGTGTTCTGAATACTGATTGCTTACCATCAGATTCAGATGATCAATTTGCGCATGTGCTCTACAAATAATTAAATACATTTTTTTTTTAATTAAATGAGACATGAAAACGAAAGGAACCGTTAATAACTTTCATTTAAAAATTGTCGCTCGTCATTTCTGGTGATTTGAAATTAGAACGCAGTTGTGTTTGAATAAAATGAATACGTATCGAATAATTCTAATTTCAAACAACACATATTTCGGTTATTTACTATTCAAGGTCACTAATTCAAAACAGGTTACCGTTATCTAATTTTATTTTTCTGGCCAGGAAGAATGAATTGAATGGAAAAGATCGCATAAGCATTCAATGAGTTGATAATAATAAAATTCAGTCTAAATCTAATACAACTAACTATGTCTGATCTTAATCATTTTTGAAATACACTGAAGGCGAAAATTATTACGAAGCCTGGACTTAAAAAAATTAAATCACTAATGCCGAAACGCTACTGAATACTGAAACGCTACTCAATTTTAAGTCGTGCTTAAGTATAGTTCTGTCTCTACAAATTCTTTGTAAAATGACAGAGATGGCACGATATTTAAGCACGACTTAAAATTGAGTAACGTTTCAGTATTCCGGCATAACCAACATACTGGTGGTGGAATGAGGGTGCGGTTTCGAAACCAACAGCAAGTACACCAAGCACCAATGTGACGATTTCCTAGTTATATGTTCATATGACAAACGGTGAAGGAAAACATTGTCAGGAACCCTGTACTTATAATTTATAATTATAAGTTTGAAATCGCCATGCCACCATGAGCAAGCGTGGTGATTAACGCTCAAACCTTCTTCGAGCGAGAAGAGGCATTTGGTCAGCGGTGGCTACTTATAGGCTGTTGATGATGATGATAGACCAACTCTGAGCAAGTGTGATGGTTGATGCTTTTCCTTCTTTGTGAGAGAAAATGCCCTTTAGTGTAATTACAGGCTGATGACAATAAGAAGACACAGTGATGCACTCTTAAACAGATAATTTGTCGCGGAGAACCTAACGGGTAAAAGAGTCTGACACTCCCTTCCGCCTCACCCAGGCGGGAGCAGTCATTCGATGATTTTCCCCCTTAAAAAAAAACAAATAATTTGCTGCTATAGGCACATAGGTAAGCAGAGAAGATGATTCGTAGACATAATTCAAAAGGAGATTGCACCATACAGCTACAGGTTTTTTTGCCTAATACGAAACTCTTCAACTCTTCTTTGTATTTTTTTTTAAGGGTGGAAAATCATGGAATGGCTGCTCCCGCCTGGGTGAAGCGGGAGGGAGTGTCAGACTCTTACTGACTAAACTAAACTTCCTACTCCTGCACTCCGAGCCAGAGCCCTGGTAACCCGTTAGGTTCTCCGCGACTCTTCTTTGTATTTGGATTCAAATTTACATAAGATACTCCTCGACATTAA
Source organism: Spodoptera littoralis (assembly GCA_902850265.1). NCBI lineage: Eukaryota > Metazoa > Arthropoda > Insecta > Lepidoptera > Noctuidae > Spodoptera > Spodoptera littoralis. Next base: position 10,581,387 of record LR824545.2, read on the forward strand.
GGACTTTGTTTCAAATAGAAATTGTTTTTACAATTGGTATATTATCTCAGTAATTGTGCATTGTTATAAACACACAATACTGCACAGATTGCAACACCAACACCGTATCACGGACATAATTATAAGTGGGTACTTTTCTCCGTACACAACGGTCGATGAACTGGCCGTCAGCCGTGAAAAATGTAGCAATTTTAATACATGCGGATCAAAATGTAAATTCAATAACAACTTTTTTTATTCTACACCTATTATCTATGTTCATCAATATACTGGTGTTACATAATCTATTTTAAATTTAAAAAAGAATTCGAGAATGTTCTAAATTCAAATTGTATTCAAATTATTATTTCTAACGCACAGATTGAAGAGAAAGATCGATTATGACTATAGATTATAATCTATAGTATTCTAATTTTTAATTTATAAGACACCATACTTAATTCCTATTTTTTTTAAATTGATTAAATATTTTGACGGACAAAGATACCAACTACCTACCTAATTAGTTTTCAAATTATAAATCTCCTCATTTTTCTCTAGGCATCTGTCTGTTACTGGTACCTAATTTAGAATTCCTATACTAGGAACCTCTAGAAAAAACAAATATAATTCAGATCAGACGCATAATAAAAAATGACAAATAATATAAAAAGTAACTTAGTTAGACTGCTTAATAAGGTAAAGAATTTTATGGGTTTAAAACCTAAATAAGTAATTACTAGATTTTCAATTTTCGAAAATGCCTCATTAATAGCATTGAATCTATACTCGGAATTTTAATTCGATTCCAGATTTGACAATTTTAGTGTTGCAACGTTATGACAAGTACTAAATAGTGACGTTGCGAAATTATTCGATATGGAAATGCAATATTTCTGGATCGATTCTTCTCGTTTATAATTTTACTCTCGTAAAGTAAGTATATCACGAAATTAAATATTTCTGAACCGATAATTTAGTTTTGACGATTAATTAACGATCTGAGAATTTTCTTTTATAACTGTGTGTGAAATAAATAAAAAAATGTAATCATGAAGGAACATAAAACAGATAGATGTATTATGGTAATAAGTTATTTTATAAATTGTCGCCGTCATCGCTATCGCTATCCTGTCACTTTCTGTAACATTTAGAGTTTATCGATTTTTGTGTTCATCACTACACTATTATATGTAGTATCATTATTTCACAAAATGACAGTAGCTATTGTCAAATCTGGAATCTAATTAAAATTCTGACTATAGTATATGATTCATTCCCTACAACATGGGACTCTCTACATGCAACTACAAGTGCATCCTTCGGTGAATAAAACTAAAAATCATGACGTTGTGTTAAACATCACATAACATCACTCCTATTTCCCCCGAAGGGGTAAACAGAGGTGCACATTACGGCACTTAATGCCACTGTACAATGTAACACCCACTTTTCAATATTTATGTAATGAGTCCCATGTAATGACGTTGTATTAAAAATATTTACCTATCACCTATCTATGTAGTATCTAATCACAAATAACAATACGTTGGAAAACCGCACGTCCATAAAGTATGTACTTGTATAGCTTTAAAGTTTTTACTGTCTTACATGAAATTGATTGTGCGATTGACGTCAACCGTATAACGAACCCCGAGTCCTTACGTGGGGGAGAACACGTTGCCAAGTTAATAGGTACTGAGACATTACTTCTCTGGTTTTTTCGAAAATTAATGACAAAGTCGTGTGAGTGTAGTGAGTCGAACTGGCGTCAACGCTTTTTTGAATTGCTCAAAACTGAATGAGGATTGCGACATGTTCGAGTGAAAAGAAGAATAATTTAAAAGAATTAAATAAAGTCAGAATATACGTCTACTGCAGCTTCAGAGAAGGTTTTTTTTGTTCTTTGGCAACCGAATCTTCAAAACGGTGTTGTCGACTATTGTGTTTTTTTTTGTGTTTAAAAAAACATTGCCCCACACTAGGGTTTTCTCCTGTGTCGTGGGTGCATTTACAAACATACAATTTCACATACACATCACACCCAGACCCGAGACAACAATTTGTGGATCACACTACACTGCCAGTATCGAGTGGTGACGGTGTCGAACTTAACTTTGCGGTAGTTTTTAGTTGTTAGTAGCTGAAATGACAAAACAATTGGGTTAGTAAACATAGATATAGAGTAAACATTATCGACTATTTTATTGTAAAAAATAGTCATACAAAATACTGACAGATATGAATATATTAGAGAAGGTTTACCAATCACTGTAGCTATCCAAATTGACTGTCCAATGATTTGACACTAGGAACTTCTTTCTAGGACAAATGGGACCTGACGATGCAAAAATGTAAACCCAATGAGGGATACTAAAATACTAAACGGTTACAGAAAGTTGCCAAAATAAAAAAACAAATCGCGTGTAGCTCAGAAGTAGTCTGTTGTTTGATCCTTTAATTTTTTTCTCTGGTTTTCTCTCTACTAACATTTTAATTCATTATTAATTTTAGAAATATCATCGCTATTTTCTTAACACTTTTTCCTCCTTGACATCCTATTTCTTTTCTCTCAGCGTTTTGTTTTACCTCCTGCTTATTCAATTGTTACCATTCATTAGATCAAAATTAATATACATACGGAAAATAAGTATACAAATATAAAATATCAGATGATGATTACAATACATACATAACTATAGTTCGAATTTTTTTTTTTTTTTTTTTTTTTTTTTTAAGGGGGGAAAATCATCGAATGACTGCTCCCGCCCGGGTGAGGCGGAAGGGAGTGTCAGACTCTTACTGACTAAAAACCACCCCGTTCCTTCTCCTGCACGTCGAGCCGGAGCCCCGGTTACCCGTTAGGTTCTCCGCGACTCCGAATCGGCATCGGCCCTATTGGGCCCCATCTGTGGTGGTCTGATGGCTCTTTGAGGCGCGCGCGGAACGCGACGCGCCGTAGGTACGCTCGGGAACTATAGTTCGAATAGTTTCATAATTCATATCTGTCATAAGCTATGAAACTTACAATAACATGGGAAATAAGAAAATCTTCCGTCATCGCGTGCGTGCGCGCACAATTGTTTGCCAGCGATACGTTTCGAAGAAGCTAGATGATGACAATATTATGTATACTTGTGTCTATAGAGATAGTATAGAATTCTCTGTTATCAATTTTGTGATGGAACGAGGAAGAAAACTGAAGCTGTTTACAATTTTGTGTCAAATTCAACTGCATGTAGGTATGTCTGTGAGTTTGATAATATTGTGTGAAAATGAACGATGATTGTAATTTTTTAACTACAGTGAAGGCTGCTTATAAATAACCAATCTAGTAGTCATTGGTCATCTAGTAGTAATAAAATGTGTTACCTACTATAAGAATTATATTTAGAACCCCTCTCGCCTGCGATACATGATTGTGAGGACAATTGTACGTATTTACGATATATTTTCGTAATTCTCATTTTTTTAAAATTATGAATAAAGTTTATTATATTATTATTATTGGTTGAGGTCTGTGTATACCAGAGAATGTCTTGTATGATAATGGTGATGAAGGGTGAACGGTGAAAGCTTGGTCCACTATGCACTTTACATAAAACCCAGTTTATTTGCCTGTTCATCTTTAATTTGATAACCAAAATCAGCAGCCATAGCAGCAGCTAATAATGATAACCGGAATCAGATTAGAACAAAAAACAAGCTGATCAAATGATTCTAACAATTTAGTTAACTAAACTTCATGTTTTCCTCAAAAAATATCACGGAATGCGCTGATGAACACCCATTTTCAACAGATTTCTTGTATTGATTTGATTTGTAGTCTGGATAGGGATGATGACAGGGTATGAAAATTAAATATCGAATTAGTCTGTCAGTTAGGTAATGAAAAAATATTAGACACGTATGTTTTTATTTTGTTGTATAATAAAATTATACTTAGATATAACGAATCAAAGTTTAGGAGTGAGGACTAAAACATCATTTCTACGTATAAAATGTACATGTAAGTGCCGTCACGTGACATTTCAAATCAACATATCGTCGAAAGTATTCGTTTCTGTAAGAAAATAAAAAATACGTGAATAATATTTTAAAATACGATACCAGACGGACATTAAAATAAAAATTAGTCATCTACACTATTCTAACACGGAGCTTCCCACTAAAATGCTAAAGTCACCATGAAATAACAAAACAAGCTAACAACCTATATTAAATCCTCTAATACATAAGTTAATGAAGTCATAAAATAGACTTATTAAACTTATATTTAAACTGCGATATGACATATTAGTAACAATACATAAAAAAACTAAACGTAACGTATGTTTCTGAAAGTGTTTCTAAAGTCGCAATATTTTTTCTGCAATAAGTATATGGCTACTCCAATGCTGTAACCGATAATATTGCAGACCTTCCCAGCAATATTGCAGTTGTATACCAAAAGTTAATTTAAAAAAATCTTCATAAAACTTTTGGAGAAATCACCGGGATGTTTAATAGCAAATGATTTTGAACTGTTCCAATTCCAAATTTTCGGATTCTATCATATTCGAAATATTTTTTAGCTTCTTTAAAGTAATAAAATGTCGTGACCACATGGTACGACGTACGCCAATAATGTAGCTTTCCTGTAAATATTAGATACGGGATTCCCCACGGCATGATAAGTAAAAAAATTATTCCTCAACCTCTCTTCCTCTTTGCCAGGGCTATCAAAACTATCGCAGAGATTAACTAAATGTATAATTATTATTATCGCGATTTCAACTTCCAATTCATGTCATGAACAGCTACCGAATTCTTTTAAGAGAGGAAATTCATCCAATGACTCTTCCCGCCTGGGAGAGGCGAGAGGGGAGTATCAGACTCTTACTGACTAAAAACCACCCTGTTTCTACTCCTGCATCGAGCCAGAGCCCAATTCAACCACATAATACTTATTGTTAGTCCCTTAGTAGACTCTTATATTTTGCCATACCTATTATTGGAAACAAGTATAACAGTTCACACATAGGACCCACTTAGTTTTTAGTCAAATTTCCGTGGTGCTTGGCGACTGGGCTTCACCCAGTGCCTTTAGGCTTAATTCATTCTGTCTCCTGCAGTAATTCACCGAGGGAAATGGAAACTATCGTTTTCTTTTCTTCTCTTCTTATAATATCTTCTGATTTACTTCGTTGCGGGAACCAAGACAGTTATTCATGTCCATAGGACGCGACGGACTTCAGTGTTTTCATGGTTGTATCCACTGTAGATCCTGGCTTACAGGAATTGCAGCGGTTTTGGGAGGTTATGGCGGGCTTGTCATTTAAAAAAAGACTCTTATAGACATTTGAAAGATTAGGGGCACTGATTCTACTGTACCATCATAATACGGTTAATTTTTATGACTATAATCATTCATTGCGCTAATATTATTAACTTGAGCTTTACAAACAGGTCTACACTCGAGTCTAGCAGCAAAGGGCTAACATTAACAGCAAATTATGCAAAACATTATAAACATTATTCAATATTTAATGAATTTATAACTCAAGACAAGTATTTGCTTTGAACAAAGACATAAAATAAACCAAATAAGAAAGATAGTGGTGTGAGACATTTAGTAGCAAAATGGCGCAAATTTTACTTAAGACGAGACTTAATTGTAGTGTTTGTTCTTGCAACAAATATGTTATTAAATGATTTGATTGTTGTAACAAGAGGCAGGTGGTACTTAGGTATGTTATGTTCGCTTTTAATAAATATTTGTTATACATTGTTATTTTCGGGGAAAAGGATTGTTTTTGATAAACCCGCTAAACAGTTTCCTGCAGCTGTAACCAAATGCCATTTAGCGCTTATCTACATGTAAAATAGAAATCCAAATTATATGGGGTTGACGTAAATTTTGACACTTGTCAGTGTCATCCCCACACATTTAGTTTTCTAGTCTCTCTGTAGACAAGCGCTAAAGTGGCGTTTGGCTAAAGGCTCTGGGCCTCTAGCCAAAAGCCACTTTAGCGCTTGTCTACAGTGAGAGTAGAAATCAAAATGTATGGGGATGACACTGACAACTGTCAAAATTTACGTCAATTCCATATAATTTGGTTTTCTACTCTACATGTAGACAAGCGCTAAATGGCATTTGGCTACAGCTGCTGGTTACTAGCTCTGGAGCCGCGGAGAACCTAACGGGTAACCGGGGCTCCGGCTCGACGTGCAGGAGAAGGAACGGGGTGGTTTTTAGTCAGTAAGAGTCTGACACTCCCTTCCGCCTCGCCCAGGCGGGAGCAGTCATTCGGTAATTTTCCCCCCTTAAAAAAAAAAGACAAGCGCTATAGTGGCTTTTGGCTAAAGGTACAGTTTACGTGATCTTTTCCATGATTATTTCTAGATAGATAGTAGATTATGACTTAGGTATGCATTCCTTTACTTTGCATGTCGACTTTATGTAGGTACTGATTAATTATAAGTTCCTTTTTAATAAGACTTAATAACTATTTAATTATATTTATCGTCAAGTCCTTTTTGACCCAAGTTTGACTTACAACTTTACTTTCCTCAACTATATTGCATAAAAATCGGGTCATCAGTTTTTGTGATTCTCACTATGTTGTATAACTTTTATGTAAGGAAAACAGAATATGACATACTCAGGTAACTGGTCAAAGATACTATTGACAACCCTATGAATGCAGGCACAGGTAATAATTATAAACAGACAACACCCACCAGCGAATGACGTCTTTCGGACGTCATCGTTGGGGAAAATGTCTGACTGGTCCAGAGCTCAGTATTTCTTAAACAGGGGTCGCCAACCTCCGGCTCTTTTGATGTAAAGTTGCGGGTCTAACTCTCAAGTTACTTTTGTAAAAAATATATTTTCTTGTCCAACTATTAAACGTTCGGAGTATAATCGAACGAACTCATGCAAAATGTCTGAAATATTGACAATGACTGAGAGATCTATCTCATCCCGGCCCTAAATTAAATTAAAAAACTACCTAGCTTCACTGCCGGATAGACTGAGAGACTATTATTTATTTTGTATTTGTTGACACTTCAAAAGTACCAAATTATGGTTTAATTGAAATAAATACTTTGAGTTTATTACAAGACCATTTTAATGAATTGTTTTCGTTACCTACCACAACTAATAATGATAGGTAATGCCTTAGGTAGTAGGTCTACGTTTCAGACGAACATTTAACTATTTATTTTAAATATCAGTATTGACTAAATGATAGCACTTACAGTCGGAGGTACACATGTGTAAATTACTCTTTATTACAAGTGTGAAATAAAGATTACAAAGATTGTTAACATTTGTGGTACACTTATGTTATCGTAATGTCTGATATTTTCATATTTCTACGTGCAATCACTACGTAAAATGCTCTTTTCAATGACACACCATCATCAGTATTGTACTACAGGGTGGCAAATTTATCGCCAACAAACTGGTAACAGTTTGGCGATTTTTGTATATTTAATAATAATGTATATATTTATGAGAATAAATTAATAAATAAAAAAAAAATCAGCAAAATGCGACAGGGCGCCCCCGTTTAGAGTCTTCCATCTGAATTTCCCGGTTTTTATTGGGAACGGGTGTCCATCCGATGATTTTGCTACGGGCCCCGATGGGTAGATATAGTTACACCATTGAAATCATCATCAGCTTTCAATCATAACTCTGTAAATGTCACATTAGTGGGATCTTCTCACGCATAGAAGGAAAATGAATGGCTATTTCGCGCGAACTTATTATTCAAAATTATATTTTATGTCCCGGCTTTCTTATCTTCATCTTCATGTCGGTGTTGGAACAGAATTATGTTTTCGCTTTAAAGTCATTACTGATTAAGAATGTACTAAATTACGAGACATCCTATTCACACGTATTTGTAAATATACTATGAAAAAGATTTCTCACTAATTTTACTATCTTATCGTTGCAATCAATGACATTCCATTGTGTTGCGAACTGGTTACGTTGATCGGTAATTAAATATGATAGGTGCTTATTCTGTTATCGAATAAACACGAAATGGTAACACTTCTACCTAAGAAAAACAAGGCATTTACGGCTTAAGTACTTATTTCATATCAAATCCTTATTGCGTACTAATTCTTTTTAAATAAATGATCAAAAGGTTTAATTATTTCCTTATTGTCAAAGTACTTACTAGGTTTTTTTTTATTTTATTTTCAGCCATGATCGTCCCACTGCAGGGCAAAGGCCTCCTCACCCTCCTTCCACTCCTCTCTATGTAAAGTTTACTGCGGCCAATCCTTGTCATACATGTCCTATTCGTCCCGCCATATCCTTTTGGGCCTGCCACGAAGTACTTGTATTGGTTGATAACTTTCAATCTTCGTGCCAGACCCTACCGAAAACGAAAAGCACATTGGTAAACTACTTATATCTTACTTCATCATCATCAGTCCATTTTCATCTAATACCAACATAGACCCGTAATTCACCTACGAACCTCGTATTCATCAGCCAAAGACTGAGCCCTGTTGAACATAGGCCCCGCTTCTCTTCTTAGGCGTTCTCTTCATTACTGAAGGTCGTGTCTAATCTGGTGCACGCGGCACTTGAGGCACAACCCTCCTGCAAGCGCTCCTGTCCCCTGCGGTCTTTATGGCTTGTGGAAATGGCAGGCCGGTGAGGTTTTTTACAGCATCTAGCCAACGGGTAGGTGAACGACCGCGAGGTCTTTCCCGTTTACCTGATCAACAACCATAAGCTTCTCCAGATTGTTGGGGTCTCCACCCGTCTCTGAGCAGTTTGCGAAAACGCGAATTTTGGCAAGATCGCAAATAGGTTAACTGAAAATTTAGAGAATATTGTAATTCTAACAGCCCATCATACGGTGGCTGGTTGCATTTTTAATATAGGTACTGCTGGATGGATATAGAGGATACCGGACTCTTTAAATTCTTCCTCTTGCTTAGGTTTATTATTACTTCATTAAAGAGTCTGTTGACTTTTAGGTATTTGATGTCATACTTGAGGATAGGTTATACCCTAAAACAGGACACAAACTAAAGTTCAATATTGACACACATCTTAAAATAAAGATGCAACAAGATGACTATGTTAGCAAATTCAACAATGCTGACTGCTGTATCATTTCCTCAAATTCTTGCACGAAATTATTCATTAGTATGACGTCAAAGATACGCAAATTGGTACTTAAAATAGTAAACAAATGTCGCGTGTCAATTGAACAGGTGTTAAGGAAGGAAAGTCAAAAAAATATAAACGAAAATAAGGATAAAACCTATTTTCATATTTTTTTGTTAGCTATACTTTGGCACGGATGGACCAGCTAAACCGAAGTGCTACCTCGTGGTAGCACTGGTGAGGTCGTCCTCACAAACAACCAGAAAATAAAGTTTGCCCTTACGTTGCACTATGTGAGTGAGGATACCGCAGGCCTATTCCTCCGGTTCATGGATTTATTCCCAATCCCCAAATGGCCAGCAACGGACGCAACTCCCCCGATGTTACAACGAAAAATTTGAATCAAATTTTTAGCAATAATTTAGCAAGACAACCACTACACAAGTAGGTAGGTATACTTTTTTTAAGGGGCGAAAATCATCGAATGACTGCTCCCGCCTGGGTGAGGCGGAAGGGAGTGTCAGACTTACTGACTAAAAACCACCCCGTTCCTTCTCCTGCACGTCGAGCCGGAGCCCCGGAGCCCCGGTAACCCGTTAGGTTCTCCGCGACTCCGAATCGACAACGGCCCTGTTGGGCCCCATCTGTAAGGTAGATATACTTACATGTGACATTCTCCTATACTTATTATACTCTTTGATGCGATGACATTGTATGTAGGTAGTATCTTGCTATTTCTATATCATGTCAACTATGTTAGTTAAGCCTAAATCTTTTTATCAAAAAATGTTTACCAAACATAATTATGACGCGTTATTTACAATTCTTGACCTAAATTTAACAAAGAGATTATTCTCATCGTTATGTCTACCTAGTCTAGTAGGTAGTAGAAACCTTTGGAATATTTTAATTTTTTTATTTAATAAAAGTTTCTTTACTCTTTCATTAACTTGGACCTGGCTGTCTGACTGTCTATTCTTTCATTATCGATTGGGTACTTACCTTAATCAAAAATAAATTTTATTTCGACTGTTTAATACCATAGATATATTAAAGAAGTAATATTTTTTATTCTTTTTAATACTTCTGTGGTTAATACAATAAAATAAGTATGAAAAACAAATCACACTTTCATTAATTGATTTTATAAGTAACTTGATTTTAGTATTTATCCAGCAAATTTTTAAGAAATAAGATGCTGTTTGACGCTAAATATACGTGACGTCACAATACACAACCTCGTACAAAATTCATAGAAAACTGTCATTTTCGACAGTTCGAAAAAAGTACTGAATTTGAGTTGTTGGCATGTAGGTACCCAATTGTATCTTCAGTGCTTCAGAGTAATAAATGAGGACTAGCACCTACGAGGATACGAGTTTGTTTTAAGTTCAACGAGATCGAAACGTTATGTATGACAGACAGCGTTCTTCGCGCTCTGAATAGATCTTCGGGAAACTGCACAATTCTGATTGATTCAGTATAACAAGTACCTGAATATTTATTAAAAACGCTGTAAGGCAAGACACAACTAGGTAAGTATCCGTATATAGGTGGGTATAATTTAAAATTAGGGTTTAGTACCTACACTATGTAGGTATGTGACACACTAGTTTAGATAAGTCGATGATACTTATTAAAGTTATACGCGCAAAACGGCGTGTAAAAGCTAGTTACCTTTATTAATACTTTATCTAATAAAGTACATGAAATAAATGATAACAAAACATCACCTTATCATTATCTGGGTGCAAACACCATTCACCTCAGATTGACGTGCAATCAAAATCTTAGTTACAACAAATTTTTGTTTACATTATCACAAAACAGATTAGTTTCTACGTCACTTACTAGATGGGAAGTACCCATGAACTTAATAAAATGTGTTTCTGATTACAAAGCAGTGAGTACATAGATAATCTTTTATTAACCGTGGATTAAAATGTGTAAAAGAATGAATTAAGCGACAGCTATGTATGTACATAGAACCTAATTTTAGAACGAACTCAGTAAATAGGTAATAGATGTTCGGGTACTCGGTTTTTGTATTACGACGAAAAATACATGCAGACTTAAAAAAATGTACCTAATTTGAACGACTATACGAATAATTGTGACAGAATTATTTAAACCTCAAATTAACGAACTTACAAAAAAATAGGTAGGTACTTATTGGTTGTCAGGACAAACATATTGACAGTCTAACCAAACTCGAATAAAAAGGGTGGTACCAAAGAGTATAATAAGTATAGGGGTTGGTGGTACACTCGACATGCCTTTTATACCGCATATAAATTTTCTTCTGCTCTAAAGAATCCCAATAAAATGTATAACGTATTTTTTTTTCAGGGCCTGAGTCAACCAGACAGGTACCTAGTTTTATGTTATGCCTTATATGTCTACCCACGATATTCCACAAGGAAATCAACTGATAAACTTGCATGCGGATCAAAATTTTTGAGAACTTACCTAATTTGTTTATTTCTTGTGAATTTGATTCGCGTTTTTCGCTGTAGATAACTAGTTACCGTCTTCTGAGAAGGCATTTCCTATTTTTTTAGTGACGACGGTGCGTTATTATTTGTCTAAATATATATTTAAGGAAAAACGGTACCAAGTGTTGGATTTTTGGACTTCGATGCTTCCGCATCACACTTTATTTTGAGAATTCCAAAAACAGACCAATTCCGCTTCTAAACAAACTTCCGTCCAAGGGGATTACCACATTCCAGTCCTATGATTTATTCCTATAAATTATTTCCGTGTACAATTTCCACACACGTACTTACATGTTTTTGTCTAATCAAATATTTAATTAACACTTCGCAATTCAACAATACAATGATAAGGACCAACTGGATCGGGGAAGAACTTTATTCTACATAGTAGTTAGTGACGATGAATTAGGTAATTAAGTACTGCTAGGCGTATAGTTATGTTCTTTCCCGCATGGGCGTAGCCAGCTTTGGGCTCAGGGTGGGGCAGCAGTCAACCTATCCCCCGGGGGAGGGCGGTGGCCCTCCGATTTTTGTACTTTGAGCCGTTAATCTCAAACTTGTTAATCTCTTAATTTGAGAGGTTTATATTTTCAGGTACAGAAAATAAACAATCACACACAGGACAGATTTTATAGTTTTATTTATGAATACTCGGTGTTTATAAATTAAAGTTTTAACTAAGTATATATTATGTATGAGTAATATTACTTCAAGAGAAGACGGCGTGTGTTCTGGCAGAACCTGTTAAGCACTTCTTCTAAAAATTTATTTTTCGATTCTGAGACCCTTGTTCTGTGCACACTTAGCATACACAGGCCGCTTAAACAATTTTCGCTCATGGTTGAAGCCACGTTTTGACCCACCGTAATGTGCTAAAGGATCGTTCTATTGTACAGGTCGTACAGGGCTGGGCAAGCAAAATAGCGAGCGCGGTTTTTACACTAGGATAAAATTGCATTTTTTTTTTACACTTTATAGGTCGACGTTTGACCACCATCTCGCCTGATGGTAAGCGATGATGTGGCCGACGATGGAGCACGCCTACCTATGAGCCACCTGTTCACTCGGGACTTGAAGACACCCAAGTCATATTTGACGGGAAACACAGCCTCTGGCAAGGAATTCCATTCCTTAGCGGTTCGCATGAGGAAGCTTGACGCGAAACGCTTCGTGCGAATGGGTGGAATGTCCACCGTATAAAGGTAGCGCCCCGCTGTTCATCTGGTGGTACGGTGGTGAAATGGACTAGGCCACTAGGGGGAATAAGTTTGTGCAATTCCCACGCACACTCACCGAAATGTATCCGATAGAAGACCGAAGAAAGGCTTGCGATTTCGCGCCTGTATTCGCGGCTTTGTAGCCGAGCCTCCACAAGCGAATCGTCATTGATGAGCTTCTTGGCACGCCTCTCGATGGATTCGAGGGCTTCTAACTGGTATTTCGCCGAGCCATCCCAAAGATGGGAGCAGTACTCTATACACAACCGAACTTGTGTTTGGTAAAGAGTGAGCAAGAGCTCCGGCGTGAAGCACCGTCTCACCCTCGACAAGACACCCAACTTTCTACCAGGCAGTTGCGCCTTTGTCTCGATATACGAGCCAAAATTGAGAGTGGGCGTCAGAGTTACACCGAAAAGCTCAAGACGGTCACCTATCGGAACGGACACACCTCGGAAAGTAGGAGTCAGTGGGATCCGACTCCGTTTAGCGGAAAATAGACACGCTTGGGTTTTGCTGGCATTGAACCTGACCAGATTGGCGTCACCCCAATCGGAGACCGCCTGCAAGGACAGGTTTAGACGATTTACCATAGATTCTCTGAGACTGGATTTGAGTTGCACTGGTTCTCGCATCGGACACATACCTCTCAACAACGGTGCTGTCATCTGCGTTCCCAAAGATACCGGGCTGGGTCATTAATGTGCAACAAAAAAAGTGTTGCTGAGAGTACTCATCCCTGAGGAACTCCGGCATTAATACCATGTGGATTGGATGAGCAGTCGAATCGATCGATCCTCAGGAAGTCTGTTATCCATCTGCACAAACCAGTGGGGAGTCCATATGCGTGAAGCTTGCCAACAAGACTATTGTGACAGACCCTGTCGAAGGCCTTCGAGACATCGAGCGATACAGCTAACGCTTCCCCGTGTTTCTCGATGGTCTCGCTCCAGATGTGGGTGGCATATGCAAGAAGGTCCCCAATAGATAGATCGGTTTCGGTGAAATCCATAATTTCAATTCCGAAATTTTCAGCATTTCCGAAATTTTGATCATATCTACCAGTTCCATCTCCTTCAATGCATTAATGTCCGTATTTTTTTATTCCCACAAATTATACCACATCTCAGCCTCGCTTTCGAAAGTATCACTTAATTTACAAAAAATAAAACAAAACACAAGATAGCTACTGGTAACCGCTAAGGAGTTCCCTCAACTATGATACAACTTCATCATCAGACCCTTATTGGCAATCACATACCATACAAATTAATCAAACCCAAACACAATGTAGCTACTGTTAACCGTTGAGGAGTTTCCTCGACTGCCTATCGGCTCCATCATCAGATCAGCTCCAGACCTTTATTAGATTGTAGTGGTTTTAAATACTCAACGAAAAAATTAACAAACGCACTAATCGCCCCTATAATTTTTAAAAGTTCCTCTCGTTTTCCCTGGGATTCAATCATCAGATCCTGACTTCATGACAATGGGACCAAATGACAAACCTACCCTTTCAAACAAAAAAAAGAATTTTTGAAATCGGTCCAGGCGTCTTCGAAAAATCGAGTAACAAACATAAAAAAAATTACAGTCGAATTGAGGACAAAACAAGCAAACAATACAAATCGCGCCACGAGCCATAGAAGATTTTAGTCTGCGCTTCGCGGGGCGCGGGCGGGGATGAGTGACCGCGCGGTGATGGACGGCTCGGCTCACTACGCCACAAGCAGGACGCGTGAGGCAGCAGCAAAGCGCTGCCTCCTCGCAAACCAGCCATCGCGAAGGACACACAGGACGTCGGGGATCGCGGGACGATCTCCGGCCACCGCTAGCGCGGGCCTGCGGGCTGCGAGCATGGGTGGCTCCCCATCCGACCAGAAATAGACCCATGCGTAAAGCGCGTCACGTTCCGCGCGCGCCTCAAAGAGCCATTAGACCACCACAGATGGGGCCCAACAAGGCCGATGCCGATTCGGAGTCACGGAGAACCTAACGAGTAAGAGTCTGAAGAGTCTGACACTCCCTCCCGCCTCACCTAGGCGGGAGCAGTCATTCGATGACTTTCCCACCTTAAAAAAAAACGCCACTTAGTACCTATTCTTTTAGGGAATACGGCTCGCTTTCAAATGACGTGCGCATCGCGCACGTTCGGGAAATCGAGCGTGCATTTTGTTTTGATCGCGCTCTTTTCAAAGTCGACAAATTTTTTTGTGCTATAACTTACGGATTGTATGATTGTTGATGTTGATTGTTAGAGTTAGTAAAAAAAAACATTGTTTATTCAGACACCTTATGGGTCAGAGCCAGGGCCCAGGGTGGGGCAAGTGCCCCAGCTTGCCCCAGTGTGGCTACGCCCATGCTTTCCCGGATTTCCCGATTCCCAGGTGATGCTATTGGGGCGTCAATCGCGTAGTTTTTACGTAATTTTTAAATCTGTAGAAGTTTGCGCCTTGTGTATTTTAATCGATGTACTATTATTAATGGCATCACTGTCCTACATTTCACACGCCTAGATGTAACAATACTTTGCCGTATGTCGATCTATATCAATTGAATAAAATAAGAAACAAAATACAATCCAAAAAAGAAAGATTTATTTACTTCAGTAACAGTCTTAATGTTAACTCTTAAGTTAGACCTAAGCCCCGCCCGGGCCGCAGGAAGATTTCGGCAGTCCACAAACTTCACGGCCAAGTAAAAAAGTGCTATCTGATATATTCAATGAAAACTTTTTCACTAGTTCTGCGACTAGCCCACTGAGACACAAATCCCGGGGTTCCATCGCAGTAATGCATGGTCCATCGCCCACTGCACTGTGAATACAACAATCTGGTTTCTTACAAACCCAGCATTGCACGTCAAGCACCAGAAACCTGCCGATCTTTAAGGAACATCGCCATTATCACACCAACACTGCGGCCACAAAAACCCCAAACGACATTTAACTAAAATTAAAAAATGACTATTTACAAATAACAAAATCATTTCGAATATTAATATGATATTTTTTATACTTCGCTAGTTAGAGCTGCAAGCAATACAAATGATCTTTTTTTTTCTTTTACAATATAAAGTATGCACTTGCAAATTATATCCATTAGCTCTGGAATAGACTGAGAAAGAAAAGAATATAAAATAAATAGGCACCATACAAAATCGGGGTGTAGAAATGAATCGATGTCGTATGATGCCTGAATTTACAAATATAGCATTCTCATTTTACTTACACGTGAAAATATAATTTCTAATTATTATAAGGCAAAGTTAATATGGAAGAGAGCTTTAACTAATTTGAAAAACATAAAATTGTGTTGATAGAGCCAATTATTTGGAAGATTGCCGTGCTATGTATGAGCAAAAACTATACGTAAATACTATCAAGATGGCGACAACGATAATTTGGCGCGAACTACAACAATGGCGACCGATGACTTTTTTTACTTTTTTGTAATCGCATAGCACGACTATCTAAAAATATTAAGCTTTTTAAACATAATAATTACATTTGTAGCACTCGTTTACAATCATAACTTTCAATTAATTTGCAAATCATATCTTTTTTAGGAACATTTTTAAATCTTTTCAAATGAATAGAACATGAACATTGAATGGACAAACGACACATACATAAAATAAAAATAACTTTCTCCCGCGGTGTATCTTCTTGAAGCAATCATCTTTTCAAAGACGAAAATCTCGAAAGAGTCATCAAAATGGCAGTTACATTTGATGAAGTATATTTTACTTCTCCTAGTGAGAATTATCCATTGTATAAATGCAGATCATCCAAATTGGATGATACATTTCTTCAATATTTAAAAGGTTTCCGATTGAATCTTCTTCTATATCTTACTGGACCATACTGCATGTACGTCTCAGTAGAAATTTTTCAATATATTTCTTCAAAATCGTGATATTATGTATTCCATTAGTTATACGAAGCTTGATTATTTTAATACTATTATTCTTATACTCCATTGCTTTAATTTTCACTTAAGTTGTGCACATATTTCCTTCGTCCGCAGTAACAATAAATTCTCTTTGCTGCACCACTTTCATTCTTATTCAACACCCTTTCTTCAATTTTGTAAAGATTATATCTCTCAAATTATCCTTGTGCACTTCACAGTATTAAAACATGCTCCAAATTCTGAGCACAAAGAATCCATCACTTATTTAGATAATCTAGGCGACAAGAAGTCATAGTGTTAACTAAAAAAATAAGTTTATTTTCTTCGTAACTAATATGTACAATTAACACAGCCGTTTATCCGTACTTCACTTGACGAATGCTTCGGGAGGAATCTTGCCTTCTGTATTTAGTTGGTTAAACACGAATAATGCTCGTTGGAAGTCCCATCCTGTTTGTTCTAAGCAACTGTAAGTAAAATAAGGATATATTTAGTTATCACACATCATTCTGTCTTTTGTATGGTCTAATGTCAAAATTATTGTTTCAGGTCTGAATATGGTATGACTTATAAAGAAAACAATCCACAAAGTATGGAACAAGATGACTGTGTAGTACCTTACACTTGGGAGCAATGGAACGGATACACCAGCATTTTTTTCTTTTTCATTTTTTGATAAATAGTTTCTGACACAATTTTTTTTTTAATTGGTACCGTATGTCGTATGAAAGGCAATTTAGTTAGCTTTAAAATGAGAGCATTTTGTTGGAAAACGATTTCTTTTTTCGTTAACTGAGGGTCCTATAAAATGAACAAAAAAACAACACTGGTGGCACCATATCTTTGCTTCCAAGTTTATATACTTTAAAAAAATTAGAAACTTACTTAACACTCCAGTGGTCGTTCATGCCGGTCTGTTGGCTGAGCATGGTAAGCATCATCTTCTGCGTCTCGTCCTGTGACGGCTGTACCATGGCGGGCGTCGGTGTCGGCGCTGGAGTGGGCGGAGTCGGCTCCACTGCAACTCCACTAACAAATGCTTTCTCATCCTGGATTAAAGAAAAAAATATTGTAATCTCTGTCTCTCTCTTCATCATCAACAGCCTATAAATGCCCACTGCTGAGCAAAGCCTCTTCTCATACGGAGAAGGTTAGAGCATTAATCACCACGCTTGCTCAATGCGGGTTGGCGATTTCAAACTTATAATTAGAAATTATAAGTCCAGGTTTCCTCACGATGTTTTTCCTTCACCGTTTGTCAGTGGTGTCTAAATAATCTTAGAAAGTACATATAACTCGGAAAAAGTCACATTGGTACTTGCCGTTGGTAGGTTTCGAACCCGCACCCTCATGCATGAGAAGTGGGCGTCTTAAACCTCCGGGCCACCACGACTTCTCTCTCTTGGAATATGAATAAAGCGCAAGATCTTTTGCTGCATTTTTACTATCATTAGCAACATTGAAGTACCATTGAACGGGCAACGAAAATCGTAACGGGTCACCGTAGTCTAACGCTCGAATACAAAAACTCTCTTAATCTAAATTATTTCCTACTATTTCCTAAGTAATGCCTCCTCTACACCAGACTGAAGGTATCTATCACAAGTGCATTTTCCGGTTTCCATCTCTATCTTTTCCCTCAATATCTTTATAGATAAAGTGAGGGAGAGCCATGCTTCGGCACGAATGGGCCGGCTCGATCGGAGTGCTACCACGGCCTCACAGAAAACCGACGTGAAGCAACGCTAGCGTTGTTTCGTCGTGTGAGTGAGGTTACCGGAGGCCCAATTACCCTCCCCTTCCCCAATCCCTGAACCCCCAACGATCTTCAAACTCCTAATCACCAAAAAGCCGGTAACGCACTTGTAATGCCTCTGGTGTTCCAGGTGTCCATGGGCGACACCGATTGCTTACCATCAGGTGATCCGTCTGCTCGTTTACCGGCTTATGCTATAAAAAAAATAGATCCCTGATAATGTAAGAGAATTAATCACAACAAAATCGCACCTGTTCCTTAGTTGTGTTGGTGATGAAGAGCATATCATTGATGATGCAGAATCCACCGCCGGCGTTGGGCACGATAACAAACGTCCTATGGAAGGAACGAATTGGGTTGCCATTCGTCGTGGTTTCTTTGAAGACTCCATTCATCGTCAGAACGATCATGGCGGGCTGAAAGGAAGAAATATCGTAAGTACTCTGTAGATGTCAAATGATCTCTCATTTTAAGCTAACAGCAACTTAATCAGAACATTTTGAAACATGCCCTAAGTGTTGTGAATAGGACAAAAATGAACAAGGATGAAAGAAGGTTACAAAATATTCTTCCATATATACCTTAATTCGATTTTAGTAAAGACCTCTAACAAGTAAGTTAGCTTACAATAAATTATATAGACAGAAAGAGTCATTATTTTTCATTGAGGAGAAGAATAAATAAAAATAAATAAATATATATACAGGCTGATGATGAAACCTAAAATAATGTTTATATTAAAACTATCGTGAGACGATTTAATAATTATGTTTTCGGCTTAGTCACGTATCTGTTGAAATAATCTTTAAAATTCCACTTACAGTATAAATAAGCAGGTCAACAGCGAATCCCATCAAGTCGTGGGTGGTCTTCGGCAGGTCGGAGAGGAAAGAGACGACCTGCAGTCTGCCAGTGCGCAGGTATCTACGCCGGGCCTCCCGCTCCGTGATACGCGTAATATTGCGACTGTTTGTTATGTACGCGTTTAATCTGAAAACAATTAATAGTGTGAGAATGCGGTCAATGTATAAATGATTTTCAAATAGGATTCAAAATATCCCCTTTTTGACATTACGATGTTTTATTTCAGAAAAATGCCTTTGCAATTAACTTGGAATGACCCGATATTCACTACATATACTTAGCAATCAATGAGTTTAAGAAAAACAAATAACCCTTGATCTTGTTATTTTCAATTCATTATGTTAACTTTCACAATAATAACTGGGAAATGGGTAGTTTCCAGGGTATCAAAATTAAAAATCTAATTAGTCCGTCAGTTAGATAATGAAAAAAATATTAGACACGTATTTTTTATATTCTCATATTAAGTTGGAGTATTTAGATAAAATGTCGCTAAGTTTAGGAGTGGAACCTCGTTACGTCATAACGTGCTACAAAATGTCGCACGCTGTGACGTCACACGATATTTCAAATTAATACATCATCGAAAGTATTTAATTTAGTGAGAAAAGAAAAAATACGTGACTAAAGTTTTAAATAAATCTACCAGAGGAACATTAAAATAAAATTTAGGCAATAGGGTTATTGGATCAACAGGAATTTTCAAAAAAACCAACAAAGACGCAGCAGGACTAACATCGAGACAAAAGAAACAAGAACTTTAAATATAAAATGCATATAGATAAGAACATACCTTTGCGTAGCTGCATTCCTACTATCATTAGTAAGGTAACTAGCTGCCATGGACATAGTAGCATGTTCATGGTAGGCTTCCAGCAAGGGTTGACGAGACTCCGCATCATAAATAGCGAAGTACTGAGTTAGGAACTCGCGAACCAAATCTTGGCCAGCAGGGTCCACTAAGAACGACTGCTGACGCGGTGGCAGAGTCACATCTTCTAGAACGTCGAATCCGATAGCGGGGGGCAGGTCCACTCCATCCTGTTGTGTATTTTTTTTTTGTAAAATATGCAAAGGAATTTGTGTCATGATGTTTTGAAGTTAATGATTATTTTTGGTTAATCTGAAGTTGTATTAGTTTTATAGAAAAATAATTATTATTTTTATATCTTTTACATGTGATAATATAACTTCAGATTACGAAATGTTATGTGAACAGGATTAGAGAAAGAGTCAAGAGAGATAGAAAGGTTAATGAATGAAGGATGCAATGATCTTGAATTTGTTTTACAGCTATTTTCAATAATCAGCAGATATGTAACTCACTACACATAACTTTATGTCAATATTACATACACTGTTTAACAGATTATTGGAAATAGCTGTAAATAGGTGGTTGTTAATTCAAAGAAGTTCCTATTTACTATCACAATATTAACAAGCGAAATACTTTTACAAAACCAGAGCATAAAGCATTTTTACTATTTTTAGTAAGCACCACTTGTACATTGTCATAGCAAATAGGACTACAGCATCCTACCGTCATTGGAGAGTAGAAATGACACCTCAATCTGGTTGGTCGACCTGTCACATGACATAATGTATTCAAAAATGTATAAAAAACATCCTGAAAACACCATCACTCACCAGTTTCGTCAGCTTGGGAAACTTCTTCCGCACATCGCTGGAGACAATACAAAGAATATGGCAATTTCATGACACATGGCTCTGAAACTCTGAAACTTCAGTTACAGATTAGTTTCAGTTCAGGGTTCCTATTATAACATACTTAAACCATCATTTTGTTGATGTTAGAAAGAGATAGGACTGTTTTTGAAGTATATCTCTCTATTGTGGTATATGATGGTTATAATATGTTTTAATACACCCCAGAGTATAAAAAAAACCGACTTCAAAAACAAATGACAAACAAAAAGTAAAAACTAAAAAGGAAAAAAAAAACTATTAGTGGTCATACGTACTTATAGCTTACACACCCACTGATAGGTTAGAAGTCGGTGCCACAAGTTTTAAACCTAATTATTATATATTCATTAAAACCTTAATAGATACCTAACATTATTGAGCTGTTTACAATTTTATTATGGATTATACCAGCTGTGACTTTTGTCTACTTTATATTTTATTGTGGGTTTGTGGCACCGACTTCTAACCTATCAGTGGGTGTGTAAGCTATAAGTACGTATGACCACTAATAGTTTTTTTTTTCCTTTTTAGTTTTTACTTTTTGTTTGTCATTTGTTTTTGAAGTCGGTTTTTTTAAACGCAGTTTTTTAATTTTATTTTATACTTTTTAGTTTAGTACTTTGATATATTATATTATACAAAACCCACATGGATGCAAAGTTTTCATCAATACACATTATGCAAGTTCAAACACCGGGTGGGTACTCTTAACCATTGAAGAGTCCCTTAGCTATCATACTACTTCGTCATTGGACCTTTAATGACCATCACCCATCTAGGTGTAAAGTCCTCATCAATACAAATTAATCAAACCCAAACACAAAGTAGCTACTGTTAACCGTTGAGGAGTTCCCTCAACTATCGTACTACTTCATCATCAGACCCTTATTGACAATTACACCCCACTCAGGTGTAAAGTCCTCATCAATACAAATTAATCAAACCCAAACACAAGGTAGCTAGTGTTAACCTTTGAGGAGTTCCCTCAACTATCGTACTACTTCATCATCAGACCCTTATTGACAATTACACCCCACTCAGGTGTAAAGTCCTCATCAATACAAATTAATCAAACCCAAACACAAGGTAGCTAGTGTTAACCTTTGAGGAGTTCCCTCAACTATCGTACTACTTCATCATCAGACCCTTATTGTCAATTACACCCTACTCAGGTGTAAAGTCCTCATCAATACAAATTAATCAAACCCAAACACAAGGTAGCTACTGTTAACCGTTAAGGAGTTCCCTCAACTATCGTACTACTTCATCATCAGACCCTTATTGACAATTACACCCCACTCAGGTGTAAAGTCCTCATCAATACAAATTAATCAAACCCAAACACAAGGCAGCTACTGTTAACCGTTGAGGAGTTCCCTAAACTATCGTACTACTTCATCATCAGACCCTTATTGACAATTACACCCCATTCAGGTGTAAAGTCCTCATCAATACAAATTAAACAAACCCAAACACAAGGCAGCTACTGTTAACCGTTGAGGAGTTCCCTCAACTATCGTACTACTTCATCATCAGACCCTTATTGACAATTACACCCCACTCAGATGTAAAGTCCTCATCAATACAAATTAATCAAACCCAAACACAAGGTAGCTACTGTTAACCGTTGAGGAGTTCCCTCAACTGGCTCTCGGCTCCATCATCAGATCGGCTCCAGACCTTTATCAGATTGTAGTGGTTTTTAATACTTAATGAAAAAATTAACAAATGCCCTAGTCACCCCTATAATTTTTAAAAGTTCCCCTCGGTTTCCCTGGTCTTCCATCATCAGATCCTGATTTCCTTATCATGGGACCATTCTGGAACTATCTCCTTTCTAGCAAAAAAAGAATTTTCAAAATCGGTTTATAAACAACGGAGATATCGGCGAACAAACATAAAAAAAAAAAAAAGCATATATACGGTCGAATTGAGAACCTCCTCCTTTTTTTGAAGTCGGTTAAAAAAGACAAGCTAAACGATGGGTATACGAACAAAACTATCAAATTTGAGCTATTTGTACTCTGATCCTGTCTAGAATGATACCATGATAATTATACTATTGATAATTAAGTAGGTAGTATATCTTGATGATATACACTCACTTATCATACTCGGAGTCATTCAACGGCTGAGCTGCTAAAAGCCCAGTGCTTAACAAATGTTTTAGGTATATAAAATCGTTAATAGCAAGTGTAAATTATTATTAAATGTCTCCGAGTACCGCAGTTAGCATCATTCTGAAAAAAATCAAAGTACAAAAAACTTTGAAGTTGTTCTAAAATTAGTTGAATACAAAATTCAAAACTTAATATTGATTTTCAAAGTTTCGTTCTTGCCGTTTAACTTGTCACATTTATACTCAATGTACATAAAAAAGTAGGTTTAAAATTGATATATTTTTATGTTTCTTTGATTCGTTTAACTTGTCAGTTAAGTAAAGGGTCCGTTTACAAGATTGCCATGAATCCAATAACGTAACAAATAACATAATTATATTCCATTTGTATAACAAACATAGGTTATGGTGGTATATAGACACAGTTTGTTTTATGTTATGTTATAGAATTCATGGTAAACTTATACCAGTATAATCTTAATATTTTTTCCGTATAAATATGCGACGAAATATTTACGTAATTAATAATGACGTTATATTTCATTTTCCTTATGTTTCTCAGTATCTGATACATGTATCAGATACCTGAGTCATGCTCAGGTAGTTATCGAAACGTAGGTAGGATTGCATAACAAATGAAATCAACAATATTCGGCAGATTATTCGATATATTTCTACATTTTATTATTTTAAAAGAGATGCCGAAGGTAAAAGGAATCATAGAAACAAATAAAATTAAAATATAGTATTTTTGGAACATGACAGTAAGAAAACAGAAGGACTAAGGGACAAGATGTAGAAGAAGTATGCTAGAATGATTTCAAAAAATCATAAATGTAAGATGCCATCATTTAAAAACAAGTTTCTGTTAACATGAGTAACAAATGCGAAATACGTAACGAAAATAATCACCCGAACTAAAGACTTTCTACCAGTGTTTATGCTGATATTTCCTCATGCTATCTCTATCTTTTCAAAGAGGTTAGCGGAGACATAAATACTGAGAATTTTAAAGTAGAGCAATGTGTTAATATTTTCTATAACAATTTATTCAGGTTTATAGAAGTTGTCTAGGTACTGTAGAAGAAATTTGTTTCAGACACTATGTAGGTACTCGGAAAGAAATGTGAATTCTTTTTAATTTTGTATTTTTGTAGACTTTTTGTTTTAAAATGTTCTGCTCAAGTAATACTTTAATCTTGATACTTTTAGTAGATTCTATTAACTTGTATTAGACCTTTCTTGGGATTGTCATGGTTATAAAATATACAAAATAAAAAACAATTCCTATTAGTTTCCGTTTTCCTACATTCATGTTAGGAACTCAAAACTCATTGTTCCACAAAATTCATAAGACATTAATTTTACAAGAAATATTATTATGAATGGTAAGTGCATCTTGCATTTAAGTTTTTATGTACCAAAACTATATGAGGGAGAAAGTAATGACATGATATCATTGCCACATTATAGTTTGCAGGTACAGAACCTGCTACCAAGCTCTTGATGCAAACAGAGCAGTTTGTTGGTATGTTGGAGAAACGGAGATTGTTTCTGAAACTTAATAAGGAAATAGAAGTAAAACTGACTTTAGTTCCTTTGTAAATAGAATAATTTTCAACAATGGCAAATAAAGTCAATTGTGAAGTATTTATCACATCAGTTTTGCTCCTATTTAAATAATTAAACAATCAAATTGATTAGCCTATTAGGACACAATCAATACACAATTATAAAGCAATTTTGTATTGATCATTGTCATTTAACTTATCAAAGAATTGCTTCTCTAACTTGTAACCTCCATGTAACACCTATTCTTCCCTGGTGTTCCATGTGGAAGGTTCCCAGGTTTTGCTAATCCATCATAATCAGGAATGTTCCACCTGTAAAAGTAACTTTACACTACCTGACGTAGATTTCATGGTCGCTAAACCTGTTCAGCAAGGGATTGCCTTTCAGGTACAACTCCACTAGCGGTAGCGCCTTCAATGGTTCCAGGGAGCCGAGGAATGGAATCTAGAAAGAAAAATATAGTAATATAAGACTAACTCTCATACAGTTTTTCTAGCAATCTGTAGTAACTATATAGTAACATATACTGGAGAACAATGTCTAAAAAGTAAAGTTATAAACAACATATAACAAGTTTTAACTCCCTCGTCCCAAAAAGAAAGCTAAGGCTGAGCTAGAGACTATTTGAAGTCCTCACCCCTCGCACTAACATAGGTAGATATTTTCCTGTGCCTAGTTATTAAAATAATTAACAGCGATGGACAAAACACAAACAATTGATATTTTCAGTCGCTCATTAGCGGAGTTCATAAAGGTAACGACTGATGTTGTTAGTTCTACTTGATTAATAAGTGCAATTAATTTGGATGTGTTATTACTATGTTATTTTGAGTGACAACATTATTGCATTGGGAAGTAATCTGTTAGGATCTATTAAAATAATTAAATTTAGATTTTATTATAATACAGACTATTACATTACAAACACAATGCGTACATACTGACAATGCGAAATGAATGCCTGTGAATATGACATTATGTATAATAGCTGGTTTCACAATGTCTATTAGATTAAAAACCCATCTAATTATCCTCAAATTAGACTAACAGAAAATTAATGACCTTGTAAAAAAGGCTGGTTATCTTAAATGTTAACTTACTCTGTTGTCACCCATGTACAGGATCTTCAAACTCTTCAACTTGTTAGGTAGGATCTTCAGGTGCTCGATGCCATGGAGTTTGTTATCATTGAGGTTCAAAGCCTCAAGATCTGGAATGTTCTCAGCAATGATATTGATAGCTTCCAACATGACTACTGGGCGGAATAAAGCACAGAATACATCTGCCAAATCTGAAACGATTCAAAAATAATATAAAATCACTTGTTTTATGAGATACATATTAAAAAGTCAATTTTAACTTAATAACCCTTTTATAATAGAATGCAACAGCAAACATCAATAAAACAAAATAATAAACTATGTTTTTGACTTTCAAATACTCTTAGCAATCTAATTGAAGTAAAAACTTTAGGTGTAATAGGTAAATACTAGATAACATAATGAAGTCTATAAGCATTAAACTGATAACGTCCACATAGATAACGAATTAAATTAGTCATAAAATATATCACCTGGATCCGCATGAAACTTTGTCAAGTCTAGTGCCTTTGTAGCAGCATTATATCTCTTAGCCATTGCCAATTTCATTTTCTCCTTCAGCTCTGCATCAACAGTGACACTTGGAACCGTATTCCGAACAATTACCATCAACTTAAAGCCATCGGACATAGTAATCTTTCTGTCGGCTTGGAAGAGCTTTTCAGCGAGTTTCACATCATCCACATAGAAGACTGCAGCATTGCCATTGATTTTGTAATAGTGAGGCACAAAGATATCTGGCGAAATGAAGCTGAGCAGAGTCCTCAGAATCACATCTTTCTCATGTTTGGCTCCATATGGTATGATAATTTGGTACCAGGGTAGAGGACCAGGGACGAATTTCTTTTTGTTAATTCCATGACCTATTCTAGGCGCCGGAGAGTTCAACCGGCCTCCACGGCCTCTATATGCTCCTTTGCGATGTGCATGGGGTCCTCCAGCAGACCCAGTCATGTCGATATCATCATCCAATAACAGTTTGGCATTGTTCCATTTATTTTTTCCTTTATTCGTGCCTGGTTTAAAACTAACACGCCTCGTTCCAGAAGTGTGCATGCGGTCATCATGTTCTGTAGACAAACAAAAAAATGCCATTGCAATATTGCATCACCAAACGGGAAAATTCCATGTGTGACTTTCAGCATTAGTGAACAAACAAATAAAGTGCAGTCACTTACCAAAATGTTCACTGTTTTTGAAATTTCTTATCCTTCCGCCGTTTTTAGGCATTGTTTTATTATAATTACGGTGAATATTGACGAATAAACACCACAGTCACAAAATGAAATAAGGTTACAAGTTATGACGCACACACAAGTCACAACGCGTTCTTTGCTTTTGCTCACTGAAGCTTGTGACTTCAATCAAAAAACGCGACTACCTATTTGTGATTAAATGTTCCCAACAAATATCCAAATTTTACACTTTAGGGAAAACTACGACTTATATGTGATATTTATTATTTATTTCACGATAATACACAGGCAAGATACAAGAAGCGTAGCACAATAGCTCACAATACAGATTAAAAGACCGAACATATGAACGAAATTTGTTACGCAAACAATCCATTCATTCCGGTCCCACAGATAATGAAATGAAAACTATATGAAAAAAGCTGGAAACTGATGAAATTTGTGTTTAGCAAGTTTAAAATACGATTTTATTTCGGTTGTGTCGCGAAATTTTTAATCTTTTACTTTTTGTAATTTACAACTCTATATCAGATTATATAATAACAAAACTGATAAATTCCCTAGCGGCCACCGGTGACCGCTCTCCACAAACTCCATTACAGTCTTTATTTCAAATGTTTAGAGACTATTGGGGATTTATATCAGGTGATTATGTACGACTTAAGCCTTGTTGAAACCATTGGTATAGTTCTGTAACTTAAAAGGCGTATAACCAGTGGCGTAACTACTGGGTGCCAAGTCGGCAAAATGCCACAGGGCTCCAGCTGAAAGGAACCCGTTCATAGGTTTTCATCTGAACTCTATCTTTTTTATATTTGTTAGGCCTACACTTCAATAAACTTGTCACGGGCCTCCATCAGTGTATTTATGCTATTGGGTACAACGTCAAATTTTTACTTTAATAGTCTACCATAAAACGTATTTTATAGTCATAATATTGCAAAGGTAGCTTTGTTTACAAAAATGGGAAGTGATTTCTATTCTCTTTTCTTCTTTGACATTCAATAAAAACATATGAACATGTTTAAGATTAATTTTTTTGGGTGTTCGTGATTGTGTTTATTATAGAAAATTCATTCTGTCTGACTTCTTATTTCGCAGTTTTCAACACAGACATGGAACATGTTTAGAAATTATGCTAAGCTGGTTACAACATGTTGATTTATTTAGTGTGCCTAAATTATAAAATAGCACTAACACACCTACTTCACTAACTACCTACACTACTGCCTTAAATATAGTATTATTAGATATTTTCTCTTTATAAAAATATTGTATCTAGCTGTCTTCATAGAAATAAAACAAAATACAAAAGGATACAAAGGGATGGCTATAAAGCTATTTATTTTAAAATTCTAATCTAATACCCCAATACGTTTTCATTTCTTTGTCTTTTTTTAGAAAATTAAAAAAGAATGAACGATTATCCCAATCTAAATCAGCATAGTATTCTCTGTGGTAACAGTTGTTAGGCTAGTCTATGATTCCCTTCTGTAGATTTCGTTTTACGCAATATTTCCGCTTAAAATTTGACTAAGTCATTTTGCTGTAAAGATTTTTGACTGTTTTTAATAATTGTTTTAACATTGAAACTTCTTTAAAACATTAACTATATTTTTTATACTTAGTTACCCAAGAACATATTAATAATGTCTAAAAATGAAATCAATGAAATGGCGTCGGAGGTAGATCCTACATTTTCTGTGTGAAAACATAGCGTAAAAAATAAAACGACCATAGACAAAATTCGTGTGCTTTTCGAGTCTGCCATGTTTTGTCCTATTTGTCGCGCTTGATCAACGCGTTCGCGTTTACTGTACAAAACTGTTATTTTCTGAATGTATTACGGGCTGTGTTTTGTTTACAAATAGTGTAGTTATTGGTGTTGTAATTATACTGCTTAAACATTTGACCTGACAAGCACTTGGATACTTGTGTGTGCGACAGTGAAGTTCGTATTTCATAAAATTTTATATTCGTTAGCTGGCCATCAACTGTCTGCATTCTTAGGCATTTCATCGTATTTTGAAACATTCTGATCATTAAATGCGATTTCATAATATTTGGTCGATCTTGACTGTGACGCAACCCACGTGCACATAATATAGCGAGCATCTCTCATGCACATTTGTTATTATTTTGTTCGTGAGTTCGATTCGGAGCAGTGAGGATCGGATCGGCGAAGGGAAACCGCGTCGCGCGTCTTGCTTGCTCGCTCGCATCGCGTTCAGTTGAATTTATTAATTTGTGGGTAATATTGGACGGTGATTTCTAATAGAGTGTGAATTATTTAGTGCGGGATAGTGTTGTTAGTTGGTGTGATTAGGTGCAGCGCACATAGCGCACACGTGACATAGGACGAGTGTTTGGGTGTCAGTCGGCTGCGGCTCGCGGGCGCCGCTACAGTCCGCCTGCAGTGCGGAGCGCGCGACGGGCGTTAGAGGTGAATCACCGCTCGGTGCCGTTTTGATCGTGCTTGTTTACCCGCGTGTGCATAAGTGCGTGGAGCGGAAGTGCAAGGCATGTGCGCCGCGCGTCGGCGCCGATGACATCGCCGTCCGGGGCGACGGCGTTTTGAGCGCGAGTGTGTGATAGCTATGTTCCTTGGGTTATGAGTGTGTGACAAAGTTGTAGTGTGCTGAGGACACTGGAGCCCCTAGACGGAGTTGGGCCCGCCGGGGCGGCCCTGGTGCTTCTCGGGGCTCCTCACGAAGGCAAAATGGCTGCGTGGAACCGCCACCACCATTTCAACATGCTCATGGATGAGAATGCCAAAAACAAGTGTAAGTGTTGTGATGATATGCAAATTTAGTCAGCATGTCAACACTATGCAGTAGCTAGCACTTATTAGAATTAAGATTTGGCTTATTTCCTGGTAGGTTATCTAGTTACTTATCCTTCATTACTGAAACATAAATAAACAGCTGTTAGTTAGTGCTAAGCATGTCCATATCGAAACAAATTATTTTACATCATCCTTACACAAGCCATGTGGCATTGTTGTTACAAACATTCAAATAGTTAAGTTTAGAAACACATTAAAAATCTTATTGGGTTGAACCTTACTTTTGAATCAGTAAATCTGATGCAACATTTACTGTGAATAATCATATAAAATCAACCATCATCATACAAATTGTTTGCCCTAGAACTCTTCGGACTCATATCCTAGTTTTGGTCTCTAACTTTTATATCCTGAAAGACTTTCAAATGCTATTTATGTAATTATGTAGTGTATTTTTAGAGCCATGTATTATATCTATTTTTAGCACTATTTAACTTTCCTGTATAATTTATAATAATCAATTAATAAGCATTTTCAGTTTCCCTATTATTACTACACACTAAGGTTTCTTATGCTGTCATAATTCTAACTTGTTTATTAGCAATTCCTTTTGATGTTTCCCTAGCCTGCAACAATTCAAGTGAATCAAATCACATGGGCCCTTGATTCATTGGACATAACACAATTTTCCATGTTGTGACCTCCTTTAATGATACAACAGGCTAAACAAATGCATGTGAATAAACCCCCATGGGTGTACATTGTTGAATGCACACAGCCCTCTGTGACCCACCTGTAGGGTATATGTTCATCCTGCCCTACATCCCTTTGACCCCAATTTTCCACTAGCATGCTATTGATTTGCACTACTTTTGCACCTGAAACTTATCAGACAACAGACCATTTGCGTGGCCCCAATAAATATAGTTATGTAAGATACCTAGGTACACACTCTCGGAATTCCATATATTCGAAAGTGGCGAAACCGAGTCGAGAATTTCGTATTCCGACATGAAAATATCACGCTGTAATTAAAGTCTTAAAGTTCCGTGTCCTACATTTCGTAACCATCAATCAACAACAACAAATAAGTCCCTGGCTGTGCTGCAAATAAAAATAACCTAATAATAAATTATATTTGTAAATAGATTTTTTGACATAATTTGTACTTTATTTTTAGCCACATTATGATCGGTCCATATAGCCTCGACCCTAAAATTGTTTAACGCGGCGTCGACCTCCCCAACCTTTAACCTAATTCTGTGTTCAACCCTCGCAGATGGGTGCTTGGTGCTTGCATTGAAGCTTTATTAGATTCCAGTACTTCGTACGGTTTTTTTGTAAAATACCATAAGTCGAACGCGGCATTTCAACATATCGATTGGATTAATCTCTTCGTTTGCCGGTTGTTTGTTTACAAACGAGGTGCACGTCAATAATAATATTTTCCTTTTACAGTCTAAAAATGATTAATTCTGTAATTTAAGAATATTGTTTGCAACATCAAACAGCCGTTTTGTCGGTATGATGACCCGCTTTGACTGTAACACCTATATTTTATTCGACTTTCCGGTGGTGATGCCCCGCAACTCTCTCCTCCCACGCTTTTGGCACTCCGCTGGAGATCGTTGCATGCATTTGCCAGTTCTAAATAACACAAAGACTGTTCTTAATACCCAGTTTCTGGGAAAATTGGGACATGCTATCCTCGATTTAAATGTTATAAACACGATAATTTTCATATCCCATTACTTACACACATAATTTAAATATTCCTAATTTATATGTCATAATAAAGGTATAATTAGATATAAAAAGAAACTTCATTTACCTATACTGATCATGTTTCAAGAATTGTTCCTATTTAACGAAAATAACAATAAATATTTACGAATGTAAAAAGAAACTAGGTGACCACCTTGGCAACCAGCCGTTTGTACCGAACACAAAAAAGTGTGTTGTTAACGAGTAAACGTTCTTTGTAAACAATCATCTAAAATTTGAAGCTGGCTAAATGTAAAACCTTCCTCACTTATAAGGATAAGGATGGCGACTTCAAATAAATTTGCTAACAACCTATTTGAAATTCATGAATGCAAAATAAAACATCCTAATTTATCTCAGAATGTTTGAGGAAACAAAATTTTAGAAGGACCGAATTTGTTCCGCGACATAAACATTATAAAAAGAAAGGTGGATGGAGTTACTTTGTAGGTAAGCATTTAAAAGTACTGGCATACTGAAACTACGATGGAAATTGTATTGCGTTTGTCCGGGACACAGCTTGAGATCCGAGTGCCAAATATTTACGGCGGTCGTTTGTGCCGGAACCATCGGCGGTCCCGCATTTTTTCCGCGGCGATCAACTTTCATTCACTGTCTGAAAGCTGTTGCTACGCGGATGCTGGCCTCACGGTGCGCTGTCATTAAAACC
The DNA here is from genome assembly GCA_902850265.1 of Spodoptera littoralis. Lineage (NCBI taxonomy): Eukaryota > Metazoa > Arthropoda > Insecta > Lepidoptera > Noctuidae > Spodoptera > Spodoptera littoralis. The sequence goes on from LR824545.2 coordinate 10,613,655, forward strand.
AAACGCTCGTGCACCGCCGTCATGTAGATGATATCGTGTTGTTTGGAAAGTGGTCGCTTACAAGACTTACATTATTTAGTTTTATACTTTGTGTCGATACCGCCTCGCTGTGTACAAGATTATGAGAGTATATTGCAGACAGATTGTGCGTCGGCTATCAAACGACCCTCGTAACTGTATGCCATTGTACCTAATTGTGATTGCTAATGTTTTGAGCCAAAGTTATGAAAGAAACTTCAAAAATTCTCATAACTTTTAAACGTTGTCTTTAACTGTTGAATCGAACGGTATTTCCAGAGTGTACGAAAAACTATAAAAAATTAATGTGTTCACATGATAACGAAGCCGATTACTAACCAGTTACTTACACGTCGGTGGGAGCGAAGTCGGCCCGCCTCGCGAGTCACGCCGGTCGGTGAATGGTCACCTTTCTCCGACACACAGTCTAGACGACTTCGTTACGACCCGTGAATGAATTTCACATCGGAATGCGGAACGACGATTTATCGTTCCCCACCAAAATTGTCTGTACGCATTGTGCCGGTGAAATTGTCTCGAATAATTAGAAATTTCTTAGGTTAGAAGTCGTAATAAAGTAACATTAAGCCCAAGAGAGCGCCGCGTTTTAATGAAATTCTAACCAACACAGTTTAAACTTATACTATTGTTTGAAAAGAAATAGGTATCGACCAATTTTAAAGTTTCCAGCTACAGTTAACTACGAGAGCACAATTAACATGATAATCACGAAACATTTCTGTCAATAAATTAACTTCAAATATCAGAGTTCAATAACAAGAAGTGGTTCAGGGTAGTTATTCATACATGGCAGCTGAGGACAATACACTGGCAGCGTGGGCAAATGTGTGTGGGCATTCAGGTACCCTATGTAAATGGTAAAGATTTCTCCAGCGAGCCAGCGCCCCATTATTTTCTGTGACCACGATCTCATTGCATAACGACTAAGTAACTAGCATTTTAATTGGCTTAAGTTTCACCGAACATTTATGAAATGTTTACTCAAAAATCAGCCGTACTTTAAAATAGTTAGTGCAGTTTCGAAAGCGGCTTTAAAATCGAAAAAGAAAACAGCCGAAAGTATGTAATGTACACGCTATTGCCGGTCAATGGTTTATTATAAGGAAAATAAAAACTATGGTACAAAGTTGACGAAGTATGACGGAGTCAGCCCTAAAGTGCCCCTCGGTGTCATCGACCGACAGCTAAGGTTTTTGCGCGTCCAACGGTGCTGTTATTTTAATAATTGAATGAGTATGGAAAGCATCAAGACTTAACGGTAACTGTATGAACGTGTGACGTCTGATGATAGCACGGTTTCGGGTACAGTTTGTACTCGCCTTAATTTCTGTCTGACACCAAGCATATTGTACCTAATACACAAAGCAATTGTAATCTAATTTGCTTTATTACTCACAGCTATGAATATCCAACTAACTTTTCGTCAGAGCAAGCCCATTTAATGTTTTTATCAGTTTTATCGAACAGTGCCGACTGTGACACGTAGTTATTTATTTTGCGACCTTCACACTCGAGTGTTCATTGCCCTTAGCACGACTTCCTGTTTCGAGACCTTTCAAGACTAAAATAAATTGATCGTCATTTAACAAATATCAGAATTCGAAATCAAGTAAAATAACTCTCTAAGGGTAGATTAAGTAATGATAACTCATAATTAAACATCTCTTGTTCTTAGATATTACATATCAGTTTGATGTTTTGGGAAAAAATGTTGTTCCGTGTATTTGATGAATCTAATTTGTATTTTATAACATTTGTATATTATGAACAATGAGTAATGCCAGAGTCCGTTTTGGTGGTGTTGCGCATCCCCATCGGGCCCCAGCGTCGTTGACCGCCGACGGTTTTTGCACATCGCCGCCGCAACGGTGGCCGGCTTGCACAATCTAGAACGACACACTTATCTCGCTCGGATGCTGGACAATGGTCAGCGCCGGTGTCCTAAGATCTCAACTAAATTGTTCTCCGAATATCTTAACGTATCTGAAGCCTACTTTTCGCTCTATAAACTTCGATTGTCTATAATAACTGCTATACTATATTTTCAGCAATAAACAGGCTTTAGATATGATTTTGTATGCACAGCATTTGTTAATTAAAATGGAAACTGTATTTGGTTTTTAACCAAAGGTGTGCTTTTTGCCTAATAACGGCTCTTTGAGGTAAAGGAAACTTGAGGAAAACAGCGAGGTAAAGAAGGCTTCTGTACCTTCATAAAGTAACTCCTGGTTTGTGAGTGAACCACGGATCTATACGATTAATTTACCTATATTTAGCACCGTAAGTACAATATCTACTGGCGTAACAACAAAGCGGATATTTAACCACGACTGAGCTCAAACGAAAGTTAATTAACAATAATATAATCGGTGTTATTGTTTTCTTACAATCTTTGTCTTATTTGACTGGCAAATTGAGGAAATCAAATGACTTATTGGGATTTACGAGTTGAAAATAATTGAGTGAACTGTAAAATACCCTTCAGTCATCGAAAATTAGCTCAAACAAACGAGACCGCACGTTTTTTTTGGTATTATCGTTCAACACAAATGGTGAACAGCTGCTGATCTAAATTACATAAAAGTTACTTATTTCTATTCAAAACACATCTTTATGGTATGACATCGTGGTACGGTTTTGCTAAAATTAGTAATAAATAATTATATTAACTCCGTACCTTGTCCCGTTATCGAGTAAACGAACACAATTCATACAACTTTAATGCGTCTGGGTGATGGTTTGCGGCTTACCTTAACCATGCAAAATACAAAATCTTTAAATAATTTATCTGATTTTAAAAGTCACAAAATGTCGTTGACAAGTCAAGTTCAACAACACTTATAATTTTGAGGTCCGATCCGACCCAATCTATCGCTTAGTGATCGATAAGATACACGATCGTGTATCACTTCCTTGTATCTATTCTAGTGTTGTCCACACTCGGTGCGTTTGCGCCGCGTCCTTTACATTCGGTAAGAAATAGAAAGAGATAACACGACAAAGGAAAACGTTTGGCTATGTGTGGTTCGAGCGTGAGGCAATAACGGCGCGGGCGCGGTGTTTTCGCGCACGTTTCGCCCCCGCGCGGGCCCCGGGTGAACGGCCAGACAGGCGGGCGGCCGGCCGTTAAACCTGCCTTGGACCCGTCCTGTGGCCTCGCGGGCTTCGCGTGCTACCATCTGCAGCGTGCTACGGTTGCTACACCGCACCGGCGCCGCCGACGACGTCTGTGACTCTGACGCAGTCACGGAGCAACGCTTTTATTTTTAATTAATGACATCCTTGCGACGACGTTACGACACTGTGACTTTGCCTTTGGTTTATTGTTGAGTTAATGATTTATTATCAATTGTTCTGTACTATACTGCAGATTACTGCATAAATTCACGCACCAGCAGTGTTAAGTCATAGAAAGGGCCAGTGGGTTGGGTAGGATACTAAATGAACTAGGATCCATATTTCACTTAGAACATCAAATTACTCGCACTCACGGTTATCGTATAAATTATTCTTTTAACAATTCAGACTGTTCACGTTTAAAAATAATAATAATAAAATAACATCTATTATAGCGTCTTATACTTAGGTATGTAATATGTATTATGTACTTTATTATGACATCAGATCCAGTAAATGAGTATTTAGTCACTTCTTTCCGTTTGTTCACGAATGCACGGATAAAATAATAAAACTAGTGCTAGCTGTTCAAGCTTTGTTGATTACTTAATAATATTACGAAATATATTCATGTAGTTATAGCAAAATAAATGTATATAAGCATTACGTATTCACTATTCACGTCCCCATTTGTTATCACACTTTTCATTAAATGGGTCACATTCTGATGCATTCGATTCTATTTTCCTCTCGGGCCGAGCGTGCGGGCCAAGGTGATGTTTATACGACGCGCCCGCCGACCCTGCCACTATGAAAATCTACTGGATGCATTATTCTTCTCCCTAAGTGCTTAATAGAATACTCGCTGAATAATTCACAAGTTGAAGACGGCTAATAAAAGCGTGCTCGACAAGACGGTGGCGGTCGATATGTAAAGAGATGAGATCTATTCAGGAATAATATCGTGGTTGTTTACGGTGCGGCTCTCGCTTGGATTGCGTCGCAACGGTCGCTAGTTTGCCCGCAGCTCAGACGGCCGCGATGGGGGGACACAGGTGGGATGGAGCGAACGTCTGCGTCGGTGCTTTTTCATTCTTTGTTTGCGTGGAGGATTTGCATACAATCGGAGAAATTGCGTGGCTGGCAGCAGCCGAGAAAAAAGGAATTCGTGTAGTTTTATGCATATGACTGTTCGAGGTGCGGGTCCTGTGATTTTTCATCCTAATAGTTAGATATACTTCAAAGATGTGATGCTACTAGAGGAATTGAAATTGACTCCCTTTGTTATCAAACACTTTTCTTTCTGTCACTAATTAAATAACTTCTGCAATTCCTTGTGACTATGAAAATATTTTGTAAAGAACGTAATGTATGTAATAACTTCCCGACATGGAGATTTGATAGTAAATCGTTAACCGATAAGCATGGCTCGACCGGTCGGTCAGTGTATAGTTTACCGACGCGTTTGTCATCTGAATCACGTGGCCTTCCGTTCGGTTATTACTAGCAAGCATTGGTTTCGCGCGTTAGTTGTGGCGGGCTGGCCGCGCCGACATAGCGTCCTTATCGACGGAGACGTGAAGTGCGCATCAACACCGCCACGTGTATAAACATTGTTTCACAACAATAACATGCGGGTGACGCGGGCAAGGACGCCCGACGACGATGCCGGCCCACCGCTCACCGACACATTGATTGTTTAACAACTACGTTCTGTGCTCATCCACAAAGAAATACTTAAGTGTCTACAGTTTTACAGTGAAAAAACACGATGAGCGCATTTGCTTGTTTGCGTCCACTCCGGACGAGGATTTCTTACGATGTTTGGATTTTTCAAGTGCTTCTTTGTGACTTAAAACGTTAATTTAGTGATTTTTTGTGTAGTTCAATTTACAATTTTGAAGTATTGTGTAGTGATGGATACCTATTACGAAAGCGAACCTGGCAATAGTAAGTTTCTAATTGTTACCGTGCATACAATACAGTCCCCGACTGGCATTGCTACCAGTAATGCGTCAAGGAGATCGCCTTAATGGATTCCTCGAAGACTCGACTCGAGAACTGCGCAGTTACATCGAGCTACGATCGACCATACATTTTACTTAAACTTCCATGACACGGTTTTAATACGACCTTGTGCTTAATAATACTAAAGTTCTTTAAAGATTTAAGTAACTATAAACTGCATCGTATTCAATATCACATCGATTTAAATGATACCGTTACGATTATACACATGCTTAAAAACAAATCTGATATTGCTATCTTAAAATTAAATAATCTTCTAAGTTACTTATTTGCAATATTACAGCATCATATTATACAAGCGGGACATGAAACTGTTAATTGTTGTTGTTGCTAGTTAACGATAGATATAAATTAAGTATAAGACTTGAATAAAAACAATAGACCAACATGTGGACACAAGGCGTTAAAATAAATTCACATTGAATTGCAATTGCGGTTCGTAAACAGCGAACACTGGTATCTTGCACCTCCCACGCCAATCTACCGGAGGCTAGTCACATTCCTGACATACCTACCACAGGTTGTCGGCCGACACCGCGGCCGGTTCCGAACGTTAGCAGCACACCGATGACGTAGCGACTCGTCTCCGGCCGTTCGTCGGCCCGATACCTTACTCACATACAGCCTTTCCACACCTCCCTTTGCACTACGATAGTCCGATCGCCAAAGGGAAATATGACCTTGTCGCAGAGCTCTACATACCCTGGACGCTTTTATTCCGCAGTTTAAATGCAAACTTGTTATAATATCACCGATCGTCGCCGCTTGGGTACAGAAATCGCGTGCGCTTTCGCCGCGTGCCGCCTTTCTACGCCGAATTGTCATATGGTCCTAATGTAGGTATTTATCGTTTGTATCATGAAAGGGAAACAACTTTGTCTTACTCTCACTGGCACAGAATCAAATTGATAATATTATATTATACTGACAAAGGAAAAAGTGAATTTGTAAATCTAATTTATAGGTGTCAAAATGTGTTTTAAAAAGAACAAACTTGACAAAGATGAATACATTGGTTAGATATTGTCGTTTTAGTACGGAACTAAGAATGTTTGTAATGCTAATAGGCGGATGCGGCCTGATTTTCAATCGGAGCGGAGTCGTACCTACATCCATTCATCTGAGCGTCCGGAGAGTGAGTTATCCGGATGTAGATAATTTTAACATATTTATGTACGCCACGAGAATGTTATTGGTTTAACTATTCTGTCATGCATCTTGGAAGATGCTTTCTACTGTCTCCCTATGGTCAATTAACTGACAAGAAACTAGCACATTTAAATCCCTCCATTTACTGTCACCTCAATACAAACCCTAAATCAAAGCTAGCATTTATGTTGATAGCTCTACTATACAGTGTATACATATTTATATTACTAGTTAATAGAAAATATTTCATAAGATTATGATGCCTATGACTAAGTAATTTGAATAAAAAATAATGAACTGAATGATAAAGCAGTTTCATTCTCAATACTGTTTAAACCCTAGGACTGGTGAAATCTCGTCCAAACGGTCCAAATACACTGATTCATCAAGAATCACGTGGGCTAACTGTGTACCACCACGTGTGCTAATAAATTGGTTTGTTTGACACTAATTTAAGTAACTATCAATTGTTCCAAAGTCCTTTCAAGGCGACACATTTATATTGCACTTCCCATAAAGTTGATACTTAAATATCAATAATTTACTTACGTTATCACTGTCTTCCTGCTAGTCCAACACAATTTTGGGTATTTACTCGTATAATTATTCAAACACCACAAGTACACAATATCGACCCCTTGACTGTTAACCTCAAACATAAACATAATTAGACACATAGCTTGTAATCAACTTCGAGCATTATTTATATTTTTTTTTTCACAAAATAATACCAATCTGTTTATTTGCACCTCGTCAAACAAATACCAGAGTTCGCAAAACTGTTTTCGCACACAACAGTACACATTTCACAATAAACTACGCAGTTGCATGCTCGTGGGGTACATGTGTGTGTGACGATAACACAATGAATGCGCGCGCGCATACGTACTTGATAATAGGCCTGATAGCCTACCAATATTGACGCTACGTTTGATCGTGAATGTTTATCCATTTTTATAAAATTGGGATGCAAAATAAAAATTGATCTGATATGGTTGTAAATCAGTTATCAATAAAATAGTTATAATAATAGAGAAAGAAAGACTTGTACGCTTGTGGGAAACTGAATCTTGTTACTAAAGCAAACCGCCTAATCTCTTTACCATAATAAATCTTCGTGCGCGCATATTACGACATAGAGAAAAAACATGAAGAAAAATTAGTCATACCTATTTCTACCGCATAGCAACATAGCTGCATTTCGTTTTAAAATTTTCAAGGATATGGAATGTTTAATGTCGGTGTAATGGGCTTTTGTGGTTTCGTAGCTATGTAGATATTCAAAACTGGATATCAGGACGACTAGAGACCAGATTTCTGGGATAGATAAAAAACCTTAGTTGTGTTGTTGCTCTCTCGGTTTCACTCGATTTTAAAGAAATACTTAGAACATACACAAACAAGTATACAAAAGTCAAATATCAATGAATAGGATTAGATAGAATGCGAAAATGTACACAAAGATTGTGCTAAACCGAGAACTATTTTTAATTGGCAGCTGTTCAGTTAGAGTTCCGTCCAAACAGTAATTAAACTACGAACGGGAATTAGCTCACTAGGTCTTTGTAGGGCTGTTGTTATACCTAGATGTAGATACAGATATAACTAGTTGTTTCTTTGAATAAACTATGTTATGTTTATGTTACATAATCCTTTATTATTATTTACAAACATTGTTTAACAATTCTCACGATCTTGTTTCTAACGATATTATTTTTATTTGTGAGTATCAGTTTTTTCAATCCAATAAAGCCACCTGCATCATCCAAAATTGCCTATCTGAAATTTAGCTCAACCAAATGCTTATCGTTCGACAACTTTGCTTAAATGTCAATGATATAAATCGTCGCAAAAGGACGCGAACAGGATACTAGAATTCATTAAATATTTTAATCCAAAACTGTTAAGAATGTTTTTCTACTTAGAACTAACTCCTCATATTCGACACCTGTTACGAAAATAAAAAGAAATTCGCTCTAAAAATGAGGTCCAATTTAAATAGATACCTGTGTACGTAATGAGAACTTGTGAGACGTTCAACAAACTTTTCGCCTTGCAAAAGTACCTAGCGAGCCTCGAACGTCGGTGTTTTATTATGAAATGTCACGTCGTACCAGACGGTACATAAATAAGACTAAATTAACTTGTCTGCGACCTCTGGATTGAACGCGATAAGGTTCACATTCACACCTTGGATTACATGTTAAAACGAATTCGACTCACCCAACAAAAGTAACAATATATATAACAAAATGTTGATGAGAAACCTTTTCTCCCATCGTTTTCAGTTGAACTCGGTCGAGGACGCTTTGTTTATGGAGTTTTATTTTATTAGCTGATTTAATTTTACGGGTTGAAGAGATTTTTTATTGCGCGAAGACGTTCGTGATCGAAATTTACGGTTATTAAAACTTGAATTAGTCGTGTAATGTTGTGTGAAGTCTTAGACTTGGGAAATCCTGGAGAAAGTAACATTTTTGTTGTTAAGTAACCAGTAATTACCATAAAATTACCGCTTCTTTGGAATCTAAGAAACTTAATTATTATTGAAAAACATCCGTTTAGCTAAAGAGATACTAATTTAAAAATAGTTACCGAATAAACCACACTGACCGTTGAATATTTCTGCAGAAACTCAAGTATTTTATGGTTAAAAAAGTAAAGAAATGAGACTACAACATTCTTACCGCAGGTTTTAGACATGTAAAAGCATCCCGGGAGGACAGTGCGATGTGAGAACTTTGGCTATACGATACTTAGCAACGTGTTCTACCACGACTTTGGTTAAACAACACAACACAAAATTTCCAACAAGGAACTTTACGTTCTGAAAACTTTAAACTATGTTTTGTTGTACACAGAAAATTATAACACAAAAAGTACTGTTTAAGGTCTTACCTTAAGCATACTAATGATATCTGAATCCAATTCAATTAAGACCGTTCCAAATTATCCCAGTGCTAATAATATTGACTCCTAACGTGTTTCCATAAACGCAGAGATGACGTCGCCCATAGACCGTGAAACAAGTCAATCCGGAATGATTCATTCACCTTTAACATACCTATAAAGTATTTGGATCCGGCAGTATGTGGGCGGCAATCAGGTGAATAAAGCATGTTCACACGGCAATTTGAGCTATTACGATACCAGATTGATTGAGATGCGACGCCCGCGCCGTCTACCGAACTAATAATGACTAACTTTAATACTGGTTTTTATCGAATTATCGCCATCAATCTACGACGGATTGAGCACACATACAATTTATTCTAATCTTAATAACATCGATTAAAATAAATTGAAGAATTACTTCAGTGTTCGTTTTTATATCAAACAACTATGCGATAAAAATATGAACCGAAAATAGATTTGTGTAAACAAAAATTTATTATAATACACATTACACATGTTTCATATTATTAGGTATCTACTTTTTATTTTACTTTGATCATCTAGTGTATGATTAGAAAAATAAGTATTTTTTCCCATAAGTACTTAGCCTTTATTTATACGTAGTATCTTCTTAAAAATAGATTTATTTCCAATCAGATTTCATAATTGTTAGCCAGTCAGAAATCATATTGTAGTGTTGCAAACGCTAAGCCAAACTGCTTACATCAAAACAACCTAGGTATGTTAAGAATTAGACTTGTTGTGGTTGAGTGTGATGTAATGTGTGTGTTCATTGCAGTGGGCGTGGTCGGCGGCGGCATGCCGGAGGCAGCTGGCGGCGAACGACGCCACGTGCCGTTGTACGGGAGACTGGTTGCTGAAGACCAGCTGGCGTCCATGTCCGCGCCCTCAGACATTCAGGTGAGCGCCACAGTGCGCGATCCCCGAGCTTTCTGCTGCTACCAAACCCCCGCTCAGGTAAATGATGCACGAGGCAGTTTGGAGGACTAACGTCCTAAACACCAACCAATGTTGCTACTATTCAAAAATACATCCAAGTATCCGTGTCATAATTACGAATGTTCACTACTCAGTACCAACGCTTCCAAACCCAATTTCATGAGAAGCAATGCACTTACTTGCATATAATTGAAGTTTCTTAAACTCGTGACCTCCGTGCGCCACACCTATTGTTTTATTAAAAGAGCCATTAACTACGCGCGTCTAGACATTACGCGCAAGTAAATAAATTAGTCAGTAAAGTGCCACTAATTACCTGCTACAACTAAGTTCTCTTTCACTGAAACACTAGTGATGTATTTAGTTAACGTTGAATACGAACTGGCACCGATCGATATATACCCCCCTCGTCTAGACTGGGTTAATTAATAAATGTGTCCGACTAGTGTTTCTCGCGCAAAATATTGGGTACCCTTCTTATTGTCAGAGTGAACATGTTTCAATACAAAACTTTGTTAGATTATCATCGATGTGGTGGTCGCGCGCGCCTCGTGACGTTAATAATCCCCGCACTAATGTATGGTTATTACAGACAGTGATTGCTTTAAGGATATATTGTAGGTGCACTTCAGGTGTGAACCAATTGTTCAACATTTTATTGAATAGATGTTTATACAAACCGTCTCGTGTATTAAGACGTCTATGTGCGTCTTATTTAGCTTCCTAGATGTTATCATTATTTTGTATTCTAGTATACCTTTTTTGTTAGCTGTTGATGCATTTTATTTGATACAATCAGTTTCGGTAAAATGTGTTACTCACGTTTTAGTTCATATTTTACCATAACTTTGTCAAAATTATGCTTTTTGTCTTACTGTCTGTAGCGTAGTAATATTCTGTTTTGCCTGTAACTATGTTTGTACGCTTAGCTTGAATTGCTTTGTTGGCTGCTTCTCCTTGTTGCCATCTATTAATGAACACTTCTCGCTTACCCAGGCTATGCAGGCCCGAATACCACATCACTTTCGAGACCCTTCGACAGCTCCACTAAGAAAACTGAGCGTTGACCTCATCAAAACCTACAAACACATAAACGAGGTAAGCTAATTTTAATTGTTAAATTAATAGGTTAAACTTTATAATAACTTTCATAACTCTTTGACACGTGCTTTATGTTATATCGAATGATATCACAGTAGGTACTCGGTTGAACATCGAATAACAATCGATCATCGCATCGAATAACATCCGATTGTTCGATTAATCCGGAATTAACCGGTGTCATCTGCGGTTATTAATTTACTTACTCCGTACCATATATGCAACCGCCATTGTTGATTCTCGCTCGAAGCTATTAAACTGCGAGTACTTTCGTAATTATTGTTTACATGTCGTATGCGGAAATTGCTCATCAGCCTTGCATCATGTTTTCATTTTTAAGCCGTTGTTATTTATAATACAGCGTTCAGTTCATTGCTCGTTGTTACTGTTTTCAAAGCGATCAATTCGCTACAATCACCGATCACTACATCCCACATATTGGTGTAGAAGGCGTACGAAAGTACATACCACCACGTGTTGTGAGTTCCGACCTTTTTCGACATCGGTGGGCGCACCGTTGCTAGGAGGCGGCCCGGGGTCGCGTGGGAGCAGATTTATTGCATCGTAAATAAAAAATTCTCAATGAACTACTGACTGTGCTCTTCAATGAAGCGGTGACCGGGTTAATTCGGGTTTGATATGAATTTCGGAGTTTCGTCTCACATCATGATTATGGTACTATTTTAATTCACAAACTTGCATGACATCACTTTGGATAAATTCACAAACTTTTAAAACACCTTATATAAAATGTATACAAAACCAGTAGACACTAGTTAATACCTTCGAGGCTGTTTGTTTACATGATTGATGTTAACAAGAGCAGTAGCGCCAGTGATCATTAAGTATGATCGCCTCGCGGCTGCACTGCATACTGCGCAAATTGTTCTAGGAAAACGATTTCCTTGCTACGCAAATGATTTCTTTCGCCATCGAAGTCTTGTTTACGGCGCGTACGAGCTCCACTCTGTATGACCTTTACCGTCACGTGTATGTTAAGTTTTCACTGCGGCGTTTGGTCTCTCGGCGCATTAAACGCTGCGTCACAGTTTTCCTTTACACGAGCCACAAATGACGACACGAGAAACGTGGAAAGTTAGACGTAGTGGAAATTGTTTTCTAATACAACTCTTAAAGGTGCAATACTCTTTCTCTTGTATGGAAACAACGTCTTTCGTGATCCACGTCAACCTTTACAGACTTATCTCAACCTCGTCATAACACAGTTACAGTTCACTGGAATCCTGATTACAGTGTCATTAGTACTGATATTCTCATAAAATACTCCTCAAACCAGGAGATATACAAATAAACGGACCTCACACGCTCATTATTCTTACATCATCAGTCTTAAGATCATCTTCCATTATTGTCGTTAATAATATAATATTCAAGCGCAATCAAACAACGTTATAAGCCGTATTGGGATTCTATTTACAGCTCTACACAAACAAAGCCCGTATTTACGGACTAAAAATACATTTAACAAATCAATGTTTACCCCTGGGAGCTACGAAAGTACGGACACCTTTATTTTTATCTAACTCAATGACAAAGGAAAGACTACACGATAAAATTAGTTCACGTCCGTCAATCTTAAATGCTGTGAATGTCTCATTTTAAGGTCTTGGGACCGTTTCTTTGTTTTGAAAGAGCGTATTTTAATTGTATTACTAATATAAATTGAGTGAGCTTGCTTTCTAAGTTTTTGTTCTGAAGTTTTATAATCCATTTCCAAACATTCTAGTGCTGCTCTGGAGTGACGGCAATTAATCTTTGTATACGGGAGACACGTGGTGTCTCCCCTCGCTTTCTATTTATTTTCGGACGCGATTATTAATAGAAAATATTCTATTTGCGTTTGTAAGGTGGTCATTGCCCTATTTGGTGGTGTGTTTACATGGCGCCTTGCCAGATTCTGACGCGTCATATGGGAGCTAAAGGTGCACGGGTATTAGGAGTCTTAGAACTTGCATGCGCTCCACTGTGATAAACTAGGCTAGGAAGCGGAAGATAAAAGCTAAATGCTTTTAATCCTTTCATTCTCTAAACAAAGTTGTTTTTAAAAGAGAATTCAAATAAAAAGAAATACATTAAACATGCTATCCTCAAGGTTTTGTGTAGGAAGTAGAATTCAGTAAAAATATTGGTTGGCAACAGACCACAGTGCATTTTTCTTTCTGTATTGCATTTTTAATACGGAACATGTGACTATCTTCTCGATACGTCACACGTTTACGCCAGTAAAACTGCGGGCTAAAAGAGTACCTAGTGCTATTAATGCTTGCTGTTGTTCTAAATCTGGCCGTTTGTATTGCGCTGTCAATAACGTGTAAACAAAGAAATTCCTCAGTGCTGATGCTAACTGACCATTATAAGGCCAAAGTCTGACGTTGCTGTAACCGTTTTTTCGGGTCAAGCAACGTCACTTCCCGCCGTTTTTTTTCCTTTTCTCGAAACTTGATTTCTATTTCCTCTCGGCCTCAACATTTGTTTAGACTTGATGAACGACCAAAACAAACTGGACGTTTCGTTGTAAATTAGAATCAGTTTGTTTCTTTGACGCCATACAATTTAACCAATAACGATTTGTTTACACATTCTTCTTTTCTTAAACTTTTATTGAACCCTTTTCCGGGTGTCATTAAAAACCGCATTAAATGAATAATTGTAAAGTATGTTTGTGTTCGTCGTTCGGTACATAATCTTGAATAATAATCAGTGTCTGTCTGTCGGTAGTTGTCTATTAATATCACATTGCGGTTTCGCCGGCAAAGTTATTGGTTTCAAATGACCCAATTGCGTCATGTTTTTTGCATTCCGCTGACGGACAATAGATTTGTACATTTGCTTTTAGTGAAACTTGAATTGACCCTAAAAAACATTTGTCAATGTTTTCTGACACAAATTAAGTACTTAGTAATCAATAATGCTTTGCTGTTGTTATTTTTGTATTATGTAGTTGACATTTTCTGTGAAGAGCTTTGCCAACAGTGATCAATTTCGATGGATTACAATATTTTGGTCTCGCAGCATGTTACCTAACCGCATACAATACCTCATCAATACAGTCTCAAATGGAGCATATAACGTTGTGTGAAGCAACGCCTGTCTGCCTGCACTGGATGCAATAGGCGACAATGACTAACGCCTGCGGCCTGTGGGCGAATTTCGCAACGCCCCGACCCGTCGATGCCAATACGAATCGAGTCAAGGAGATAGGCACCGCTTTAAGATCGAAATCACTGTACAGTTAACCCGTGCGGTTGCCTTCTTTTTTATCGTTATCTACTCGGTAGTCTAGACTGATCGAAACCGAACTACGATTAGATAGATGTACAGTGATTTTTGGAATCGATATTTTATCAACAGGATTGCTTCATCTCTGTTATAATGCAACCGAAAGATCAAAGTCCATAGTTCATCTGAATCCAGATGTGCATCACTGACTTATGTCTGAGGGAGCAGTGATGGTAGTGAACAAAAATTTTATTCTCAAGTTCGATTGCATTGCAACGTGTGTAACAATTTCCCATCTGTACGCACATGGAATTTGTGTAAAAACCCCGCGTCACGAGCCACGCTTTCGCCCCATGAACATGATCGTGTTGATACGACACGAATGGCAGAGCATCAGCTGTTCGAGTTATCTGCTTGCAATTAATTGCGATATCGCCCATTCATACCGGCTCTTAGTTTCATAGAAAGTGTTCCTCTACATTAAATAATAGCTGATGCCGATTTGATCATTCTCTACCAAAACGATTGAGTCAAAAACTTCATCTAATCAATTTTTGCCATATTTGTTTATTTATAAGGAAAACGGGCGTTCATATAAGGTTGAAAATGCCATATACAAGCCTCTTTCTCTAGACTAATCACGAGTACACGTCGAGCAAACAGTGTAATGCAAACGGGCCGACTAAAGTGAGTCAAGGTGAGTGCGCGACGTCACGCTTGTACTGTTGCCACCCGGATTATTGTACGGACCGGCGCCGGCAGGCCGAGGTGCGGTATACCTACTCTTGGAAACTCTCGCACCGTTTCCATCCATAAGACAACAACGCCCTACTACCAAATTGAACTCACTACCATTTAAGCATAGCGCACAAAACGCTATGACACCATTACACCGACGATATTGTTCCGACCGCTTAGCGACAGAATCACCATGTATCGTGCCGTACTAAAATATGTCATGTATTATTATAATTATATGGCTATCCACCTACGGCGTAGATAACCTACGATGATGCTAATATGGACGTGAAGCCACTAACAACACGAAACGTTAAGTACGATATCACTCGTATTTTTTAATTAACATAATTACTTCAACATTTCCGTGTTGGTGTATTGGTTCGTGATTGATTTGTTGCAAACAGTAAACAGAATTTACATGAACAATCAACATGAACATGAACACTACCATTAAATTATTACATTTTAATGTTTCTGTTTTGGAATCACTACGATTGGAATTTGTATATTTTGTGTACTTATCATAATTAACATGTTTCAAATCGAGTAACACGCAGTACCTATGCTTCAATATTTTTTGCGCAAAGCTGTGCCAAAAATAAACAGAGGCTATTAAAAAATTTGATTGAAAAAAATTAGAACAAAAGTATAAAAATTTCGTTATACTCTGTCTATACGGTTCGTAACCCGCAGATTGCGTGTGCAAAAACAATGATCGACATTTGTTACCCAAAGGCCTATTATGAAAAAAAGCGCGTTAAGCATCGACCAATAAAAGTATTCGCGACCTCCCCCGAAATATCCGAGTTCGATTTGAACCCTCTGTTGCTGTGCGGGTGTACATCGGAATTTGCCGGGTGGTTGCGGGCACGCGTCCCTGAAACACCCAGTCGATCGGTGCCAAGGTGTCCGACGGGTTACTAATTGCGTGTTAAAATTTACTTGACATCGCTCAACCTTCGTCGATGTCCAATACACCGAGAGCTACTTTAGCTGCTCGTTTGTTGTCGTACACAATAAACACTGAGAGATCTCATGTAGTTGGTCATTGTCCACGATTTACTCGGAAACGTTCACGTTTACGTAGTTTCTCAGGTGGTCCTCTGCTTACAACCTTGTCACAGATAACCCCAATAGCGAAGTATTGAAACTTTCGCGGGAATGGGGACGCGCCTTGTCACCGCCGACTGTAGCAGCTTTGTTTAATTAATGAATCGTCGCCCGTTATTTTCTTTCATGAATGTTCGGCCAGACTGAGTGATCGATTACAGAATGTTTCACGTAACGGTTGATCTTTACAACTACATTTGCATGTACTAGAATTGCTAACTCTTTCAACGTAAAAAAGAAACGCTTTCAGGTCATTAGGACAAATGACAAAATATACCTAATAATAAAATTAAAAATTCGATAAAGTATAAAGAATTCAGCAATAAATGAAACTCCAAATAGGTAATCATAGAAACAGAATATACACCTGTCACATTCACGGCACTAATGATGAGACAAATACATAGTTAATTTGCTTAGTACAACAGGCGTGTCGGTGCCACAGAGTGGGTTAAAAACTAAGTCCTACATGTGTAACGTAAGTTAACGGTGTTTACTGTGAAATGTATGTCACGCCCATAACCCGTCTGATAATAAAGTGTTTCAAGGAGACGATTAAGTAACTATATGACTTATTACACACTCGCGTGCACTATCCAATGCGAACACTTGAATTTTATCTCCATCTACATAAGAACTAATTTCCAATCTCTCTCTTCTCAGCTTACGCGAATCTCTTTTTGTCGGTGACTTCAGCGCCTGAACGTCAATCATTTATACCTACTTTCGTAAAATTAACGATACCGTAGAGTCATTGCGTAAGTGATCAATGGTCATGTAAATTCGTAGCATTTTCTTATGAAACACACTAAAATTATAATGACAAGATCAAAAAACAAGACAAATATTACAAAGTTACAACAGTAATTAAATATCCAAATTCAACACCATAATTTTCTGCGGTGTGCACAAGGTAAATTGAAACAAATTGTAGCTTTCATTATCATATGGTGGAATAAATAACGTGTTATTATAACAGATAGATAACACAAAAACGACCGGTAAGGTTTCAATAATTAAGTTGAGGCGTGTAGACTACCAGTCCGCTTACCATGGGGCCTTATTATAAAACAATCGATCATTTCCCCCCACATATTGAATATTTTCATATTGAATGAGATGATATCATATCAGTGTATATGTCCTCACAAGAACACAGGTCTTATAGACTGCTGACATGTGTTGTCTAGAGGCCAACTACTAACTATACTACTAAAAAATATTTTATCTTAATTATGACGTGATAAGCTCACAGCACCTGCGTATCCTTCTCACAATACGAATAATTATTATATTTCACGTGAAGAAATTAACATTTGAAAACAAGATTTTATTTCACCCCCGAAATAACGTCTTCATTCAATTTCGTGAGAAATATCATTTGTCGTCCCTTAATTAATTTCTAAGTTTGTTGGATATTATTGTGCTGCCACTCGCCGCTAATTTTGGATTTTTGTCTCTCAGACAAGGAGAACTTGGCTCCCTTAATTTACATACAATGCTAACTAATTACTATTACTCATTTTGAAACGTCTGAAAAGAAAAATTAGACGTATCGAATAATTCAGTCGGCGTATTTTTAATACGACACGTATCTATGTAAATCGTAGTAAATAATGCGTTTTTATGTAATGTTACCTTACACGTGGCGTAGCGATTGCCTTGTACTATAATTATGTGTCATTGTGTGCTACAATGTTAGGGATCTCGGTAGTAGGAAATTGATACGTCAATATAAGGACAATCGCACCGAAAAATGATGTTACTGAAAATTACTGTAAGACACGTCTGATTTCTAACATCTCTTACACTTTTCTCGTTTATATGTAAGCGGCTTTTAGCTGAATAAGGTTCAACAATTACAGTGCTTAATTGACAGGTCGGTAGCCCATCTCTTATCTGTTCATTGCTGCAGATTGACCTACTTCCTTCAAGCTGCTATTGTATCTATTATTATTGTCTGACTCGCACTTGTCTGGTTTTTCTCTCTTAAATAACAATCCCCGTTTAGTAATTGGATTGTGTCAGGGACGATCGGGCCCAACACCGCCTTCCACATAAGACTAGTGTTCTGTTCCTAAGTCAAATTATTTCAACGCGTTAAAACATAGTATTTTACCTGGTAAATATTGTATTGCCTCGTGTAGTCTGTAGTGTAATGATTACCTTGAAACTGACTATTGTTGCTTACTATAAAATTGAGGAATTGTTTGTTTTATAATTGCTGAAACACGGAAATTTAGAAACGTTGTAAAACTGTAATAGCTTGTCTTCTAAATGTTACACAATAATTATCTAAGTACTAAAGGAACTAATCAGTATTAGTTCCCAGTGCTAGTTAGAATGAGTGTAAGTAGAAGACATCACAATACATACTCTCCCATACATCTGATAGCACGGTACTCGGATGTACGGTGCAGTGCAGTGCAGGTAATCACGTTTGTACGGTTACCGGCAATTAGCCGCCTGTGTTTTCTAGTTGGCCGTCTCGTCTAACTGCTGCCGACCTATGTGGCTGTTTGGGATTAGAAATAGAAAAAAAAGAAAACATTTCTAAGCTCATGACATCCTCAATTAAACGATAAGTATATTGTCGTCTTAATGTTACACTGATATTTATTTGTTGCAAAGAATATAGTCCAGAACATCGGCGACCAATGTTAATAGTGTTGATTTTACGATGATTACTTAGTTGCTAATATAAATGTTATCTCGGCGTTTCCCTAATAAAATAAGTCTATTAGTGGTGGTGTAAAAGGAATGAAACTGGGGTGGTAAACAGAGCCATCCTCGTTTAGTGCCTCTACAGTGAGCGTTAATCTCGTTTTTCGCAATTAGTTGGCGGCTGCCTCTATTGCCCACCCCGGTGGGGGTAAATACGCTTCATCTTTTTTACTTTTTTGTTTTATATTTCTTTTTAAACAAAGTGTTTTTATGTCGGCCACTGCTCGGCTGTGTTTCATAGGTTTTGCTCAATTTACACAGTACGTACCCTGTCATTGAGAAACTGGTTTCAGTCCAGTATTACTTTTAAACGTATCTAAAACATTTAAGAAAATGTAATTTTGTATTTTAAAATCAAATTCCGTGAATGTTAACTAAACAATTGAGACATGGAGAGTGTTTAAAAATAATAACTACAAGTTTGGTGGAAAAGTTAAAGTAATAATTTATAGCGGGTTCGACAAACTATTGTATTATGTACTCGAGTGCGGGTCACCTTCAGGTCATTGATGTCACCTTGTTTCCGAAACTTGATTGGCAACAGTTATCGCACACACAAACTTACTGACTTTCATTCATCATTGTTGTTTCTGCGTTTCGTTTTCATTCTTAACTTCGCGTTTGTGAATAATATCACCGAGAGAAATCGCATTTCAGTTGGGTAACAGCGCAGAGATATTATTACCCGTGTGTACCAGAAACAAAAAGTAATATGATTTTCTACCTTGTGCACGTAACACGCGAAAATATAAATTATTTCTTATGTATAAGAGTGTTATTACTTCATATTTGCCTCGAAATATCCTTCAGTCAAGTAGGTGATTAACGTTACTTGTGTATTCATTCTCACAGTCGGTGCATGCAAGGCCGCTTACCCGACGAATGAATCAGCTGATGCCAGTCACTGATTCACTGCGCCGCTGCCTCACCGCACCTTGCATTGTCTAACAGCTGACTTTGATGTACCTTTACTAATATAGACATTTTGCATTCAGATTTTCAACTCCCAGCTCCTTATATGACTTTTCTAACGTGTTGCTTGTCTAGACATACACTTTGTCTAGTCTTGAAATGGCGGTGTGGTCAACGGAGCGAAATGTTTTGGAAATTCTTAGTACCCTCTAAAGCTTCTTCAGTAATAAAACAACAATATATGATACCTTCTTGTACGCCCGGAAACATATTGATATGTTGTTGTTGACGGTCATATCTATTAAATTATGTAATTTATAAATAATATTACATTTAAAGTACTAACATACTTTATTCAGAAAACAAACAAACGATTATGGCGTTGTAAATGGTGGCAACAAATATCGCAATACAGTTCCGTCCAGTGTTAAATACGAAAATAGGTTTGACCTAGCTGTTGTAATCGCGTGGGATTGCGGATGTATCACACAGGCTTACCCAGCCGGAAAAAACTGGATACACCAATGCTCTTTCCATTATAATGATGACTGAAAAATGCATGTTGTTGTTATATAATTCACCTATTTGTCGTAAAAACTCATATAATGGTTGTACAAAGTCAGTTAACGAAGGGGTTGCAAATTCTATTGAGGCATAATTCGAGTCGAGATTTAAGGACAGTAAAACAATGGGTTTTCCATTCCTATTCGCAGTGGCGACGCTCAATGAGTCAGCTGATGTAGCAATGGCCTCAAGTGAGTCATTGCTGATCTCAAGCAGATACAAATGTGTTGCGTTGGATACGGCTTGGCGACTGAGCTGTCATCTGTCCTGTGAAAGCTGTATATGGCGAAATTATTTCAGTTGCAGACTATAAAGCCTGCATAAATACTACTTGATTGACAAGCTTACCAAATGTGACATCGTTGTGAAGAAACGTTGCTTCATTACAATATGCCATCATGCCAAGCAGTTTGTTATAAGCAATGAGAAGGAAAAATAATATAAAGATAAATTGAATGCAGTGAATTCGTTTTTTGTTAGATAAAAATTGTAGTTAGTAGGAAAATTAGTTAAATGTATATTTGAAATGTTTGTCGCATCCATTTTAGAGTCCATTTCAAACATCATCGTCCGCAACAGGCTAATGCGTCCGCAGATTTTGTAGCGTCCTTGTCATTAGCGATGTACTTGAAACGATTATATGTCCGACCCGAATGATTGCCTCGTTAATTTCCTAACTTGCGTGTCACTAAGTTTTTTCGCGTCTGCTAAATCTTGCAATTATTTAATGTTAGAGGTGACAGGAGACAGGAAGTCAATGATTTGTTCGCATTAACAACGAACCAAGTGTCGCCATGGACAATTGTTAAGATTGTAAATGATGTAACGATCAAGAACTGTTTCGATAAACAATCGTTTCTATGAGATGTGGGCTTACGCAAGTTTGACGTAATTGACGGACGCGGCATGAGTGCGGTGTGACGTAGAGAGTCGCGGGCGCCACTGCCGATAACCACCCACTCTCATTTTCACGCTGACGTCGCCCGTGATAACTTGATGAGTCGCGTTTTGTGCACTTAACTAGATTAGTGCTATAAGCCTTAGTGTGTGGATCAACGGACATTGCACCTGCCTCCCGTACGACGCCTACGTAAGACGATTCTCAGTAAATATACACGCCAAACAATTCTGAGAAGATTCGTATATCTGATTTAATTTGCTTATATGGCTGCTGATTTGCGATCATGAAATTCACAAGATTTATTTATTCCGCTCCGTCCGCTCAAAGTCAAGTACAGAACTAATCGGGGAAAATTCATTTATCTGTTTAATGTTTGTATAAACATCCGTTACTTGCGATATGTAGAGATCACCTTTGCTAGTTGGCGGTCGGAGCGATGCCCGATAATCACTGCGTTACTGCGTTTATAGGTATGCAATACATGTAAGATAATTATAGACATTGATAACACCACATCTTACAAGTTGAGGAAAAACGAATGTCTCATAAATTCCAAATTTTAAATTCAAGCAGAGCTAATAGTTAACAGATTGAAATTGGGTGTAGTCCTAGTACAAACAGGAAAATGTCTATCAAATCAACCCAGAGCTTCCTCGTGGACGAAGTGAATACAAAATAATGGGAGGTTTTTTATTATAGGATTGTTACACAAATGGAATCGTGAAACTTATCCTCATAATTACGTTTGTAGTTTGACTAACTGGTTTTTACCAATTTCGATAACTGTCAATTAGCATTCTATGCCGACAACAACGTCTGCATCCGCCTTGTATGTATTTAATATTATCGAATTATTTAGTTGGCAACAAAACAATTTATGTGCAGCCTGGCATCCGGTAGGTGTCATTATTACCCGGCACTAGCTCAACTCAATTACCGTTTGACATTTAAACCCAAAGGGCGTATTGTTTGAGCGCCCTATCCATTTGGTAAGTAAACAGACACAGTACTATTGCTCACTCCTGTTAAGAATTACTTCTGAAGATGTTTTTGTATCATTATTTTAATTATTCCGACTTCGTTCCGGTGTAAGTTCGTTACCGGCGAAGGACAAACGGAAGGAGTAACAACATTAAGGAAATCATCAATCCAAATTGGGTACAGGTTTTAGTTCTATGGTCGATTGAACTATTAGTTATTGTGTTTTTAATCTTAGTACTGCGAATGGGTTTGTGTGAACAATGCTACACATGGCCAAACATCCGGTCAGTTATCGCGCGAAAGTTCGATAGAAATGTGGCACGCACTAATCTTTTATGAATGGATATAGTTACTTTTTTATTTGTGTTCGCGTTTCCTCTAACTTTAGCGTTCTTTTTTTAACGCAGCATTTCGTTTTCATCGGAAAATTTTGCTCACCAGTATCAGTCTCAGTTAGATAACAATGACATTCAATGAAGATTTGAATTTCATTCAGTAATTGCCTATACGATAAAATAATCAAAAACCGTAAACAACATCTTTTAGTTACTGTACACTTATGTATCATTATCGTATTGTTGTTACCGTAATTCGCAATCTTTAACTCATTAGTTATTACTGCTGTATTAATTTATAAATATTTATCGTTAGTGATCAATGATCATACATATGTATGTTACAGAACGACTATCCATATTATCACTTTATCAGTCACACAAATCTATATTATGTATCATAACAAGTGGCATTATTGTTGTTGGCAAATCCTTTGTCGCCAAGCACCTCGGTTCCGACATGCCATTTAACAGAGCCAATAAAATGTCTGCGTCACACAATAGATTAATGACATTGTCGGAAGCGCGGTTCTAGATCTTGCGAATCTAGTCTGTTACCAAGCGAGGCGGCCGGATGAATGGCAGTCTCCATGCGCGTGAGTGGATTGCGCAACGGCCGGTGACGCAACCTGTCGCGCCTGCGCGAGACCGTTGCTTGTTAGTATGCAAAATAAGTGAAATATTCGTGTCGGCCAGCCATGGCATGTGCTTACGGTTTCGCTCCCTAGATGTGCGTGTAATTGTTTCAGCGTGAATTTCATTGTCGTTTAAGGTCACCTGATTTTCCTTTTCTTTTTCGAAGTTTCATTGTTTCAAAATGACTGTTAGTTAGCGGTACGCAATAACACATTAATATTAATATTCTCGAGTTATTTTGTATGTTTACCTCTAACTGAACCCAAACGCATAACTCGCAGTACGTCAGAAATCCACACACAACGGCATATGACGATGTCTTTGTGCTATTTCAAAGCACGTGTCCAGAAATATTAACCTTGATGTTGTTAAACTTTTCGCCCACATATTATGATCATATCGTATCATTCATTCCTTTGTAAAAGCTTTCTTTTATAGCTTTGACATAGCCAAACACCTATAATTTACAAAAATAATCTCTTGTTATTCTGAATTAATTAGGTGTATTTGAACAGAGATATATTGTCATTTAATTATCTTAGTTGGAATGTAATTTGTATGTTAATTAGCGTTGCGTGGGGCTGAATAGTTGGCTCCAATAAAGTTGTGGTACAATATGTTACGGGAACCCTACAATAAGCTAGTGGACGTTTGGTGACTGAAGTACAGGCGCCGCCTGTGACACTAGCTGGCTGTGGAAACTTTGCTCATTAGCTGCTCTGCTTTTATGATGGATCTCGGGTCGCGATACCCGCGATGCACACCAAAGGTTTCGGCAGTCGGCTCGCAGCCAATTTCATTGGTCAATTGTTGCGTTGATACTTTCAACATCCAACAATACCAGGTGCCCTAATTACTCCATTTTATGACTGTCCTCACAGAAGATGCCGTTCTACATTGATCTAGTTTAATAGGTTCTTTAACGAAATTGAAGTTTACGAGCTTATTTATACGTTTTCCTTTTTATTGGCCTTTAAATATTTTATCATTCATCACTCCTTTTTCGGTTCTTACATCAATGAAGAAGTAAGTTTTGGAGTGCGTAAAAGGTTGTCGAAAGATTGCCACACATCGTCAGCTGCGAGAAAGTTAGTTAAGCCGTTACTTTACGTGTCCTCGTCACGTTAACTCATGTTCACTGACAGTTTTACGCTTCAACAAACTATATGTTGTTGTTAAGGCACACGTTTTCGCTTACTTTCGTTGGGAACAAAATTCTAAGGAAAACTTCTTAGAGTTTAAAAAAATCCTTGCTTCTACAAATTATTGGTTTTTTTATAAGTCGGTATAGCCACTAACACAAATGATTAGATTATAGTCCCAGTCAGTGGCATGGACAGCGGTATTTGACAGTTGAGAAACGATTTTGCAGGAGCCCTATTTATGAGCCACTTGTGAAATAATCCAGGTAGATACCTAACATTCTAATCGATTAGTGTTTTTCTACATATTTGTAGCAAATCTAAACATTTCTGAGGAATTTAACACCTTATTTCACATCTATCATCGGACGAGCATTAATAAAAATACCTTGTGTTATCGCGTAGTGCAAAAATAAATAAATATAGTCTGTGAAGTTGTAATAAAAACAAGTTTAATAACCTCATGGTCGTTGCCGTTTTTGGGGCCAGGTAACAGATCATAAACATCTGCGAAATGGCGACAAATCAGCGCACCATAAAGTATTACCTGGCAGTCTGGCACAAAAAGGAACCTTGAATACAAAACATCTATTCCACCCCCCTTAGCGTATTCAAAAGGTCACTTTATTTGATATACGACGTAACTACCAGGAAAAAATCTGCGCCAAATGGCTTGCCATAACACAAAAATATTGCAAAGGAGACCGATGCATTCCGGGAACTGCATTGAAGCGCAGTGTATAGGATGGGCGATCCAACTATCTGGCGAAACGCCACGCGGTATTGTGTCTTGCGTCGCTTTGTGTTGAGCCGATATTCGGCTGCCAGCGAGAAGACGCACGATGGGGCGTTGGCCTGTTGAGAATGTTTGCCGCTGACCTAAGTGGTCAATAATGATCTGTTATACAGTTTATACTACGTATTTTCTTTACTGTTTCTCGATAATATGAGAAGAAATATTATTTTTAAGTGATCGCCTTACTTTGATGTAGCGATAGCTACATAGCGTTGAATTTTTGTATTATTATTATGTCAAAACGAAGCTAATATTCATACCGCTTTATGTAATTAAAACGGCATCGCAAGTGAACTTCATTATGAGACTTAATCAGTGCACAGCAAACAGTTACCTCAGGTACTGAAAAGCGACTACGTAAAATAATAGTTTCGCTTCTATGATCTTATTCTGAACTGAATGCGCCAACATTGTCTTCAATTAATTCTGTTCTAGTAATTAACGTAGAAATAAATGGCTGTAGGCAATTAATAAAAAAAAACATCTACGTTGATATCTTAATAAAATTTTATAAGTAAGTACACGGAATCTGTTCGAGTACGCTGTAATTAAATATGCACGCGAAATGCTGTAGCAGTTTTGTCATCGTCTGTACGTGGGTGTGCAGCGCGTCCTAGATTGTCCGTGCTGGGTGGTCGGCCGGTCGACGCAGGATTGTTCTCGATTCGCCGCTTTTTACCTGTTCCTCGATGAAAACGCCCTATACAGTCAGCTGAGATTGCTTTTAAACTTTTAAACTTGAAATATTTTTACCTTTTTTCGGGACCGATTAACCCTGGCAACCAGTCTGTATCGATATTGCGAATTCATATAGAGCATTAAATCATTAAATTCGTTTTGGCGGCTTCCAACTTGTGCGGGCAAGCTCATGTGAATCAGGTAAATTCTAATGTTAAACCAGGATAGTGGTTGCCAGCATTGTCCTATTGTCCTTCTAATCATCTAATGTATAATCTGGATTTATTTTCGTTGTTAGATTTTTTAAAGAATGTTGCCAACAATAAATAAGCTTAGCTATTTTTTCATAATAAACACAAAATACTTATGTAATAATGACCTAAATCATTGATAACATCGCATTATGCAGATTAACACGGTTATAACTTTGTCAAAACAACAAACACCCACCGTTAACTTTACAAGGACGTTTCAGACAGAAAAGGATAACAGATTCAAGTCAGAAATACTTTTACCTTCTCTATATTTAGATGAATTATGTGAACGAAAATAATGATACTTATTTACTTTTATTTATTTTATACAACTTTAATATTATGCCTCATTAATGTAAAAAAAAAGTATCTATCCAAGGATGATACAAATAGACTCGTATCAAGTTAAAAATATCCTGCCTCCGTGTAGGTACTGTACCTAGCTAAATCAGGACACGCGATCCACGAGATGCGTAGGCGTTACCATGGGTACCAGTCGAAGGCTATGCTTATTTATAAGCCATAAATACAGGGAAGAAAAACACGATTTATGACGTCAGTAAAAGAAAAGAATAATTTCATGGTTCCAAGTTGAATCCCGTAAGGAATCGAATTCGATTTGCTGAACATTATCAAAGGGAATGTTAGCATTAACTTGGTATAAATAGAACATTTTCAATTAAAGGTAACTTTGATGTAACGAAAATTCGTAGACTAAACTGATGTCCTGATGTCTGATGGATGCTTCTTGACTCTTCAATTTGAATAAGGCCTTGTTACTCTCGGGACTTGCTTATTGTCATAATTCCAACACCATTTCATTTAATTCATAGAGGTATCTTCGACCAATATTTGTTTCATTATTGTTCTAGAACTTCTTCAGCCTTACTTAGCTACTTAGCCTTATATACTATCAAATGTCATAGCCAGAATTTAGGGATGAAATTGGGGTCGCCATTGATCGTCGCCTAATCCTATTCTCGTTTCACGTGTTTGCCGTCGCGCGTGGGTAGCGAATGTAGGCTTAGCTTCCGATTCTGCAAATCGTGCGTCATGCACTCCATATTGTGACGTAGGCAACACATTATGTACCACATCACTAACACCGTATGCCCGTGTTTTTACACTAAACAAACGTCACACAGCTTTTATTTGATGACGTTTTCCACCTCATTAGCTGATTGTGGATTTTACGTGTAATTAGATGGTCAGTGTAAATTAATTAAGACTTCATTTGCCGAAATAAAATGAATACAAATAGAGATGCTAACGTCATATGAGAAGGTTGTAAGTACAGTAGGGGATTCAATGAAAATGTCGTGTGAATAGATAATAGAGAAAAGAGAGATAATCAAGATTACAATAAAGATTTTACACAAGTCTATTGGATGAAAAAATTAACATGCAATGGCAGTAAAGTATCGATCTTTATGTGCTCCACATCCTTCGATTCGGAAGACGCCACTTGAATTCTAAAAACATCGAACGAACCATATACTTTAGTAATAATAGATCTTCCTAATAATTCACTTCGCCTTGTTACTTCTTATATTTTTTCTCATTTACATAGCGCCTTACTGTAATTGATAGTTAGCTCAAATAATACGATCTTAGCAATGTCGGCTCGTTCCGCACAAAATTACTATACATTATGTTCCTAGGCGCACAAGATTAATTACAGTTATGTCTCTCATCGGCAGCTTGTAATTTGTATAATGACGTCATTATACCTCTTCTGTTCTTTTTTTTAACTTTACTGATAACACATTTTTGCCTCTACAATAGAATGAAAATAAATTAACTTAGGCTACAGAATAAAATTCAGTGATAATTTCGTAGTCAATGTATTAATATAAACGTAAACATAACATTAAAATGCTTTTCTTTAACTCGGGAACAACCGTATGCATATGCAAGCCTTCGTCGATATTTTTTCCTTAACAAAATTTATTCATACCGAGCTATTTATATCGCAGCACATAAATACCACGGTCGCTGCCTTTAATGATACTACCAAGTGTTTATTAATATAAACACGTGCATAAAGCATTTTATTTGAATACTATTTGTTTAGTAACTAGGTAGCCTACGTATTGGGGAAGTCTATTTATATTCAGAACGTACACTGAAAAACTCTTATACGTTTATAGGTCTTTTCATTCAACATAAAAATAAATATGTTTGTAATCTATATACTATTGGGTTTCTTGAAAAATTATCAGTAGTAGCACGGAGTCTGGAATTGTGCCCGGTGTATGGCAATAGACTCATCTCCTATTACATGGGACTCGTAACATAAATAGTGAAAAGTGGATGTTACATTGTACAGTGGCATTACGTGCCGTAATGTGCACCTCTGCCTACCCCTTCGCGGATAAAAGGCGTGATCGTGATGTTGTAATCTATGTCCAGTCCAAACAATCAACATTATTGTCAGTCCATCGATAATTTTATTTCCGTTCAAAATTACACGTGTGTGTGTGTGTATGAACCCAACCTAGGGATTGCTGCCGTTAATGGTTTCTGGGAATTAAAAAATAACCCACAGGCTCTGATAATACTGCGGTTTGATTACCTAGAACTGGAGGGGTGTTTATTTATTGAGTACTCGACAGCCGACAATAACTTATCAGTAGCCGAGTTCCGATTACTGTTGACATTATTTACGTTGTGAATCACTATAAAAGTGAATCTTTATTGCCTTTTTGACCCTTTCTCCTTGTTTACAAGCTACTCCAATTGACTCATTCTTGGGGAATTAGTGTAGGTAACTACTCTGAGAGGATGATGGGCTTTTTTAATTAGACCATGACCTGACAACCAATAGAGATTTAATAGTACTGAGACGAATTAATTAATGTTAAGAATCGACTTACCATCATCATCGGGAAATTTTACACGTCATTCTTTACGATAATGAAATGTTTATGTCTTTTCTTTTGATTTAATATTGGTAAATAAGGTGCCTAATTCAGACGAAAGACTGCAGTATTTTGATTTTTTAGACTACTGTACCGTGAAGAATACCTATTATTTTTTGGTTTCGAGATTGATGCATTATGTGCACTCGAGTTATCGCTAGCACTCACTCAGTTTTAATTTAATATTAATATAACATCATGCATGCCTGTTCATTACTTAAAGACGTCGGCAGATACGTGTATATTGAATTAAGATAGAAGTAAAACCCACTTTTCCCTAGTTATTTTTACTTCATGTAAAAGGGGGCGAGCTGTGAACGAGATTTCGAAAAACTCCATGACACTTGGTTTATAATAATTAATTAATTATTATTATTTAATTAAATAAGTCTGTGTTTTCCTGTTTTTATTCGAATTAAACGCCAGAGAAATGTGACCAATTTCCTTATGTAGCGTTTTAATGGATGTGATTCATTTATTTGCTTTTATATTATCTCTGTATGTAGGTACCTATACTGTGTTCTTATTTTATAGTATATAGCGACCCGCCCCGGCTTCGCACGGGTGCAATATACATGTATTATACATATAAAACTTCCCTAAGAATCACTCTATCTATTCAAAAAACCGCATCAAATTCCGTTGAGTAGTTTAAAAGATCTGATACATAGGGACAGACATACTGCGGATAGGGACTTTGTTTTATACTATGTAGTGATTTTCTTATTTTAGAACAACTTGAAACATACAATATGATTAATATTTCATCTAAATCGAACACTTAGGTAGTAATTTTTATTTGAATTTTCTGTATTAGTTTTAAATATTTGTCGCTGATTTATATTGAATCAAGTTAAACACATTATCAAATTCTTGATTAATAGCTATGATTCACATCATTATCTCTCTTTTACTTGACCAAATTAATCACCCTATATTTGTGCATAGCCACGGACATATAAACTGATCATCACGTTCTAAAAATAACAAAAAAATTCAAGTTGATTATTTTATTTTCAAAGAATGTGCCTATTAGTTTTAATGTTTATACATATAAAAACAAGTTTTAAGATAACGACCATACGGTTTGTTATGATCTGAACATACCAGGAAAATCCACAATCCTTTCGGTTTATCTACATCACCCTGTGCTCCGGGGTTTTACGCTCGTGTAATCGAAAATAAATTTTATATGGGGTTTATTTAGGACTCTATTTTAAGGGCCAATAAATAAGGAACACGGAAGTATTGTTATGAATGAACTATGAATGGATATTATTTCATACATTTGTCTATTGTTCCTTCACTAGAAGTTTATGAAACATTTGGTCTAATTGATTTCTTGAGTGGTCTACTTTTTATTAATGGCGCACTGCAAGTGTAGTGCATTTGTTCTCTGTGCATCTTGGCAGAAATTTTACCCGTCTCATAAATCAGACTTGTCTCAGTTCGTTGAACACTAATTCAAACAAAGTCTAGACGAGTCAATAGCTAAGATATGCAAATGACCTGTAAGCGTATTGTTGTAACTGTTATGCACATCTGCTTCAATAAAAACTGACACTCAGATCCATATACCTAACAGGTGTTAACTTTACTCTGTGTAAAAATATAAATACTTCCATTATCTTTAAAGTATTATAAGTATAAGTAAACACCAAGTAGTTGGTAACACTTAATAACTTTATGAAAAGTTCTATATTTGATAAAATATGAATACAAAATTCAACGTTAAACCCTTGGACTATTTATGTATTACCAAAATATACGTTTACCATAGTAATAACTCCGTTATATCATAAACTAAATCCACATTTCAGTGTAAACGGTATGTTACGCTTAAATTGTAAAGCCTAATCGGTATCAAGCTCTTGTTAGAAGCCCTAAAATGTTATTTGTCTATATCTGAAGCAGTATTCGTGAAATCTTCATGGTACAGATGTATTTCACAACGCTCGAGGACCAAGTCGTAGGTAGGATCAAGTCGTAATTATGTGCGATGAAAGCCAAAAGCGTGACCTTTCCCTGGGTCGCTTTTAATGGAGATTTGTCTGGCCCAAACATGACCTTTGGACGGTTAACCTCAAACGATACATTATTAATGTCTTTGTATAATACTAACGTATGGACTTCGCTACGTTTTGCAACGGATATCTCAGATATTTTTTCGCATTACTCGAAATGGAACTGACAAAAACTGATTTATCACTGTCGACAACATTGTTATCTTGGATTAAATTCACAGAAGTCCTACCAGAATAAATGCGTTGAGATTATTTTGCTGCATTTCAAACTAACACGGAAGCTTGCATCAGATTTAAGAATAAGCGCCATGAGAATATAAACAGATAGTGATTCATATCCTTTCGACGAACTTGGTGATCATTAATATATTCCTGCAAATCATCGTTAAAAAAATCCTGAAGATGATATCATATCAAATGACTTTCTGTCCCCTAAAACTGTTCTCGAAAGCTTATCCGCAACGATATTTTAATAAAGGAGCCCGCATTATCTAATCACACTCATTAATCACCAAAATTACTCATCCTTGACATGGTTACTTGATATTTTAAAATAGTTCCGTTATGGCAGCTTGTAAATTGAACACGGGACCGCAGCGCAGGGCAACGCCGTTAATATTTCACATGTGCCTCTATTGCTTCTAAACTATGAAAGGAAAAATGAAACCCCCGCTACATTTACTCTATGAACTTGATATGTACATAGGTCTATACTTATTTAATATTCAATGTAATAACAAGGAACGTGGGATTGTGTGCGGTTTCGTTTTAATACACTTTTTTATATAAACTTGCAGAAAATAATTCATACAAATTTGTCTAACTGATTTTATTATTTGTTGCAGGTATGTACCTATTCTGATGACTTCGATTCGTCATTGAGTTGACGTAAGTGCAAATATGTTACGTATATCACAACCATCATAGGGCGTTTCTAGACGCCATGTATGTAGGTAGTTAGTTAAAGGCCTTTTTATTAGTCATAAGATGATAAATCAATAGGAAAACACTATTCCACGTTAACGTTATAAGCTCTACTTCCCATGCCATGGATGGATAGTATTAAATTTTATAATCGAATTGTCAAAAAACGTGCGCAAGAGAAAACGAATTTGTTTCGAACAACATTTTATGTTGATAAAATTTATCACCAAACAAAATATCAATTGACGACAACCTGTTGCCATAACGCTTTATCAGTACGTCGCGTTGATATCGAAATTCCTTTAAGGATAATTCCTATGATATCTCGATGCCGTTTCAATACAATAATACATCATTGGAAGAACATGAGTCACCAATTTTTATCGACTATCGGCTAGCGCCACTCCTTGTTTCGTCGCTCTATACTTTGCACCGGACTCGAGCTAGCATTGAAGTTTAATCTTGTTGATTACAGTAGTAGACATTATAAAATAATCACTAAGTGGATTACTGGCGCCCGCCCGTGTTTGTGCACAACTGTGTGCGGACTTTTTATTTCTATTCTACTTTTTATTTTACTATTGCAACCCTTGTTTACGTAAACTCTATCCTCTGGTACGCTGTGCTTTAATAAATTACTTGCATGTTTACTAATATGCACCTTATTGTTTATTCACCAAATGTTATTACAGAAAACATGCACATATAGAGGTATAATGTGCGTATTAAGTTACAAAAACTAAATCCCACGTCTATTAATCAAGTTGTTTTCCTATTGTCTTTAAACAAATAATCTACTTCTTCCCGATAAGAATTACAAACAACAATAATAATGTTTATCACGCCTCTTTTTTTGGAAATTTCGTGACTTATTTCACATAAATAACTTGTGATTTCATTTTAATCAACTCCGGTTATCAGTGTTAAGATTATTTTCATTTATTTTGCGCATTTTTTTTAGTATAGGTACAATCCACAAGTAAATTATTACGTAAATATAAACAAAAGACTGCAGAAATAAAAGAATGTCAAACTAAATTAATTTAAATCGATATTTAAATGAATACTTAAAAACGCGTTTAAACTGGTCACATAGAAATACAAAGCATTCCAATGACATCAAATTCAAATAAGCCTCTAAAGGTGATAGAACAAATAATATGATAATAAAAAAAATAAACTTGCCTATATCCCGATTACCGAGTAGTATCTAAGTGATAACACGTTGATTGTGCATCACGACTTAATAGCGTGCTCGGTACACGTGTACTCGGATATCTATTTATAGTTTTGTTTACTTTGCTCAATGTATGTTTTACACTGTGACCCAGTAAATGGATGCGTCAAAAATACATTTTGACACTAATTCTTGTTTGCGGATCCGCTTTTAAGCAGATTCTGTTACGAGTTGCTCGACTATATTTTTATTTTTGTTTGTATTTTCATATTTTGTTACACTAAGAAAAAAATTATAGTTTGTCTTCTCAATGAAAAGAGCAATTTGTATTCGTGACCAGTGGAAATGAAGTAGTTATGCTAGCACCCCAGTCATATCATATCACACAATTTAAAATTATTATACTAATGAAAAAACCTTGTAGTTAATTAGTTTAGTGCCGCAATGTTGTTGAAAAATGTGTTCGCACAAATAGATTTATTTCGCAAAAAATCTTATTAGATAGTCGTTATTCGCGCGATAAAGCCACTTGCCAACTAGCGAGTGAGGCATGCGTAATATTTCTGTGTCATCAGATTATGTGAACTATGATTAATACTCCTCGTTATACTAGACATTTTTGATTACAATATTTCGTGAAGAGATTTTAATTGAAATAAGAACTATAAAAAAAATATGACGTCCTGAATTCTTTGAAAATGTTAGCGCATATTGACATACGCAGCATGATTCAGCCAAATTACTGTTAGGCGCCAAAATTAATCTTATCATTCATGGAAACTAGTTCATTACATATCAACTTGCAAACGTCAAGGCGAACCTTACCAGGTAACAGGTTGTTGATAACACAATATATTTACTCATTGATAAATAAATATATTGCAGCGCGCGATGCCGCAAACTTTGTTTACTTGATAAGCGGATGATTGCAATAATTTTATAATGCGCCGTACAAGTAGCGACCTGAGCAGTACCTGAGTACTGACCTAGAGACGCATCCAATTTAAAAATTATCTTCAAATTAGAGAGGACAAACAACTCAACCTTGGACAAAAAACTGGTATTCATTCACTGCTAATCGGCATAATCATGCATAAATGCTATGCCCGGAAACAACTATTAACAAGTTATACAAATTGTTTAAAATGTTCCCATGCACCTCATGGTGGCGGCTGCTGCTGAAATTCTTCAGCTTCGCGCATGGAGGACGATACATCTGATATTTCTGAACACGCTTTGAGAATTCGCATTCCTGCTTGACACGATAATATCGGCGCTTCCGATCCCGTCTCTATCCGTCTTCATAACAATATAAACACTTTGAATACGTCCCGACGTTACACGTTGAACTTCCCACGTCTCTGATGACGTTACCATAAGTAACAAGTTGTAGCGAAAACGGTTCCTTTCTAGACACTGTGAGAAACTCGCATATCGATATATCGATACCAGCCGGTCTATCTACAATCTTGTTGGTATTGAAATTTAGTGAAGTACCTACGTCTCTGGAAAGTTATTCGCTACCCGCTCTTAGCTTGTACTGTTATCCGCCGTTCGTCAAACCGCCCCGGGGAAATTACGTGCCACCTAGCAATTCCTACGCGTAGTGCTGCTAGAAAATGTAATTAATTTCATATATTATTATAAAACAATGAACGCTTTCGAACGTCTGTGTACGTTACATGTACATATTTTTACACACAGTTACATGGTTTTTGTTTGATTGTAAGTTTCACGTCATGCATTATTAACTTGAAAAATAATGTTTCTTTACTTTTTGGTAACGCTTACACTTCCAATTTCATTGCTGGATCTATTTTGTAGTAGAAACTCATACATACTAGTGCATCAAAGGCGCCAAATAGTAAGTTTCGTATAACCAGACATGTTGGAGAGTTCATGAGTTGAAATGCCGCGGACGGCACGCTTAAGGCAGCAATTATAAAGGAAAATAAACAAAAAAGCTCCAATAGGCCTGGTGGAGGGACACCTGTCTCTATGAAACAGGTTTTGGTGCGTCGCCGCACCGCTCGCGTCCCGACCGTGTGAATGGAAGTGATGAATCTTCTCATATATACCAAAACTGGTTTCGGTGAGAATGTAATATAATCAGCATTTTAGGGTTAGAATAATTCCGTTGTTGCAGATAATTGAGCTATCGTGTGTCGTGTTTGTGTTCAAAGAATGCCTCAAACCGACGTACAATAAAAGCGAGCAAATAAGACAGGACGTAACAAATATACCCAGCAAACGTTTTCCACGTCGTCACTGGCACAGGATATGGATGGAACTAGGCGTTACTTTGTGTCGCTCGATCATTATCAATCGTCCAGAGAAGCGAGAACCTGACGAATTGGGGCTTACTCCACCGCCTGGACTAAGACGGACCGCGATTAACTATATTGCTTTGTATAGACTTGAGTTTCTTGAAATCTTTTATTTGTATTCTACGGATCGGTAGTAGTTACACGCCTAATAAGTTTAGTGGATAATATAGAACTATGTACAAATAAGTTTTCAGTATGATTATTCCTCATTTAAAAATAGTTTGTATTCGTAAAAATCATGTTGATAATACAACCGATTGCAAATACATACACATAATGGTATTTTTTACTGCTAAAATTAGAACAATAGCAAATATAAGTTTTCCTCTTCTATCGAACTAGCCGCAAAACAAACTGCTCTTTAGTGCACGCAGAACCGGGACGTACCCGTAAATAATTTAACCGATACGTTTGCATTTATATCCCATTGTGAAATCAACAACCGTTGTAAATGTGCCACGTAGTAAATATTTTTATAGAGTCACAGTAAATTGCACGTGCACAAAGTGAAATACCTATTGTCGGGAATCCCCCGGCACGGCGCCGTGCGATGGCGTGATCGGCCTTATTCTACAGCCGTACACGAAACTTATGGTTTCGGCTGTAAAATTTAAATAAATATTAAGTACTCGGTTTGATCGCTGCTAATTGCCATACTTTACGAATTATTCCAAAGGTAAATGCAATTTGTTTTTGGATTTGTGGATTTTAAACTACTTGAAAATTGGTGTTTAATAATCTTTGAAAAAAAATTATAATATCTGTGGGCGTTAGTTCTGTTCAAGTCAAGTTAGTCAAGAACTAATTCAACGCTAATAAGTAGGTGTTGCTACGTGCTGATTTATGCCTCTCAGACGGTACCTAACCCTGAAAAAGTCGGTCAAAGTTGAAAACCTCGACCTGGCTGAATTTGTTGTTGTGCATGCAAAATCAGATATAGAAACAATAACTTTTGTTTAGCTTTTTAATACGAAACACACCGGAAATTACAACATAGCTCGTTTCACTTATTTATACACAATCTTAATCGCATATTATTTATAAAAATAATTAACCTTAATTCTTATCACGTATCAGTGATACCTAAAGGGATTGACGTCAAACGAGTCATTGACATTTTTAATAATAATCAACATTTATCTTTATTACAGTAACATTTAATATCAAATTCAATATTATTATTTTTGAAATTGTATGTTATGTTTTTCCCTTAGCGACCGACCGACTATGTTACTATGCAAC
The DNA here is from genome assembly GCA_902850265.1 of Spodoptera littoralis. NCBI lineage: Eukaryota > Metazoa > Arthropoda > Insecta > Lepidoptera > Noctuidae > Spodoptera > Spodoptera littoralis. The sequence goes on from LR824545.2 coordinate 10,650,573, forward strand.
TGATATGGAATGGAATAATTCATTTATGTACAACTACAATTTGCATCTAAACCTTTCGGACGATACGTTGTTTATGTTATCAGGATTTCGGGCATACAGGAAACTAGGGTCAAAAAGCTTTCGTTTTCTCTACGACTCGTCTTACGATATCAATAATCGGGTACCTAATTTTTATTTTAATGTCGTTCTGGTAGATTATTTTAAATCATTAGACACGTATATGTTTTATTTTCTTACAGAAACGAATATTTATGACGATATATTGATTTGAAATGTCGCGTGACGTCACTTCAATGTACATTTTATACGTAGAAATGACGTTTTAGCCCCCACTCCGAAACTTTGTTTCGTTTTATCTACGTATTGTTCTATTATACGACAAAATAAAAAAATACGTGTCTAATATTTTTTAATTACCTATCTTACGGACTAATTATATTTTTAATTTTCATACCCTGTCATCATCCCTATTATTTTGTGAACTACGTTTAAAAGAACCGACTTTAACCCCCTCTTTAATTAATTATTACACTAAAACCTCCGTGTAACAAACACCTTTCTGAAAACTCCATCAAAATCGGTTCTGCAGATCTTAAAAGAGATAATCGTGCACAAACGTACATACATACAGTTTAAACTGTGAACCTCCTTTGTTAAAGTCGGTTAAAAATTTCTGCACATACACAACCATCGGAACTGTTAACTATATAAATATCTCAGTAAAACACTTTGTTACAAAGTAATCGAATAAAATTATATTTTTACATGACTGTATTTTACATAATTGTTACAAAAGGTATCGTGATATATTCAGCGTGTTTGTAAGCTCAGTACGTGTCCACGATTGTAATTTTGCCTCTATTTTCCCTTCGTTAAATATTCACATTAATTCTCTACCCTGGAAATTGTCTTATTTATCTTTGATTGAGTTTTGTGGCTAGCGTAGTTCATAATGACATTTCTCTCTATGATTTTTATTGTGTTCAATGACTATTGCCATTACCTTTATTGTCCTCTAGTATCTAAACTTAGATGTGTAACTACAAATATTGCCAACAGCGTGGCCTTAACCTAAACATGTGGCACCTTCAACAACAGTATTTGTTTACTAACATCGTCAAAATAAAACACACATGTAAAAGTCGTTGAAAATTCAATATAAATACGCAAAGCCCCTTTGATGTATATTAATAAAATCAATTCATAAACCATGATAAAGACTAAAAATAACCGCACGCGTTGATTTACTCGCAACACGTTTATTTATATTAAAATAGACGAGGCACGTAAATAAACGTTGAACACAATTAAGGCCATAAGCTTTGATGCGAATGTCGATTACAATACACGACCGTGCGACTGTACCAGTTGCATATGTAACAATACACACAAATCGTCGTCAACAATCGCTTTAGCGACACAACAAACAACTGCTTATGTATTATTTGACGACGACCTCAACGGGGGTACTAATAATTTAATCAAAAGCATAGCTAAAAGCAACAATCACGGTGGGAAGTTGTTCCACCAAGACAATCTGGACGACGCTCGTAGCCGTCTCGTTGTACGATGTACGTACTTTATTATTGTTATGGACCACAATTGACTCGGTGCGCCTTACCTATTGTGGTTTAGGGCCTCAATCTCGACTTTACGACTTTTAAATCTTATTGTAACTACACTGTTTTGACATGTTGATTCTGTTTGAAAGCTTCAATTGCTACACTGATCGAGAGGCGAATAAAATATTATGTATATTTAACCTGATTGTATTCACAGTGAATAAAAATTTGGAGTGGCAGTATAAATTGACATCTTTTTACATAATGTGGAAGAAAACAATTGTTGCTGGTCTAAAATAAAAATAGTGATAAGACTTAGATTGGGAGCGATTACGAAATCAATGGAACGAAAAGAGAAACATATACCTAGTATAATAATGATTTAATACATCACTGTATTACATCAGTATGAAATTTCAATGAGCACAATAGTTATAGTCCAAGTAATAATGCCCGATAACTGACATCCGACCGTGAAGACTTCTAATGCTAGTGTTAAATACACAAGTATCGTTTATCGTCACCGAAATAGGGTAACATGTCACGGTACCGACATTCGATATCCAGCATATCGGGGCTTCTCTCTCTATTCTGTCTTTGTGTAACCCAACACGGGTGTTAGTTTGTATTATAACGTGATACTTTTTTCATTGCCCGATTTGGGAGCTAAAACAACTATCAGATACCAAATAAGTCGGTCCGGTAAAGACTAAAATGTAAACAAAAACAGAACGCAATGCCAACTGGTATTGCGATGCAGTTTTTTCAATCCAATAATGACGAGAAAACGATAAAATGATCGCATGTCTATCTGCAACTGCGCCGCATTGTGATGAATTCGAAATAACTATAGCAAAGTGTTTAATCGAAAAATATACGTGCGGCCTTTAAACGCAGGTAGTCAATAATGATCATACCGTACCTTGATCTTTTCAGGAAACATGTTCGAAGTTAATACGGTGTGATTTGCGACCACCTGCACAAATTGGCCAATCGCCATGTACCTCGTAGTTTTTAATGTTATGTCGTCCTTTATACAGCAGTGAGTGTAGTTTGATGTCTGAATCTTGTATAACGAGTACGCGGCTAAGTGGGCACATGTCTCCACTGTGCAAACACTCGCTCCCGACCCAAATTGGCCCTCACTTGTCACACTCCACAACCGTATTCACACTTCTCGCGTGACTGGCAAAAAATAAATCTGTATTACTCGCCCTTATTGGCACAATTAGCTACTAAATAGACCGCTTAATGTATCGCCATCGAAACACTGTTTGCTGGTCATATTTTATTCGGCCTTTACGTTCAACGGATATTTCACTCAACTGTTTGTATTTTCATTAGTAACAATCTTTGTTTTCTTTCAATTTCTTTTTTGCGTCGAATTAAAACTTTTTGTTTAAATTTTTATTTAGTGTCATTCAACAGCAATTGTTGACGTTATTTACGTTAAAATCATGCGTAGACGCAGCTGTAAAAAATATCTTAAGATATTTGTGTCTGATAAACTTTATCCGTTACACGTGTGTGTTAAAACTATCTAGAGGTATGTAGTTTAGAAATTAGATAAGATTCTGAAACGTGTTATGTGTTTGTTTACTTATACCGTTAATTCTATAGGGACCACTTGCTTCTAGGCCTTTTGAAATCCCTGCCAAGTGTACCGCCGGGAATAGATGCAGTGAATGAAATAAATAGGACAAACCGAACATAATATGATGCACAACCCAGTTTGATTATATCATTTACTATGGAAAATCCAGTAGATTTATTTATAGTGACGAAAGTGGATTTCTCAGTATTTGCTTTCAATGTGCATAAAATCAACAGTTCATTGTTATTCAAGTGTTAGAACAAGCTTGAATCATCATATAAGAATTAACATGGGAGGTTTCGAAAAATTACATTTGTCATTTTATTTGTACATAGAACTTGAATTGTTTTTATTATAAAGTGCATCTTGCAAAAAATGCGAGGATACGAAAGTCATGCGACACCTACGCGAGGCCCCAACGAATTCGCTCATCGGTGTATTTATAGACAAACAGGATATATTAACAGTGCGTTGACATCGGGACACAGGTGCCAGATCCATTTTTATTTTAAGATATACAATTAGCAATTACTTAAAATCAATCTTAAATAAATTACTACAGAATACATTGTCCTCAATCCTAATGTACTACAAGTACAAACACACATATCTACATACGCACTTACATATTTTTAGCCAATCGTCCTCATTTAGCAAGCGTATCAATATAATTTTCAATCTTTTCGTATGTGTCATGTCCATTATAATAATCTATTATCAACTTCATATCCATTTGTTTGGACAATGCTGTCTTATGTTGTGATGATTTGATTTGTAGGATAAAATCATTAGTAGAATATAATTATAACAACATAGAAACCGTTAAGAACATCCACTTTTTTATAATTCGCATATTTTATAGTTGTATTAAATTTATCACACGCTAGTAACCTATTACGTTCGGATAACAGCGGTTTTATCGGTGTTTCGTCCGCGCTCTGTCACTGGGCGGGCGGTGCGCGTCCTTGACTCGGTCCGGTCGTTGACACCGGCGCTGCGGGGGACGGCCCTACATTATGCACACGCGACTACCTTCGCTCCCTTCTGATCGTTCAAGACGTGCTTTGGCGCCGCAGACACGCGTCACACACGCGGCACCCAGAGGGCTTTCGAACGAAAAATAAACGCAGCGACTTTTATCCGCACCTTCATATCGACTTTGATGCCTAGCAACAATCAAACGTTGTTTTGAGTAGGCCGGTCGTTTCATTTGGCTTTTATTTGTGGCCATAAAGTTTCAGTTGACAACCAGACAAAGTCTGTCGCTCATGTATTTTAATTGACATTTTATACTGATACTTCATTAATAAATTAAAATTTTCATTAGTTATATAATCATTTTTACGATTACGCAATCGTATTGTTGTTTACCAACAGTTGATTCAAATCCATACGATTCTATCTGATTCAAAATCCAAGCAATTTACTTTTTTGAAAAACTACACATAACCTACCCTAGTACCAGTAAACAAAAACAAAATCGGCCGCTAATGTCCATGTTCATTGACGTTCACTTCCATAGACAAGGATTTCCCGAGGCGAACCTCATCCCAGAGGAAATTAGCTTCTTATGTTTCACGCGTTTCCTCCGCCTGCGGACAATTGAATCTTCCCAACGCAAATTAATATTTTTTGCGACACTCCGATTGCCCGATGCAATTTCCCAACGTCTGGCCTCATCCAATGCTTCGTGAATCAAATGTTGCTCAGTCATCCTCCGTACAGTTTTTTCACACAAACGTCTAACCTACATCTGTATAACGGACTCTGATCGGTTAGCGATTTCAAATTAAACTAAAAGCTTTACAATTACTGTGGTTTAGCACTAACTCAACCGTATATTTCTCACGTGTACGACAAGGAACAAAAGCTTTTTAAGTATTTACCACCTATTTCGAAGAATTTACTTTTCGGCGGTATACCTCTATAATCCAAGAAATATTAAACGCTCAGCGTAATATTTCCAGTTCAGTAAATTGTACCAAGTCAAACACCATAAAAGTGTGTGAGTGGAACTTTCTGTTGACAGATAAGTTTATGACTCGCCCGAACTTGGTGTAAGCAGCTAGGTGTCGAACAATAGAAATAAAACTGTCGGTACTTAATTGTTGTTAGTCTCACGCAACTCGCCGTGTTTTATTATTTTTGGTAAGATCATAACTTTGACGGTTCTCGTTCGATTGTCTCTGGGTGAAGCCAATGAGTTTCACGACCCCCTTTCCGACGTCGCATTCGACGCCAATGTATTTGATCAATGCTTGTTACAACGTTGGTACGTTCCTTGTTTTATGATTCATAAATTTTTTTTTTTGGTTCGTGACCCGTCTCAAATACCAGAATAACCATACGATAATCGATTCAGTGCGCATGTTACGTGTTTCAGGGACCCCATAAACCTGTGTTTCCGCACTGCGCCTATTATAACTGTTTTACGACTGTCGACTAGGTATCCTCGGCGCATGCACGTATATTTCCACGGAGGGTTTTCGAGTATACCCAATGTCTCGATGCTAAACGTGTAACGGTATAATCGTTCTCGTTTTATAGGGTTATATTTGGGGTAATTGAGCCCCGCCGCGCCGCTCCTACCCTCGGAAATGCTTCGGCTAATGTTGCCACTTTAACATGTTGCAATACATACTTGTGCGACCAATAACAGCATTAATACCACTGATTTTATGGAATAAAACAAACTAAGCTAAGACGAGTGGCTTTTGATTACGCTTGACTGCCTGCTGGCAATAATTCTATTTAATATTTGAAATAGGAATTTCGAATTTCTAACCCTTTGTCGGCGATTTGTGGGCGTGTAAACGTCTACCTCTATTTATCGCGAATAGATCGGGCTATAATGGCTGTTACAGGCCGACAGTGGTACTTGTTTGACCGTTCGCGCACTATATCAAAGTGATTGCTGAAACATTAGGTCGGACCGCGGTCAGGTCGCCCTCGTCTAGACGTCTACTAATTTTGACTCAACCTCCTGTCGATATTTAGTTAATCCTGCCAATTGATATTCTGTTTCTTTATTATATCTACTGAATTACTTGTAACCTTATATTTATTTTACGAGACTAGTTTTTTTTTGTTGAGAAATATTCCGACGCTACTGTATCGCTATATCTGAAAGACACATTCTTCATCATTCACTGAAATTATATCCCTAATATCATGTAGTGTAGAGGTTAAGGAAGCCGGGTAGCTATTCGTGGAATGCGTATTCGGTAAGGCCTGTTACATACGCGAAACAAACGGTAGGGATTACGCACATCGCATTAGCATATAATGGTGTTATTTGCATTCGGCCACTGAGGCTTATTTTACGCCCGTTTATTTTTCAGAAATCCAACCCGTTCACTGCAGCACAGTAATTTATGCAAAATACCGCACATGATTGGACGGCGGCGGACCCCTTTTTGCCTTTTTAAACCTCCTCGTTTATAGTTTGCTGTAATATGTTCTGACCTGACGAATTATGTGGTCGCTCGGGCAATTTTTCAGATCGATGTCGGTACATGTTGTTCCTTTAATTTACTCGTCTCGTTGCCAACCACACATTTCCTTGTTCAATTTCCTTCCTTGTTTGAATCGAAGTTTGGTCTTTAATAATTCTAAATATTTAATATAAGTTATAGCACAATCAATATTTTGTTAAGAAGTTTCCTTATGACAAATATCCTTTCTGTGATCAGGAAAATATTAGTAGTGAATGAACCCGAAAAGCTCAAGAATTTAAGTTGGAACCCAATGCCATCTCGAATATCGGAGATGGTTCTAGCTGTGTGCGCTCGACACGCGGGCCGGGAAAGAATTTCAATAAGTTGTTTTCATTTGCAAATTGCGCGCCGCGGCGACACCTAATGGAATAGGAATCTAGGGAGCCGCGTGCCGGCCGTCGCACCAGTTCCGCTTATTGGATTATAAAGAGCTCTTTCGATGCGTTCACGCTTGCTCCGATTTTTTCGACCCGCTAATGCGATTTGCGATTTGTTTTCAAGAAAATGAACAAGGTTATACCCCGATCCGTCGCCCGCTCCTTGCTTACATTCCCTTAATGTTTACTCTATTAATTTTAAGACCGTGGCGGCGACGCTGTCGTTCTCCGATGAAGAAGGATCTTTGTCAGGAGGTGCGCTGGTGAAAAATGCGAGAACGTTATTAGCAACCCGGGGATGAATTGGTATGCCGCGGGCATGTTCCGTTCGACCGTCATTATTCATTTATTCATGGGGCTCCCGTACTAAGGGCCAACGAGAATTTACTATGTATTATAGTTAATTGTGTGCTAAGTAACAAAACTTATTCTTTAGCCTGTTCTGTCACCTTGGGTGGCTAACGCTTATGTTAACATGTCATCATGTCTCTTATTAGGCTGTAAAATAGTTAGTACAGTTGCTGAATACGTCTAGATCAAAAATTATTGTTTGTTTGATGTTGTTTCAGTTAAATAGTTTATACTAGGTACATCAGATAATTCTTCTGTCCAAGTGTCAATGACACTTAATATCATATGACATATGCATTACCCTTGATAGAAACCTGAACTCCCAAAAATTTACATAACTCATTATGCAAGACGCATCTATACCTTTGTTTACCTTAAATAATGATGAGAACAAACCAATACATTTGTTGAGCATTATGCAAATACGTAACGGTACTGGTCGTGCCAAGGAACGCGGAAGCATGTTTTCCAATAAAGCGAGCAATAAACGCATACTCGTGGCCACCATCGATGTATGTACGCTGCTCGTGGACACATTCCAACTGACCATACAAAAGGTGGACCTAAACTCAAGCAATGGCGAACGCAGTTTGAAGAATTTCGCACCAAAAACTTCAGTAATTACCAATTAGCTGCTGCAGAAACAAACGCATTTTATTGTAAAGCGCTCTAATTGGGAACTTGCGGTGTAATTACGAACACGCGGCCCAACCCCTCTTATTGTTTAGCTACGCGGAGGGCCGCTCTTTTCGCGGTGGGTCCCCTTAACACCTTAAAATTCGTGAGGTTTTGAGGTCGATACGATAAACTTTTATTATGAAGGTTTCCTCATATCAAACTATCAATGGTAGTTTAAGAGCCTGAATTTATGACTCTTGTATGGCAACAGGCTCACTTCCTATACCATAAATTGTATTATTTACATCATTCCCTTTTCGGAAAAGTACCACGACGTCTGTTATTTTAGGTGCTTTGTCGATATCCAAAGAAACAGTGTATATCACAAAATTGCTCAAACCTTTTCAGAAAACAAAATACGAATGTTACCAATGTTATAAGGGTAGAAACTTTGTTTTGTTTGTTGAGGTAATCTCGATAACTGCTCAATTGTTTTCGATAGTTCTTTCACAGTTGCCAACTTGTGTCGTTTCGTTCCCTTCCCTCTGAACACTGGGCGCGACAAGTTTTTGTTCACGTTTGTGTCATATCTGTGAACGATCTGCAAACATTGGTTGGGCAATATAATGTTAAGTTATAATTTGTAACTTTTTCTGGATTACTGTAATTGTATCTTCTTGTAACTAATGTATTTAAACTAGCCTAATAAGCTTCAACGTTTACCAAAGAAAAGCACTTCTAAATGCAATTTATATTTCATAGAATAAATGTGACGATATCGGAGGGCGCTCGTAAACATGTCGTCAATAAAGTCTTGGAAGTGACCCGTGCTCGCCCCCGGCACGACATTGTTCCCGGTTTATAAAATTACCCCGTTAAAGGAGTGAGCCGCTCAAAGGGGCTCCTCGGTACATGCTTTAGATGTACGGCTGTTGCTAACTACATATATGTATTCGGAAGTTGAAGATTTCCCCACAATTCTTAGGGTTAAACGTCCCGACCCATTGAACAAGCTTCAAAATTTTGGTTTGTAGTAGTTCGGATTTTGGTTGTATTGGTTACCGTTATGTTAAAACATTCGCGTCATTTAGATGACATTTGCGATGGAGATAAAAGCCTTAATTTTACAAAATCAGTGACGTTTTCTACACATTGAAATATTTAAATGAAAGATAGTATCTAAAATATATAAACGGTTAAAAATAATTTCAAACTTCCCGTTTAGGAGCGGCTGTCTTATCAAATTCTATCACGTCATCATGATGTATGTCGCCATCATCAGTTTTATCATTTCTCCTGAATACTCGAGTCGGTGCGAGCTTAACGGTTCCAAATTATGTGTGAAGGCTTTATTTGTCGTGTGATGTGTGTAAACCGGCAACGTGTGGGCCCGATAAGTATTCAATACACGTCTCGACATAAATTAACCAACAGGTGTGTTCTCCCTGAAATGAACATAAATAAAAAACAGATCAAGCGCGAAATGGCAACATTCGCAATAAAGGTTCCAATGCTGTACGACTTTATACAACCTTACCTTTTGAAACGTGTTCTGCGGGAAGCTACAATCGACTATTTCATTTCCAACCCATTAAAATGCTGATCTAAATGTATTTATTTCTTTATCCGTAGTTAAATTAACAACAACATTAAACAACCTTTCAGGGCTTTTAACACAGACTGTTTTTTCACGATTTATGTTATTGAACCCTAAAAACAGATGAGAAGTGCTAAACGTCGCGCGCTCCGTACCTTTATTTATATTTAGTGCCTTTATTTATACCCGGTTCGGTGTATGCTAATGTTCCGAAACGGGATGTAGACAGACAGAAATAGCTTCTTACTTGTCACGACAATTCGCCCTTAAAGCAGCTTCAGTGAGCCTGTACGGCTGTACCGTTATACTGAGTTATTTTAGAGTGTTCAGACTACAACTAAAATTACTCGGTGATTTTGTAGTTGTAATCGTAATAAATGTAAGAAGTTTCAGGAAACGTTGGACCTCGTCTCACCGCTGGCTAGGCTAACTGGCGCAAAGTTTTGCTAAGAGAGAAAAATTGCGTAGTTTTAATCAAATTAAAACTTGCTTTGGGTAGTACTATCAAAGTGGACTTTACTTTGAGCTTTTTTATAAAAGTATAACCAAAACAACTATCGCCATGATCAGGGCATCGAGTTTGATCAGTTCTTCTACATATCGTTCGATAAAAAGTACCTGCTGTTTTACTCGTCGAACATCTGCAAAAATACCAAATTCTCGACTGTTGCTAGATTTATAATCAACAATTGAAGCAGCAAGTTATCCATTTTAATATGCAAAAAACAATCGCAGCGCAGTGCGCACAGCTCTGTAACTTCATCTAATACTTCTCCGTGGCCTATTTCTGAGCGGATATAAGAATGCATTTTAAAGGACGCTTCCATAAACTGTTAGAAGTGCCACGAGTGACGTCGGAGACTTTCGCGGAGACGTTTGCGTGACATTTACGACGAGTGCTAATTGTCGCTCGACGGTTGCGGTTGTTAGGGGACCAGACCTGTATCGAGTGTACTTTGCCGTGGATTTCTCTTGTCTGCATCTGATTTGAGCCGATGCAACTTTCGCTCCAGACACGATCTGGTTTTAACGACGTTGTCTCGCAGCCGACTGCATTTCTTCCTTTAAATTCCTGGTACATTGTTTTGCTGTAAATACTTTTATCGTGAACGTGATACTTATGTGGAAGCCGTCATTTTTTGACGTCGATCTAATCAAAGCTTGCAATCAATATGATAACAATTGACTTATTTATTTTTGGCATGATTCATTTCACGAGTTACTTTTTATCATGATGCCTTTGTAAGCTCTGTTTGTTGTGTTGATTAGGCATATTGTTGTCATAATATAAATATTAAGGCACGCATACAAATGTGAACTTCGATCAAATATGTAGCTACTGCTCAATCCAAACGTTTCGTCAGACGTTGCCCAATTGGCCCAGAATGCAGTAACTGCGACACCTGTGTCGTCCGTTTGTCGGGCAAACTGATCCGTGGGCGTACGTGTGCCAACAACAAACAACGACACTAACCATTTACGAATGAAAACATTATCAACGTCGAAAGATAACATGGGAAATATTTTCTGATCATTAGCATGCAAGTTACAGACTGCAATGTAATATCAAAAGTAAATTATTGCTAATACACGCATAAACAATCGAATATTCATTGAATATTTATTCCGTTTGAATTACTCATTAATTCTTCTGTGTTATTTATCTCTGCGGGTTCTAATTATAATCCGATCGGCATTTATTTTTTCATCCTACATTTGATATCCGTAATTAGTTCCTGTATGTTAATAGAGTAAAAAATACAATATTGTGTTTAAAGGCCACGGTTACGGCTCATAGGTCTCACGCCAGGCTACCTGGATCACTTTAGTGTTTAGATATTTTAATTCGATGCAAAGTTTATAAATAATCCAGTTCTGGCGCGCTTTTAGTTACTAAAGGAACTCGCTACTACAACCTGCCTGTCCGGTGTTATTTCTGGCTGAATTTATCTTGGGTTGCTCTAGCAACATGTCATACATCTTGTTAAATTTGTTTCTTATTGTGTTTTTATAATGGCCCTTTTTGTTTACGCACAACAAACCTTCTTAAAAGAATTGCTTATCATTTTATCGCCGCTGAATAAAGTATCTTTAATCGGAACATTCCAATTCGGACACTTTAGTTGTACAAAAAGAATTTCAATATAAATCTCGGTCGTTTGTTACAAAATGTTAGATTGTTTGTATTACAAAAGTAGCTATTTAACGGATCGTTTTACGATCACCCGGTTTTATACTTAAATGGATTTTTATAATTGGAATAGCGGAGGCCTACGGCTGTCGATAGTTAACACAAACCGGAGATATTTAGTACTTAGTTTTCCCAAGTTTTCCAAGTTTGCGATGATATTGTGTTCGTGCGAAGTTCGCGCCGGGTCGCCCACGGCGTCTCCTGCGGTAACGTTTTCTTTCCCACAATCTTTGCTTGCGATAATTTAAAAGGTGTTTGCATACCATCGGAACGGCAGAGGGTGCCCTGCGCCTCCACCCTCATACTCACAACAACCATGTGCTTCTAATTATCAATATTATTAATTATATCACGTGCAATTGTTAATAAAACTGCGTCGTTAAAGTTGCATTAATTCGCATCTTTATCTTAACATCTATATCAAAATCAAGAAATACCTTAAATAGTAAATGTTTTTTACAAGTAACTTGCAAATTGATAAATAATTTTGTGTCAATTTAAAATGTATTAATAATATCATCACATCTTGTTGTAACTTGATTCATTCACATCGGATGTTATAAATTATTTCTTTCTGTCTACAAGCGAATAATTTGCTTTAAATAAATCATGCATAAGTAAACATAACGTCCACTTATGAAAATGTGCCAGAAGAATTTCAACAAATAAATTCAATAAAGATTTCAGCTTTCTTTGATAAAAAGCTATAACCATCATTTAGGAACAATATTTTAAAATTATTTATTTTGTCATAATAATAATTTAGTCAATAAAGCGTATTATATGAACATAGTTGTTCTTGTTATGTGTGAAAATAATCGGCAAAGATATTGGGAAACTGGCTTTGGTCCATTGGTAAGTAGAGCCCACGCGTGACCAAATGACATTTTTCTAACAAAGATCACCGGCCATTCTGATTTGATCACCTAAATTGATTGACTTTACTACAGTATGTAAAATGTGGTTATGTAAAATTGTAGAATATTTTTTGACGTACAATTTAGAACAAATGCGCATGACTCCGTCCCACCATGAATTCATGATTATCTGGAACATGATCTCGTCCACTAATCTATACGAAATTCAAATTTAATACAGTATCGTATAAAAAGAGTTAATATTCAAACTGATGAATAAACCATCCATGCATGGTACTCATGCTAACGAAATGCTATGCATTCGATGTTTGACCTTTGACATAAATTTAATAAAATGCATTAGGAGGAGAGCTTGAACCAATATTCAATACATTCGCATAATTAAACAGGCCGTACAGTGAGCGCGCGACAAAGCGTGTCCACGTAACAATTCCAGTAATAACTTTCTCATTGTCGCAGGCCAGGACTAGCCCTCGCATAAGTTTATATTATAATGGAACCAATATACGCTGTGTACCGAGTGTATGCGGGCGCGTCGCTGCCTACATAAATCTCTAGTGATAAATTAGACAATTCCATAAGATAGGGTGCACGCGCCGCCCTACGGGCCACATGCAGAGAGGTCGTTGGGATAATCGACGGGACTCATGCAATTTGGCATAGTATTTATCGTCCCACGTGTGTATACGCGCTTTTATGTTACCGGTCAATGTTTTGTTGTATAAACTTTACGAGCTGTAACGTTTACAAAAGGTTGACGGTGATGAATTGATGTTTGAGCGGTTTTCTATTTTATTGTTGTTGCGATACGTACTTTCGTCACTAATGCTTGTCTTGTTGCGTCGTCAAAGCGACGTCATCTAGTGTGACGTGATTTATTATTTTGTTATGCAAACCACATGCTGTACGTATATCGTCACATTAAGTAAACAGCTAGATATGAATTATGATCAACTTGCTAGACTAGATAGATTGTCAGATTCAAAATTCCTTCATCAAAATATCTTACATTGTGCTGAATGTACTTAGTTTTATATACTCTTCACTTACGTATTATCGTTGAAGGGTAGCCATCTAAGCACTTGTTTTTAAAGTCTGAGTGAGAGTCAACAGTCCCCATTCGAAATGTCAGAGTTTAAAGACACTCCTTAAAGATAAGAGAGAAAGTTTTATGTCTTGTTTGGGTTCTCTATCGCTGAAATAAGTCATGTTATCAAAAATATTCTAGTCTGAGCCGACATCATGCATATTTACGACAGTCCCATAGCCCAGGGAATTTTATATCGAGACAAAAACACCGACGGGGACCTAAATAAACAAAAATTACATCACAACGCGTTCGGATGATTCACGGCGCGCAACGTAGCAAAACATCAATTTACCGTGAAAAAAAATCTTTCACAGCAAAGCTGACCCGGAATAATAGCAGCTATATAGACAGTAGACGTCATTATGGTGCTCGGTACGTCAAAACACGCCAATGTTGACGACCCCGATGACTTGCATGATTCGCCTGGCCATCTCATATCGATCCCGCTTCGCCCGCCAACTCACTTCACAGTTTTATACGTCACATAAAAACCTGCGTATTAATAACATTATTTTAATTGTTTCAGGTAAGAAACGGCAGATCCTGTATCTATGATGCTGACATGTAACTATGAGAATTGAACATTATTCCAACATCAGATTCTTATGTAAAGTATCATGTCAGTTTTGATAATAGATTATTTACGTAATAAATACACGAGTGTCCCTCGTAAAGGACAATAGAAGCTACTCGATTTTATTAAGCCAATTATCATAAATCAGTAATGAACCACATGGATACGTCATAGGCGTATTTGACCGGTATCGATTCAAATTTAAAATTAGGCCGATGTTTGTTGCCAGCCAATGACTAACACGGTTCTGAAGTTCAGCATTCATCTCAGAAGTGTGATCTTTAAATAGATTTCATAAAGGTCGTAGAACAATATATTGTATTTACATAGGCTGAATACCTATATAAATACAAATAAAAAAGCTCTTGCATTCTCTCTTTTACGACTTCCCATTTACTCAAAGTGCCTCCAAAAGTTGTACAATGTATAAGCAACCTCTGTTTTCGTGTTTTAAATTATGATTGTATCGATTAGCTTCGTCATGTCAGATTATTTTGGCTGCTGCTGTCACGTGGCGCACCGCTGCTAGATATTTCAATCAGCCGGTCAAGGAACTATTACATCGCCACCGCGGCACCATTATCTTGGCCCGGAGATTGATGGCCCAATATTGCGATGGACTCCGATACCTACATATACAACGCTTTACATATACAGAAGCATAATAAAACTAGCGATACCAACCGCGTAATGTATGTCAATAAA
Organism: Spodoptera littoralis; assembly: GCA_902850265.1. NCBI lineage: Eukaryota > Metazoa > Arthropoda > Insecta > Lepidoptera > Noctuidae > Spodoptera > Spodoptera littoralis. The sequence continues at coordinate 10,665,607 of LR824545.2, forward strand.
AATATGTTTTTGTTTATCTCCGTCTGTTATGTCCGGCGCGGCGCTAGACTATTTATAGAAAGCAGTAAAACATTCTAAATCAAACTAATTTCATTAAGACTTTTATGTTTTTATTTCGAATCATAAATCGCTTTAGTACCGATCTTAACGTTTATCCAGTCGAGTTTTGATTCTTGTGCAAATTTATAGTCATTGCCCTCTTCATGGTGTGTGGCGTTTGTTTGTGCCCCGTCTGATGCTTATTGACAATTTGATTTGCTCGTATTGCAAAGAAACTGGTTTTGTCTTCTCTGGGTATTTCCTCGCGTGATATTTTGTTGTTCCGTTTCATTACACCATAATTTAAAGATAAATTGCTGATATCAATCTCCAGACTTCGGTTTTCAACATGCCCCTCACCAATCGCTTTAATGCTTGCTAGGATATTCATCGTGATCACTGCCTCATATAGCATTGTGCTTGGAGACAATACTAGAACCAATTTGCATTGAAAACGATTTGTGCTCGAGATATTCTCAGAAATCATGAAGTGTGATGTCATCAATCAGTTAAAATAAATAAAATTGCATTGCTGGTACGACAAATTCGGCTCTCTATTCGAATAAAATTGATGGGAAGGCCAATATCGTAATGCGAAACACGGGCGTACACTATCGAACGACTATTTTGAGACCGTATCGGAACCCCGATCTATTTGATGGACTCGGTAGCGTGGTGAGGAATAAAACCCCCTATGCATTGGACGCTAATCATGTTATGTGATCTAACTTTAGTGTTTTGAGTAATTGGGAATTCCCGAAATACTTTCTAGACTTGTTTGTTAATAACACACGTCTGTCCCAACCGTTATACATATGAACATCATCAATTTACTTACACTGAAAAATCACTTATTGCTTCAATGGATTGATGAAGTAAGTTTAACGTTTCACTAGGCATAATTTCCAAGATAGGACGAGCGTATAATTTATAAACACAATCGGTTACAATTGCTACTTATCTCGACCCAGACGAGTGTACGTTACACTTTATAAAAATGTATATTTGCAATATGCTATTTGAATTTCAAAACGTCATAATGTAGTTAGCGGTAAAGGTGGAACAATAAAAGTGCGCGCGCGCCTGCCCGAGACGCTGGCGCCTCAACGCTCCAGTTGCCGCGTCTGCGCATCCAGCTAGCAGACCAGATACATGATTATACAGGGGTTACCACAAGCTTTTTGCATGTTAAGCCAGACACATTATTATGTTGTTGTTATGACTGCCTTGCATACAGACATGCAATTACCCGTCATTTTAAATTGAAAGACAATTTTATTTATTCATTGGAAAAATGTATGTTAGACATCGTTGGTTATTTTAAGTATGCATACGCCGGACCACCTGAGTTACGTATGAGTAGTTGTTAGTTTACAATCATTTTCCGTTTCAATTTTAAAGCTTAGTAACAGCACATTCTCGGAAAGTTAAGTCATCCTTGTTTAAAATACGATCTATTTTCGCAAAAGTTTTGTTGTTAAATAATTCTTCGACGATCGCCAGCAACTCACGTGAGTCATACTTTTACTCTAAAAATACGCACCAAATTAGTTTAAAATAGAAGTCCTCTCTGAGCGCTCCACTCGCAAATCTAAATAAAGAATTATCAGTTTAACGCCTGCCCTACTCATGTGGTGTGCCCGATGACGGCGACTATTTGTTTTCGCTAATTATCGTTCCTGCGACTGCGCGCCGCGTGAAATTACTGCCATGATGACCTACCTAAAAAATGTAAGACAATTTATGTACAACTAAAGAAACGTCCCTTCCGCTTTGTTTCACGCTGTTACTAACTTAATATTTTATCAAGAAAAAAGTTGTTTTTGTAAGCAGATGACTAACCTTACCTATTGCACAATATCTCGTAATATCATGTATGTACAAGACTTATAAAACGGAACCTCGCTTTGAGTGCATATCTTGCTACTGTTGTTGACGTAATTATCATCATTATTAAATGATATACCCAATATTATTTAATCTTATCTAACTGTTCATTACACCTGTGAGATTAACTGTACGTAACATCTTTCATTTCTATTTGTATTACTATATCCGTTATCTCATGTCGACAATTTCCTCAGATGACCCTTACTACTGCTCGCCGGATGAACAACCTGACGGACATTCCTAGTCGAACACGGAACAATAATAAACGTGTGCTATTGCTGAAACAAATCGAGTCTCATGTGTTTACGTCTCACATTTTTCGTAACAATGTATTTTTGTTTCTCTTGACCGCATTACTGATTTAATGGACTGGACACTGGAAAAAGATCGAGTCTGTCAAAACTTTATCTGTAACAAAATAATCTTCTGTAAGTCTTCTCGGCCTCGAAACAAGGCATCCTTCAAATTAAGTGAGTGTTAACGCGAGAGTTTACAATCTGCCAAGTTCCCACTTGTTAGTCGAGTTGGTAAACAGTTGACACGATTCGCGCAGCCAAGTTCCGCCCCCTTATGCACATTTTTGGTCTTGAAATGTCACCAATGGAAACTTTCACGTAAGTATCCTTCCGCTGTCGAGTTCGATGTGGACGTGACACTGAGAGTGTTTTCATACACATTACGGTTCATTTGCTAAATGTGTTGCGGTACAACAAACGAATGTGAATTAATTAACGGTCCTCGTTAGACATCCGCCGACTCTATAAAAACTTAAATGATTTGACAGCTCGCCGAATCGCAGTTTTCGGAATCGATCCCCGAAAACCCTCATCATCTTCGAATAATTTATAATTAGACAAAGGTGCGCGCCAATTTCAAAGGCATTGTAAGATACGCGACGGGTCATGAAGAGGGCACAGGTCGGCTAGCGACCTTGCGGGTGTATTCTGAGCGGCCGCGAGAGCTATTTCGGCGCGTCGACATCGATCCAAGCCACCTAACTGGAGCAGCCTCATTGGCACCTGAGATGCATCAAACTACATCAACGATTGCGAGATCGACATCTTCTAAGTGCGTCAATTCTACTCATTCTGACTGAATTGAAAATGAACAAATTATTGTGATTCGTATTGTTTTCTATCTTAAGAAAAGTAAGTAGCGTGAAACTGGTAATAATGCTTAGTAATAATGGAACACTCGTTTATTTTTGGCGCGATCGTAGTATGACTATGAACCCGGTAACAGAGTGTCGCGGTGACATTTAATTATACCTACGATTACGTACGTCAACAGTCTGGTCGCGAATGTGGACGGTAATCATACCGTTTGCTTAACTACTACACATGATCGAGCATGCAGTACTGTTATACACATAAATTGTATGATGAAACGTCTTGTTGCTAACCTAATACGTCTGTGTTTAAAGTTTTAAACACGTAATTAAACAAACCGTAGAAGTAACCGCTAGGTGTGACAATAAGTCTGATCTATTGTTATGTTGTATTGAGTATATAATCACCTATCACATTATGCCTGCATGTTGTAAGGCGTGTTGTCGTCTTATTAGGTGTAAAGGAAAAATTGCTTCAATGTTGCATTTGTGGGGTGCATTGCTCGTAGTTATCGACTAGGCACAATACCTGAGCGCAATTGTGCGGTCAACGTTCCCAGGCTCCTCGTCTAAGCTCATCAACGTAACTAAATTACGATAAGATAGTATGACATTGGCCAAATTTCTCTCGTTCACTTGAGCGGTTCGTTGGCTCAAGGTGACCGGCGGGTGCGTTGACATTCAGACGCCTTTATCAGAACACCCGAGTTCACGACGCGCCTATGTTTATTAGCGGCCCGCTTGCCGACTGCTGTCGATTCGAAACAAACCACCCCAATCTACGATAAATCGCAACACTTCACAGCTATTCGCCTCTAATCAAATTCAATTACAACCTTAAAAAACCAGAATGGTACAAAAACGTATTTTTTATCTTATAATTAGATATATTAGAATGTTAGCTTTACATTGACACAAAATGTCTAATGCACTCAAAACTCTGATCTAGTTATGCAATTTGGCGACTATCCGACTCTCAATATGAACGCGAATGCGTCACAGAAGAATTTATCGTCATTGGTTTTACTCTGAATACATTACATAATTATGTGATAATATTATGCATACCTAGTAACCAACTGCAGCATATTTGTGTTACTATTTTAGTGCACGGCCTGAAGGCCGGTTGCACTGTGGCATCCGTCACTGCGGAATTCACCATCGTCTTGCCTGCAGCCAATCTGTCGGCTAATAGCTCGAATTGTACGGTGCACTGCGAACCGGTGGATTTATTGACCGATATAGCCCTCGTTCGATTACACGCCAAAGGGTGGACGACCCCATTCGGGAGACAAGACTTAGATGACCCAATCTTGTTATAATACGAATTATTGATTCGACTGCCCATTGTCGAATCCGAGGATACCTGCTTGATTATGTCTCGCTAATCCAATACATTTTCAACCGTTTCTAGTTGAAACGCTGAGTTTCTTATACCCGAATTAAAGCATTAGGTCTTTCTCGTGTTTATCGAGAACGTGGTTCGATTTCGCGTCGTAAATCGCGGCTGTCTGCGACTCAATTGCGAACTAACAGAGGCAATGATTGAGTGCAGCAAAGAACTCTATTAAACCCGAGATGGTATCTCAATGCTGTCACGTGATCCGATCGCCTGCGACCTATACGAATCGCTGCACGATTCTGTATGCTCATGGCATTCAGTCTCCATTGCTATTGCAAGTGGGATTTGAATAGCTTATTTGCAAACATCTCACTAAATAAAACAAGTTCCCAAATACACTGATACTGTCAACTTGATTTAGATAAAAATAAAAAAAAATATAATATAATGATTTAGATATCATTATGGAAATGACACGATTTCTACACGTTCGTGTTGGTTTCATTATGATTCCCACGTGCAGCAGCCTATAAATATATTGTCAGTTGTGAAGTTTATTGTTGTTTACGTCCTTGTTTTTTTCGCTCTCGAACCCTGCGGAGAGTGGACGTGTCACAGTCGTACCTAAATTATCTATAAAAGTTGCAAGCGATAATAGTGTTTACTACTAATGTATCAGTGCTCAATCTCATGTGAATCTATCGATAGAAATTAAATAAATAATAAGTAAACAGTATACTGCATAAACGTGCGGGGTGACCGCACACCTCACCTCTGCGATAAGAGACAGTCAACATAATTGTCGTCCTTGTCTAACACAGTTCATCACGGCCCTACTCAACTGAAGCGACGGCTACGTTACTACCGTCATAATGAATTGTGAAGCTTGTAACACCGACATCAAAAATGATGACAATGTCAAATGTGTTCGTTGTAAAAAACAATATCACACATTATGCGTAAATTTTTCCCAAGACGATGTGAAAGATAAACAAACGTCGAGTAACTGGTTGTGTCCGCATTGTCGCAGTAAACAACCAAGAGGTGATAACTCCGGTACACCAGTGCGCCCTTCAACACCCACCTCAATAGCTGATATTACTTTCAACGTTACCCGCCGTAAGATCGGCCAAACTAGGCCAGAACCACCACAATTTACTGGCCTGTCTGCTGAGACCTGGCGCATGGAGATACGCGAAATAATACGTGAAGAACTGCGTGATGCCTTGCGGGAAGCTGTGGGTGCATTGACATCGGGGCTAGTTGCAAACCTTAATGAAATGAAGGAGGAAATGAATGAATTTAAGTTGTCAATGAATTTTATTAATGGCGAGTTTGAGAAGCTCAAACACGAATTTAATATCCACCGTAATGAAATGAGTCATATGCGAAAACAGGACGATACTCTGCACCTGGAACTCGTTGACACCAAGAGGAAATATGAACAAATCGATTATTTATTACGTGCCAACAACCTTGAAATACAGTGTATCCCGGAGAAGAAATCCGAAAATCTCATAAGCATCGTCAAACAACTTGGCCGCACCGTAGATGTCACGTTGAACGAGGGTGACATACAATACTGCTCCAGAGTGGCGAAGTTGAAACCGGATTCTACCCGTCCACGTTCTATATTAATCAAATTCAACAATTCTCGCCTCCGTGATGCCGTGTTGGCGGCAGTGGCTACATACAATAAAACCCATGCGCAGGATAAGCTAAACACCCATGATTTGGGTTTTACTTCTATTGGAAAGTCACCTGTATTTGTTGTGGAAAACTTATCGCCAGAAAACAAAAACTTACATGCCGCGGCCCGTATTCGAGCGAAAGAGTTGAAATATAAGTTTATTTGGGTACGAGGAGGTCGTATTTATATGAGACAAAACGAGACCGCCGGTAAGATATGGATTCGCAATCTCGATATGTTAAACAAACTTACCTAATGTCATTAACAAACATTGTAATATACATTTTTTATTTTTATTTTTAGACATATGGTTGCAATGTGCCTGTGTGTTAATAAGTACCTACATTCCCTCCGATATTAATAATCGATAATCCTTTGTACGGTAAATGTATAAAACTCAGTCCAAAAAGTTTTCATGTTTATTATCGTATTGATGTTTGTGAGACCTGTTTTGTTTGCGTAAGTACCTCATCATTGTTTCATTTTTTGTATGCATTTATAGTCAAGGTTAGGGTTCGGTGTTGCAGTTTAAATTGTCTTGATACACTTTATTGTTTACATAATAATAATATCATGCTTAGGTATGTTTTACAATGTATAAATTTATGCTCGACACGTATTTTTCTATCTGTTTTTGTTATTATGTTTTTTTTGTTACCCTATTCTAATTACCTACTTGTCAAGCGAGTGTGGTCAGTCATGCAGTGGCGTATGTGTGCATTTATTGTAGTGCAATGGAGAATATTCAAATTACATTATTGTGTATACTTGAATGGGTGTATGTTGCGTTCTGTCGCGTTGTTGGTGGCTTGGATTATGTCTGTACTCCTATGTAATCCTTGTCAGTCGCGGTTGGTTAGACTATGCTTAACACAAAATTAAGTTTATACTATCAAAATGTGCGTGGTCTGAGGACGAAAGTATTGTACACATTTAATAATGTTTTGCGTTGTAATTATGACATTTTGCTTTTTACTGAGACATGGTTGCAGGGTGATATCCTGGACGCGGAGGTGTGTGATGACAGGTACCAGGTGTTTCGATGCGATCGCGATCTGAGCTTGACTAGCAAAAGGACTGGGGGTGGGGTTATGTTGTGTATAAACAATAGAATTAATGCCACAAAATTGAATGACTTCCTTTGTACCGGTACTGAGATACTGCACGTTCAACTGTCTGCGCAAAGTATTTCTGCGGTAAGAGATTTGCATATTATATTAATATACATTCCGCCTGATGCTTCTAACATTCCATCTCAGTTGGAATCAATTATTGAATCCCTAACTAACATTCAGAGCTCGTTTAGCAATCATGACTACTTATTTTTAGGCGATTTTAACTTACCCTGTTTATCATGGTCGGACGAGGGCTCACTTACATTGAATGGTTTTTCACAACAAATGCGTATTGCGGCTGCTACGTTTGCGGATAGTATTAGTACACTAGGCTTCACACAATATAATTTAATTGCCAACTGCAACAATCGTACTTTAGATTTATGTTTCTCAACGACACCGATAATTGTCAACCGTAGCGACGACCCTCTCCTACGCGAGGATGTTCACCACCCTGCCTTGTCATTGACTGCTCTTGATTTGTTTTTAACGCCTCTACGTGAAGTATATACACCACGACCTAATTTTCACAGAGGTAACTACGAGGACCTCAACAAATACTTTAGTAAAATAGAATGGGATAAAATATTAGCTTCTGATCTGGTAGATGACGCTGTTAGTGAACTTTATAAAGAAATAAATATCGGAATAGAACAATATGTACCACTTAATAATAATAAAAGTAACCGTAGGTACCCCGCGTGGTACAGTCGTCCTCTCATTAAAATTATTCGTGAAAAATATAAAGTGCATAACAAATGGAAAAAATATGGAAATCCTCGTGATTACCAAGAATTTTCAATCCTACGTACTAGACAACATGACATTCTAAAATCATGTTTTCATAAAATATATTGCTAACTGAGAAAAACATAAGTCATTATCCCAAAACTTTTTGGTCCTATGTAAAGGGTAAACGTGGTGGTAGTCAATATCCAAAAGCTTTTACACTAAACAATAAGGCCTACGATAATGGTTATGGTATCTGTACCGCTTTCAGCGAATACTTTCAAGGTGTCTTTGCCGGGCCATACATACACTCTTCTATAGGCACATTACCGTCAGCTACCACCAATGACTTAAATAATACTTCCAGTAATATAATATCGACACTTGATATCACTGAGGATACAGTACTCGGCACCTTGCGCACATTAAACAGAACCAAGGGCCCCGGAACTGATGGTTTGCCCCCCGTATTTCTCCGTGGCTGTGCTAGTAGCCTGACACGCCCTATAACCTTGCTGTTTAGGAAGTCCTTAACTGAAGGCGTATTTCCCTCAGTGTGGAAGTCTGCACTTATTGTCCCTCTGCATAAGAAAGGCTCGAAATCGGATATTAAAAACTATCGTCCGATATCCATTCTTAACACACTTGGTAAAATGTTCGAGAGAATTATTTACAATAATATTTATTCAACGATATCCAATAGCATTGGTCCATATCAGCATGGTTTCATGAGACGCCGCTCAACAGTATCTAATCTTGCCACCTTCACTAACTATGTTATTCGTAATATGGAGGCGGGTGGTCAGGTTGATGCAATCTATACAGACTTCGAAAAAGCATTCGATCGCGTGGATCATGTCATCCTGCTTTCGAAACTCCAAAATCTTGGCATTCACGGCGACTTGCTTCGGTGGATCAGTTCTTACCTGTCCAAGCGTTCTCAGGCTGTTGTGATCGGTGGCTTCAGATCTGACTTTGTGGATATAACGTCCGGTGTCCCACAGGGATCCTTGCTTGGACCTCTGTTTTACTCTGCGTACTTATATGACATCCAAGCATGTTTCAAATACTCTAAACACCTTCTATACGCAGATGACATGAAAATATACTTACGGGTCGAATCGGTGTCTGATTGTGAGCTCATACAACATGACCTTAATTCATTATACCAATACTACTCGCAGAATAAAATCAATGTGAATATATCGAAATGTCAATCTATTAGTTTCACCCGTCGCATAAACCCCATAAAGTATTGTTATAAATTTGACAACAAAGCTATAGAAAGAGTACATGTAGTTAGAGATCTTGGTGTGTTGCTGGACTCTAAATTGCTATTCTCAGAACACATCGATAGTACAGTTGGTAAAGCCTCTCGTAGTCTTGGATTTGTAATGCGCACATGTAAACCATTCAGAAACCTTCATAGTCTCAAGATTGTGTATCTTGCTTATGTCCGCAGCACATTAGAGTATTGCAGTCCTGTCTGGTCTCCTCAATATAATATTCATATATCTCGTTTGGAGAATCTTCAGAAACGGTTTATAAAATTTTTAAATATTAAAAGCCATAAACGCCACGCATCTTACCTGACGGATTGTAAACATTACCACTTACTGCCACTTGATGACAGACGGAAGATGTTGGACATGCTCCTTTTGTATGATATCCTGCGGGGTGGGATAGACAGCAGTGATCTTTTGTCATGCGTTGAATTCTGCACGCACAGGTCTCGAACGAGACATACTCACTTGCTTAGTATACCCTCGCATCGTACGAATTATGGGAAAAATGCTGTTATGACTCGACTACCTCGCATTTACACGGAGAAGTTTGAGAGTGTGGATATATTTAATTTGTCAAAGGTATCCTTTCGTAAGTCGCTTATTCAAATACTCACTAGTGTGTGACTCTTATAGCATTATTATTTTTCTTAATTATTGCTTTATATAAATTTTTCTTGATTGTTTAATTTTATTTTATATTGTTCACTCTCCTACTTTTACCTGACGCATGCTGAAAAACTCTGTTATTGGCTTAAGTTTCCATGCCTTGTCATTATTATAGATGTAGCATTTAATAAATAAGCTGTTGAGTTTTCTGTAATTAAAATAAATAAAATAAATAAATAAATTGTTACCTAATTATGTCATGCACAGATAGCACACCATCTTTAGTCTTACCGACACAGAAATGCATTAAAATTATCATACGGGTCCTAGCGAATCGCTGAATCACGCGCATATTCATAAAGGTGAACTTTCCGCGTTTTTCCTCATAAAAAACAAATTAATCATAGTAATAGCAACAAATCCCAATATGTTTACTTGACAACAACTCTCGGTTGTCTTCGTCAACACAGCCGGCGGGCGTCGGGCGGCGAATAAAGGAAATAATGGAAATTATTCGCCGCGTCGCGACCCGCGAACGGTTATCGATGAAGGCAATTTGCCGAATAAATGGGCCGGTAATGATTGGACCCCTCCCGGCATCGGTAACCACTTTATGTGAGGTCTGTTTGCGTACTTACAAACTGCATTGTCCGTGTGCTTAAGTCGTTTGAAGATATACCAGGGTTCGTGGAATTAATTCTTTGATGATAGCTAGCTAAGAACAGGGTATTTTCAGCGTAAGTACATACTGATCAAATGCAACAGTCGTCACGTGGTCAACAGAAGAAGCATATTTAAAGATGTTAAGTTGTCCTAAAATAAATGTATTCGCCCTTTTGCTTAGTGGTGTGGTTGTATGATGATAAAAAATGTAGTTTTCATTCGTTTAATTTTCACTAAATAGTTCTCTTAATTTAGTTTAGTTGGTTATGGTTTGTCAAGAGCCAAATAAACGAAAAATAACCTCACAACAAGGTAATCATATTATTACTTTATCTTAATATCATAGACTTATGGCTATGTTGACAAGCAATACAAATCTATAAAGGCACAAACAAATAATAATTTTGGACTTTAGACGAAACCTATAATTGATTAGGCAATTATTTACTGATTGCAGTCACACGGTTGCGTAATCCATTCGTAATATATTGTGTAACACTCATAACAATACACTGAAGTTGAGTAATGTTTGGTCTCTACGAAGTATTTGTTTTCAACTGTATTTAAAACAATAATCTCCCACGTGTAGTCCATTATAGTACTTATTATCGTCATTTTCCGCGTAGAAACTAAACGATAACTTGTTGGTTGCTAGGAACATTAACTCGTGGACATTATTATCTATTCCACTTCATAAATTTTCTTTGTGATTAAAGGCAAGGGAGTTGAAAGAGTGCATGTAATTTGAATAGTTTCATTAGTGTCGATTGCGATTTGCAGTGCCTTGAAAAGTATAAACCTTTATTAAATAAGCTAGGTTTTTTGATGAACAATGATTAATGAAGTGTTGCTTTTTTCTTTCCTTGGTGATGAAAATATGTATAATTGGGTACGTCGGATTTTTTCTCTTTTCGTTACACGTCGGTGTGAGTGTCAGACGGCGGGCGCCACGTTAACGTGGCAAAATATCTTGCCGAGCGTTTTGACGTTAATTACGGAGCACGCACGCCGCGCGTCACACTTCGCCCTCTGACCAACCAACCACGGTTAATGTGTTTCCTTATTTATACACGCCGATACCTTCACGCGATGTCACACCACACCAACAAAACCAATTTTTGATATAAACCCAAATATCAGGTGTACCTTAAATTGTTATTTATTATTTCACACCCACGCATTAGTCTCTCAAACAAGTCCCCCTTTTATCGAAAAGCCATTTTAATTTGTCGAAAACTTGATGTACAACTGAGACATTCGTTTGAAACACGAAACGTCTTATAAACATTTATTACATTTACAATAATTGTAAAATACACAAGCGTGTGCATGTAATCGCTGCCGCACAATGAAAATTGAATTCCGTTTAATCTGAAGTGGATGAAATGAAATTCTCTAAACAGCGTGCTCTATCTAGGAATGGTTGGGATGCTCAGTTGCGACGACGCGACGCCTCTTATGCATTTCCTTTATTTATGTACGTTCGTACGTGTGTTTACTCATACGAACCCACATATCTAACGTTTGTTTATATACACCATTGAACAAAGAAAACCACACGAGATTAGTGCATATGGACGCTCTGTGAAACTGTTGTGATTTTTCAGTTTAAATTCACCAAAGTCCATTCCATTATGCGGTTTGGAGATGTGATATAAATTCACGAAGTTTCTACAAATAAATCCACCGCTTAAGGTAAATACAAACATACATGTGGATTGTTCAGTGATAAGAAGTAGCGATAGTAAACTGATTGATCGAGACAATTAGGTCAATTATGTTTGGCACTTCCTTGATAAAACAATTTGAAGCTTTGGCAACGAGTTATCATTAGCAATGATTATGATAACAGGAAATTATGTAAATATTTTGGAGTTTTAAATATTGTGTAAATATAAATACTCACAAGTCTGCCGCGAGATGTTTGGGCATGTATTACGAACTTATTAGCGAAATTGCTTTGAAGATGCTAAATATAAATATTATTTGATGGTGGGCGCTCCAGCTGTTCAGTAAATTAAAGGAATTCATGAATTAATAAATAAGCAGTAAACGTCGAATGACATTTCTTTAAAATATTCGGCGTTCCTACATACTTGCATAATGTAAAGAAAAAAATACAACTCTTCATTAAACATTTTCTCTTATTTTCTCGAGTGAAGGTAATATCATCAACCTTAGTTACAGAGGTTTTTCCGTACAATTATAAACGATGTTCTTGGTAACTAGTGGCATTTCTAGTTAAATAATACATAACACTGGATAAACCGTTTTCGTTTCACAACTAAACGTGAAAAAAATTAGCAAAACGTAATACATACTTTCGTAAAGATTGTTATATCAAAGCCGCTGTTTCAATTTTGTAGGTACGATTTATCTCATTAATCTTAATTTTTTCCACCGACTCCAGCACAGAAGAATGTGTATCGTTTGCGATTCCGGAAAAATGCCCTGTCAACGACCGACCACCCGATATAGTTCGGACCCGTTATATTAGCCGAGTGATCGACCTGGACTCCTGCCACGATCCCGGCGCCCCAGCTAATTATAAACACTCGCTTATAGAATAAACAATTCCATGCTAATCGTACGAAGGAATAAAATTGCTTACACCAATGCGAGAATCACACAATTAATGAGCTGTTGGAAGCTACTTTATATCGCGGATGACGCGCTAATTGCTACAATTCCAATACATTGACTTGTTAAGGCTGCCGAGGTCGATAACATAAATATACATTCCTTCCACCGAGTAAATATTTTCTTTAGATATATTTTATTTTAGTAACAGAATTATTATCACATCCGACACATCTGTCCTTAATCTGAAAAACGTAATGTCCCCATTTTCCGAAGAGACAGAGATTAAACGCAGCTTGTGTTTAACCGGCCTAAAGACTATTTCTATCCTGCCAAAGTTTCTTGCTCTAAGTGTGTTGACGTGAGAAATACGCGTGGAGTCCCAAAGTGGCGCATGTGGGACGCGCGTCAACTGACCAAAACAACGAGGTCGGTCTTTATTCACGTATGCGGAATCGTCTACTTGAGCTGGAGAATAGGTATCGCAGCGATAACGAGCCAGTCGTGTCCTCGCAGCCGATTATTGCGGTTGCTACATCAATATATTTGTTCTCGTACATTTAACCGCTGAAAATATAATTCGCATTAACAAGAACCTCGTCGCGCGCTTTGTGGAGTCAGGTGTCGGTTGAATATCTGCGCCTAGCCTTGCGTTTAAAACTGTCAAGGCGAGTGTGGAAGGAGTGCAACGTGTGGCTTGTAAACTGTTTAGCTTGTAAACTCGTAAGCGGTGGTGCAGTGACCCATCAGCCGTGCGTGAAGACGGTACGATGGTGCGCAAAGGGGAGAAGTCCACCGCCACCCTGCTCAGGACTCTGGCCGACACGCTCCGCTGGCAAACTCTCCGCGCCGTCACTTTGGTGCGTTCGGTAAGCAACACGCTTCAACGCATATCACTATTTAACCATAGCATTGTTTTAATTACTTAAAAACATTTATTGTGCTTAACACGTAGCAGCCACTACTGAAATAATTATCCTATAATTTTATTATTTACTATACTCACAGGTGTGAACATTGTTTGTCGTTATTCGTTATCGCGGTTTATGCTTACTTCTCGGTTTATTGACGTCACTGTATTGTGTAAAACTTGTAGGAAACTCGATTTTTATCAGATAAACGATAACTCGTATGCCGGTAATATCGATTGACGTGGAGTCAATGTTTTGACATGTGCTCACGATGCGTCCGTGTGACCATCTCGGACAGTTCACGTGCGTTTATCGGAGTCTATCGCAATCTCTGACCTCAAGGGCGGAGATCACGTTGCGTAAACAAGCGCAGTAACACCGTGCCGTATCATTCCTTACCTTCGATGCACATTTCATCATGAAACTCCGTATTTTAATCTGTACCCTAATGGATTTTACGACGATTACTTGCTTAATTTGTCGTTCCTTTGTTTATGTACGCCACAATATATTGACCACGAGTGGAATTAAATCGCTGATAAGAGTTTCTGAATGTCAATAAACATGGACAGACAACAAACAAAAGATTTTGGCACTCTGCAACGTTCATAAAAAGTTGATACACAAACCAACGAACCGATAAATTAGGTCAAATAAACGTCGAGTGCGATGCATATGTAACCTAGAACGGTGAGCGAATTGTCGCATTTTGTTTACGTACCTCTACATATGTACACATAATAGGGGGATAGGTATGTACATACGTGTATACAGGTGCGGCGTAGACATTCGGCCCGGGCCTTGCTCTGACCTAGTTAAAGCCACTTCTTATCTATTCTACTAGATACAGTCTAGATTGATCAGTCTGCAAGGGACTGCTTCTTTCCTAGTTATGTCCTGAAAAATGGTGGTTAAAAACTGATTGGTGTTTGAGGAGGTTGCAGCTTCTTCTGTTATTTCACGTTTACCTGAAATTAGTTTGATCAGATAACATTTTTGTTTATTTATATATGGGCAATGTAATTAGCTTAGTTTTAGAACTGATCAACTGAATAAAATCAGTAAGCTACCATGGATTAGACATGGATTTTGCGTAAGATTGAATGCATCCAAGAGTGTCTCTTAGCTTTTTGCATAGCGATACCTATTTGTGAAATGGATAAAACATTCCCTAACATATTTATGTATGTAAACACGGCCTTCACATGTGAACTAGGACAGTGAATACGATAACAACTGAAGTTATAGAACATATTCGTGCCACCTACTGGCATCATGTATTAGTCATATAAACGTGTCAGTTTCGTTGCATCAACATCGCTGCATTGCTTTATCACTTCCTACATTATGACTTGTTTGTAAAGGATTCCAACCATCTGGAATACCATTACGACTAATCAAATAATAAGGCTGTCTCACTCGTAACACTGACTCATATAAAGAAAAAACTTTATACACTATGACCTTTACCATTAAAGAAGCGCGTACAGCTAATAAGATTTGACACAGTCTGTCTGTAAGTATGCTTTGCATTATGATCATCACCATTAGTCGGCATTCTCTTCGTTGGGATGGGACTCAGCTGTTGTGGCGGCGTCTGGGTGCTATTAATAAAGCTGTTAGGATAGTCACATACCAGCCGACTCCTGTCTAGCGTCTAGTTAGACTGTAGGGAAATTTTGGAACTGACTTTTAAGTATTTATGACTTTAGATGGATGCTTTTTTGAGTAACATTTTGAATGTTCTGCATTTATACTTTGGGGGTTTAGAATAAGTCTTGTAGAATAGAGATCTCTCCGTAGAAGGTTTTAACTTTTATAGAGACCAATTTCGTCGTCAATAATGAACTTTACAAAAACGTTCATTAATGTGAATTAGTAACATATCTAAAAAGCATAATGATGAACAGTAAACAAAGAAACATTAATCAGTACTCAAGTCATATTTTTCTGTAACCACCGGTAGTGGTACGGAAATAAATTCTCTCCCAAGAGAGGTCGACTCCACAGCATCACTAAAGATTCGTGGTAACATTAATATTTAAACAACGACAACATGCGTCAACAATAAAAATTACCTTCGCAACTTCGCTTTGTTTAAAAAGGATAAAATGCTTGATATATTCATGTGTTGCATCCTTCCGGCGTGCATGGGCCGTAAAGTACGCTTTAAATGATCCTACACGGTATTGTGCCCAGGCGCTCGTGCCCCGAGAATTTGTTAACCGTTACCTCATCCACCCTCCGCAATTTGTTGTTATTCAGACTCTTTATTAAGCCTACGTAAAAATATTAAGTGGTAGGTGGCATTTGATGAATATTTTCTGTGGTTCTTGAGAACACCCACCATCTTTAATATCAGTGTGGGAGGGAAATTATTAAGGTGGTTCCCGCTGATATATTAACCAATTTCATACTTAATCTTTAATCCAGAAATATTTATATTATTCGTACAAAATAAATTTGCAATAATTTATTTCGATAGTCGGTCGTTCTTATAATGGACGTTAGGAATGCTGTGAACTTTCGACTGTAAACTTTATTTAATCTTTGTTCTCTTTCTTACTAAATTGTCGCTTTTAAATTTGTTTCTAAACTTCATTTACAACTTCCGAGATTTTCTCGCTGTACAATACATAAATCTGACTTTCTTGTTATGTAATTCGGAGGTCGGAATCTGTAATGTTTCAACTAAATAGTTAGTGACAACTTTCTGTATTTCTGTTGTACACAAGATCGTTAGTTGGATGTAGAATGTAAATAACCAATTCATTTCATTTGTTTAGACATTCGTATGAGTTTTTAAGAAAATCGGAGTCGTTCCTTCCGATACAAAAAAGAGCGTACAAAATAGCTTAAAGCTGTATAAAATTGCAGCTGCAGTGTGTGTGCACGGTTGATCAGTGTTCGGTTCGTTATCGTGGCGGGCAGCAATACATTGGATCGGGAGCGCAGCGGAGTCTAGTCGACGTCGGCGGCGGCGTGCCGTATCGCCGGAGCCGCCATCCGCAGAGATGACTATGCTCGCTCTCATTCATTAGAGGGGCGGGAGGGCCGGGGCGCAAGACGTCGCGCGCCGCCCGACGATATCGATTTTGTCCCACTCTCCCCCCCGCGCCCGGCACACACCCCCGCACTCAGCATCCGACCTCGAGTGCTCTCCTCTCGCGCCTACCGAACACCTACGACAGAAACTACGCCTTAACGACATGACGCCACAGCTCAAAATTCCAATCCCTGACGCCAGCCTGACGTCCTCCCGCCGATCCCTAATGGACCCTCCGGCCGAAAGTCACTCGGTCGAGATTACAACGACGCCTCCGCCGTCCACGCCGTTGGAAAAAATAAGCTTTTTGTTACAATTAAAATGGTAAATCAAACCAATTTTAGTAATTGCGAGGTCAAACTTTGAAGTGGTGGCGCGCGCTGAGGGCGGGCTTTTTAAACGCGTATGATTTTTAATGGGCGCTCTTGTTCTTGCATAGTTGTATGTTGGACTGTCGGAAAATGACATCTAATGAGGAATGTCAAACTTCGATGCGACAATAGACAACTTGTGATTTAATTATTAGTTCCAATACCTCGATAGATGGACTTGAAATTCACAACTGTTTGTTACCATTGCACAGTCTGAACTTGGAGTCTCTCACGAGTGTTCAAACTTGGCGGCATAACCGAAGGTTTATATATATTCCGAAATCTTCTGAATATTTGTCACTTGTTTGTATCTGGTACCAAACTAAATATGATTTTAATTAATTGCTTTGATCCACAATAATGGCAGATTGTCATTCACATAAAATGCCATTAATTTTTATTACAAAATGAAAACAACATAATAAACACCTTTAACCAATATTTTAATATTACACCATACAAATAACATTATAGAGTCAGAAAGTTCACTAGCCAACATTTGCACCAACAATTAAGGAACATTATAACAAGAACACTACATTTCCATATCCACGTGTTCCAGTGTCACTGGAATACTACGTAACATAATCTAGAAAAATGCATTCTATTCTAGTCCAAGCTATTTGCGTTACAACCTTTATGGACGTAGACCGCCCACATAAACCGATGTGCACATTAAAACATTTCTGCAGATATAAAAAATATTCAACAATCTTACTATTTAGTTCACTGATCTCTGATCTATAAGATAACAGTACTCAAGTTGTGGTAGGTCCCGAGATTATGCATCGTTTTCATAGCTAATCACCGTTTAATACTGACATTATACAAGATGGCAATATAAATGGCTTATTACGGCTTTATAAACGTAAAGGTGCATCTGGCTATTGAATAAGTGAATTGCACAAAATTGTCAGAGCAAGTAACTCTGGTTAAGATAATGATGATGTTAAGTTTTATGCATGTTTTATTAAAGCATTTTCATAAAATACCCGTTAATATTTAAAGTTATTCAGTGTTCAGCTGTTTGTGGAATGTCGACTCTTGCGCAGCGTTTTAAAGGATATTCTTTTCATACGCGACGCGTCAGCAATAATTTTTTAATTTTGAATCTTATTTTAATAAGTCACATGTAATTTAAAAAGCAAGCTCAATATGCTTTAAGAAACTTTGTTTAAAATAATAAAACAGTCACAATAGAACATAACAATCCAACCGCTGCTTTGCCAGTATCGTTCAGGAAGTATATCTAAATTAAAACATTGCAAAAAGCTTGAAAAAAAAATAACCCGTCGCGGACACGAAATTACTTTCATCGCGGGAGATCAAACAGTCTCTCAAGGCTGTATAAAAACAGATTTACAACACATGAGCCGCAGATTATGCGTTGGATCGGATCATAAAAAATTACGTCATCGAATCGAATGCATTCCGTTGCAAAGTGCATTTGGAATAACGTTGCTGTGACAGTTTTATTATTTGTAACTATTAATATATGAAAGCTACTGTTGCTAGGTGTTCTAAATACAACAAGAATGATTCATACCTCTGTTCCTAACTTAACATTTCGGTTGATTTCAATTTAACAGGTATAATTTATCTAACAAGAGTTGTGTTAAGGTACACGTAATTGCTTGCTATTACAATCATAATGTCCTTACACCCACGCTAACATCCCTCGAGAGGCAACAAGAGCCTTTAGCGGCAAACTACGAACTTTCACAAACCCTTGGAGATTTTGGGAAAATAAATAGATGTTTAGTTTCTATATTTAGATGCTTTGATTCTACGAGATTTTACTGGAAGAGGCTGAGCTCCGTTAATAAGTTAGTCTGTGTACATAATGGATTTTTTTTGGGGTAATACATAGTCATGTATGAATGTACGTGCAAAATGTGCACAAACATGGACAACCTCTTCTAGTTTTGATTTAATGCTTATAAAACCCCAGTAGCAAAAAAAAAAACAAAATCTTCTACAAAACTTTCTGCTTCAGCTTATTTTGAGTTTCATAAAAGAACCACCAACAATATAACACATAAGTTTAATTAAAACCTAACCAGTTTCGCTCAGAGCACAAGAACATCAAATATTTGTTAAAATAAACTTGCATTATGTTTATGATTTATGACTCTCACGAGAGTTACATCTAGACGTACTTAAGAGCTTTTGAAGTCGCTATCAAAATGGTTAAGTATTTGTTTATTTACATAGAGTAATATCTTCATTACTTGTTATCAAAATATTAATGTCACATTATCATACAGAAAGCCAGTTATTGATTTAAATGGCCGTAAACGTATCTCATAGAATTCCGACTGTCAATTTATTTATCAACTATGTAAACATAATAGATATGTTCGATACATGTTATTTATTAATGAATAGTATCTGTTAGCTCGGTTATTATGGTAATGCCCCATCAAAGGCGTCTGCCCGGACCTGCCTCAACGAGGGGAACGCTTGGGGTAGGTTATGGTATTGCACTCGCCGATCCGCCGACTGCAAGGGTGGTTTTGCATAAGTATACCTCGGCTTATAGTTTACAGCCCTGAATGTGTCTGTCTAACCGCTGGATTTATGAATGCTGCGGTGCAATTATGACGTTTCGTACTAGTGTGCGTGTGTGTGTTTACGCTGTTCCGATTGCTATGCAAAGTTTTGAATTACGTGCTTTAAACATTTTACCTGATTTATGTACACCTGCTCCTGTACTTCCTGCCCTCTGAAATACAAAGATTTGTACGCCGTTGTTTTCAATTATCATCGAACACTCGGCCATTTTAGTTAGTTGTAAATTTTAAATCAGTTATCTAGACTGGTACCAAGTTGGAAATAAACAGAGATCGATATTGCTCCGGTGACGGCCGAAACTTTGTTTGGGCCCCTCGACATTTCACAGGTTTACACCTGAAATGTATTAGGTAGGAGTACTTACATTAGAGCAGAGAGCACTATGACATCTTAAAACTTAGGCGAGTGCCTACCTGTTGGATTTTTTCGCCGGGTCGAGTAATCCGACAGATGATTAAAAAAGCGTGCGTGCCCACTTGACGCACAGTGTTAGCTTTTTTACGTGTGTGTGCGGTGTGCGGTGGCACTAATGAAACGGGTCCCGGCGTGTGCGTCGTGGCGGCCTACGTACGCGGGCCTTGCATTGGGTCGGGTCAGTGAACCTGCCCGCCCACTATCGGGGTAAATATGCCGAATGCACACAGATGCGCGCGCCGGCCCCGCTCGCCCCCTCCTGCCTGGTCGTCGCCGCTGCACTCTGCACGCATACACCCCCGACCCCTCTTAAAACTCCTAATTGATTGCACAAATTTTCTCGCAATAACTGTCTTTTTATGGTGTTAATGATGTAAACTTGCGCAGTTCCGCCGCTTTAATTGATACTCGACGACGTGATAAGTTGTAAACCAGAGTACCTAATGCGCGACGAATTCTCATTTCCATATCACCGCGGTGTCGTCGACGAGACTATGAAAAATTAATTAGCATACGGCAAATTTTCTTTTTGAGGATTCCGATGCGATCTTTGGCTTTCCAATGCGATGGAAAGCTTGTTATTATTCAACAAACCAGCGAAATTAAACGTACGCAAAAGAATGAGTGTAAGCTGGCCTCAAAGATCTTACAAAGTTGATTTTGCATTTTTTAACAGACTTCAAAATAAAATAATTCTTTTATAAACTACGCTTAAAAATACCGACTTAATGTATGTATGTTCTCAATTATCTCGCGATTGGCTGTATTGATTTTGATGCGGTTTTCAGAAGTGTTTGTTACGGTCAGGATAAGGTAGTATATTAAATAACCGATTTCAAAATAGAGGGGATTAATGTCGGTTTTTTTAAACGTAGTTTATAAAATAATCGATGAAATCGTTCGATTGAAATCTTTTATTCAGCATTCATTAGTTTTTATATAGCCAAGATCAAAAGCAATCGGCGTCTTGGCACGAGTTTACATAACTCTGGTACAATCAGAAGAAAAGCTTCGGCCTATCTATTATGAGTAGGCAGGCATGTACGAGAGAAAGAAAAATATAGACAGCTGTGTGTTTTGTCATGGGACCAGAATAACTTGATAACGCAATCGATTGTGGGTGATCCAAGCATTACATCATCGAATGCATTTGGATGATATCACGGTGACGTCACGGCGCAATGCGTATAAATAAAATTTGTACGCGTCCATGCCAACATCCCTCCAACAATAAATACATGCAATAAAAATCACATAGAATTGCAATGCTATCATAAACGCGCCAGTTTTGGCATGATTGCCACACAACGCGGTATTTTAAACATCTTGACCTATTCAATTGTGTGATACATTGCTTACTTTATGATTCTATGGAGATCTGCTTCTGAGAGATAAATAGTAGCATTGTTATTCTTGCAATATTCAGGAACAATGGGAAATACCATGTAAGATTCCAATGCATTCTTGTTTGTAAAATCGACAGTGTTTATGTCACGTGACAACTGATTTTCTTAATGTCGAAGAAAGTATTTACAGTAACAAAGCCGATCAGTAAACATTTGTACAAAATGTGCGTCAAATTACGGCGGGATTTTCATTACGAACATTTTCGTTCAACTTTTCCACATGGCAACAATGTGGCGTATTAAAAATGAATGAATACCTCAATTTTACAAACGGAAAGAACATTATTGCAAATTCACCAAATAGTTTGTAAAAAGATTTTAACTTGAAAGTTAAAACGTTACTTTTTATTGTTAATATTTCATGAAAAACTTATTAAACCCAAGAAACTGGGTATCTGCTCTTTGGGACCAAACTTCGTACAACTACTAATTGCAAGTGCAAAATAATAAAGTTTTAATTGATGTCTAACTTCGGTGGCAATAACTTTTGTTAAGTGCAACTATATTGTTTCCACATTTATAAGACATCAATTGTTTTCTTCGTGTCAATTAGTTTCTTTTTCAATTTTGTTTGTAGGTCTGAAATTGGAAAAAATTACGGGTCATATAAAATATGCTACTTTTTAACTATGTCACAAAATAATCAACACAAGAATAGTTGTTTCAAAATATTGACGCTTACTTGATTCTAGTTCCTAACTCTGACCTCATCTCAATTCAGATAACGTTAAACTTCAGCAAAAACTATTTCGTATAAAGTGACAATAAAATCCTCAAACAAAAAACAGCATGTCTAATAAAACCATAAATTAATATTAAATAACCAACAATAAATTCATAAACAAACTTGTTTCCCCTATAAAAAACGATATAAATGAATCACCACCCAACGAACAAACCCCATTAGTTTAGTATCGACATGCTATAAAAGTTTTATTGGTTTAAATCAACGCGACCCTCCACTCGTTTGGTCTCCAGGAAATGCATGCTATTATGCCGCAGTTAATAATTAGAAAAGGATACACAGTATGTACCCCGCTCACATCTCATTTGTGCCCACCCCTAATTAAATAACTGACGATGTATCAGAATTATAGGCAACTAGATGAGATATGATTTCTTGTTTGTCTGTTTTCATAATTTTTTAATTATTTTGTACGTCGTTTCTTACATTTTTGATATTTTCTAATGTTAAACGAAAGTTGAAACCGTTTCTGTAATAATTAAAACATGTGTATTTAGTTACGTTTTTAATTAATAAAATTATCTAAATAATACAGGAAACTTTATGATAATGAGCTACTGGATACCACTAATAGGCATTTCTTGTACAAAACTAGATCTTTGTAAATGGTTTCGCGCGCTACGCCCTCGCTTCGTTCTCGTAGCCCACCGATGAGGTTGCGCCGGAACTCGTTGGCTTATTTGCAATGTACACTATAAATTATTCAAGCAAGCCTAAAATTGTTCATGATACCTTTGACGTTAAAAATAGACATTTGTAGGCGAGTGGTAGTCAAGCTACGAGAGCTACGCGCTACGGTTGCTACGCTGTGCTACGGATTTTTTCAGACTACGCCGCGCCACATCGCGATCACGTCAACTTGATGTCGTGCTACGAATTGCTACGAACATGGGATTTTTTTTATCAATTCTTTTTTATTTAATTTTGTAAAAGTAGTTTTTGCACTTATTGTAAGTTTTTTTATTCATAATGAAATAAAAAGTGGAAAACTTTATGAATAATGAAATTTTTATATCGAATAAGGTATACAAAATATACGTTGTCAACATTAATACATAAATCTTATGATAGAGGAAGAAGAGCATATAATGTTTATACAATATTATCTCACGTAACCTGTCACATTTCCACTAACTAATAATTTATTTTCGTGCCACACTCACCTATTGAAACACGAGCAGATGTGTCTCCGTATTGTTTATAAAGTTTGTGTCGCTTCACGCTTATGAGTTAAGACCCGACAGATTTGTATCGGGCTCGGTTGGCAACGACAACTTCCTACCTACAGGTTGTGCAAGTAGCGCTCTTCGCGTTTCCATCTCCGGCCATGTTCATTAGATAGTTAACCGTCGACCGAATAGTGGATCACGTCTCGCTATCAGGTGCGCTGCAAACAAAACGCTCAATAGAGGCCGGGTTAAACATGCACGACGGGTGTACGGGTATAATTAAAGTTTAGGAGACGCTCACGTCGCCCGTTAACCTCGTTATCGGGCGCTGGAAGTGGGTGAGACGCGGTGGGGAGGGAGCCAGCCTCGGGGTAGGGGGGAAACGGGGAAAATCAATGACAGCCGCCGCGCGCCGTCTCTCCCCGGCCCGACGCGCTCATCTCGCGGCCACGTGCCGCGGTCACTGGCCTGACTCACCACACCATCCTCTCCCATAACCACCATCATTTGTCTCCGCGTATCGTCAGTGTTGCCACTTGAACAATCAAAGATACATGCTCATTTAAAAAAAACTATATTTGATAATTTAAAACAACACTTGTCTAACACCACTTAATCAATACAACCGCCAAAAAAAATTAAATTCTTGCAATCCACGTGGTGTTCGGACAATCGACACAAATCAAGGCAAATAGCCTGGCATCGGTCAACAAACAAACAGTTTAGTCGGAACAGATAAGTGTGCGGTTGCACGAAGCCTTGCCAGTTGTTGGGGGCGCTCGGTCGCCTGTAAAACATACAATGTAATATGTAGGTCGCTGTCAGAAATTTGGGTTATCGTTTGGCCGCGTCGATATGCGACACTTCCGTGCCACCACGATGCGAATGCTATGCACTCGCCGATATTATTGCTATGTCATGCTTCCGTGTTACGTAATAGCGGCTTCTGAATGCCAGATGTTATTGGTCACGTGACGCGCTCTCACGGCTCTCTCATGTGGCTCTCTAACACGTTTCCAACTTAATGCATTCGATAACTATTCACAGAACAATAAAAGTTGACAAACTTCAAAATATATATTTTTATAAAGCTCCCGAAGTTAGCAACCAGTCGCAAAACAATGAGTCATATTCGGGCGAGTCTCGCGGTACCTCGTAAAATTGGTAGCAATGAACTTCCTAGTCCCAAATCCATGCGTTGATACCTACGTCGCAGGTCGGCAGTCGGTACAAATGTTTTATATAAGCATATCGCGGCCCGTCGTCGATCAATGTCAACCGCATATTTGGGTCAACGTCCGTCAACCGAGAATTCCCGCGTTCGGCTACTCTTCATTTCCTATAACGCATATGATAGCAATTGTGCAATGTTTAGAATATCGAAATACTATTTCAACAGACAGCACTTATGAATAAAATGCACTTTACTTTATCATTAATACAACATTCCTAAAATTGTTCTCTTGGAAAACTAGAAAACTTTTTAACATTATCGTACTTTTCTGTTCTAAAACTGCTTGAATACTTGTTATCGGTCTTATTTAAAAGTTAGTAATGCTGTCACAATAACTGTCAATGTAACGTTGTCAATGTTAGCAAACCAAAATGGGCACAATGGGTAAATAACAAAAAATAACAAAAAATAAAAAAAATATAAAATCCGTCCAATGATTTTATATTATACTATTGGGCTGACAGATCCACCAAAAAAACTGGGAAATATCAAATCTTCGTTGAATAACAATGAGGTGATCTTTGCGTCCAATTATTCATGTAATTTCTTTTATTTTTTATCCTGTCTTACAATCACTGTTAGAGCTGATAATAAACTCAAATAACCTTTTATTCTTTGCCCAAAATAAAATGCCATGGTTTCATTATGTTAATCGAATATCTATACTAATGTTAATCTATTTTGTCATCAGGTATATTACGCGAAGAAAAAACGGAGAGCGCAACAGTACCTGGGCGAGGATGGCTCGCACAAAAAAGAGAGGAAGCTATATAACGACGGCTATGATGATGATAACCATGATTACATCATCAAACAGGGCGAGAAGTTCCTCGACCGGTATGAGATCTCCTCGCCGATTGGGAAGGGATCTTTTGGACAGGTAAGCTCCCATTTCCTTACTTATCGTGCTCGTATTTTTGTCTAAGGGAATACAATACAAGATAGAAGATACATACGTATTATGGTGTAGGTACTGTGATGTAGTCCTGCAGGCTCTTAATATAATGCCACTTAAATCAAGAAAATTAAGATACTCATATACAAACGCTTATCTTTAAAATATTGATGTAGTCGATGTATGCTTCAAAGCTTTAACTCAGATAATTAATCAAGGTCCACCTTCGGAACTTCTTGTAAAATTCTTCACAGAACTTTCTATTTGTACTCTTAACTAAGCAGATTAGTTACTCATAGCAATATGGAATGGCAAGGTAATGAAACTAATAGTATGTGTGTCACATCAGGTGTGTTACACACGTTCTGAGAAAAATAATAAATAATATGAGTAACGGTTGCACTTGGTGGTCAAGTACATGATTCATACAATACATTGTAATAGATATCCAGTTATCGCCACTAAGCTACTTACAGCCAGATTACTGAACATAATGAGTTTCTCCTCACAGTACTTGTAGTAAACAGAGATTAGGAATGCTTCTGAAAACTACATGTTTACTATTACCTTGTTTAAACGTGTTTATCCAAGTGTCGTTTCTATGAACACGTCTTCAGCCTTCTCTAAGACTCAATTAGTTGAGTCAAAGGGCAAGCTTCACAATGCATGCTCTTGTCACATTCTCACAGTCGACTGAGTCAGTAATCCGACAGGACTTGAAAGAGGTCACTTGTCAGGCCTTTCCCGGGCTTTCTGAGTTCTGAGCCACGATGGTGAAATGGTGAATTACTCCAAACGTGCTGATCTTACAATGAAACGTTATATTACAATTTTCTATTCTAACGCCTTCGAATAAAGTTGGTATTACATTGCCCGAATAAATCCATTGATCTTTTTAATTATTGTTCATTTAATGACGGTATGTTTCTCTCTATTTTCCAGGTTGTGAAAGCGTATGACCATGAGGAGCAGTGTCAAGTAGCGATTAAAATAATTAAGAATAAGAAACCCTTCCTAAACCAGGCACAAATAGAAGTCAAGTTACTAAAAATGATGAACAGAGCGGATCCTGAAAATAAGTATTATATAGGTAAGTTTTTATATTCATATTTGTTTGTGAAAACTTTTTGCTCTTGCCGTTTGGCGCTAGTGATGCATTTGGTCCTGTTAGTTTATTTACTACAGCTATTAAATTACAAGACAAATCATTGGAAGATACAAAATAAATTGTCTTACAAAATGATTTCATTTCACTATCCACTTGTTCAATAAAAACTGATTTTTGATTCTTTTCTCTGCACAATACAGTGACTTCAATCCTAGTTTATATGGAATAACATAATTTATGAACGTGCAAACAAATTATATGACGGTTTGTGTGTGCAACAAAAGTAAACAGACCATGAATCACATTCAATGTTTACTTCTTCAGTTGCAATGTCAATGCGAACACGTGACCCGTCTCGTAGGAAACTAAACGAACACGCGCTACACTGATTAGCTAATTACTTGTTTTCACCAATCAAATATAAATAAATACTGTTTAATACTTAATTGCGCGTCAATTTAAAAAGTAACTTTATTCCGACCGCAACCACATTGCGGTTTCTTTTTGCTGTAGACATCACAATTCAAACTGTATTGTGTTATGTTTTAGTTATTTCTGATTGGATAAACCTTATTAATACGGGACTATATGACTATATTAGTCCATTATGGGTACTACATTATAGTCTAATGGACAGTCTCAAAAACATGTTAATCTCCTGGAGATATGGTTGTGAAATCTATTTTAAGGCCAAATCTACTCATTTCACGCCAAGAAACAAGTGACATGTACAAATAAGTCATTGCATTAGTATGTACTGATGGATACATGTTCATGTCCCAAGTCTGCCGCGAAATGGGACCAGTTCAGCATGTGCAAGACAGGGCCTTGCGCTGGTATTCTACTAGCCCCTTAAGTGACTCGCGGATGAACAAGCCACCAATTAGACATTAACAGTTTAGATTAAATAAATTAATTAAAAAAAACATAATAATTTTACAATATGTGTTATGTTGGTGGATAGTGATGTTCATACACATGTATACAATATGAAATTTTGTTAAGTAGTTTTCAAGTCTTATCACATTTACACAGACAGGTAGACCTAGATGCATTAAGACTGTATGTACTGAGTAGTGATGGAATAATAATATGTATCTCTAAGCCTGGGATTTGGCTTAGAGATACATACACATTATGAAAAACTCTCTACCGTAGAGGAGACTCATAAGTCTATAATAGACTACAAGGCCGCTATAACCTCCCATAACTGCAACACTTGCAAGCCAGAATCTACAGCAAATACAACCATGTAAACACCTGACTTAGAAATAATAATTTAACAATACATTATCTATTTACTTCCAGTGAAACTGAAATGTCACTTTATGTGGCGGAACCACCTGTGCCTAGTATTTGAGCTGTTGTCGTACAACTTGTATGACCTGCTACGCAACACCAACTTCAGGGGCGTCTCGCTCAACCTAACGCGCAAGTTTGCGCAGCAGTTGTGTACCGCGTTACTGTTCCTTAGTCAACCTGGTAAGTTCTTTGTTATGTATTTATTTACTCTAGTAACTTTCTATGTAATGATAAATCCTACAAGTAGGACAAGGGACACCTTATTGTCCAAAGAGGTGAAGTCTGAGTATTGGTTTTCTCTGGTTAAGTTATAAATCTAATGTGCAGTTATACATGTTATTAGAATTTTCAGTGTACAATACTGTAACATTTGCCTGAGACAATTACAGTTATAATTTACAGTCAGTACAGGGGTTGGCTAATGATAACTTAATCAGTTATGTTATCATAGTCCAATCATTTCAGTTATTAAACGATTGCTTATAATGAAAAGAATGGAGTACCTGCAAACGATTGAATCTGAATTAATTATACCTAAATTCCCGGAACTGATAGAAGGTCCGTTTAATATCACAAGCCGGTCCCAAAATTCTATTGTCAAGCAAATCTTGATGAGATAACCCTTATCTACAATACTAATACCCCTCTCTTTTGTATTCCAGAACTAAATATAATTCACTGTGATCTTAAACCCGAGAATATACTACTATGCAACCCGAAAAGGTCAGCCATTAAAATTGTGGATTTCGGGAGCTCGTGTCAACTAGGTCAAAGGGTAAGTCTGCCTGAGGCACTTTAGTCCAACACCACTCTTGTTATAGTCTAGACGTCCTTTTTAAACTGGATACTCTGAAAAAAATACCTTTGTGCTTTGTAGTCGCCCTTTGCTTATCACTATTCATTCGAATTTGTTTTAGCTGCCAGTTGTTTAGCCAACACACAGCCCTAAGCTAAAACATTATATTTAATCTCAATTCATTTTTAAAAAAAGGTCACGTTAAAATATTCAAAAGGACCTATTTAATTATTCTGTTCGAAATAACCCGCTATCATCAATTACCAAGAACTCTAATATAATCCAATGTTACTAATAGTGACATTAAAATATGAATTAGTGTAAGTAGGTACGAAGAAATTCAATGGAACATAGTAAATTATCGGAGTGCACCTAACGCGAGTCACTCGATTTATGGACTCGATTCCCGTACACGCTAATTGCTGAGATAAATCACAGCGGGGTCGTGTGATTCGTAGACGAGACTAGGTTATCGGCAACGTCGCATATACTTAAAACGTAATACAACGCACACGATAAACTCATTCATTGTACTGTAACATCCATTAATTAAGTCATAATTGAGATTTTATAAATAGCTTCCCGTTATCGCTTTTTTTGTCCTTACAATTGATGAATGAAGCTATTTTCGGATGCTCTTTTTTAACTGACACTCCCTCTCAGCCTTTCCATTAGATTAATATCGACATAGGGTAAGCTTGTAGCAGATTCTTCTGAATGTCAGTATTTGACATGGTATGCTCGTGTTCTCTGCGAATCAGCACCAGGATATCAAACATTATACAATCTACTATTACTTTATTAACTCGTCGAGTACCGGTTTTATAGACACAATTAAAGAACAATAGGTCGCGGTCACCGGTGACCGCTTGGTGTTTGACAGATTAAAATCTTGGTGTTATCTAATTATATCCATCATTGAAACCTTAGCCGGTCTACTAGAAGACCAGAATATCGACCTTGATAGACATATGATAAGAGCTATATTGTAATGTCATCAATTTCTCAATCTTTGCAATGAATATGATTCAATGTTATAAAAACTGAATTAATTAGGGTCATGGTATGAACTTGACCTCTTGTTATCTTTCTTCATTTTATTCAGATTGTGTTGAAGTGGCAAACTTAATTGCTGCTTACAGTAAGTTCCAACTGAGATTGATTAATAAATATTGACTGTTAAATTAATACTGTTAACGTTTAACTTTATTTGCTCGCATAATTGTTGTAGTGATACAGTTGTCAGTAATTCGTTTTTTGCTGTAGAAGTGCAGCATTCATTGCTTGTTACATCAACAATAACTTCTTATTGGAGATCAAACGGATCAGATCTTAAACGCACAAGAAAAAAAAGCCTAAATCTTTGCCAACTTCTTTGGTCATTGCGGTAGTGAATATCAAATAACTAGCAAAGTTCCTAGGACAACAGAACTTTTTAACAAAATTACTACTATTCATTAATTAATAATAAAAAATCTGGATCATCTTCAGAGATGCGGAGGAACCTATTACATTGTCTAAACAAGTAAACGTACTTCTTATGTCTACAATTGTTTATTTATAAATTACCTGTATTGTGATCCATATGTAATAAATCTATGTACATGTGTATTATACGTGTATTGGTAACCTCATGAATATCATAATGTCGTGAATGCGAGAATCGTGTGTCCACGGACATTACCTGTAGAGACCTAAATTGGGGATTAGCCTAAGCCCCACCTAGCCTAAAATTATTACCTAGAACATTCATTTTATTACTAACTTTGTCACTAACACGGAAACACGTTTATATTTTGTATTCCATCAAAATAATGTCTAGAAATTATGATTCGACCTTTACAAATACTGTCATTATTGTATTGTATTCATCAAAACCTTTGACCTTAGATAAGTCAGTGTAATTAGCTTCTAGTCTTAATTGCATTAGTATTAGACTTACTAATTAGATTATAGATTATTATTGCATTGTTGTATACTGTATCTTTATTATTTCCGTTATTATCTTGACAAGGTATTAAAGATGTTAAAGAAGAATGTTGGTCTTCTTTCTTCATTGAGTTACTTGTGTAACCCGATGCAGATTGATGCAGACTAGCTTGATACCTAGTAACATGAGATTCCAATAGGGAATCACTCAACGGACTACATGATGTTAATCAAAATTTTGAATTTATAAACCTTAAGAGCTCGTACACAAAACTGTGATGCGACGTCGCATCTCAAAAATGTGCGAGCTCCCTCTATGCATCGCAAGAACTTGCGAATTGATTCGCATCACGCATCAAAGTCTTATCTTCCCAAGATCTTCTTTGTTTCTTTTTCCTGTATCACCTATACAAAAACAGAAGTGCACACTTCTTTTTACGATCCATGTCACGACCTAGTTTTTAATTTAAATACGTTTAGTACGGTTGACGGTCGTTGAAGGTATGGTCACCCTGGGAGACGCCTTGTCGCATGAAATCGCATCGCAGCAATTCGCATCGTCATTTTTTGCGTTGCGAATTCGCATCGTATAGTATCGTAGTTTTGTGTACCAACCCTCATAGGTAATACTTTCCTGGACTTGAAAATATCTATAGAATTTTACTAAGATACTCTGTAATGTGTTTCTTGAAGCTAATAAAATATTATTTTCTTATTACAGATATATCAATACATTCAATCGAGGTTTTACCGGTCGCCGGAGGTGTTGCTCGGCGTACCTTACGACCTCGCGATAGACATGTGGTCGCTGGGCTGCATACTCGTCGAGATGCACACGGGCGAACCTCTATTCAGTGGAGCCAACGAGGTCGATCAGATGAACAAAATTGTCGAAGTACTCGGCATGCCGCCTGATCATCTGCTAGACCAGGTCAGTATACCCTTGTTCTTTAATTTATTAACAGAGTTGATGAAGCGAAAGAAGTATGTAATGTAAGAATCGTAGCTATTGGCGTTCTATAGTTTCTGCCTGGCAGACAGGCGTGAGGTTATGTACTATTAACAGAGTTCTAAATCGTACTTTTTTCATTCACAGGCACATAAAACAAGAAAATTCTTTGACAAATTACCAGCGTCAGAAGGCGGTGGTTATGTATTAAAGAAAGTTAATGGAAAGGATGGAAGGTGAGTTTCAATAAATTGTGGCTGGTATTCTTGCCATTTGTAATAAAATTTAACTATTTGGGAAATTAAAAACCTTAATTTCATATACTTATAGTAACATATTTAGAAAACTCCATAACAGAATGAGTACCTGAAGTATAACAATTGTGAAATATATCACTGACCCTTGCCGGATTAAGCACGCGCTTATTGGTCGCTTGAGAAACTCAATGCAGTTAACCTATACAACGCAATCTCGTATGAAGGGCCCATAACAATTGCTGCTCTTACTACGTATTTAATGTACTTTACCTGTCTCGTCACTCACCAGTACTGAGATGGCACTCATTACACATGGGCCACATTTCAACTGCATTCTGGCTGCACGGTTCCTTTGCAATTTGCCTTTGAATTCAAACTCCAAAGCAGACGAAATGCACTTGAAATTCAGTCCATCTTTTTAAAGCATTAATTGGGTAGTTTCCAGGGTAAGAAAATTAAAAATATAATTAGTCCGTCAGTTAGATAATGAAAAAGTATCAGACACATATTTTTTTTTATTTTCTCGTATAAAGTTACAATACTCAGATAAAATGGAGTTAAGTTTTGGAATGGTCGGTAATTACGTCACAACGTGCTACATTTTGTTACACGCTGTGACGTCACACGACATTTCAAATCAATATATCGTCGAAAGCATTTAATTTTGTGAGAAAAGAAAAAATACGTATCTAATGTTTTAAAATAATCTACCAGACGGACATTAAAATAAAATGTAGGAAACTAGCCTATTGTGAGTGAGTACAATATATGAAGTGGTGTTAATGTGTGCAGCGGTTACAGGAAGTACCGGCTGCCGGGCACGCGGCGGCTGCACGACATCCTCGGCGTCGAGGGGGGCGGCCCGGCCGCGCGACGCCGCGGGGAACCCGGACACTCCGTCTCCGATTATCTCAAGTTCAAGGTAAGATAACACTGCCTTCTTTCTTTATTAGCTTCTGTAGTCTTCATACATATCGTTTCTTTGCTTCTACTTCTGGATGTAGGTGTCTCCAATGTCAGAGGCCACTGTAAATGTAGTGTATGCTAGAGATCAGCAGCAAATTAATGGACATCTTGATACTGATATGATGACGAAACATAGTAGTATGTAACTATGTCCACAATGTGGTTGGCAACTTGGCAGTGGTTGGATCTGAAGAACTTTTTTTATACTTAATAGACGTTTGACGCCTGGTGAAAATAAATACCGTCAATGTCAAGCTATTATGTCAAGTACACAGTTTTTTCGTTGTATACAAATGGTAACGAAATCCATGTATCTATTTCCAGGACCTAATCCTCCGTATGTTGGAGTACGACCCCAAACAGCGCGTGACGCCGTACTACGCGTTACAACATAATTTCTTTAAGCGGACCGCAGACGAGTCCACAAACACACAACAAGCACAGTCGCATCACCAACACGGTTAGTAACCATCCCCGTACCTGTTGCTAATCCCCAATCTCTTCAACACCTCTCTCATATTCACCAAATGTTCTAAAACAAACTAATTGTATTTTTGCCAACCCATCACCAACGATAACCTTACTAACATCTACCAGGTGTATCGCTAATGTATCTATTTCTTCCTATGATCTGATAATGTGATTGTAAATAATTCATGAATTGAATAAAATTATGCAAGGAGAAAATTTTAAGAAATAGAATCTCTTTAGAAATAAATATTATAATAATGTGCAATATATGGAGCGGGTTTCTCAATAAAATTAAATTCGGATTCCCTTGTGTCTTCTAGAATGATGCTTTATGTAAATGCTCTTTTTATAATATAATAGGACACTGAAGGCAGTTGTATTTCTAACAAAACCATATAGTACATAAGTCTAATATCATTATTTCAAGCTTGTGTCGTGTTCTTTGCTAACATAAATGCTTCTTCATAATCATTTTAATAAGAAAGTAATTCTCAAAAATTTCTAATTATGGAAGTTACTTTTTTCTGAAGCACTAAAGTAAAATAAGATAGCATTAAAACATGCTTAAACATCAATAAGTAAACTATCGAGTTAAGAATAAAATCCCACCTTGATTACATTTTAATAATTTTCTATACATGCTCTTTTACATTAAAATAATGATAAAAATTATTCTCTAACCATAATTGATTCAATCAAAATTTTTAATGTTCGTCCCATTAAAGGCATTATGAATGGTCCGGTAACTTCCATGCAGTGTGTACGTTTTTAATGTTGGCTATATGTTGTGGCGGCAGATGGCCCGTCGGACCCGCGATGACTAGAGCGGTCCGGCGGCCCCGGCCCGCGACACTAGCGCCGCCACACTAGTGCCTAACGATATCGTGCCAGGTCTGCCCTCACTCTACTCACTTCGGAATGTTATGCGCCCTCCGTAGCATGCGAGCATGTCGCTCACGCATGGCTTCTGTGTACCTGCCGTCTGCGGCCTGAGTTTGCATCCCACCTAATTGCAATATTTACCAACCTCTATGCTCCATTCAATTTGAAAAGGGTACTGATTTTTGGTATGTGAAGTCACTAGATATGTGATAAGAACAACAAAAATATCGATTAAAGCTGTAAAGTCCACACACATCGATTTTGTCATCACTACAACTCTAGTAAACTTAAAATATTCGATATTTCAGTACCTTTTACAAATAAAATGGCGTATTAAAGAAACAGTTTCATTATTTTAAGTATATAAATTAATGTTAAGTAACGAATTCTGAAGCCAAACACAAGCCGCAGACCTTATTGTTTTTATTTTTCTGTGATCTATTTATTTTTATCTATTTATGTATGTATAGTAAATACTATTATTACCATTTATAGACTTATTACTTGTATTTTAATTTGATTTGATTGCAACACAATTTTTTAATAATTTAGACTTCGTACTGTGAATGTTAGTGTAGTGTCGATGTGTGGACGTAAGACTGAGTATCGCTTTGTGTCGCAGTGGGCGCGCGCGTGTGGGGCGGCGTGGGCGGCGCGGGCGGCGCCGAGCGCATGGAGGTGGAGGGCGCGCGGCGCTCGGCCGAGCTGCTGGCGCCCGTGTGTCCGCTGGCGCACAGCCCCGTGGCCATCCACTAGCGCCCCGCCACACTCCTGGACTGAATCCGATATTTATGATTCTATATTTTTATTTAATACGATAAGTCTGACTGTAAAGAAATATTATGGTGACGATTTGTTACGTTGTACCGTGTACCGTGTATTTGTATTATTTGTTTCTTGATCGCTTCACCGACAGTACTTAGAGAACGTTCCGAGAGATCGCCGACCGCGACGGCGACGGTCCCGTTCACCGCATCCGGACGCATCGAGGGCATGAGAGCTAGGTTTTTTTATTGTTACGCGATGCATATCAAGGACGCAATATGGTAGAAAATAAATATTGTATATAAAATTTAGGAAACCGACTAATCGATACAGACTGCGACATAAACTGGATAATCTATAGTTTAGTTACGATCTATGCTAGTTAGGCTTTCGTTCGGTTTTAATTATCGCAAGCTTTATATTCTTAAAGTGTCGGCAACTGATGACTGAAATTCAAAGGGCCAATGAGAATTTGTTTATACAAACGAAGAAATAGATTAAGTATTTTTGTTATTGCACAAATTGATTCGACTTGACACACACTCGTACACACTTAAATTATTTAAATAAAACTATGCCCTCGCATTTCAGAGTTGTTGTATATTGTAAAAATGTTTTATTTCGAATGTATAATGCTTGTGATTAAGGTCTCAAGTGTTTCATCTAACGCGTATAGGTTACTTTGACCCATTGGAATATTCAGACGATGTGTAAAACAGAGAATAGTGTATAGGTAATTCTATAAAACACAAAATGTACTTGTAGGTTATGACAAATGTTGAAACATATATAAAAATTTGGGTATTTCAGATAAGAGTTAATAAATTGAATTAAACTGACTTGTTCAACCTTTTTGGATTTGAATCTACAATAGACTAACCTCATTGCAACAGACTGGTTGAAACTTTGTAAACGGAGATATTTTGTATAGCATACACTGAATCACTGCCTTATTGTGCCGGAACTTTTTATGTGTAAGGCCCGCTACTAATTAACGACTTTTTGGTCGCTCGATGTAAAATAATCAAATTATTGTCGACATTTGGTTACTGAGTTTTGTTGACTTTTATTTGTGGGTGATCTTAAATTGCATTTAAGATGGCGAGAATGTGGATGCACACATTCTAGATAAAGGTTAGCAAATGTGAAGTTGTGGGATTGAGTGATGAGTATCTCGAGTAGTAGACGCAGAGAACGTGTACAGTTGTCCATTGACTTGAAAGATCTTGTTAGTAGCGGTCCTGGAGCGTGGCTTCTTTATTCTGACCATGTCGTGATATAGTAAAATTTTTATGTTCAATTATTTTTAGTTAAGAAATTGACTGAAATGACAATTGTTCAGAATAAAGCAGCTACTTATGACGAAATGCAACTGATAGCAAATTATTTCTTATCGCAAAGTATTGTTGCGAGTTTTTATAAAATAAACCTTCCTAAAGTGGATTTATTTTTAAACGAAACACATGTATGGTACAGCTATTCGTTTACATGAAGCATTAAAGTATTTTTCTACATTTGATTTATCTAATAATACGTGCTATCTATTTCATTTAATTGTAGATTTGAATCTATTTCTAATCTCGCTGTTCTGTATTATAAATTTTTCAAATATCTGTATAATATTTACTGTAATACTTTTCTGCTTCATGAGATATAGGGATGTTAGAAAGAGTTAAGGAATAAGTATGGGAAACACGTTTAATTTGATAATGTTAGAGCAATAACGATGTTATCGACAGGCAGGTTTCCAAATGTATGTAAAATATTAAATTGTGTTCGTGGCACTCCTAACTATACAAATGCGTAACTGTTCTTGTAAACCTCTGCTCTTTTGTGGACGCTGAAGTTGTGGCCTGGGTCACTCCAGCACTGAGAGCATTGTTGTGAGGGTAAGGCAATCCTCTCACTATTTGTTCCAACGACATTCAAGCCTTGGCTATAAGCGCAGTGATGGAAATTCCACTGCGGGACATTGCCAGATGTTGACATAAAAAGACATTGTTGGACAGATAGTCTGAGGATTTGGAATGGTAGACAATTTGAGTTTAGATAGGCGGAGGATAGCAGTCGATACGAGTTCTTCAGTCTGAATGGCGGAGCTGCGAAGGTTCCGGGTCTCCCGACACCCTCGTACACTAGGAGCTGGTCTACTCCTTCGTGTGACGCGCCGGGTCTCTAGATGAGCTTGTGCTCGAGCTTCTCATACTCAGTATTTGTTAGGGGGAGAAATTACTTGCTTAGAGTATTGGTGCTCTCGATATACAATGAAGTAATTTATTTGGTCGCATCATTGTGTGATGTCCGCATTACAAGATATGTACATGCGAGAACAAAATTACGGGGTCATGCAACCAAAAAGGTAGCGACGGCATTGCGGTACGACAAAATTAAATATGTCGAATGAGTCATCGATGAAATCGCGCGTTGGACATGACGGACTTTGTTTGTGACACGGGAGCCGTGGAATTATTTCGCCGGTACGCTGCTATTGCTCAATGTGCTGGATATTATTGCTTATTAGCGTTTTCATTGGCGATGTCGCCAGTAAGTGCCTGCACCAAGGTACACTAATGTAAATAGGAAAATAGCACGTAAGAAGACAGTCGCCAACTGTCGGTATTTATATTGACAAAAGACAAATTACGCCAAAATCAACAAAACAGAGGTTGCATTAGAATTTACATCATTTGTACAGTCAGGACAGTCACATGTTATCAAGTGTACCTAATTGTAATATACATTATTATAATTGTTTTAATATTTTAGTTCCTTTTAACTGGATAACTATGCTAAAATAGATGCTGTATCCACCGTATAATATACAGTTATATGATTTACTCAGTGTAACACTTGTGTATACCTTAAGACAATGGTTAATTTAATTTTGTGACATAGCTACCTTGTTATGGTACCAAGTCGAGGGGGAAATCTGCCGTGAAAATGTTTATAATTGACAAACTAGTCGGGATGTTAAGTGATAACGACCACGTAAAACACCAACCTTTGATATAGTTCTAACTAAATCCATTACTCAAGGATGGCCCTAGATGTTTGCGCTTGAGTATGTAATATACTATACTATTTATTTGTACTGTGACAGTATGGGATTATATGGAATGTGTGAGTTGGCATGTGGTGGTGCGCGAAGCGATGAGCTAAAGTGTTTATTTCCTATCGGATTGTCAGTTCGCAGGCACTGTAACAATAAAAGGATAGAGCTTTATGTCACTAAGTTTTGTATTTTAAATCAATAAACGATAGCAATTGATATATTTATTTTTATTTACCCCTGTTGTGTTATCAAGGAGCAGGATCATCGATGTTTTCGATTCAATAAAGGTTTGATATGCATTCTTGTCTATTATTTCCTGAATGGTTTTCCAGTTATGTAATACCCCCATGTAATACGGAAGCGATCCTAATACACACTCCGACTTCCGTGTATAATGAGAATTTTAAAATTGATAAGGACACAACTCTAGCTGGTGCCTCTATAAGCAGCGGTATTTATTATATACGGTACTTAGGTCCTTATTGCACGGTTGGTGCGGAGGCTGGCAATCAATTACCGTACCGAGCGACGTGCAGCGGGTTCAATTCCCGCACGGAGTGACTTAGTGTAATCTACAAATTATTGTTCCGGGTCTGGGTGTCATCTTTGTAATAAAAAAGGATATGAATTTAATGTGCAGTGCTTACCGTACTGCGGTAACAATGACTAGTAGTAAGTAAATATGCTAGCATCCAAGTTTCACATATAATAACACAATGACGTCGAATCACATAGACGTATGTTGTCATGGTATAGGTAGGAAACAAGTAGGAAAAGATACATTTAATTAAAAGGCCGGTAACGCACCTGTGACTCCTCTAGTTTTGAGGGTGGGCATGGGCGGCGTTGATCGCTTAAAAAATAAATCACGCATATAGTAGGGACAATAATATTGCGAAGGAACCTAGTTTCCAGTTATTATGAGTTCCATATTTCTAACTCTTA
Organism: Spodoptera littoralis; assembly: GCA_902850265.1. Lineage (NCBI taxonomy): Eukaryota > Metazoa > Arthropoda > Insecta > Lepidoptera > Noctuidae > Spodoptera > Spodoptera littoralis. Next base: position 10,704,842 of record LR824545.2, read on the forward strand.
TTGGATTTGGGATCCAGCTTATTATAATATTCAGTTAAAAAAAAGCACGAGTGATTAAAATTATACCAGATGGTTACAGTAATTTTACTTCGATTAATATTGTAATTACGGCTATTCCCAGTTCTCCCTACTAAGAATAAGGCGTGGGCGGACGTAACGTAGCCGTTGACAGTTTCATTGTTTCTAGGTAAGATACATCTATTTGTAGGCCATCTATAGTTTGTCGCGGAGAACCTAACGGGTAACCGGGGTTCCGGCTCGACGTGCAGGAGAAGGAACGGGGTGGTTTTTAGTCAGTAAGAGTCTGACACTCCCTTCCGCCTCACCCAGGCGGGAGCAGTCATTAGACGATTTTCCCCCCTTAAAAAAAAAGGCCATCTATAGTTTATGAAGGATGCATGCATTTGTCGAATGACGCAACGTCGATAGTGTCTCTTAGCTAACAAGCGTAACTCCTACGCGGTTTCACCCGCTGCTCGGCTCCTATAGGTCTTAGCATTATGTTTTGAAGCCCATAGCTTTCCTGAAAAAATGTACTATAAACTTAACAAAAAATTATTATTAAATTCAAAACCGTTAGTTCCGGAGATTAGCATCCAAACAAACAAACTATCTATCTTTATTTATATATTATAGTAAGATAATAGTACCTATTAATAATTATGCAGGTAAAGTAAAGGATTTTATTTGAAGTGATCATAGGTACAAACATTTAATATGATATTCCAAAAAAATGTTTAATAAATTTGTGTAATATTTAATAAATAATAATGAATAAATGTTTAATAATTTATTAGGTACACTAATAAAAATAACCATTATCATTTATTCAAATATTACTAAATTAAATATATACAACTTAAGATTAAAATTATTTAAAAGTACACTAATATTATAAATGTGAAAGTTTCTTTGTTTGGATATTTGTGCGTCAATCACGCTAAAACTGTTGAACGGATTTTGGTATACAGGATATAGGTAGGCCGAATTTTTGTTAGGATATCTTTTTATTCCGATTAAATGCTCCCATGGGATTAAACAGGAATACGCGGGCAAAGCCGCGGGTAAAAGCTAGTGTAATATAAAGTATTACATATTTTTATTCGTTTACCAAAATATTACTCCGATACCGTTTACTAATTTCGACGATACCAGTAACTGCTCCGATAGCCGTGATCGTCTAGTGGTTAGGACCCTACGTTGTGGCCGTAGTAACCCAGGTTCGAATCCTGGTCACGGCAGTGTCAAACACTGTTACGGCGGAGTTGTATTTTTATTTCTCAAACATTTTGAATCTTTTTTTATGTTTTTGTCCTTTTTTATAAGTTTTGAGTTCTTTAATAAATAAAGTAAAGTACTTTTTCGAAGATTGAACACTTATAGAGGTTAACTTTAAAATTGTGGTACTAACATATACATTTTTTATTTTTAAAAATACTTTTCCTTGTATTATTAACTAAACCACATTAAGTTCATTTATTCATTACGTTTATCACAAGTCAACCGCAACTTGCATACAACGCCATCTAGGCCGGGTCTTCAGCGATTAGTTTAGAGAAGTTCACTGGAGTGCATTGACACCAAGCCCCACATGTATAAGTTAGTCATAAAATGTCAATAGATGGCGTTACGGGTATTTGTTTTGGTACAACACACGCCGCAGCTGTTCGCTATCACAGAAATCCGTGAGAGAAAAGGAGTGGTGATTAGGTCTGTCTTTGCCTAAAAAATACGTTTTTTCAATGATTCATTAACATTTTGTGACTGGTGACCGTTATATGTGCAAGTTAAAGTTGTTCTACATGTGATATATTGTTGGCAGCGTCAGAAAACAACGCGAAATAGTGTAATTAACGATGTAAACGTTGGTTATGACGTTTACTACGGTGTATTTGTGTGTGTGTGCGTGAGTGACAGCATTGCCGACGACCGTTGAAGCGAATCTTGTAACGGAATAAGTACCTATTGGATGTGAATGCTGTTTTCGGTAAGTTATATTGTTTTGACGATGTTAGACCTAACCTATTTGGCTCATGCCTGCGCTGGGACGCTCTACATAAGTACGTATATATTGTTTGACCTCGATACGCGGCGCGATCTCGTTCGCTATTTCCCTTTGAAAGGCAATTTCTCGCGTTAGTAATTTTTTCTGCACCGACCGCGGTGTTTCCGCACGAATGTTCTGTTTGATTAGCTAATTTATAGTTACGGTGGTAGCGATATAAAAATAAAAAATAAATTGCAGGTAGGAAGTTATCTATGAGTCTTATCACCCCTATGTCTAGCGGTATAAGGTTCTAATTGGTTTTATTGACAGCTGATTTTATTTGTTGCGGGTCGATTAATTTTTGTTTAGATTGATTTATCGTAGGTATAATTAAGTTGAATAGGTAGATATGTGCTGAGGTTTATTACGAAGTGTTAGCGGTATGCAGCGTGCAGTAACTCGTGTCGAATCGACCCCACATGTTGGAAATTGATATTCCGACACTTGCCGGTCTGTCGAACCCGGTAGTTGGTATCCATACATCCGGCGGTAACACCTGCACAGCTGCACTATACGAGCACCGAGCTAGGTACACTTAATTAAGAGCAACCATCGAACAATTATAACCGAGTCCAACTAATTAGATCTAAATTAACATTTATTAGAATGTAGCTGCGGATTGCAGACGCTGCAGTTTTGACTGAAATTGTGTTTGTAAGCATGTAATGAAAATTAACATTAACTTCGTAAAAATCAACGATAGAAAGGCGCTAATGTTTTTGTCAAACGATCACGACACTTAAAAACGCTATTTGTATTATAAAACATTGGAAGATGCACATTATTGAACTATAATCTAAATAGATACCTACCTATGCGGACGTACAAACTATTAGCTATTAAACCTAATTCTAATTAAGTACTTACCTAACACAGACGAGCAGGAAATTAGGTAAACGTTGTTGAACGTTAGACAACCTAAGTTTGACCATTGCGTAGGTCTACAAAGTATCTACCTACACTCATAGGTCCATAGTTACCAACGACGTGTGATTCCTAAGAAATTAAGCAATAAACATTAGATAAGTATTTTTGACTATTATGAGTATGGCACGCTTAGTCAGACATTTGCCTGACCGGTGCTGCGGAAGACCTACTGGCTTACCGGGGCTCACTACGGGGCAAGACTAGAAAAGGTGGTTTATAGTCAGTAAGAGTCTGACACTTCCTCGCCTCGCCCAAGGCGGGAAGGGTCATTGGATGATATTATTCATTCTCAATAAACGTATGGCATTTTTCTGTATTTAGCTCGACTAGCTGTTAGACTGTCCTCAAGTTTTCTATGACTAATAAGTACCTACATACCTAACCTAAAATAATTCGATGGTTGAACCAAACAAGTGCGAATTTATTTCATCTAAAATTACCACAAAGCATTATCTTACGAAGAAGTCACCTACACCAAACCTAATAGATAAGGTAAATACCTACTTAAATAACAACGCAGAACTAATAACAGGTTCGATGCACGATCAACGATTGGACGATGGCATTTCAAATATTAGATCATATCGCACTACACTTGGATTCGAACCTGTTTTATTTGCGTCAACTAGTTATTTATACATGGCGTTGTTTTTTAGAAAAACTTAATAATTTGTCAAATCATTGTTCTTATCCCATAAGGTATTTTGTAGTTTAAGTGGCGATAGGTTAATTAGTTAGCTATAAATAAGTATTTCACTTCTGCTCAATTTAAAAAGAATCTATTAAATTGTTTTATCAAAGCGTTATTCTAGTTACTTCTAGCACAGGTAAAGTTGTATTTTACTGTCGCGAGTGTTGTTTCAAGTCCTACTAGTTAATATCCGGAGCTGCGGACGGCTTAGCAGGTTACCGGGGCTCTGACTCGAAGCAGGGATAGGAACCGGGTGGTTTTAAGTCAGTGAGAATCTGACAATCTCTCAGTCAGTCAGAAATCATTGGATGATTTCCCACCCAAGAGTCCTAGTAATACCTAGACAGGGCTTAATCTTTTGCCATACATTGGGTACATTCCGAAACATATTTTATACGAATGTTACTTAAGTTAACTATCGTTACAATATTTATTACACAGATCAACTGACTTGAATGTACCGAAATATGCAAAGGGCTACTTCATTATATCGCTGCTGACCCCATAAAGTAGTCGTAACATAGTAAGAAAATTACTTCTTAATTGCCTTTACAATATTTTCTCATCGCCGGCCGAACGCTGAGCATTTTAAATTGTATATGTATGAGTAAAGGTCAATGCTCTCAGACCTGCTTTCGTATTAGCTGCTAGACAATAATTAATTGGATTAAAAACCTAATTATAATAGTCTTTAGTTCTATTCGTTGCTCTTATTATTGTTATCGTCTATTCTGAGTTATGTGTAGCCAAAATTAGTTTCCAAGTTTGTCGAACTAGAAAGATTTTATCAAGGATTAGGCATCAAAATAGAAACGATTGATGATGAAATAAATTATTTTCAGTACTATAATCTGTTGTGTTATAGGTAGGTTTAGCCAGAGAAAGATATTTAAGAAAACGATTAAATCTAATAAGAAAAGAATCCGGAAGGTGCACACATGTGTAATGTATGGTGGTACAGTCTATTAAATAAAAATAAGCTACTTAAAGACCAAAGAAAGAAGCAAAAACAACCTTCACAAAGGTAATTAATCCAATTATTAGACTAATAGTACTACTAGTAATACGACTTAGTACCTAATGCTCGCAAACACACCTTGAAACTGATATGTCTATCAAGATTCATAATCCATATCAACAACAAAGTCATATTATGGAAAAACCACAAATCTGATCGCGACTTGCATTCGACCAAACGAGTTTATTGGAATTCCAACTAGCATTTTGCATTTACGATCACTGTTTAACTGTTTCAAATAACTTTACCGTCGTTTATGGCTGTTGGATCGAAGTTTTTACTGCACCGCACCGTCGGAATAAAGTAATTATCTACATTATGTAGGTTCACTCCCAGCCTACGCGCTTTATCGTTATTGTAGGACGACTAGTAGGCGGCGGCGTAGGCGAAATTATTACTTGTAATAAGTATTCTGATTTATTATTCACAACCAAAATCTAATTATTATACCCGATATTTTTCTTACCTACATACCTAATTTATGTAGGTACGTACATTATGCTTTAGTTAACCAATGACTAGGTATATATAACCTTTACCAATCTTTTCTAAGAGTGATAAAAACTGGCCGAAACCATAGAGTAAAGTAAATGTATGGATAAACTTCAAAGTGACAAACAAAATTCAAACAGTAAAAAAGACACCAAAAATATATTTGTTCGTCCAATTTTTCTAAAAACGGCAAAATTTCAGACTAAACGTGTTCGAAATATTTTTAGAAGTGTTAAGAGTTTGTTCAAAAGGCTTACAGTGACGATGGCAAGTAAGAGACTCCCCTTCAAAAAGCCACGGGAACTACCTGACAAGACTGTGGAACTGCCGGAGGTGGCTCTAGCAGCTATCGCATCTTACAAGAAGCAGAAAGAAGTGGGTGACTTCATCAATTTCTTGCTGGCAGCGTTAGATCGAAACTCAAATTGGTTGAACACGGTAGTCGGTAGACAGAACAACTTTAGATGCGTGTTAATGGTCGGAGCGGGCCCCAATCGCTTCCAGCTTCAAGAAGTCATTTATCCATCTGGAGGCAGTGACATTAAACTGGAAGTAGAACTTAAAGACTCTGAAGATCATGATAAAATAGCTATCGCAGCTTTAGTAAAACTGACAAACCTTGAACTAGACCACCTCCTAAAATACTTGAAGACTCGCCTATGTGACAACACGATGTTGCGTGAGGATCTTCTCAAAGGCAAAGCGTTGGGCATAAGTTTTGCCGTCCTGAGGCCATTCTGCGATAAACAGTATCGTGTAATAGAAAGGATTGTTGTCGGGAGCTCCATGAAATGTGTTACCCCCATGATAAAAAAACGACGAAGGGATGAAAAAATTCTCGTCGAACCTCCATTTAAGAAGACCAGAAAAGTCACATAGCAGAGGCTACAATAGTTGCCGGATTATTGGGTATACAATCATTTCTGAACAAAATGGACAGTCGTTATGGTGTACCGCAGTGTCATGTAGCATGTAATGGCAGCAATTTGGGTCGACTGTAAAATGCGAAGCTCACAGTAAATTATACTCATTTTTGCAATGATCGCTTCCGATTACCTATGATGGATGAGGGCGCATTTGTGGCGAAATGGCTACATTTTGACGGATATTCATTTCTTTTTACCCATGTAATGAGCCTCGTTATTATAGAAATATACCAATATCAGAACTAAACCAATGCTGTGTTGTCGTTTAACAAGTTTTATTTGTAGGTTATCAGTGCAGTAATGAATTGATCTATTAATTAATATGTTAAGCTAAATTGTTTACGAAGGACGCCAAAAAGTAAAGTAGGAAAACGTAATTAGATTCTGGTGTTCCCTTTCGTTAAACTGTGATCGTTTTTCTTTCGTCGACGGAGCGAGCGTCCGACTTGGAAAGATCAATATCTGTGGAATCAGGGCACCGTGCGCGGGCTAACTTATAGCCACAAATCCTTCCGCCAATAACTTATTACAATAGCACTCGGCGTTACGCAACTGAAGAGTGAAACAATAGTTTTTCCCACTTCGTGTGAGCTTCTGGAAATGGTTAGTTGGGAAAGTTTTCGATCTGCTTATCGGCGGACATAAATCAATTTGAATCATGGAGGCTGAGTATAAGTTGGGTCGCTTCTGAGCCCTTTTTCTAACTTGGGACCGAGCATACGGATTAAGGGAAGCCTGACCGTTGCGTAATTGGCGTAATAGTGGTGTGATTTATCTGATTCCTGTTTTTATATTATATCATGTATTCATAAGAACCATAAATTGCCTTGTGGCTAGATATTATCTCCAGGTACTTAGGATTCAATAGTAAGATTAGTTACATCAGTATTAACGTTTCATCGAAAGTTTCGGACTTTCAACTTTAGTTCTTAAACTAAAGATTTCGAAATACTAAACCGATTAACTATCGTATTTTAACCATATCAACTAACTAACCATTAAGTATTAGCATTTAAAACGAGTAGCAGCGCGACAGTCGCCGCGTCGCGGGTCGCAGAATGCTGCTCATAAATATGAGCCTCCATCAAGGCTTGAAACTAGTCGAGTTCCTCTTCAAACAATTACGAGAGTAATCCGAAAACAACAATGAATTTAGTATGTCTCAGTTGTAATACAAATATAAAACCCTGTGATTTCTAGTTACCCCATAGAACACAGAGCCTCATAGAGGTAAGTCGGTATGTATGAAGTACTAGCTTTTACCGGCGGCTTCGCTCGCGTCACAAAAGAATAAAAAGTAGCCTATGTGACATATACCAATACACACAGCGCCATCTATACCAATACTTTTGTTTTTCCTCGGGAATATCAATTTTTTCCGGGTTATAAAGTACCCTATTATTTAATCCGGACTTCTAACTTTACGTCTGCAAAAATTCAAAGCAATCGGTTGAGTAGTTACAGCGTGAAGGCGGAACAAACAAACAAACTCACTTTCAGATTTATAATATTAGTAAGGATTCACTAAATAAAGACCTTGAGCTTAACAATCGTCATAAGTATTCAATAAACAAATTACAATTTCTTCCTTTTTTAGTACAAAGAATTTATAGTTAAGTACTATCCTAGTTATTGTCTCTACACGGGCAAGAGACTTATGTCGGCTGTAACTAAAACCGACACAATAAACATCTTCTGTACCATTTGAACTAGAACTTGTGACAAACGAACCGTTAAGGAGATCTTAAAAGCATCCTTTGTTCTCAATATTTATGAAATGTTCTGCAGCTATCGAGAATCGAGTTTGGGACGAGAAGGAATTTTCAACTTTGAATATTTGTATTTACATCGGAATTTTGTTTGACACCATCTTTTGCAAGTGTTGGACTTTTTTCTATTAGTACAATATGTAGGAGCTGTTTATTTAGGTAATGGAGCCTTGTAGAGTTTTGGAAAAGGTCTGTGAAGTTAGTTTATTGGATGAAAGCGCAGCTGTAGTTAATGCCCTGGAATAGGCAGTTGATGTGAGTCTTCCCTAAATATTGCTAGCTTGTGGATCGAGTGATAAGTTCGATTGCTAAGGGATAACACAACATAATATCACGCCTTTTATCCCCGAAGGGGTAGACAGAGGTGCACACAGAAGTAACACCCACTTTTCAACTATTTCTGGTATGAGTCCTATGTAATAGGGGTGAGTCTATTGCTATATACCGGGCACATTTCCAGACTCCATGCTACTACTGAGAATTTTTTAAACCCAGTAATACTTTGCCCGACCCAGGAGTCGAACCCGAGACCTCTTGCCCGGCAGTCGCACTTGCGACTAGTCGGCCAACGAAGCAGTCTAACAACTACGGGTAGTTATTAGGTTTAATTAGTGTAATCGAAATTCTCAGTAATAGTACTTAGTTATGGGGTGTGTATTCGCTACCTAATGCATGGGAAAAGCCTTATTTCATTCAACATAAAACTCAGATCATCTTATGAAACGAAGTGCAACTATTGTTTACAATTCTATTATCTACATCTAGTAGATATCTTATCACTAACCCATGCTGGATCGCATCTACGGGAGACACAATGTGTTTTCTATTGATAGCCCGTCAAAACCCTTTTACTTATTTTCAAGACAATGCCGGAATACTGAAACGTTACTCAATTTTAAGTCGTGCTCAAATATCGTGCCATATCCGTCATTTTACAAAGAATTTGTAGAGATAGAACTATACTTAATCACGACTTATAATTGAGTAGTGTTTCAGTATTCCGACAATAGACAGACAATATAACTATAAAAAACTCCCATCAAACCGACAATCTCAGCCACAAAAAAATAAGACGACAACACAAATACACCAAAAAATAGAAAATTTATTTCAACAATCCCCAATTATTATTTACCTGACATTTCGCCACACGAATAAAATGTCAAGAAAGTAAACAGAGAAAAGTGTGCAATTGTTGAAAGCGTTCCTTCAGACGCTACTGGGTCCCGAGAGCGACATATTACATTTCGAGTGTCGTCACAACTGTCGTATACACACATCAAGTTATACATTACCATTTTATCATGATCCCGCTTTGTGTGATCTTTTCACACATTCTACGGTCAGTTTATACTGGTTATATAACACATAACCAGTCCAACATGGGCTCGTTTTGTATGATGTTTCTACATAATCCACGGTCAGTTTATACTGGTTTTTGTATAGTTTGACGTGTAGCCATGAGTACAAATAAGTCCCATCTTCCAGTTACACGATGCAACTGTTCCAATGATATACGTATTTTACTTCTATGTTTTACCCTTTTGGAAGGAGTAATGATCTTTTAAACGTTTTGTCTTTTTTCAACAGTCCTTTTTTGCTCATTTATTGAACAAAATACTGTGGGATATTGTTGTTATATTCTTAAGTAGATACTTTGTGCATATACGAAATATTGTACCTAATGAATACTTAGGTCAATTGCCTCTATGTTGTGACTGATATATTTCTGGCTATCTTTTGTTATGACTAACAGATTGATCTGAAATACTAAACTTAACACTTTTTATCTGGCCTTTATCTGACCTTATAAACGTAATTTTCGTTACGCATAATGATATCATACAGGCTTTCCAATAAAGAAGTAACGTATAAAGCAAAAAAAGCAGAGAAAAAATTGTGGTCAATTAACAATCACACAAATTATTAATGTCCAGAATATTAAAAATAATTTGCTGAAGAAAAATTAAACGCAATACACGACAAAGCACAGGTTCAGCGAATAATTTAAAAATGTAAGACCTCGTACACTATTAAAAGGAACCCGCAAAGTTTAATACTGAACATCCCACCGACTTAATATAAACCGGCGCCTTGAGAAGAAAGTACAAAATTGTGGAACGAGGTAATAACAATTTTATAAGAACAAATAAATGCATCTACGATGCCGCAGGGCATAAAGAACCTTCATAAAATGAAACTGCTTTTAGGGTTAAATTTTTATTTTAAACATAGAAAGGGATTTTGATGGCCCTCCCACGTCGTTGTAACGCGTTATCTTTAGATTTAGGACTCACGCAATAATAATACGCAGAGAAATGGTGATTCACAGCGCCATCTCGCGGCTGAGTGAATGTCCTGATTTAGTGGTGACATTCTCGTAAATTATTATGACGAAGAAGTTGTTATTAATGATTGCCTTTGATGCAAGTGAGCAATTCGTTATGCATTTGTTGGCTCTTGAGTTAATTTTGCAGTTATGTTTACTTGACTATTTTAAGGATATACTGGGAAAATAAACTAGTTTTAAAGTAAATGTTATTAAATGTTTTGTACGTAACTTAAACTCAAAAGCATTTATTTCAATTAAGTAAACCATAATTTGGTATTTTTAAAACGTCAACAAATATGAAATAAATAAAAGTCTGTCAGTCTGTCCGTCAGTGAAGCTAGGCGCACGTTCCAAAATGTCGATTCCAATGGAGAAGAACGAGCAAGAAACTCCAACTCAAAAATCGAAGACCCTAAAATATAAACACTAAGAATCAACATCGGTTTAAAGATCTACCCACAAAATCTAAGCTAAACTTAAATAGGACCAATACGCACCGTAACCAAAAAAGAACTTAAATACCAAGTACCATAATAATGAAAATTCTAAACAATTCAAAACCGATGATCTCAAATAGACGGCAATTTATTTTTATTACACATATTAAGTAATGTTGTTCAAACATCCAATTACAAGTACGTCAACTTAATGTCTCCGTAGCGACACCTCTGTGTGTAATGGCGATACTAATTTAACTATAATGGATATTAGTGACCCGACTTCCGACATCACTGGTATAAGGCTAAGGCCACACTACGTGTAAACTGCAGCGGTTTTTTATCACGTGAATTTGTGAACCTACAAAACGATTATAAGTGGTCGTACTTACAGTATTTTGTGTCAAATGTTATTAAATTGTTGCTATAAATCTTATTATCTTTATAAATACGAAAGTTTGTGTGTTGCAAGCACGCTGCTTGTTATTCAATCATGACGAAATAGCTGAAGGTATGGGTAAATTTTGCTCTGGAAAAACACAGGCTACGTCTATCCTACGGGACTGCATAGCTAGCATACCTAAAAGAATTGTAATTCATAGAAAACTTAATGGCAGGACTTATGGTTAAATTACAGTTTATAACCGGGAAAAAAGCTATATAGTGAACTCATCTAATTCTGTGACTCGCCTAATAATTGGGTTTAGTAAATTTGGTAGAACTCTTAGGTTTCTAGAAAAAAATCTGATTATTTGTGCTAATATTCCTCATAAAAGACTGATTAAAACTCATGCGGAGACTGAATTAAATTAATTAATAATTTATTGGTATTTTATTACTCAAATGCCTTTGTCACGAAGTTAGATGAGTTCACCCTAGTGTAGCCTTAACCTTAGCAATACGGTGACTGATTTCCAAGCTATATTTTTTGATGAGGTACATACTTAAATATAGGTGTCTATTAAGTGGGCGGTTTTGTTATGAGTGATGAAGATGTAAATGGGGTTAGACATGGATGTGTTATTGAAATTATTATTATTATGAATAGTTTAGAGACTGCCTCGTTGGCCGAGTGGTTGCAACTGCCGGGCAAGAAGTCTCGGGTTCGATTCCCGGGTCGGGCAAAGTATTACTGCGTTTTTTAAAAATTCTGAGTAGTAGCACGGAGTCTGGAACTGTGCCCGGTATATGGCAATAGGCTCACCCCCTATTACATTAGACTCATAACATAAATAGTGAAAAGTGGGTGTTACATTGTACAGTGGTATAATGTGCACCTCTGCCTACCCCTTCGAGAATAAAAGGCGTCATGTTATGTTATGATATGTTTGTTTAGAGATAGAAAGAATGTTTGTTGTTGAGTTGAGTAATAAGTAAATATTGCTGTAGTTATTGTATAATTTGTCGCCTTGGACGGAACATAGACATTAATATGTAATTGTTGAAGACTAATTTTAGCTGAAAGGTGTTTTAAGGAAAGAGAAATAATTAATGTTATCAAATATTTTTTTATGGAATCAGCTGGTAAACGAGATCGCCTGATGGTAAGCAATCGGCGCCGCCCGTGAACACCGAAAACACCAGAGGTGTTACAAGTGCGTTACCAGCCTTTTAGGGATTAGGAATTTGAGGATTATTGAGGATTTTGGGATTGGGGAGATTGGGGAAGGAGGTAACCTCACTCACACGATGATATACAAGCAAGCGCTTTCTGTGAGTCTATTTAGTTATTAAAAAAGAGTAAAATGTCTTCTAATCATCGACACACAAACACGTGTATAACTAGGTACTTACATCTACAAAATATAGGCAATTCACCAAGCCTCATTGGATGACGTATAAAAGTTGCTCAGGTACTTAAAAAGCCGGTGGCAGTAGACATCTGTCCTCGGGTAATTCATCGACCCTCAGTCCACCTGCTTCCCCATCGTACCTTTCCTTATGGGATGAGACATTGTTCAATGTACCTACCTACTTTGTAACATTGCACAGACAATTTGTTTCATGGTTTTTGTATGACGTATCGACTTTTTTGAAGTCTTACGGCTCAGGGCACATGTGTTGAATGTTGGTTTAATTTGTAAAATCAAATATTGGTTGCAAACATGCAATTTTGGACTTAAATCTCTCTAGACCTCATGTCTCTCAAGGTTGTTTTATTGTATTGTCATACTCGTGCATTAGATATCAATGATGTTATAAAACATTTACAAACTATAAATTGTAAATAATATACTGTCTCAATTGGAAGGAACTAACATCTAAGGTACAGGCTCGGCCTAGTTTAGATGTTAGTATTCATAAACTGTGTGTCTAATGTTTTTGTTACAATAAACACTTTTTATTATTATTTTTTACATATATTTATTTAAAATTCTCCATAAATTATATTTCTAAATACTACTTACAAAATAAAAAAAATAATATTTAAAAATATAAAAAATAGGACCCGACCAGTAGCGGGAGCATGGTCCAAGCTACCGGTGGTTAGGGCTCCAGAGACAGAAACCTCCTCACGATACGTGCCGTTTCTAGGAGAACTGCCTTCTGTATCAGGCCCTTGATCCATCCACCTAACGCCAGCCTCCTGAGATGGATGTCGAGGCTTTTAGGGATTAACCCATTGGCCGACACGACTATCGGCACAATGATAGCCGAATCCACACTCCACATGTCGACAACCTCGTGAGCTAAGTCTAGATATTTTATTTGTTTATCTTTCTCAGCTTTCACGAGGTTCTCGTCATGGGGAATGGTGACATCGATTATCATCGTGCGGCGTACTTGACGGTCTATCACTACTATGTCAGGTTTATTGGCTACAATAGTCCTGTCAGTAATGATAGACCGGTCCCAGTACAATGTGATATGGTCATTTTCCAGAACTGGGTCGGGCACATACTTGTAGTACGGTACCTCAGAATCAACAAGTCGATAGTGTAAAGCAAGTTGCTGATGGATAATCTTGGCTACTTGATTATGCCTATGCAAATATTCACTGTTAGCCAAACGACCACAACCAGAAATAATATGTCTAATGGATTCACCGGGACTATGACATGCCCGACATATGTCAACCGTCCCATCCTTAATTATATATTTCCGGTAGTTATTCGTAAGGATAACTTCGTCCATTATTGCACAGACAAATCCTTCAGTTTCCCCAAAGAGATTACTGAATCGTAGCCAAGACACGGACGCTAGAAAATCTACACCGGGCCCATGAAGGGCCCGGAAGAAGCGTCCGTGGAGCTCCTTGCTATGCCATACCTCCTTGCGATCATTGACGCTCAGTACCACAGGTTTGCGCCAGTTCTCTTTTGCCAAGGATAGTGGAGTGAATCCATTGTCCACCGCTGCTACTTCTCGATGCATACCCTCGTTGACTTTCAGGAAATATTCCCTGAGGCTGCACACCTCACGGTTGTGAAGGGTCTTAGCATTTAATAAGCCTCGACCACCACACTTCCGCGGGATGTACAACCTCATGACCGACGAACGAGGGTGATGCATGCGATTTGCAGTCAGCAGGGTCCGGACTCGTCTATCCAGGGTGTCAAGTTCAGTCTGTGTCCACTTGAGTATACCAAAAGAATACATTAGGACTGGCATGACCCAACCGTTAAAGGCTCGCACCTTGTTTCCGCCTGATAAGGAACTTTTGAGTACCTTATTCAGGCGGCCAAAGAAGCGCTCCTGTAACGATTGCTTCATGTCCGGTCCATTAATGCCTAATCCTTCTGATATACCCAGGTATTTGTATGTATCGTTTGCGGAGAGTGATCTCAGTTTTGTGAAATCTGAGAGTTCTAGTCCCTCAGATTCCACAATCCCTCCTCGCTTTACATGCATGACCGCACACTTGTCTACTCCAAACTCCATTCTGATGGAACTACTAAATTTTTCAGTTATATTCAGTAGTTCCGTCAGTTGTTTCTTGTTTGGAGCAAACAACTTGAGGTCATCCATGTAAAGTAAGTGGGATATAACTAAACCCCTTCTCCGCAAAGGATAGCCTAGCCCTGAATCCTCCAGTAGAGTACTTAGAGGATTCAAGGCCAAGCAGAACCATAGTGGGCTCAGGCTGTCACCCTGGAATATTCCTCGTACTATCCTTACAGGTTCTTCATTCCCTTGGATTTGTCTACATCCCGGATAGCAAAGCACGGTGCTCCACTGCCTCATACATGACTCCAAGAAGGCGCGTAATTATTATTTTTATTATTAGATATATTTTTCGTAACCACATCGCTACCAGAATACACATAAGTATATAGGTACTAGGGCTTCCATCCCGGGAGTCTCGGTCTCGAAAATCCCGAGAGTCTCGACGATTTTTTCATGTTTTCGAGACTCGAGACCTCAGCTTCAATTTTCGAGAATTTCGAGACTTTCGAGAGTTAGTTAAATAATCTACAAAAAATACCAATCTACTAAAAAAATCTACTAAACTACCATTATTATTTTAATTAAGTGACGTGGCAACACTGTAAAGTGAAAGTTAGGATAATCTGTGGAGCTTGCAACTTAACCTCAAACAACATACGTTCACATCACAATAAAACGCTTATTGTATCTTTATAAAAAGTGTGAATTATATAGCTTGGCAACAATGTGTTCCTTAGCAGAGAAATTGAAAGTGTATGTGTCTTATTCATGTTAAAAGTATACGTCACAAACAAAATCATTTTAGTTTAACTATTTTCGTCATATTTTGTAAATGTTTTGGTTTGTTGTGTTAGCTTGATGGCGCTATGCAACGAATTGAATGAATTGCTATAATATACCTAATTAATATTACTAACCATGATGTGCGCTTGTTTTAACATGCTGTTAGATTCTTGTTATAAGTATAATGATATTATCTTATTCAACCCTTTTTTTCGGACAACTTTTTTTTGTAAAACCCAAATATATTACCGATTATGCGTTATCGATTCAATTTCATACTATTAACAGCGATTTTATTGCAAATGAATTTTTAATCGATTGAATGTAATGATTTAAAATTTTAATAATAATAGTGATTGTTATTTAGTTGGGATAAAATGCTTAAAATAAAATGAAGGTTTGAACAAGATATGTATACCTAATAATTTTGAAGTTATGTTATCGTGTTATGAACTTAAAACATAATTATACAGGTTGATTTTATAAACACTATCATCTAATGACACCATTTTACAATAAAATAGGAAGGTACGAGTAAATGAGTAAATAAAATTTACAAGATATTATGATTTACCTTTGATGATATTTTTGCATGTTTAAGCATACGAGTATGTTCGTTTTTTTAAACATAAACAATTAATAAAAAAAATATCACGGTAACCTAATGGTGAGGACGTAGGTTCGAGATGCGCCCCACTTGTGAGAGTAGTTTTATCGAATTTCTTAACTAAAATATTATACGTAAAGTATTTTTGTTGTTATCAATTAAAACTGGACTAGACTTAACGCATACAGCACGTAATCACCAAAAGCTATTTCGCGTAGTGTAAGTATAATTTGAGAGGCTATAACTCCATATTTTAGTAACAAGTGCTGATAAAACTAAAACGTACATAATATAGGAATATATTTTTTTGTTGGTGACTATAAAATCTACCTGTATAAAAAAATATTATAACATGGTTTGTGCTAACGTGTTTCTGGGTGGTGATGGTTACTTTTTCATTGTTTTAGATAACAGCATGCTTTATTGTGATGTACTGGCCAAAATGCATGATAAGTCTTCGGTTTGGTGTTATTTTTTGCGAGCTAAATATAATGCTACTGCTAAATGCAAAACTTGCTACAAAATATTTAAGACGTTAGGAGGAAACACGAGTGGTCTTCATAAACATCTTAAAAGTATTCATAATTTAATATTATTAAAGGACGAAGAACGACCTGCAGCTTCCACATCTGATTGTATGTCTCACATAACTCCTACCAACAAAACCACAACTGAAGGTGAACCACCCGAAAAAAAATGTAAAATGACAGATTTCTTTCAAAAAGTTGACGGAATTGAAGTAAAAGTTTCGAGAATGGCTGCACTAGATGGAATACCATTTCGAACTTTCGTCGAATCTAAAGATTTACGGGAGCTGTTCAAAAAAACACAATATTCATTACCATCCTCTGTGACTTCGATATCTAAAATGGTTATTAAACAAGCCGACTACATTAAATCTCGAATGATAAATGAAATAAACAAATTGAAGTTATCCGGTATTAAATTTAGCTGCACCCTGGACGAATGGACGTCAACCCAAAATAAAAGATATATGAACGTTAACATTCACTCACCCTATTTTGATGGAGCTAATTACAAAAACCTAGGTCTTGTTAAAATAACTGGAAGTATGCCTGCTGTCATTTGTGTTGATTTATTAAAAAACCGATTGTCGGAATTTAATGTTCATTTAGACACTGACGTTATTACTTATTAGTCTAACTACAGATGGTTGTAGTGTAATGAAAAAAGTGGGAAAGTCGGTTAAGGCGTATCACCAAAAATGTCTAGCCCATGGTATCCAATTAGCGATACTAGATGTATTATACAAAAAAACAAAAACTCTTACAGTACAAAATGACGAAACGCAAAATATTGACGATGTTAGCGATGACGATGAAAATGATGACGAAAAGGACGAAAACGGAACTTTTAACATAATTGAGAGTAGCAAGCTGCGAAGATATGAAGAAGTAATTTATGAACATGTGATCAATAAAGTGCGAAAAGTAGCAAAGTTGTTCAGGAAATCGCCCACAAAACAAACTATACTGAATAAATACGTGGAGGAAGACTTCCACAGAGAACTAAAACTAATAATAGATTGCAAGACGAGATGGTCCAGTTTAGCAGAAATGCTTGAACGTTTTCTTAAGTTAAAAATATGCGTTCGAAAGGCTTTGATTGATATAGGGTCTGGAATTGAGTTCACCGAATCAGAATATAGTACACTCGAGGCAATTTCAGATTCACTTAATATCTTAAAAGTCACATTAGAAGCGTTGTGTAGGCGAGATGCAAATCTATTAACAGCAGATACAGCATTAAATTTCTGCCTCCAAAAATTAAATTCACTACAAACTTCATTAAGCGTAAGCCTTGCCAATTCGCTGTGTACACGTATTAAGGAAAACAGGCTAATTGAGGCGAGTATTTTGCAATACCTACACAATCCTTCCAAATATTTCGAAAATAAGCTAGATCCAAGGGCATTCAACACTTTTAACAACGACGAGGTTACACTATCATTAAAACAATTATACGAAAGATTGAATAAAGTTACAACTGAAAAATCAATTGACAGTAATTATTCAGAGAATTCTAATGCCAATGATTTTAATGATATTGCAACTGCTGAGCTCACCTGTTTAACTGCTAAAGAACAGCTAGCGTGTGAGCTTGAAAACTTGCTAAAGCCTCAAAAAATAGAAACACAAACTAGCACCCATGACTTGCAAACGACTTTGCATGTAGAAAAAGCTCTCTTTGAGAACGGTGGTGACAGAGGTAAGCATTTAAATCAGTGCTATAATTATTTACTATCCATCCCCCCTACTAGTGTCGAAGCAGAGAGAGCTTTTTCAAATGCAGGGTACTTTTGTAACAAAATCAGATCCTCTTTATCTGAAAAGTCATTGAATGCCCTTTGCTTTCTGCGTGCATATTTTAAAAATGAAAAATGTTAATTTTATATAATACATTTGTTTTTTTTTTTGTAATAGTTGATTAATAAAGTGCATAATTGAAACATATTGTTTTATTTGCCTAATTGTATAAACCTTGATTATGAAACTTATTTAGTCTCGAAAGTCTCGTTTTTCCCGGGACTCCCGGGACCGGACCCAGTCTCGATTTTTTTTTCCCGGGACTCGAAAATGTATCGAGACTGGAAGCCTTAATAGGTACATCAAGGATTAGCCAGTACACACATTATATCTATATCATTCCGCTCAAGTAAAGTGTAGCTGACATTTTTAGGTAGTATAATAAATTCATCGGAGGATCTGCCTTTAAAAGGCCTACCAATTTTATCCGGGTACTGCCCTTCCTCATTTTTTGATAAACGAGACGCTTGATCGAACCTCTGTCCGTAGAAGGGTTCTTTTTGATAATATCTCGTCACAAGACAAATTTGTATGTGATGTAGGCCTAACTGGTCCCTTTGCACGATAAACCCCTTGCTGGGTGGGACAGACGTATGGTGATACGACGGATTGGTGATAAAGATGCATCTACTTGATTGCCTTTCGAAAGATATGTACGAAGTTTTGAGATAAAATTTCAGATTTACTATTCTCAACCTTATTCTGAGACTAGTTTCTTCGTTCACCTCCAAAATAAAGCTTCCTTCGACATTCTAAAGCCTTAACTCACGCCATGTCAACCGATTTATTTTCCATAACAATATGGTGCGCTAGTACAGTCACCAAGCAAAAGCCTGTCACCCATAAAACATCCAAACTTTAAATAGGAAGAGAGACGAGAAAATCGCGGCACTTTTTCAATGGCGGCAATAAATATTATTATATAAATATGTATCATTGTCCCGTGTCATAGCGGCGTTCAGAATTTTCGATATACAGAGAAATGGGGCGGGAATTCAAATAGTTTCGACTTAGAAGTAAGGGGTTTCAGATTCAGCTTTGTGCGTTCAAAGAAACGCTCGCCTTTTATGTTACGTGTCGATGCGTCATTACGTGTTGTTTTGAAATAATATATGTTATATTTGAGACACGCTCACGCATCAGCTTGAGTTATAACAGGTATTGAGAACACGTTGAATATTATTATTGTACATTTTTGTACAGTAAATGTTTCTTTTATTTCCACATGTGCCAAAATGAAACGCGGGAGAATGCAAACAAGGGTGGCATTAAAATAAATGTAGATTAGTAGGACTTTTTCGTACAGTCACGTTTTTAATTAAATGGAATTTATAGGCAGTGAACGTAACATTATGCAAGTCACATTTTCACATGTGACTTGGTCGACTTTATTGCTTTCACGTATTACTTGCAAATGGCGCCCAACGTCCCACATGGAAATATGATTCAACATTTTAAAGACATATTACTTTTGTATATGTAACATGTAGTATTCGCGTCACACGTTCCAGTCAGCAGATGTTATACAAAATACATAGAATTTATAACTTGACAAAAACAGATAAATCGGGGCCCTCAGTATAATTTATGTGCGGAAAATAAATCTGTAAGCGGATACAAGTTTATCCGTCCTTTCAAAATAAGGGTACAGGCGCAGGTCCGCCGCGCTCGGAAGTTGGATGACGAATGTCCACATCTTTGCCCTGGGACGGGTTATATAATGCGTAAAATTACTGTCTTCAACTATCTTCATATGTTTCGCGTATACCGCTCCTTCTGATATACGATTATTTATTTAGATGTGCATAAATCACTCTTGGGATGCACATATTTTTTGTGGGTGCTTGTGATGCCAAAAATTCCGCTTTAGTGGATGTAAAGAGCTGTAAGAATAAATTGTTTCTCAAGTTTTAGTGCTCCTTATGGCTTGAAACAAAAGGTTATGAAAGTTTTAAGTCTTTAAAACAAACGTTGTACGTAAAAAACGTTATCGTTAAGGCTAAGTGCTCGACTAACTAAGTATACAAAGTAATTTAAGGCATCTTTACTATGTAAATATGAAGTAAGTGGTGCAACTTGACTTCCTCCTCGCGAGTGTTGTAGTGCATTCTGCAACCTCCTGCTGAGACACTATCTCGAGCATGTACTGCACCGAAGGGTGGTCACGTACACACTTCAGTTTAATTAACCGACGATTAAAGTTCTACACTGGACTTAACAAAATTCATCCGCGTCTTGTTGGCGCCCACCGTGGGACTGCCTTATTAATGCATTGTATTAAAAATACTTCACAGGTTTTTACAGGAAACTGTTTATGATAAAGCCTTTTAATATTACCTGAAGGAACCGTCGTAAATTATACATGTTTGATATTAAGTTTTATAAGGGTGGGTAACTAGGTACAGTGAATTTATTACCCACTTTTCTGTTGTGCTATCTTGAATCTCCCGCCGCGATAGTATCCGAAGCATGTGGAGAGCCAAATACCGGTCACGTACGAGTTACTCGACTTTAATTAAGCGGTGATTAAAGTTTTACAGTGGAATTTGGTGGAATCCAGTCGCCTGGACGTTTTGTGGCGCAACGGGCTACTTTTTCATTAACTGTTGTTTACATGGTGCATTGAATACAGACACTAAGATAAGAGTTTGTCCTTTTCTTGTCGTTTTAGCGACATGGAACTTGCAATGGGCTTTTGTCTTTATGGTAATCAGATCACGTAGTGAAGACGACAGTTTTTTTTTTAAACTTTGCCCCACACTAAGATTTTCTCCTGTGTCGTGAGTGCGTTTACAAACATACAAGTTCACATACACATGACACCCAGACCCGGAACAACAATTTGTGGATCACACAAAGAGTTGTTCCGTGCGGGAATCGAACCCGCGACACGTTGCGCGGCAGCCAGTTGCCCAGCCACCGCAACAACCGTGCAGTCAGCCGTTTGTTAGCTAGTTAGAAAGGATACATCCATTACTGCGTTTAGAAACACCTAATTACGTATGATGTATATTAATAAGGCGATATTATAATTCAAAAGGCACACTGCAATGAAACTGGGAGGCTTTCCGTTCAAAATATATTTATCGTTTGCCTAATTAGCCATTAGAAGGTCCCTTTTTCCTGAGAACGCAATTAATTTACAATTATGTACGAAGGGCTGCACAGAGACTTATTAAATAAAATGTTTCAAAGACCGCTTCCCCCATTAATTTCGGGCAATTTCTTTCTCAGACGAATCTTTAATTATCAAAGATTTACAATTTCTTAAAAATTCTCTTTCATACCTCTTCATGTACCTCATGTAGCGTCTGGCTTTATATTTCTCGATTGCTTTTGACCGTGACTTTCGTTCGTATTGATTTCTGAATACGTACACATGCGATGTTAATGATTATTTCCAATTTTCTTAATCCTTAGATTAACCGGTAAAAAGCGGCTGAAAGGCTACAAAGAAAAGAATCCGCGAAACTCAATAAAACAAACTAAACTGACGATTTTATTGCATATATCCTAGTAGGCTAATAGGCCTTTTTTTAAGGGGGGAAAACCATTGAATGACTCCTCCCGCCTTGGTGAGGCGGGAGGGAGTATCAGACTCTTACTGACTAAAAACTTCCCCGTTCCTACTCTTGCACTTCGAACCGGAGCCCCGTTAACCTATTAAGTTCTCCTCAGCTCCAGGCTAGTAGGCCTAGTAGGCGATTTTATTGAATATACCCTACAGGTATCTTAATTGTTTATTGGTATTCAATCGTTCAAAGCTTCAGAAAACTCGACACCTTCCATCTTAACATTAATGAATACCAAACCAACTAGGCAGCTACCATAAACTTCCATTGCTTGATAAAACTATTCAATTACCTACCATCCTCCTTTTATAGCCACATTACCTTCAAAAACGAATCCCCACAATTTAACCTCTATAAGACTAAATAGTCTACCTCATTAACTCTGAGTCCTCGTAATTACGTCGTCGCTATAATATTCTACCGTTTTCAGGACCCTATAATGAATATAAAATGTTCAATCATGATCTTGAAGATCACTTACTGGCCTCGTCTGAGAACCCAACTTTATCTTAGTATTTGAATTTTTAATAAAGGGAACAGTCAACACAGCTTTTTATACGCAAAAATGTTCATCAAATATACGCCTAGCGTTCTGCGTGGAGGTAATGGCTTGATGATGAAGTAACTTTACATATTTTTCTATGTAAAATATTATGGTAAGTTTGTTCAGATACTAGTTTGAAGACGTTAGTCAGTTAACCCTGGTTTTTGGAAGCGCTTCCAAAGTGGCTGGGTAGGAATTTTCATAGTGAATAATGAAAAGGAGAGGAAACTTTGCTTGGTAATATCTAGCTAGATTTTAATACCAGAGCCAGTTTTTAAGACGAGTTGATTTATTTCACTATTGTTCATTAATTTTAGGTGAAGCATTAGTTAGGTAAGACTATCTTTTGGAATATATTTATAGATTTTCGTAACAAGAATGAAATTTAATGGCTTCCTTATTCTTTATTCCTTAATGTGACGTACATATTTAGTAATCATGAGCTTTTCCATCTGAATAAAATCCACAATACACATACCAAAGCTATACATTAGAGTTCCTTAATTACTTCCTCACTAAAGTCTTCATCAACTCCAAGTTAAGTCAGTAATTATGTTGACCGATTCATTTGCCATTCATTCATTTGCTCACGTTGCAGTGGGAGGGAAAAAATCTGAAGAAATATTGGATTTCTCTGGGCGCAAGGTTTCAATCGCGGCTGTATTTAATTAAGAGCACCCCATGGGGCTTTCCCTGTTACCGTATAACGTTGAACTTTTATTTTGCTTCACCCCGTCGTCTGCTTACGGTACAAGGTGATTTTTACGGTTGTAATGTTTGACATTTTTCTTCGCTGATTTTAGATTTGTTGTACGAAATCATTAGACCAAACTTGGCTTATAATAGTTTATTTTTAATATGAGAACGCAGAATTTTTAAGTAAAGTTTTGTATGTTATGACCACTGGCTTAGTCACGGCTGGGAAAGTATAGTAACCGATTTCTTTTCTTCATCAACTCTCATTTGTCCTACCCCACCCACAGCGCCAAGAATTCAATCAAGCCATTTGTAATGAAACAATGAAAACTATTCCTCGTCCATCCACTGGCATCTAAAGAAAGACTCATTCCCGTCGACAATACATTCATCAAGTTCTATCCTAGAACAAAACCTTCGAGGATTTCCAACTAAAAATACAAAAGACTCGTTTTCAATAAAACTGGGATAACTTTGGTACGAACTAGAATTAAATTACTCTCTATTATGGAGTTTTTTTCTATTCAAATTGAAACAGCAGCGTCTGTAGGTTTCCCAGGGGATCCACGAGATTAATTCAGCTGGTTGCTTTGTGTCCAGATATGAATTATTGTTGCCTACTCCGTTTAGATGGGTAACCTGTTTCGCTAACTAACGCCCCTTTTGTTCTGATTGTTTGTGGGCTTGTGGGCGCGGGGATGTTTGTTTTCAAGATGGAAGTATGTCAGTTGTGATTATAATTGTATACATGTAGCTATGGAAGCGTTTTGCTAGGAAACACATAGTGAAATAGAGGTAAGTTTATGGTGTTTTGTGCACGCAAGAGGTACAGATATAAAACGTTGTTTTTGAAACGTAACCGAAAATATAACATTATACAAACAATATTGGTGTACAACAAGGTATATCAATAGAAATAAATGAATAAAATTAAGACAGAACGTCTTCCAAAAACATGTTTAAGAAATTAAATGCAAATATAATACATACACTTGAACAACCTACACACTCCGTACCTAACTTGATTCAGCGAATATATCTCAAATCTAAATACAAGCTAAATCGAATTTACTAGCAGTAAACATGATCAAAGATGGAAATGACTGCGATTATCCTCATACAAAATATGGTAAATTCGGGAGAAACTTCCTTATAGGGGATACATCGGCAAAATGTTGGATATAAGAATATTTTACTGAAGAAAATAAATAGTTGGATACAAAAGTAAAAGAAGATTGGAAGTCTCCTTGATGAAAACGAAGCAAAATGAGTGGAAAAATTAATAAGCTGGAAGCTGGGACAGTATTAGCGAACCATCAAATTGATTGATAGTAATATCCTGGGACTAAATATTCTACCTCAATAAAAGGTTTTTTGATATTCAAAATTTTCTTCTTTGTGTCACTAAAGTAAGTTGTTGTAGGAAATGAAATAATTTCTTCATATTTGATTGGTCGTTTTATTGAGACGGCCCTATGTTTATTGGAGTTTCTATAGGCATTGTAGAACTAAGTTTAAAATAGTTATTGATGTACAGTGGCAGTAAGGACATGTTTTTAAAAGATTAACCTTTCGAGAAAGGACATTTAAGTAGTTAAGAAAGAGCCGTATAAAGGATGTCCACAAAGTTATTTCCTTACATTCATTAATCAAAACTGATCAATAGTAAACATACGCATAAAGTCCAAATTTCCTCTCTGAGAATAATCTAAACAAACTTCGCAATTCAACATCAGTCTTCAACAGTTTGAACTGCACTTTATCCGTCATACAACAGATCGTCTATAGATGTAATTCTATCTTAACTGTATTAGTTGTCCCTTTGTGCCCGTCGGGACCCAGGTGTCTATTGAATTGCTTCTATACAAAACCATTTAGTCGCTTTGAACTGGACACTCCCCAAGCTGTGTAACTATTAACTCGTTTCTTATTGTTTATTTGTACGATGTTTTCCTCTTTCAACATTCGTCTTAATTTTTCCGTAAGCACTCGAATGGGTGTATCTTCTTTAAGGTAAATAATGCGAATTGTTTTTGTTTTATTCATGTGTCCATTTGGAGTCGTGAGAGTTTCTTTGTTATGTTTTATTTTAATGAGATTTATTGTGGATATTATTTTATTGTTTTTGAAGTCGCAGGTGTACTTGTTTGAAGGGGTAAACAAGGTTATACTTGAATTAATCTATTTTTGGCTAACAATTTTCAGTCTTATTTTTAGTCTCATTCAGTAACTATATAACTTTTATTACGTGTCTATAAGTAAGGCCTTAATTGCTAAAACCTTGTTGGTTTAGTGGTAAAGCGTTGTTTGGTTTATCGTGAAATTCTCAGTAGGGAGTAGAGATTAGTGCTCCCTAGCCTGCCCTTGCGTTGGGTTTGATAACATCTGGCGTACAATATAAGTGCTAGATGTCTATACTTACCTATACATTTGTAGATTGTGTCAGACTTTCAATGAGTTAGACAAAAGTAGATTATGTTTTGGTCAAATAAATCTTCAGGTACATACGAAAAACCAAATTATATCTCACGGGAGGAACCTTTTCAATGCAAAATACTTCAAACTTTTAACGACACATTTCTCCAGCAATACGGAAACGGTCTGTCATGCGGACCCTTCTACGCCTCGATTTCTTCACTCAAGACCTCTCAGGTACGTACAGTACGTACACATATCAAAATAAAATGCTTCTCCTTCACGCCAACCGAAATCACATCATT
Organism: Spodoptera littoralis; assembly: GCA_902850265.1. Taxonomy (NCBI): domain Eukaryota; kingdom Metazoa; phylum Arthropoda; class Insecta; order Lepidoptera; family Noctuidae; genus Spodoptera; species Spodoptera littoralis. The sequence goes on from LR824545.2 coordinate 10,730,618, forward strand.
TCTAAGTACCGACGCCGTACTAAAGTTGAGATCCTATTCATCTTGCCCCACTTTACCCCGAGAGGTCGAATGCTTTCTTCGCGTTTGTGTATAAATTATGAGAAGTTTTTCAAAAGGTTTCCCCCTTTTGAAAATTATGTGTTTATCAATTATGGATTTAGTTATTTTCGTTGTGTATATTTTTGGTATGTTGAAGTTTCGAGGTGTTCTGGATTTACGTTTGTACGGAAATACTGTTAGGACAGTAATTTTTGCACTTTGAAGTAGGGTAAATATTACGCATTTCAGACTACATTATGGAAGGTAGGAAGCATCCTGAGTAGTTCCTCGAACATGGGTAAATCTTTAGAATACAACATCATCTGTTCCAACAAGGAGACTAAATTATAATCGAATAAATTGTAAAACTCACATCTACAGATATTCATAACGCCATTTATTCCATTCCATACCGCTTTCTGACTCATGTTGGATTTTCAATGCATTCCCCAATCCATTGTGCGATATGATTTAAACGATTCCCATAGAAAATTGTCAATGGATTTGAGGGCACCGCCATTGTGGCGTGTTTATGTTAAAGACCATTTTGAATGGATTTTTAAATCCATGGGGATGGATTTGAAAATTGAAATGTTCTGGTGAGGAAGATTGAGAGATTTTTCTACCGAGGTGTTTGTGTATGAGAGTTGTAAGATAATTTCAATGATCGCTTCCTCACGTGAATATACTGAGAAAAGCTTTACTAGTTTCGAACCACAGAGGGGTTCTTCCTCGAAGAGCGTGCGCGGTCGCGGCGACGTCGCGCAGCTCACTCAGAGCTTTTCTCGGTATATATTCACGTGAGTAACCTGCGATTTTTAGTTAATTTTGTATGTCTCACGATAGTTATTATAAAAATAATAGGGTACTTATTTTTTTATTACATTTCAGCATGGCTATTATGCAAGGGGAGCATTATCTAAAACCCATTTCTTTAGCAAAAAGTACTTCTATCATGTTTTTGATCAAGGAACTGAAGTTCACATACTTTATGTCCTTATGAAACAATGCTTTTGGAAAACATTTGGCGCCTTATTAATTGAAGACACCGAAGGATTTTTCCATTTTTGGATACCTATTTATACTCGTATAACGAATACTGTGACTATTGGGACAAGTGTAGGAGTTGTATAAAGACTAATTGGATGTGGAAAATATTGTGTGAGATTTCATTCTCAAGGTGCAACTCCCACATTGTTTATTCCTATAAGTTCAGCTTTGTATACAGTTATAGAAGTTGTGGGAAGCGTACCAATATGCTTGGGGGCTTCTACTGCAGTTAGAATAATTAGAAAGTCCCATTGTCTTGTGGCTGGTAAAACCGTTACCTTATTTGTCGAATATCAAGACATAGGATTGTAGCACTTTAAATATGGCTAAATAACTTAAAGAAGTTATTGGGTTACATTGTGTATCTTGAAAGAACATCTTATGTAGTAATCCCATTCCTGCCTTTCGATAATTTTTACTAATAGCATGTTTGCCGTATTTGCCTTGTGTGCGTTTCTGCCTTTCGCTTCTTAGGCAAAATGCGTTGTTGTTTGAACAATGCTATAGCTATTGTTATTGACATTATCTTCTCCTACTTTTATATTAATTTAGAATGTAAACTTTTAAGCGTATGAATAAGCACTTGAAAATTTAATAAGTACTTTAATGAACCCGTAGAAAAATAATTTCACTCATAAAATGTAGTTTAACCATGTTTTTATAATAACTATCGTGAGACATACTAAATTAAGTAAAAACGCGGGTTATTCACGTGATTATACTGAGAAAAGCTCTACTAGTTTCGAACCACAGAGGGGTTCTTCCTCATGAGCAGTGTGTGCGGTCGCGGCGACGTCGCGTGTTCAAATGTCTCCTAACTCCATTAATGAGTTAATAGTGCAACTGATAATTGTTGAAGGTGGTATAACACCTCGATCCTCGGTAATTTGATCAAGTCTTCTTATTAGTTCACAGTTAACAATGATGAAGTTTTTACTTCGGAAGTTGGAAAGATGTAATTCAGAAAGTTTAACGATACTGCTAATTATGTCTGATTACGGGTGTCTTTGACTGTATCATTAGATGGAACTGTTCTTAATTTAGCTTATTGTTTGTTTGTGTTATTTAATGAAGGTATAAGTTTCGTAACTTGATGTTTGATATAAGTTGTTCATTGAGATTAGAGTGGAAAATTAGGTCGTTTAAGGTGATGGTCGGTGATAAATGTGACTTGGAAGTCTACATTCAGCAACCATGTTATTGGTGAGGATATAAATAAATATTAAAATAAAGAAAAAAACAGTCATATCTGATTTTAATTACAGCTTACAGAAACCTAGAGATACAACCTAAATTATTAAGTGTGGTAGAGCCATGCTTCGGCACGAATGGGCTGGCTCGACCGGAGTGATACCACGGCCTCGCAGAAAACCTACGTAAAGCAACGCTTGCGCTGTGTTTCGTCGAGTGAGTGAGGTTACCGGAGGCGCCATTACCCTTCCCTTCCCCAATCCCTGAATCCCCAACGATCCTCAAACTCCTTATCCCCAAATGGCCGGTAACGCACTTGCAACGCCTCTGGTGTACCAGGTGTCCATAAGCGACGCCGATTGCTTTCCATCAGGTGATCTGTCTGTTCATTTACCGGCTTATGGCATAAAAAATTGAAATTCTGATTGGAGAAGTTTAAATTACAGTTCAGTTTTTCGTTAAAATATCTGTCTCAAGACTAGTCATGAAACCATCTCGCTGCAAACTTAATAAAACCCCAAGATGAATCTAGAACCACAGTTTAATACATATTTCCCAATGCTCTAGAGATCTTTACGAGCTTCAAACATCCATTGTATAAATCCCTCGAACGAACGCTTTTATCTTTGTCTCCAAAGTAAATACAAAGATGGTGTCCCCCCATGATCTGATAACCATCAGCTTTTATTGGAATTTAAACTTTAGGTGTCTCACTTAAAATCAATTTTGTATTAACCGCTTACGTTAGTTGCTTTGTGCTGATTCTTTTCTATTGAAGAACGTTTTGTTCCGTCTTTTGAGTTTGCTTTGATTGCATTTTAAGGACACTTTAGTATTAAATGCCGGAGATATGTATAGATAGATACATATAATTATTTTTAAGTATTTCCTTATTTCCTTGTTCTACGTTTTACTAGTATTGACTTCTTTAAATTCTAAGTAATTTACAAATACACTGATATAAATTATATTATTGCTTTAATCTTATACTATTATATGAAACGGAAGTTTGTTTTTTTGTTTGTTTGTTTCTACGCGCTAATCTCCGTTACTACAAGTCTGATTTGAATAATTCTTTTTGTGTTGGATAGCGCATTTATCGATGATAGCTATAGGCTATAAAACATCACGCTACGACCAATAGGAGCAGTAGCTAGTACATTATAATAACTGTAACCTAGAATTAAACACATTGAAATCTCTTTAGAACAACATTCATAACTTCTTTAACAATGGGTAGAAAATGAAGATTAATACTCCATACATAAAACAGTTGTGGTAGATTAAGACGCCATACTTCTCAATCTTGGTGATAAAATTACAGCAAGGATGGATAGTAATCATTTCCTTGATATTAAATAAAATGTAGCTGTAATAATGTTTCTTTAGTCGAAAACAAATTGCATAAGACAATATTTGAATGTTTTCTTTTTTTTTTATATACTTTATAGGTCGAGGTTTGACCACTATCTCGCATGATGGTAGGCAATGATGTGGGCTCGCCCCAGTGCGTTTCGCGTTTCCATAAAAAGATCGCGTGCGCTTCGGGGTCGTCGAGTATTGTGTCTCGGCGTGCGCTAGCGCTCGCGCCGGCTTCAACTCTCAACAAAGAAGCCGACCTCCCGAACAACGTCAGCGTGGTCTGTTACGCTGACGACACACTAGTGTTAGCACACGGGAGGTCGCATCAGGCGGCGGCTAATTTAACGGCGAGAGCGGTTACGACAGTCGTTGAAAGAATCCGGCAACTGGGACTCGAGGTGGCGCTCCACAAATCCGAAGCCATGTGTTTTCATGGCCGCGGGAACGCGCCACCTCCGGGTGAGTCCCAATTAACGGCGGGAGTTACCATCGGCGTCGAGACGACGATGAAGTATCTAGGACTCGTCCTCGACAGTCGGTGGAACTTCGTGGAGCATTTCCGACGTTTGGCTCCTAAGTTGGAAAGGACGGGGGCGGCGCTTAAGCGCCTCCTACCCAACCTCGGGGGGCCAAACGCCTCCTGCCGGAGGTTATACGCCGGGGTCGTGCGGTCCATGGCCCTCTACGGCGCCCCTGTGTGGGCGCCGAACCTGATGCGGCGGCCCGCTCGGGCGCTGCTCACATCACAGAGGGTCATGGCGATCCGATTGATACGCGGATATCGCACGATCTCCGGGGAGGCGGCGAACCTCCTTGCCGGATTACCGCCGTGGGATCTGGAGGCGAAGGTGCTCGCGCGCGTGTTTTGTTTGTGCGCGGAGGCACGTCGCCGGGGCGAAACTCCGCTGCCGCGCCAGATTAATGCGTGGCGGGATGAGCTCCGGCGTGATCTCATGGCGGAATGGCAGCAACGACTGTCGCAACCGAAGGCTGGGCTCGCTGTCATTGCAGCGGTAAGCCCCCTCTTTGAGGAGTGGCTTGAGAGACGCTACGGCGTCCTCACCTACCGCCTGACGCAGGTGCTTACCGGACACGGAAGTTTCGGTAGGTTCCTGTTTCGGATTGGGCGGGAGGAAACGCCCGGGTGTCATCACTGCGAGGATCGCCCGGAGGACACGATGGAGCATACGGTGGCGGTGTGTCCTGCGTGGACTGAGCACCGCCGTGTCCTCAGGAATGTGATCGGCGACGGCGACCTCTCGCGTCCGGCTCTGGTTCAGACCATGATACGGAGCGAGGGGGACTGGGATGCCGTCTCCTCCTTCTGCGAAGCAGTCATGCTAGCTAAGGAGGAGGCGGAGCGCGTGAGGGAACGAACCTCCTCACGACCCGGCCGTCGCGAGAGACACTCCAGGCATCGGGGATCGCGAGACGATCTCCGGCCACCGTAAGCACGGGTCTGCGGACGGCGAGCATGGGTGACTCGCCGCCCGACCAGAACCAGGCCCGTGCGTACGGCGCGTCGCGTTCCGCGCGCGCCTCAAGGAGCCATCAGACCACCACAGATGGGGCCTAACAAGGCTGATGCCGATACGGAGCCGCGGAAGACTTAACGGGTTGCCGGGGCTCCGGTTCGAAGTGCAGGTGTAGGAACGGGGTGGTTTTTAGTCAGTAAGAGTCTGACACTCCCTCCCGCCTCACCCAGGCGGGAGAAGTCATTGGATGATTTTCCCCCCTAAAAAAAAAAAAAAAAAAAAAGGCAATGATGTGGCTTTAAATTTGTAGAATTAAATTTTAATTTGAAAACTGTTTTGTAAAACATTGCTACTAGTAGTTTTAATATTTTATGTTTATAAAAGGCATTTATTTCAATAAAAATAAGCATTTCGGTACTTAGTATTGTTACTCGCTCTTTAGCAAGAAGTTCAATATATGATTTTCTATCTATAGTCTTGGGATTATCCTCAAAATTATCTTTGTTACTGACAACACCTCAACTAACGAACTGGACTATTAAGTGCCTCATTGTACTAAGAAGGTCAGTCGGTTGAAAAGGTCTAGGGGCCTGGTCAAAGGGTGTCCAGTTTATAAAGGACCCCTTGAACTCAATACATTATTAGTGAACCCTAGTATAGTCTGTCAATCTTCAAGATGTATACTATGACACCTGGCTTGTGTGAATAGAGTATGGAATAACTCATATTCAAATTAATTACAGAGGCTGCCTCTTTGGCCGAGTGGTCGCAATTGCGACTGCCGGGCGAGTGTCTCGGGTTCGATTCCTGGGTCGGGCAAAGTTTTACTGGGCTTTTGCAAAAACAATCTCAGTAGTAGCACGGAGCCTGAAACTGTGCCCGGTATATGGGAATAGGCTCACCCCCTATTACATGGGACTCATAACATAAATAGTGAAATGTGGGTGTTACATTGTACAGTGGCATTAAGTGCCGTAATGTACACCTCTGCCTACCCCTTCGGGGATAAAAGACGTGATGTTATGTAATTTTAATTACAGAGTAATTGAGGCGGCAGTTGATCGAGCGTGACTTTTACAATTGTCTCGATAATTGGTTACTTTCCTTATAGGTATAAAAATAAATTATTTCGACTGTTCAATACAATCAAATATTACAAAACTAGCTTTTACCCGCGGCTTCGCTCGCGTCACAAAAGGATAAAAAGTAGCCTATGTGACATACACGAATACACACAGCGCCATCTATACCAATACTTTTGTTTTCCCTCAGGCAGGAATATCAAATTTTTCCGATATAAAAAGTACCCTATTATTTAATCCAGACTTCTAACTTAACGTCTGCAAAAATTCAACGCAATCGGTTTAGTAGTTACGGCGTGAAAGCGGAACAAACAAACAAACTCACTTTCCAATTTATAATATTAGTAAGGATAACCACACTTTCATAATTTCTTATGGCACCTCATTTTTAGTATTTTTACAGCAAATTTTTGGCAAAGAAGTATGCTGTTTGAAGCTAAAAAACGTGACGTCACAGTACAAAATCTCGTACAAAATTAATAGCAAAACTGTCGTTTTTGATAGTTCGAAAAAAGTATTGAATTTGACTAGTTTGCAAGTACCTAATTATTCTACAAAACGTATCATAGGTGAGCAGAAGAGTTGTTAATATACATTGTCACATTCACTTGTCCCGAGGTATGCTATGAGCCTCATTTAAGTCATGAAGGGTTGAACCTAGCCATATAGGTAATTAACACAATACTAGACTCCGTGCTACTAAGGTGAAATTTTTAAAATACCTACGTAATCCTAATATATGGACCAAAGAATTAAACTAGCGACTATTTTTGCTAAATAGACGCGCTTGTGACTCGACCAAATAGGCGTTCTACACTGAACTGAACTTTATTTATTTTCATAATATTTCAGAAGTAATATATTATTTATTTATTCATGTACACAACACAGACAATACACAGAAAAAAATATATATAATATCTTATGTGGTGCACTCGAAAGTGGTCAATACTGCTAGCTTACTGCCCAGATTCCTGGATGTCAGTATAACTAGTGCAGTTATAAGATCCCGCCGTATAATCTTTGCTCTATAAATCTGTTGGTCGGACAAGCGGTGCGGGTCAATTTTCTTGAACATCTGAGCCCAAGAGTAACAGACAGACAATTTTATTCCCTTATTATTGTCGGTATTCGTTTTATATATTTGTTTTTGAAAAAGTTGATATTGACTGTTGATTTGTTTTGATACAAAACTCCATTGTAAGCCATGTCTTACATACATACATAACTTCACGCCTGTCTCTCATGGGGGTAGGCAGAGACTATGGAACGCCAATTACTACGATTCCTACATACCTCTTTCGCTTCATCAACAGTCATCAATCTTTTCATGCATGCTCGTCGGTTAAGCTATGTTTTGAATCATTAAAAAATATTTAGTAAGTAAATCATGACATGATGATACTGGAATGCAGTTAGGCAGAAAATAGTGTAGTTTAGGCTTTGATAAGTGGAAGAACCTCATGGGACCAAAAAGTGACCTTTTTTTGGTACTTGTATAGGTGTTTGACCACTATCTTACCTGATGATAAGGGATAATCTGATGTCAGATAAACTTTAAAATTACTGCAAGCGATTTGTAATCCTAGAAGCTTTACACCCAGTTTATCTATTACAGTACAAATTTTTGCTGTCGACTACGAACCGTCCAAGCGTAGTAATATAATGCGAAAAAGAGAAAGAAGTACCAACCGAATGAAAGAACACTTAAGTGATTTGTAAAGCTGTAACACTACATTATACAGTTGTCTCATCTTCCCAAGTCTATGGCAACCCGTTTCTTTAAGTGGTCTATTACATCGCGCAGAACTGTTTAAAAGCTTATGGCTGTGTCTTTCTCTTCTTATAGTATCAAATTGCCTTTTAGAAGAATAAGGAATTGTTGTGTATTAGGATAATGGTTTTTTTAATTTTTTTATTACGTTTATGAAACTGTTTCTTTTGTTTTCTGAGCATGAACATTTTTGAAATCACAACTGAGTTTCGTTTCTAGCCCCTTAGCCTCCGTGCGTTTGGCGTTTAGCGCGCCTCAGAGTGCCATCACACCACCACAGATGGGGCTGGCGCCCGATACGGAGCCGCGGAAGGCCGGGTTGCTGGGGCTCCAGCCTGAAGAGCAGGAGTAGGAACGGGGTGGTTTTCAGTCATTAAGATCTGACACTCCCTTCCGCCTCACCCAAGGCGGGAGAAGTCATTGGATGATTGTACTCCTTTTTCAGCCATATTGAAACTGTCAAAAATCTTATATTTGGTTAACCCTTTGAGTACCGTCATTATAGACACAATTAAAGAACAATAGGTTGCGGTCACCGGTGTTTGACAGTTTAAGTTGAACCCTTATATTAAGGTTTAGTTTTCTGTATAGATCTGTTGACACAATAGACTAATCATGGGAAATGTTGCTAATATCTTATAGATTTTAATAAAACTTAACCAACCAAGTTCCAACACATTCATCTCAAAAATAAACCAAGAAGAAGTCTTTAGCACTATTCAAACTCTAGAAATGGGAATACTAACTTGGGCCTAGAAACCACGTGGCGGTCAAGGCTAAGAAAGCCGTTTTTAGAAACTTCACACTTGAGTTTTCGCATATGAAACGTATAATCTGGAACAAGGTTTGTGGTCTCTGTGTTGAAGAGTTGTTCTCAGTTCTAAGATGTTTTGAAGAGTTGTGCTGTGAAGATGTTTCTCATTAGTTAAGAGCTTAGACGAGGTAGCTAGCGAGTTTTGTGAAGGTTATGCTTCATTTATTTTCTCCAACCTCAACAAATGAGTGTAAAATATTAAGCGTCCAAACTTTTTTAAGTTTTTCACACACTAAGTAGTTTTGAAAGACGAAATCACGTGAGTAACACGCGATTTTTAGTTAATTTAGTATGTTTCACTAGGTATTGTATAAACACGAAATGTCCAAATAATTGATTGGTTTGTAGGAGAAAAATAAGCACATGTCATTCGATTGCCAATTATTTTATCACAAAATAACTTAGACCTACAATTTGCCCACCGCTAATATACATTTCCTTTACCTTATTTATCTTCCTTCGAAATAGACATCTATGACAAGGATTGGCCGCAAAAAGCTTTACATAGAGAGGAGTGGAAGGAGGGTAGAGTTTGCCCTGAAGTGGGACGATCATGGCTGAAAATAAAAATAAAATAATTACCTTATTTATCTTCATAGCTGCTAAAATATTATCCTGAATACTTCATACTCCAAATTTTCCTACGCAGAATTTAATAACTTGAATAACGAATACAGGTGAAGTACACGTATTACTGCGCATTCCATAAAACTTACGCCCAGTATTTGGGCCCAGTTAATGGCAGCTACTACAGTTACAAGGCAATGAGCTACCACATACATAGTTACCTTCAGGGAATTAAGGCCTGACCCAACAACCTCTATACATCATAAATGCACACCCACCATCACCCTAAATCTCAGTTTATTACGGCATTTCTAATAAAGCTTGCAACATTGTATGTTATCTTGCCTAAGTGCAGTAGGTGATTGGTCCCGTAAATTTATCGGGCACTACTTACGGCCGATACAGACGTAAGAAGAGCTATAAATCCCAGTGACGTATTGAAACGGTGACATGGTACGGGGGAAAAATTGGAACCGAGCGAACCGGATTAATCCGGTAAAGGATTGAACGGAGAATTTTAGAATTTACTGTTGGCACGTGTTTTAAGTCTTGGGGACGGTGAAAAGCTGGTTGCTTGTGGCGCACCTGTCGGGTCATTTTGGAGGTGGCAAATTAGTAAAACTCTGTTTTTTTTGTTTATACGACGTTGGAAAATTTTCGTAGCTAGTAGTGACATTAGAAAATAGATTGTGTGTTAAGGGAAATATGTCATAACTGGCGAATAGAAAATTCGTAATCCTAACTTTTATAACATCCCGAATCACACTATCTTATGTTGGCCGAGTAGTTGCAAGTGCGACTGCTTTGGGCAGCCGGGCTTCGGGTTCGATTCCCTAACTACTACAGGGTTTTTTTTAAAGAATTTCAGTAGTATCACGGAGTCTGGAATTGTGCTTGGTATATGGCAATAGGCTCACCCCCTTTTACGTGGGTCTCATAACATAAATAGTGAAAAGTCGGTGTTACATTGTACAGTGGCAATAAATCCTGTAATGTGCACCTCTGTCTACTACTTCGGGGATAGAAAGCGTGATATTTAAGTCTATCTTTCGTATAAAAAAGTATCCAACATATTCAAGTGAAATCGACAGTCTCGCTCAGTGTTCCGACGGAACATTTTACATATTAACTTTAATTAAATCAAAGTAAAACAATACGCAGTTTAGTGATTTCATTACATTTCATTTTAAATATGTATGTTGACCGTGACGTAGATTCGATAAACATGCGATTCCATTTTGAGAATAGCCGCACAGATGCAGGCAAATACATTAGAGAACATACTTCAATGAGCTACTAGTTCGCAAGCCTGAGACCTTTCTATATTTTCTTACTACAACATAACATAACATAACATCAAGCCTTTTATCCCCGAAGCCGTAGGCAGAAGTTCACATTATGCCACTGTACAATGTAACACCCACTTTTCACTATTTATGTTATGAGTCCCATGTAATAGGGAGTGAGCCTATTGCCTTAAACCGGACACAATTCCAGACTCCGTGCTACTACTGAGCATTTTTTAAAAACCCTTTCTTACTATAATATTGTAATTGCGAATGTTTGTGTGTTTTATGTATATTTTTTTTTGTTTTTTTTTTTTTGGCATAAGCCGGTAAACGAGCAGACGGCTCACCTGATGGTAAGCAATCGGCGTCGCCCATGGACACCTGGAACACCAGAGGCGTTACAGGTCCGTTACCGGCCTTTTGTGGATTAGGAGTTTGAGGATCGTTGGGGATTCAGGAATTGGGGAAGGGGAGAGTAATTGGGCCTCCGGTAATATCACTCACACGACGAAACATAACGCAAGCGTTGTTTCACGTCGGTTTTCTGCTCGGCCGTGGTATCACTCCGGTCGAGCCGGCCCATTCGTGCCGAAGCATGGCTCTCCCAAACTTTTACTCACATATTTGTTACTCAAGCGTGACATAACAGCTGAAAGGATCGGGGTGAAATTTAGAATAGAGTAGATTATGGTCAAAAATGTATTCATGTAAATTAATACAACTTCTTTCGTTTTTAACCGACATCTTTTATTTTAATTATGCTTTATTAATTGAGTTTTTCTTAAAGTATCAAGCACAGTATGTGCTTGCCTGTAATCGATTGTAACATTTTACTGTTATCTTATGAAAATGTTTGTTATTTAATATACAATTGTTGGTGGACTAATAAACATAAAAAAATAACAATTATGCTACTTTTTATCCCGCGGGAACACGGGCGAAGCCGCTGGCCGAAGTAAGTGTAAAAGATTTCTTCCATTTGTTACTAAGATTTTTTTAATCTATGCAAGACTTTAATAAATCATCTCTGTGTTTACTGTTAAGGTTGGTTTTGGGTTGAATTTCATCTTCTGAGAAACGAACATTCGTGTCAATATCGAGAAATCCGGTAGAGCGCTTCCTCCGAGGCTCGCCGGCAATGTCGTAAACCTCCAACTAATTTCGCACTGCAGAATTTCTGCCACTAATAAGTCTTCGTGTTGTTCCAAGGCGGGCTGAATTTGCGTTAAATTATAAAGCTTATTAACCATAGTTCCCCAGTGTGTCGTAACCCGCTGCAATGAAACGTTGCTCTGTAGGTGCGGTACTTCATCCAAGCTTCTTGTTAACTTGAATTATTACTGGATATCTAAGCATCCTAAGAGATTTTGATTAATTAAATCCTGAATGTGACATTTTTCTTTCTCTTTGTTTGCGTCTGGACTGAGCTGTGAGAGTTGAGACTCATTTCGTCTTATTTGTAATAAAATCTTAATATATTCTAAAGTATTTCATCTTCTCAAGGTGAATACCACGGATCTAGTGAATTTATATTAAATCGTGGAGACAATAAACCTTTTTGCTCTCAACTGAATTCTGCTTAAAAGAAGTAAATGAAAGGAATGTCAAGATGACATTATTATTTAATACATTCAGTGATGTTATACTTTTGTATTTTTATTTAAATGGAAAAATAAGTAAATGGAGAAATCAAACAGCAATACAGTACTGAAACATACTTCTGGAGATGAAGGAGGCAACCAAGGAGACGATGACATTCCGACTACGTCGAGAGGAGATAACTTTAACCCTGAACAAATATCACACAACATGAATGATTTTAAAGCTCTGGATTTTAATTCCGCTGATGAAGTTAGGTAAGAATAAATATTATTTACGAAATTGTTTTACTTAACTGTCAAGTAGAACTGAAAGAAGTATTAAGTCGCTATTCATTTTAGGCAAGCTATGAAGGTGATGCTGTCTGGGAAAATGCCTCCGCAGTCATTCGCAGAGGAGGGCAATAAGTTTCCAAGTAACAATGAACCAGTAAAAATCAACGAAACAAATAACTCTTTACGTACTCACAGCATGATGAGACCTGTTCGTCTAATTCATAACAAGTTTACATCGGCTTGGAACTTTAAGAGACATGCTGAGACTGAAGTGAAATCTTTACCAGAAAACACTACACTGGATGGAGTCAAATCTTCGCATAAATTACCAAAACCTCAGAAAGAATCTGCAAAGAATTCACGTAAACAACCGAAAACTGCTGGTGATTCTACCAGACGAAAAAGACCTGGGCGGCCACCGAAAGCAGGGCCTTCTAAAGCCAAAAAGCCCAACATTAAGTCGATGTATCTTGGGAAATTATCTAACGTTGTTCCCTTCAAGCGGCAGTTGGAGTCTGGAAGCGAGTCGGACGTAGAATCTGTTATAGTGTTTTACTAAATTATGTCAAACCAAATTCTGACTTTTGTTTCTTTGGGATTTCATTGTCTTAAATCAAGTATAGAAATAAATATCGCTAGAAACATTCAAATTCATTGTAGTTTGCTTATCTAAACGTTTCTTTATTAATAAATTGAAGATTCGTTTATCAGCTTGAGTGGAGATCGTTTATGTTCCCCGTGTATCGGTGAGCGGTGTTATCGTATTTCAGCAATCTCTTAGCGGATCGTATCATATCGGAAATTGAATTTCCGATTGGCTCTCGACTGCACAGCAGACTGTCTGTAATGGATGGTCCCGCGGTCCCTGTTTCGCGGAGTTCATGAGAATGATAGATAGAAATACTTGGAGGCGTATTTCAAACGTTCCGATGTGGAAATTGAGGAATATTGATGTAGTCCTTTCTTCGTTTCTCTTTATTTTGCTTTTTTTGCGAGTAAATAGTGTTTATTTTGGCCGGTCCGAACCCGCTTTGGTCTGTTTGTGATGAATAAAGATGAGTTCAGTACAGTTGATTTACTTTGTTTTCACAGTTTTGTTTCTATGGATAAAATAATTGATGTTACTGTTACATATTGTGCAGTTGACGTTCCGAATACCAGCGACATGAACTTGAGTAGAAACAAAAATGTAAGTTTGTTATAATCCACATAATTCACGAATGCCACTTAAATCTAGCAACTATTAGTTCCTAACTAAAATAATAACTCTATCACCAAAAAAGCTACGCCAAACAAGAAAATTTAAATTTAAAACCTAAAGTGACAAAACAAGATTGTTGTTTCAATTCGCGGCACGTTACAACATGGCGCACGTTGTTTGTACATGTTTTGACAGGTAATGTAATATGTAGTGAGAGAAATTGGGTTTGAGTCGAGCAGTATTGACACGGGTGCTGATATTGATGATGACATGTTCCAAATATAACGCACTGGGTCCTTTAGATAAGGCTTTATTTCAACACGTGCCTTAGTAACGTGGTTTACACGGGAGATGTTATTGTGATGCAGCCTTGAAAGATTTGGTAGATGGAAAAAAAAATGTATTGCTAGTGTTATTGAACTTTAAATTGTCAAACACCAAGCGGTCACCGGTGACCGCAACCTATTGTTCTTTAATTGTTTCTATAATACCGGTACTCAACGAGTTAACTTATGACTAACTTGTCGCGGAAAACCTAGCGGGTTACCAGGGCTCCGGCTCGAAGTGCAGGAGAAGGAACGGGGTGGTTTTTAGTCAGTAAGAGTCTGACACTCCCTCCCGCCTCACCCAGGCGCGAGCAGTCATTCGATGATTTTCCCCCCTTAAAAAAACCTATGACTAACTTATTTATATTTTAAGGTACACATAAATGAGGATACGTAAGACGGACCTAATGCCATAAGCATTTTCTGCTAGTCGAATTATACTTTGGACGTTATGTCCATAAGAATAATGAATATTATTGCATACCTAAATGATGCTTCGACTGTAGCATAAGAAGAGTCCGAAAAATGTTTTGTTTCTAATTCTTATCCGCACTGCCTCGTTATCCGAGCAGTCGTAAGTGCGATTGCCGGGCAAGGGGTCTCGGGTTCGATTCCCGGGTCGGGCAAAGTATTACTGGGTTTATAAAAATTTTCAGTGGTAGCACGGAGTCTGGAATTATGCCCGGTATATGGCAATAGGCTCACCCCCTATAACATGGGACTCATAAATAGTGAACAGTGGATGTTATTGTGGTATTCAGTGCCGTAATGTGAACCTCTGCTTACCCCTCCGGGGATAAAAGGTTGTCGTTATGTTCTTAACCGAATTAATTGAGGTATAGAAATCCAAAATATAGTCTTTAAATGAAATTATCACAGAGATGGAAGACAATGAGAAATTCCTTTCTTTGTTTCGCCAAAGAATCTCATTATGGTGGAGATTTATTGATAGACGCTCTATTGTTTTTGTTCCTTTGACTCGATCGGGCAGTCGTGTACTTTTTGGTTTATGGGGCCCTAGATTTGATTACCAGATTCTGTAGTATTTTTGGACTTTGTTTATCCATTGCATTTTTATGTATTAATTCAGTTGCGAACTATTGGTCAGGTTTATGTCTAGCAGTGAACGGAAGCTTTATGATAACTACTACTATGTTACAATTTTGTTAATGGCGCGTAATATAACGTGCACCTATTGTGTGAAAACTTGTGGTAAAAAGCGGTGAGCCAAGAACAAAAGTTCCTAAATTAAAACATAAAAAGTATAAACCTAATCGCCATAGCCAAAACCGAGACGGAAAGATATATGATTATCTATACCTAGGTATACAACATGTAACGTAATTAACGCACACCCTCAAATACCCCAATTAGAATAATTTATGTTATAATCATAATACATACACTAAATTTTTAATTTAACATGGAGGTATATGCATCCTTACTGGTCTTGTCATAAGGTTTATTTATCTTTATTTTGTATTGAATGATAGAATTTGTATGAATACAAATAAAACTGCGATTTTAAAAGTCTTATTTGCTTTGACTTTTTGATTTCGATTTGTTTTAACAATACAGGGTTAATATCACATTAATTTCCGTAGTTTTAATTATTTTTGGGATAAAAAATTACCTATAATAAAAATTATATAAATCGATTCAGTTAACGATTCTGAACAAACTATTTTCAGGATGATTTATTTAAGTTACACGTTGTATATTGTTGCTAAAATACTAGAGACAAAACTATGAATATACATACAATTCGAACTTGTAAAATAACTGTCGTTCGTAAATTAAAGGCGTCTGCCTTTAATTTTGTAGCTATGCCAATACGTCTTTCTACAAACACTTTATTGTTAGAAGCTATCCAAGATTTGTCAGATTTCTTTTAGTTCCAAAGGTATCCAGAAAGTTCTCTTTAGCCATCAAAATCCGTAGTCACGGAGGACGGTTTATGCTAATTAGTTTTATTCGTCTTCGCAAATCGTCTAGAAAATGAGCAGACTCAACTTTCGCAATGAAACCAGGATTACTGAATTTTCTAGGCTTTTATTTTACTTCGTATCTTTTAAGCTTTGATTTAGAATGTGGATTTTATTGTTATTGATTCTTCTGTGATTTAATTGTTTGGTTTAGTGTGAATCATTCTACACATAATTTCAATACTTTTATCCCCGAAAGAAGAGGAAAAGGCAGAGGTGCACACAATGTCACTGTATCATGTAACATCCACTTTTCATTATGTATGTTATGAGTGCTACGTAATAGAGAGTGCCTATTGCCGTGTACCGGGCACATTTCCAGACTCCGTGCTACTACTGAGAATTTAAAAAAACCCAGTAAAACCTTGGAATCGGACTCGAGACCTCTTGCCCGGCAGTCGTACTTGCGACCACTCGGCCAACGAGGCAGTCAGTTTGAATACAAGTATTATTATAATGCAACTTACAGTGATTTATGTTGCAACACAATCAAGAAAAAACTTGAATCATTCTAATTTTATCTTAATAGATGATTTGGCAATTCCTTGGTCTGCATGTTAATGTTACTTCTAGAAACATTTGTTAGTTACATAACAAGGTAAGCACATTTTCATTGGCTAATTATCGGGGACATTCTTTTTAAGACATACAGACCTACAACTTAATGTATTTACTCTTGTCCCAGATTGTAAATTTTACCTTCCGTTCTTGTTTCTTTTATTAAAACGAGAACAGTGCTTACAACCCCTTGTACAGTCCTCTAAGCTAAGTGCTTACTTACATCCCAACCCTAAATACTCCCGTTGACAAGTACAACTTAACGCAGCTTAACACAGCCGTGCATACATTACAAGAACTAAGTAAGTAAGTTATTGGCAATCTTTCTGTCCCTCGACACGTTTTACTAAGGGAACTACAACCAACTGAAGAAGTTAGACAATACTGTGACCCGTAAAACTCTTACTTACTATCCAAAAACCAACCTTCTCTCTTTCAGCTAAGGTTGAGTCTCTGATTGGCTAACCGTTTTTTGTCAAGTATGAACATGCTTCCCCAAAATTAAGTCCCCATTGTGGAATGTTCTCTAATAATGAACTATGGCCCCTTGGTCCTATTCTGTAGACCCTACAAGTTTAAATTGCATCGTCCGACCTAATTTGGACACGTCACGAAATGGACAACCTGTGTTAATCGTTGCTTTTATTTTTGTCATCTTTGCTTTATCCCTTTTTTTTTTTTTTTTTTTTTTTTTTAAGGGGGGAAAATCATCGAATGACTGCTCCCACCTGGGTGAGGCGGAAGGGAGTGTCAGACTCTTACTGACTAAAAACCACCCCGTTCCTTCTGCACGTCGAGCCGGAACCCCGGTAACCCGTTAGGTTCTCCGCGACACAGAACCTAGGATAGTGTCAAGCGACACAACCCCTATAACATAGAACCCACAACATAACAATTCATTCATTGAAATGTGGCAAACCTTAGGGTGGCAAATGCCTTTGATTAAGTTAATTTAAATCTGACAGATTTCTTCACGTTTGGAGGTGTGACTTGTGTTTGAAGTTATCATTTCTAGCATAATATAAACATAACATTACGTCTTTGATCCCTGAAGGGGTAGGCAGAGGTGCACATTATGGCACTTAATGCCACTGTACAATGTAACACCCACTTTTCACTATTTATGTTATATTATCTGTCCCTTGTAATAGGGGGTGAGCCTATTGCCATATACTGGGCAGATTTCCAGACCCCTTGCTATTACTGAGATTTTTTTTAAACAGAGCTTCGGCAGTCGCACTGACGGCCACTCGGCCAACGAGGCAATCATATCATTTCCAGCAACATAATGAAACATACATTGAGTTGACCAAAACAAAAGTTCCTATAAGATTCTTCGTAGTTTTCCGAACATCGTATCGTATCGACTAACTTAAATAGATGATCAAGCACGATGTGACTTCTATTGCAAAATTTGGAAATTAGACTTTAATTCATCACAAATAAGTTACAAAATGCAGTTATAAAAACTTAACGTCTCTCTATTTGCTCTTAACTGAGCTTGTATTAATAATGAATTAATTAATGCATCGCTCGCAAGTTCCGAGACGGCGGGCCCCTGCAAACTTGGCTCCGCCGGGACCCGGGGCCCCTATACATGTGTATTGTGTACTGTGTATTTTGTAGCTCGATGCATGCTTCATTATGTGAGTTTGCGTGGAGTCAAGTTTGTTTGGGAAAACACGATACTTATGTGTTTGTTTGTATTTGAGTAATTTTTATATTGTTTATAAAGTTTAAGTACTAACGACGATGGTACTAACTACTTTTTGTTTTTCCATTTTGTGTTATAATACATTTTCTCGTTTCTTGTTTAATTTTTACCGATTCTATAAGCAATTATTGTATAAGTCGAGTTGATTGTATAAACGCAGTCTTTGTGTTGGATGTGATTAATTATGCATCAACAACATCATTCGTTCATCACATTTTATCAAAGAATAAAGAGTGAGTACTCTCAGAACGCTTAAATTACTTATACTTTTAGATATTATCTAACCGACAATAATGTTCCA
The DNA here is from genome assembly GCA_902850265.1 of Spodoptera littoralis. NCBI lineage: Eukaryota > Metazoa > Arthropoda > Insecta > Lepidoptera > Noctuidae > Spodoptera > Spodoptera littoralis. The sequence continues at coordinate 10,749,220 of LR824545.2, forward strand.
AATCATTTACACCTTTTCTAAAATCTTTCATCATCAACAGAAGGTTTGAGCATTAATCACCACGCTTGCTGAATGCGGGTTGGCGTTTTCAAACTTATAATTAGAAATTATAAGTCCAGGTTTCCCCACGATGTTTTCCTTCACCGTTTGTTAGTGGTGTCTAAATAATCTTAGAAAGTATATATAACTCGGAAAAAGTCACATTGGTACTAGCCGTTGGTAAGTTTCGAACCGTCATCCTCATTTATGAAAAGCGTCTTAAACCTCCGGGCCACCACGACATTAAACTTAGTATACTTAGTTACAACTTCCAAAATCCCAATTCCCTTCAATAAATCTTACCGCTAAATACAGACCTATCCTAAACAGCGACATCATGCAAACACCATGACGTTAATTCGAGTAAACTTGCAACATACGCTTAGGAATACATCAGTAACATCAGCTTCAAGACAAGACCCGTCTGCACCGAATTTCCCAAATTTCCTAACTCAAACACAACAGGCCGGAATTAGGCACACACGTAGCACACAGCATTTGTCTTAGCAAATTAATTCTCTACAAGATCGACTCAGACATGCAGGTGGAAACTCCCATTTGCTCAAACTGCCGGCAAAATGGCTTCCCATCTCAACAATTGTCCAGGTTATCGGGAAATAGGTTTAGAGAAAAGGTGTATTGGATAAGAATGGATGGAGTAGGTAGTGCTTTAGTCGGTATTATGTCGACTAGTGTATTTTTTTTTTATTTAAAGAAAATGTTTTCTTGTATTACGATATTTTCTAAATGTGGGTCAAAAAACATAATAATATTACGTATTAAGTACGTATAGATAACACCCACAGCCACAGACACGGAACAAAAATGTATGCGTATCAAGAATGCCTGGTGTTAAATAAATATATTTTCTATATTCTTCTTAGAATTGATCCATGCGGGAATCTAATTCACGACAGGTTGTGCAAAGCGTTGTGTTGTAGGTTTCATTTGTTCAACCTCTCCATGAACTTGCATACAAAAAAGAGTAAAGCCTCACAGTATTTTGATCTCAGAATTTACATAAAAAAAAAATGAAATTTTCTCTCTTAAACATGAACGCACCACACCCATCATGTTTCATGTTACATACAATATCTCACATCAACGTCAAGTCACGAAATCCCAGAATGAAAACATCATCAAAAACACCAATTTACTACCAAAACCACTGGCCTATTTTCGTGATCCACAAAAAAGAGCAATTCTTTCCCCTTCAAACTATTAAATGATCCGTCTTCAGCAGGATTTACGTCTGATTGTCTTCCTTATTACGGGAAAAATATCCCCCGCCTTATGTCGGCGTAATCAGTTACCATGGGCTACCATAAAAAATATTCCATCATCTGGCAATAAGGCGTATTTACTCAATATAGCGATAGAAGTAGCCTTTTTCACGGTATGAAAAATTGTTTACGGCGACTGCGACACGCTCGCGAGTTAGGGTTCCGTTGTAAAAAACCCTAATTTCCGTGCACCCTTTCATTTATATCCCGGCAATCTGGAGGCCCCGTAGCTTATTTATAGGGGTCTCGGCCATTTGATGGGTAGGAGTCAGAATGTGTAATGATAAAGGCTGTAAAAAATTGCGCAGACTTGCGACTTTTTTAAAGAAAGTCGTGACAAATTGTATCTTTATAAAAACTTTAAGTATTTTTTTTAAACATTGGTGATTTTATCAGCTCCAAAAATTTGGATTAATGGATCACGTTTATTGAATTTTGAACTAAATTGCTTCATTAACCATATTTCCTTTTCTACACCTAACAGCATAATCATTTATCGGCGCAATTTTAAAACAAACATTCCAAATTGTGAACATCATCCGATCATTTTTACAGTGCGACAAAAAAGTCGCTAGTGTACTCTCCTCCACAAAGCCCACTGCATCTTCATGTAGAGCAAGTTTACGAGTGTTAGTTTGGTTGTTTGGTCGTCTCGATGATATGTTATCATCGTTCGCTATTTTTGATGGGTCGCCCCTAAACCCGGCACCCCCATCTGAACCCGGTATTGTGACGCGACTCATAGATAACCCTTGTAAGTGGTTCTTTTCGTCACGTTACACCGAAGACGTATTTCGACTTTGACGAAGAATGGATTCAGTTTTATGATTTTGTGTTGAAAATAGCTTCGTTGGTAAATATGGTGAAGATAGAATATGTGAGGCAGGTTTTCGATATCCTATGTATCAGGGCTGAAAATATGTAAACATATTGTAATCTTATTAGGTTACTAAACCACGAACGCCTTCTAGGAGTTACTGTGTATAAACAAACATTATACCTACTTTCTTTTTTTGTAAGTTGTCAATCTAAATTTAACTTTATAGATTTTACACTCTGTTTAATCTATACTTCTATACTTATATTATAAAGCTGAAGATTTTGTTTTTTTGTTTGTTTGTTTGAACGCGCTAAACTCCGAAACTACTGGTCCGATTTGAAAAATTCTTTTTGTGTTAGATAGCCCATTTATCGAGGAAGCTTATAGTATAGGCTATAAAATATTACGCTACGATTAATAGGCGCCAAGCAAAGCGAGTGAAACCGCGCGGAAGTAGCTAGTAATATTGTACGGATTTTCCTATTATGATATGGAATAGAGGTAATTACCATCAGCTGTTTTAGCACAGGATGTCTAAAAACGATTCTAAAACCAACACAATAGGTTTGTTGTCCGATATTGGGACCACCCGTAACCAATGTCGTTGATGTTTGTATGACAACCGAGACTGACTGGTTTACGATGGATAAAAATACCTTTTGCCCTACTTTTGAACGCTACATCATCTCGCAGTTGACGCAAGATTTGTTGTACTACAATTCATACCTACGTAAGACCACATCTTTTATACTTCAAAGTGGGGAGAGATGCAGTGGGTCAGTATATTAAAATCAAGTTAAATGCAATACTGATTTTTGATTGGATACAAGTCATAGAAGGTGACTCTAATACCATACAACAGACACAAATCCAGACAATGACTGAACATTTTAAAAAGTCCTGTCCTAGGCTACATTTGAGTTAATCACCATTTAATCCAGCAAATATTTCCTAGTCCAGTTCAGCAATTTGTTTCATGAAATAATTTACTTAAGATCCTCTAATTCATTAGCATCTGTACTTAGTCCGAAGTCCTGTACATCGATGGATTTTAAAGCCATTACTCACAAAGCCTAAGCTAAGACGTATTTAGTCAACATTTTTTCCCTTTTTCCCCTACAATATATTAAATGGGACCTTTTCCTGAAATCCGTTCAAATTACTTCGCTCACCCCATTCGGGGGAAGGGGTGCACGTATTAAAGAAGGGATTTTAATTATATTTGGACTCTAAAAAGTGGCCTCGCAAAGTGATTGCTATGTGTTTTAAAATGAACTTGGTGAAATTTTTGAATTAGGTCGTTGTTCGGTGTATGGGGTTTTTGCTGTTGAGATAAATGTGTGTTGGGTTTAGATTATGTTTGTTCATTTGGGGATCTGGAATTTTATGGATTTTACAACATTTTAAGTTAGCTTCTAAGTACTATTTTAACAAATGTTAAATTACTACTTTTTATGGGATAAGCTATAATATATATGATATAATAAGGGATGTATGTTTATATTTTATGTACTGGAATTCGATTTCAGAAGGTTTATAGTCATACTAGCTACATCCGCGCGGCTGCACCCGCTCTGCTCGGCTCCTAATGATCGTAGCGTGATGTTTTGTAGCCTATAACCTTCCTCGATAAATGTACTATCCAACAAAAAAGAATTATTAAAATCGGACTGGTAGTTTCGGAGATTAGCGCGTTTGAACAAACAAACAAAAAAACAAACTCTTCAGCTTCATAATATTAGTATAGATTTGCGGTTACCATGAAACGCATACGTAAACACCAAAATACTCCAAAACCTCGTATCGAAATGTTTTAAGTAGGAATCATCACCTCAGCAAATTTTTACCACAATAAAATAGCATATATCTACATGAAAAGGTTTCAGCACAGGCATATAATGTCTTGCATAACACCGGCCTGTCAGAGGGTAAGCAGACATGACAGGTTAGATAACAGTTAGACGGACGAGGATACAAATACTGTCAGTCAGTCTTGTCTCTTGTTCATTGTGGTCCTTTATGTTGGTGTGCTAGTGAAAGTTGTCTGTGTTTTGGGGACACAGTTTGTTTCTATTTGTGGATAAAACTAACTGAATTACTATTGTAACGGAATATCACCCTCACAGATAATATCGTACGTAGGGTAATTTAAACTTTTTATGTGTACCTACAATGTATTAATAATTGAACCGGATTTTGTATATAAGGCACCGTAAAAAAACATTCTACACTTTTTTTTATGGAATAGGAGGCAAATGAGCAGACGGATCACCTGATGGTAAGCGATCAGCGCCGCCCATGGACACCCGCAACACCAGAGGAGTCACAAGTGCGTTGCCGGCCTTTTAAAAAGGAATACGCTCTTTTCTTGAAGGTTTGAAGGTCGTATCGGTTCGGAAATACCGCCGAAGACAGATCATTCCACAGTTTTGCTGTGCGAGGCAGAAAGCATCAAACTTAACCAGCATTTGAGTCTCATTTCATACTCTGCGGACCTCACACTGTCATTGTAATACTTAGTTGCTAGTTGGACCAAGGAAGGTCTGGTTTTGGTAGTACATTTTCAATTATTAATGTTTTAGTTCTATTTTTAACTAGCGACCCGCCCCGACTTCGCACTGGTGCAATACACATGTATGATACATATAAACCTTCCTTAAGAATCACTCTATTTATTCAAAAAAACCGCATCAAAATCCGTTGCGTAGTTTTAAAGATCTAAGCATACATAGGGACAGACAGACGGCGGATAGCGACTTTGTTTTATAGTATGTAGTGAAGGGATAACGCATAATTTAATTATTGTTTTTCGGCTTACTCACGTTAGTTACTGATTGACAAGGAATTCGACTAGTTTCAAGCCATAATAGAGGCTCATATTCATAAGCAGCATTCCGTGACGCACGAAACGCGGCGATTGTCGCGTTGGCAAGTGAGTTTAGATTTCATGATTCATCTGATTCCTAATCTCAAAAGTACAGTAACGCACTTCTAACGCGTCTGGTGTTCCAAGTGTCCATGGGCGACGCCGATTGGTTACCATCAGGTAATCCGTCTGCTCGTTCACCGGCTTATCCCATAAAAAATCTACTTTTGAAATACATCACTAGGGGACGCACGCAGCACACACTCGGCAATTAGGATGATGACGAGGGTATGAAAATTAAAAATATAATTAGTCCGTAAGTTAGGTAATGAAAAAATATTATACACACGTATTTTTTAATTTTGTCGTATAGTAAAACAATACTTAGATATAACGAATCAAAGGTTTAGGAGTGGGGGCTGAAACGTAATTTCTACGTATAAAATGTACATAGAAGTGACGTCACGCGACATTTCAAATCAATATATCGTCGAGAGTCTTCGTTTCTGTAAGAAAATAAAAAATACGTGTCTAATTATTTAAAATAATCTACCAGACGGACATTAAAATAAAAATTAGGCATCTACCCTATTGTACTTAAAACGTCTTGACCCAATTGGTTAAACATGTATCCTAAATAAGTCTTTAATAATAATAAAAGCGTTCGTTTAAGTTATGTTATATTTAAACTGTCAAACACCAAGCGGTCACCGGTGACCGCGACCTATTGTTCTTTAATTGTGTCTATAAAACCGGTACTCGACGAGTTAAAATAAAACTATTCACAAGAATCCCACGCAACTTCACTGAACTTGCGGGCAAGTTGAAAATCATTATTCATAGAGCATTTATAAAAGTTTTATCGCAACCAGGAAAACTTCTGCTGTTTCATGAAGAACGTTTAATCACAAATACAAACTATTATGATTAACTTCGAGTCTTCTTGTGTTCGTGTTAGGGCGATTTAGTTTCTTACAACTTACGTACACTAACTTCCTAAGTTCACAAAGTTAGGATATTAATTGCTACGTCTATTATGCAAAATGGTTGCTAAGATTTATGATTTTGTGTTACATTTTCGTAGTTTTTGGGTTTGACGTTTTTTTTTATTGCTGAATGTTAGAACTTCTGTAACTGACGTAGTCACGAAAAATAACTTAACTTGAAAAGTTTTGTTTAAGACGATGACAACTTCTGCATATTAAATTGACTAACCTCATTGCCTGTCTGCCTCATTGGCCGAGTGGTAGCAAGTGCGACTGCCGGGCAAGGGGTCTCGAGTTCGATTGCCGGATCGGGCAAAGTAATACTGGGTCTTTAAAAAATTCTCAGTAGTAGCATGGAGTCTGTAATTGTGCCCGGTATATGGCAATAGGCTCACCCCCTATTACATGGGACTCATAACATAAATAGTCAAAAGTGGGTGTTACATTGTACAGTGGCATAATGTGAACCTCTACCTACGCTTTCGGAGATAAAAGGCGTGATGTTATGTTTTATTATGTTAAAATGCAACGCAAAGGTTTAATCAAAATCATTACATGTAATTACTAAGCTTCAATATAATATACGAGAACATAATAATCTCAGAGAAACTAATAAAGCCTTTTTTTAATATCTCATAATTGCAAGCAAAGCATTCATTAGTTACAACTAGCTTCTGCCCGCGACTTCGTACGCGCAATCCCGATATTTCCCGTTCTTGATTTTCGGTAAAAAGTAAAAAAAAGAATTGGGTAAAAAGTATCCTATGTCCGTCTCCTGCTTCTAAGCTACCTCTCCACCAATTTTCATCCAAATCGATTTAGCCATTCTTGAGTTATAAATAGTGTAACTAACACGACTTTCTTTTATATATATAGATTAAATTAGCATCTTTAATATCCAGTGCTATCTTCTTTATACTTTCCTGGGATTAAAATAAGCTGCATAAATACTTTTTAGACTAAGATTTCCTTCTCGGTCTTCTTACTGCATACGAACTATCAAAGTGAATATTTGAATATAAAGTTTAGATAAAAGATAATGTTAATTAAATCTCTTCTTTACTGCTGTTACATTTAAAATCTATTTTAGTTTTAATAAGATGATTTTCTTGAATGCCTTTTTAAATAGTGTTGTGGTTGGGGTAGAAATGTTTGTTAGTTTTGTGCTTGTATTTTGTATTTCTTTTGGTTGTGTTTGTGAAGTTATAGTTTTTTTCTTTGGTTTAGTTATGTTTTAATAGCCAAAAACAAAAAAATAATTTTATCTAACTAGGGTTAGGAGTCAGACACCCGAAACACCAGAGGTTGTTATACGTGCGTTACCGGCCATTTGGTGTTTAAGGATTGTTAGGGATTCGGTAATTGGGGAGATTGGGCCTTCGGCAACCTCATTCACATGACGAAAAACAAGTGTTGTTTCATGTCGGATTTCTATGAGGCTGTGTTATCACTCGGGTCGAGTCGGTCCGTTCGTGCCGAAGCATGGCTCTTCTACACTTAGTATGCTTTTCCTGATCCAGTAGTTCTTCACTAAGTCCTTCGCGTGAATTTTCTGATCTCTTAAGCTACATGGTTTAGAGCATGATTAGTGGGAGTCTTGGGAAGGTAAAAAGTTCAAAGTCCTTAAAATTTTTGTTATAAGTAAGAACATCGCGTAGCTTTCTGCCTCGCACAGCAAAACTGGAATGATCTGTCGTCGGCGGTATTTCCGAACCGATACAACCTTCAAACGTTCAAGAAAAGAGTGTGTTCCTTTTAAAAAGGTCGGCAACGCATCTGTGGCTCCTCTGGTGTTGCAAGTGTCCATGGGCGGCGCTGATCGCTTACCATCAGGTGATCTGTCTGCTCGTTTGCTTTCTATTCCATAAAAAAAAACATTGTCGGCTGGAAGTAGAACCAGGATAGAACCAAAACAAACCAGATAGATGGTAGAACTAAAAGGATAGAATGGATTAGTCTATACACACACACATTCTCACATAGGTTAAATACGTTACATTCAAAGAGAACTTTCTTACAAAATATCTTCAGTAAACACATTAATAGAAATGTTATCTCCCCGCCTGCCTGGCCGAGCTCCACATAAAGCATTAAGACAACAAACAAAACTAATTGATGAGATTCAATAGAAAACAATAACGCACCGTATCTTGATTTACTGACCACTCTGTGGCACAGAGTAGGAATTAGATAAGCTATAATGCTTTTTACTTACTTACATACGTATATTGTTTTGAATGGAGATTCAAATTATGGATATGTACGCGTGTACACTGATAACTTGTGTAGCTTTTGATCTGATTCTTAAACTTTATGATATTTTTACAAATACAGTTTAACAATTTGACTGCACGGTTGATGCGGTGGCTGGGTAACCGGCTGCCGTGCAGCGTTTCGTGGGTTCGATTTCCGCGTACAGAACAACACTTTGTGTGATCCACAAATTGTTGTTCCGGGTCTGGGTGTCATGTGTATGTGAACTTATATGTTTGTAAACGCATCCACGGCACAGGAGAAAATCGTGAAACCTTTTTTTTTTAAACAAAAGACAGTATGTCATAAACGTGGTTAAGGAAGGAACGCTTGCTGAGGTCAACAGGCGAGAGACCATTCTTAACATCATTTGGATTGATAATCTTGAGATTATCTTCTGTCTTTAAGAACAGTCTAGTCGTCTTGTACCGGCTCTAATTATCGTTGAAATAGACGCTTTAAATTATCCTGATAATGACATGACGATTTTTAGAACGCCTTTTCGTATACTATTCCCTTACGATCCTGAGGCTTGTCTCATTAATACTCAGAGGCAAAAATAGTAAATCACCCCCAATCAATAGTAGGACGAGAGGTTATCTGTACAGGAGCACGCGATTATCTAAATTATTTCACTATCTGACCCTACTGGGTTCAACCTAATTTGTTCTCCAATGACGTTCCATCTGGAGAATGGTATTACTTGAAGTTTCTACTTCCTTATATTACCTTATAGTCTTAGATTAAAGCATAGTTTTAGTTGTGTCAAGTATTGAAAGGTGTGATTTGGGCTTGAAGTGATGTGCACGTATAAACCTATCAAAATATTCGTTGACAAAATTCTTAATGTAAAACACAGTTCTAGCGTCCTTATTTTGTCTCATGCCTGCCTGTAAACATAGCTTGTTTACCACAAGCTAGGTTAGCACTCCAAAATAAGAATGTAGTTACTCAAGAGTCGTACGGTGTCAGACATCTTGTTAAGATTCTTAGTCCATACATCAACAGTATACATACCCACTGCTGAGCAAAGCCCCTTCTCACACGGAGAAGGTTTGAGCACTATCACCACACTTGCTTAATGCGGATTGGCGATTACAAACTTATAATTAGAAATTATAAACCCAGGTTTCCTCACGATGCTTCATTCACCGTTTGTCAGTGGTGTTTAAATAATCTTAGAAAGTACGTAGAATTCGGAAAAGTCACATTGGTACTTGCTGTTGGTAGGTTTCGAACCCCCACCCTCATGCATGAGAAGCGGGCGTCTTAAATTATAATTCTTCATTCACAACATCGTTCTTAGTCCATAGGTAACTATTTTGAAAATCTATGACCTAATTGCCTTAAGTCGACAAAATCATAGCATACTATCAACAAAATATTACTTCACTGCAGTTGAACAAAATTCAATCAAATACCAACTCAATACCAACAGCTAAAGTCTTCAATTCCATCACAGACGGAGACATTTAATAAAAACAGAATGAAGTCGGGACTTGTCTAGATTTTAGTACATTGTCTTATCACGTTTATTTGCTGTAAACCGTCGTGGATAGGGTAGTAAAAGATAGGAACCATTTGTAGTGAGCTGAGCTCTAAGGATCTCCTAACTTGGGAGTTAGTATGTTGAAAGTACTTGAGAATTTAGGAGGTGAAGTGAAGGTGTCTTAAGTTGGCAATATAATAACTATGTGTTTTTTTGTTACTTATCCTACGCTCCTACTTGCTGTCCTATATCCTGTGGCTGCGGACGACTTAACGGGTTACCGAGGCTCCAGCTCGAAGGCCAGGAGTAGGAACGGGGTGGTTTGCAGTCAGTAAGAGTCTGGTTATCTCTCTCGCCTCTCCCAGGTGAGAGAAGACATTCGATGATTTTCCCGAGAAAGAAAGACGCGAGTCATTCAAGACATTATAGTTGCTAAGTGCTAAACTTAGCTTATTCTTCCTGACTCCTTGTAACGAGTAAGGGATAGATAGGACAGCCAGATTTAATGATCTGAAGCTGGCTTCGTGCTCAAAATTAGGTTGGGTTGACGTCGACGTACTCCGTCGTTGGACCGCATCATCGCTTACCACCAGACGAGATAGTGGTCAAACGTCGTCCCACTACATAGTATACAACAAAGTTGCTAACTGCTTTCTGTCTGTCCCTATGTATACTTAGATCCCTAAAACTACGCAACGGAATTTGATGCGGTATCTATTAATAGATAAAATGATTTTTATGGAAGGTTTATATGTCTAATTCAAGCATATTGCACCCGTGCGAAGCCGGAGCGTGACGCTAGTCAAATATAAAAAAGCACGGATACCATAACAAAGAAAATCTTAGAACAAAACAGAGATACATTAAATACATAGCCATATACCTAGATAGATAGTCCAGTACATAGGCAGGCCACGTGGCCACGTGATCGCCGTGATTGTTGCGAGTGGAGGAACTCAATTGGCGAAGTTTTTATTGAAATGTCCTCCTGTGTGTTACGTGCACTTTGATACCGATAGTGGACTCGATTATTTGTTATTTGAATAGACGATTTTTTTACAGATGAGTGTTAATGTTTTTCTTAATATGTGTAAACGTCTGTGCTGTGTTAAATTAGTGTATTGTAGTGTAAATAGCAATCAATAATATTCCGGTTATTTATGAAATAATTCGTTTTGTATTTGTGTTTTAACTATCAACGATGTCGCACTTTTTTCAATGTGTCTGTGACTAGATTTGTGTATGTGAAATGATATATTGTGGAAGAATTTAGGCTAGAAGAATGGAAACGTAAAGTGTATTATTCTAGAATACTAAAAATTAAAGGTTGGTGATACTTTTTCCGATTACTGCTCTTTATAAATTATTACCATTCCGTAATAACTATAATGTTAGACGCATATTGCATTTCCTGTTATCAGCAAAATGTTCGCATAAATGATTTCTTTTCGTCAGTAAGTACCATAAATGGCATGAATCTCAAAATCTGGTAAAAAGAAATGTGGTCCATTAACTAAAACCGCGGGTTACTCACGTGCGCATTCGCGGCGATGTCGCGCAGCTCACTTTCTCACACCGCCGCGACCGTGCACGCTGCTCATGATGAAGAACCCCTCTGTGGTTCGACACTAGAGCTTTTCTCAGTATATTCACGTTAGTAACCCGCGATTTTAGTTAATTTAGTATGTTTCACGATAGTTATTATAAAAATGTATCCATCCTACGGCACAAACACGGCCTGAAATAATTAAGGCCTATTCTAAGGCCCCAACGCCTTGAGGCTGATTACTCACAGGTACTTATCAGTTCTACTTAAACTCACAATCTGTTCACAGCTAATCATAACTGTTTTATTTTTCTCTCTATGGTACATTTATAGAAATGACGTCACGCACGAGGTCATTCACCTCTATTGTCATTACGTATCATGAATCATATTGCTATTGTAGTAATAGTAACGAGATCAGAGGTCAAGGGAGTTTATTATCTATCTACTTTGTATAGAGCTGTGATTTACAAGGTTCCATATTTGAAATTGCAGTTAGTAATGCCATCTGGATTTAATATTTAAATGTTGTGTTTAAATGGTGAGTTTTTAAGAATGTCAAGTACATAATAGGTACATCCATACATAACTTCCCGCCTGTCTCCCATGAGGGTAGACAGAGGCTATGGAACGCCAATTGTTATGATTCCTACATATCTCTTTCGATTTATTAACAGTCATCAATCTTTTCATGCATGCTTATTAAGATAAGTAAAGGTAAGCAAAATAAATTATTTATGAACTCTTTGGACTGGTGATAATTGCATATACATCTGTTTTGCAGTTTTTTGGTATAACGTAAATATTACATAACATAACGCCTTTTATCCTCGAAGGAGTAGGCAGAGGTGCACATTATGCCACTGTACAATGAAATGTAACACCCACTTTTCAATATTTATGTTATAAGTCCCAGGTAACAGGAGGTGAGCCTATTGCCATATACCAGGCACAATTCCAGATTCCGTGCTACTACTGAGTTTTTTTAAACCCAGTAATACTTTACTAGTTTAGTAATACTAATACCGACCCGGGAATCGAACCCCTTGCCCGGCAGTCGTACTTGCAACCACTCGGCCAACGAGGCAGTCGTACGTAATTATTGAGAGACTAATAACATAACCCTCGATGTTAATATTAAAAAGTTAAAATTCTCTCACTTGGTATTGAAATTTGTGATTATTTTTAAACAATTAATGACTGGCATTAGACACTAAATACTTAAGTGAAACACCGTAAATAAAAAACAAAATCTTAAACAATCAGAAATCAGTGCGTTTAATAAAACCTTATACTTTTTTACGTAAAAGTAACATTATAATAATAATTCACATTTATAGTTCACTTTCCACTGCCCTGTCCTTGTCCACCTGCGCCTGCGTTGGCTCCGAATCCAGCATTGAAGCCTGCACCTCCGCTAGCGCCAGCGCCACCACTAGCATTGCCTGCTGATCCTGCTGATTAGATTAAAATTACATACATACTTAATTTTTTTATGGAATAAACTGGTGATCGAGCTGTTGTATCACCTGATGATAAGCAATCGGCATCTGACTCTGAATCGACACCTGGAATACCAGAGGCGTTACAAGTGCGTTATCGGCCTTTTGGGATTAGGAATTTCAGGATTGTTGGGGGTTCAGGGATTGGGATGGGAGGGTAATTGGGGCTCCGGTAACCTCACTCACACGACGAAATACAATGCAAGCGTTGTTTCACGTCGGTTTTTTGTGAAGCTGTGTATCACTCCGGTTGAGCCGGCCCATTCCTGCCGAACCATGGCTCTCCCACACTTAAAATTCAAGTTTTCGTCCCAGATGGATAGGCAGAAATTACTAATGTAGATATTTAAGGCGATACTCAGAGTTTCATGAAATAAATAGCTAAAAGTAATTTGATCTATGTCTATGAGATATCGTCATTCCAAAAACCTGGCAATGTGCTTATTACTGCTCTGGTGTTGCGAGTGTGTATGGGCGATGGACACCCGTCTCCCGATTCTTGATCTAGTTATTATCAACGGATGACAGTTTGTTTGGCCTCTATCTTATAAAAAATTAAATGGAAAATTACCTCCAGCATTAGCCCCCATGTTAGCACTAGCGCCTACTCCAAATCCTGTGGAAAAACATAATACTATCAGAATACTTTTTTTTCTGTATGTTGAGACAAAGGTGAAGGTTGGCCATCTCCTTATCTTTTCGAGCGTTTAAATTCTATCTATCTGGCTAGAATTAGTCCTTCCCGTCTCACCCAGCCGAGAGAAGTAATTCGATAATTTTCTCCGCTTAAAACATCTGTCCAGCAGTGGACGAAAACAGGCTGTTGATGATGAAAAAATCTGTCTAGAAAGAAGAGTATTGCAACGTATGCAGCCACTTTCTGTGAAACTTAAAATCATAGTTTTTAATTAACGTTTCTTATGATTATTTTGAAAAATAGTTACCTGCTCCAGCGCTGCCGCCCGTCCCTGCAGATTCTTGCTGGCTCTGTAAAGAAAAAAAATGTTTTATATCTAGTTTAATACATAGGTACTTTCTTAAAAATAGCATCGATTTTTGAGTGTTTTTTAGGATATGGCATTAATTATAATTATAGAGGACTCGGTGTCGACCATAGGTGATGATGGTGGCCACCGGGGTGGTTTTATTGAGGTAAGACAGCTTATAAATGCCCACTGCTGAGCAAAGCTTCTCACACGGAGAAGGTTAGAGCATTAATCACCACGCTTGCTCAATGCGGGTTGGCGATTTCAAACTTATAATTAGAAATTATAAGTCGAGGTTTCCTCACGATGTTTTTCCTTCACCGTTTGTCAGTGGTGTCTAATTAATCTTAGAAAGTACATATAACTCGGAAAAAGTTACATTGGTACTTGCCGTTGGTAGGTTTCAAACCCGCACCCTCATGCATAAGAAGCAGGCGTCTTAAACCTCCGGGCCACCACGACCTAGTTTTCTATCCTCAAAAAAGTTAAACGCCTTTTGAAAGATTCCCCCCGTTATCAAAAAAAAAAGGATATGGCGTTAAAAACCTAACAAAATTTTAAACTACATTACATTGTCACCTAATCCAGATACAACTATTAACATATGACATCAGGATGTGAGCTTTCATCTCTCGAGTGAGTTATACAATGTTAGAACAAAGGAACATTACGTAGTTTCATTTCAAATGAATATAGAGATGTAATGCAGTTTGGAGGGAAGTTATTGCATAACATGTATCTTGACATTGTACTGAAGAACTAGTACCTACTTAATAATGTAATAGAAATAGGAAGTATGTTTTAGATATTGTTTTAACATAACATAACATCACGCCTTTTATCCCCGAACGGGTAGGCAGAAGTGTACATTACGGCACTTAATGCTACTGTACAATGTAACACCCACTTTTCACTATTTATTATATTTTTTAAGTATTCGCAAGTGCGACTACCGGGCAAAGGGTCTCGGGTTCGATTCCCAGGTCGGGCAAAGTACTACTGGGTTTTAAAAAATTCTCAGTACCTAGTAACACGGAGTCTGGGATTGTGCCCGGTATATGGCAATAGGCTCACCCCTTATTACATGGGACTCAACTTAAATAGTGAAAAGTGGGTGTTACATTATACAGTGGCATAATGTGCACCTCTGCCTACCCCTTCAGGGATAAAAGGCGTGATGTTGTTAGGTAAATGCTTTGACTTTGACTTTGAAAATTATGCATGTAATTTTTGTTATGAAGGGTCAACCAAGCTCAGAGGTGGTAGGTGTGTTGAGAGGCTTGTGTACAGTATTCAGATAATACAGGCTGCTGACGATGATAATGAATGCAAAATAAATTAAAAAATAACTTACATTCCCCACCAGCATCGCGGCAAGAACGACAATGAAAAATTTCGTGAACATTTTGGATTGTACTATAAGTCCGTGTACTAGTATATTCTTTGAAGGGTCTGTATCAAATTGAGATGTGACCTGGTCTCTACGCTTATATACAAATGCTCACATATATTATTTAAGTAAATTATGATGGCATAATGATTGTTGTTTTGTATTTGACTAGCGATGTTTACTGAGGAACATTATAATGTGACTAGTTTTCGTACTTGGATTTGTTTGTACAATAATATGTATCAATACAAACATGTCTTTGGTATTATTTGTTCTCGTTTTGACAAAAAAAAAATACAATTGCTGTACAACGTAAGTTTTTTTTTAATGGGACAAGCCTGCTACGACCTCCTAAAACCGCTGCAACTCCTGTAAGCTAGGATCTACAGTAGATACAACCATGAAAACACTTACATGTTCCTACCTCTTAGGGGCGGTAACAAGCTATTTCCGAACAATGTAAGCTGTAGAATAATGCGGAAGAATGAGGATTGTTAGGGCTCCATCTCAGGAGAGGTGATGGAATGAAGAGTAGAGAAACGAATTTTCCGTACATTTGATAAGAATCTAGTAATCGAAAAACCTAAAAACTTTGTTCGATTTAGAAACCTTCCTTCATAAGCTTCCTTGTGCGTGTTGCTAAGGAGTGGAATTCTTTGCCAGAGTCTGTATTACCTGAAGGGTTGGTAACTTAGGTGTGTTCAAGGCCCGAGTGAATAGGTTGCTTATGGCACGACGTGCTCCATCGTTGACAGCATCATCGCTTACCACCAGGCGAGATAGTGGTCAAACGTCGGCTCATCAAATATACAAAAAATAAAACCGAACTTAAGAACCTTTACTGCCATCACCTGAACAACGACAATTATTATCGATCAATATAGTACCTACCTACATACGATTAAGAAACACATCTCTTTGCTATAATAAAATAAAACTGCTATATTATTTCCCACAAACAGACACAATGTCCAGTATATTACTATATAGCGATTACCATTCACACCATTTAACAACAAAGTGATTGTCGCCTCACCTATCATGTAATTTTAGCTTAGGGAAGTACGTAAATAGACGTCGCATTTATTTGTGTATCTAAACACACGTAGGTATTATGAATCGGAGTATTTTTCCACACATGATGTATATTTAGCCATGAAAGAAAATTATGGGTAGCGATGTCAGTTTTTTTCGTTCACACCGAATTGTGTAGAAAAATATAATTTGTTTACTAAACGGGTACGATTTGCGATATAGCTACTATGGATTGGCGTATAAAATGAATTTCATAATTAACTGGTAGTTGATAGGAAAACTGAAGCATGGATAACATTTGAAAATCATCGATTGATTCTTCCGCCTGGGTGAGGTGGGAGTGAGTGTCAGACTCTTATTGACTAAAAACCACCCCGTTCCTTCTCCTGTACTTCGGGCTGAAACCCCGGTAACCTTTTACGTTCTCCGCGGCTCCTTATCGGTGTCAGCCCTATTGGGCCCCATCTGTGGTGGTCGGATGACTCTTTGAGGTGCGCGAGGAACGCGGTGCGCTATACACTAGGGCCTGGTTTTGGTCGGGCGGCAAGCTATCAATGCTTGCCTTCCGCTGGCCTGTGCGTGCTTACGGCGGCCGGAGATCGTCTCGCGATCCCCGACGCCTGAAGGGAAGCATATATAAGATGGATTGTTTAATTTTTTTATTGTGATGACGTTGTAGATCTTTTACATAAGCGGGTTTGCTATATAAGCTTTACGTTGCTCAAGCGAGTTGAGGATCGTAGTTCTATAGATTGAGGTTAATCAGAAAGCGCTGCAGCTGGCAAATCTGTTAATCGATTATTACGACATGTGCTGGAAGAGCAGCGATGGTGACAATAAATGTTTGCTATATCACAAACAAACTATTAGTATTATAAGTTTCTAGTATATCGTGGTAGTTACTCGTACATCTATCTTTTAAAACTGACACGGTGTTGTCGCTTATACAGATAAATACAAACAGAACTGCTGTCTGTATGTCATACAAATATTTACTTCACGTTGAAATTGAACGCGGCGCGGAACGGTGTCGATATTCGCTGTTTGTGTTTCGTCTGTTTTGACAGTACATGTTAAATCAAAAGTTTACTATTGCTAAGGTAAAAATACCGAACAAAGGTGGTTTAAATATCAAATCAATCATCAACAGCCTATAAAAAATTGAAAATACCTACATAATTTTATAATTCAAAACGATGAACAATAGGGTAACAGTACAAAATTCGGGAGTGGCAGATATTATCTTCAATTTTAGAGATGAAGTCTTTGGAAATGTGTAATGCTTAAACCTTAGCTTAGTAGTGGCCATCTTGTGGCTGATGGGCGATGATAATTGGGATAATGACAGGGTATGAAAATTAAAAATATAATTAGTCCGTAAGTTAGGTAATTAAAAAATATTAGACACGTATTTTTTTATCTTGTCGTATAATAAAACAATACTATAACTAGATAAAACGCATCAAAGTTTCTACGTATAAAATGTACATAGAAGTGACGTCACGCGACATTTCAAATCAATATATCGTCGAAAGTATTCGTTTCTGTAAGAAAATAAAAAATACGTGTGTAATGTTTTAAAATAATCTACCAGACGGACAATAAAATAAAAATTAGGCATTTACCCTATTATGTGTCGCGGAGAACCTAACGGGTAACCGGGGCTCCGGCTCGACGTGCAGGAGAAGGAACGGGGTGGTTTTTAGTCAGTAAGAGTCTGACACTCCCTTCCGCCTCACCCAGGCGGGAGCAGTCATTCGATGATTTTCCCCCCTTAAAAAAAAAACCCTATTATGTGCATAAAACATATGCAGTTCTTAAAACGGATTTTTTTTAAACACATTTTGATACAACAATATTATGTAATTCCTAAATCAAGAACACAATTTACCTCCTACATTGCAATCAAAGCTGCCATTGAGCACTGCAGCGCCATCTAATCTACGTCCGAAGACGCTAGACACTATAATATGCAAGAAAATGACAGTGTTGCTAAATTAGCTGTCTTCAATGTATGACAAGATTTGATGAAGCTATTCATGAACGTGATGTTTTGTATATTTTCTTAGAATTACATGTTTTTACACTACCTACTGCTAAGAATTTCCACTGTCGTGAGTAGTTTTAAAAAATAACAAAATTTAATTTCGAAAAATCTTAATGAAAATTTTAAGTCTTTTAGGACGATATAAAGGTGTCCCAAACACGCCACTTTTGAATCCCCCATCAAAGGACCAGTCGACGAGGAAGCTGTCCTACTCATGCGACATGTTTATGTATGAATTCCATACATATTTTATATTCTTTGGAAAGTTTTTGGCTCTCACCCGTTGGTCCTCTTTCTGAGGGCTATTAACTCCCACCAAAAGGTTGTATAATGGTCTTGGAGGGCATTAGTAACCCCGCTGTGCTAAGGACCTTCGGCGTTTTGGCCCTCCCGGAGTGCTTCCGGCGGAGGCACTATGACGTCATATCCGCCTCTTAAATTACTCTTTGTAATTTATTTGGTGTTGATGAACAAGATTTCAAAAATTACAAATGTCGGCTTAAAAAATTTAAACGTTACCATACAATAAACATTTAATTAATCCTTACTATATTTAATATATAATATATATATTATATTAATATTTATAAATCGGAAAGTGAGTTTGTTTGTTTGTTCTGATTTCACGCCGTAATTACTAAACCGATTGCTTCGATTTTTTGCAGACGTAAAGTTAGAAGTCTGGATTAAATAATAGGGTACTTTTTATCCCGGAAAAAATTGATATTCCCAAGGGAAAACAAAAGTATTGGTATAGATGGCGCTATATTTATTGGTATATGTCACATAGCCGCGGGTAAAAGCTAGTGATTCATAAAATTAATTCAATGAAACTGCTACAATTTGTGATTTGTTAAAAATATGTCTATTTTTTATTGCATGAAATTATAATAATTTGTTGTAAATATTCGAAACTTTTTATTCATAGCTCACGATTGCGATTAGCATAAGAACTCTCCGGAAACTTTTTGGAACAAATTCTTCGAAACCTTTGCAAACACGCAACTGGCATTTTGGAAACTTCAATCCAAAAACTACGCGAACATTGTCTTCCAATAACAAAACTGCGGGAGTTCAAACTACGAAAACTGACCACCATTGGTCGATATAAAAAAAAACATATTTACATTAACATCATAACTTCACGCCTTTTATCCCCGAAGGGGTTTTTTTTAAGGGGGGAAAATCATCGAATGACTGCTCCCGCCTGGGTGAGGCGGAAGGTAGTGTCAGATTCTTACTGACTAAAAACCACCCCGTTCCTTCTCCTGCACGTCGAGCCGGAGCCCCGGTTACCCGTTAGGTTCTCCGCGACATCCCCGAACGGGTAGGCAGAGGTGCACATTACGGCACTTAATGCCACTGTACCACCCACTTTTTACTATTTATGTTATGAGTCTCATGTAATAGGGAGTGAGCCTATTGCCATATACCGGGCACATTTCCAGACTCCGTGCTACTACTAAGGTTTTACAAACCTAGTAATACTTTGCCCGGCCCGGGAATCGAACCCGAGACTCTTGGCCAATGACTTTACTTCTACAGTTTCGTTTCTCACACCATAAGAATCGTATTTCGAACGCAATCTGATCCGAGTATAAAGTTTTTATTTTCCGTGGACCCCTTTGGCCATCGTTCCAAAGAAATAAGCGTATACGGAACCTAATATACAATTTAAATTGTGCCCCAAACTCGTAAATGCGTCCCAAGCTTACGCGATCCCTTTAGTTTTTACAGCCCCCGATATTTTGACCCTAAACAAGTTTCGCGATATGGTTTTGATGAACGATTTACATTATTTTATGTAGCATTGATTGTGAACTCCATTCTATATTGAGATTCATTCACTAGGTAACGGACTTTTAGAAACAAATATATTATTTGCGTATAATTTTTCAGAAGTATATTATCAGACTGTCTCGTGACCGAGTGGTCGCAAGTGCAACTGCCGGGCAATGGATCTCGGGTTCGATTCCCGGGTCGGGCAAAGTATTACTGGGTTTTTTTAATTCTCAGTAGTAGCACGGAGTCTAGAATTGAGCCCGGTATATCGCAATAGGCTCACTTCCTATTACATGGGACTCATAACATAAATAGTGAAAAGTGGGTGTTACATTGTTCAGTGGCATTAAGTGCCGTAATGTGCACCTCTGCCTACCCCTTCGAGCATAAAAAGGCGTGACGCTATGTATGTACTTACGTTATGTACATTAACGGGCCATTTTAGACACAAATACCGTGCAGTTTGATTGGCAATTATAAATATTGAATTACACGATTTGTTTACACTTAACCGACAATTTGCATTGAACTTACATCAAATATCATGTTGTGGGGTTAGTAGTTAGTAGTTCAACTCTGCGAGGACAAAATATCACGATTTAGGAATTCAATGTCAAACAATCCGTTGGATATTGGTGTGAAACATTCTGACCCTTCTAATGCCACATCAGAACCCAACATTACCATGTCCTTACATTAATAAACCAGAAATAAATGTAAATATCCGAATAATAATATAAATTCGCTAGGGCGTACGAGAACTTAATAATTACAGTAACAGCACAACTTCACCAGTGTTAGTCTAGAATAATTAAAATATTGTATTATACTTGTATATGAAGGGAAACACCGGCTTCTTGCTCTGAATAATTGTGTGGCTTAAGTTGTGAGTGATAGCAGATAAATTAATACATAAGAAAGGGTATTTTTAAAGGGGGAAAATCATTGAATGACTTCTCAGAGTGTCAGACTCTTACTGACTAAAACCACCCCGTTCCTACTCATGCACTTCGAGCTGGAGCCCTGGTAACCCTTTAAGTTCTCCGAGGCTCATAAGAAAGGGGTACTAAATAAATTTTACGACAGTTTATGAAAGTACAGGCGTGCAATGCAGAACGACGTACGCGATTTTTTACTGACAAAGTACTCACGTGTTATGCCGTAGACTAGTTGTGCGCGTTAGTGATCTACCTCAATAAAACAGACGAAGCAGTAATAAGAGTGAAATAACCTAAAAGTACTTTGAGTTTTTAACTGGTCAATGATTAACAGGATTTATTCCCGCTCCCTCCTATGAAACAGATCACAACCCAAAGGGTAATCCTGGGCCCTTTCGCAAACTTTGTCAACTGCTTCCCTGGGAGCGATAGCTGGAGTTCAGTAATTTTAACTAATGACACTTCGCGAACGCTCGCCAAAGCCTGGGTTAGGCCGAAATTTCATGGCACAGGATGAAGGATCCGTCCCAGATTTGAGAAATTACATTCCTTCGAGACTTGTATGGTTGCAACTCTTAATGAAATGTGTTGTTTCGACATTTAGCTTAATGACGAATGTTGTGTTAATTGCTTGCTTAGACTCTCTAAGCTACGGTCTTGGGTTATGTTTTGTTTATTTTCTGCTTTCTGTACGTGTGCCTTGAATTTTGGTGGTACGTTGTCGTGAATATCTCTTTGCTCTTTGAGCTGTGTGCAACTGCGGTCGTGGTTTATTGTTGACTTCTCGACTAAGGTAATTAGACCGAAGTCATTACCTTTACTCTCATACTTCAAGACTTTAACGATGTTAATAATTTTTACAATCAAGAGTAATTGTAGGGCAAACTTTCATAGCAGACACGCGGACAGCATTCGCGTAATCAATCCAAATTACAATATACATACTTCCTGTTTCAATATCTGAATGTTCATTTACATTTCCATCCTTTATAAAGCAATTAAAACATCGTTTCCTAACTTTGTCGATCACAAGAGGTCTCGTTATACATCGGCCGACATCGACAATATGATAAACTTGTCTAATTTACATGTAAATAATTGTAACAGATTGAGTCCTCCGTTCTGAGGTGAATTATATACATTTGTATAATTTTCGTCCCTTAGAATCAAGTTGTTATTGAAAATGGTTTTGATGTCCATAATTATTGTATTGTTTAATGTGATTTTTTGGTGTTTTTATATCATTAAAGACTTCGAATTGAGAATCCGTATTTGGTACCTAGAATTTTAATATACCACTACAATTGACTTTCATTTTATGAATACCACTGCTACCCAAATAGAAAGCATCTAAACCTACCATAATGTATCTGTCTTACTTCATAACAATTAAGGTTTAATTTTATGCATTGTTTTTTTGGCCACACAGAAAAAAGTAACATATTTTCGTTTTATTTTCAGATGGGTGCAGTGTATGTGTTGTTGGTAAGTTATCTATATTACAATACTTAGTACTCTCTACCTCCAACGTTTTCTTTTGATGAACCTTTTCATTTTAAACTCTCATTTCCTTTTGTCTGTGTTTCTTCGTTCGCTTTTCAATTCTTTCCTTGTTTTTAATGTTTTCTAATAAATGTTGCATTGTTCGTTGTATTGTGATTTTCTTTTTTCCTCTGTCTGCACTTATTGTATCTAATTACTAAGAATTGTACGTGTTTGTTATTCCTTCGGGGCGTTTGTTTAGTTCTGTTTTGTTTCCGCGTATCATTATGAAAATGTTGAAGATTGTCTTTTATTTTTCAATTTTTTCTTCGTTGTGCATATTGTGTTATGTTTACTTACTTAGTGGAAATGGAAAACCTTTGATTTTTAATATTAACAGTCTTAAAGTATGTAATATACATGATGAGGAAGGCAAGAATAACAATATAAGTATAAATATCACTGCTGAATAAAACTCAAAATAACAAGCACCAGTTAAAACAATGACAATAAATAAAATAAAAACAAAAGCAAGGAGAAAGCAATTAGCACAACCGGACACATCTTATAATTGTTTACAGTAGAAATTGGCGAGAAATTTGAACCGGTGTAATGAAAAATGTTTCCGGGACTTTGTCCTCGGTTCTTTATGGGCCAACTTTTGCGGGTAAGACTTAAATTATTTTAAGTGCGGCAATTTCTGCACGCCTTGCGGTTATCGTCTACTCTCAGTGATTAATGCAGCTAACTTGGCTTCTGAGGGATTTACACTTGGCTCCTTGTCTCACTAACTTCAATCAAGAGAGTGTTGGATGCTTCAAGTTTTAGACGGTTTAGACCCCTAATTGGTGACTGTTTTTCATTTTGATGTCTTTTTGAGTTCTGATTGTGAGTGAGTTCTGGGTTATTGGGGCTCTGGTTGGCAGAATGTTTCGCGGATCTCGTTACAGAGTTGTAAAACAAAATTAATGTAAGAAAATAAGTGTAACATTAATGTATGAATTATTTTAGAGATCGAATTAATGTAAAATGTAATCACTGCATAACAATTGTTTTGCGGTTGAAACAAGAACAGTGTCCATAAAAGATATTGTTTCCACTCATCTAATATTACTGTGAAAATTCGCCCCAAACTTCGAAATTGCTTTTGTTATCAAAATTCATTGTTATAACATTCGTGAAGAATATTATTATCCCACGATGCTGAAATTACTTGCTTTAGTGAATTCTAATTAATGACAAAACAATTCGTTATGTAGCGAGCTCTAATTGTTTACGAGATCATTTGGATTCTCCATCTCGTTGTCTGTACACTAAAGTCTTTACTGTCGAAGTAAACTTTAGATCGTTATTCTCTTTATGAAGATCACAACATTAAAGGTCCTACAAAATATCCCGTATCAAAAGATCCCTCTACCAAAGGGTACATCATTAGAACGGTCGTAAATCTCGTAGATATAAAACTGCAAACAAGTAATTACTTTGACCCAAAGATTTGAAATAAAAGGATCCAAGATTAAAAACAGTTTCGCCGGTGTCCATAGAAGAAGTAAATCCGGCAAAAACAGATAAGCGGACGCTGGGAGAAGTTAATACGGAACGCTTTTTAAAGCCGACCATAATATTTTTCCCCCGAATCCGAGATTCCTTACGTTATCTAAAAACAGGTTTAATTAAATTTTTCAACTATCAGATGGGACAAGGGCTCACTGCGAAAATTACGAGTAATAAACTCTCCTGTTTCATTTATTTCAGTCGAAACACTCGAGCGCTGATTGGCGACTCGATAAAAATAGTCCATTTAATGAAAAATCGTAAAAAATCCCGGTTCCCGAATGTAAAATGGATAGAATTAAAATTTTATTTTACGTTCCGCTGTGAACCATATAAAGCTTGTATATTTTAATAAAACGGAATTGCTAAGGACGGTTGTAAAATTTGAAGACCTCGGAATTAATAGGGGGGTTGTAATTGAGTCAGGATCTGCATAACTAAACACCATTTTATGTTTACTTTATTTGGGAAAATTTGAAATGTTCCTTGTCTCAGAATGCTTGTAACGTCGGGAATAGTTGAAGCCATTTCTTTGAGAGGTTCTCCTAACATTCCTTTGTCGTCTATAAAAGAGTTTGTCTCTGTCTGTGGAGTTCCTGTTTCTGTTTGTAATTCTGTTTTGTTTCATTCGTCTGTTTGCACAATCACTTATGTATGCGGAAATATGAAATCACGTTTATTAAAATCGGATACCCTTTTTGTTATTTTACGTCTATTTGTTTTACTGTTTACATTTAACGTTATCTCGATGCCGTTATTAATAACGAAGTTACAATTTGCATGAATTTTAGTTATAATTTTATTACTTCGACGACTGTTTTTGATAAAATGGCTTAGCTATCGTTTACTGATATATGTGTAGATTTTTCAATTCTAATAAGCACTGAATACTCGTCTTTTGTAGTACTATATTATAGTAGCGTATAGCGTAGTTCTATATTATTATGATCACGTTTTACATATCAGATTCATGCGTGAAAATACTATCGTAGTACAAAAAAACACAGAATTTTCGTAGGCATATTTATGTTTGTCAATAAAGTCGGTGTGTCTACACCATATATTACAGTATATCAGAAACAAGCCTATCCAAAAAGAAACAAAGGCACAAACGGCACTAAATCTTTCAAACACTTGAACGTTATTTACAACCGCCGAAACTGGTGGGAAATAGCAACAATTATTAGTTTTCTTGTTTTGTTTAGCGCGAAAACTTTCATACATTCGATGTGGGTGGTAGTTTTTGTGATTTATGTACTATACTATTACCCCCCGTCCGTGAAACGTGATGTGGTAGTGTTAGTGGATGTTTTAGTAATGTAAAGCGATTGTTGCACTTTCAGTTTACTTGGAAATCGGGTCGTTGGTGAGAAAATTGAATTTGTTATATCAACAAATTGAGTTCTGTCTTCGTTATAAGCTACATTCACTGATATGATTCATTTATAATGTACATACATCGTGTAGCATTTAACTGTATAATTATTAACACGGTAAATGACTAATTTTTATTTTAATGCCCGTCTGGTAGATTATTTTAAAACATTACACACGTATTTTTTTACAGAAACGAATACTTTGGACGATATATTGATTTAAAATGTCGCGTGACGTCACTTCTATGTACATTTTATACGTAGAAATGACGTTTTAGCCCCCACTCCTAAACTTTGATTCGTTTTATCTACTATAAGTATCATTTTATTATACGACAAAATAAAAAATACGTGTCTACAAGACTAGGACTAATTAGATTTTTAATTTTCATACCCTGTCATCATTCCTATTGTATGATTACTGGAATATTGATTTGAATTTATTGTGTAATGTCAATTTCGTTGTATTTGTATCCACCTGTTTATAGGAGCTTTCATCATTATAAACTATTGCATAGACAACTAAGGACATTCGATGACACAATTAATGTAACAGTAGTTCGACACGTGTTCTAATGGTTTATCTATAACACTGTAATGAATCATAGATTCACCAATATCACAAACTATAAGATACTCCGTTGCAACCTCATCAACCAGACAATCCACTGGTGACTTCTTAAACGTAGTACCAGTAAATTAAACTACAAGTACATGAAGTTAATGTTCATTTTTAATTGCACTACTACTCATATTTTTTCCTTAGAGCGTCCCCCAGTCAACAATAACACTTCTACTGCTTCTCATGCATGTTTTTATGGCAAAGAAGTATTTATCATTTCTTGCAACTTCTTCAGAACTTTGACTATACGTCTGCCCGCAACTTCGCTTCTGTTTTCTTTTGTTTTTATATATTTTAAAGTTTGCCGTCCGCGTTTGTGTTCGCAGATTTTATGCTTTTTTTTGTTTCATTTGAATATTAATAAACGGGAGTAAGAAAGGCATTGTTTGGTCTTGGTTTGGTGGATTCTGAATTATTGTTGAAGTTTTTTGAGTGTTTTTGTATTGCTGTTGCTGTAGTTAGGTGTAGGGGTAATTGGAATAAAGGCATAAAATCCTTGTTTAAAATTGGTAGACCACAAGTTGACAAAGTAGGGTGCATGCTGAAGGAAATGTTTTGTGCAAGGCAAATATATATATATAATACTTGCGACACACCCCGACTTCGCACGAGTTCAATATTCATATAAACCTTCCTTAAGAATTACTATCTATTAAAAAAAAACTTCATCAAAATCCGTTGCGTAGTTTTAAAGATCGAAGCATACATATTACGTAATATGTACTAGTATGACAGTTGTAATACTTAACACAAATGCTACCAATTTATTTAGTTAATAATTACGGAAACGATTCAGCATTACTATATCTTATTAAATTTTATTTAACCAAATCGAATAAACGTTGCAAAAATTAAAATCGAACGGCAATATTCGGTGTGAAACGTTCGAATAAAATAAATAACGGGGGTCATTTTATCCGAGTCATACGTAATGGGGGGTAATTAAGACCGGAACGGATGCAAAGATAAAGCCGACCAAAAATAATCGTTACATTTGTTTGTTAGATAGCCTCGCTATTTTATTGGGTTGTTCATTGTATTTTTGCGATTTTGAGTGGAGTTTTATCTTTCATATATTTCTGGGAGTGACTTTAATGCATGATTTTGTTTTGGATTGCAAGTTTGGGTCTGTTTTCATTTTGGATAGTCTCATCACTCGTTTTTAAATTATTTAAGCATATTCACTTTTCATTTTAATACGCTGTGAGGAGATTTTTTTGTATGAGAATTGGAAATATCGACTTAAGATAAAACGTAATAACATACGTAACTGTGTAATCCATATTTTATAGGTTTTAATTACATACACCTTGTATGTTTTGCGTTGATAGAGGATCAGGTAATGTATCAATGCGATTGTAAAAACATTTTTTTAAAAGAGTACCGATGAAGCTTGTTGCTCATTCTTCTGCATTCGAAACTACACTTTAGAACGAGCACCTAGCTTCACTGACAGACAGACCGATAAGTAATTCAACTTTTGACGTTTCAAAAGTGTCTATATAAGAATTGAAATAAATGCTTTGACTTTGACTTTGAAATGACTGCTTCTTCAGTGTCAGTCTTCATTACAATCTAATATTGAACGAAGCATACGTAACTATAATCTATATGTAAAGAGTTATCCAAAGGAAAAGTTTTTCGTGTTTATTTGTATTATGGTAACTTGGGTTTGGATTTAGTAGAAAAGGTTTAAGAATATCTTCATGTTCACATAAAATGTTTACTGCTGACATGACGTTTGTATAATAAAGTTAAAAACATAGGGAATTAAATTATCCGTGTTAATAGGTCACCCGAGTTACACACTACAGTGCAAGCACCAACATACTCTCGAAAGGGTAAATGCTCCAAATACCGTCCCACGTTCTCGCCGTAAAAATGTAATTAAACAAAATATTCCACTAGCCTGCAGATAGGAAGGGATCGTCGTGATAACGCGTCTCCAACAAACCATCCATCTTTGTCTCCTGAATCCTTATCGCAACGACGATGGGAGTTCCACCTTTCTTTTTTATAGAAGTGCGATGATAACATTTTTGTGTGCTTTTTTTGGTGTGACGTATACAGTGCCTTTATTTAGACGTGACTCGATCAGGAGTGTATAGTTTGATGACAAACGACACGTGCACGATGATTAGAAACTTTTATTTAACTTTTTGTACTGATACATGTCTAACTGATCGATTATTTCTATTTTTGGCTGGTATTTTAAGGCTAAGACTAAAGACTCATGGCGCGATTTTCTCCCGCGCCCGCCGCGGTGCGGGCCCGCAGCCTTTGTGGAATACAGATATGTATGTAAGACATCAAAGCAAGTTGTACGCTCGAAGCGGTTGCGGTTGTTTGCGGTTTCTGCTGCACGCGGCCGGTCGCGACTCTCCCGCAGCGGCGACGGGTTGCACCCGCGCGGACTGTGTTCTTTGTCCAACTGATTGTTTAACCACCCGCCCGTCTTGCGATAATCAACCGCCAAGTTTACGGACGATAATCGCAACCGCGCCGGGTGCGGGACCGCAAAAGACTGTGGTATCGTGAGTTTGGAAAATTCCGCTTCCATTACGCTACCGCGGTAGCGCGGGAGAAGATCGCGCCGTGAATCCTTAGCCTAACGTGGGGTAAAAACTTAATAGAAGCAGATTCGAAGATTGATTTGGAAACGTCATTGTTAGCCACCACACTTTAAAGCAAAATAAATAAAACTTGCCAAAAAACTTCATTTGATTTTTTACAAGAGCTTAACAATTTCCTATGTTCCAACCCCATTATCACTAATTCTTTTAAAAGTTGTGACTCAATAAAGATAAAAACATGACAGCTACCCCATTCTTTCAAACAAAAAACTTTCGCTTCTTTTATCTTTCAAAAATTATATCTGCATTGAAATAATACAATTTTAAACTGAAAAGATTCTGAAACTCGTTAGCGGATTAATTAGAATAATCCTTTTTGTGTTTGTTAAATATTTAAAATGCAATTTTTTAATGGAATTCTGCAATTTCGTTGAGAAAGTTGAACTATGCAACTAAGTTTAAGAAAGAGGTTTGAAGTAAATAATTACTTAACTCGTTCAAGTTGGATTCATTAAGGTGGCAGTTTTTATTCGATTTCTTTCAAGTGTCTGGTGTAATTAAATTGGAGAACCTTAACAACTTGCGAGAATGTTGTCTGCCTCGGCTTGGTGACCACAAATATACTCATTTTTTATTTTGAACGTTGCCCTACACTAGTATTTTCTTCTGTGTCGTGGTTGCGTTTACAAACTAACAGGTCACATACACATTACACCTAGACTCGTAACAACTGTCTGTAGATCAAACAAAGAGTTGTTCCGTGCGGGAATTTAATCCGTGACACGTTGCGCGGCAGCCAGTTGCCCAGCCACCGCACTTCATCAACCAATTTATTCGCTATTCGCCTTTGGTGAGGCGAGAGGGAGTGTCAGACTTACTGACTAAAAACCACTCCGTTCTTCCTCTTGATTCGAGCTCGTACACACCTATAATTACCAGAGAGGTCACAAGTCCGTTGCTGGTTCTTTAATTTGATATTCTGTGCTATTTAAATATATGGAACCCACAGCGAACCGATGGCGTTTCATTGATCGTTCTTCTCTATAGAAATCTAAACCTTGGAATGAGCAAATAGCAAACGTGTGCCTTCCTGGTCTAATTGAAATAAATGATTTTGAATTTGATATTGTCAAGTATTTTTCTGTATTTTGTACAGACTTCGATAGAAACTTTTAAATTTTAACTAAAGTAAACTTTATAACAAGTACGCAGTATTAGTTATCTTAAAATACATAAATTTAACTATAGTCATGAACTTGGTGTACAGTCAATATTGCCTCGTCGGCAAAGAGTGGAATAGTTCAGCTACCGGACTAGCTACCACTTAAACTTTGGACATTGTAGACATTTGAAATATAAACGACCAGGAGCTGGCATAAAAATCTGTGGTATTTAATATTTTATATTGTATGTAATGTAGGCGTGGAAATTGGATTTGTAAATGTACGGCACAATGCGAGAAAATCATAATAATATACAAAAAATAGTAAGATAAGTATAATGTAAAGTTGTAAGTAAATTAACATTATTTACCATAAAAAAATTAATAAATTAAATAACAGAACAGCCACAACAGTCTAGAACATGATGTTATGCGTCATTCTATATGCGACCATATTGAACAAACATTTAAAACACATTTTAGCTCATTAAAAAAGCAATATAAAGCCCATTCAAACTCCGTAACATGCATAAATCAGAAAGTCTGCGTCGACTCGCACTTGCAACATGTCGACAAGTCTATAGTTTTCGAGTTTCACTGGAGTTTGTGGGCAACAATGAAAGTCTTGCGACTTGCGACTGAGTTGCGTCCGCGTCTTACTGTGAATGGCCCGCCTTGCAAGTTATGCGGCTTAATGTTGTATGATTAAATAGCGTAGTTTAAAGCTTTAGAGTGAAAAGTTATGACTTGTGTATAGGTTACGTTATTTCCGCACTAGCTTTGACCTACGGCTTCGCTCGCGTCACAAAAGGATAAAAGTAGCCTATATGACATATACCAATACACACAGCGCCATCTATACCAATTCTTTTGTTTTCCCTCGGGAATATCAAAATTTTCCGGGATAAAAAGTACCCTATTATTTAATCCAGACTTCTAACTTTACGTCTACAAAAATTCAAAGCAATCGGTTCAGTAGTTACGGCGTGAAAGCGGAACAAACAAACAAACAAACATACTCACTTTCCCATTTATAATAGTAAGGATGTTGAGAACTTTCTCAACTTAATTTTTGTTTGGGTATTTTTCTTCGTATCGATTTAAGATTATGTTGTGTCGTAATGGTAAAATAGATGTGCTAATTACAACACAAAACAAAACCGGAGCCGCGAAAGACCTAACGGGTTACCGGGGCTCCGGCTCGAAGTGCAGGAGTAGGAACGGGGTGGTTTTTAGTCAGTAAGAGTCGAACTCCCTTTCGCCTCACAACACGGACAAAGGCCTCCCCTTAGTCTTCCACGTTGAACCTCAACTTGCCATCTGCATCCACTGGCTCCCCGCAACTCTGACAATGTCGTCGGCCCACCAATCGGCTAAAAAGTACCTACATTAATAAAACTTTGTAAAATCTTTCTAAATTTAACACCATGATTAGAATCCGAACTATATAGTTCTTTCTGCATCTGACAATCCATTCTATTGCTTAAATAACATAGGTAGTTGAAACCATAGGTAAACGCTATATAAGTCTTATTATTTGTACTATGCAATGATTATTGCTTGTAGGTAGAAACCTACAAGCAATAATAGTCCCTAAAAACAAAAGTACTAAGGTAACAATTCCTTTAAGACAATACTGCTGTGTGCAGTAGGCTACACAAGCCTAACGAGGTAGGAGATTACCTATACGTATGAAGAGCTTCAGTGCAGCCAACATCTGTGTTTATGTTTCTGCTTAATCCTTTAGGCTTGTAGCCGTGATAATATGGTATTGTACCTATATTCATAGTAAGCGGATCGTGAGAAAAACTTGAGCATATTGTTCCATACATTTTTCTTCGAGCCTTTTTTTTACTGACTGCCTTATTGGTCGAGCTGATCATCATCAACAGCTGGAAGACGTCCACTCCTGGACAAAGGCCTGTTAGTCCTCCACGTTGTGTTGTTGCTCAGTAATAGGCAAGGAGTTTGAAATTGTAACTAGTGTATTGTAATAGTGCGTCCATCTACTAAATAATGGTGAAATGTGGACGTTAGCTTATGTCCATGTATCTCAGCCTTATTTTTTAAGAGGGGATAATCATCGAATGACTTCTCCCGTCTGGGTGAGGCGAGAGGGAGTGTCAGACTCTTACTGACTAAAAACCACCCCGTTCCTACTCCTGCACTTCTAGTCGGAGCCCTGGTAACCCGTTAAATTCTCCGCGGCTCCGCGTATAGAGTATTAACAGCGATAACGCGCGACATATGTCCACAATACGTTGATGTTGCCAGATATGTCGACGAAAGTCCGCGTCCGACAACATCGCGCTACATCACCCAACGTCTCTGGCGACATGTGGCGCAGGATATTTTGTCCCCTAGTATATCGTTGGCTTTGATGACGTCACGATTTTTTATTCCCTGAGAGACTCGCGGAGATGCACAGATACAAGGTGATCTTCGCTTTTCTCCAGTCATATAATAGACCTGACTTACTTGTATTGCCATGTACTGGTTACAATTTCTTACTACTGCCTAAGATAAAAACTTAACAGAATTCTAAGATAAAAACTTCGTAACGTTATTTATATGGCGAAACAAACAACAGGCCAACGTTGTTTCATGCTGGTTTTCTGTGAGGCTGTCTCTGATCGAGCTAGCCCATTCGTGCCGAAGCATGAGTCTGCCACTTGAAAACCAGTAATAACTTTTGCCTACCTTTTAAGAATAAAATTATGTTCACAGATGTTTAGACTTGTCTAAATAAATTATGATATCTCAGCCCGAAGTCTGTTCATGACAATTTTATCCGCAGTGACGTACAAATCGTATTGTTTTAACAAACTTTTTGAATTAATCTGACAAGCCACTACTAACGGTTTTCGATCAAACCTCGATCGCGAAATGTCTACACATTTTTCCTAACCAAAAAGTGATTAATGTGCGTCATTTTAAATACTTATCTTGTTCCAAGTTTCTGAATGAATATTTGATTAATGTTTGTTGTTGAAGTAAGTAAAGTGAAAATTAAATAAGTTTGGTAACTTTAAAGTTTTTGGAACTTGCTATCAACTGGAATTTGGCGAAGTAGTTTAAGATTTTGTTATAAAAAATACGTTGACCGCATTTTTGATCGAAGAGTTTTAAACCCTAGGTTAATTCTCCAGGCTTTCTCTTATTATTTTCGAATGATTTTAATAACATCGAGTGACCACGGGATTTCACAGACCCATCTGCTTCTTAGTTATTAGATTGCAGTGAATGGTAGTAGTAGTTTACACTTCACACATTTGATATATTATTTGTTACTACAATACAGTGACCAAATACCAAGAACTCATAGCTTCATAGTTGGGTTTCTGAAGACGTAAGGTGGACGTAAGATTAGGTCGAAAGAGAATTACCGTTATTGCTTTCGACTTACATTCGAGAACAATTAGTGACGATTGTGACTCGCGTGACAATTTAGATTCAGTGGCATGTCTGGAATATAATTAATTGTCCATACTTCGCTTGCTAAGACGCCCTAAAATATGTATAAATATTATCGCAGTTTACTAAACTTCCGTTTGCAGTTAATTTGACGTATTTGAATTCTTTTTTGCTTACATAATATTCATAATATTATGTCATAGTCTGGACGAGTACAATGTATCAGGTTCAAGTTTTTTCGTGAATCATCATCATTATCATCATCAAAAGCCTAGAAATGCCCACTGCTGAGCAGAGCCTCTTCTCACACGGAAAAGGTTTGAGCATTATTCACCACGCTTGCTCGATGCAGGTTGGCGATTTCAATCTTATAATTAGAAATTATAAGCCCAGGTTTCCTCACGATGTTTACCTTTACCGTTTGTCTTATTAATTTTAGAAAGTACATATAACTCGGAAAAAGTCACATTGGTACTTGTCGTTGGTAGGTTTCAAACCCGCACTCTCTTGCCTCCGGGTCACCACGAAACGTGAATGTACTATTCACGTTACTATTAGAATTTTAATAATCAAAATTATATAAATAAAAAGACAGGAGGAGCACTGGCATTAAAAAAAAAGGAGTACACAGGAGCACTACGCATGGTGATCGCAAATACAAAGATACATATTATGAAAATTAGCTTGTCAATTCTGTACATGCATACAATACTCTGCATGAAGCATGCAAAAGCTACACTACATCAAATACAATAAACATTAACACTATCAATTCCTCGTTGGCCGAATGGTCGCAATTACGACTGTCGGGCAAGGGGTCTCGGGTTTGATTCTCGGGTCGGGCAAAGTATACTGGGCTTTTTCAAAAAATCTCAGTATTATTAGCACGGAGTCTGGAATTGTGTCCGGTATATGGCAATAGGCTCACCCCCTATTACATGGGACTGATAACATAAATACTGAAAAGTGGGTGTTACATTGTACAGTGGCAATAAGTGCAGTAACGTACGCCTCTGCCTACCCATTCGGGGATAAAAGGCGTGATGTTATGTTATATTATGTTACTATCAATTCCGTAATTCACCAAAAAAATAGTAGTTCAATAAAAATTAAGCGCGTCCATGGTCTATTAGGCTCACGCTACATCAGAAAAAAATGTTTAATTATTTCCATGTTCCGCTCATACCGTCGATAAACTCCATTTCATATCTAGATGGGGCTCACAAATTACTGTAATAGTTTTTTAGCTAATAACCCTGTGACATGCTACGGTCTTGAGATCTAAATTTATGCTGGCCGGTGTTTTTTTGTACCCTGATTAAGTATTTTGGTTATTTATATTAAAAATGTCGTGAGATAAACAAAGTTAATTATGTTATCGGCAGTATGAGTAGCAGCGCGACATTCTCCGTGTCGGGTCGCGAAATGCTGCTCATGAACATAAGCTTTTTTTTTTAAGGGGGGAAAATCATCGAATGACTGCTCCCGCCTGGGTGAGGCAGAGGGGAGTGTCAGACTCTTACTGACTAAAAACCACCCCGTTCCTTCTCCTGCACGTCGAGCCGGAGCCCCGGTTTCCCGTTAGGTTCTCCACGACATATATACATACTAGCTACTTGCGCGCGGTTTCACCCGCTCTGCTCGGCTCCTATTGATCGTAGCGAGATGTTTTATAGCATATAGCCTTACTTGATTATTGGACTATCCAACAAAAAATGAATTGTTCAATCCGAATCAGCAGTTTCGGAGATTGGCGCGTTCAAACAAACAAACAAAAAACAAACTCTTCAGCTTTATAATATTAGTATAGATGGACAAAACTCAGTTAAGTTTCTAGGCGAAATATCGAAATCGAAAATACCAATTACATTTTTCCAAATCTGAGGATTGACACCAAACCCTCAGGATCAGTAGTAATTAACTATTGTATTTTTCGGCTAACTCACGTAGAAAAACCATTTATTTTGACGAAGAACTCGACTAGTTTCAAGCCATGCTAGAGGCTTATATTCAAGAGCAGCATTCTGCGACCAGCGACGCGGCGACTGTCCTTGTCGAATAATTACGTCAGTTAGCCGAAAAATATAATAATTAATTTAGTATGTCTTATGAAAGTTATATAATAAATTAGTAATCATCTTCGAAAGCACTATGTTATACAACAATCATACTCTACTCTACAATTCTACTAAAATGAAACAATAAGTAGAAGACTTCAAAGAATTTATTTTTCACTGATATTTGTTCTTGCAATTCTCCCAGAGATTTCTTAGATTTATTATGAAACCAAATACTCCAGTTGAGAATCCAAAGAGAGATGAACTGAAGAGTTTATTTAGTAAATATGGGAGTAATTGATTGGTTGCTATCGTTTATTTTGGGTTTCATTTCAAGAAACTTTTGTATGATTTCATTTTGAAAAATATAAAAAGTGCAAACTTGAAATCGCGGGTTACTCAATCGTCAATATCGTCCAAAGCGCATTTATGTCTTACGATTATAAAAACATACTTAGAAAATGTTTTTAGAAATGTCTACATCGTGGCAGTTGTTTTTAATTAATTTGGCACTATTTATATAGTACGCATTTGCACACCTATACATACAGATAAATAAAATTGGAGTATCTGTTTGTAGTAATAAAATAACCGCATTTTTGCAATTTTTGTCTGTCTGTTTGTACTGACTAATCTTTGGAATGGCAAGATCGATTTTGCAAGACTTTTATTAGCAAGTAGCTGATGTCCTAAGGAGTAACATAGGCTACTTTTATTTTGGCAAATTGAAACAAAAAACGAGTGTTGTTCTAAAATTCATATTCTACGCGGACGAAGTCGCGGGCAACAGCCAGTGGAGCTTAATTTAGAGAATTTGAAAGCCTTTGGTCAGCTTGGCACTCAATCCAATCTACATACACATGTATTTATTAGTTTAGTAGGAGTATTGGTTTAAAAAACACATCACGACGTAGTATAAAACAAAGTCGCTATCCGCTGTCTGTCTGTCGCGGAGAACCTAACGGGTAACCGGGGCTCCGGCTCGACGTGCAGGAGAAGGAACGGGGTGGTTTTTAGTCAGTAAGAGTCTGACACTCCCTTCCGCCTCACCCAGGCGGGAGCAGTCATTCGAGGATTTTCCCCCCTTAAAAAAAAAAAAAAAAAAAATCCGCTGTCTGTCTGTCCCTATGTATGCTTAGATCTTTAAAACTATGAAACGGATTTTGATGCGGTTTTTTAAATAAATAGAGTGATTCTTAAGGAAGGTTTATATGTATAATACATGCATATTGCACCCGTGCGAAGCCGGGGCGGGTCGCTAGTTTAATTATAAGCTTATGTGCTACCAATAAAAAACAAAAAAAAAAACTGAAAAACACAGATGACATACGTCTTAAATAAGGGAAAAATAAAATATGATTTTCATACACAAAGAGGGACCAGATTCATAAGCACCATTTCAACATAATACATTTTACATTACCACATTTAAATAATTCAGTTTAACCCTCTCAACGCGAGTGGCACTCTGGCGTAGCGTTTGCCGCAAATCTCAAAATCAGGAGTATTGTGCGTTGATATTTCAATTCGTTCGAGTCCCTAGTGCTCGGTTGAATGCTCCTTTTGTTTCTTTTAAAAGGAGGTTTAAAAGGATGGATATGGTAGAGATTGTGGGGCTAATTAACAAGGGACGGATGTCCGAAGATAATTGGCTAGTTTCTGCAGATGTTTCGCTGTTTGTTGAGAAAAAACTTTGCATTAAAAATAAAAAAAAATGTTTTAGATATTGATTTTGTTTTCAATAAACGTTAAAACCTTTTTGTTATTAGATATATGTAACACGTCTTAAGTACTTAAAAACTAATTTATTTTTAACTCATTCATTTCTATTAACATCTTTTACTGTCGTAATTTAAAACTATATTTTGCACAAACATATTCATGCAAGTCATAAAAACTTCAATAATAATGAATATGCCACATCAATTTCTTACTGTCTCTGTGTATTTTCTATTAGGAAGCGCAGTCTGCGTCTGACTGCCGATTAGATACGCGCCGTCGTAATGAATCTCTGATGTTTTGTTCTTTAAAACACTCTTGTTCCTATTCAATTGCTTAAATTGAATTCACCGCACATTTTTCTTTTGAATTATGTTTTTTTTTATGTAATGGCTAGCATTTTTTTCTTGTTTTAAGATGATTGGACAGTTTCGATGTGCTGGCGTGTTGTTTTTTTAGTTCATAGATTTGTTAGTTTTTAGCGGCCGTCTACACTTAGAATAGTTTAAACTAGCTACTTCCGCGCGGTTTCACTCGCTCTGCTCGGCGCCTTTTAATTGTAGCGTGATATTTTATAGCCTATAGCCTTCCTCGATAAATCGGCTATCTAACACAATAATTTTTTTTCAAATCGGACCCGTAGTTTCATAGATTAGCGCGTTCAAACAAACAAAGAAACAAAACCTTTAACTTTATAATATTAGTATAGATATGCAGCTGGCACTTTTTATTGATCTCAAAATGGAAAGTCCTCATGGATTCCCATCGCTTGGTAAAGACGAAAGCTACTATTAATAACTAGAACCTATCCTGATGTCCCATCTCACACGTGGGTACAAGGGTGCGGGAAATACATTATTTCGCAGCCCACCAACTCGTGG
This sequence comes from Spodoptera littoralis, assembly GCA_902850265.1. NCBI lineage: Eukaryota > Metazoa > Arthropoda > Insecta > Lepidoptera > Noctuidae > Spodoptera > Spodoptera littoralis. Next base: position 10,787,022 of record LR824545.2, read on the forward strand.
CGGCCTGCCTTGCCAGGCCCCACCTCAATGCGATGCACAGAGAAGTGAAGTGTTGATCTCTTCCGTGCAACGTCTCGGAGGCACGTGTTCAGATTGGTATATTCGGAAATTTTATACTTTCGAGCGTACGGCGCGTCGCGTTCCGTGCGCGCCTCAAAGAGCCATCAGACCACCACGGATGGGGCCCAATAGGGCTGGTGCCGATACGGAGCCGCGGAGAACATAACGGGTTACCGAGGCTCCGGTTCGAAGTGCAGGAGAAGGAACGGGGTGGTTTTTAGTCAGTAAGAGCCTGACACTCCCTCCCGCACTTTCCTGTACTTTCTAAGATTATTTAGACACCACTGACAAACGGTGAAGGAAAAACATCGTGAGGAAACCTGGATTTATAATTTCTAATTATAAGTTTGAAATCGCCAACCCGCATTGAGCAAGCGTGGTGATTAATGCTCTAACCTTCTCCGTGTGAGAAGAGGCTTTGCTCAGCAGTGGGCATTTATAGGCTGTTGATGATAATGACTCCCTCCCGCCTCACCCATGCGGGAGAAGTCATTCCGCTGATTTTCTGCCCTAAAAATCCGTATGTCTAATACCTCAATCAATTGGATGGTAACGTCCTCCGGCTTTATTAAAGCAACGATGTCAAATAAACTGACAGTTATCAGTATTTTATTTGATGTGAAAGTGTTCGTGCTCAAACTATGTAAGAACAACCTTGACAATGAGATATCTCGTCAAAACGACGACATTGCAACTACGTGTTTGTGTTTTTCAAATAAACAATTTTAAATTGCTTCTCTACTTTAGTGCTTAGTTCTTCAAATTTATCCCTAAGGTAATATGTAATAATTTCCAGCGCAGACTCTTAGGAAATTGCCTGCAATTCACATTGCACCTGCCACCGTCGCCATTGTTCATACCGTGCAAACAATTCTCTTAGAAAATATTTTCTTTAAACGTTTGTTTCACTTTAAATGTATTAGGAGTTTAAGAGATAGTAGATAGCTTTGTTTGCTTTATTATTATAAACTATTAAAAATCTATTTTATACGTAGTAGGTACTAAAAATCTTGATTTTACAAAACTTTCTTCGCATTTTCTTGAGTAACTGTTACGTAAAAACCATATCCCAAAGGAAATCAGTAGAACACGGACATTTTATCGAAAACCTTCGTCACTTTCCTGTATTTTCTAGTTTTCAGTGTTGCTATACAATATTCATAATTTAAACATTATTAAAATACCTCGTTACGGCTGGACAATTAAATTTTATTGACACTATAAACAAGCCTAAAGCTTATCTGGACAAAAAATACCCACATAGGGGGTCTGAATGACCAATTTAATAGAGTTGATCGCGCGAGCCGTAATGTAGGTAATTCCGCGCGCGGCGGGTTAACAAACGCGGGCGGAACAAATGTCGTGCATTCGTCAGGCGCGCGCTCATTTGCACGGGTCTAGCCGACCCCGCGTCTGTTATAGTGTTAAGATATAGGTTAGTTTGTGTATAGAGATTGAATAGTGCATAATTTTACTATCAAAATGGTCTGGGGTTTTATTTTATTTGCGTGTGGATTTGTGGATAAAATACTATGTTTTCTTGGTTGGTTTAGGGTTTGGAAAAAAGAAAATCAATATTAAAATGTGTATTAATATAAATTTGTTGCCCCTAAAATTATTTTAATTGTACCATTGGCGTTTTATTAACAAGACACTCTAAAATAACCTTTAGTACTATGTCCCACATGAACATTAATTTGGGCTCTTTTTAATATTAAAAAAATATTACTATTTAAGCCTTTTAGTCATTTTTACACCACTTTGTGACGTCATAACAAGCGTCCAGCGTTTCACAATGTATGACCGCTTATCACCGTTTATGACGATAATATTTTCACATTGTACCCCGCGTCATCAGTGACGGGTTGACATCGCCTGTTATTCAAAGCTTTACATGGATCGTTGCTATAGTTTCATCATCATTGAATCATGTTGATTGAATATTGGAATTAAATTAATAAAATGACTGCCTCGTTGGCCGAGTGGTCGCAAGTGCCGGGCAAGGGGTCTCGGGTTCGATTCCCGCGTCGGGCAAAGTCTTACTGGGTGAGTTTTAAAAAAAAATCTCAGTAGTTTGACGGAGTCTGGAATTGTGTCCGGTATATGGCAATAGGCCCACCTCCTATTAAGGGACTCATAACATAAATAGTGAAAAGTGGGTGTTACATTGTACAGTGGCATAATGTGCACCTCTGCCTACCCCTTCGGGGATAAAAGGCGTGATTAACTGATTTTAATACTGGGAGTAACTTCTTAATAGGTAATTACAAATTACCATATGCTATGTGCAACTTAAAAAAAAGGAACAGCTTCCAAACGGCCAGCTCCTCTACTATTTCACTTTACATTTAAAACGTTCAACAAAAGACGTAAGCGCAATTTATAAAGGGCCTAATAGATTAATTTTCCGTACTCTCAACCCGCCGAAAAGTGAACTTACAATCACTTTAAATGCAAATTCATTCACGAGCACAGTCTGCTTCAAACTCATTCCCACCTACATTTTAATCTGCTTTGAATATAGCCCCTCCCTTTTTTAATTGACCGTAAAAACCGAAGTGCATTTTTCTCCTTGTATGAAAGGCGTCCTAATTAAAATTCCCGTTTTCTCCCGCTGGGGGGAATGGGGTTGAAGGAAACTATTTTCCAGGTTGGCGTCGTATTTTTACATGATAAGATCTGGACATGATTATTTATGTGAACATTAGGGGAACTAACCCCATCGATATGCCTCTTTATATGCGGTTGGGGGTACTGGTGACCACAACAGTGGTTTGTTATGGTGAAAGTTCTAGTGTGGCCACGGTTTTATTTTTACTGCGTATCGTGGGTTATTATTTTTTTTAATGAAGCAATGCGTTTTCATTTTAATGCTTCGGCTACTGTATTTTTATTGCGTTCTTTTTTTTTTTTTTTTTTATTTCAATTAGGCCAGAATGGCACTTTTGAACGTCAACAAAAACAAAAATTTAAAGTGAAGCTATTTGCTCATTCCAAGGCGTAGATTCCTATGGAGAAGAACGAGCAAGAAACTCCATAGGTTACTCTTTTTCAATCAGGTTCACAATACAATTTACTAGTTACATAGTTTTGCTGTTTGGATTGTGCGAGAACAATGTAACACTAAAATCCAGTCAAAGTGATCAAAAAAGAAAATAACCTTAAGGACAGTAATACAGTCTGGAGCTGACCAGTCCCAGTTGACGGCGTCCGTTCACGAACATGACACGTACACCAGCACCGCCCATGCATGTTCTATGTATTTAATACTAGCGACCCGCACCAGCTTCGCATGGGTGCAATATGCATGTATTATACATATAAACCTTCCTTAAGAAGGTCTTGAAGATCTAAGCATACATAGGGACAGATAGACGGCGGATAGTGACTTTGGTTTATACTATGTAGTGATTAACACAAAAGTGAGAGATGAAATCTAATTGCCTCTAACGCCTTGGTGAATTCTGTAGGTATTTTTTTTTTGAAAGAATTGTTTTGGCTATTTAATGTTTATCATGTTTTCTTTTTTAATCACAATTAATATTATTATGGGAATATCAATATGTCTTATTACTTCCGTTAGAAAAATATTCAACAGAAAACAATTCTTATGTAAAATGCAATCAACGTTATGATATTTAGATGGTAAAATATATTGTCACCCATATTCATACTCCTTAATGGCGATGACGCCGCTCAAGATACCATCACACCTCCTTTTTGTGTTAGTCAACTAACCCTTTCACCTAAAAAACGTACTTTAAATTCCCTTCCTTACAATTCTACGCCAAACTATATCGAACTATCTTAAAAGGACATCGTTTTTCAACAATAAATCTTGACGTAATCGCTTCAGTATTGGACTAGTGCCTCCTACATTTTAATCCTTACTATCACTTTCTTACAAAACTGTACCTACTTCTCCAAAGAATAAGATAAGTTTTACAGTACATTCGTTAAGTGGGTTGTGAAACAGTTATTTATTACGTCTTTACTGTTCGTCTGATAGTTGTTTCCATTTAAAAGGGAAACCGAAAGGTTTTACTAAACAAATGTCCATAGATTTTGTTGTGTAGTCTGTTAAAACGTTTATAGAGCTGAGAGAATCGTTACTGAGATTGTTATTTGAAGATGATGTGATGGTTAATTTAAGAACTAGCGGTTAAATGAAAGACTTTTTAACTCTAAGAACAAAATAATTATACAGGGTGTAAACAGAATTATTTTTTTATGCCATAAGCCGGCAAACGATCAGACGGATCACCTGATGGTAAGCAATCGGTGTCGCCCATAGACACCTGGAACACCAGCAGCTGTAGCCAAATGCCATTTAACGCTTGTCTACATGTAGAATAGAAAACCAAATTATATGGAATTGACGTAAATTTTGATACTTGTCAGTGTCATCTCCATATATTTTGAATTTCTACTCTCTCTGTAGAAAAGCTTTTTGTTTTATACTATGATGAAGTGATTATTTTAGGTGTTCAAATATTTTGTTTAAGTATGTAAATATCATTGTAATAGACCAGCTTAGTACGTATCCTTGTGATACTGAAATGGAAATACCTAATATTATTTATTTATTTTTTTTTTATTCAACACTTTATGTACAAATGTATACAATGGCGGACTTAATGTTGCTATTAATATTAATAGTAACAAAGTGATTTTGAGTTTTGATTTTGAGAGAGACCATTTCGTTGTATGATAATTTTCAAGTAAAATCTCATTTTGACTTAACAACATCAGCATCTATACCAAACCTACATATCCTTTTCGATCTCTTCAGACGAATACCGTGATAATTACATACAAATATAGGTCAAGAGCCATCACGAAAAAACGTCACAATATACGCAGCTCTCTGGCTTACCTTGTTAGCTGTGAGATGACACTAATTAATTGGATGACAGTATGCGAGAGTGCGCCAATAGTGCAATTAGTTTTAAGGGTACCAAATTGGCGGTGTGTGTGATTTATTTTTTTGTTTATAGAGTGCCAATTTTTGAAGTTTGTGACTGCATATAATAGTTTTTGATTTTTTGGATATATTATTATGTTCTTTTGCTTTTTAATTAGATGACTTATAATGCTTTTTAAGTGTGGGAGAGCCATGCTTCGGCACGAATGGGCCGGCTCGACCGGAGTGATATCATGGCCTCACAGAAAACTGATGTGAAATATCACTTGCGTTGTGTTTCGTCGTGTGAGTGAGGTTACGGGAGGCCCAACTTTATAATATACACCCTCGTCGCCAATCTCCCCAATATATGACTCCCCAACATTCCTCAAATTCGTACTCCCCAAAAGGCCAGTTACGCACTTGTAACGCTTCTGGTGTTCCAGGTTTCCATGGGTGACGCCGGTTATCTGACGGTAAGCAATCGGTGGTCCGTCAACTCGATTACCGATAAAAAAATACTATAATTTTAATCTGTACCTTGATTGAACAGCCTTGTATTCAGAAAATGAGGTTTACACTCTCAACAAATTAACTTGATTGTTATCAAATTAGGATATTAAAAAAAAGCTTTTGAAGACATCTGTGTTTCCCGACAAATATAACTTAACGGTGTCTTTAAGTGCCGAGTGAACAGGTTACTTGTAGGTAGGCGTGCTCCATCGTCGGCCACATCATCGCTTATCACCAGGCGAGATGGTAGCTAAACGTCAAAAAATACATACCTGAGTCTTAAAAAATGAAAAAAATCATTAACACAATTTCAAAGCCCCCTTATAATAGGGTACTCGAAGCCTCTATTTGCGTGTTCGAAGTAAATCTCTGTAAACATGTATGTGGTAAGATTTAGTACGTCTAGACCGACATTATGGCCGTGGAATATGAATGAAAATGTGACCTTTTCGATTTCAGCCACAACGCCTATTTGAACTAGTAATGATCAGGGTAAATTGAGCGTTATTTTTGTTATGATTAAGACAGTTTTTTCTTATCAGTGTAAACGGAAACATCTGACAGAATCTACTGTCTCGTTGATTATGTGGTTGTTAGTACGAATCGAATGTCGAGAAAGGAGGTTTATGTTCGATTCTTCATCAACAGCCTATAAATTCCCACTGCTGAGCTAAGCCTCTTCTCACACGGAGAAGGTTTGAGCATTAATCACCACGCTTGCTCAATGCGGGTAGGCGATTCCAAACTCATAAATAAAAATTATAAACCCAGGTTTTCTAACAATGTTTTCCTTCATCGTTGATCAGTGGTGTCTTCTAAGAAGAAAGTACATATAACTCGTACTCTAATCTTAGAAAGTACATATAACTCGTACTCGGAAAAAGTCACATTGGTACTTGCCGTTGGTAGGTTTCAAACCCGCACCCTCAAGGTTCGAATCTTGGATCAGACGAAGTACGGACGAAGGGATTTGATATTTTACAATGTTCAGTAATAATATGGAATAGTCTCGAGTTAATAATATTCGCACATAAAACTCATTGGTAGAACACGTACCTACAATAAACTATTACACATTCTTGCATAACCGCGTCCAGAGTTCCGCAATATCCCCTAAAAGCCGTTTTACGAGCGACGTTACCCCCTCCCTCTCCGCCTTAATAAATTAAACTGTACCCCTAAATAGACATGCTAATTTCTATTGTTTGTTATAGGTATTAAGTATTCTTTTACTTTGTCACCAGTGGAGATGATTTATGTCTAAAAGTATAGTTTATATGATAGGGTTTCATATCTTATGTCATCGGAATGTGATAGATATATAAATCTATTTAAATTGTGTGTAGGTTGAAAAGAAATTGTTTGGTAAGGGTAATAAATATGTTTCCATCGGTTTATTAGGGTTGATTTTGTTCTATAATTTGTGATTTTTTGGGTACGTATCAGTCAGATTGATGTACATTTATTATAAATTTCTGCATCTGAGAAGAGTACAATTAAAGCTGAGATATTTAGATAATTATTAATTATTGTACATAACATTAAATGTTATGTCGCATTACATATTTCATAACGTCAATACAAAAAAAGCAGTAGGTAATGGCGCTGTCCGCGCACTTAGAACCTATTTGTATTGTTTCCATAGCAAAAAATGCTGTGTCGCAGCCGTGCTGTGTCTGTGGCGTTACTGTGTCCGATGTCCCTTGGTCGACTGCTTTTACGACATCTGCGGAAAGAGTAGCGCTGGTCAAAATACCTGTCACAGTGGGTGTCGCATTGCCAATCTATATGATCAAAATTACTAATACAATCCCACGTCGTCGTCGCAATAAAAATGAGCTAATATAAACCATTGTGCGCCGTTTAAAACGCACGGTAATCCTGTCTGAGTGGGGCTTAACTGCTGGCTGTCTGTAATTACTTAGTAGACGTGTTTGTTTGTTTGTTTGTTCTCCTGTACCCGTGTGCGATGTGCAGTGAATTGATGTATCGGTTTCAATGTCTATTGTGTTGTGTTGGTATCGTTTTGACGCGAATTTTGGTGGGAACATTGATTTGACTTGAACAGTGGGGATTGTAAAATCATTTTGTTAGAATAAAATAGTAATATGCAACGCAAATTATTTTTAAACATAACATCACGCCTTTTATCCCCGAAGGGATAGGCAGAGGTGCACATTATGCCACTGTACAATGTAACACCCACTTTTCACTATTTATGTTATGAGTCCCATGTAATATACCGGGGACAATTCCAGACTCCGTGCTACTGCTGAGAATTTTTAAAAACTTAACAGTAATACTTTGCCCTACCCTGGAATCGAACCCGAGACCTCTTGCCTGGTAGTCGCACTTGCGACCACTCGGCCAACGAGGCAGAGCATTTATTTTTATCCCTCTAATTTGTTACATTTATATTTGGCCTCTTTTGGTTTTGTTTTGTTGTTTGTTGTTCGGTTTTGGAGAATGTATTTTCGTCAAAACCAAGCGAATGCCAAAAGCAATGACTATAGCTTCTATATGTTCAGTTAACTACAAACAACGTACTGATTGGTTGTTTAACGCATTCACTGCCCAGTGGATTTTCTCCAGTGCCCGAATTATAAGACATCCTACAGTGCCCCGCACGCACTATTGCGTTCAATGTTTGCCCTTTTCGTGTGCCGGAAACTCATATACGCGTTCTTACGGCTCCCACCGTGTGCCCGAAACTCATATATGCGTCCGTTCGACTCTCGGCGAGTGCCCGTGACGCGTCTGTGCGTTTGTTATATACTTACGAAAATACGATAGAATATTATGTATCTGTAGATAAAAGTTAGGGTCATGACACACTGTAATGGAATTTATAATCCATAAGATTATTTATTTTATGTAGTGAAATTGAAAAATTTATCTAAATATAAACTAAGGATGAACGTAATAATTCTATAGTTGGTAAGTAGGTTTATATTTAGAACATTGTTGTATATTTAACCGACTTAAAAAAAATGAGGTTCTCAGTTTGACCTGTATGTTTGTTTGTACGCGATTATCTCGCGATTGGTTGAACCGATTTTGATGCGGTTTTCAGAAAAACTTCTGTTACATTTAGGGGATGGGTTTAGTATACTAATTAACCTACTTCAAAAACAGGAGGTTGATGTTGGATTTTTAAACGTATGTCACGACGCGATGCCAGTATATATAAATTATAGTCTTTCACCATAGATATTTAGTAAGGTACTTATTATCTCGTATAGGTTTATCCTAAAACATTTCGATAGTTGGCTATAGCGCCTGGTGGATATGGTATTTAAAATCTTCAAAGGCACCGCCGTGCATTGTATTGCCGTTATCAGCAAACTAATGTGATTCTATTGTGCGTATGTAGATAAGAGTCATATGAAATATTAGGTTTCTTGGAAAAACAATTAGTATCTAGGTAGATTTTGGCTTTAGCTCTCGTGGTATTAAAATCTTCTAAGGCACCGCCGTGCATTGTATTGCCGTTATCAGCAAACTAATGTGATTCTATTGTGCGTATGTATGTGTTATGTGAAATTTTAGGTTTTCTTGGAAAAAAAAAGATGATCGAGATAACATTGAAAAAAAATACCACCAAAGGTGATCGTATCTTACGTGGATATTTCTTTTTTCAATTGTTCTAAGTATTTTTATATTTCGAAACGGCTGAACAAAATTATTGATTATTGCATTGGTAGTAGTAGAATAAGTTTTTTTTATAATTCGTACAAAGTGTGTAATGACCTTTATCAAAGAAATCAGATAAGGAAGTACATATGTGTAAAATATGGGTTTCGAAACAATAGACCCTCGGACGCGTCGACGGGCAGCAGGTAAAAAAAGGGTCAAATGAATAGAACGCATATTTGAGTCCCGGGCACATAGCGTCGTGTCACAAAACGCACAGACGCGTCATGGGCACTGAATGCGTTAAGTTTCAATGCTAAAATCTCGTCAAAATACAGTTTTAGTTAATATAAAATCTAAATTAGACTTAAGAACTCCATCTATCTATCTCATAGATTTCTCATCTAAATCCCAGGTCAGACAATTAATTAGAAAAAATAAGAAAAGAAACCCAACGTCGATAAACGAACATTCAGTATTGCGAAGATTAAATAAAAATCGCATCTACCTAATTGAATGAATGAGACCAAGTTTTAAGTCGAGCTCAGACGGCATTTTAAATGTATGTACGCCATCAATCGACTTGATACTTAGAATATAAAATATTTATTAGTTACTCACTTAGTGGGTTTAGTGGGTAAACATGTCTATCTATTTGGTAGTAGAAGGAGTTTTATTACTTATTTATTCATAGATAGGATGGAGAATGTTTGCATAATTTTTATTCATCTTGGTTTTGAGATTAAGTTGTGATTAGCGAATTTGATTGACCTCTACATAGGCTTTGCTTTTTTCCTTTATAATAAAATTATATCGTGCAAATAATACCCTCATAATAACATCTATATCAATTCAGGTGTCCTCAAGGCCCGAGTGCGACGTGCTCCATCGTAGACCGCATCATCGCTTACCACAAGGCGAGATAGTGATCAAACGATGGCCTATCAAATACATAAAAAATTATGTTTTGTTTTAAGAACATAACATAATAACATAACATAACATCACGCCTTTTATCCTCTGTACAATGTAACACCCACTTTTCACTATTTATGTTATGAGTCCCATATAATAGGGGGTTAGCGTATTGCCATATACCGGGCACATTTGCAGACTCCGTGCTACTATTGAGATTTTTTTTAACCCAGTAATACTTTGCCCGACCCGGGAATCGAACCCGACACCCCTTGCCCGCTAGTCGCACTTACGACCACTCGGTGAACGATGCAGTCAGTCAGGCAGTTAAGAACTTAATAGGATAATACATAGATATATGTACGACATTACGCAACTTTTTTAATTATGAATGCTAGGTACATCTCTCATAACTGAAAGTCGAAGAAATATTGAGAGTTCTACATAACGTGAATAGAAAAAGCAATCCAAAATTGATTTAAAGCTAAATCCCGATTTAAACTGAAATCAAACACCGATAAAAAAATAATTGCCATAAAAAACAAACCGGTGTTTTGTTTACATTCATCGAATACCAGCCCCACAATTTTAATAGGCCGAATATTCCAGAAATAAATACGAAAATTCGACAAAAAATGCTCAAAATATTTCATGTATTCGTAGTAACAGAACATTTTTTCCAGAATAAAGGGAGTTCATATATAATAAACAGAATAAGCCTGAAGGCTGGACTGAAATATTGATATAAAACGAACCCCATACAGGACGCGATGGAGTGACGAAAGATCGTTTAATTTTTCACACACCCACTATAACTTGTGGTTGAACGGACAAATTTTATACACCCTGTTACCCCTGTAGGGTAGTCGCTGCAATTTTAATGATTTTTATGCTATTAAAACGTTGATGAATACTTTTTGTTGCTTTTTTACGGTTTCTGCCGAAAGGGGTTGAAGTTAATTTTGTAAAATGAACTCTGTTGACTGGCTAGCTATCGAGTGAAAAGCTATCGATTTTGTCTCTCGGATTAAGAGCTTCATAATAAATGCCCACTGCTGAGCAAAGCCTCTTCCCAGACGGAGAAGGTTTGAGAATTAATCACCACCCTTGCTCAATGCGGTTGGCGATTACAAACTTATGATTAGAGCTTCTCTTATCCTTACTAATATTATAAATCGGAAAGTGAGTTTGTTTGTTTGTTTGTTCCGCTTTCACGCCGTAACAACTAAACCAATTGCTTTGAATTTTTGCAGATGTAAAGTTAGAAGTCTGGATTAAATAATAGGGTAGTTTTTATCCCAAAAAAATTTGATACTCTCGAGGGAAAATGAAATTATTGGTATACATGGCCCGCAGTGTATTGGTATATGTCACATAGGCTACTTTTTATCCCTTTGTGACGCGAGCGAAGCCGCGGGTAAAAGCTAGTATCCTATAAATATGACTTTATACATAAAACATACAGTATATCTTAGTCAAGTAATAAAACTGCTTCGAAACATTAACAATTACCCTTGCAATGGCGTTCTTTATAATATTTAGTTTATTATGCCCATAAGATGGAGTCTGCATTCAGAACACACTATTACAGTAGTATTTATAGACTTAAGGTATTGTCTTCATTGCCTCTGAATAGCGCTAGAACTGTATGATACTAAACGTTTCGTCTAAAATGGGAATGATGACAGGGTATGAAAATTAAAAATATTATTAGTCCGTAAGTTAGATAATGAACTGTAATGTAATAGTAATGAAGGTGACTCGTCTACAGAATCAGAGAACACTCAGTACCTGCACTTACGACTCATTATATTACATTTTACTGTTTAACGACAAATCTAAAACAGTAGCCTGTCCACCTAACAAATCATAGGACGCCATTACGTCGCATCCACATCACACTAGTCACCCAACTGTCGGTCATATTTTAAAACTTATTGCGAAATATCTGTCACAATAAAAGATTGCTCGCTTCCGTTCGAAGCTAACCCAATTCTGTATCCGGCGGTAAATAAACTGCAGCTAATTTTGGTCTATTTTCTAATGTATCGTATTATTATTGTCTGGACATTTTGATGGTTCATGAGACCACCGATTCTCAATCAAATAACAAACCATTGCTATTTGATTGGATTATTTATTATAGAATTTGCTAATAGTGTGCTAATAAATCTAAATTGTACATTTAACCCTTTGAGTACCGTCGTTAAAGAACAATAGGTTGCGGTCACCGGTGTCCTCGCGGTATTTGACAGTTTAATTATCAATTAGATAAAAAATATCTGATTAAATGATTACTATACCTATATGATTTAACTAAATTTAAACTAAAATTGATATTATAAATATAAATAACTAAAAACTAAGATTTTACACCTTAGAATTTCATTACCTTAATAAAAATAGAAGGTGTTTAAATTGAGATTATCTTATAACAAATCTTGGTTAAATCTAGAAACAAAAGCGTTAGCATATGTTTGGCACAGAGTATGATTCGAGAGTGGCCAAGTAGAAGAAAAACAGCAACCGAACACAAACCGAACCAATTACTGTTGAGTAGAAATGAGTATTCAATCAATTAAATATCCAATCCATTAAAATGAAATCCAATCCATACATGCGAAGTATAAAACCAATGTATACAGCCTTATCAAGCGTTTAATCCAATTATATTTTTTACAAACACTTCTTTTTGTACTTTTTCAAAGTCAAAATCTAAAATAATTTATTTCAATTAAGACCGGGAAAGCACTATTGAACGTCAACAAAAAAACAGTGAAGCTATTTGCTCATTCCAAGGTGTAGATTCCTATGGAGGAGAACGAGCAAGAAACTCCATAGGTTACTATTTTTCAATCATGTTCACAATAACTAGAGGATTGCTCTAGTTATATAGTTTTGTTGTTTAAAACCAGTTCAAGGTTGCCAATTAAAATCGAAATCTTTAGACAACCAAACTTAACTTGCTTACGTCGGAATACTGAAACGCTATTCAATTTTAAGTCGCGCTTAAGTATAGTTCTGTCTCCACTAATTCTTTGTAAAATGACAGAGATGACACGATATTTGAGCACGACTTAAATTTGAGTAAAGTTTCAGTATTCCGGCATTAGTCACCGTTCATTCGTTTCAACTTTAACAGACGAATAAAATCACAGACTTTCATTTTGTAGCTCCAATGAAGAACATCAGCACCAATTTTATTATTTACACTGAGATCCGTAATAAAACATCCATTTAGATGAGAACCCACAACAGGCTGGCAACACAACGTCTGCGAGACGTATTCAATCAAACGTCGCGAATTTTGTTTATATGTATTTATGATCGTTTCGTCTGCAGACAGCCTGTCAAATGCTGATGTCGTAAACTTTAACGTGAGCGTTTATCGCCCGTTTTAGCTCGAGGCCATGAAATCTGCGAGCTAAGGGGTGTTTGCCGGTACAAGTTTGTAACTAATTTAGTGCGATGCGAAGGGGAGGGGGAAACGTTTCTGTTTAAGTTTTTATCGCGAACCTGTTTGTTTTGTGTGTTATGTTGTCAGATTGTCTTTTTAAAATTGTTTATGTTTGTATTTGGTGTATATGGGTAGCGAATTGGTTCAGCTGTCTTGGAATTACACTTATTTTAAAGTGTGGTTTTGTGTATCTTTGCGCAATATGTGGGATTTTCGTTAATTCAGCAATAACTGAATATCTAATTAATCTTATGTGCCCGAATATCGGTAGTGCTAAAAGTAAAATAGGTTATTGAATAGCTTTGCATTAGTGTTGAGTATTTTGGGGACTATATTCGGCCGCTGAATTTAGTTTCTGTTCAGCTTAACGAATGTATTTCGGTATCCAGTATCCCAACTACCTTCGATGCGATAATAGAAATAAGAATATTTAGGAAAAATAAGTCCGGTGCATAACTAAAGAGAATTATTGCAAATTTCACAAGACGCAAGATACTCGCTTATACTTATTCTCCTACTTAGTGGCCACGCATTAGCACGCACCGTAATAAATCATGGCGCCACGGACATTGTAAACGGTGCTTAATTCCTCTCTCCAAATTAACTTTTAGTCAGCGGATTCGACAAACTGATGTGTAACCTCCTTTAGATAATTTTATTGGGTTTTATCGAAAATATAATTTGTTCATGAATATAAATCGAGCAAACATTGTTTGACATTTAATTATTTATAAGACTTTTCTTTTTTCTATTAAGAAAAATGAGGTTTTATAATTCGGCTTGTAGTGTACCTATTTGATATTGATCGAAATAAATTCAATTGAGTTTCATCCCCGGGGGTGGGGAACAGTATTAATTGGAAAAATGTTCTGTTGAGATTTTCGTTTCAATTAGAATTTTGAGTAACAACATATGTACAAATAACTACAACATAACTAAAAGACCTTTGATTATAATAGATTATAATGTCCGTCTAGTAGATTAATTTAAAACATTAGACACGTATTTTTTCTTTTCTCGCAAAATTTAATACTTTCGACGATATAATAATCTGAAATATCGTGTGACGTCACAATACGCTGCATTTTGTAGCACACTCCATTTTATCTAGTCTTGTATCTTTATACGAAAAAATAAAAAAATACGTGTATAATAGGTATTTTTTCATTATCTAACTGACAGACTAATTAAATTTTAAATTTTCATTCGCTGGCAACTACTTTATTATTTTAGATATTATTATAACAAGCATCACAGTCTTAACTCGTCGAGTAACATATTTATAGACACAATTAAAGAACAATAGGTTGCGGTCACCCGTGACCGCTCGGTGTTTGACAGTTTAATGCCAAACAAAAAAAGTAAATTGTGTATTATTGGTTTCGAAAATTCTAATAGCATAACTATGAAAAGTCTGTGTTATATTTTAAAGGCAATAAATTCGTAAAATGTAAATACCGAACAAGCTGTAATCACATCAATAAGTGAAAATCAAACAACGCTTTGCAGTGCTACAAATGGAAACGTACGTTGTTCCTGCGAAATGAAAGATAAATACAAGCGCAATTAAAATGGGCCGCCAGGGGGCGCTGCGGTGACGACAGTCACTACATACACTACACACATGTATATATAGTTAGTAGCTATAGTTCATTTGTTTTGTTTGTGTGTGCGTACGTTTATGTTTACTCACAGGAATGTTCTGGAATTCGGTATGTTTTTCAATCGAGTTTTGCGTGTAAATAGTGGTAACGTGGTGGGAAAATGGTTGGTGAAGTTGTTCCATTGAATCAAGTTGTTCATAAGGTCTAGCGTCGACCCCGAAGTTGTTGTTCATAGACATTTTCAGCCTTGATATCTTTAGTCTCATTACAATCATCGGTCTAAAATTTCATCTTTGTCGTATCAGCTGCAAGATGTCCACCACTAAACTGAAGCCTTTTCCAATTACTTTCAGACCGTCTGGTTAGAACCACGTTAGAACTAACCTGTATGTAACGCTACTGTGACACACTTAATGTTGGGTCAATACTTTAATGGGACAAGCCCGTCACAATCTCCCAAAACCGCTGCAACTTCTATAAGCCAGGATCTAAAGTAGATACAACTGTAAAAACACCGGAACACTGAAGTCCGGCGCGTCGCAGGAATTTGAATAACTGTCTTGGTTCCCGCAACAAAATTAATCAGAAAACATTATAAGAGGATAAGAATAAATCTATTGTTTCCACCATTAATATAATATTGATCAATACACTATTTGTGTACGATAAGTTTAAACTAACAAACAATAAACAATTATAACTGGCAATACAGATTAAAATAAACAAAACGTTACAATTATATAACACTAGCTTTTACCCACGGCTTCGCTCGCGTCATAAAAGGACAAAAATTACCTATGTGACATATATCAATACACACAGCGCCATCTATACCAATACTTTTGTTTTACCTCGGGAATATCAGATTTTTCCGGGATAAAAAGTACCCTATTATTTAATCTGGACTTCTAACTTTACGTCTGAAAAAAATCAAAGCAATCGGTTTAGTAGTTACGGCGTGAAAGCGGAACAAACGAACAGACTCACTTTCCGATTTATAGTATTAGTAAGGATACCTGGAAAATTAATTGAAGCAGTCAGTTCCATGACACCGGTGGAATTGAAACTGTCAATGTAAATTGGTAGCATTGTTTTACTGAACAAGTTAATGATATGTCATTATTATTATATAAGTAATTGATTGCAGTTTTCAATTGCAGTCCCGAATAGTCCTGATGACATTTTCATTACGTGTTTTGTGATTAGGTGTAATTTTGTATTTATCCATCCATCTAATTTTAAATTAATTATTTAGTGTGAATATGAAAGCCGAAACTATTGTTAAGATGTGAATTAGATTTTCTCAGTTGCATATTGATAAAACATTATATTTATTTATTTAGCCTTGTGTTAATCTATCGA
The DNA here is from genome assembly GCA_902850265.1 of Spodoptera littoralis. Classification (NCBI taxonomy): domain Eukaryota; kingdom Metazoa; phylum Arthropoda; class Insecta; order Lepidoptera; family Noctuidae; genus Spodoptera; species Spodoptera littoralis. Next base: position 10,803,469 of record LR824545.2, read on the forward strand.
TATTTAAATAATTTTGCTCTTCTGAAGTGTAACTGCTAAGTACGAACTTATAGCCTCAATTATAATCTATTGTTAAATTAGAAGCAATATTAATTCTAGCTTGAGATTTTTTAGTTTTTTATGAGATAAGCTGGTATACGAGCAATTAGGGCCGCCCATGGACCAAACACCAAGGGCATTACAAGTGTGTTACCGGCCTTTTGGGAATTGGGAATTTGAGGATTGTTGGGGATTCAGGGTTTGGTACACTGGAGGGGGGTCTCCGGTAACCTCACTCACACGATGAAACACAGCGCAAGCGTAGTTTCACGTCGGTTTTCTGTGAGGCCGTCATATCACTCCGGTCGAGCCGACCCATTCGTGCCGAAGCATGACTGTCCCATACTTGCACACAAATAAAAAACCCAATGCCATGTCATTTAGTGTAACATTGATTCCACAAAACTCTCATTACAAACAAAACCACAGGAATTTAATTCAGTATCTGGTTTCCAGCAATCACTTACCATTGGTATTTTATGAACAGTTTTGAACAAAAGCTTTTGACATGTAATTACTTGGTGCATGTCATTTATTGTGTATTGTTCTGTTAGGGTAAAAGTACTGTAATTTGTGCACGCATTGTGATGATGACAAAACAATCACTGTTCATGCATTAGCGTCACTAAATGAGTGCATATTTGTGCACTTCACAAATTGTGGTATAGGTGTTTTTACCCTAGTTCGAGTCTATGGTATTTCATAAAAGTAAAATATTCATAATGTGCACGTGCAGTGGGTGCGTTACCCACAACATAAAATAAAATCCTAGTGTGGAGTAACGTTTTTTATTATTATTAAACTGTCAAACACCAAGCGGTCACCGGTGACCGCAACCTATTGTTCTTTGATTGTGTCTATAAATACGGTACTCGACGAGTTAATGTTTGTATTATAACTTTCGTGAGACATATTAAATAAATTATTATGTTTTCGGCTTACTCACGGAATTATTTGACGAGGAACTGGACTAGTTTCAAGCTATGCTAGAGGCTTATTCATGAGCAGCATTTCGCGAACCGTGACGCGGCGACTGCGGCGATGTAGCAGCGCGACATATGGACTTAGTAACTGGATTTTCTCCTTCAATCTGGTTACACTGCAACCCGTATAGCCAATTATCATACCAACAACTGGACGACGTGCTCCATCGTAGAGCGCATCATCGCTTACCACCAGGGGAGATAGTGGTCAAACGTCGGCCCATGAAACATAAAAACATAAAGAACTATTTATGTGATCCAAAAATTGTCGCTTCGAATGTGGGTATGTGAATTGATGCGAAATTCATGTAGCCAGCTCTGGTTTACAAACAAACCATTTTTTAAACTAGTATTTCCATGTAAAACGCACCTACAACACTGGAAAAATTCTAGTGTAGTGCAACCTTTTTTGTAATAAAACTGTGACTATTTTTTCCATTACACCATGACTTTACGACTCTATATTTGGTACGAAGTTCTGTAGTGTACACAAAATTCACTTGTTTCGCCACAAACAAACCTGTGTGTGTCAGATAGAGGCACAAACAGTTACACAAAGGCACAATGGGACGGCCAAACCCTGAGGCAGGTCCCGTAATTAAAATCAGAATCAGCCTTTTGGATTTTGAAGTCTGGTTGTGTAGTCAAGGCGGTTATAATAATTTTGGTGGTTATTATTTCTTTTTGAATGTGGTTTGGGTAGTGTAATTGATAATGTACTACTAGTTCGTATGCGCTTCCGAAATTTGCTTTTTGCAATGGTTCACCAGTTATTTTTTGGATTAAACAAATTACCTTATTATATAAAGCGGATGAGTTTGTTTTTTTGTTTGTTTGTTTGAACGCGCTAATCTCCGTAGCTACAAGTCTGATTTGAATAATTCTTATTGTGTTGGATAGTGCATTTATCGAGGATGGCTAGAAGCTATAAAACATAACGCTACGACCATGGAGCTGAGCAGAGCGTGTGAAACCGCGCGGAAGTAGCTAGTTTCTTTATTAAACTATTGTATTACCAAGACAGAACCATTTTACTTCGGAACGAAAGCGAAATAGATTTCAGTTCTAGTAAAAACATTTTTTTTATATATTCGACTAACAACTCAAACAGCTCATCTTAGCTCGCTCAGCTCAACATTGTCTTATGAGTACACATATTATGTTACTTCCTATCTCTCCCAAGAACAATACGCGTCATCATCATCAACAGCCTGTAAGTGGCCACTGCTGACCAAAGACCTCTTTTTACACGGAGAAGGTTTGAGCATTAATCACCACGCCTACTCAATGCGGGTTGGGGAATTCAAACTTCTATTTAGAAATTATAAGACCAGGTTTCCTCACGATGTTTTCCTTCACCGTTTGTCAGTGGTGTCTATATAATCTTAGATAGTACGTTACTTCTAATTGGTGGCTTGTTCGTCCGCGAGTCACTTGAGGGGCGAGTAGAATACCAGCGCAAGGCCCTGTCTTGCACATGCTGGGTCCCATTTCACGGCAGACTTGAGGCATGATCATGTATCCATGTTCATGTCACTTGTTTTTGGTGTGAAGTAAAGTTATTTTTCTTTCTTTCTTTCTTTACTAATACTTTTATTATCTTTTACATACTTATAAGTATCCACACAAAGTAAGTATGAAACAAATAACTGGAAAGTAGGTTAAGGTTGTCTTGAAATATTAATTGCACGTAATAATGCATCGGTATGCGATATGACCTGGATATTCTCGTATTACTACTTCGTTATATGTAGGTGCGAACAAGAATATATCTTGTTTACATTGTTTGCATGTATTGAGATTGTAGTGATAAATTGTGTTTGTATGTTGTTTTTAATGCAAATCGCATTGTATTGAGTGCGTTTTCCGATTGTGATCTCGAACTCGCTAGGCGTCGAAGTCATGACAAACCTTATTGTGTAGAGACTCATAGTCCAATTAAATAGTGGTCTGTCACTGGCCGTTGATGCTGTTAAAGTGAGTTTATAACCGATTATTTGATTATAGTAAACAATAATTCTTAAGAGGACCAAACCTTAACAATTTTCTAAATCTTCTTAACGAATTATCTTGTTAAGGTTCTTAACACTTTCGCTGGAATACTGAAAAATTACTCAATTTTAAGTCGTGCTTAAATATCGTACCATCTCTGTAATTTTACAAAGAATTTGTAGAGACTGAACTATACTTAAGCGCGATTTAAAATTGAGTGACGTTTGAGTATTCCGGCATTTACCTGTCAAATTTAAGAAAGTCAAACCTCCACTAGCGTCAAGCCCCAAGAGGGGTAGAAGACTAATTTTTATTTTAATGTCTATCCGGTAGATTATTTGAAATCATTAGACTCATATTTTTTATTCTCTTACGGACCCAGATACTTTCGACGATATATTGACGCGTGACGTCACTCTTGTGTATGTTTTATACTCAAAAGTGAAGTACTTAGCTCCCACTTCAAAACTTTGGTTCGTTTTATTTAAATATTGTTTTCTTATACAAAATAAAAAAATACGTGTCTAATATTTTATCATTACCTAACTAAACTAATTTGATCATTGTAACACATTAATTTGCTATTGAGCTAGAATCACTTATGAAGCCCGCGAAATTCAAAATTGAACTACATAATTAGATTTCTAAATTTCATACCCTGTCATCATCCCTATTACTGACGTAGCACTCTTTAGAAAATATTAGGTTTACCTTAATAAGTTGGGATCTAAAAATCAATATTCATTTGGTATGTCATAGCCGGCTGGATATAAGATTACGCTAAGGAAGTGTGTGCTAAAGTGGCCGGTCCTGGGCGCTGTGCCAAATTGATCACTTAACGCTATGCCATTTATCAGCACTTGGATTAAGATTTTGACGAGAAACGGTAAATTAGGAACTGCTATTACGATAGATTTGATGAGAATGCTTTGGAGAAATAAAGTTTAAGTTTTGGAATACGTTTTTAAAGCCTTTTTAGGAAATATTTTCTTGATCGTATTTGGAGAGGTACTAAAGGTGCCTGTGTAGAATATTACTAATGTTTATAGTCAATCAAATTGTGAAAGCTGAGTTGATTGGACTGATTGGATTTTTGCTTGACTGGCACTATCATACATATTATGATCGAAACTTTGAAATCTCTTTCAAGAATACTAAAGTAGGTACTTTTTCTTGACTGAAATAACTTTCATTTATTTATTATGTATGTACATAAATGCAACACTAATGACAACACATATATATAAACGAGGTACATAGGTCCCACATATTCTAATTAGAATTTCTTCCTGTGGGCCTGTGGCAGGAAAAGAAATAACGACACAATAATTTGTGTAAGACCGAGACGAAACACACTGTGTCTCGGTGTTACACAAATTACTGTGTACTTATTTAATTCGCCAACAATAAAAAAGGGACTTCGGATTTCAATTGTTTTTCTTTGCACACCATGTTTAGCACAAATTCGCTCCCCCATAAGACTAGGACTGACAAGTGACAACTGATAAAAAGAGGGTACAATGTGAAATGAGACGCACATTTTGTCTACATTGGGAAAAAACAGTTGAACATTTGTTTCTCCTTCTTTATAAAGCATTTTTCCGTACAAATCAAATGATTATAACTATAGATGTCAAAATAATTTATTTCAATTAGACCAGAAAGTCACTTTTGAACGTAAATAAAAATTAAAAGTGAAGCTAGCTTGCCAAGGTGTAGATTCCTGGGGAGAAAACCGAGCAAGGAACTCCATAATACTCTATTTTTACATACAGACAGTTTATATTTCATCCAATCTTTCAGAGCTCTCGACTGCTTCATTGGTCGAATGATCGCATGAGTGACTGAATTTCATATTCCCAAAAGGCCGGTAAAGCACTTGTAACGCCTCTGGTGTTCCAGGTGAAAAAAGTGAGAGTCTCTTTCTTTAGACATGTACACCTGTGCCTCTTTGGGGGATAAAAATAAATTTCTATTTATTTATAGAAGTGCCAATATTCGCAACTGTACAATACAATACAATACAATACGATGTGTATTAAAACCACACGTCCCCCTTTCTTGTGGCCTTAAATCCACACATTCACTAATGTTTAATTCACCTTACATTCTGACCCTTCCAAATATTTAATTAAGGGTCAAACAGAAAGATTCTTGACCCCAGTTATTCGGTTTGGGGGCACCATCGGATTTGTTACGTTTAATGCATACCTGCCATGGTTTCTATGGCATTCCTTAACGTTTTCTATAATTGAGAGTGTGTTTTTGTTTTTTTTTATTGAATGAGTCTTTTTTTAATTTTCGAAGGAATAGACAGAGGTGTATATTGTTACTGTACTACTCAGATTTCACTAGTTATATAAGAACATGACATCAAGCCTTTTATCCCCGAAGGGGTAGGTAAAGGTGCACATTACGGCACTTTATAATGTAACACCCACCTTTCACTATTTATGTTATAAGTCCCATGTAATATGTGAGCATATTGTCATATACCGGGCACAATTCCAGACTCCGTGCTACTACTGGGATTAATGCCACCTGCAATGAAATTATTTAATATGAACATGATAAGATAAAATGGAGTGTCAAATAAAGATTTTTTTAAACACAGTATCACTGAATGAATACCAAAAAAGGTGGAATTTATCGCATTTATTGTTTGAATGATAGCCGGTTTCCGATAGGGAACCGTTTAAATTGCTTACGTCAGCTACAGACATCGGGAACTCGTCAATCTTGTTTCGGTATTTTCATTTCCCCCTTTTTTTCTAAACGATTTGGCATTTTTCTCTCATCTAAGTGTTTGTTTTTGTTTTAGAGTCAATGTGTTTTTAAATGAGAACAAAATGGCGATAAAACATTCAAATAAAACGCAATAGAAAATTACAAATATCCCTTTTTTTTATTCAAAAGACAGGCATTTGTCTGTCAGTCTTATCGTTGGCCGAGTGGTCGCAAATGGGATTGCCGGGCAAGGGGTCTCGAGTTCGATTCCTTGGTCCAGCAAAGTACAACAAGGCTCTTAAAAAAATTTCAGTAGTAGCATGTAGTCTGGAATTGTGCCCGGTATATGACAATAGGCTCACCCCCTATTACATGGGACTCATAACTTAAATAGTGAAATGTGTGTGTTACATTGTACATTGGCATTAAGTGCCGTAATGTGCACCTCTGTCAACCCTTTAGGGGATAAAAGGCGTGATGTTATGTTATGTTAGGTTGTATAAAACAAAGTTGCTATCCACCGTCTGTCTGTCCCTATGTATGCTTAGATATTTAAAACTACGCAACGGATTTTGATGCGGTTTTTTTTAATAGATAGAGTGATTCTTAAGGAAGTTTTATATGTATAATACCTACATGAATATTGAACCCGTGCGAAGGGGGGGGGGCGGGTCGCTAATAATATATATAGCTGACGTGTTTGTTTTTGTGTTTGAACGCGCTAATCACAGGAACTACTGGCTCGTTATGCAAAATTCTTTTTGTGTATGATAGTCCATTTATTGAGGACTAGCTGTTGCCCGCGACTTCGTCCGCGTAGATTAATGACTTCTGACAGAATCAATTCAGTGCCCAAGTAAGATTTACCTATTTTGAAATGATTTATCGTAGTTTCAATAAATAAATAATCCCGCAGGGATCTTACCAGTACAGTGCCCGATCACGTAAGGTTTGAGTAATAAAAACTATTCTATCGACTATTGTTGTACCGAATCTCTCTAAAATAAGTTCAGTGGTTAAGAGTTAGACAGTCCCGGGGCATTGACGCATAGTTCCCGTTCCGTGGACATCTGTGATAAAAACTATCAAACGTTACCCAGGTCCCAAATCATCGTTTTACCGAATGTAATTCAAAAAGATTCAATGATTCTAAATTCAATGGCTAAGAAGATTTATACAAACTCTCATTCCCTATTTTATCCCCTTAGGGGTGGAATTTATCAAAATCCTTTCTAAGGAGATACCTATGTCATAGTAAATTTATGCATGCAAAGTCTCAGCCCGATCAATTTAAAACTGGCAAAGTATCATACAACTTTGGGGTGAGAATGTTCAAAAACCTTTATAAAGGGACGTTTACGTCATAATATCCATCTGCACGCCGAATTTCAACCCGATCGGTGTAAAACTGACAAAGCTTCATACAAACGTTCATCCCCTACATTACCCCATTGGAGGTGGAAATAATCAAAATCCTTACTTGGGATGCCTACGTCATAACATCTACCTGCATGCCGAATTTCATCTGCATCGGTGTAAAACTGACAAAGCTTCATATAAACTTTCACCCCTATTTTACCCCCTTAGGGGTGGAAATGATCAAAATCCTTTCTTAGCGGATGCTTATATGATAACATCTATCTGCATGTCAAATTTCAATCCGATCGATTTAAAACTGACAAAGTCTCATACAAACTTTCATCCCCTATTTTACCCCTTGGGGGTGGAAATTATCAAAATCCTTTCAGCGGATGCTATATATAACATCTATCTGCATGCCAAATTTCAACCGATCGATTTAAAACTGACAAAGTCTCATACAAACTTTCATCCCCTATTTTACCCCCTTGGGGGTGGAAATTATCAAAATCCTTTCACAGCGGATGCTACGTCATAACATCTATCTGCATGCCAAATTTCAACCCGATCGGTTTAAAACTGACAAAGTCCATACAAACTTTCATCCCCTATTTTACCCCCTTGGGGGTGGAAATTATCAAAATCCTTTCACAGCGGATGCTACGTCATAACATCTATCTGCATGCCAAATTTCAACCCGATCGGTTTAAAACTGACAAAGTCTCATACAAACTTTCATCCCCTATTTTACCCCTTGGGGGTGGAAATTATCAAAATCCTTTCACAGCGGATGCTTACGTCATAACATCTATCTGCATGCCAAATTTCAAACCCGATCGTTTAAAACTGACAAAGTTTCATACAAACTTTCATCCCCTTTTTTACCCCCTTGGGGGTGGAAATTATCAAAATCCTTTCTTAGCGGATGCCTACGTCATAACATCTATCTGTATTCCAAATTTTAGCCCAATCTATCCAGCGGTTTGGGCTGTGCGTTGATAGATCACTATGTCAGTCAGTCAGTCAGTCAATCACCTTTGAATTATATATATATAGATACATAGGCACCGAGCAGTTCCTATTATATATATATATATATATATATATATATAGCGCTGTTGTTACTAAACTGTTATCAAAAAACCAAATTCAAGACTTATCTGACACTTTAAAAATCTCAAAATAAAATCTCTTAGCAATAAATAAATTCTATTAGTCCTATAAAACTCTTTTAATAACGGATTATCATTACCTTCACTTCTACCTAATCACCATTTATATTTCTATAAAAAACCTCTGTTCCGCACTTACGGCAATGTGGTGCACCATTATGAAGTCTTGGAACGGCTTAAAAACCCCGATAAAGCTATCAGCGCCCCCCTAATATTGTTCCTCATTTGCCCAAGGAGGATCGATTACCCTAATTTTAAGGGGTGCCTAATATCAGACGATACGGTTAGCCTATTTATTTGGCCGTATCTCTGCCGCCACCCCTGGGTCTCATTTACCTTTAAGTATGTTCACGATAACGAGATTGACCTTAGAAAAAAATGGTCGATCCCTTTTTTTAAGTTTGGTTCGTTTAAAGATTTTTAGCTTATTAACCGTCTTCAAAAAATGGAGGTTATTTTCGGATGTAAGATCTTAATTTGAGATTTCTGATAGATTTTTTCATTGTTCTTAAAAAACTCCTTTTTTGTCTAATATTGCTGAAGGAATATCAGACAGAGATATATCTGATAAGTCCTATCATTATGTCTGTTTCAAAAAATTACTAGTGAAATTATGAAATAGATTTTAAGTCAACTTAAAATCGCGGGTTACAAACGTGAAAATACTGAGAAAATTTCTACTAGTCGTTACTAGTACATTTTAAGTTATGAGGATAAATATAATTGCTGCCTCGTTGACTGAGTGGTCGCAAGTGCGACTGCCGTGCAGGGGGTCTCGGGTTCGATTCCCGGGTCGGGCAAAGTATTACTGGGTTTTAAAAAAATTCTCAGTAGTAGCACGGAGTCTGGAATTGTGCCTGGTATATGGCAATAGGCTCACCCTCTATTACATAGGACTCATAACATAAATAGTGAAAAGTAGGTGTTACATTGTACAGTGATATAATGTGCACCTCTGCCTACCCCTTCGGGGATAAAAGGCGTGATGTTATGTTATGTTATGATAAATATAATTAATAAAATGCTGGTTATATATGTTAATAGAAAATCTTATTGAATTATATATCTAAAATGATATTCAAATGTAGCATTGTATAAATAAGTGGAACCCTATATGATGATACTATACTTTTGAAAACCCAATACAAAAATATCTTCATCACCATTCGAAAAATATGAATACAATCTACAAAATGGTATTAATTTGGCAGGATTGTAACTGTAAGTTGGATCGGAGTTGAAAGCTGATCTTTGGAACTGATAGGCGTCCTGATTGCCAGGACTTGGCTGCATGCCAGGAACAAAACGTTCAGCTCTGTCGTTTGATCGTTCAAGTGGATATTGATCAAGAAATATACTGTTAGAAGTAGGTGTTCTAATTATTGATAAAAGACTTTGTTAAATGGGTTATTTTAGAAGATTTTTTCTTGAAAGATCCAAGGTCGTGTTCTGTAAAAAGTAAGACAACATACATACATAACATCACGCCTTTTATCCCCGAAGGGGTAAGCAGAGGTGCACATTATGCCACTGTACAATGTAACACCCACCTTTCACTATTTATGTTATGAGTCCCATGTTATAGGGGGTGAGCATATTGCCATATACCGGGCACAATTCCAGACTCCGTGCTACTACTGAGATTATACTGAGGAAAGTAAGACATTTGGTTTATAACCACTTTTTGCATATGTAATTGTAACAGTAGCCGGGTTTTTTTTATCAATTTTAGGACGAAATTCTACGCTCAAAGACATGTCATATTTTTAAATTGTTCTTGTCTGAGTGTCGTTGCAATCGCTCGTCCTTTAAGGCTATAAAATATAACGTGTTATGAAAGTTTCGTGATGTATATTTTTGTTAAGTCATTTTCAACGTAGATAAAAATCATGACGAAGGCAATATTGTATATTTATAAGGAATAGCTGTGCTGGACATCATAAAGTTTAAGATGTCATAAAATTATATATCACATTTGTTTTGCCCGCATAATATTCCTTATGAATTTAGTCCTTATTTGCCCGGTATATGACAATAGACTCATCCCGTATTACATGGGACTCATAACATGAATAGTGAAAAGTGGGTGTTACATTTTACAGTTACATTAAGTGCCGTACTTTGCACCTCTGCCTACCCCTTTGAGGATAAATAGGCGTGATGTTATGTTATGTTTAGTCCTTGTTTTTATAAACTTAGCACAATTTTAACCAAATAACCTGCACTTGTACAATTTTTTTTTTAATTATAACAGTAATCAAAAATTTTTCTCGGCCCATCATTTTTCTCAGCCTTTTACTGTGTCAACACAAACCAAAAGAACACACTAAAACAAATCAAACTCATAATCACTCAACCATAGAACTTCCCGTGCAAAACATTTCCCACCGAAAGGAACAACAAAAAAATAGAATTTTCTCGAACATAACGTACCAAATTCGCCATTACTACCTGAACAATCCATCTGTAACGTTTCTCTGCATAAAAACCGGTCGTCCGCTATTACAGACACAAAGACAAGTAATGGTATATAGAACTACACATCAAGCTATGCAAAACCAGTATAAACTGACCTAGGAATGTGAGGAAAGATCGTATAAAGCGAGACCATAATAATCTGGCTTTGTACAACTCTACGTGTACTATGACAGTAGCATTCAGGACCTCACTAATGAGAGCTGTTAGCGTCGACAAAAACTCCGTTGTAGGATAAATCTGACAATGGGAACGTAGACGTGGTGTCACCTCCATTTTTTATGCATCCATGGTAGTCTGGTAGTATGTCATAATTGTGTGTTATTAGCAGCTATTATGACTTTGTCTGATTCTAGTATGTTTTGTACTGTTGTGGTTTTTTGGGCTATTTCAAATGAGTTGTGTTCACTTGTCTGATGTTGCATTCATTTGAATAACTATGTTTAATAAAAGTAGGTGCCTTTTATCTTGTCTTTTATTCTGGTAAAGGATACTTTTGAACTATTTTAGATTATGTTTGAAAGTCCAGAACTTATTATATCTTAAAAATTTCATAATAATGTCAGCAAGTTAGTGGTCTAAGTTAAAGGAATACATACTTATTATCAATTGTGTTCAATATTTGTCTTTTCCAATTACTAGAGGAAAGAGAGAATCAGACCGATAGTACCCATTAATTCAAAAGGTGCAATTATATATTTTTTCAATTAAAGCCTTTTTATTTCAACTTAATCTCCAATGTATAGTTCAGGTTTACTCTCACTTCAACAAACCACCTCCACCTAACCCTTAACCGTCGAAAAACATCAGATATTGTTATAAGACCCTTTTCTACTCGCACAGTAAACAAAGGCCTACTTCCACCATCACACAAGAACTTTGCCAAACATTCTTTCACGATTTTTCCTCAACGGAGCGCCATAAACTGTGTCACTAATGAGACGCAACCCGGCCATCAGTCATTAGTAGCGGTCCGCGACTGTACTTGTATAGTGTTGTTTTGTTTGCGACTGTTCTTTGGGTGATGTTTGGTTGTTAGTGTTTAGGTTTTTTGAGGTGTAGGATTGGGTTTTAGAGGTACGTGTGTGAATGGATTCAGTCTCATTGGTTGGTTTAATAACTGAAGTAGTATCTAATATTTTCATGTGATCGTTGATTTAAGGTGAGGAAAAACTATTTATGCCAAACTTTTTCAAACCTATCAAGAACATTTTCTACCATTAGATTCTTTAGTACTGATTTATTTCGCTGCAAAAAAGGTGTTGTATACATTTTCACGACACAGTCACAGAGCTCTTGTTCAATCCAATACGTCCTTTGTTCCAAAATTAATTATAACAAATATGCACCACGCTTGTTACTCAGTCAAGCGCTTTGCAAGCTACACGACAAATCCCTTGTAATCTACCATGCTGCCATAAGCTAAAGCGCCGGTTGCTATTGGCATTTCTTGGCAAAGTACACCATGGTACGTCTCAGTGTTGCCGAGACAAGATCGTAGGGTTTGGAGGAGAATTAAATAAGTATTAGCAATTTTTATTTAATTAATACAGTAATTGCAATTAAAAAGAAAGTATTTCTTCTTAATTTCTTATTAATCTTAGTCGGAATTGGTTAGAAAATGTAGGAGTATTTGACAATTTCGAAAATTTCTATTACAGAGTGGGACGCATGGTATAGTTCTGTTTCGTTCACACACGTGTATTTAATAACAATGACGTCACATGTTCGTGCATCGGTGACTGAGACTTACTGTTGTTTTTTTTATTCTCAAGATCTTTAGGATAGATACTTAGGGAATACTTACGGTATTTCTAAAGGCTTTTGAAATAATTTTCGATAATAATTTGTGTGCTAGTGCTAAATCATTATATGATTCCTAGTAAGTTGTCTGGAGCATAAATAGAAAAACTGATTAGTGTAACGAAAAGGTATGCTCGAGGCCAAGAATTATCGTGAAAGCTAAGAAGTTTCTTAGAAATATGTCTCCTTACAAAAATATTGGTTATTATTATTTTCTGGAAGGTACTTTTTTCATGTCCTATTATCTATTTTTCTTTCTAGAATAGCGAAAACATTTTTCTTAACAGTTTTTATTACGTATATATACGTAGGTAACCTAGCAGGTACCAACATGCTTATAATAGATGTAGTTCTTGTTTTATACGGTTTTCCTATATAAAAATAATTTTGTATCGTTCTTCAAATATCGGATCGGAAATTCTCGGATAAAGTACCAAATATTAGTATCTTTAAAAGCATTTGTATTTTGACTGGCAGAATTAAATTCAGAAAACAGAATTAAGAAAAAACCTAAATGTATTTTTACGTTACAAAACGTAAAATATTTCACTTTACCATTTTTTAATTCAATTAACCATTCGTTATTTGACGAGCAATCCTGTACATGATACAAACTGAAATTATTTTTAAATTGCCCTGTCAGTACAATAAATGCTTTAGGCGTTGTTTGATACCCTATAAGTCTGGAAAGTTAGTCCAAAATGTTTGCTGACCTGGGAATTTGCTGACATTTGGAATACAAAACTAATTACATTGTCAGATCTATTTGGAGAAGGTCAGGATTAAATGAGAAAATCTAGAGAATTGGGATTTAGATTGTGTTTAGAAGTATAGCAACAATAGACAGAATGGTGATTGATGTAATGTAATTTGAAGGTACTTGGAACTGTTGTCGTATTTTGACATAGAATTGAGCTGTAATTGGGATGATGACAGGGTATGAAAATTAAAAATCTAATTAGTCCGTAAGTTAAGAAATGAAAAAATATTAGATATTTATATTTTTATTTTGTCGTATAATAAAACAATACTGAGATATAACGAATCAAAGTTTAGGAGTGGGGGCTAAAACGTCGTTTCTACGTATAAAATGTACATAGAAGTGACGTCACGCGACATTTCGAATCAATATATCGTCGAAAGTATTCGCTTCTGTAAGAAAATAAAAAAAATATGTGTCTTATGATTTAAATAATCTACCAGGCGGACATTAAAATAAGAATTAGTTATGGAAATGTATAATGTATAAAAAATGTATAAAAAAATAAAATTTAATAAAATACTCGATGGCATACCTAATAAATAATAATAATGTGACGTTGTAGTCTTTTGGCATCATACTGTGTAATTAAATGAAAAGAAAATCAGTGTTTGAAGAAATTAAAACGAAAGAGATAAAGCGAAGAACATGATGTCATAAATGGTGTCTCAGTTGAGAAAAATCAGAAAGAAGATGTATCAAAAACTCCCATTAAACAAATTTGTCCAGTTAAGCTTAAGTCAATACAATTTACCAGCTACGTGGCAACCCTGTAGTTTAGCTAATAAATTAATCTTAGCATCTCGGTGTAGTGTTAGTTTCGAACCGAAACACTTGCTACAGTCAATGCTCCGAGCTTAGGTGTCTTTCTTAGCAGTTCCTAGCTCAGACTTAAGCAAAAAGTTGTGGCTTGCCCCTGAGATTTGTACTCGAATTGCAGTTTTGCTGTGTGTTATTGTCATGATAAATGAAGTGGTCTTATAATTTTCAAATGCTATTGAAAAAGTATTTATAATTCTTACGTAATAAATGTCGTTTTATAATTTCTAATTAAAATTCGCATTGAGCAAGCTTGGTGATAAATGCTCAAACTTTTTCCGTATGCGAAGAGGATTCGCTCTGCAATGGGCACTTATAGGCTGTTGATGAAAAATATACCTTTAAAATGGTACCTTTGGGACTAGATTATTAACATAATACACTCTATAAGTTTCTGATAAGATTTCTCGACTGGTTTCAAGCCATACTGGGGCCCATAATCATAAGCAACATTTCAAAAGACTGCACTTGACTTGCAACTTGCAACTTGACTGCACGTTTGGTGCGATGGCTGGGCAACCGGCTGCCGTGCAACGTGTCGCGGGTTCGATTCCCGCACGGAACAATACTTTGTGTGAACCACAAATTATTGTTTCGGGTCTGGGTGTCAAGTGTATGTGAACTTGTATGTTTGTAAACGCACCCACGACACAGGAGATAATCCTAGTGTGGGAAAAACTGAAAAAAATAAATAAATAAAAAGGGTTACCCAATAAACATATGATAGTTACAATACAATTTTTCTTTGAAAATTGGTCCCATTACCTATTGATACCCAGTTACTATACTAGTAGTCAACATATAAAAATCCGGAACATCCAATAGCCAATCACACAGTAGAACCTTTTACCTTCTATCCTCATAAATACGTAACAAAAAACGTTTAGAATTAAAACAATCGTTAGCCGAAAATAACAACGAAGATAAAAATTTCCACGACTGGCTCAAAAAAGGGTTGACCCCAATTTAAGGGCTGTCCCCAGATAATAGGCTTGATAACATTAATCAAAGGACATAACTGTAGAGTATTTGGGTTCCGTCGTCAATTTTCTGGTCATTGACCCCCGTAATTTCAGTTTCCTTGGCAATTTTTCAGGTCACTTGTTTACAGTAAACATTGTGGTATTTCTTCAGGAGTAGTAGAAGGTTGTGTGTGAAACCCTTTTGGTTGAGTTCAATAAATATGAAGATATTTGGTAGGATAACGTAGCACGATTAACGTAGGTAACGTAGGTTGTAGTCGTGGTGGCCCGGAGGTTTAAGACGCCCACTTCTCATGCATGAGGGTGCGGGTTCGAAACCTACCAACGGCAAGTACCAATGTGACTTTTTCCGAGTTATATGTACTTTCTAAGATTATTTAGACACCATTGACAAACGGTGAAGGAAAAACATCGTGAGGAAACCTGGACTTATAATTTCTAATTAGACTTATAATTTCTAATTATAAGTTTGAAATCGCCAACCCGCATTGAGCAAGCGTGGTGATTAATGCTCTAACCTTCTCCGTGTGAGAAGAGGCTTTGCTCAGCAGTGGGCATTTATAGGCTGTTGATGAACGTAGCATGTCTGTTATAGGCACTTTTTGTTGGTTGCAATTCTGTATTTATGCAGATGTTAGGAAAATATTAAATATTCTGTCTAATATTATGCCTCGTTGGCCGAGTGGTCGCAAGTGCGAGTGCCGGGCACGGGGTCTCGGGTTTAATTCCCGAGTCGGGCAAAGTAATTTTGGGTTTAAAAAAAAATCTCAGTACTAGCACGGAGTCTGGAACTGTGCCCGGTCCGTCTGGTAGATGATTTTTAAACATTAGACACGTATTTTTTATTTCCTTACAGAAACGAACGCTTTCGACGATATATTGATTTGAAATGTCGCGTGACGTCACTTCTATGTACATTTTATACGTAGAAATGGCGTTTTAGCCCCCACTCCTAAACTTTGATTTATTTTATCTAAGTATTACTTTATTATACGACAAAATAAAAAAATACGTGTCTAATATTTTTTCATTACCTAACTTACGCACTAATTAGATTTTTAATTTACATACCCTGTCATCATCCCTATTGGACCCTGTTAAGCAGAAAAGATCCAGCCCATTTATTTATTTTACATTTATTTTATTACTTTTAAGTAAATGAAGTTTAATGTTGGTTAGATAATACCTATTCAATAGGTACTGTATCATATGATTATTTTAAACTTGATTTACTCCAAAGTAATAAAATGTGGGCTGGATATTTACTCCTTAACAGGGTAGAATAATATTCAATCAAAAGTAATAAACCGAAATCAGATAAAGTACTGTGCAACCAGCATCGCTAAGTGTTAAAAGAAAAACAAAAATCTAAAACACACTGTATAGAATTGCTGTTTCATTCAAATGAGATGGCAGCACCTACGTCGGGCACACAGCTTCTCAAAGCCCTAACACTCTTGAATAAAATATGTATATTTTAGTGAATAGAGTTTAAAATTTAAACTACGGTTGAGTGGCTCTCATTTTATTTGAATAGATTTCATGAAAGAACGTAGATTTGTTGGCTTTTAGCGAGATTTTTATTAGTTTAGTAAAATTTTTGATGTCACAGCGTTTTTTTTTTTTTTTTTAAGGGGGGAAAATCATCCAATGACTGCTCCCGCCTGGGTGAGGCGGAAGGGAGTGTCAGACTCTTACTGACTAAAAACCACCCCGTTCCTTCTCCTGCACGTCGAGCCGGAGCCCCGGTTACCCGTTAGGTTCTCCGCGACAATGTCACAGCGTTTGGTGGTGTGATTTTGAGTTTACATGTTTTTCATACATAACTAGCGGACCCAACAGACGTTGTCCTGTATATAATATATACAAAAAATCATTCAAATTAGTTAAGCCGTTTTGGATAACTAACCTAGACATCGACTGCAGCGCCATCTGCCGGGCTGGTTTGTGAATCTAAACCATTCCCAGATCCCCTTGAACACACACAAAAAATTTCATAGAGAAGTTCAGTGACATACACACTCACAGAAGAATTATATGTATATATGTGTGTTGTTGATCTGCTGATTGAATTTAAATTGAATAAAAACAACAGTCTGATTAGTTTTATGGTTTAAAATGTGACTTTCAAACGTAATTTCGAGTATTTTACACAATTCTGTCGAATATTTTTGGGCGTTTATCCCGAATACTGAAAGGCTACTCAATTTAAAGTTGTATTCAAATATCGTGCCATCTCTGTCATTTTGCAAAGAATTTGTAGAGACAGAACTATATTTAAGCGCGCCTTAAAATTGAGTGACGTTTTAGTATTGCAGCGTAAGTTTTCTATTCACTGCCTCGTTGGCCGAGTGGTGGCAAGTGCGACTGCCGAACAAGGGGTATCGGGTTCGATTCCCGGGTCGCGCAAAGAAATACTGGGTATATAATTTAAAAAAAATCTTACTTGTAGCAAGGAGTCACAAATTGTGCCCGATATATGGCAATGGACTCACCCTCTATTACATGGGACTCATAAAATAAAATAGTGAAAAGTGGGTGTTACATTGTACAGTGGCATTAAGTGCCGTAATGTGCACCTCTGCCTAGCCCCACGGGGATAAAAGGCGTGATGTTATGTGTATGTGTTCTCTATTCACTTAGTGACTAATTAAAGTTTAAATGCTATTTGATTTCTAGGGCTGGTATCTAAATGTATTTTAAGTTTCTATAGTTTTTTTATTCCATGGATTGTGCTATGGTGAAAATAGGATTATTCGCAATAAAAATAAATAACCTTGTCGCATCGATCAGCCGTTCCGTTTCGGACAAAATAATTACTTAAACAAGCGTTGCTTGTATTTACAAAATTAATCGATTCGGTTCCGATTTAATCGAGTATCATAATCGGATAAAGTGAAGCGAAATTGATTTCGTTGTAATTACAACACGAATTAATTACTGTTAGCCGTAATTACTAAAAAATGAGGTAAAAAGTGTAAACCAGGTTTTTTGACTAAGTTGAATAAATGTTGTTCGAAATGTAAAATATTTGTTTGCTTGTTTGTTTGTGATACTTAATTACCTAAACGGCTGAACTAATTTAGTTAAATTCTAGCCAAAGAAACAGATCGAAGACTAATTACGGATAAGTATACTTTATTAGTCAGTAGTAGCACGGAGTCTGGAATTGTGCCCGGTATATGGCAATAGGCTCACCTCTAATTACATGGGACTCATAACATAAACAGTGAAAAGTGGGTGTACATTGTATAGTGGCATAATGTACACCTCTGCCTACCTCTTCGAGGATAAAAGGCGTGATGTTATGTTATACTTTATTAGTGAATACGGATCTTAACACTCAATTAATACAGCCTTGCATAAATCTTTTTTAAAGACCTGACAGACTGACATTAGAACATTTCATTTTCTAGTATAAATAGACATATTACCGTCTGCGAACCACAATTGTTTGCTATTTATCTTGATATTACGGCATTCATAGGCAAATACTTTTTTCTTTCAGTGTATATGGTATATTCTTGGTTTCTGAAAATTGAGCGATTTCTGAACGTAGGTAATTATTCGAGACTAATTATTCAATGATGTTTTTTATGGTATTAGCCGGTAAACGAGCAGATGGATCACCCAATGGTAAGCAATCGGCGTCGCACCTGGAACACCAGTGGCGTTAAAGTGTCACCGGCGTTACCGGCCTTTTGGGGATTAGGAATTTGAGGATTGTTAGGGATTCAGGGGTTGGGGAGATTGGGGAAGGGGAGGGGGGTAATTGGGCCTTCGGTAACCTTTAAATTTTTACGTTTATAATATCTTTTTTTTTTTTTGAGGGGGGAAAATTATCCAATGTCTTCTCCCGCCTGGGTGAGGCGAGAGTGAATGTCAGACTCTTACTTACTAAAAACCACCCTGTTCCTACTCCTACACTTCGAGCCGGAGCCCCGGTAATCCGTTAAGTCTTCCGTGGCTCCGAAGTTTTATAATACCTAGGTACTTACCTCGTTTATTTAGGTGGTCTGGGATTTGATCAAAGTTTGGGAATAGATAAAACTAAAACTAATCTTCTAAAAAATACCTAAGTGCATAGAACCACCTTTGTTTCTATTCAAATCTCATGTAGTATGTGCATCTCTGTCGTTTCCTTTAGGGATTAAAACCCTTACATTATGTTTTATTATTTTACGACCATACTAAAGGTGCGATCACAACAAACAGCCTTACATATTTATAAATTCAAATTTATTTAAACCGATAAGTTTATTCATTGGGAATCACTTTTCTAAGGTGAGACAAACTAATTGAATATCAAAGAGTTTGTACTTATTCATCGTCAGTCCGCCATCTTGGCTTGCGGGAATTAGACGAATGAGTTTGAATACTTTAGTTAGTCTATGCAACGAAATATTGTTTTTGATGCAAAATTGTTGATTTAGTATTCATAGTTTTGTGTTGGGACGGAATTAAAAGTGCAGTTTTTGTATTGTTTTTTTTAGTTGGTGGGATGCTGATGAATAATTGAATGAGTGGATTTTGTTCATTTTGTTTGTTGATGTTTTTTTGAAGTGTATTGGAAAACATTGATTTGCAGTTCAACGATACAAGGGCGATTAAAGAGGTATTAACTGACTTTTTAGATGGTGTTGTTGGTTGTGTAGCATAACAATATTAGAAAGTTTTGATATCAAGTTGTCTTGGTGTTTAATCATCTTTTTCGACCGAAATCATTACGAAAGTTAGACGACACGGTACGAATAGATTTCCTAAGTATGTACTCTTAGTTAGTACACATTTACGTAATTAGCGTATGTTGGTATAATGTCATGCATAGAAAATTAAAGTAGGTACCAAAAATTAATATTTTATAAGGAGCCCCGGTCTTCCTGTACCTAATCATGAAAGCGATTTTCTAAATCAACATATCAAAGGTTTTCCGCCAAGTTATATTCAAAGAAACCTTATGTTTTCTTAATTACGTAACGTTAGCTACAAATTGTAATTTACGATGTTACATTATAAAAGTAAAAAATAAAAATATACTGTCATTTATTCTGTACGGTTTTTACGCGAGATTGTTAATGGAGTCTGAAATAGTTTTATAGTAATCGTTAAAAACCAGTCATCTGTGATTTTAATGTTTCTTTTTTCGTATTTTTTTTTAGTCTACGGCTACAAAGATGTTGTAAATGGTGTGTTTTACATCTTATTGCGTACATTTCTGTTGCATTTTTGTTACACGTGTTGTGGTAGTTTTATTATGTCTTAATGTCTTAATTGCTGTTTTCGAAATGTATTTTCTAATTTCCTCACAGCTACCTCGAATAAAAATAACATTTCTCTCAACTATGTGTATTTATCTAGGTGTGTAATTCGAAACGTAATAAATTAAGTGTTGAAAAACGATTTCGACTTCAACTCGTTTAGTTAACGACGACCTGTCGTCTTTATTTTGACAGCGCTCCAAAATGTCCCCCATAACCAATCTCTAATTGCATCAGCTTCCCTAATTTTCCCCTGTCCACCTAACGATGACACGTCAACTGATACTTATTATTTATTTTCCAGCGTTCTAAATACGGCGGCGACGGCGCAAAGGCAAATTAAACTGTGAAAAAGATCAGACGGACATCATGGCGGCGGCGTTTGCGCGCCAAATCCCGCGTCATCCGCAGCGCCATCTGCGAGCAGCGGGCGACAACCACTTCCGTAGTTTGAATCATTCGGACCGTTCGAAATAGTCATTTGTGATTTAACTGTGACAGTGCGGGGTCGTAATGTGATATAATATTATTTAATTTTAGTGTTGTGTTGTGTTTGTGTGTTTACAATGTCGGAGGAGAGGTCGCGGCGGTTGTCGCAGATCTTCGACCCTCTGGCTCG
Source organism: Spodoptera littoralis (assembly GCA_902850265.1). NCBI lineage: Eukaryota > Metazoa > Arthropoda > Insecta > Lepidoptera > Noctuidae > Spodoptera > Spodoptera littoralis. The sequence continues at coordinate 10,824,458 of LR824545.2, forward strand.
GTTTACCGACCACAGTGGGGCTGGCCACTCCGCCAGTACTCCGAACAGTCCCCGACTGTTGCCAAGGAGGTCGCGAGATCCGCCACCCCCGCCACCTAGGTAAGTTTGAATATCTGTTCTCATTCAAATAAATTAACGTGCTCCTAATATGAGGGTAGTTACAAAAAGTCATTGAACCTGACACGATAGGGTTGTCAGACAAGACTTTTTTAGGCATGACATAGAACGTAACTGCATTATCAATTGTATTGCATTCCAAAATAAACAAATTCTGATAAACAGTTAAAAGAGGTTTAAGATAAAAGTTTCTTTTCTTCAATCGGTACTTTAGAATCGATTGGATATCTCTTGAGGCAACCCTTGCTGTGACGAATTGATGACTAATGTTTATTTTCTGTCACCTGATTACGTTTGTTGAACTATTTCTGGCGCAGACACTCGTGCGCAGATTACACATACAAAAGGCTTTGTGCTTGTTATTTAAACTGTTTCACGTGTAGTCGAAAATCCACTCTATTTGGTTTAACTCGTCGAGTACCGGTTTTATAGACACAATTAAAGAACAATAGGTCGCGGTCACCGGTGACCGCTCGGTATTTGACAGATTAATATAAAGCTGGTTTTTGTATGTCTCTGTTGTCAGTAGGTAGTGAATGTTACTATTGGATAGTTGTTTTAATTGCCGACTGCTATTAAGACTATCTATGCTTAGCATAATAATAAGTTAATTTATATAGTTGCATAGTTACTTCATTACAAATCCCCAATTATGTACGGATACTGACAAAATATTAAAAAGTTATAAGTAATATGAGAATTGAAGTTGTCGGTTTTACGAATTGACGACGGGTAGACTCATAGATATAATAAAGATTTTTTTAAATATTTCTTGGGCTAGACCGATTAGTTACTTACGTTTACAAATACTGAAATTATTGTGACAGATTCATTATTCGGCAATTTCATTATAAATAAACGTATTTAATTTAATTCCTTTTAGAGCTGTAATAGAAAGTCGTTTTTGTGTCAATGTCAACTAAAATGAATAAACGAAAAACAACGATTTTAATATTGGAATAAAGTCATAAAATATTGTTCAATAATATTATTACGTTTAATAAACTTTGACAGTGTTTAACAAACTAATTAAATTATTGTACAATATTACGTCCATAGTGTTATTATGTTATGTAATAAACCTTCAAGAAAAGAGCGTATTCCTTTTTATAAGGCCGGCAACACACTTGTGACTCTTCTGGTGTTGCGTGAGCGGCGCTGATCGCTTACCATCAGGTGATCCGTCTGCTCGTTGCCTCCTATTCCATAAAAGAAGTCGCGGAGAACCTAACGGGTAACCGGGGCTCCGGCTCGACGTGCAGGAGAAGGAACGGGGTGGTTTTTAGTCAGTAAGAGTCTGACACTCCCTTCCGCCTCACCCAGGCGGGAGCAGTCATTAGATGATAAAAAAAATCCATAAAAGAAAAAAATGGCTTCTTAAACATATAATGGTCATTGATGTTTATCATAATTGCAGTTCCTGGATAGGGATAAAGAAAGACGTCTAGCAGGTGCACTAATCTTTGTCTATATATCTAAATACTTATTAACTTATAATTGTAATTTCTAAAAAAGCCTTGAGAAAGGCGTTTGTAAGTGATAGACTAGTAGACGTTGCACTACATATTTTTGTCTATATTTTGTACCAGTTATGTATAGAGTTAAGCCTCTATCGCTATAGGAGACTTATCTGTCTTCTTTCTTTTCAACCAACTTCCAAAAAAAGGAGGAGATTCTCAACTCGACTGTGTTTTTTTAGGTTTCTTACTCGATTTCGCGAAGACAGTCTGGACTGATTTCAAGAGTTGTGTCTCTATCGCTATTTAAATTGGTTCCCGTCATCTATCTACCTACTCTATTCGTCTACTATTACTTAAAAGGTGTAATAATATAATAGAAGCTAAGTCTTCTGTCAAATGAAATAAGATTATTCCTGTTAGTCTTTGCCGGTTTTAAGTTTTAAGGAACTAGTAAAGGGAAATGCTTGGCTACCACAAATTTTGAAGTTGAGCAATGAATAATGAGATATCTAATTTCGTACTTGTAATATTGTTATGGTGCCATTTTATTCATGAAGGTTGGCCGTCAACTTTTTGAATCGGTCCTTGTCATTGGCCAGGCGGAAAAGTTGTTCCACAGAGCTGATACCAGTCCACTCCCGAATATTGCGCAGACACGACTTTTTCCTACGCCCAGCGCTTCTCATCCCTTCTTCCCTTCCACCTTACCCATCTTGTAATATATTTGACACAATATTTGACCTGACCGTAATATACTGGTCAGGATAAATATAGTGTCTTGTTCATGTAATACTCAGATAATATATATGACTAAATTTTTTAATAAATATTAACTTCATTAAAATAATATTAGTAAACTAGCGGGCCCGACAGACGTTGTCCTGCATATAAAATAATAATAGATATAGATAAATAACCTAGACATTGACTGCAGCGCCATCTGCCGAGCTGATTTGAGAATCTAAACCATCCAGGGCGCCATTCAAACGCATACAGAAAAAATCATTTTAATCGGTCAAGCCGTTTAGGAGGAATTCAATGACATACACACGCACTGCATAATTATATATATAAAGATATATATAGTATAAAGATAAGTTTAATTAAACTTACTCCTCTGAATACTAGAGTTACAACATTATCAGTACCTAATATTACTTTACCATACATTATTTTAATAATAAGTTATGCCTATGTAATAGGAAACTGCCTTAGATGGATATCGATGCCTATATTCTGGCTAGAAATAACTAATGCCCCTATCAATAGAATCGGCCATTTAATTAATTATAGACCGGTCAGAGATACTGCACCTTTATGACATGAGCATCGTATTGCCAACAGCAGTGTTGGCAATACGATTATTTTAGTTTTTTACCGACTTCCCAAAAAGGAAGAGGTTCTCTATTCATCTGTATGGTTAAAAAAACTAAACATCAGAAAGTGTATCCTGTACTGAGTGCCAAGCCCGAATAACTATCGCATTCGTAACGTAGGTAATAGTATCGAGCGCGTTCGGCACTCTGATTGGCCGGCTCAAGTGAACCAACCAATCAGAACGCTTAACTCGCTCGATACGAATGCGATTGTTACTGTAAGATTAACCGAGACAAATAAAAATCAGACATAGTCCTGTAAATATCTTTATTACAATCTATTTTTTACCTTTAGCTTCAACTGTCCCGTTGCCTGTAATTAAACATTGTAAGCTATTTTACGATCAAGAGTGAAAGTTGCTAGTGCGACTGCCGTGTAAGTGATTTTGGGTTCGATTCCAGAGTCAGGCCAAGTATAATCAGAGGTATTTTTCGTAAACATTTCAGCCTGGAATTGTATGCAGAAGGTACATTCAGCACCTAAAGTCGATGAATAGAATGAAAATAACAAAACATCTGTACACGATAAAATACCATAAGTTATAGGGTAAGAGGCTTTCCCTATATTACATGACACACATAACATTAAAGCGTTTCAATAAACTGTAGATTTGCAAAAGGTTTAAGATCTCTACTTTACTAAATGGATTAGCATATTTTAATCAGATAAATGATTAAAGTTATTGTAGGTATCCTACCTTCGCAACGTGGGCGTTAAAGGTATTAGATACTAAATTGCTAAACACGATCGGATGAAATCACATTTGTAATTGTAAGATAAGAATCAGTTTGTTAATTGTTACAGTATCTTGGTAAATACAATTAATTTCTGCATATTAACATTAATGCTTCATTCATTTCGAATATTTTATTTAAATTTACATAAACTACCATGCCTCGATTGTGGAATATTAAAAGATTTTTTAATCTAACATCCGCTCAGTTAGTTGATTGGTTATAAGTGCACTGACAAACAATGGGACTTTCGTTTGATTCCTGGGTTGTGCAAAGTCTTCGTGGGGCTTTTTCGATATAAATAATAGTCTGTCAGTCAGTCCGTCAGTGAAGATAGGTGAAGCTAGGTGCTCATTGATGTAGATTCGAATGGAGAAGAACGAGCAAGAAACTCCATTCGATACTCTTTTTAAAAAAGTATGTTCTTCAATGTCTCTGATATTCCAATACTGTACGTATGTATATGTGAGAAGAATGCAAAGACACGCTTGACGCATTATACTAATTACGAAACTTACTAAAATAAAATAACAAAACAAAAAAAATCTTACTGTTTAACATGGTGCTCACATATGCATTCTGACAATCCATACAAATAGTGCTTCTATACAAGAAAAAGGAAACTGTTTCAATAATTTTTTTCATACTGTACCAAAGAATCGTTTACCAAATAATATATCTATCTTTATAATATATATATAATTCTGCTGTACGTGTCTATGTCATTAAACTTCTCCTAAACGGCTTCACCGATTTAAATGATTTTTTTCTGTATGCGTTTGAGTGGCGCTCTGGATGGCTTAGATTCACAAATCAGCCCGGCAGATGGTGCTGCAGTCGGTATCTAGGTTTATTTATCTATACCTATTATTATATTATTATTATATTATATGCAGGACATTCGGAGTCGCGGAGAACCTAACGGGTAACCGGGTCTCCGGCTCGACGTGCAGGAGAAGGAACGGGGTGGTTTTTAGTCAGTAAGAGTCTGACACTCCCTTCCGCGTCACCCAGGCGGGAGCAGTCATTCGATGATTTTCCCCCCTTAAATATATGCAGGACAATATCTGTCGGGTCGGCTAGAAGTATATAGATATTCGATATCTACAACAGTAACAAACAATTGGGCAAAACCAGTAAACATTTCAATTAAGTGAATTCCATCAATTCAGTTGATCTCATTGGATAATCCGGCCCATTCCAACCCTAGCGTATAATCCATACAAATGTTATAATTATTGTGAAATCGTCTGTCTGTCGGCATGTCACTGTTTAAAAGCCTTATCAGTACTGAATAGCTTGACCAATTTCTATTAATACGAGGAAACAAGATGTTCTACTTCACGATGGTCATGGTAGCTGAAGTATGCAAAGCCAATTCCAATCACCAGTTCTGTGAATAACCAGTTTAAATCTGGTCCCGATTCCAAAAGTAGATTAGGAAATTATTGTTTTATAACAATCAAAGATAGGGCTCAGAAGGAAAGGGTAGATGTCCCACTCACACGTACAAAGCGCTTCACATCAAGCTTCCTTGTGTAGACTGCTAAGGAGTGATATTCTTTGCCAGAGTCTGTATAACCTGGGTGTCTTCAAAGTCCGAGTGAATAGGTTGCTTATGGGACGACGTGCTCCATCGTAGACCGTATCATCGCTTACCACCAGGCGAGATAGTGGTCAAATATCGGCACATCCGGCTTACTCACGTAATAATTTGACGGGAACTCGACTAGTTTCAAGCCATGCTAGAGGCTCATATTCATGAGCAGCATTTTGCTCATTTCGCTCATGTCAGTAAGCCGAAAACATAGTAATTTATTTAGTATGTCTCACGAAAGTTACTATACGAATATAAAAAAAACCTTAATAGTTAAGATGATCAGGCAAAAAATACAGTTTGAAGTACTTATAAATTGGAATTAGCTTGTATTTGGCCACCTTAGTAGGTATTTAAACACCTTCGTTAAATAAATAGTAACTGCAAAAATTGTCACCCACGTCTTTGATTCTTGTAGACATCAAAATCCGTCCAAACAAGCGAGTGCCGATGTCCAAACTAGTCGTTCAATATTAATAATATCTCATTTGTTAGTATTAATCCTATGGAGCTCGTTCCCGGCCCGTTCAAGTATTTATAGTGGGGGCGAAATATTGTGCATTTAAATTAATGAGCCCTGTGGAATATTTATGACGCGCTCGGCACAATTTTGGGTGAAGATTGCTTACGTGAATCGCATTTGGAAATATTGGTTTGATATGACGTGTTTGTTGTTTTGTAGATCTTAGAAAAGGCTAAGTTACTAATAATTATACCTGTGCCTTTCTTATTATTGTAATCAAATGATGAGAATACGCTCCATTAACATTAAATAATTTAGTTAGTCGCACAAGGTTTACTTATTGCTGGCTGTTGCCAGCGACTTCGTCCACGTACAATATGAGTTTTAGATCATATTTTATTTTAACTATGTACATCAACTACCTACCAAAAAAGGTTTTGGTCATAAACGGTCCAGCCATTCCAGAGATTAGCCAGTACACACAAATAGACAGACAGACAAAAATTGGAAAAAATGTTATTTACTTATATGTATCGTATAAGTATTCATATGCATGTATTTAGTAAAAAGCGGTTATTTTAATATTACATACCGACACTCCAATTTTATTTATTTGTATCTATAGAAACGAAAACATCCATCTTCGGTAAAACAAGTCACATTAAACTTCTAAGTAAGAGAATCTAAGTTAGATTCTAATCACCGACAGTTAGTCAAAACTATGCTTGTCTTAAAGTTACAATTAGCGTTACGTTTATCTAACCCGTCCTATTTCTTCCAGGCCAATAGCCCATACCTCTCGCCTGGACCCGCTGGAGTATGAGCTGGCGGCAGCAGAAGTTGGCTCCATCAACTGGCAGGAGCGATGCTTGGAGTTGCAGCTGGAGCTCCACCGTAGCAGGCACCAGGCTACCAGGGTCAGAGATATGCTGAGAGATAAGGTAGGATTAATATTGTAATGTGAATTTTATTCTGAAGTGGTTATAGTTTACGTTAGTTTAAGTCATGTTTTCGAGTTATTACTTTTAATTTATTTATTACTAGCTTTTACCCGCGGCTTCGCTCGCGTCACAAAAGAATAAAAAGTAACCTATACATATACCAATACACACAGCGCCATCTATACCAATAATTTCGTTTTCCCTCGAGAATACCATTTTTTCCGGGATAAAAAGTACCATATTATTTAATCCAGACTTCTAACTTACGTCTGAAAAATTTCAAAGCAATCGGTCTAGTAGTTACGGCGTGAAGGCGGAACAAACAAACCAACAAACAAACTCACTTTCCGATTTATAATATAAGTAAGGAATATAAGTAAGGAATAAGTAAGGATAAGTAAGAATAAGTAAGGATTACTTCTTCACCAAAGATAACAGTGAATGGTGGACTTAATGCCTTAAGGAATTCTCTGACAGTAAACCATAGGGAAGTGCAGAGAAATGAAGTGGTTGATGCGATGCCAGAACACAATAAAAAAAGAAATTATATTCCATATATTTATTTTAAATTCTCTATAAAATACATTTTTAAATACTACTTACAAAGATAAAAATAATATTTAAAAATATAAAAAATAGGAGCCGACCAGTAGCGGGAGCATGGTCCAAGCTACCGGTGGTTAGGGCTCCAGAGACAAAAACCTCCTCACGATACGTGCCGTTTCAAGGAGAACTGCCTTCTGTATCAGGCCCTTGACCCAACTGCCTAACGCTAGCCTCCTAAGGTGGTTGTCGAGGCCATTAGGGATTAACCCATTGGCCGACACGACTATCGGCACAATGATAGCCGAATCTACATTCCACATGTCGACAACCTCGTGAGCCAAATCAAGATATTTGATTTGTTTATCTTTTTCAGCTTTCACGAGGTTCTCATCATGAGGAATAGTGATATCGATTATCATCGTGCGGCGTACTTGTCGGTCTATCACCACTATATCAGGTTTGTTGGCTATAATAGTCCTGTCAGTGATGATAGACCGGTCCCAGTACAACGTGATATGGTCATTTTCCAGAACTGGGTCGGGCACATACTTGTAGTACGGTACCTCAGACTCAACAAGTCGATAGTGCAAAGCAAGTTGCTGATGGATAATCTTGGCTACTTGATTATGCCTATGCAAATATTCACTGTTAGCCAAACGACCACAACCAGAAATAATATGTCTAATGGATTCACCAGGACTATGACATGCCCGACATATGTCAACCGTCCCATCCTTAATTATATATTTCCGGTAGTTATTCGTAAGGATAACTTCGTCCATAATTGCACAGACAAATCCTTCAGTTTCTCCAAAGAGATTACTGAATCGTAGCCAAGATACGGACGCTAGAAAATCTACACTGGGCCCATGAAGGGCCCGGAAGAAGCGTCCGTGGAGCTCCTTGCTATGCCATACCTCCTTGCGATCATTGACGCTCAGTACCACAGGTTTGCGCCAGTTCTCTTTTGCCAAGGATAGCGGAGTGAATCCATTGTCCACCGCTGCTACTTCTCGATGCATACCCTCGTTGACTTTCAGGAAATATTCCCTGAGGCTGCACACCTCACGGTTGTGAAGGGTCTTAGCATTTAATAAGCCTCGACCACCACACTTCCGCGGGATGTACAACCTCATGACCGACGAACGAGGGTGATGCATGCGATTTGCAGTCAGCAGGGTCCGGACTCGTCTATCCAGGGTGTCAAGTTCAGTCTGTGTCCACTTGAGTATACCAAAAGAATACATTAGGACTGGCATGACCCAACCGTTAAAGGCTCGCACCTTGTTTCCGCCTGATAAGGAACTTTTTAGTACCTTATTCAGGCGGCCAAAGAAGCGCTCCTGTAGCGATTGCTTCATGTCCGGTCCATTAATGCCTAATCCTTCTGACATACCCAGGTACTTGTATGTATCGTTTGCGGAGAGTGATCTCAGTTTTGTGAAATCTGAGAGTTCTAGTCCCTCAGATTCCACAATCTCCTCGCTTTACATGCATGACCGCACACTTGTCTACTCCAAACTCCATTCTGATGGAACTACTAAATTTTTCAGTTATATTCAGTAGTTCCATCAGTTGTTTCTTGTTTGGAGCAAACAACTTGAGGTCATCCATGTAAAGTAAGTGGGATATAACTAGACCCCTTCTCCGCAAAGGATAGCCTAGCCCTGAATCCTCCAGTAGAGTACTTAGAGGATTCAAGGCCAAGCAGAACCATAGTGGGCTCAGGCTGTCACCCTGGAATATTCCTCGTACTATCCTTACAGGTTCTTCATTCCCTTGGATTTGTCTACATCCCGGATAGCAAAGCACGGTGCTCCACTGCCTCATACATGACTCCAAGAAGGCGCGTAAACTTGCATGTATTTTATACAACTCCAGCACCTTCAGGAGCCATGTATGTGGCACAGAATCATATGCTTTTTTATAGTCTATCCAGCATGTAGACAAATCTTTTCGGGACCGACGAACCTGTTGGCTAACAACCATATCAATGAGGAGTAGCTCCTTAGTTCCACGAGACCCCTCCCTACATCCATTTTGAGATACCGACATGATGGAATTTTTTTAATATGTTTTGTTATTTTTGTCCTCAAAATGGATGTAAGAAGTTTATAGACCGTTGGTAGACATGTGATTGGTCTATAATTTTTGGGCTCAGTGGAACTACCTGATTTATGGAGCAAGTGGGTAACTCCTGTTGTTAGAAATTGTGGTAACGACCCAGTTTCCAAAGCTGCCTGGAAGTGTAATGCTAAGCGAACGTGTGAACTCTTGAGCCATTTAATCCAGAAATTGTGCAGTCCGTCCGGCCCCGGTGATTTCCAATTCGGGACCGAACAGGCTGCACTGGCTACATCAGAGGAGGTGATTACTACCTCCTCCATCTCTGGTATAGTCTCACACCTTCGCTTAACATCAAACATCCAGTCACCTTCTGTGCTGACACAGCACCGACCAGATGTTGCGCCAAAATGTGTTAGTGGCATCATCATCCGGTCGCCTCCCGTCAGCCACATCTTGGTTGGATCGTTCCCAATCTCTGTATACCCACCTCTGATCTCTTTGGAACATGCGATTCTGAGTATAGCGCTCCACTCTTTTTTTGTACCTTCTGATACGGTTTGCCCATGCATAAACTTTCTGCTTCAGGAAGTCGATGCGTTCTGTAACACGTGATAAGTATTCATGAGGACTGATTTCAGTCCCCACAAATGCACGTCTTACAAAGCGCATCACTCTAGGGCGAGTATTGCCCTCCCTGAAGCAGGATAGTTTGCCAATGAGTACCCTGGCCTCACTGATACGACGCTCTATCCTGCACTGCCAGGCAGGTACTGCTGGTTTTGGTCGGACTGCTGCGTCAAGATTTGGGAATCTGACGTTAGCCACTCGACAAGCAGCAACTGCCCCACAGTACAAGATTGAGTGTGTATCATAGAGGTTTTCGCTACTCTCAAAATATTTTTAAGTAGCGAATCCAAGGCGCTCACCAGCGCCCTATTTTTTCTACACATGGGCAAACGTGGTAACTTTGGTCTTAAATTACTAGGAGCAAGTCTGTACTCACGAACCGCATCCTCCAAAGCACTCCTCAGACGTTCATTGCACTGAGTACTCACTTGTTCAACCCTGTCGTCCTCCACTCCAACGATAGGAGTGGTCGATGTCACACATTGTGACACTACAGGTGTCGTGCCACCAATTGTGGTGGTGCGGGGACGACACGGTTGCGCAGTGCTTCAAGGCGTAGCCGATCAAGCGTAGTCTCATCCAATCTGCAATTACGTTGGATGACCCGCACTTGATCCGAGAGTCGTTGGGCCGAGACGTTGACAGATGGTTCAAGCACCTGAAACATAGACAGCATCCTTTCACGGTACGCCGTGAGGTTAGTTCCTCCCTCTGTAGCACCGTAGTATGCGCGCATGACGTTCTCGTTTATACTTTGAGTCCATTTCATGCGCCGCACACAACCACCGGTAGCGGGGACCCGTCCCAGGGCCTGATGGCCCCTGGTTCCCAAGCCAGTCGGTGGCCGGCCTCTCCCCGGCCGACGTACAGGTGGTGGCGACGTAGGTGGGGAGAAATAGTCGTCGCTCGAGCTCGACGCAACTGCAGTCACCGGCGTTCCAGCGGAGCGGGGTTCCGGCGATGGCGAGGCGGAGCTGAGCGACGAGTCCGGAGGTGGTGGGGGTGCGCCTTGTTTGCTTCTGGCTCTCGTCAACATTGTTAATCGTTTTGCTTTAGTATATTTATTTTTGAAGTTATTGATTCTGTCATTGTCATTTTCATTTTTAATATTTTCTTCTTAGTTTGCAGTATTGTAAAATTATGGCGTATTATTATAAAACAAAAAGGTTTTTCTATTGTTGATAAATATTAGAAGAAACGAAAACAGAATGGAATATATATAAATTATTTATATAAAAACAGAGTAAAATTTTCACAAGTTGACGTTTGTAGTGTTGCCAGGTTACTTAATTATATTTACATATATTTATTTAAAATTCTCTATAAATTATATTTCTAAATACTACTTACAAAATTAAAAAAAATAATATTTAAAAATATAAAAAATAGGACCCGACCAGTAGCGGGAGCATGGTCCAAGCTACCGGTGGTTAGGGCTCCAGAGACAGAAACCTCCTCACGATACGTGCCGTTTCTAGGAGAACTGCCTTCTGTATCAGGCCCTTGATCCATCCACCTAACGCCAGCCTCCTGAGATGGATGTCGAGGCTTTTCGGGATTAACCCATTGGCCGACACGACTATCGGCACAATGATAGCCGAATCCACACCCACATGTCGACAACCTCGTGAGCTAAGTCTAGATATTTTATTTGTTTATCTTTCTCAGCTTTCACGAGGTTCTCGTCATGGGAATGTGACATCGATTATCATCGTGCGGCGTACTTGACGGTCTATCACTACTATGTCAGGTTTATTGGCTACAATAGTCCTGTCAGTATGATAGACCGGTCCCAGTACAACGTGATATGGTCATTTTCCAGAACTGGGTCGGGCACATACTTGTAGTACGGTACCTCAGACTCAACAAGTCGATAGTGCAAAGCAAGTTGCTGATGGATAATCTTGGCTACTTGATTATGCCTATGCAAATATTCACTGTTAGCCAAACGACCACAACCAGAAATAATATGTCTAATGGATTCACCAGGACTATGACATGCCCGACATATGTCAACCGTCCCATCCTTAATTATATATTTCCGGTAGTTATTCGTAAGGATAACTTCGTCCATAATTGCACAGACAAATCCTTCAGTTTCTCCAAAGAGATTACTGAATCGTAGCCAAGATACGGACGCTAGAAAATCTACACTGGGCCCATGAAGGGCCCGGAAGAAGCGTCCGTGGAGCTCCTTGCTGTGCCATACCTCCTTGCGATCATTGACGCTCAGTACCACAGGTTTGCGCCAGTTCTCTTTTGCCAAGGATAGCGGAGTGAATCCATTGTCCACCGCTGCTACTTCTCGATGCATACCCTCGTTGACTTTCAGGAAATATTCCCTGAGGCTGCACACCTCACGGTTGTGAAGGGTCTTAGCATTTAATAAGCCTCGACCACCACACTTCCGCGGGATGTACAACCTCATGACCGACGAACGAGGGTGATGCATGCGATTTGCAGTCAGCAGGGTCCGGACTCGTCTATCCAGGGTGTCAAGTTCAGTCTGTGTCCACTTGAGTATACCAAAAGAATACATTAGGACTGGCATGACCCAACCGTTAAAGGCTCGCACCTTGTTTCCGCCTGATAAGGAACTTTTTAGTACCTTATTCAGGCGGCCAAAGAAGCGCTCCTGTAGCGATTGCTTCATGTCCGGTCCATTAATGCCTAATCCTTCTGACATACCCAGGTACTTGTATGTATCGTTTGCGGAGAGTGATCTCAGTTTTGTGAAATCTGAGAGTTCTAGTCCCTCAGATTCCACAATCCCTCCTCGCTTTACATGCATGACCGCACACTTGTCTACTCCAAACTCCATTCTGATGGAACTACTAAATTTTTCAGTTATATTCAGTAGTTCCATCAATTGTTTCTTGTTTGGAGCAAACAACTTGAGGTCATCCATGTAAAGTAAGTGGGATATAACTAGACCCCTTCTCCGCAAAGGATAGCCTAGCCCTGAATCCTCCAGTAGTACTTAGAGGATTCAAGGCCAAGCAGAACCATAGTGGGCTCAGGCTGTCACCCTGGAATATTCCTCGTACTATCCTTACAGGTTCTTCATTCCCTTGGATTTGTCTACATCCCGGATAGCAAAGCACGGTGCTCCACTGCCTCATACATGACTCCAAGAAGGCGCGTAAACTTGCATGTATTTTATACAACTCCAGCACCTTCAGGAGCCATGTATGTGGCACAGAATCATATGCTTTTTTATAGTCTATCCAGCATGTAGACAAATCTTTTCGGGACCGACGAACCTGTTGGCTAACAACCATATCAATGAGGAGTAGCTCCTTAGTTCCACGAGACCCTCCCTACATCCATTTTGAGATACCGACATGATGGAATTTTTTTTAATATGTTTTGTTATTTTTGTCCTCAAAATGGATGTAAGAAGTTTATAGACCGTTGGTAGACATGTAATTGGTCTATAATTTTTGGGCTCAGTGGAACTACCTGATTTATGGAGCAAGTGGGTAACTCCTGTTGTTAGAAATTGTGGTAACGACCCAGTTTCCAAAGCTGCTGGAAGTGTAATGCTAAGCGAACGTGTGAACTCTTGAGCCATTTAATCCAGAAATTGTGCAGACCGTCCGGCCCCGGTGATTTCCAATTCGGGACCGAACAGGCTGCACTGGCTACATCAGAGGAGGTGATTACTACCTCCTCCATCTCTGGTATAGTCTCACACCTTCGCTTACATCAAACATCCAGTCACCTTCTATGTGGCTGACAGGCACCGACCAGATGTTGCGCCAAAATGTGTTAGTGGCATCATCATCCGGTCGCCTCCCGTCAGCCACATCTTGGTTGGATCGTTCCCAATCTCTGTATACCCACCTCTGATCTCTTTGGAACATGCGATTCTGAGTATAGCGCTCCACTCTTTTTTTGTACCTTCTGATACGGTTTGCCCATGCATAAACTTTCTGCTTCAGGAAGTCGATGCGTTCTGTAACACGTGATAAGTATTCATGAGGACTGATTTCAGTCCCCACAAATGCACGTCTTACAAAGCGCATCACTCTAGGGCGAGTATTGCCCTCCCTGAAGCAGGATAGTTTGCCAATGAGTACCCTGGCCTCACTGATACGACGCTCTATCCTGCACTGCCAGGCAGGTACTGCTGGTTTTGGTCGGACTGCTGCGTCAAGTTTTGGGAATCTGACGTTAGCCACTCGACAAGCAGCAACTGCCCCACAGTACAAGATTGAGTGTGTATCATAGAGGTTTTCGCTACTCTCAAAATATTTTTTAAGTAGCGAATCCAAGGCGCTCACCAGCGCCCTATTTTTTCTACACATGGGCAAACGTGGTAACTTAGGTCTTAAATTACTAGGAGCAAGTCTGTACTCACGAACCGCATCCTCCAAAGCACTCCTCAGACGTTCATTGCACTGAGTACTCACTTGTTCAACCCTGTCGTCCTCCACTCCACGATAGGTGTGGTCGATGTCACACATTGTGACACTACAGGTGTCTGTGCCACCAATTGTGGTGGTGCGGGGACGACACGGTTGCGCAGTGCTTCAAGGCGTAGCCGATCAAGCGTAGTCTCATCCAATCTACAATTGCGTTGGATGACCCGCACTTGATCCGAGAGTCGTTGGGCCGAGACGTTGACATATGGCTCAAGCACCTGAAACATAGACAGCATCCTTTCACGGTACGCCGTGAGGTTAGTTCCTCCCTCTGTAGCACCGTAGTATGCGCGCATGACGTTCTCGTTTATACTTTGAGTCCATTTCATGCGCCGCACACAACCACCGGTAGCGGGGACCGTCCCAGGGCCTGATGGCCCCTGGTTCCCAAGCCAGTCGGTGGCCGGCCTCTCCCGGCCGACGTACAGGTGGTGGCGACGTAGGTGGGGAGAAATAGTCGTCGCTCGAGCTCGACGCAACTGCAGTCCGGCGTTCCAGCGGAGCGGGGTTCCGGCGATGGCGAGGCGGAGCTGAGCGACGAGTCCGGAGGTGGTGGGGGTGCGCCTTGTTTGCTTCTGGCTCTCGTCAACATTGTTAATCGTTTTGCTTTAGTATATTTATTTTTGAAGTTATTGATTCTGTCATTGTCATTTTCATTTTTAATATTTTCTTCTTAGTTTGCAGTATTGTAAAATTATGGCGTATTATTATAAAACAAAAAGGTTTTTCTATTGTTGATAAATATTAGAAGAAACGAAAACAGAATGGAATATGTATAAATTATTTATATAAAAACAGAGTAAAATTTTCACAAGTTGACGTTTGTAGTGTTGCCAGGTTAATTATATTTATTATTATAGTTGTTATACTACACACATAAAAACCTATACAATACATGTAATAATAGAATATATTATAAATCTAAATAGACATATATACTATATAATATATACTTCTAAACTACTAATACTTATACCTACTACATATATATTACAATACATTAATAAAAAACATTGTTTTGAGTCTGCTCAATTGTTTCCTCAATTGTTTTGAGTCTGCCAATGCTTAAATAAATGCTCGCGGACTTTAAATTTAAAAGAGCTACGATTTGTTGCCATTCTGATCTCCTTTATGTATGAAGCATAATAATTTTTTTAGACTAAACTGATTTGAGTCAATAAAACACTGTGTTAAGTTTGAAATACCATATTATGTAAGACTCTTCTTATGTATCTTTCTACACCATGAAATCAATAAAAACATAAAACAATTCTTATCACACTTCCATTCTCTAATCGACATCCCATCGTTCGGCAATTACTCATATATTAGACCGTCTATATTAAATCTCTATTCACGACAAATTGGCGATATCACCAATCTATTCTAATTACCGTCCGTAATTAATATCGCGTTAACAAGGAGATATCGATGACGTCATAGCCGTGACGTCGACGCGTGTCGTCATACGTCACAATTAGATGGTACACGTATCGTGCGGCTTATGGTGACGTAGTCAGGTACGCGGACATGCGTTTGAGTTATGGTAACATTGATATTAAATGTTGTCTACATTGCTGTAATGATGTTTAGTTAGATAGGTTATGTTTTACCTATAATAACTATCGTGAGACATACTAAATTAACTAAAATCGCAGGTTACTCACGTGAATATACTGAGAAAAGCTCTACTAGTTTCGAACCACAGGGGTTCTTCCTCATGAGCAGCGTGCGCGGTCGCGGTGACGACGTCGCGCAGCTCACTGAAAACCCGTCTGTGGTTCGAAACTAGTAGAGCTTTTCTCAGTATATTCACGTGAGTAACCCGCGATTTTAGTTAATTTAGATAGGTTATATTATGTTTTTATGTTTTTGATACCTTTTTGGTACCCAGTGATAAATCACAACTAAAATCGTGTAAGTACATTAACTCACGCTTTCCTTTTATTAGATATCGCAAATACTATAATGTTCACGTTTGGATACATGCATTGTATCAGAGACGACAAAACGAATATTTTGGATAGACTTATTGTCTTATTCAATAATATTAATAATAACACATATAAAATAACATCACGTCTTTTAGAGAGAGAGAGAGAGAGAGAGAGAGAGAGAGAGAGCCACTTAATGCCACTGTACCTCTACAATGTAACACCCACTTTTAACTATTTATGTTAAGAGTCCTAGGTAATGAGCCTATTGCCATACACCGGGCACAATTTCAGACTCTGTGCTACCATTGAGAAATTTAAAAAAAACCACGTAACAGTAATATTTTGCCCGACCCAATCGAACTCGATCGATGAGGCAGTTTGGTTCAACATTACTCCACTTGCGCCTAGGATGACTGCAACTAAACTACTATAATTTTTATATCATAGACTAAAATATAGCGACAAATAGCGTAAGAAAAGTACCAGGCTCCCATAATACAGCAGTAGGTAGAAGTTGGCCCGTCATCTGTTCTTTATAGCCCACAGATTTAATTTGGTACGACGTTACTCACAATCCCCTTGGCTTTTTCTTCTGCTGACTGTCCTATGGAGTTTATGATAAATGGCTGATACATTTTTCATTGGTGTTTTTTGTAGTTTTTTTTTGTTCATAAGTATTGGGTGATGTGGATGGTGTTGGGTTCTTACCTGATTCTTTTATGACTTTTAGATAATAAGGTAGTGAAGGTTTTCTTTGTTCGTTTTTCGATAGTCATGTTCTAGGTTACTTAAATTAATTGTTATAAATCTTTGACTGCACGGTTGGAGCGGTGGCTGGGCAACCGGCAGCCGTGCAACGTGTCGCGGGTTCGATTCCCGCACGGAACAACACTTTGTGTGATCCACTAATTATTGTTTCAGGTCTGGGTGTCATGTGTATGTGAACTTGTATGTTTGTAAACGCACACAGGAGAAAATCCTAGTGTAGGGCAAAGTTTTTTTTTAAATCAGCTTTTTATATGCGGTACCAAAGTTGTATAGATTAAATAGTATTAATTTATTTATACGAGCTTTCATAATAGTCTATTATAACAATAAAAAAGAATTGCAAACAATACTACAATGATTAACTAAATTTCAAAATTGAAGTTCTAAATACGAAAATTTCAACGCAGATCAATTAAGCTTCGTCCTTTATAAGGCACAACTATACACGGACAAGATAATCATCAACAGCCTATAAATGCCCACTACTGAGCAAAGCCTCTTCTCACACGGAGAAGGTTAGAGCATTAATCACCACGCTTGCTCAATGCGGGTTGGCGATTTCAAACTTATAATTAGAAATTATAAGCCCAGGTTTCCTCACGATGTTTTTCCTTCACCGTTTGTCAGTGGTGTCTAAATAATCTTAGAAAGTACATATAACTCGAAAAAAGTCACATTGGTACTTGCCGTTGGCAGGTTTCGAACCCGCACCCTCATGCATGAGAAGCAGGCGTCTTAAACCTCCGGGCCACCACGACAAGATAATTAAATGCAAAATAAACCTCTTTACAAAATCATATCGATACTCTAAACAATCCATAGACAATCTCAATCCCGATCTTACACATATACCCCAGTAAATGCCGAGATCACATCAGTCCAGTGACTTGTGAACAGTCCTTCATACGTCACTGGCCATGCTATGAAATGCCATAAAATCAGTCGCCTATGTATACTGATACCGACACTGATGTGGAACAAGGGGGATTTACATCGATGGTGATGTGTATAGGAGTATTATATTGGTGTTAAATTTTCTAGGGATGTGTGTAGATAAAGGGTGTTTTGGTACCTTTATAAAAGTTTTTGTTAAATTTATTTTAATTTTGATTGGTTCATATTGAGAATTTATTACTGAGTTACCTCCTTGAGTATGTCACGGTTTCAAAACTTCACCTTGTATAGTATTTTATAGTAGGTACTATCATGTTGTCAGACATCGTACAGTTCATTTTATAGTTAGTGGTCACAGTAGCCCAAGTACACACGAAAGACTAGGGATGTTGTAAGAATTGCGTTGCGAACCATGTATGAAACTGCAAGTTTAATTTTACCATCGTTACTGAAGATAGGTGTTCCCAAAATAAAAATAGTCTTTTATTCTTCGAAGAAGTCGATAGTGGTCTTGTTTGAATATCAAGCTCCAGGTGTGTTGCTGGTGGTCTTGAATAATAAAAGACTTTGGTATGATGAGAAGACTGTATTTGAATAGGTACTGATTTTAAGGGTCAACCGATATGTGCGCACGGCGTCGTGTCGGGCGAGCGAGTGAGTGAATGACCGTCGATCGCAGCGGTCGCGGGCCACGTATGGTGGTGAGCCCGATGTGACGTCAGGAACAGGTCTTCTTAAAGCCAAGGATACACTAAGGGACAAATGTCTGCGATACGTGTCGCCAGCGACGTCGGGTGATGTAGCGCGACGTTGCCGGACTTTGGTCGACATGTCTGACAACATCAACGTCGCTGTGGACTTAAGACGCGCGTTGTCGCCTTATAATATACATAACATCACGCCTTTTTATCCCCGAAGGGGTAGGCAGAGGTACACATTTCGGCACTTAATGCCACTGTACAATATAACACCCACTTTTCACTATTTATGTTATGAGTCCCATGTAGTAGGGGGTGAGCCTATTGCCATATACCGGGCACATTTCCAGACTCCGTGCTACTACAGAGATTTTTAAAAACCCAGTAATACTTTGCCCGACCCGGGAATCGAACCCGAGATTCCTTGCCCGGTTGTCGCACTTGCGACCACTCGGCCAACGAGGCAGTCAGCCGGTCTTATAATTATGTCGGGCGAAATCGACCGGCTTCGGTCGACATGTTGCCGGTACATAACGTGGGACATTTGTCCCCTAGTTGTATCCTAGGCTTTATTTAAACTTCTGCATGATACTAACACTTTTTGATTATCAAAATGAAATCGATGTATACCGAACCTTCCCACACAGCTTTTTGAAATAGTAACAAAATATTTTAATAATGCTGACGTGTGCCTGTTTGTGGTTTACAACAATATGTAGAGGTACAAAGCTGTCATTGAATTGTCTGCGTTTAAAATGTTACATTCAGTAATTTTAAATGGAAAGTGGATTGTTATTTAGGTATTTAGTCTTCAATGTACACAATTTGATTAAAATTACACATAATGCAAACTTAATGCCATATGGCATTCTCTACCAGTCAGCTTTAGGGTTTAAGTAGAAAATCTGCGAAAAATAAAGTACGGAGAATCTGCTGTTATTATAAAATACCTACTTACTTTATAAAACAAGGTAACTCCTACAAACTATTTATATGACAGGAATATGTTGCTACCAATAGTAAATCGATTGTCGCAAGTATGAAACCACCTTTATACTATGTACACCATTTATGAAATCACTAAGCCCGGATAAAAAACCCGATACCCTGGATTTTTGTCATAACTCCCGGGCAAATTAGTTTTTTACCGGAATATTGTCCGGACAGTAACGTCCGGACGTTGCGACAGTTTTTATACTTTTTTCATTGCGTGCCGACGTTCGGATATGAAATTCGTGAAATCCGTTCAATACGTATTTTGAACCGAACTGTCAAAGCGTTCATTAATTTCATTTCAAATTATTTAATCATAATCCAATCACTGAACTCGTTACTGAACTTTCCTACCGACATTTTTCGTAACAGATGTCCCAAAGAACCAATTTGCATTTAGTTCCTCGAAACAAAACAAACAATTATTTGCAACAAAATGACAATCAAACAATTCAAATTTGTTGGGCGACTTGTAAACTCATAGACTTCAGACTCAAAAGTTTTAATTAAGTAAAGGGAATTTCAGTAAACGACGTTTCAGCCAATTTGTGAAAGTTTTAACGACTGTCAACACTGAATGGCTCGGGACCGATTTAAAGTCGACGGTGATCGATTTAGAAGTGGCAACACTGAAAAAATGGCGGCCCGAGCGGCTGTGACGTAATAGGAAATGGCTTTCGATTAAAAATATCGGACTGCGTAAATACAAGATGGGACTAAGGAAATTGTGATTCTTTGGCCAGAACCTTTAATTTATAATGCAGGATTAGATTACCAGGAAAATATTTGATATTCGTAAGGGCGATACTTATTTCCACAGTTAATTGAAAATTTCGAGTTCACCCACACAGTCATTCAAATCCTGTGACGTCGGGTCAAAATATTTAGACCGATTCTCAATATCTGAACCAAACTCAACCAACCAAGTGTGGGAGAGCCATGCTTCGGCACGAATGGACCGGCGCGACGGGAGTGAAACCACGGCCTCACAGAAAACCAACGTTGTGTTTCGTCGCGTGACTGAGGTTACCGGAGGTCCAATTACCCTCCTCTTCCCCAATCTCCTGAATCCCAACGATCCTCAAACTCCTAATCCCCAAAAGGCCGGTAACGCACTTGTAACGCCTCTGGTATTCCAGGTGTCCATGGGCGATGCCGATTGCTTACCATCAGGTGATCCGTCTGCTCGTTTACAGGCTTATGCCATAAAAAAACATGTAGAAAAACTATATAGACACATACACATAAATACTTAAGCAAACACAGTCCAAATGTCTCCCGAAACACTTCTAAAACTTCTACATTTCAAGGGAAACTTGCACAGAAAGTCTCACCCAGCCGAATCTATCTTTCACTTTAAATCTGATATCGGTGTTAGATCCCTGGTACAAGGTGCATACTTGTCGGTGAAATCCCGGGAGTGTTCTCAGCAAGAAACTGCCATACATCTCCGTGGTGCATAGTTTATCGCGAAGCAACCACTTAGTGCTGGAACGTGTTTCGTCGAGATTTTCGGAATGACGCCGCTTCGTTCTTGGTTCGTGGTTGAAGATGAAGATTTTCGCTAAAGTTTTTGGGTGTTGTGGAATATTTGTGAAGGGGTTTTATTATAGAGGTACTTTGTAAGACACTTGCATGATGTAGTTTGGGTGTTGATTGGAGATAAAAGTGTTAACAAGCCACTTATCATTGCATTATGAAGTCATCATATGCATACTAGTTATTATAATTATTATCTCCAATTGCTTATTGAATATGACTTAATATTGTTAAGTAAATGCCGGGCAAGGGTTCTCGGGTTCCCGCGTCGGGCAAAGTATTACGGGGTTTTTTTAAAAAATTCTCAGTAGTAGCACGGAGTCTGGAATTGTGCCCGGTATATGGCAATAGGCTCACCCCCTATTACATGGGAATCATAACATAAATAGTGAAAAGTGAGTCTTACATTGTACAGTAGCATAATGTGCACTTCTGCCTACCCCTACGGGGATAAAAGGCGTGATGTTATGTTATATTGTTAAGTAAATCGGTTTTCATTTCAGTTATTCACCTTTAAAACATTTGCTGTTGATTTTTGCCTGTCTTCTATCTACAATGTGGAAAAAGTAATGCATTTCCTTGCATGAAACTATGCGAACAAAGTTTTCTCATGTGAATATTTCGTGAGATGCATTTGTTTTACAAATCGTATGCTCTGCGCCTATGCACGTACCGGTGTCTCGTATAGAGTGCGGTGTGACAGAGGCTGCATTTGATAGTTATGTAGATGAAGCTTAGCTTTTTTATTGGAAAACGGCTTTAAAAGAGGATATCACTATGGCAGCTAAGTAGAAAACTTTTTTAAGTGGCAATGCTTTATTATGCTTATTGTGTGTGTTAAAAAACATTAGTTTGGTTTCAGTGACAAGCGAATATGGAAGGACTACGGAGCACTTCTAAGCTTCTTAGCTTCCATATTCGTTACAAAAGGGCTTTTAAAATATGTTCAAGCTTAATCAGGCTTATATCCGACAACTGAGAACAAAATACTTTAATTTTAAATTCTTATTTTAACTTAACCAAAAAATTAAAAGCGAAAATTATCATTCCACCTCCAAAAAAAGGGGGCGAACCGCATTTGATTTACGAACTTCAGAAGCTTCTGTCTCTAAATTGCTCTGTGCAAATCTCTATAGAGTAATTCATCACGATCTCTCTCAGGTCGCGATAAATCAATCGCAAACTGTTGCCGACTAAAACAGATATTTTACGTAAAAGACGATGACCATATCCCGTCCGTATTGCTTGTCTTATTTGATATATTGAAGGCTGTATGAGGAATGTGTAATGGTGTTTTGCTTGAGAGAAAGTGGGTGAATGGACATATGGAGTTTGTGTTAGTGTCATTTAAGCCTAAAGAGAAAATAAACTAAACAAACTGTTTTTTTTTTATATAACATTGCCCCACACTAATATTTTCTCCTGTGTCGTGGGTGCGTTTACAAACATACAAGTTCACATACACATGACAACCAGACCCGGAACAGCAATCTGTGGATTACACAAAGAGTTGTTCCGTGCGGAAATCGAACCCGCGACACGTTGTGCGGCAGTCAGTTGCCCAGCCACCGCGCCAACCGTGCAGTCTAAACTGCAATTTTACAGACAAATCTTATTTTTTGTTTGTGTTTTGCTATTTTCTGAAACAAGACCAAGATAGCAGTGTAGTGCTTCATTGTCATTAAGCTGTTTATATCTCACGTAACTATCACGGAGAAAATGTAAATTTTATTCACCAAGATATGTTAATCTGGTTCTAGTTACTTCATTTAAAAACCCAAGCCAATTTTAATCGAAATATAATTAAGAATACATTTATATTGTTAAAGAAAACGAGTATATAAGGTATTATTTCCGTATGAAAACGATTGCAAAGTTTTCCGATTTAACAACGTAAGTACTAGGGCGACATAACCATGTAGGATACTAACACGATAGCCATGCATAGCACGGACGGCTCGGCACTACGGTGCTCACTCAAAACCCACCTCGGCAGGGCTATCAAATCTCCACCAATATACTGAAGATACTGCAAATGGAGTAGATATCGTAGCAATAGCATTTCACTGAACTAAGGTGGCTAGAATTTGTTGAGGACATGTTGAGGAAATGTGTTTTAAAATGATGTCCAGAAATTTTACTAACTTTTAAATATTGGTGTTCATTTCTACGACGATGACTTCTTTTTATGGGTGAAAAATCATTCAATGACTTCTCCCGCCCGGGTGCGGCGAGAGGGAGTATCAGATTCTTACTGACTAAAAACCACCCCGTTCCTACTCTTGCACTTCGAGCCGGAGCCCCGGCTACCCACCCAAATCCTCCGCGGCTCCGTATCGGCATCAGCCCTATTGGGTCCCATCTGTGGTGGTCTGGTAGCTCTTCGAGGCACATACGGAACGCGATGCGCCGTACATTCAGGGGACGACGATGACTTAAGGTAATAATGAGTTGAATTACCGCATTGTGCAGAGTAATCGTAATTTAATTGAGTGAAATTAAATAAAGTATTCACTTCTCGAAACTATCGTTTCTAGTTTCAAGTTTTAAACCGCGGTTCTAATATCCAAATTATCCTAAAACCACGAATCGTATGGTCACAGTACGGTACTGTCGTACAGTCTTGCAACCAGCATTTCGCACGTACGTCTGGGCCCGATATTATTGTCACACTACCCGCTACCGACATAGATAATTTTTGTCTCCTTTTCTTGAAAGTTTTAGTGTCGCGCCAATGTGGGGAGACATTATCCATTATATTATTGAATTCATTCATACATGATAATGTTTGGATGTTGTGGGAAGGTAAACGAATTGTTTTTTAAACTCAATTATACATAGAAGCTTAGAAAAGACATATTGTGTTTTGTGTCAATTATGTCACAAGCATCTGCCCATGGCTTTGCTCGTCTATGTGTTAATCCAGACCAAAAATAAACGCGGAGAACTTAACGGGTAACTGGGGGCTCCGGCTCGAAGTGCAGGAGTAGGAACGGGGTGGTTTTTAATCAGTAAGTGTCTGACACTCCCTCCCGCCTACCCCGACGGGAGAAGTCATTGGATGATTTTTTCCCTTAAAAAAAAATTAAAACTGTAAATCCCTGTTTCAAATTTTATCCTGGTCCCCCAGCCGTTGTAAAGTATAGTAACAAATATACACAAAAGCACACAAATCACCAACTTTCTCATTTATAATATTAAGTAGGTATGATTTTTTTGCACAGAGACAAATGACATTTGAACATAAGGCAAACGAGTAAATAGAGAAGTGAATGTATGGGTATGGGATTGACATATATTCGACAAATGATGTCAAAACTTGGAGACTTTTATTTTGGACAGGCTGGAAATATTAGAACATCTTTCCTAATAGAACAGTCTGCAGATGGTAAACAGTCGCTATTAAAACTCTGTCCGAACCTAGTTTTTAACGACTGGCACGAGACGTTATTTTAAAGTAAAGATAATAACATAAAAAGATTCAGAACATTAATTTTATGGGTTGATGTCGTCCAAGTTGGCGAGTCGTTTGCTATCTATCACGATAACTGCATCGCTTTGTTTTTTTATGGGATAAGTCTGTAAACGCGCCGACTGACCATAGATCCATGGACACCTGGAACACCAGAGGCGTTACAAGTGTGTTAACAGCCTTTTGGTGTTTAGGAATTTGAGGATTGTTGGGGATTCAGGGTTTGGGGAAGGTGAAGAGGGGCAGGGGTAATTGGGCCTCCGGTAACCTCACTCACAACGACGAAACATAACGCAAGCGTTGTTTCACGTCGGTTTTCTGTGAGGCCGTGGTATCACTCCGGCCCATTCGTGCCGAAGCTTAAACTTGAGTGTGTTTTTACTGGATTCTGCTGTGTCATACATAAGTGTTTCTCAAGTAGGTAGGTTCCAGAATTAGCGTTAAAACAAACAAAGGGACGCTCAAAATCGACAAAAAATTGTCTGTAAGCACTTCTAGGTGGACTAGGTATACGGTGAGATAATGGTGTAAACTCAGATAAAACAAAAGTTTAAATGATTTGCAAGTAGTCATTTTTTATACAAAATAGGTACATATAAAAGAAATAATGATATGACACAAACAGCGATAAATGTAATGAATGTACGAAATTATTTTAGAGTTAAATCTTCAATTCTCGTGCTTGTAATGCTGCAAAATATTCGAAGTACGGTAGTAAGTAAATACTATGTATGGTCCAAGGAAGGTTAGAAAGCGAATTTACTCGTATTAATTTGTATTGTTCGAAATAAATCAAACTCTCGGATCTTAGAAATCTCTTCTTTCTCCTAGCTGTTCCAAATTAGTTGTGTATGTGAATGTCTGTGTTGGATACTCTTTGACATCAAAATAGCTGAAGGGATAGAGATAACATTTGGGACAGGCGTAGATTATGTCTAGAATACAACATAGGCGTATAACACCCACGGGACCGCAGGCGAAGCCGCTGGCAGAAGCTAGTTCATAACAAAATACTTGTATCAGAAAATATTTATCAAGAATTGAAAACAAAAATGTAAAAAATAACCATTTACTCAGCACCAGACACGATGCAGCATTAATAAAATATAAAAAGACAATAAAGGTGTGACAGTAGAAGTACATAAGAACAGAAGAATTAGAAGAGAGACGCTGACAACATGCCTATGCTAAAAGGGTCACTCACTCAGTGTAAGCCAGGCCATACAAGTCACCCAGCACTGATTAGTGTTACTACTGTTGTGCCTCGGTGCGGACGAGGCCCGCGTGTCCAGGCCCACCAAATGCCTGGATGTCAGGATTTTGGGCCTGGACGACTCCGTCACGGAGAGTGAGGTGGTGGCCGCTGTGGCCAGGACGGGAGGGTGCCCTGCTGACCAGGTCAGGGTGGGCACCATACGTCCGGACAACTCGGGGCTGCGCACGGTGGTGGTGAGCTGCCCCGTCACAGCGGCCAAAACATTAAAGGAGGGCAAAAGGCTCTTAGTGGGATGGGTCTCGGCGCAGGTCAAGCTGCTCGAGACCCGGCCTCTGAGGTGCTACCGCTGTCACGTGGGGGAGCACGTGAGTGTCAAATGCACCTCGGAGGTGGACCGCAGCGACTGTTGCTTCCGCTGCGGTCGGCCCGGTCACAAGGCCGGCTCGTGCAACGCCCCGCTGCACTGCAACGCATGTGCAGCGGCTGGCAAGCCGGCCAATCACCGGGTCGGGAGCAAGGGCTGCTCCCCTCCTGCAAAAAGGGCAAAGGTAGGCCCTCCGCCGCCCCTGCCGTTTCCGCCGCCGCCGCCGCCACTGCCACCGCAGTCGCCGCTGCCGCCACTGAGGGGTCGGAATGGACTGTCAAATGGCTCCATTCCGCCTCCTCCAGGCGAACATCAACCACTGCGCCGCTGCTCAGGATCTCCTGCTCCAGAGCATGGCGCAGTGGTCGATCAATGTCGCCGTGGTCTCCGAGCCGTACTTTGTCCTGCCCAGGGATCACTGGGTGGCGGACCTGGACGGCTCGGTGACCATCATCTCGTCGGCCGCCGCCGGTACCCCGACTCTTGAGGCTGCTCAAAGAGGCCGGGGTTGTGTCGCAGCACGGTTCGGAGAGCTCGCTGTGGTGGGCGTGTACTTCTCTCCGAACCGAACTCTCGCCGAGTTCCACAACTCCTTGAGGGAGTTGGTCACTGTCGTCGTCGGGTTCCGTTCCCTCCCCGTGCTCGTCCTCGGGGACTTCAACGCCAAAAACTTGGCTTGGGGTTCCCGGTTCACCGACGTCCGGGGTAGGATGGTGGAAGACTGGGCCCTTGAGACAGGCCTAGTCGTCCTGAACCGGGGTTCTGTCCCCACGTGTGTGCGGATGCAGGGCGAGTCGGTGGTGGACATTCGTTCGCCAGCCCTGCTCTGTCACCGCGTATTGTTGGCTGGCGCGTCATGGAGGAGGTGGAGACGTACTCCGACCACCGGTATATCCGGTTCGACGTCTCCGCCGAGTCCGCAGACCCGCCGGTCAGACAGGCCCCATGTGGCCCGCGTTGGGCGCTGAAACAGCTGGACCGGGAGCTGCTCCTGGAAGCCGCCATCGTGCAGGCCTGGGTGATACCACCGGTCAGGCCTGCCGACATGACGATGAGGCCAAGTGGCTCCAGGACGCCATGTCCAGGATCTGTGACGTGGCGATGCCCCGGATCCGGTCGAGGCAACAAAAGCGCCAGGTGTACTGGTGGTCGCAAGAGCTGGCAGCTCTACGCAAGGCGTGCACTGCTGCGCGACGCCAGTACACTAGGCACCGCAGGCGCCGTATCCGTCCTCCTAATGCGGAGGCGAGAGAGGCGGAGTTGTACGAGGGATACAGGGCGGCAAGGCCCTCCTCAAGGCGGAGATATTGCGGGCCAAGGAGGAGGCCCGCCGAGAGATGCTGGGGACTCTGAATAGAGACCCGTGGGGACGCCCGTACCGATGGTACGCGACAAGCTCCGCGCTTGGGCTCCCCCGCTCACTCAGAGTCTCCGGCCAGAAGTCTTGGAGGAGGTGATTGGCGCCCTGTTCCCCGACTGTGGAGGGGCTTCACCCCTCCGTATATGACTCCGCCCCCTGCGGTGCCCGACGCGGGCTACAGCGACGACGACGACGACATCGTCCCAGAGGTGACCGAGGCAGAATTGAGAGCGGCGGTGCGCCGGATGGGCGCCAAGAACACCGCCCCAGGACCCGACGGCCTGCATGGCAAGGCATGGGTCCTGGCCTCAGAGGCTCTCGGGCCTCGATTGATTGGTCTCTACAGCGCATGTCTGGAGAGAGGCCAGTTCCCGCTTCTCTGGAAAGCGGGAAAACTGGTCCTCGTGCGGAAGACGGGGCGCCCTGCGGACTCTCCGTCCGCGTACCGGCCCATAGTGCTGCTCGACGAGGTGGGGAAAGTCTTCGAAAGAATCATTTCGAACCGCCTCGTCGCGCACCTGACGGACATTGGGCCGGACTTGTCGGACGGCCAGTTCGGCTTCCGCAGAGGGCGCTCCACGGTGGACGCCATCATGCGCGTTAGAGACCTCACGACGGGGACTGCAGTGTCCAGGGGTAAGGTCGTAGTGGCGGTGTCTCTGGACATCGCCAACGCCTTCAACTCCCTGCCCTGGAGCTGCATCTTGGAGGCACTCCGATATCATCGGGTGCCTACCTACCTCCGTCGTGTAATCGAGGCTTACCTGACGGACAGGTCCGTCAGCCCGGTCACCGGGGCGAGTGGAACCGGCGAGAGATGTCACGCGGTGTTCCACAGGGTTCGGTTCTGGGGCCGCTCCTGTGGAACATCGGCTATGACTGGGTGCTGCGCACCGACCTCCCGAACGGCGTTAGCACTATATGCTACGCCGACGACACGCTGGTGCTAGCGCACGGGAGGTCGCACCAGGCGGCGGCCGACTTAATGGCGACAGCGGTTGCGACAGTCGTTGAGAGAATCCGGCAGTTGGGACTCGAGGTGGCGCTCCACAAGTCCGAGGCCATGTGTTTTCATGGCCGCGGGAACGCGCCACCTCCGGGTGGGTCCCAAATAACGGCGGGAGGGGTTACCATCGGCGTCGAGACGGCGATGAAGTACCTAGGACTCGTCCTCGACAGTCGGTGGAACTTCATAGAGCACTTCCGACGTTTGGCTCCAAAGTTGGAGAGGACGGGGGCTGCGTTTAAACGCATCCTCCCCAACCTCGGGGGGCCAAACGCCTCCTGCCGGAGGTTATACGCCGGGGTCGTGCGGTCCATGGCCCTCTACGGCGCCCCTGTTTGGGCGCCAACCTGTTGCGGCGTCCGCTCGGACGCTGCTCATGGCACAGAGGGTCATGGCGATCCGAATGATCCGCGGATACCGCACGATCTCTGGGGAGTCGGCGAACCTCCTTGCCGGATTACCGCCGTGGGATCTGGAGGCGAAGGTGCTCGCGCGCGTGTACAGCATGCGCGCGGAGGCACGTCGCCGGGGCGAAACTCCGCTGCCGCGCCAGATAAGTGCGTGGCGGGATGAGCTCCGGCGCGATCTCATGGCGGAATGGCAGCAACGACTGTCGCAACCGAGGGCTGGGCTCGCTGCCATTGCAGCGGTAAGTCCCCTCTTTGAGGAGTGGCTTGAGAGACGCTACGGCGTCCTCACCTACCGCCTGACGCAGGTCCTCACCGGACATGGAAGTTTCGGGAGGTACCTGTGTCTGATGGGGCGGGAGGAAACGCCCGGGTGTCATCACTGCGAGGACCGCCCTGAGGACACGGTGGAACACACGTGGGGAATGCCCTGCGTGGGCTGAGCACCGCCGTGCCCTCAGGGAAGTGATCGGCGATGGCGACCTCTCGCGTCCGGGCCTAGTGCAGGCCATGATGCGGAGCGAGGGGGATTGGGATGCCGTCTCCTCCTTTTGCGAAGCAGTCATGCTAGCTAAGGAGGAGGCGGGACGCGTGAGGCAGCGAAGCGCTGCCTCCTCGCAACCCAGCCATCGCGAAGGACACACCGGGCGTCGGGGATCGCGGGACGATCTCCGGCCACCGTAAGCGCGGGCCTGCGGACGGCGAGCATGGGTGGCTCCCCGTCCGACCAGAAACAGACCCGAGCGTACGGCGCGTCGCGTTCCGCGCGCGCCTCAAAGAGCCATCAGACCACCACAGATGGGGTCCAATAGGGCCGATGCCGATTCGGAGTCGCGGAGAACCTAACGGGTAACCGGGGCTCCGGCTCGACGTGCAGGAGAAGGAACGGGGTGGTTTTTAGTCAGTAAGAGTCTGACACTCCCTCCCGCCTCACCCAGGCGGGGGCAGTCATTCGATGATTTTCCCCCCTTAAAAAAAAAAAAAAAAAAAAGTGTTACTACTGTTAGTGGTTCCGTTTCCTTACTCATAAATGTAATAAGTTTAAAATGATTTAGTTCCTCGCTTTCTCCTGTACCCTGGACCGGTATTATGAGTGCAGTCTGTTCCCTGACCGCAGGGCATGCAAATTTATTCGCTGAGCATGCTCTGTTAATTACACGGGATAATAATTTTATTTAAGCTCAATCTTTACGCCACATATGTCTGGTACTAGTTACCTGCTATGAAAAGTTTTAATTATGGAAATTTGGATTTTATTGCACTCGTTTTGAATGGAGTTTAGTAGATGTGTGTGAAGTGTTTTTCTGTGGTGTTAGCCATTTTATAGCTAGCTTCATCATATGAAGTTAAGACACCACAAAATCTTATTCACCTTTTTGATAGAACTGTGGTGTGTTCCAGTAAATATGAAAGAATTTCTTTAGTAACTGACTTATTTGAAATTGAATCTGTAGTAATCGAAATATGTACTTCTTTTGTAATTTTGCTTACAAGAAACGACAGTTTGGCAAGTTAGAAAGAGACTCAAAACACCAAGTGTAATTCCTAAGTGTAAAATCTTCTGTTTAGTTTCCCGATTTCACTGAAAAGTCTTTACTTACTACAAAATATATCATACAACATAATCATAGCTACGTCTACACAAAAATAGTTTATGATCAAACCCGACCCGCCCGTATCTTGCACACACGGCGCTCTGACCGCAAGGGATGCAAATTTATAGGTCGAGCGAGCATGCTCTCTTAATTACAATCTAATGCTTTTTCGATTACTGAGCAGGTAATCGACATGCTCAGTCGATTACGGGTTTTAGTTGGGGTTTAAACTATTAGTGTTTTGGTCCTCAAGGCGATTAAGGAATTTGGGTTGCCAGGTCGAGGGCGTGTGATGTGAATTACGATCTAGGCTTGAGAAATACTCGTATCTACAGGGTGATTTGAGCGTTTTATAGATGTCGGTTTTGTGTTATTGGGTGTGATTTTTCTTGAGAAGCAAATGAAGCTGTATATATTTGTATTGTGGAAATATTCTAGTGTTAAAACCACCGAATTTTCTGGTTTGGGGTACACCTTTGACTGCTTCTCCTAGCTATGTAGTTAAGGTATTTTTATTGTAATTAATAACCAATAATTACAAATGATGGTAAAAAAAATAGCTGTAAACTCTCCACCTCATTCATCAACACAAATCACTTTAAGAATTTCCACTAATAGAAAAAAAAAGAAAATCTAAATTAAATATGAAAAAAAAATCAAAGTAAACTCTGTGTACCGTCTGTCGTACAATGTCGGCCACAATAAATAACGCAGACGTGTCACTGATAACACTAATTTACTCGTAAGTGGTATTTTTGTAATTAATGTTACACTATCCGACCGTTACACCGAGCGTTTTTATACATTCCACGATTAGATTGTTTTATTATGTTAATTTTTATTTTTTTTCAACTGTTATTGTGTTTGTGGCCAGTTGTGTACGCGCGCCTATTTCTAGTTCGTACTACTCCACGCGGATTTGTGTATTAATTTTTATTAGTTTAATAACTTTAATGAAGTCATGCTTTCTATTTAAAAAGTGATTGCCAGAAATACATATTGTAATGCACGATGGCAAACCTCCATATCTATGGACTGTACCTAGGTACCGAAACCGCAAAAATTTTAGCCCCACCACAAGGGCTATTCTAAAATGTTTTGAAAGTATTCGGTTATATTCTGTTATTACTATTATTTATTTGCATTTAAACTGTCAAACACCAAGCGGTCACCGGTGACCGCAACCTATTGTTCTTTAATTGTGTCTATAATACGGTACTCGACGAGTTAAACATTAACAATTCGTTACAATTACTTTGTATCTGCAAACGAAACCTCTCATAATACTTTAACCGCGCCAAAATCAACTGATCTAATGCCTTTGTACGAGTATCTTTTACGTTTATAGTAATCGTAACGAGTACGCGTTCAGCGCTGTGATTGGCCGGCTCCAATGAACAAACTAATTAGAAGCCTTAGTACGAGTATGATTTACATTTAAAGTATTCGAAACGAGTACGCGTTCGGTACTCTGAGGGCCAAGCACGAACAACTATCGCATTCGTATCGTAACAGTATCGAGCGCGTTCGGCGCTCTGATTGGCCGGCTCAAGTGAACCAACCAATCAGAGCGCCGAACGCGCTCGATACTATTACGTTACGAATGCGATAGTTATTCGTGCTTGGCACTCTGATAGCGCCAAACAAGGTCTCGTTACGAATACTTTAAACGTAAGACAAACGTGGTGACTGCCTCATTGGCCGAGTTGGTCGCAAGTGCGACTGCCGGGCAAGGGGTCTCGGTTTCGATTCCCGGGTCGGGCAAAGTATTACTGGGTTTTTCTCAGTGGTAGTACGGAGTCTGGAACTGTGCCCGGTATATGGCAGCTCACCCCCTATTACATGGGACTCATAACATAAATAGTGAAAAGTGGGTGTTACATTACACTGGCATTAAATGCCGTGTTCCTGACGTCACATCGGGCTCACCACCATACGTGGCCCGCGACCGCTGCGATCGACGGTCATTCACTCACTCGCTCGTCCGACACGACGCCGTGCGCACATATCGGTTGACCCTTAAAATCAGTACCTATTTAAATACAGTCTTCTCTTCATACCGAAGTCTTTTGTTATTCAAGACCACCAGCAACAAACCTGGAGCTTGATATTTAAACATGCCGTAATGTGCACCTCTGCCTACCCTATCGGGGATAAAAGGCGTGGTGTTATGTTTGTTATGTAAGACAAACTTGTACTAATGCCTCAGAGCACAGAACGCCCGACTCGTTTCGATTACTTTAAGCGATAAAGATACTCGTACTAAGACCTCTGTCTTCACAACCATAACGAACGAACTTTCCATTGAACTCAAAGAGTGAACCTGATCAAAGGAGCTAAGGAGTGAACTACTAGGTCATCAGTTCAGATTGAGGTGTCTCATTCGTTCCGAAGCAATTATGTTCGCGGGGATTATGTTGCCATTGGAAAATAGGATCGAAATGAAGTGGGAGAGGTGTACGAGTGATCTGAGAGTTTCTTGTGTTTCATTATCCTGTATTGATCCATTTGTAGAGAAAAAGGGTTGGAAGATTCAATTAAAACGTGTAAATATAAAAGTGTGCTTTTGGTGACAACTGAATTTGGGTTAGTCATCTGTTTGACAAATAGTTTAATATCAACTGTATTGACTACCTGTATTTTGTGTAGGCTCGGAGGTTTACATGAAGGTGCAGGTTCGAAACCTACCAACGGCAAGTACTAATGTGACTTTTTCCGAGTCATATGACATGTACTTTCTAACATCACTTAGACACCAATGACAAACGGTAAAGGAAAACATCGTAACCTGGAATTATAATTTGTAATTATAAGTTTGAAATCGCCAACCCGCATTGAGATAGCGTGGTAATTAATGCTCAAACCTTTTTCGTGCGAAAAGAGGCCTTTGGTCAGGAGTGGCCAATTATAGGCTGTTGATGAGTGGCGTGTATGTTTCTCTCTCTCTCTATTTCTATCCCTTCATGGAATACTTGCTACTTATTCAAGTTCTATCTACAAGTATCTATGAATTCAAGTAGATTTTCAAGTAGATAAGTTGAACTCAATGAAACAATGTAACCAAAAATTTTATTGTGAACCTGATTGAAAAAGGGTAACCTACGCAATTTCTTGCTCGTTCTTCTCCATAGGAATCTACACCTTGGTACGAGGCAAATAGCTTCACTAGAGGACTGACCGACAGACTGACATCTTTTCATTAATTTTTAAATATTTTGTTTTGACGTTTAAAAGTGCCTTCCTCATCATCAACAGCCTATAAATGCCCACTGCTGAGCAAATCCTCTTCTCACACGGAGAAGGTTAGAGCATTAATCACCACGCTTGCTCAATGCGGGTTGGCGATTTCAAACTTATAATTAGAAATTATAAGCCGAGGTTTCCTCACGATGTTTTTCCTGCACCGTTTGTCAGTGGTGTCTAAATAATCTTAGAAAGTACATATAACTCGGAAAAAGTCACATTGGTACTTGTCGTTGGTAGGTTTCGAACCCGCACCCTCATGCATGAGAAGCAGGCGTTTTAAACCTCCGAGCCACCACGACAGTTCCTACTTTAATTTAATTAAATGATTTTGACTTTATTATAAGTATGGCCCCTATTCATTCCTCAACAACAGTTTCCTCGTTGGTTCCCTTGTAGTAAGTCATAAGTTCTGGTTGGTGTAAACATTAAAATATAATAATTTGTAAAAAGTTTGTTTTGTTGGTCGTGGTCGTTGTAATCGTGTCGTGCCGTCGTGTCCTGTCGCCATTGCGTCATGTAATCAAGCAATGATCATGACTTCTGACACACAGACGTACAGTTTGAAGCGCTGATAATATTAGGAGAATGAAGATGATATTAATTTGTTATACAGTTAAATTAGCAGACACCATGTGTTCTTGTCATGTCATCAGTAATTCTTTGACAGGGTAATGTGAAGGAATTATGATTAGGAGAAGGAAAGTCTTGAAATAAAAAAAATAGAGACCTAATATAATAGTACTGACCCGAGAGTGCGGCCTGTCGCGTTCCACGCGCGCCTCAAAGAGCCATCAGACCACCACGGATGGGGCCCAATAGGGCTGATGCCGATTCAGAGTCGCGGAGAACCTAACGGGTTACCGGGGCTCCGGCTCAAAGTGCAGGAGTAGGAACGGGGTTTTTAGTAAGTGAGAGTCTGACACTTCCTCCCGCCTCACCCAGGCGGAAGAAGTCATTCGATGATTTTCCCCCCTTAAAAAAATTCCTACCCCTTCGGGGATTAAAAGCGTTATGTTAGGTTATGTATTATAACATGATACATGTTTTGTTTGAAAAGACTCAAGCAACTAAAATATTATGACATATATTTATTTATTTGTTTCTTTTACAAAAGTTATATAAACATTTGCACCATATGTCTCGCATACGATTTCACTAAATTCTAACATGACATTCCCTTTAAATATTTCATGGTGAGCTCCTGCATACTAATTAGTGTTCAACTTATATTCTGCGCCTACCTCTATAAATCATCAGGGCGATGTCGTGTGGAACTTTATACTCTAAATTTTACTTGTAATTTATTAACCTGACTGAATTATGTTGTTATAACTATTTTTATTGCTTCTGTTTTAATACTACAAATTTTTCTACGTCAAATATTAAAAAGATAACTGTAGTAAAAAAAAATGTAAGGAAAATGGAATTCGAGCTGATGATTTAGGGTCAAATCCACATTCAATGAATTATAGATAACTAGCTGTTGCCTGCGACTTCGTCCGCGTAGAATATGATACCTTTTTTACCAATGGGAGCTGTTAATCGGGATAAAAAGTATCATATTACCAAAGTCAGCCCATAACCTGCCTGTATACCAAAGTTGATCCCAATCCGAGATTTGAGGTTTCCGGAGGCCTAATTACCTTCCCTCCCCCCTCCCCAATCCACCCAATCCCTGAATCCTAAATAATCCCCAAACT
Source organism: Spodoptera littoralis (assembly GCA_902850265.1). Taxonomy (NCBI): domain Eukaryota; kingdom Metazoa; phylum Arthropoda; class Insecta; order Lepidoptera; family Noctuidae; genus Spodoptera; species Spodoptera littoralis. Next base: position 10,860,009 of record LR824545.2, read on the forward strand.
CTTAATCCCCAAAAGACTGGTAACGCACTTGTAACGCCTCTGGTGTTCCAGGTGTATTATGGGCGACGCCGATTGCTTACCATCAGGCGATCAGTCTGCTTGTTTACCGGCTTATGCCATAAAATAATTGTGTTTATATTTGTAAGCAAAGAAGTAAATATAGTACACTCCTTTGACTTCGCTTGTTGTGTTTGCTGATTATTCCGAATTTAAATATCAATTTTCAAATGCCTTAACATTCGTTAAATGTGCATCATTCAATTAAATATTCTCCCTGTATTTCCTATTCATAAACATTTTTAAAAACCTTGAGCAAAGTCAGCAAGCCTCGTTCATTGACCTCTGTCTGCCCGAAATCTTTGTCAAAAATATGTTTTGTTAAAAGAAATCTTGCGACTTTTCATGTGCAAATTAACCATTGAAAGTCTATGGGACTTTTTTAAATGTATATCCTCCATGGTGTTTACTTTGAGGGCGGGCAAGACACAATGCAAGGTAATCAGCATTTCCCTTTATTTTTTCGGCTAAAGATCTGGTGATGGTGTCCCAAAATCATTAAAAGTTTAATTTGAATTTAGAAGCAAAGGTCACGTTTTTAGCTAATTGTTTTCTTTTGTTTTCTTTTTAATTTTATTTCAATTTTGATGCTGCAATTATTATTTAGTGTTTTGTAATGAGTTTCAAAAATATTAAATTCCAGTAAATTACCAATAAATGTAAATCAGTTAAAATTATTTTATTACTTCTATAGAACATTAAAAACAACACAACAAATTACTCACAGAATTAACAAACATTTAATTTCGTTCGTCAATTGAAACCAACCGTTCCTAAATAAAATGGCTGCCGAAAATCGAAATTGGAACGCAAAATCATTTTGTGCCAGTGAAATTAAAAAAACTGGCATTAAGGAGGTTTCCCTTCATCAAATTTGAGGCAACCAGAGCGTTTGATTGAATTAACATGAAAGTTTTTGGTCCCGTTTGACAAATTTATCGCCATAGGATTTTGCGGCTATCCAAACTGTGAAAAACAGAGTTGGTAAATTAGATTTTTATTTCATTTGGAAGACTGGCAGCTTTTATGGGTTGCAATTTTGATATTTGCAGATGATCTCGAGCTATGATTACTGCCATAAAATGTGTATTGTTTGAATTTTTTTGTTTTTGGTGGATTCGAAAACCATTACGATATTACTTTGTTTGTATTGGTAGTCGATTATTTTGATTGAGTTGTTTTGATTTAACCAGTGACTCACTCTATTATATGTATTTTCCCCTGTATATACCTATCATGTATTTATACTATTTCAAAGAAAAGACAACTGCGAGCAGATACATTGTTTCATGTTTTAAGACTTCAATTGCATTTCGAGTAGGTTCTTCTTTCCTCACAGTTTGTATACAAAACTCCGAGTATAATCCAAGGAGAAATACCGCTTACCTTACAAAAGATCCCCCAAACATCTCCACGTAAACAATTATGAAAATTTATCAATCTTTCCAAGACATTAAAACGTGGAATCACAATTTTTTCATTTAGAAAAAGGAGAAAAAAAAGAAATGTTCGGTCGAATGGAGGGGCAAAAATGTTCTTAGGAGACGGCCATTAAACAAGATCGCTATCATAATTGAATTAAAAATTCCGACACGAGCGGCCCTAAGTGTTCGGGGGACGTATCTGTTAATGCTATTGCAGTTGCCAGTTTGCACGACTGACGTGCTATCATATTTTTCCTCTGTATTAGAATGTTGAAGGAATTGATGTGGATACTGTTGCGTTTTTGGGGCAATGGGGAGATTTGTTGTCCTTTTTTTCCTCTGGTGTTTGTTGTTCATTATTTTCATTAGGTTTTTCAAGATATTTATGTGTAAGGCTTTTATCTGATTTATTATATATCAAATATATGAAACAGTGGACACTTCTAATCTAGCTCCTGTTCATCACTAAGCTAAACATATGAATAGTACAAATTGCTATACTGGACTTGAGGATCGAACTTAACTTGCGACCACAAACAGAAAGATAGACATAGGTACCATTCAGTACCAATATTTTATCATTTTCAACTACATATACAACAATTCTTAGATTCATAATCTCCAAAAGGCTGGTAACGGATGTGTAACGCCTATGGTGTTTTCGGTGTCCATGGGGACGCCAATTGCTTACCATCAGGTGATCCGTCCGCTAGTTTACCGGCTTAGTCCATAAAAAATATATATATTCAGATAGTTATATTCCTAGCTTATCTACCCCTTTCACATTCAAAGATTAGTATACCCCAAAACGCATCTCGATTATTCACCCCCTCTATAGTCTATAGTTTAAACTACCGTTCTAAAACTTTCTGTTATCTGTGGCCTCGAGGCTGAGTCTGTCAACTTGACAGACGGACTCCTAATGTAGTAGATTACTGCTATTCACTGGATTCCTAGCTTTGTATAGTTTGTATAGACGCCTTTGTTCATATCTGAGGCGTTAATGATGAATGGGACGTTTGTTTTGATGTTATTCTATTTTATTTGTTATTTTATTTTATTTTTTTTTGTGGGGATCCTGGCAGTTGTTCATTTTATATTATTTTGTGTTTTTTATTTTTTTAAAACTCTCTAATTTTTTAAAAGCTCTAACTGAGGGAAACGTCTGTCTATAGAGAAAGTTATTTACTTTTTTATTGTAAAACTTTAATGGTTTCTGTTCATGTAAAAATGATGTCGTCTCTAATTTCGGCCATTGTATACTATCTAAAACTTCTGTTACTGAACTATATTAAAGTCTATTTTAAATATAATGTCGCTGAATATTATACACAATATATTTTTATATTACCGTCTTCGTTATAACGTAATCCATCTTCTTACCAACCAGCAACAACATGTCAAATCATTCACAATTATACGATTTTATTATGCGTGAAAATTCGCAACTCACAGCCCACCTGTAGAACAATTTATTAAGGAGTATAAGACGTATTCTCCCTTCATAAAATACCATCCATATTTTGCAAGTCACGTGGTACGTTGTTTCTGTTTGTACAGAGTGTTTGAATACAAGTGTTGTCATAATGCAATTCACAATAATTTATGTTAGAATGCAATTAATAAAAATCTTTAATATAACTCGATTTATTGCAAAGAAAACTTACATAGGAACAGAATAGAATATGGTTTGATGCGATACGCAGAGATTGAGTTCAATAAGACGGAGGAGACCTTATGGAGCGGCCTATCTCATAGTAGACAAAAATGGACTGAGATCTTTATGATATAAAAACCTGACTTAAAACTTCTTAGAATAATTTGAGAATTTCAAAATTTAGAACGTCTTGAACAAAACCTACCATTAGAAATAACAATAATTTGGGCGAAAATCGACACGTTATAAATATCCTCGTTTGCTAACATCCTGTGTCTCATAAAGTCTTTGTTAGCTCGAAGGCCCCAGGCTGTGTCGGCGCAGTGACAACTTGACACACACAAAGCAAGTTAAATATTAACATCTTTTGAACTTGTATATTGTACTTAGATGTGAAAATTCGAGATAGTTAATGAATGACTAATATTTTGGTGTATGCAGTTTCATTTTGGTTACGGTTGATTAATCTGTGAGACAGACATTTTGAATTTATTTTTCATTTTTTTTTATTGCATTGAACACACATATTTTTTTTGGCAACCGAGTCTCTAATACTATGTTGTCGAGTATACTACCACTGTCGAGTGGTGACAGCAGATTGATGCACCGTCGAGTTGAACACATATAGAAAGACAGTGTTTATAGAGACGTCCAGAGTCTATTTTTTTAAAATGTAAAAATGAAGATTTTTATACTAAGGATTGCAAGTACATAAGAATAGTCTTCATGTACATGAGGATTTATTGATTAGCTTTACATTCACTATGAAATTATGAATTAATATAAACCCAATCAATTAAGAATAAGTTAGGTTTTAGTAATTATACTAATAGCTTGCTTGCTCGTTTGTTTTGTATTCTACCTAAGTATGAGAAGTAGCAAAAAATTCTCAATATAAACATAAAACCATACATAACAAAAGAGATACGTATATTTGAAGGGACACAAGCTAAACAAACATCAGCAATATAGTCTTTAATGAACACTTATGGCAGTAGCAGCTTAGTCCGTAGTTATAGGGCAAAGTTGCCTGTAATCTGTGCTGCCTCAGGGCTCATCTTAAATGTTTGACAACTTGACAGACGTCTCGGTTATACGTGGCATTGTTATTATTGAGAATGGCTTTGAAGGGCTGTCTGATCTGACATGACAATAAAGCTATTTGGTGAGATTTAAAGTTGGAATTGATCGGAATGTATTGTTTTGCACTTCCATTTAAATTTACTCTTATGATAGTTGGTCGCGCCTATACAACCTACATGGTGTGCTGGCCACACCGGCCGTATTCATGCCAGCCGGTTTATTCTTCTTTTACTCTTTCGTCAAAACATCAAGGAATATGGTCGCTATATTTATTATTTCATTAAATTAATTTCTATATAGACGTTATTGAATCCCTGTCTTCGCGGACAATAGTAAATAACAACATAATTATAAGACATAAAATAAGGTTGATGATAATGTCAGTTGTAGAGTCCGCAGCTTGCACAACTTGCGATCAAAAGAACCGTATAGCATTCATTTTGACAAACGACAACCGCGCGACATAACCTCAAAAAAGAACTAGAAACGTCAAAAGTTTCAAACAATCCGCACGTTCTTTAAACAAGCAGTTAGGAACATAGAAAAGTATTTTTTTATTTATTTATTAGAGGAGCTGAGTGCAACAATTGCGTTTTCATTTCGCCCAGTGGAATACAAATCGGTGGCCATTGTATTCAATGCTCCGATAGAATTCAATGTGTGCAGCCGCTAGCGAGTCGCCGTTTTATTAAAATTTTATCAAGATTCAACGATTGTTAAAATGCTATAGTGTTTATTATTGGCATTTTGTTATTAGTGAACCATAAGTGTGCTTCTCAATATATTTGTTCAGATCGTGCTGTGAATTTATTTGTAAGTCAGTAGTATTATGAAGGGTATTTTTCTTCAATAGATTATGAAACGCTTTGTATTAGCTATAGGATTACTGTGACCCATAAGATGAGTAAAGTCTAGCTATATAATGTAAGATTTGTTGGAATTAAGAAATAAATCTACGACTGACAGGCACCAACCACAAAAAGCGGTTTTAAGTGTGGAAGATCCATGCTTCGGCCGGCTCGACCGGAGTGATACCACGGCCTTACAGAAAACCGACGTGAAACAACACTTGCATTGTGTTTCGTCGTGTGAGTGAGGTTGCCAGAGGCCCAATTACTCCCTCTCCCCAATCTCCCCAATCCCAGAATCCTCAACAATCCTCTAATTCCTAATCCCCAAAAGGCCGGTAACGCACTTGTAACGCCTCTAATGTTTCGAGTGTCCATGGACGACGCCGGTTGCTTACCATCAGGTGATACATCTGCTGGTTTACCGGCTTATCCCATAAACGAAAAACAAGACATAATATAGACGTGGTCTAACTAATCAATAAAAGTTCTTACTATAAAAGTTATTTAATGTTTAACATCCAATACGTTTATTGTAACATTCTTATTTAAAGATTTCGCGTTCTATTGCACGATGCAATATTCCTAACGTTTCGAATTACTAAGAGCTCACATGTTCAGATGATTCTCGTATCGAAATACGAAAATATTCAAATTTCATTGGAATGGAATGGAAGTGTGTTTGCGAGGAGAGCGCGCTTTGAAATATAAGTTTTTTTGTAATTTTGATGTCAGACGTATCATATCACAGTATCATTAATACATACAGTTTAAATTCGAAATGTAGTGAACGTTAAGGTGATATTGATATCCTGTATTTCAGCCTTCATTAGCATCATCATAAATCATCCATAAGATGTCCACTCTGGCTCCGACTCGAAGGGCAGGAGTAGGAACGGTGTGGTTTTTAGTCAATAAGAGTCTGACACTCCCTTCCACCTCACCCAGGCGGTAGAAGTCATTCGATGATTATCCCCCCTTAAAAAAAAGATGTCCACTGCTGACATGGTCTCCCCTAATGGTTTCTAGATTTACTGGCGATCTCCATCCAGCGGCTTCCCTACAGTTTCACTCTTAGATATGTTTTCGTAAACAAATCGAAGCTTTTAATCTAATCTCCAAAAATGTCTAATATCCACTTTAATGTGTACCAGCTAATCTATTCCTAAATAACAACATATCAGCATCATGGCCATAATCAGACGGAACTTTCACAAACATTGGTTATTGAATAAAATTATCACCTCAATGCGCGCCGATTTAATCAATGCAATTACAATGACATAAGGGCCGTTACACACAGACGGCGCGGCGCCGCTCATTACCATTTCAAACCGCGCGTATCATTACCGCACCGGCCTTATGCGATCTTTGCATAACCATCCCGTCTTGTCGGATAGTTTACGCTGCGAACGTTTGCGGGGAATTCAATTTTGTAAGCTAAACGCCCTCAGGGCGATGGGGTGTGAACTCCGCTTAAGGTTCAGGCTAGGTGTTTTCATAGAACATTTTCTTGTTATCGTCTTTTTTGTTCTTTTTTTGTACCTTGTTTGAGAAAAATGGATCGGGTTTTGTTTAAGGAGGTGAGAGTATGGATTTTCATTTATGGAATTTAATACAGGGTTCTTCTTACTTACAGCTAGAAAGAGGTTGTAAATTGAAAAGCAGGTTTTTTGAATGTAAATGTCTATCAATATGCAATACAATTTTTGTTATGCATAACTTTGTCAGGTATATCAAACTCGTTGAAAAGTTGCGAGTTTCCTAAACATATTCAACATTTTTAACTCGCTGCCGAAATCTGTTCAAAAGTTATACGAGTTTGAAAATTGTTGAATATTTTATGCACAATCCAACATCCCCTACTAACTCATATCACAGTACCTCATGGACTATTTGAAGACGATATTTAAAGGTTCGTTTAATATCTCAAAAGTGTATGAAACAGTTTTATTACGTAGCAATAAGGGATATATTTGCAGTACCTGTCAAAGGCGTGCTTATTTGTAGTATACATATGTATATATACCAAACGTAGTATGCTGATGCAAGATAGGTAGGTAATCGTATCGTAGACGTCCAAGCTTAGACCGCAAGGCTAGACCATACACATAGACTAAATAATAAGTATCTAATGTACATGTGAAAACAGTACAGCAAAATCTCTCTCTTAGATTATAATATGAACAAGAGTCAAAGTCAAAGTCAAAGCATTTATTTTAATTAATCCTTTATTACGCACTTTTGAAACGTCAAAAATGGAATTGTCCGTCCGTCTGTCTGTTAGCTAAGCTAGGCGCTCGTTCCAAAGTGTAGTTTCATATGGAGAAGAATGAGCAAGAAACTCCAACAGTACTCTTTAGAAAAATTGTTTTTACAAACACATTGATACGTTATCTGATCTTCTATCAACACGGAATATACAAGGGGTATGTAATTAAAATCCTATAAAACATAGATTACACAGTTAGGTACGTTACTACGTTCAAAAATTGTACTAAAAATCTCCTCACAGCGTATTAAAATGAAAAACTGAGTATGAAAACGAGTGATGAGACTATAAAAAATTCACTACAAGTCCAAATGTACGAATATTTAAAGTTTATTAAATAATACGACCAAATTCAAATGTCATTACCATTACCAATATACAATGGTGCATACCATCACGCGTATCGTTCGGTCGCGCGATGTTAAATCGCTCGTGTGTGACCACGCATAATGAGCTGTCGGCACGTGTGTGCGCGCCCTTATGCAGGATTATGAATTATTATTTAAATTATTTTGTGTTCGAGAGAGAGGAAGGAAGTTTAAATTTCTACCTGGATTTTAGACCTTATTGCGGAAGTGATGAAGTTTAATTTAAATGATTTTATTGGTTTTATTTCGAGTCTGAATGAATTTGGTCTGCTCAATTTTGTTTGCAGTTTATTGACCTCATTTTTCCTTTATTTATATACTAGCTTTTACCCGCGGCTTCGCTCGAGTCACAAAAAGAAAAAAAGTAGCCTATGTGATATATACCAATACACACAGCACTATCTATACCAATACTTTTGTTTTCCCTCGGGAATTTTTATTTTTCCGGGATAAAAAGTACCCTATTATTTAATTCGGACTTCATACTTTACGTCTGCAAAATTCAAAGCAATCGGTTTAGTAGTTACTGCGTGAAAGCGGAACAAACAAACAAACAAACACACTTTCCGATTTATAATATTAGTAAGGATTTTGATACCAAAATTCCGTGGTCAGAATATATTAACCTCGGTTCGTACATACTGAGCACATACAATTTTCTTTAAATCCAGTTGAATATTATTTTCTAAAGCTGTTTTTTTAATTTATATTAATCATGTCCATATTATTGATAATTTACACCCAACCTATTAGCTTTTTTTAATAAAAACAAAAACAAAATAACTACATTCTCCAATTCAATATCGCACTATGCAATATACGTTTGATATTAGAGTGTACTGCAATAGTTGGGTCCTCGCAGGAGTCCAGTTCGAATGCAATGCATACCACAGCCAGACGACCAGGAATTCAATAAAGAAAGGATTATAGACGAACGAAGGAATAAACCGATCCATGTTTTGTTTTTCTTCAATAATAATACTTATGTATATGTACAGAAATATTGTTTTGGTGTAAATTAATGAAAGTAAATTCACTTCAAAAATGCGATGTAAATTAACATTTATTGTTTCCCATGGGAGACAGGTGATGATGAATGTAATCATTTGGTGTGATAGAAATTACAGTTTGAGAGGCTCGGGTTTATTGGAGAATGGTTTCGTCTGGTCTGTGGGCACTTAGTTTGCTTTTACGAGACCCAGAGGAAGAGTAGAGGTAGATCTGAGTTTTTTTTTTTGTTTTTGCCCCCACACTAGGATTTTCTCCTGTTTCGTGGTTGCGTTTACAAACATACAAGCTCACATACACATTACACCCAGACCCGGAACAACAATCTGTGGATAACACAAAAAGTTGTTCCGTGCGGGTATCAAACCCGCGACACGTGGCGCGGTAGTCAGTTGCCCAACCACCGCGCCAACCTTGCAGTCTTTCAATTTATTTAATTTATTTGCAGGATAAGTATACATAGTTCTTAATTAATAGAATGCACTATTATATAAATATTACACCGATAAACACGTCACAAACAAAAAGTCACTTTAGCACACATACACACACAAAAACAAAACAATCCCGACTAAAAACAGTCAATCCATTTTGAATGACATACAAACACACCCCCTATATGAGGGCACCCTAACACAATATATCTCAATCACTATGTACTATAATCTCACCTGTAACGCTTTATAAAACCTCGCATCCGTATTCCGGGAGTGCATTCGAAAGTCCCAGACGATTTACGCGGTACACATTGAACGATAGCCCCTATTAACGGCATCCATCTCCCGCCGCCTGAATTATTTATCGACAAAGATGCATCTTGGTGCAGCTATCGAGTCGTGATCTTGAATAGAATAGGGCTGTTTTTCATTTTGAATGTCGAATTAGGATGTTAGTTTTTTCGTGAATTATATTTTTTGTGAAGATTATTTCTAATTTATGAATAAAGTCATTTTATATGTTTTATATGTATTTTATATGTGCTTCTTCATTTAGTAGTTGCCATCTTTGACTATGAATCCATTTTTTTTTTATTTTAACTATTATCCATTCAGGTTGTAATTGTCAATTGAAGTGGTTTATTATTATAAATAAGTTAAGTATAAATAAACATATACAACCTAAAATACAAAAAACTAAAATATTTACACCTTAAAACAATAAATATCTGAAAATGTTATGTGAAAAATTAAATGAGTATTACATTGTATCATTAATTGTCCTAATGTGCATCTCGGCCTATTCCTTCGGGTATAAAAGGCGTGATGTTCTGTTATGTCATATAAGGATTTATTGTAGTTTGTAGCCGATATTTCAAGGAAGGTTATAGAATATTGCATTAACGGTGTAACCTTTAAACACGCGGTTGTTTCCTTACAAAATGTAGGTCAGAGAGTGCGCTCAGTTCCCGCGGGACCACGGGAAGTTCACGCATTCAGAAGCAAGGTACTATTATATTAGAGAAGTTTTATGAATATTTGAATTATGTAATGTAAATTTTGTTTTTCAAATGTGAAAACCCTTTTATTGCCTTGTGTTTAGACGAAGATAGTTTTAACTATTAATCTTCTAAGTCTAAGTCGTGGTGGCCCGGAGGATCAAAACGCACGCTTCTCATGCATGAGGGTGCGGTTGTGAAACCTACCAACCGCAAGTACCAATGTGACTTTTTCCGAGTTATTTTTACTTTCTAAGGTTATCTAGACACCACTGACAAACGGTGAAGGAAAACATCGTGAGGAAACCTGGGCTTATAATTTGTAATTATAAGTTTGTAATCGCCAACCCGCATTGAGCAAGCGTGGTGATTAATGCTCAAACCTTCTCCGTGTGAGAAGAGGCTTGGCTCAGCAGTGGGTATTTATAGGCTGTTGATGAATCTTCTAAAGAAATTAAATCTTATGTACACAAAAATGCCCAATTATTATTGGTCTGACACAAATAACAATTTAATTTTTTTGTCGCACTCGAACAGTTTGCAATTTTACCCATGGACATTAAAGGCTACTTAGGCAACCGCAACATAAAATATCCAACCATAAATACATTCAGTCAGTTGCTTGTCCACTCGAAACTAAATAAAGCTATTTGCGGTTAATTCTAAGGGAACGCCGATCCTTTTTATTAACCATGAATTGGTTCCTAAATGGAGCTGAAACAAGAACCCTAGTTAGCACCCCATTGCGTGCCCTAACCACTCGCAATAAGAAGGTTCCCTAATTGAATAACACAACGTGGTCTGCCGATATTTAGTGCTGGATTGTGAGTGAGGGAGGAGTTGGAGAAACCATTTTAGTAGTGCTAAAACTGTTTCCTTGTTTTTCATCTGATGAAGCGTAGCTATTGCACAAAAGGTGCTCCCTCAACGGGAGCATTCACGTGTATTGTAACATTTTAGATTCAACTTTGACCATTACATTACAATTATAACTTCTTGACTAACGTGCATTTGTGTGTAATGTAACTTATTGATTCGACTTTGAGCATTTCATAGCAAGATTTCCGACGAAGCGGGCGGACGGGGGGCGGGGATATTGTATCATTATAAGGTGCGCATTGTAATGCTCGGTTCTCCTCCTTCACTGATGTAATGCTCAGATCTGTAACGTTACATTACACACGAATGCTTACGGGCACCTTTAGACTAACATTTTTGTAGTCGTAATAAAAAAGTACATATTGTGTTTGCGGACAGAAACTAAGACGGCATTGGTGAGCGCTTCCTATTACTCGGTCAACGCTTTTTAACTACATTTTGTTAGTATCAACTAAGCTTATTGATCACCTGATAGTAAATATAGCTTTAGGACTCCTGCAAGTTTGCAATACCAAAGGTATCCCGATATTGGGTGTATTCAAGGCCCGAGTGAATAGGTTTGCTTATGGGACGACGTGCTTCATCGTAGACCGCATCATCACTTACCACCAGGCGAGTTAGTGGTCAAACGTCGGCCCATCAAATATATATTATTATATTTTTTACTGTTTATTTGCATTATTGTTTTTAGAGGTAAATACTTCCCAAAATGCTCATCCTATACACATTAAACTCTCAAATATATTTATAATTCACTTTAATGTCTACATTATTAATTGCTGCAATCAATCCACCCTTATATCTAGCACCCTAACAGACGCCGCTCACTCTAAAAACAATATCTGTTAAGTATTCATGACAAATTGTTACCTAACGAAGAGAAATAACTATGTTTATTCTGTGTCTTTTGCTGTGGGGGACTTTGAGGTTTGGTGCCAGTACAAGCGATTTTTAAAAAACCTTATCCCTGTTTTGCTGATGTTGATACGAGTGGCGTACATATTTATGTATAGTCAGCAAAAGTGTACATTTTTGTCTAGTCGTATATAAAAATGAGTTTGCGAATTATGTATATTATTTATTGATGGCCAAATTTTGCTACCTTTTTGCACTGACCACTACCAGTCAAACAATTTTGCTCAATCTATAGGATTAAAACCAGCCTTGCTTTAAGCACTTTTTTATAATTTGTTTGGTCGAATGACTGATAATGTAGGTTCTGCAGCTGTAGCCAAATGCCATTTAGCGCTTGTCTACTTGTAGAATAGAAAACCAAATTATACGGAGTTGACGTAAATTTTGCCACTTGTCAGAATCATCCTTTACATTTTGATTTCAACTCTCTCTGTAGACAAGCGCTAAATGGCATTTGGCTACAGCTGCTGATTCTATACAAAAACAAATGCAAAACGAAGTTCATCATTTCCTAACCGTTTTAATTGAAGCGAACGCTCATTTCTTCATTACCCGCTGCGATTGCGACCACACCCAAACCTACAGTGGGGTTCGTAACAGCATAACACCATTTAGATTGATAGCTGACGCAATTGGTGACTGACTCGGATTTATTGAAACTGATAAAAGTACATTGCAGTTGTCTGATAATGTGCGCGTGATTCCCCATCGTTTAGTATCAACTGCCTGGAGGTAATTTGTGGAGGAATGTAGGGGAACCAGGGAATGTTTCGGGTTAGGTGTCAAGTTTGTGGAAATATTATGATTATTATAGTTATAGGGAGGTGTTTATAGCCAAATGCAAATTAGGGAACATTTTTTTTTCAGTTCTTAATTTTCTTTCTTTTCTTTATTTGCTTAGTTTCAATATTTTTGATATCTTTTATTTTAACTCTGGCATTAAACGAAGATTTTCCACCAATTGTAAAACTCACAAAACACTAAAATAAACAAAGGTTTTATACATAAACCAAAGTATGTTAGAGCATTAAATCCGTCATGCTATATTTTATGTATAAAAAGTGTAAAATGATGCCATAGGCATTCAGTCCGCCATTGTATACTTTACAAAAAGTATAAAAATAAATGAAAGATAAACGAAACCACAGCTTCTCCCCAACTCATCTTATTTCTTAATCTTCTACCAAATTGCCAATAAAAAGTCCACGACCAATACATCAGTCCTCGACTCCTGCGCCACAAAATCGATCAATCTAATATCCTAATGCACATATAACCGTCGTTCACCCTTACCTAAAGACTGCAGGACAATTTCTTAATCGTCGAGGTACAGACAAATCACCGGCAACGCTGCACTGAGTTGCGGTTCCAATCCCGAGGGAGACACGGCCCTACACTGCAATTGTAGTGGTGTAAGAGATAGGAGATGAGCGGTTGGCTAAAGAATTGAGTATCATGTTTTATTTATACTTTTGTCGAATATAAGTGTACAATGTGCCATTTTTTGATGGAAAATATCCTCAAATGACTCCTCCCGTCCTGGGTGAGGCGATAGAGAATGTCAAACTAAAAGCCACCTTGCTCCTAGACTTGCTTAATGAACATCACTAAGTTAAAGCTATTAACGCATATGTAATGTATGCGTTAACCAGGAGTGGTTGGTAATGAAACAACCTCATAATTTAAATTCTTCGCTATAACTAATAACGACAAAATACACCATCATTTATCACATAATCGCTCACCTCTTCTAGCTTCCACCACAAGCATTAGGGGACGACTGCAAATTGCGGTAAAATGGGTTGTAACCCTCCCACTGCACCGACTTTGACGGATGTACGGACGCTTGCGCACCTAATAAACTAATGTAATACGACTGTTTATTTACTGACGGGACATGAGCTCTGAGTTATCAGCTGCGACTGTGACGGGCAATGCGATTTTAGGGAGAACGTTTGCGTGTATTGGCGTTTTTGGCTGTTGGTTTTTGTATGTGTCTGAACTTAACGCCTTGGTGTTTCAAGTGTTCATGGGCGGCGCCGATTGCTTACCATCAGGTGATCCGTCTGATGTATGCCATAAAAAAAAAGTTAAATCAAGTGTCTATGTGTGTAATCAGCTAATTAAATACTGTTAATATAACACAGATCTTGTACTTTGTTTTTGTTATTGAATTGGTTTTTTATGAGATAAGCCGTTAAACGAGCAGACGGATCACCTGATGGTAATCAATCGGCGGCACTATGAAGTTGTGTGCAGGTGGTTGCTGTTTATGCTTCAACTTATTGGAAAAATCGGTGTTTAGTCTCTAAAGTTTGACCTTTAGAGATAAACGTTATTAGAGGCTATATAGGTTTAGACCTATGCATTTGAGTGATAGGACTTTAAAAAACTCTGTCATTGACTATATTGTTTCAAAATCTTAATGCTAAAGTATTATTTCTAAGGAATGTCTTTTCTTGCAACTATTAAATTACTTTAATTTTCACTCAATATTACCCTAATGATAAAAGACAATCACTTCTCCATTTCTCTCCAGAAACATGTTTCAAAACGGGGTGAGAATCAGATGCCCTTAGCAATGTATGGATGGTTCCCGTAATTATGGCAAACGTTGATGTATGGTGCGTGTACCAGCGAGTGAGGGCTGTGATAGATGATCTTACTACGTGCATTCATCATGTGTGTGTAAATAAATAATTTCAATTTAGTTCTGGATTTGAGTTTCTCTAGTGTAAGATGTTTTACTAGTTGTTAGATGTAGTTTGTGTAGGTAACACACCATTTTGTTTTCAAATAAAAATATATTTTTGGTTATAACTATGGAACCAAGTATAGGATGCTAATTCGTTGTCAGTTCGAGCAAAACCTGATTGTGAATTTAAGCTGAAATCAAATAAGTAATGTTATTATGCAGCTCTTAATCTTCAATGGCCCGGAGGTTTAAGATGTCCGCTTCTCATGCATGAGATTGCGGGTTCGAAACCTACCAACGGTAAACATACAAATGTGACTGTTTCTTTGATTCATGCTCAAACCTTCTTCATGTGAGAAGAGGCTTTGCTCAGCAGTGGGCATTTATAGGCTGTTGTGGACGATGAATTTCCAAACCGAATGAGGAACTCTTGCGCTAACAAGAGTTAAACAGAGCAACAAAACATTTCATAAAAACAAAGGAGTATTTTTATTGTACATATTTTTATTTGCACAGGACATCAATACACTTATATTTATAAACCAACTTGTATATCAAAAAAATTACGAAAAAATAACATTCTTACACCATAAAACTTAACTTCGAACCCCCAACAAAGTACCATACCGCTTGCCCCATGAAATATAGTCCAATATAGGTGTTGCCTACCTTTAAAACGGCTGATGGGTAAAATCGTTCACTCCTGATATATGACGGGAAATGCCGAAAAAATGCGATGTTGGTACACTTCTGTATAAGATAGATGTTGCTATGAAAGAGGGGGAAACAAAGATCGTTTAAGTGTATTTTGCTGTGATTGGTTTTGGAGATTTTATAGATGTTCTATTTTGCGGTTTATCGTTATAACTTCTTGAAGATCTGTGCTTCGAAAAACTAGGTGTTAGTGGCATGTTTCGTCTTATGCACTCAATTTCAGTTTTTCTTAGTCACAAATCATAAAAGCAATACATAAAAGATTAAAAATGTGACTTAACTATTTCTAATATTTCAAAGTTTCTTTTACAAACTACTATGGAGACTATAATAGAAACAATTTTAGAGAATTTAGTTTCTTAACTCGATATGATAAAGTCAACAAAACAACGAATAAATAAACCAGGACCCCTCCACTTACACAAGAAAAGTGACAACACTCAAGTTATTTTACCGAAACAAGTTGTCAAAGAAGCAGGACCAGGTGACGCTGAACATAACGATAATCACGATATGTTCTTTGAGGAAAGAGGCTCGATAGAGGATGCAGGTGCGTTAAGGAATGATGACGTCATTTATTTAGATGACGTAGTGCGTAATGATGTGGGGACGAAGTGGTTTGAAGAAGCATGTGTAGTTGTGGATATTGTTTTGCTGTTGGAGTTGGACGCTGATTTTTTAAAAGATATTGTTTATGCTTCAGAAGAAACTTCAAAGCACAATGTTTTACAACCAATGTAAAAGTAATAATTTTGTGGAACCACATAGTGAAAGAAATACGAATCATTTAGAATGCTTGTAATTAAACTAATTAAAGGAGGTTCATCCTTTAATAGGGCTGACATTTTCCTCTAAGGAAAAAAGCCCTTTTTATTAAATAAGGATTAAAAAAGGAGGTTCTATCAATAATGCTGTTAATCCTTGTTACAAGTCGCGGAGAACCTAACGGGTAACCGGGGCACCGGATCGACGTGCAGGAGAAGGAACGGGGTGGTTTTTAGTCAGTAAGAGTCTGACACTCCCTCCCGCTTCACCCAGACGGGAGCAAACATTCGATGATTATCCCCCCTTAAAAAAATAATATATGGATACTCATCATATTATATGGATACTCATTACCTACATGATACAAATCACCACCTCCCACATCAAGCAAAAAATCCAAACGCAATTTTAACGCAACAAAAACCATCT
This sequence comes from Spodoptera littoralis, assembly GCA_902850265.1. NCBI lineage: Eukaryota > Metazoa > Arthropoda > Insecta > Lepidoptera > Noctuidae > Spodoptera > Spodoptera littoralis. Next base: position 10,876,558 of record LR824545.2, read on the forward strand.
TCCACACAAACCACGGTCGGAACAATAATATCAGGAATTCAGAAGTCAGAGATTGTAGCAGGCGGTTCGTTCCCCACGTGCTGCCTCAACAAATCGCATTTACGTCACCCACTATCAAGGTGATTCCTCTGGAAACGTTAGAACGTTAGTGCAGAAAATTTTGTTACCAACCAAATCCTGATTTCGTACGTGGAACTTTGTTTTATATTATAGGTTTTGTTTCGTGATTCTTGTTGTTTTTGTAAAATGGATATTCCTGTGATGGTTGAGATTATTTAATTTGGAAATATACAACAATCAGAAGTTTGCGATATAGGTACCTATACATTCTTCACGAAATTCCGTCGCTATTGATTTTATAGACTAACGCAAAGATTTGCAAAATCTCCTTTTTCTAGACAGGAAAGCAAATCAGAAAACTTCATAACTCTTTTACTTCTAACCTTGAACTCAACGCTGTTGCCAATAAATAAGTGACCAAATAACTACCATAAATACCTTCTCACAAAAAAACCATAACTGAGTAAAATTGTTTTCTCATACACCCATTAAATTCTCAACACCACATAAAATAACCAGCGAGGAAAACACACGAAACCACATAAAAATATTATTATTTCTCTTCACATAATTCCACTTTGTTCTATCAAGTTGCTTTCAAAACCAATAACCACACGAAAAAGGCTAAAAGCCACCGTATTGAATCAGGACTGGAGCCTTCAAAGGGGGTTTATCTTCCGGAAGGCGTGACGTCACAAGCATGCTTTCAAATTGCAATAAAGCTGCAATCACATGTGCTTCAAAGCCAAAGTGTGTTTTTACAAGGCGACAGCGGGGACTGTAATGTGAGAATAATGGAGATGGTATTGGTGGAATGTAATTATTAAGTTCTGCTTAAAATCTTTTATTGGCTTCTAAAACAACTGCTGAATCGATCCTTTACGAATCTAAATAGTTATTTGCGTTTGATTCATCAGCACACAACACGTTCTATCGGTCACGTGTGGACGTTCACTGCTAAACATAGGCCTTATCCCATGACTTTCAGATCGCTTGATTACCTACAGGCGCAGTAAAATGGCATTTAAGAAATAACTAGCGAAAAGAGGGTGTTACACTCCATTTGTGTTTTTGTATGCCCCTTAAAATATCTAAACGAAATAAAGTCGTGACAAAATGATACTTCAGAAAATTATTATTTAATCACGACCCATTCTAATTTCATTACACGCACGAGATACAATGCTATGTTTTCTGCTTTCTGTAGCAGCTGCATCAGTTCAACCACATTGTAAGAACAAAACTTCTACCAAAGAGATTTAAGGAATATTATGAGTTTATGACTAACTTACTCAACAATTCTCAACTTCATAATACTAAATTATGAACTGGGTCATAGAACTGCCGCATCCAAGTTAGGTTTAAAGAGTCGGGATCTTTTGGTATGGAAATTCAGCGAAGATGCATGAAAGGTGCATGCTGCATAGCGGATTGGATGTAAAATTTTGATTCAGCCACCCTTTGTGCTTTAGAGTGGTAGTGGCAGACTTTGTAGATTTATTACTGTCCTCCCCCATTGAAAGGGTTTAATTGAATTTTTTAACGGCTTTGGAAGGTGTTTTGGAAAAAACTGTTGGTGTTGGTTCTGGAGTTAGTCGTAAGTTCAGTTAAGTGCGAACAATTATTTTCGGTTTAACATTCTAATTCAGAAAGAAGTATTGTGTTTTGTAGTAATTTTTAGCCCAATTAGCATTATTTTCCCTTCCCCAATCTCCCTAATTTTTGAATCCCCAACAATCCTCACTCACTTCGTAACGCACTTGTAATGCCTCTGATGTTCCAGGTGTCCTTGGCTGACGCTGATTGCTTACCATCAGGTGATCCGTCTGCTCGTTTACCAGCTTATGCCATAAAAAATTCACAACAGTCTTGTTAGTCAAGTAGTTGCTAGCCTGAGTGCCATGTCTCTTGCACAGTAGTTTTATGTTCGTCACATCCATTCAGTCGCACTTGCGACCACTCGGCCAATGAGGCAGTCGGGCAAGGGGTCTCGGGTTCGATTCCCGGGTCGGGCAAAGTATTTTTATAAATCTCAGTAGTAGCACGGAGTCTGGAAAAATGTGCCCGGTATATGGCAATAGGCTCACCCCCTATTACATGGGACTCATAACATAATTAGTGAAAAGTGGGTGTTACATTGTACAGTGGCATTAAGTGCCGAAATGTGCACCTATGCCTACCTCTTCGGGGATAAAAAGGCGTGATGTTATGTTATGTTACATCCATTCACACTTACCTATCCCTTCAGGAAATAAATGAAGTATCGTATTACAATATTTATTGCTCATTTTTCTTAGCAACAAATATCTAAACTTTAACCTCCTTCCCAACAAAGACCAACATATTTAAATTAACCAATCAAACAGACATTAGTCACAATTAAACTTCAAACTACAGCAGGTGGGTAGCAATGCCTCACTGAGGGGTAAGCGTAGCTGCAAATTTTCAAATCCTCGGGGCCCTATTACTCGGCCCTTTGGCAATTTCGATTTAAACTCCGCGCAAGCTAATAATTCCACAAGTTTGGATATGTTTGTTACAGTCAACATTTCGACGTGATTTCTAACTCTTGATTAATTTAAACTCCTTATGTTTATTGTAGGTTAAGTTGTTACCGTTTACTTCTGTTTTATTATTTAATCTTGCTCGGATTTTGAGATTCTGTGTTGGTATTTAAGGTGTTTGGTTTGCGTTGATATTAATGTTACCGTTGGTGGAAGTAACGTTTTAGAATTTAGTTCTATAATATTTTGGGTTACTGTTTAAATTATTTCAGTTATATGAAGTTTTGTTAAAGCTCAATTAATTATAATAAAATCGCTCTCGATAATTGCATATGACTTAGGAACGTTTTAAAAATAGACAAAGTAGAAAGGTTTGTTTTTATTATATCTATCGTGAGACATACTAAAATAACTAAAAATTGGGGGATACTCATGTGAAAATACTGAGAAAAGCTCTACTAGTTTCGAACCACAAAGGCGTGAGTAACCCGCGATTTTTAGTTAAAATCAGGTTTATTTACTACTAGCTACTTCCGCGCAGTTTCACACGCTCTGCTCAGCTCCTATTGGTCGTAGCGTGATGTTTTATAGCCTATAGCCATCCTCGATAAATGCGCTATCCAACACAAAAAGAATTATTCAAATCAGACTTGTAGTTACGGAGATTAGCGCGTTCAAACAAACAAACAAAAAACAAACTCTAAATTGGCCATAACGTATGAAATTAGCGACAAAACAAATATTTGTCCATTTTCAAAGCACATTTGAGATCTATTTGCAATAATTTGATACGCAGCATATGCGCTCGAAAAACAAAGGAAGATATGAAATAACATCGTTAGTGTTGTGCCCGGTACTACACCGGGATTCGCATGGAAATTGGGATTATAATTTATTTTCGTCATATTTTATACAGACGTGTTAATATCCGTTATTATTATGAGGAATAGTTTTTAGAAATATCAACACTTTAAATGTATTAAACATTTATTTCCAATGAAAGAAACAAATCCTTAATGTAATTAAAATATTAATTAATATTATTTATCCAAAGGAGTACCACAAAAAAATACATTTAAAATACACAAAAGTAACAAAATAAGGGTCTCTGCGACAATAATGACGTAATAGCATTGGCATTTCATAGGCTTAACAATGGCTTAAAAATAGAATACAATTTGTGAATAATGGAAAAAGAAAATACAATAAAAATCCACACTATACATACATTAAAATGAAAATATGTAATAGCACAGTTCTAAAGAATTTTGTAACTTTTTACCTTGTTCTTATAAAATAAATAATGATGTTTGTTTTTTGCGGTAGAAAAATACATACAACAATGTCCATAGTCCGCGATAATCCTGGCAGCAACATGGGTTGCGTTGAAGGGTTCTTAGTCCTATTTGGAATTTAATACTGTCCAACAATTTTATATACTTTTTCCATATATTTCTAACAAAACACAATTGAAAACTACCTTCAAGCCATTAGTGCAAAAAAGCTTATCCTTTACCTACCGATATTTTAGTTGTAATAATAAATTCCATATTTTTGAAAATCCCTTTCCCGGCTTATAGGTAACAACACTAGTGACTGGTGCAGTTTCCCACGGGCTTCAAACATGGCCGCCCTTATTGAAAGCAAACACCATTAAACAGCGGCTAGAAGCGGTATTCTTTAGATCGTGGTTTTTTTTGTAAGAGGTCGCTAAGTTCGCGAAGTTGTCTTAAGAAACTTCCTGGAAAAATCTGCAGTTTATTTAATAATTTCTTTATGTTGTAGTAAAGCTATATAATCAGATTCTTTCTGGACTTCATGTTAATATTGACGTGTACAATGTTAAGACGTTTACGGTAAAGAAAAAAAATAACCTGACAGTGAAGAGGTGATTATAAAAAAGGATTTTAATCTTTACAATTATCTAAAGCTAAAGCTATTTAACGCTCGAATACCGAAATGCTACTAAATTTTAATTTGCACTTAAATATCGTGCCATCTCTGTCATTATACAAAGAATTTGTAGTGACAGAACTATAGTTAAGCGTGACTTAATATAGAGTAATCTTTCAGTATTCGGGCTTAAGGATATTGTATCTAAAGCAACTTAATCTGAAATGATTATAGTGCATTCAGTAAAAAACAATGTAGGTAGCAGATTTATGAGCAAAACGAATATTTTGGCAAATGACACTTTTTTACATTGTTTGCAAAGGATGAATATGTCCCAACATAATTTTAGACTGGTCTTTGGATACGCAAAGTTACTAGGAAGATATTTCGAAAATATTAGGGTATGTTCCGTATATTTAGTGGCCTCAGACAGGGTAAGAGTGTGTTGATTTTCCAAGACGTATGTGGGAACGTGATTTTTTAAGGAAACTCTTGTTTTTTCGCTTATATTCGTTGGAAGTTTTGGTAATTTTTTTGTGCAAAGTTGGTGTGAGACACAGCTCTGCTACCTACATTACAAAATAAAAAGGAAACTTAAACTAAACAACACGGATGGGGCCCAATAGCGCTGATGCCGATACGGAGCCACGGAGGACTTAAAAGGTTGGCGGGGCTCCGGCTCGAAGGGCAGGAGAAAGAACGGGGTGGTTTTTAGTCAGTAAGAGTCTCCCCTGAAGAAGTCACTCGATTGATTTTCCCTCCTTAAAAAAAACTAAACAACTACTTGTTTCTTAAAAAATCTTAAGATTTCGCAAAACGAAGCCAAAGGCTTAACATCCAAGTCGGGAAACACTATTTTTTTCTATTTTCTATTTCGAAATATCCATTAATGAATAAAAAATCCAATTCAGCCGATACTTAATAGTTTCAGTCATATTTTTTTGGGGTGTGAACCAAAATTCGACCCCTATTAATTGGGTAATGGATCGGAATGAGCCCTCCCCCCTAATATGATTTTGTCCCCTCCTGTAGACAGTTTGGTAGCGTAACGTTACGACTGAAATAAACTGGTAAAGTGCGAGTCGTAAGTGAAAATATCGTAAATTTGTGAGTGAAAACATCTTGAGTAGTGATAGTACTCTTATCAGTTTGATGGTTCAAGACTTGGTAAAATGTAGGTCCGAGTGTAACAAAGTTTGTCAAATTGGGATACGTCATGAATTCAGAAATTGTTCTTGCTATGATTAATCATATCAGTTTAAATCCCTTTACTCAATTTCTCAAAGAAGAAGACACATAGAGTATTAATACATTAAATGTCATGGGGGTCATGTTACCGGAGGATTTGCCTTTAACAGTCTTCTATTGGCACTTTGGCAGTCAAAACCTTTTTTTTAAGGAGGGAACATCATCGAATGACTGCTCCCGCCTGGGTGAGACGGAAGGGAGTGTCAGACTCTTACTGACTAAAAACCACCCCATTCCTTCTTCTGCATGTCGAGCCGGAGTCCCGGTTACCCGTTAGGTTCTCTGCGACAGTCAAAACCTTAAGGTTTAAATTAATTTCAGTACTATGAAATTTTCCCTAATACTGCGCTAACCAACAGACCATGGCAATATCTTGTCCGGTAAAAGAATCCTCGCGATCAACAGTCCCAACAACTTAGTCCTGCCTAAATAGTGCGTAATACAAGCCTATTACCAGAATCACATCATTAATATAGAGCAGGCGTCGCCCATTGTCCTTGTCCCAAAAGGGCCGTTGAAAAAACGCGCGCATTATCAAATATGTAGGCAGTAGCGGTCTTACTAATGAGCGTCCGGGGCGACATTAACTATGTTGCAGTGACGTCACTCATGTCTCCTTCTTTTATTTATTTCTTTTTATTTTTTAGCTGAGGGATCAATGAACTTATTTATTGTAGCCAAATACACCTATTATTAACCCATATTTTTTACTGGGATTTAGCTGCGCGACGTCGCACGAGGCTTGATATGTTTGTGAACCCCCGCTTGGCTCGAAAGTAATCGAGTATTTAATAGTTAATAGAATAGATAGATATATATTTTTTTTAAACGTTGCCCCAAACTAGGTATTTCTTCTGTGTCGTGAGTGCGTTTACAAATATACAAGTTCACATAAACATGACACCCAGACACGGAACAACAATCTGTGGATCACACAAAGAGTTGCTCCGTAAAGGAATCGAACCTGCGTACGTACGCAACCACCGCGGCCACCGTCAATATCTCAATCATATTAGTAGAATAGTTTATATAAATAGGCCTAAACTTGCAGATACGATAATTTGAGAGTTTTGAAGTATACTTAATTGAGATATATTTAAGGTACATTTTAGTTTGGTATTTGCAAGGTGGATAGTTTAATTTAATACTAAGTAGCTAAATAAAGTGCTCAGATTCTATTGAAGAAACCACTTGGCATCTCTTAGTGAGTGTACAAGTGTACTCATTTTGTGGGTTTAAAAGTCTTTAAATATTAACTTAAAACCATATATTATGATGTCACTAAGTGGTTTACGGGTTTATGAGTACGCAAAATGGCGCCATATTAATTTATAATGTGTCTCATCATGTTTCTACTACATTGTTGTTTTTGTAGATAGTTGCTGCAGTCATATCATACCATGCAAATGGGGATGATGACAGGGTATGAAAATCGTCGTAAGTTTGAAATCGTCAAACCGCATAGATCAAGCGTAGTGCTCAAACCTCCGTGTGAGAAGGTTTGCTCAGCAGTGGGCATTTATATGCTGTTGAAGGATAATTATCACGTCGTTCTACATAAACGAGTGAGCTTATATCTCTAAGTCTTTGTATCCAGCCACTACTAGCCAATCTACATCAAATATTTATTAAAGAAACACCAATTTCATATTAACAGACAATTTTTTTTTTTACGAGGGAAACCATCCAGTGCCTTCTCCCGCTTTGGCTTAGCCAAGAGGGAGTGTCAGGCTCCTATTGACTAAAAACCACTCCGTTTCCACTCCTGCTCTTCGATTCGGAGCCCCGGCAACCCGTTGCGTGCCTTACGCGACTCCGTATCGGGCATCAGCCCTACTGGGCCCCATCCATGGTGGATTAATAGACAGCTCAACCGTTGAGTTAGATACCTGTGCATTTTTATTGAAAAGTTTAAAAGTAATTTTAACTTTCGGGGTCGAGTAAAACGAGTATTACCAAATACACGTTCCATCAACAAGTTGTGTCCAGTCCCATGTCTCGTGGGACCAATACGTCAACATGTTTAGTTGTATAATAATAAATGGACATGTTGTATAACCATGTTTTGATGTATGACAGCGTTGGTGTAGAGGAATTTTAATGTGGTGAATTTTTTGAATTGATGATGTCAAAGTTTATTTATTTTATTCATCATGTGAGTGAGGTTACCGGAGGCCCAATTATATTCCAGGTGTCTATGGGCGACATTGCTTGCTTACCATCAGGTGATCCGTCTGCTCTTTTACCGACTTATCCCATAAAAAACCACAATAGGTAAATGTGTTAACTATTTCATTGACTGTTGTATTAGCAGAAAATTAACTAGGGAAAAACTCCAATAAACACAATTTCTTAGCTACAGTTCTATACACCCTCATACGCGGTTACGAAATAAAAGAAAATTGCACGAAACACCACCCCTCCCTTCAAATCATTTCAAAATCCGTTACGCGCTAGTTATTATAAGTAACCCCCATGTTATCGCAACAATATTTCTTAAAGTGTCGCACAACTGGAATATTTAAACACACTCTTTATTTCACTTAGCGCTTCAGAGTTATAGCCCTTAATAATTTCAACATAAACGGGGGTGGAGAGGAAATCTACAATTTTCGCCGTAACATTGTGCGGACGGTGTTATGCAATGCGGCACAATTGTGAATAATGAGAGCTGTCGCGCTCAACATACGTCAGGACACGACGGCTATTCTGTCGTTTTCGCCGACGAATTCGTATAATTACTGCGAATTAAATTTTGGCAGCACTGTCGCTAATGGCTCCGTGGTTCTTGTGATGAAGAGCGAATTGTAAGCTTGGGCTTTGTGACTTTATTGTCGCTAAGCGCTGTGCGTTGTGCTTAATCTATTGGTAGGTTGTGTTGCGAGTGTGTAGGAAAGAGATAATTTTAGTCTTGTACTCTCTATTTAGTATGTTTTGCAATTTTATATGAAAAGAGCACTTTCATATCAGCTGATAGGTCTAAAGTTGGGTGTATTTTTTTAATAATTGAGACAAATCATTTGTTAAACATATTTTTTGTAGTTGAAGTCGGGAATGTGTGGCGTTACATATGATCATTATACATTTATATTTTTCCAATTATGTTACTAAGAAAAAGTAATTAAATTAAAACCTAAAGACATAAAAGCGCATGAATTAATCTACACCAAATTTCCCAGTTCCAAGCTAATTTCATAAAGCTAGGAGCACACACGTTTGACAAATACCCGGAATGTCTCATACCTAGTGTAGGGACACATACCCTGAACCGGCTCGCCCGCTGTTGCTCGTAAAACCGAATTGACAATTTAAATTTAATCTACTTTATGGAGTCGGTGGAGTTACGCCTTACATCCACTATTATACTGTTATACCATTATATTATACTTTTATTTTGATTACGTGGATATTTTTCAGTGTAAGATGGGTACCTACGAAGTGCGGTTTTAAAAGTAATTTGCCGTTCGTGTGTACTTAGTTCGTGTGTACTTAGATGCATTTAGTTTGTAGATATGTTTTTGTTTTTATAGTGGAGTTTTTATTTGTTATCTATATGGATAAGGGGTTTTTATAAATCTAGATTTTTAGGGAATTCATATTGACATAGGTAGAGTGTTATAACACTTGATCTCATTGTTAAGATCACGGATATTTCATCAATTACGGGACACTTTTATTTTTGCAACAAAATGCTTAACTAAATCGAAGTTTACTTTGATATTCATACTTTGATATTCATACTTTGTTACAAATAAATACTAAACTGTCATATTGTAACAAGTCTCGAAACGTTATTACTTACTTTGTTTGTATGGTTTATTAACTCGTTACAAAGTTTGAAGTATACAAGTCTATCAATGGTAATAACAAAGTTAATATAGACAATAGAGAGATTGTTTCAAGATGAATATTACAAACTTTGGTTATTTGTTGGAAATTAATTGTATGTTTTATTTGTTTCAGGTAAATAACATCTTAATGGCTTTGTGAGGGTTTATGTAAGTACATAGGAACCAGTCTGGAAATCAGTGGGGCTTTGTTCAACACAAAGTACCAATAAGACTTTCTCCGAGTTATATGTACTTTCTAAGATCATCTAGACACCACTGACAAACGGTGAAGGAAAATATCGTGAAGAAACGTAGGTATTGAGCAAGCGTGGTGAATAATGCTCAAAGGTTCTTCGTGTGACAAGAGTCTTTGGTCAGCAGTGGCCATTATATAGGCTGTTGATGTGATGATCTTCAACAGTAGATATTAGTATAACATAACATAACATCACGCCTTTTATCCCCGAAGGGATAGGCAGAGGTGTACATTATGCCACTATTCAATGTAACACCCACTTTTCACTATTTATGTTATGAGTCCCATGTAATAGGGGGTGATAAAATATTACGTAAACGAAGTACATAACTGTCTTATTAATATATATTATTAGGAATTTTTCTATGTTAGTTTGTTTTGTTCTTGCTTTTATATGATGATGGTGATTTTGGCTAAAAAAGTGAGATAATAAATATTTTTTTCGCTCGTAAACCGAATCCGCTAATTGTTGATTCATTTGACGTACCTATCACCTTATGTGACGACCTTTTCAGAAGCAATAACTAAAGTTACTAGCCAAAAGTTAATATAAGACCAATATTTCAAAGCAACCTAACATTTCACCCCTAAACCTCATGTTCTATATTTTTATCTACTTTATCATAATGTCTAGATCTACCAAAACATTATTTGCTTGGCATTTCTAGACTATGTCTAGGTTTTGGTCTGAATCTTTGACAAATGTGGCGCCGGCGCTACTCTTGACTCATCGTCTGTATTCGAGAACATTTTGCCAATAAATCACTAAAGATATTACAATAACAAATACTTGTAGTTTATTTTGTTCTAAAGGAGTTTTTGCTGTAGGTACTTATGTGAATTTTTATGTGGTGGCCAATATAGTTAAATATTAAAATAATAAATTCATGCCTGCATGCTATTGTGGCGTAAGATAGTCATGTTTTAATTATAACTGGTAATTTTAAGTGGTAACACTTTTTTTAAGGGCGGAAAATCATCGAATGACTGCTCCCGCCTGGGTGAGGCGGGAGGGAGTGTCGGACTCTTAGTTACTTAAAACCACCCCGTTCCTTTTCCTGCACGTCGAGCCGGAGTCCCGGTAACCCGTTAGGTTCTCCGCGATAAGTGCTAACACTAGTTTTATAAGTTGTTTGTTTACTAATCAAATGGATTTAAGTTGTCCGAAATAAATTGAAATTGAAATTAATTGATTTTATGACCAACCTAATTTTAGTATTTTAACAGCAAATTTTCAAGAAATATGTTTGCTGATTGACACCAAAAAAACGTGACGTCACAATTCACAATTTCGTACAAAATTCATAGAAAACTGTCGTTTTTGACAGTTCGAAAAATGTATTGAATTTGATTTGTTGTCAAGTACCCAATTGGCAGTTATGAAAGGATGTTATGAAAGGTCCAAGCGGTTTTTGCTATGGTTTTTTAAATTAGGTGTGACCACATTAAAGTAGTAATTGTATAAGGAAAAATGGAAAAAATATTCTACTGTCTAATTTATTTTTATTGGCTTTACATTATCCACCTGGATTCCACTACATAATGTGTTTGTAGGTACAGGCTTTTTGTGTGTTGTATTCGACAAACCTATGTTTACTATGTACACACGGCTACACATCGAGCTTTACATAACCAGTATAAACAGAACGTTAAATCTGCGGAAAGATGATGCGACGCGACACCAGGATTAACTGGTTTTGTGTAGATTGATATGTAGCCCTGTGTACAACATAAGTTAAAGTTGTAGAAAAAGGCAACATTAAAACTATATTATCAGTACTTTCTACACAAAACTAAAAAAAACTATAACTTAGCTTTGCAAACGTCCACACAATAAATTCGCGTAATAAACTAAAAATATGAGACAACATTCTATTTGAATAGAAAACGTGATATAAAGGCGAGATCACACAAAACATCTTAGCTATAAAGGACCAGGGAATGGCGCCTGCACATAATGTGGTCTGCACTTTATCGCCCATATTTTAATACAGATTGCTGAACTGTGAACTTAAATGCTATCTTAAGTTGATTACGTAAAGTTGGGTTTCGTATATAGTTTCTTGTGTATATTTTTTCGTGTAGCATTGTAATGTAATGTTTGTTATCTTCGAAATATTTTTTATTTGTCTCGTTTCGGTTTTGGGTAAAGTGTAGTGGGGGTTTTTCGGCTTTTCGGAATACTTTCAGTATTGCCACTGCTTTGTGTCCATGTACATGGCCACTCATATCCTATGGGAATCATATCATAACTGATAAAAGGCGGGTGCTACATTGTATAAAATGTATAATGTTTCTATTCTACCTGCTTCGTTGGCCGAGTGGTCGCAAGTGCGACTAGCGCGCAAGGGGTCTTGGGTTCAATTTCCGGGTCGAGCAAAGTACTACTGGGTATTATATAAATTCTCAGTAGTAGCACAGAGTCAGGAATTATGCCCGGTATATGGCAATAGGCTCACCCCCTATTACATGGGACTAATAACATAAATAGTGAAAAGTGGGTGTTACATTGTACAGTGGCATAATGTACACCTCTGCCTATCCCTCCGGGGATAAAAGGCGTGATGTTATGAATGTTATAAAAAAATATATCATAATAGACTCTTGGTTTAATGTCAATGTCCTCAATCCGTGCATAATAAGCATTTCAATTCATCAGAAAGCCTGACGACTTTTCTCCCTTAAATACAACTTTTGATCAAAGAAGTCTGCAAATAGCTGATAGCATAAAAACGTCACTAGTCATTAGATGACAACAAAGGCATTTTATCTCTTATGACATGACGTTAAAGTTCAACATTAAATAAATTTCTTTTAGTATCAAAATGTCAAAAGTTCAACGGCCCATTGATTGAATTAGTTCTTTGTTTGTACAAATTTTATTGTTCGTTGAAATTTTTATTTGATAAATTTAATATTTTGAAAACGGTTTGTTGTGGTTTGGACTCTTCAAATACCTATTTTACCAAAGGCCGCATCGTCGCTTACCAACAGGCGATGTAGTGGCCAATCGTCGGCCCATTAAACATTAAAAAAATTACCTATGTAAGCATACCAATGGTTCCGACCGGAACCAACATTATAGTAGGAATGGGATGGTTTTTAGTCAGTAAGAGTCTCTCTCTCTCTCTCTCCTCTCTCTCTCTCTCTCTCTCTCTATCTCGTCTCACCCAACGCAGGAGAAGTAATTGGATGATTATCCCCTTTCAAAAATGTAAACATATTTTTTAAAAATGAAATATTATGACTTAACTGAAATCGCGGGTTACTCACGTGAATATAATGAAAAAAGCTCTACTAGAGGTAGTTTCGAACCACAGAGGGGTTCTTCCTCATGAGGAGTGAGTAACCCGATTTTAGTTAATTTATTATGTCTCACGATAGTTATTATAAAAACCTTATGATGACGTTTATACATTCTACAATTATTGTAATTTATTATAGAATAGCCGTATTTGCGATCGCATTGAATAAATATGTAAAATTTCTAATAATAGACCCATTCAAAGTAAACGGATCTCATTCAACAGAACTCTTGGGAAAACGCGAACTAAGGTATTTTCTTATTTATTTTTAGGAAAATTTGCTAAACAATCCCGGCCTACTTACATAAGGATGCCATTAAAAAATCCCATTAGGTTGGCACTGGAGTGGCTCGCGTACATCACCAGCGATCACTTGTGCTGAACATTTTACATGGAATTAGGGATGTTGTGTGCTAGAAGAGACTACTAAGACTTTAGCCAAATAAGTTCTAGCTCGTATACGCTTACGTGTAGTTTTAATTTGGTTTCGGTTGAGAATAACAAGGATCTTCTTTTCGTAATATATTTTTACGTCATATAACCAAAATGACTTGCTAAAACTTTTTTTCATGTTTTTTAATCGAGTACATTTTGCTAATTTGATTGGATTTGGATTGGATTGATGGATTGAATGGTATTGTGTGATAGTTTCACCAGTTTCAGTTTAATATGATTACCTCTTATTTATTAACTCCATTGTCCAAAAGGGGTATGTATACTACACATAAACCACAGCCACCTAGATTGTTACATGTCCATACTTCTTAATCTTCAATCACATTCGGTTTTAACCCTTCATACATAAATTACGCGAAAAAAAACCAAATGAACACTGAATCTGACATTTTTGAAAAAAGAACATAGCAGGCCCAATACAGTTTTAAAATTTTACACTCAATATTTATTTTAAACTTCTTTAAGCTCTTTTGCATATTTTAATTCCGTGTAGCGATCCTGTTTTATAGCATCGGACTTCATTATGCTAATAGGGGGTTCGATTTCATCCTCCCTCGGTCTGTTACTGATCGCTACTGATTTTTGACTTTACCCAGAATTTTGGGGATGACTTACAGGAGTGTCAAATTGGAATTGGTGATTCTGGGGATTGTTACCTTTTGTATTTAGAGTGGGAATTGTCATTGACTTAAGTATAATTTGTAGTATTATATTTGTTTGTCGAGTTAATTTTCGTTGCTCGATTTATTTGGTAAGAGGAAAGGAACTATTTTGGTTTGATTTTATTTTTTATTTATTTTCATTTTACACTTTTTGCACAATGGGTATACAATGGCGGACTTAATGCCTAGTGGCATTCTCTAACAGTCAACCTTAGGGTGTAACACAATAGTAGGGGAGCGAGGGGCTTGTTGTAACAGTTTTCATTAAAACTCATATATCTTTGGATTGATTGATTAAATTTCTACTAAATAAAGATGGGTGGATGCTATAACTCTTCCTCTACCAAATCAAGTAAAAATAATACCATAATTATGGGTCATTATTTTATAATCAATTATTTTCTAGATGAAGTGCGGTGTTACAACTTACCTCGTGCTTGGGGCAAGTTGTAACGTCTACCGGGGCAATTAGTAACGACAAAAAAAAACGACAATAAAACCTTTAATTATTTATTATTTGTTTATTTTTAACATATTTGTCATTTTTTAAAAGTAAATACTATGTAATTCTTATCAAAAATCAACTCAAATACACTTTTTTAGTAATCAACACTTAAAAATTAAGTAATTAACAGTTTTATTTAGTTAAATACTACTTATAATCTTCATAGCACTTTTAAATCACAGTAAGTAATTAAATTATTTATATTTAGGTATGCTACGTAATTATCTCTTCTTAATATCTATCTAAAAAAGTATTTTTCTTATATAAGAATCAACATTTGGTTGGTTTCATTATAATTAAATTCAGTCTTCATCTGAGTTACAATTAATACAAATAAAAGATATAGTGTCTCCTGTAACACATTCTACATGTGCCCACATCTTACAAACGATACACACTACCCAATCTTCTTTATGTGAATCTGTGTGGTTTAAGCTTCACCACATACCAGACAATACCCTCTTCTGATTCAGATTATGAATCTGAACATAAAATCTTTTTTTTAGCTCTGTCCACGCCGGTTTTATTTTTTGTTGATTTACCTTTGCCTTTCCATACAATTTTGGAACCAGTCAGTACCAGCCATGTTATTTTGATGCCAAGAAGGAGGAATGTTTTTAGCATTAAGTTGCACACCGCATTGGTAAGCTAGTTTCTTTACTTCTGTAGGAAGTAGTCCAAAATATATATCAGCGTTGAGTAGGTAGGAAGCGATGTTACCTTCTTCTTCTGCAGTAAATACTTGTCTAGACTTAGCATAACCAACTCTTAATCTTTCATTATTCTTCTTTTTTTACATATCAATATAGAGAGACGTGACATAATCCGAAAGTCTGACTAGCTTTCCAAATACTGCATTTTTTTTCTAAAACTTCAGCTGCTGCTAACTCGTATACTTCTTGGCTTTGTGTTGCCCGCTCTGACTTTATTTTATATACCCTCATTCTAGAAGAAATGAAAAAAAAATGTAGGTATCTACATCATAACTTGGGCTTGTAACACGTTACAACAAGCCCCGGGATTTTGTTACAACTAACCCCATGATATGATTTTTAACATTTATCAAGATAACTATTTAAACAATTTAGCAATTATAAAAACTGTTACACATTATCAGAGATAGATAAATTTGAATGGAAATAAGATATAGAAAATTTGAAATTAGTCGATAATAATAACGCAAACCGAAATTTTACGATAGTACAATTTTATATTACCTGGCAAAAATGAACCACGTGCACACTTCCGCTCATTACGCCTGTCGACGGGACACTGGCTATGGTAATATGATGCGTCGTTGTTTATAGGTCAAATCGAGTCAAAAAAATTCGTTAATAGCGTTTAAGATCCTATCGCAAAGAGCCTGTTACTACTTACCCCTGTTACAACAAGCCCCTCACTCCCCTAGGTGTAACTTTAACATTGTTGTGAGTATTTGAACATAATTTGATATCTTTTTTTTTAATGAAGTGTTGCTCCCCATACTAGGATTATCTCCTATGTCGTGGGTGCGTTTACAAACACACAAGTTCACATACACATGACACCCAGACCCGAAACAACAATTTGTGGATCACACAAAGTGTTCTTCCGTGTGGGAATCGAATCCGCGACACGTTGCACGGCAGCCAGTTGCCCAGCCACCGCACCAACCGTGTAGTCTACATATACACACGCGTAAAAGACACTGCTTTTTAGCCTATTTGCAGAAATAAATTCGCTAGTTGTTATTTCGATGCCTCACATTAATTAGCCCAGACAACCACAACCAAAGTGCTGAATATCTTTTCCCATAATATTATACATTGAATGACAAGCATTATTAATTAATAATGTAATAATACAGTGACTGCCTCATTGGCCGAGTGGTCGCAAGTGCAACTACTGGTCATGTGGTCTCGGGTTCGATTCCCGGGTCGGGCAAAGTATTACTGGGTTTGTAAAAACCTCAGTCAGTAGTAGCACGGAGTCTGGAATTGTGCCCGGTATATGGCAACAGGCTCACCCCCTATTACATGGGACTCATTACATAAATAGTGAAAAGTGGGTGTTACATTGTACAGTTGCATTAAGTGCCGTGATGTACACCTATGCCTACCCCTTCAGGGATAAAAGCGTGATGTTATGTTATGTTATGTGTAATACAGTTTTCGTGTGCGTCGAAATTTCGATATTATTTCGACGATTTTTAAAAAATTACATTCATTGTGGCCATTATTTGAAATTGAAGCAATGCTAACGTTTGGCAGACAAGTAAACTACATATATATTTCAAAATTAAAATCTTTGATGAAAATATTTCAAACAGAACTTATTTGTTTGATATTAAGAGTTTTATATGCTTGCTTTTGTCTTGTGTTATTGAAGTAACACTAATAAATTGTATGGCGTCTAGACAAGGCGCCTTGCGTGTTTACAATGTGTTATTGACTTTGAATCCAACTAAATTATATGCGATTCATATATTCTCCAAGTAATATCCCGCTTGTGTCGTTGACCGAAAGTGTAGGTACTGAAGTTGACGTGAATACAGAACAAAAGCATTTATGTTCATATATTTTACACTTCGCCACTTGTGTGTATTCTTATTTTTAATTGCCTATTATTAGTACAACATTTTTAGATGTCAAATGACGACGCGAGTAACCTATGGAGTTTCTTGCTAGTTCTTCTGCATAGGAATCTACATCTTGAAATGAGCAAATACCTGGCAACGCACCTGTGACTCTTCTGGTGTTGCGGGTGTCCATGGGCGGCGCTGATCGCTTACCATCAGGTGATCCGTATGCTCGTTTGCCTCCTATTCCATAAAAAAAATAACTTTACTATTATTTTTTTTTGACATTGTCATGTCCACATTGTCCATGAGTACCTAGCCCATAAAATTACTAACACAATTGGACAAATCGAAATCTGTGTTTGTAAATTCCATAGGTCAGTTGTCCAAAAAATAAATTCCCAAGTATTTATGGGCAGGCGCTGTTTCTAACACAATTACATATTAAGGTAGGGTTCTATCGAATACAGTAATGGGGAATACTTTCATACGCACGACTCCACATCAAGTTATACACCACCAGTATAAACTGACCCTGAAATGCGGGGAGAGATCGTACCAAGTGAGACCACGATAAATTGGATTAGTGTACCTCGGCTTGTGTTTAACTTCACGGGGCCTAGTTCGGTATTTTCTGTTACAATATACCCCGCAATTTTTTTATACATTCAAATTTATTGCGTATTTACACGCAGTTGTGTGATTTTGTACTGTTTGTCATTTCTAGGTAAAACCGGCGGCTACAACATGTTCAATATTGTGTTGAATTTACTGCGATTATAACTTACACGTTTTTGTTATTTATTTTTGGGCGTGCCACGGGAAATGTGGTATGTGTGGTATTTAGATCACCTACATAGGGTTTGTAATTGCTTGAAGTGGTTTTTTCTGATAGTGTAAAGGTGTGCAGTAGGTTAATTTTGTTTTATTGTTCTGATTATTCATAATAATTATTAGTTTTAACCTGATTTACTTTTAGTTTCAATCGTCTCTAACTGTTCTGACAGTTACTATGTCAATTGTTCGGTGTTGTCTAAACAATTATTTTAAACTTGTTTTTATAATATACTACATCAGCTACTATCGTGATACATACTAAATTAACTAAAAACCACGGATTACTTATATTGAAAAAAGCTCTACTAGTTTCGAGCCACAGAGAGGCTCTTCCCCAGCAGCGTGCGCGGTCGCGGCGATGTCGCGCAGCCAGACAAGCAACAGTAAAGCAGCCTACTAAAGAGTACGTTGCGCGACATCACCGCGACCTTAAACTCGATAAAAAAATACTATTAACACATAACCAACCACTTATTCAGCTGAAAACCCTAAAGCCTTTCCCTATTACCCTCCAAATACCTCTATACCTCCCTCCCTCAAATATCATATGTATTATTATGTACGACACGAACAGACAGCTTTTTTCATCAAACAGGATTAAAATATCTTTTGTCTCTGTCACTCAATCCGAGTCCGAAATCCTTGTTCTTGTCGCACAGTCGTCCTCTCTATTAATAAAGATTTTCTTAGCAGAAGCCGGGGTAATGCGCTAGCTTGCGACTACTTCGTTCGCGGTGACATAAATATTGGTAGGATTGTGGCTAGTAGGGATTTTAGAAGCTTTTAGTGATGGTAGCTGGTAGGTAGTTAGGTGAGGGGTTCCGTGTCTTCGTGTGTGTTTGTTTGTTTTTGTGTTTTGAGAATTATCATCGTGAATTTTTGTTTTTAAGCCATTTTAAATATTTTACAAATTATATTAGCAATAGTAAGTGCGGGCAATAGTAAGGGCAAGGTGCTGGGTTTTGGGGCTTGATTCCCAGGTCAGGCAAAGTATTACGGGGGATTAAAAAAATCTTAGTAGTTGCAATAGGCGCGCCCACTATTACATGAGAATGGGACTCATAACATAAACAGCCTTTGCCTATCCCTCCGAGGATAAAAGGCGTGATGTTATGTAATGTATATTAGCAATGTAGAAAATAAATCTACCAATGTATTATGTTTTTTTTTTCTCTAGCCCTAATTAATATTGCTAACAATTCATTAGAAACAAAGTAGATAGAATGTAATACTAATAACACATGACCGCTTAGTATCGACTTAAACGCCCGAATAAAACAAAAAAAAAATACAATATTAAATTTCCAAACAGAAAATTTAAAATTTATAAAAAGAACGCGCTCGTCAATTCTCGTTGTGTGTACCTATCACAATGTCAATTAAGTGAGTCTCACTCCCGATACATCGGCACATAAAGTACGTTCCACATCATTGACATTGCAAAATGCTGATACAAATGTCCTCGTGTGTCCGAGCCGTAAGCTGCCCACTTATCTGATTGTGACAGCGTTATGTTATTTACTCACATATATACATATATGGTATACAGAAGGACGGAAGAATGGTCATGGGTATAAGGAAGGTTATGAAGTATATAAGACGAATAGTCAGTATAGACTTTTGGAATTGTCACCGATAGAGTTCAGCTGTTAATTCATTGTTATAATGACCTATAGTATTTCTAGTTAAGGTTGCCAGTTTTTGATATAGGTTACCTAGAGCCTAAAGCTACATAAAATTAGAACTCGCCTGTGTATATTGAGTTTAATTGGTCCCAAAACAATCTCAACGACCGCTACATAATCCTGTAAATGAGCGTTCTGGTACGTCCAAAATAAACTGTGACTCAATTCCAAATCACAATAAAAATAAAAATTACACCGAAAATTACTCAATTGCATTGTAAAAAGGTAGTCGTACAAAAACAATGTCAAAAAGACTTCAAACAATGAATATTCAGAAATAAAAACAAGAGTTCCCAAGAAATAGGATGACCTAAATAAATTGATTCACAGTTCACACATCGGGACATGCACTCGCTTCAATTTTCCACCTCATCGCTCGCTCGACTAGAACTTTTCATTAACATTTCGCATCTACACCATCAGACCATTAAGGTGTCCATAAAGAGAGACACTCTACTGTGAGTACTCGAGGAGGTAATACCTATCTTCTTAAATCTCGACCGAAGTGAGGGCAGGGGTGTATTTAGGGAACGTGTGTCTGAAAGTTTACTTTTTATAATGTGTGAAGCAGGTGGTTAGTGTTTTGGTTTTTCTTAGAGTTTAGTTTAAAATTGAACGTAATTTCCTTCTTCTCTTGCGTTTTTATCGTCTATTATGACGCTCTTATTGCTTTTTCATTGGTGCTTTTAGTTCGTGATTTGAAGAACAAAATTCTTATGTGTTATCTAATCCTATCAAAAACTTCTTTTGATAATAACGGAAATAATATATCAAATTTAGATATTTCAAAGTCAAAAAGTACCTAAGTACTCTTTTAATCAACTGTAGATCAAAAATTTTTCTATATATATATTACTTTGAATAAACAAAAAACTAAAACAACATTTACAACCACCAACAACATTTTTCCACCAATCTCACGCCCCAAGTCCGTCCCTGGCGAGTGTTCCCTCAAGACGCTTTACTGTTATTGCCGCTCAGTGAAAGCTTAAATATATGGTCAGAAGTAGATTTCTTCTGCTCACATGAAGCCTGCGAATCTCACTCGAAGATATTCGTTTTAATTAAATTGTCTTGTCCAATGGACTTGTATAAGGAGAAATTATTTAGTAGGAAGGATTAGAAATTATAAGGTTTGAGGAAATGATGTTATGTATCAATTATGAATTGAATAAGGGTGATGATGGGTTAATATATTTTTAGATGAGATACAAAACTGATATAATGTGAGTGTGACTTGATATCGATATGTTAGATCGAGTGTGTCAATGCTACAGTGAAAAGGCTTAAAAATATATTTTCAGCTTATGAAACGACGTCATTGTAACAAAATTGTATTTTTTTCCGATCTCAAAAAGAAAATGTTTGAGAGAACACTCAATTCGATTGTACATATATAATTGTATATTCTTTTTTATTTCTCAGAATAAACAACGACCCGATAACGCATTGACAATTACTTACACAAATTGCTTTAGGGTGACATGAAAGAAACAAAATAATGGCCTATTATATTAGCTTTTAAGAAACATCCCTTATTTCCTTTGAGGACTCAATCAGAAACAGATCTTTTTGTCTTATTGATTCCAATCAGCTCTAATTCCATTAAACCTCTAAACAATGAGAGATCACATTCAAAGGCAGAAATTCTCAAAACATCGTTACATATTGACAAACCGATCGAAAATCTATATTAATAGAGGATTGGAACGCGAATACGTCCAGTGTAAGTTGATATATAGATCAGGGAGTATCGGTGTCGTTTTAGGGTCTAATTGTCTGGTCCCGTGGTCATTGCTCATATTGCTGAGTATGCAATCTAGTAGATTATTGTCCTGGCTGAAATTTACCGGGGGGAAATCTGAAGGAGATTCGTAGAGGTTAATTTAGGTATTTCGGCAATGGAACGGAAATTATTGGCGATATCATCTGTGCACTTGGAGCGGGAATTTGAGCCGGGTTGCAGTGGATTTGGGTTTTGATCGAGGAGGTTTTCGATTTGCGGTTTTGAGGGTTCTGTTGTTGTTAGTGTTAGTATGGCAGTAATCCCTGCGATGTATGAATATGTGTTGTAGAAGAATATATATATACCTATAGTGATTTGGGTTTTGATTTTATATTTCCATTACCAACCTCCATCTATAAATTCCCTTCAGTAATTAAAAATATTTTCTTTTGCAGTGTATTTTTAAATTTACAAGACTCCAGGTAAAAATTTTGGTTTTTATAACGACACTATGTATTAAGTGGTATATGGTATTCGTTGTGATTTCGGATAGTTGTAAATTATACCTTGACTAAACCGATTTATTTATGTTGCCTAAATCTTGAACATTAAATAACTAGCTTACATTAATACTGCTATAAAACCAGGATTTAATTGACTAAAACCTACTTTGATTTACAGCCTCCCACGTTAGTCACTATCAATCAAAAATGGCTCCTAACATTTATGACACAGAATACATAATTGCATAATGAACCACATCTACCAAGCACTTTATAGGATCCGTAAGATTTTGTAAGGTGATTTCAAACACCAGCATAAGTTGAGCTCCTTTACTTTCAAAAAGGCCTATTTTGGAGGATGGTTACTTTGGATTGGAAGGGTCAACATTGATGGGTGGGTGTTATACGACCAGTGAATCCCTATAGGACATTTAACACGGTATTTCGGCCTTAACACTTAAACCTAGTAATTGTTTGGGTATGTGTTGATACGGAGAGCCATGTAGAGAGACAGTTGGCTTAGGACGGACATTATTTAGATGGTGGTCGTAACGACTTATGGCCAGGGTAAAGATTCTTACCCAGGGTAGCGGTGAAATTGATTGGTTTAAATTTGACAGAATTACACGTTTAGCTTACAATTAATGATAGCAATGTTTTTTGCGGTCTACCAACTTAGAAATCTTTACTTTTCTATTCTAATATGGTTAATATAGCTATTACAATAAAAAAACACATTTTTAATTAATCTACATGTCCTTAAGCATTTTCCAGCATTCTTTTTTGACTGAAAAATATATAGGTAGGTACTAATGACAATAGTACAATTTCAATTTAATTTTTATATTGGGTCAAATCAACGTCGTTCTTCATCAAAATTAATGTTGTAATGTTTATATCGTCAATAGAAAAGATATTCATCCTTCGAAGCGGAAAGCGTAAGGACTTAAATGTCAATTGTAACACAAAATGAATGGTAAGCTGTTTAGTGAGATTCGAGTTCATTTATTTATTTCGGAAGTATTTCGTAAGCTCGTGGTACAGTTGGAGAAAATGTTTATGAAAATACGTAAGTGTGGATTGATTTTGGAATGTGGTCATAATCTTCATAACTTTCAAATTCATAGTTGTATTTCAAATTCATGTTTGTATTTTAGTTTGAAAGTGAACGACCAAGTTCGGCCCTGTAATAAAAATTAATTTATTTTTTGTAAGACCTTTTTAACTACATATTCTATACACAAATATTTTCGTATTTTTACTAAAATACAGTACCTATACAAGATTACAATATTATTGTAACATTTTTATTGGACTAGTTGACAAATATCATGCTTCCCGCGTTATTTTTAAAAATATGTTCTTAATGTCTTATGAATTCGATGGATAATTAGCTATATCACGATTTTTTTTAAAACGTACTAGGATTACACTAGGTTTTTCTCCTGCGTCGTGGGTGCGTTTACAAACATATAAGTTTACAACCACATAACACCAAGACCCGGCACAACAATCTGTGGATCACTCAATGAGTTGTTCCGTGCGAGAATCGAACCTGCGCGACGTTGCGCGGCAGTTGCCCAGCCACCGCGCCATCCGTCCAGTCCGTATTATTACAAATATGCTTTTCTATATTCGATAAATATTACTAAACTGGTATTTAGCCTTAACCTTTACGTTTTATACCCACATTAAAACTTCCAAAATTATGTAATTATAAGAAAATTCGATATTTTGTTTGATGAAACCCCTCACTGTATCTCAACATCACTAAGCGGATTGCAGGCTTACAGACTGTTTATTGTTTTCTCAACAATCGTCCTGAGATTACTGACAAATTCTATTTCTATTTAATTCCATCCTCTCCTTAAGTGTATTCTTTTGTTACTGAATTAGAAACCTCCATTAGAATTTGGAGCCATTCAGTGGAAAAATAAATGAAGTGAGAAAAGTCTTTTGGAATGAAAAGTATTCAGAATACTTATCTAAGTTCAATATTGTAAGAGTTTTTAAGATATTGTTTTTATGTGTCTCTTATTTGTTATGAGACGCTGTTGTTAATAATTTCTTGTCGATCGTATGAAGCAAGAAAATAAATATTTTTATCAATGCAACGCCACGCCACGTGCAACGGTTTCGATTCCCGTACGGAGCAACTCTTTGTGTGATCCACAAGTTGATGTTTCGATTCTGGGTGTCATGTGAATTTGTATCTTTATCAACGCACCCACGCCACAGCAGAAAATCCTAGTGTGAGACAACTTTTTTTTTAAATTAGAAATCCGTCTCTTGCTTCCCTGATATAGAATACCGCAAGACTACTGAATTGGGTATTAGATTGTAAAATGATTTAATAATAACTCATTATTATGAATAAAATACATTTATCGACAAAAGTATACAAACAAAAATACATATCCAAAAAGATCCAACCACAAAAATCCTACCAAAATACATCGGCAAAATAGACAAGCAACGTTCAAAATCTTCGTGTAAACACAAATAGGGTTGTGAATGTCCGTGTAAATACCAAGAACAGGGTACTAAGAAACTTAGTGCAATAGAGGGCGTTAGACAGCCCTATCGTAAGTGCCCGCCGAAATCCTTTGCACGTAGTTAAATTAAAATACCTTGTGACCCTTTTTCATTAATAGGAGATCTTGGTCCTCACACTGAATATTTATGCTTAGCGTGTATGGTGCAAGTGGGATTCTGGTTTTTGGTGTGACGTAGTTAACTTATTGATAGTATTGCGAAAGCTATTATTTATAGATTCCGATGACCTTCAAATCTTCAAGAAAAGAGCGTATTCCTTTTTAAAAGGCCGGCAACTCCTCTCGTGTTGCGGGTGTCTATGGGCGGCGCTGCTCGCTTACCATCAGGTGATCCGTCTGCTCGTTTGCCTCCTATTCCATAAAAAAGAAGGGTATTGACCTTTTAAATTCTTCTAAAATTGTGACTGACGCATGTATTGAATGGTTTTCTAATTACATGAATCTTATAAGTATAACTGTGAAGTAGGTATTGCATATTATTATTATTATTTTAAGGGGAAAATACTGATAAGTTTTTTACAAAAAATATACAATATTTAGTTTACACAAACTTATCATCAGAAATATGTGTCATATAACAAGAAGATCGCTAATACAATTGTAAGTTATACGTTGAAGTTTTGTAAACATATACCTCTAAAATACGATAGTCATTTCACAAATTGGGTACTTTCTTATTAAAAAATAAATGATTTTGACTGTTCAATACAATAAAAAAAAATAATCACACTTCCATTAATTGATTTTATGACCAACTTAATTTTTGTATTTAACCAGCATTTTTTTAAGCAATACGTATGCTGTTTGACGCTAAAAAAACGTGACGTCACAATTCACAATATCGTACAAAATTCATAGAAAGCTGTCGTTTTTGACAGTTCTAAAAAAGTATTGAATTTGACTAGTTGGCAATTACAATTGTCCCTCTTTTAACTGTTAAAAGTATATAAATCAAAAACCATACCAATCTCCCCCACATTAGACCACACACCGTAACAAGAAACGTGGAAGCGGTTTCTTGATTTTTCTGATACATTTTCATGAGGTTTCCCTCGAAGGTTGGACCTTTCTCGCTCGTGATTGGGACCCTAAACGGATTAACTCTATCTTAGCCAGTGTCAATATAGTCCCTCCTTTATCTTTCGAGAAAATCCGTCAAATGTTACTTGTTGATTTAGAAGCATATTGTGCCTATGTGTGTAGTATGGTTGTGCGTGTAAGCGTGTTTCATTGTTGTCTGCATTGAATAATTCTGTTTTGAGTATTTTGTTTATCTAATGTTACGTAAGATTCTAAGAAACAGCTTTAAGAGCAGAAGAAATAGTAGTTAAGAGTTTAAAATTGTGTGTCGTATGAATACAATAAACTATTTTCCTACTACAAGGAGTTTAATAGTAAGTATAATTTTAATTTAAGTGTGGGAGAGCCATGCTTTGGCACGAATGGGCCGGCTCGATCGGAGTGATACCACATACTCACAGAAAACCGTCGTGAATCAACGCTAGCGTTGTGTTTCGACGTGTGAGTGAGGTTACCGGAGGCCCGATCTCCCCAATCTAATCCATCCATATTGAAACCAGCAATCCTCAAATTCCTAATCCCTAAAAGACTGGTAACGCATTTTTAACGCCTCTGGTGTTCCAAGTGTCCATGGGCGACGCGGATTGCTCACCATCAGGTGATCCGTCTGCAATTTTTTTTTGTGGGATAATCCGGTAGATATACAGCAAATACATATATTTTTATATATATTGTCGTTTGTAGACCATAATACCTATTGTGTCCACGATAAAGTCACCCAACTATCAATAAAATACCTATAACTGTTTTAGTTTTAAATACTTTTCTCAGATTAAAAGATAGTCCATTAGGAAAGACGTCTACAGAAAACTATCGTTCGGCTTAAGTAGGACAACTTAGTATTGTGTGTAATAAA
Source organism: Spodoptera littoralis (assembly GCA_902850265.1). Lineage (NCBI taxonomy): Eukaryota > Metazoa > Arthropoda > Insecta > Lepidoptera > Noctuidae > Spodoptera > Spodoptera littoralis. The sequence goes on from LR824545.2 coordinate 10,903,076, forward strand.
AACAAAATAACATCGTTTATTTAGTCTCACATACCACACACGATATAAAAATGTTTACCTTACCAACAATACTAGGTTTTGTGACAATCCACTGAGTATGAATTAGACCAACTTATCACATGCATCACAAAGTGTATGTGAGATCATTCTCGACTACAAATATATGGTAGTTGGTAATGAATTTATAAAGAATATCGGCAAAGACAGGAATTAATTGGCGTTTAAATAACCTCCTCTTTTTTGGGAAGTCGGTTTACATTTTTCAAACTGAACTTTGTATGCCACTTGCATCTATGATTTATCTTTTTCATTAATTAGGTAGCTAAAAAACAATAATTGTTTATTAATTTACCATACTGGTAGTGTAGTTTAGGTACAAGTCTGTGCTCTTTTTTAAAACGTGAGTGTAAACCTATATAAATTTCCAAGTATTCCATGAATATTTCCATAAAAATTGACGCTTGTCTCATTACTACTCAAAGATCCAACAGCATTAACAAGAGTCTTAGGCAGTCTTGTTCAAATTGCTGGCATTATAGTGTCATTAAAGCTAAGAGTCCTAGAATTTGGCAGACAACTACTTCTTTTTTATTTTTTGTCTCGTCTAGACCAAGACGTCTGTTGTCGAGATGTCGAGGGCGCTCGTGTTGTAAATAGACGACATTTTTGGTCTAAACACAATGTGTTTATGTGCAATTACGAATTGTTAGTTGGGACCTATTTGGGTGATTACCTAGTATTAGTAATGACTTAGTCATAACGTGATTTGAGTGATTTATAAGTGTGTGATAGTTTCTTTGTGGCTCTTTATCCTTTTTTTATTATTTACTATGGGATCTTCCTGAATGATATTGATGTGTGCATAATATAATTTACATATTTGGAACTGGTCTATTCAACCACAGGAAAAGAGCATAAAACTCACACATACGGTTGGTTTGTCGTAACTGCTCAATCCCCAAGCGGTGACCGGTGACCGCTTTCCACTAACTCTATTATAAACCTTATTTCCGATGTTTTTTTTAAGCGTGGAAAATCATCGAATGACTTCTCCCGCCTGGGTGAGGCGGGAGGGAGTGTCATACTCTTACTGCCTAAAAACCACCCCGTTCCTTCTCCTGCACTTCGAGCCGGAGCCCTGGTAACCCGTTAGGTCCTCCGCGGATTTCCGATGCTTAGAGACTACTTTTGTATGAACAAATTTTGGGTACTATCGTACCCAAAATTTATATATCTATTTATTTATTTATTTATTTAGAAAACCAACAGCGATACATATGATATAATACAAAATAAAGATATTACAGTTTAGTAAGGCTAATAATAGGTTTCCCTTCTTAACTTAATTTGTATTTACCATGCGAACGGACTTTGAACAATATTTAAAAAAAAGTTTTAATATAGAATTGAAAGTTAAATAATATACTACTTGTTATAAAAGGGAGATAATAATATTAATTTAATTAAAATATGAATTAACATAGTAAATGCTTTATGGTGAATGGAACAAAGTTGCTTGCCATTTGCCTTTATCAATTATAATATTTTTAACTTGGGCTTTAAAGCTAGGTTTTGTGCAGTTAAACACATCAACCTGAGAGAAGTCTTTGTTGTAGGCTATCTATCAACGTATTAATATTAACAATAACGCCAATATTTAAAAAAATGACAACCCAACATGACTCTAATGCCGGAATAGTGAAACGTTACTCAATTTTAAGTCGTGCTCAAATAACGTGCCATCTCTGTCATTTTACAAAGAATTTGTAGAGACAGAACTATACTTAAGCGTGACTTAAAATCGAGTAGCGTTTCAGTATTCGGGTATAAGGTGTTCTTATGCCCGAATACTGAAATACATACATTACATAGCTGCACTTAAAACCTCTTAACATCTGTTGCTCATATCAACAAAAGATAAAGTACAATAAGATAAGATCGCTTCTCAATCACCACAAACGAGTACATTGGAATACTTGGCCGAGCCTTATGTAAGCTCAGGACGTAAGGACAAAGTATCAGGTCTGAAGGAAAGCCATTAATATTCACATTTGTGGCTCACGAGATTCAAAAGTTTCATTGAAGAAACATTTCACATACTTAGTTGGTTACACGATCGCGGTGAGTACTTACGATTTTGACGTTGTAATAGGCTAGATGCCTGATTTTTATTTTAATGTCCGTCTGGTAGATTATTTTAAATCATTACGAACGTATTTTTATTATCTTACTGAAACGAATGCTTTCGAAAATATATTGATTTAAAATGTCGCGTGACGTCACTTCTATGTACATTTTATATGTAGAAATGACGTTTTAGCCCCCACTCCTAAACTTTGATTCGTTTTATCTAAGTATTGTTTTGTTATACGACAAAATAAAAAATACGTGTCTAATATTTTTTCATTACCTAACTTACGGACTAATAATATTTTTAATTTTCATACCCTGTCATCATCCCAATTATGAGAAATTAGTGGTCTTGTCAACATGGATTCATGGATCATGGACTATCCTTGTCTTAGATTTGGTCCTAGCTGCTTTTTAATTGATTCTTCCGTCGAGCAGAAGACAATTCGGTGCTGACATGTCGATGATAATGTGTTAGTTACCACCTAAAAGTCAATGATTTTTAATCATGAAGTTAAAAAAAATTACAATACTTTCATTAGAGTACAGAAATTGTCACTCAGTAGCACTGACACTACCAAAAATGCTCCCGTTCCTTTCAATGTAACGAAACGACTATGTCAAAGTACGTTCGCAAACATCAATCTATCTAAACCCTACAAGTTGGAAATGAATACAAAACGTAAACTAAGACATATATCTCGGATCTTGGTCCGTATTAGTTTCTTTCAAACTTCTCATATTACTTAAAGTACGTGAACGTAACCTAGATAAAATTCGCAGCTACTTTTGAGACTAAGCCAGGCTTCACTTGTGGTTCTCATTCGATATTCACTTGGTTTTGTTTCGATTTTTAAATATTATTCGATAATTTATACCACGGTAATATTGTTTGCCATGATATTGACTTCATGCACGAAAAGACTGATGACTGTTGATAAAGCGAAAGAGGTATGTACGAATCGTGGCAATTGGCTATCTATAGTCTCTGCCTACCCCCATGGAAGACAGGCGTGAGGTTATGTATATATTTTATACTATTATATAAAGCGGAAGCGTTTGTTTTTTTGTTTGTTTGTTTGAACGCGCTAATCTCCGTAACTACAAGTCTGATTTAAATAATTCTTTTTGTGTTAGATAGTACATTTATCGAGGATGACTATAGGCTATAAAACATCACGCTACGACCAATAGGAGCTGAGCAGAGCGTGTGAAACCGCGCGAAAGGTGCTAGTGTATGTATAATATCGACTTCATATGAAACCACGCCTAAGGCTGCTTGCCATTTAATCCTTTTTCTCACCTTTAACAGAGGAGTCACAACCAAGTTAGTATCTTTATTATTTATTGAAACAGTATAAGATAAAGAACCAATTTAGTAAGTAGAAATAAAGTAAAAGAAATTCCTATCTACAGAATCTTTAACATCTTCAAAGGATGAAAACATACCTCGAATGCTTGTAACATTTAACAAAGTAATCCGTCTTTCATGTACATTTCTTTGTTCAATAAGTAAAATAACAAATAACAATGTCTTCTCTGAATACGGCAGTCTGGCTGTAAATTCTGGAAAAAGCACGTCTGGCTACTGAAAATCCAGTGTCCAGATTTAAAGGGGACTTCTTTGTTGAGCCTTGGGAGCTCGGGACCCGGCCATTGAGTTTTTAACAAGCTCGCAAAGTTTATGTAGTATGAATTTAGGAAATTCTATTGTTGGATCTTAGATTGTTTGGGCTAGTCACTTAGTATTGGGACTTATAAATAACGTTTAATGTATAGTTTATAAATAAAATTATAGAAAAAGTAATCGTACGTAACTCCCTCGTTGGTCAAATCGTCGCAAGTGCGACTGCCGGGCAAGGGGCAAAGTATTACTGAGTTTTAAAAACAATCTCATTAGTAGCTCGGAGTCTGGAATTGTGTCCGGTGTATGGCTCACCCCTTATTACATGGGGCACATAACATAAATAGTGAAAAGTGGGTGTGCCGTAATGTGCACCTCTGCCTTTCCCTTCGGGGATAAAAGGCGTTATGTTATGTAATTGTACGTATTTGTTAATATTTTCTTTAAAAACCCGATATGTTGATTTACTGTAGTAATTTTATCATTAAAACTCTCATCAATTGGACTTGTAAAACGGTTATAAGAACCTTATTACCTACACAATAATGGTGAAAATGAGGTGCTACGATCGGAAATAAAAGACTGTATCACTTTGTACTCCTCTATACCAGATGTTTTAGTCTCCAAATCTGAAACTGGAATACGGTATCGGGAACCGGCAAACTGGGGCAGACTTCATCTGAATGCTACTCCAGATGATTGTGCGCCATTCTTTTCATTTAGGTCGGCCATTTTAGTTCTTTCAAGACAATAGTCTTTTTACAAAGGCTGGTCGCGTTTTTGATTGACGGTGAGATAGCATTGGGTGGCGTGCGTACAGATATTGGAGATAGCGAGTATGTCAATCGGGTGGTAAGAAGTGAGTGAAAAAAACTCTTGAATTCATTATTTTTTTTTAGTTGAGAATTGGAGTGTATGAATACGCTACATGGAATGGTAACATGGTAACTTAGACCATTTAGACACTCAAACAGACAATTGGGACGATGACGGCATGAAAATTAAAAAAATAATTAGTCCGTAAGTTAGGTAATGAAAAAATATTAGACACGTATTTTTTTATTTTGTCGTATAATAATACAATGCCTAGATAAAACGAATCAAAGTTTAAGAGTGGGGGCTAAAACGTCATTTCTACGTATAAAATGTACATAGAAGTGACGTCACGCGACATTTCATATCAATATATGGTCGAAAGTATTCGTTTCTATGAAAATAAGAAATACGTGTCTAATGATTTAATATAATCTACCAGACGGGCATTAAAATAAAAATTAGGCATCTACCCTATTGAACTCGAACCTGATGCTCAGCACTTGTGACTCTTTACTCTGTTGTAGAGTAGGTACTCTACTCTCTTTAGGCAAAGAGGCAGTGTTACAAATGTCAACAGTGAGTAGTAGTACCGATAACTATTATTTGAATGAATGTGGAAGAGCCACAATTAAGTGCGGAAGAGCTATGCTTCGACCGGAGTGATACCACGGCCTCACAAAAAAACTGACGTGTAACAACGCTTGCGTTGTGTTTCGTCGTGTGAGTGAGGTTGCCGGAGGCTCCTCCCCCCCTTCCCCAATCTTCCCAATCCCTGAATCCCCAAGTCGGAAACGCAGTTGTAACGCCTTTGGGCGGCGCCGATTGCTTACCATCAGGTGATCCGTCTGCTCGTTCAACGGCTTATCCCACAAAAAAATGTGACAAAGTGTGTGTGTGATTATTCATTACCTACATAGTTTATTCGTAACATTCTTACGGATATTAATTTTCCTTTTCCTAATATTTAGATAGTTTCAATTTGGTCTACAATTTTCACTCAATTTCCCTTTAATGTTTAGTTCATAAAGGATTCTTAGATAAAAGCACTATATTTAAGCTGAGGAAATCCTCCTGCTTGTAATTTCAATATCCTTTTGGGACGAGACAAGCTAACAGGATATTTTATACCTAAGCTACTAGATTAATGAACTTTGTTATTATTTGAGGGCAATGACCTGAAAATATTATAACAAAGTTAGCATGATCTTGGAGCTGTCAGTTTTGTCTAGTCTCATGTTCGACTATACGGGGCTCATGAGTCATAACGTAATAGGGGTTAATGGCGTAAAGGTAAAGAGGTATTTTTGTACAATCACATCAGCTGTCAAATATTGAGCCGGAGTCAAAGTTAAAATCATTTATTTCAATCAGACCAGAAAGTGAAACTATTTGCTCATTCCAAGGTGTAGATTCCTATGGAGAAGAAACTCCATAGGTTACTCTTTTTCAATCAGGTTCACAATACAATTCTCTAGTTACATAGTTTTGTTGTTTGGAGCTCCGGTAACCTGTAAAGTTGTCCATATGCGACCTTATTCTGGTCTGGCCTGGGATCGGCGGCATGAACGGCGGGGCGACAGGCGAGAGTTCGTAACCTGCGGTAGCCAACATTCAGGAAAATGAAAGTTCATTAGGATTTAATTGTTCGTTAGCTTTGTTTTTTTTATAAGGTTGATTAAAATCGTGTACGAAATCGTCAGAAATTGAAGTTCTATGTTCCGCCACTTATATTCTGATCGCGGCGGTAACGGCGTCTGTCCGTGGCCTGCAAATGCCATCCGCTCCGCCGTTCGTGCCGCCAATCCCCGTGGCCAGGCCGTAACGTGTTTACCTGTATGTACTAAAACTTGTCTACGTAATGCCGAACCGTGCCATCGCCATAGCTTTTTGTCAACCAAAAAACATTACCACACATCACCTTACTTATGTAGGTATACATCCATATTCAAGACACATTAGCCAGTATTGCCTGTAATGAAAAAGCGACGGTTAATTCAAATTCTAGGGAGGCGGGAGCGTATGACACAAGCTTGTAATGAGGGAAGGTAATGGACTGCGATAATGTTTGAGACGAATGTAGACTTTATTAATATGTAGATAGAGATATAGGTACAATCAAATGTTTAAATGTTATGCTAGTAATAATTGTCATATAACAAAAACAATGTTATTATTCAAATGATAAAGTTACTATTTCTGTGATATAGTTGCCAGTGGCCACTATTGAAATAAAACGACACGTATTTGACTTCATAGTAAGACAAATCCCTGTAAATACTTATATTTGTGCATAAAATAGTGCATCATCACTACATGGTATAAAACAAAGTCGCTATCCGCCGTCTGTCTGTCCCTATGTATACGTCCCTATGTATACTTAGATCTTTAAAACTACGCAACGGTTTTTGATGCGGGTTTTTATAATAGATAGAGTGATTTTTAAGGAAGATTAGGATCGCTAGTATAACATAATCATACGTGCAATGAACAACTAAATAAGTTGATTGAGACATTAAAACAACCATATAAACTAAACTTTATTCATTTACTATTACAATTACTAAACAATAAAGTGTACATATCGCTGGAAACACAAAATGGCCGCTCTCGTCCGATGTATTTCCATGCGTCACTTCCTCTACACCAGTTTCCTGTGGCGCGGAACTTCTACAAATGTGTTTAATCGTACTACACACTTTTGTTATTTTAATTATAACTACTACCTAGCTTTTCACTGCCGCATTACTAAGATAAAAAGTAACATTTAAATCTAGATTATTATTAATTAAAAATCGCGGGTTACGCACATGAAAATACTGAGAAAAACTTACTAGTACTAGTCGGTATGCTGCGCGACATCGCGGCGACCGCGCACGCAGCTCATGCGGAAGAACCCCTCTGTGGTTCGAAACTAGTAGAGATTTTCTCAGTATATTCACGTGAGTAACCAGCGAATTTTAGTTAATTTAGTATGTCTCTCTATAGAGGTAGTTATTATAAAAATTCTGATTATTATCTCTGTGCTGACTTTTATCTAAAGTCTTTCAGTATTTATTGCGTTAAAGGGAATCTAACATACATTACATACATTTATAATATTAAACTGTCAAACACCGAGCGGTTACCGGTGACCGCAACCTATTGTTCTTTAATTGTGTCTATAATGACGGGACGGTACTCAACGAGTTAATAAGTTACAGGTTAATAGAGGGTTCAGGTTAAACTCCGACTAGTTTAATGGGATGATAATGTCATTGATGTGACGGAAATTGAAAACGATGACAGAGTTTAATTGATTTGCTGTTCGTGTAATGAGATAGTACAGGATGTAAGGAGATAGTAAATAGGTTAAAGTAATTACATATTCATTGTATTAATAGCTTGTAGAACTGGATTGATGTGAACATTCAAACAGATACTCTACAATTAATAGTCTTCACGAAGAGAAGTTATAATAGTTTTGTCTGGAGACCCTCGTCAAAAAAAATACTAAAATTGGTTCAGTGGTTTAGATGTCAAAACATTACAATTCATCGTCATGTATAGCCACAAAACGCTAACTACTGATATGTTCTGTAGTAGAATATGTTCAGTAGTTTTGGTGTTTGTGGACTCCCCCCAATGACATAAATTAGATTTCTATTATTCACAAAAATAATAATATTTTTATTTACATTTTTACTCCGTGCTTTACCTTTAAATAACCATTCACTTAAAATCATTTATTCTCAATAAGACAAAAAGTCACAAGATAATATAAAATTTACATTTTGTACTAGTTAAACTAAAGGTCGGAAGCGGAACAGATTCACGTGTTTTAATTAGTATAGGCACATATAAAGTGGGTACACAAATTGATCGCTCAACGTTTGCACTCACAAATGTGCTGTAAAGGTATTTAAATTACCATTATAGTTAAGCACTGTCGAACATCGTTCCATCTACACATAAAACCTTATACTTGGCAATACCCATAAAATCACTTGATGAAAACCCCAGTCGTATACACATTCATTCGCAGCCTTGGAAATATAAAAGCATAAACATTCACCGATACCTTGGAGACTTGTAAATGTTCGTATGAATCGTGTTTTTTCAGTATTTTCAGTATTTTTTCAGTTCACAATATTTCTGTAGACACCTCGTTGAACTGGTAACACTGGGCGATATGTTGAACACGCCAACATTATTTAACGAGGAAAGTTTGGCGAAAGTACTTTAGAAATATTTCAATGTTCACAAACGTTTTATACTTCGTGTTGTGTATATGTTTGTTGCCTTTTTTCATACGTATGTGTAGATGTTTGTCAGTTGTAACAGTTTAACCACATTTAGCTTGCAAACCGCAAGCTAAATGTGGTAAGTGCGGATCAGAGACATAGGTAAAGTCCTGCGGATTCAAAGCTGCTGGCGTACGTCTACGGGCTGGCTACGTCATCATCTTTTTTGAAAGTCTTGGGAATGAGTTGGGAAAACTTCTGGTCAAGTCCTATACAGTCCTATAATGTAGTCCAGAATCCGATCTTCACACCACGTAACATTTTGTTTTACATAAAAATTTCGACTTATCTTAGGGATCACATAGAATTGTCAATTTGTGTGAAAGAGAATGAAATGTTGTTCTATTTAAGTGTGGGAGAGCCATGCTTCAGCACAAATGGGCCGCCTCGACCGGAGTGATACCACGGCCTCAGAGAAAACCGACCGTTTCGTCGTGTGAGTGAATTTACCGGAGGCCCAATTACCCTCCTCTGCCCCAATCTCCCCAATTCCTGAATCCCCAACGATCCTCAAACTCTTAATCCCCAAAAGGCTAGTAACGCACTTGTAACGCCTCTGGTGTTCCAGGTGTTCATGGGAGACGCCGATTGCTTACCATCAGGTGATCCGTCTGCTCGTTTACCGGCTTACGCCATAATAAAAATATCATAAGCATTACGTATCCTTAGCATTTTAAATAACATCTTTAAATTGAGACAATGTTAACAAATGTACTCTTCTATTACATTGTTTCAAAATATTAGCAAAGTGAACTCTAATTAACTCGTCGAGTACCGGTTTTATAGACACAATTAAAGAACAATAGGTCGCGGTCACCGGTGACCGCTTGGTGTTTGACAGTTTAATTATCCTCACAATGAAGTGCTCGTTATTATAACTTCTACGCTCGAATGAAGAAACATCATCAATGCATTCAATGAACTCCACGTCTGTACCTCAAAGGAACTCAACATCTTCTTAGAATTAACAATGATGGATATGAAATGGTAAATTGTTTAAAAATGTTGAATTTATGTTAAGGTAATGTTATACATAATAGTACTATGTCTATTTATTAAATAATGTAACTTGTAGTTATTTTTATTTTATTAATTTTAGCTTTGTATTGTAACTTTCGTGAGACATACTAAATAAATTGTTATGTTTTCGGCTTACTCGAGTAGCCAGTAGCAGCGCGACAGTCGCCGCGTCGCGGGTCGCGAAATGCTGCTCATGAATATGAGCCTCTAGCATGGCTTGAAACTAGTCGAGTTCCTCGTCAAATTATTACGTGAGTAAGCCGAACACATAATAATTTATAAATTTAGCTTGTTGCGAAAAAAAGACACAATTCCTGCTATGATGTATTAATTCGTGCCGTCGGCTTTGGCGAGTAGTGTCTTGACAATAGACGGGAGTAGGCGTTAGTGTAGTGTTCCACGCATGGTACTCGAAGAAGAGAAGCACGCTAAGGTGACGGGACCTGTCGCAAATATAGTGGTAGGTCGAGGCCTGCCGAGTGTGGTGATTCCGTAAGGGCAACCCGGGTCACGGTCACAGGCAGCGAAGGAACACCATCCACTCCATGACGATTTCCATCGCATTAGAAAAAAAAAGTAATATCTTGACAAACTAATCATTGTCACACATTGTAAAATGTGAATAATATTTGCCTTTTGTCTGATCTTCTATCCCTCTTATATAAAGCACAGCAAAGTTTTTAACCAGCATTATTTTCAAAGATAAAGTCAATTTTCAGTGTAAAACATACACGAAACTATACTTAATTAAAATATTCATTACCATTAAGCTAACATCGGAATAATAATTAATTACACGTATTTATAATAACTGAAGTATGTAATTACGTAGTGTATGCATCGAATAATTTAATTAACTACATTTAACTGGTGTTTCGGTTAACTTGTTTGTGTTTCGTAATTGTAATTTTGTACCCTTCGGCTATTTTATTTAAGCAGCACTTTGGGGAAAGAAGTTTCTTGTTATTGGTTTTTGCAATATTATGTTACATATAATTTTATAAATGCAAACTACAACTTTTTTAATTTAAATATGTTATGATAAAGTCTGACATGACGCTTAAAATAATAATCATTTAATGAATTTTAAACGTTGTTTGTTTTTTTTTTAATTTTGTCCCGAATATGTTAGTCAGACGATGTTTACAAATTTGAAGTATCGTGTGACGTCACAGCGTGCCACATTTTATTGCACGTTATGACGTAACAACCTCTCACTCCTAAACTTAGCGCCATTTTATCTAAGTATCGCAACTAAATACGAGAAAATAAAAAAATACACGTCTCAATTTTTTTTATTATCTAACTGACGGACTTATTAGATTTTTAATTTTGATACCCTGGAAACTGCCCAATTATTTACATAGATACAAATTTGTGATCTCCATTTCTAAAATTAATAAAAAATACTTATCTTAGAAGCTTCGCTCTTGAATCTCGTGACATTATTTACGTTCTGAACAAAACATGACTTTTTATTTTTTATGCATTTATTCACCATTGAATATTTAAAACAATAATAATTAATTAATACACTTCTATACCCCATAAAAAAGTTATCTACTGTCCATATCCACGCGAACATAATCTAAGAGAAAACCAATTATCCGGGGAAGCTCGCCTCAGTTGGACCACACTTCTTTTACAAGTTGTGCTATTAACGCCTGACATTTGTTATGAATTGCTTGCAAGGTGCAACAATAGTATTTTTAATTAAGAATCATTGAGGGGAGAAAAGGGAACTTCGGTACTTATTGGAACTGTTCGTGCTACCTTATCATAATTTTTGTATTCTTTGGAGCTCTATATATTTATCTGTTGATGTCTTTTGGGTGGATATGTGGTAATGGACTAATATTTTATGGGTCCCTTTGCGTAAGTGGTCGGTCTGTTATAGTGTGATTTGTGTTTTGTATTAGACTTCTGTGTTGGAATTGATTTTGTCAATATTTTGGGACAATGTTAGGTTAATTTTTGTCGGTGTGCTGAATAATGTTGTATACGTATATCATAAACAATGGTATAACAGAGATTTCATAATTTGATGGTGCTGATGGTAAGTCGGTTGATATAAAAAATATGAAACTTATGTTTTAATTCATATTTTTTTTGTGGCTGATAGGCCAGTTACATTACTCCAATGGAAAAAGATCACTAGATTTAAACATAACATAACATCATCGTATCTTTTATCCCTGGAGGAGTAAGCGGAGGTGCACATTGCGGCACTTAAAGCCACAACGTACAATGTAACTCCCACATTTCACTATGTATGTTATGAGTCCCATGTAATAGGGGGTGAGCCTATTGCCATATACCGGGCACGATTCCAGACTCCGTGCTACTACTGAGATTTTTTTAAAACCCAGCAATACTATGTCCGACCAGGAAATCTAATTTGAGACCCCTTGCCCAGTAGTCGCACTTGCGACCTCTCTGCCAACGAGGCAGTTACTAGAAATAAATCTTTAAATTAACTAAGACAAGAATAGGCTAGATGCCTAATTTTTATTTTAATGTCCGTCTGGTAGATTATTTCAAATCATTAGACTCGTATTTTTTTTCTTACAGAAACGAATACTTTCGACGATATATTGATTTGAAAGGTCGCGTGACGTCACTTCTATGTACATTTTATACGTAGAAATGACGTTTTAGCCCCCACTTCTAAACTTTGATTCATTTTATCTAAGTATTCTGTTATTATACGACAAAATAAAAAAATACGTGTCTAATATTTTTTTATTGTCTAACTTACGGACTAATTCGGTTTTTGTAATTTTCATACCCTGTCGTCATCCCAATTATGTCATGTCCAATTCTTTTTGAAGTCAGTCTTATATTTAAAAGGTAAGGTAAAATACATAGTTAAAGTTTTCTATTCCTTTTGTCTTTACCTTTTCAACACCTGAGTAAACATTGAACATTTTTGTTTCAGGTAAAAATAGTTTCAGCGGAATAAGTAAGTAAGGTATTAAGTTTTGTTCTTATTTAAAAAGGCAACTCTATCTGAGAACGCGATTCTGTTGAAACAAAGGATCTCTTACTTAAGAGTTTTAAAAAAGAATTCCTGTTAACAGAAGCATAGATAGAATTTGCATAATTATTTTGTACAACGGTATTTTTGATCTTTTTTCAATGTATGTATTTGTTGAGTATTTCGATTTTCTCAATGAAGGCTTCCTCATTGGCCGAGTAGTCGCAAGTGCTACTGCCGGGCAAGGGGTCTCGGGTTCGATTCCCGGGTCGGGCAAAGTATTACTGGGTTTGTAAAAACCTCCGTAGTAACTCGGAGTCTGGAAATGTGCCCGGTATATGGCAATTGGCTCACCCCCTATTACATGGGACTCATAACATAAATAGTGAAAAGTGGGTGTTACATTGTACAGTGGCATTAAGTGCCGTAATGTGCACCTCTGCCTACCCCTTCGAGGATAAAAGGCGTGATGTTATGTGTTCAATGAAGGCCTGATGTAAATATATTGAACAGAACTAGGTAATCTACTGTTTAGCCTAAATTGCCAATTCTCCTCTATTCAATTAAATTAAAAACAACTTCATCTTCGCAATACTTTTAACACGCTATTTTTACATCGTCTCATAAAAATATACTTCTAAATATAACAACTCATACAATATACAGAGTACAGTCGTCTCAAAAACGTCTTCTTTGAACAAACTCGGTCTCCCCGTCCGTTGCCATGGCAACGCAGTCTTGCCTTTAATTTCGTTCAACAAAGGCTCGCCGTGCCTGTTATTATACATCATGCTCCAATTATTGTCGTCTCGCAAGAATAGAGCACCCTGTAGCGTGGTGTGTTCCGTACGGTTTTCAGCAGTGATTTTCTGACTTTTTTTTTATACTGTGAAGAAAATTAGTGTTTGAAGAGGTGTTGAGGGTAATTTGAAGTTAACAAGCTTGATTTTAAAGTGTAGTGAATTACAGTCACTTTATCGTTTTTTTAACCTGTTATACGTTGAACAAGCATATCTTTTGACAGGTTTTTGCATGTGCACTTATAGTAAAATGCGGTATTGTAATGAAAAGTAGAACTATTTTTAAAAATTTGGACAATATGCTATAGTTTCTACTTACTAGAATATACATAGAAATCACAATAACTCTATGTTATTGCTAAACATTTTCAAATACTTGAGCTTGCCTCTGACATCTAGAGCAATTGGAGAAAATTCTTCACATTTTTTTTTTATTTTAGTATCACAATTATAACCAAACGGATACTATGGATATTTTAGTACCTATTTTATGTAGTTTGGTTTTATTTACTTTGGGAATGTTCAATAATTTCGGAATTTTATGTGGGATAAAACTTTATTTATATACAATTTATATTCTATGAAGATAATTTGGCAGCTTATCATAGTATTTGTAGTCTAGTTATGACAGATGAAATGGTAATGAAATCATAAGAAAACTTAAATTTTTCTTGTCTAAAATACATAATCCTCCATGCCAGTTTCGGCTACGGCGACCGTTTCGTGACTATTGGCGTCTTTTTTTTTTTAAGGGGGAAAATCATCGAATGGCTGCTCCCGCCTGGGTGAGGCGGAAGGGAGTGTCAGACTCTTACTGACTAAAAACCACCCCGTTCCTTCTCCTGCACGTCGAGCCGGAGCCCCGGTTACTCGTTAGGTTCTCCGCGACAACTATTGGCGTCTATTATGGGTTCTTAAGTGGTTGGAAAATCCACCAAAAAATCTTGTTTAAGAAAGCTATCGTACCTACTTAATTCATTTTATGTTCATATTTATGATTTACTAGCTTCTTCCGTCTGCGACTTTGTACGCTCAATACCGTATTCTCTCGTTCCCATACGATTTTCAGGATCAACCAAAATCAGCCAATTCGGTCCAGCCACTCTCAAGTTATGGCGTGACAACGGGAAACGGGTTTTATTTTTATATATATAGATGGAAACTAACAGTAGTTTGGCTTTTAGAGTAATGTGAAAAATTGATTATTAATCCTAATAAAATGACGGAGCTTTAGAAAAGAATAGAAATAGGTACAAATAAAGTCTTAAAAATGTCCCACAGAAATTAAGAATGTAAACACGGTTGACCATTACCAACCGGAGATATAGCGTGTTACATGCAAACGTGGACACAGGGAATGTTGAAAAATAAACAAAATAAAATGTCATACGATTTATTTAGACGTCACGTCGAGTTGTGCAAAATGTCGCAATTTTATTTCACTCGTTTACATGAAGTGTCGTGGTGGTCCGAACGTTAAGACGCCCGCTTCTCATGCACGAGGGTGCGGGTTCGAAACCTACTTACGGCAATTACCAATGTAACTTTTTCTGAATTATATTATGTACTTTCTAAGGTTATTCAGACACCACTGACAAACAGTGAAGGAAAACATCATGAGAAAACCAGGGATAAGTTTGAAATCGCCAATCCGCATTGAGCAAGGGTGGTAAGTAATTCTCAAACCTTCTCCGTGTGAGAAGAGGCTTTGCTCAGCATTGGGAATTAATAGGCTGTTAATGTGTGATGCGTGTGTTACATGAACAGTTTTATATGTAGTTTTATATGAAAAAATCTGAAAATTCAACGGGAACGGGAGAAAACGGTATTGCGCATTGGAAGTCGCGGGCAGAAGCTAGTGTGCAATAAAAATGAAATACAAAATTTATGAAAAGTTTAAATACAATCTGTACTACAAATGAAATATGAATTAATCTTGCTTACATTTTTAAGTACTTAAATATCGTGCTGTCTGTGTCATTTTATAAAGGATTTGTAGTGACAGAACTACATATACTAAAGCGCGACTTAAAATTGGCGTTTCTGCATTCGGGCATTATTCTTACTTATTATTGTAAATACGATAGTTTTGTGAGTTTGTGTGTATATTTGTTACTCAATCACGTGAAAAAGGGTGAAGAGATCGAGTTGAAATTGGGAACCGGGATAGATCATGATTTGGAATAACACATAGGCTTTTTATCCCACAGGAACACGGACAAAGCCGCGGCCAGAAGCAAGTATAACTATAAAAGAAACCTAGCTGTAATATAATGATGAATGTACAATGATTAACGACAAGTCAGCCGAGATAAAGCGCTTTAAAGCTAAATCCTTCAACCTAATTCCGGCAATCTACATCTAAAATCTTCCACAGTTCCCGGTTTAGTCAAAAGTTTTCACTCGTAAATCATTCAAAGTTTCATCTGAGGAAGTGTCGAAACAAAACTTCATATCCACATCGCGGAGATAACAGTAACGTGGTCAGCCAACGATTATGTTAATTGTAGATGGGTTATATTTGGGTAGGTAAAAACAGATTGTGCAATTTTATGGATTAAAGGACAAAAGAGGAGACGAATTACTTAATCGTAAGTGATCAGTTTCTTCACTCGTTGGCCAAATGGACGCAAGTGCGCCTGCTCTCCAAGGGTTCCCGGGTAGATAGCTATGGCGGTCAAAGTATACTAATACTTTAATGACTGAAATGTAATTGGTTAAACAGGACCTTTGTGAGAACAGCGGTATAAGTCATAAAATACAATGTCTGACATATTATTTAAATTCTACTTTTTGTATTTAAGGCGTCAACGTGGAGACATAATGTAGAGTGGAAGGTTGCTGAGAGGATGGCAGTGAAATGGTCCCCCACGCAGGCGACCCCACGACGCGCACCGTAGTTAACCACACCATTGGGAGGCCAGTCTGGAGACTGCGGGGACGCCCGAGCCCCCCCACGAATATCCATCGGGCCCTCTCCTCCGGTCGCCAACCGGCACGATGGCGTATCCATGGGATTTTTCGCTAGATGGCGGGGCAGCCTTTCACGTGTGGCTAGCACGCTAGTTGGGCCCCCAACTATCTGCGGTCGGCCAGCGGTGCACCGTGCCTCGGATCCCGCTACCCTCCGCGACTGGACACCCGGTGTAGCTACACCAGCGCGCGCCAGACCGGCTATCCTACAGTGGAACAACCATCTCGACCCATCCTCTCATACGGCGTCACCGAGCATCGTGGCGGAACACGGCTGGGCCGCTTGGCGACACCTACACTCTTGTTTCTCTCGGAGACCCAGATCAGGTGCCCGTCGGACGTATCCTACCTGAACTACCCTGGTTTTTCCCTGGAGCACAATTTTGTTCCGCATGCAGGTGTATGCGTATACGTCCGAGACGGCATCTGTTACCGGCGTCTCCGAAACCTTGAAGACCCAAGCTTTTCTGCTCTCTGGATACTGGTGGACATAGGCATGGAGAAAATTCTTTATGCCTGTGTCTATCGGTCGCACAGCGGAGATTTGGAGGCAACCAGATTAGCGCAATACCTCGGCGAAGCGGCGGATGCGGCTCGTCAGGCGTACCCTTCGGCCCAGTTGGTGTTACTGGGGGACTTTAACGCTCATCATCAGGAGTGGTTATTCCCATACCAGTGCACCGACCATGCTGGAAGGGAAATGCGTAAGCTTGCGCTTTCGCTTGGCCTGACCCAGCTGGTCCAGGAAGCCACAAGGGTGCCCGATGTCGATACGCACACTGCCAATTGCTTAGACCTTCTGCTGACAACTGATCCAGACCGCTACTCGGTGACAGTCTCATCACCTCTAGGTAGCTCTGACCACTGTCTGGTGAAATCTGTATCGACACACTCCCCACCAGATCCGAGTCCCAGAGGACCTCGGCGGATGTGGCGATACAAGTCAGCGGACTGGGATGGGATGCGATCTTTTTTCGCTTCCTATCCTTGGCGGCCTGTCTGCTTCTCTTCTGATGACCCGTCAGCTTGTGCGGAAGCCGTAACGGGGGTGCTGCGCCAGGGCATGGAATACTACATTCCATTCTCGGACGTGGCATCCTCTGGTGGGACCCGTCCTTGGTTCGATGCCGACTGCGGACGTGCCGAAGCGCAAAAGCAGGCGGCATACTTGGCATGGGCGGATGCCAGGCGCCGTAGGGCTGATGACATTCATCAAAAGAAGAGAGCCTTTAATCGGGCTGCCAAGTCATGCAAAAAGGCATTACGGATGGCTCGATTTAACCACATTGGCCGTATAGGGAACAAACTAGCTTCCTACCCAGCGGGAAGTAAAGCTTTTTGGTCCCTGGCCAAGGCGGTTGAATCGAACTTCTGTCGCTCCTCACTTCCTCCGCTCCTGAGGTCTGACGGGACGCTGGCTCACACTGCGGTAGAGAAAGCAAATCTATTTGCTTCTCTATTTGCGGAGTCTTCGCGTCTTGACACTGGTGGCGCCTTGCCTCCTTCTGTTAATAGCGTATGCAAGACGAATATGTCGCAAATTCGCATTCGACAGAGGGAGGTATATAGGACGCTACGCGATCTGGACGTGAACAAGGCCAGTGGTCCCGACGGAATCCCAGCCCTGGTTTTAAAAACCTGTGCGCCTGAGTTGTCTCCAATCTTGACACGTCTGTTTCGCCTTTCCTTGGAGACGGGTCTAGTACCGGTTGCTTGGAAGCTGGCCAACGTACAGCCTGTGCCTAAAAAAGGTAGTCGTGCCGACCCTAACAATTACCGCCCTATTTCGGTCACGTCCATACTCTGCAAGAGCATGGAACGTGTTCTTAACAATAGACTCCTGGCATACCTTGAAGGTAACGATCTCCTCAGCGATCGGCAATACGGGTTTCGACGTAACCGATCGACTGGGGACCTTCTTGCGTATGCCACTCACATATGGAGCGAGGCCATAGAGGGGCACGGAGAGGCACTAGCAGTCTCCCTCGATATTTCGAAGGCCTTTGACAGGGTATGGCACGACAGTCTAATCGGCAAGCTTCCTGCATATGGACTTCCTACTGGTCTGTGCAGATGGATAGCAGACTTTCTGAGGGATCGGTCAATACGAGTAGTCATCGATGGCTGCTCGTCTGACCAATTCGGTATTAATGCCGGCGTCCCTCAGGGGTCAGTACTTTCAGCGACGCTCTTTTTGCTGCACATAAACGACCTGCTTAAGCCCGGTATCTTTGGGTATGCAGATGACAGCACAGTTGTTGAAAGGTATGTGTCCGGTGCGCGGACTAGCGGAACACAGATCCAGTCTTTAAGAGAATCCATGGTCGAACGTTTGAACTCGACCTTGAAGGCGGTGTCCGACTGGGGTGACGCCAACTTGGTTAGGTTCAATGCTAGCAAGACCCAGGCGTGTCTATTCTCCGCCAAACGGAGTCAATTTCCGCTGACTCCTACTTTCCGGAATGTATCCGTACCGATAACCGATCGTCTTGAGCTTCTTGGTGTAACTCTGACGCCCACGCTCAACTTTGGCTCCTATATAGAGTCAAAAGCGCAACTGGCTGGTAGGAAGTTGGGTGTCCTTTGGAGGGTGAGACGGTACTTCACGCCGAAACAATTGCTGAGCCTGTACCAAGCACAGGTTCGGTCCTGTATGGAGTACTGCTCTCATCTTTGGGACGGCTCGGCTAAATATCAGCTGGACGCGTTAGAGCACATTGAGAGGCGTGCCAGGAGGCCATCGACGATGATGCGCTTGTGAAGGCTCGGCTTCAAAGCCTCGAACACAGGCGTAAGGTTGCAAGCCTTTCGGTTTTCTACCGGATACATTTCGGGGAGTGTGCGGGGGAATTGCACAACTTGATTCCCCCTAGTCCTTTCCATCATCGTACCACAAGACAATCCGCGAAGCGTCACCGATTCATGGTAGATGTTCCGCCCACACGCACGAAGCGCTTTGCTTCAAGCTTCCTTGTGCGTACTGCTAAAGAGTGGAATTCTTTGCCAGAGTCTGTATTTCCTGAAGGGTATAACCTGGGAGTCTTCAAGGCCCGAGTGAATAGGTTGCTTATGGGACGACGTGCTCCAACGTAGACCGCATCATCGCTTACCAACAGGTGAGATAGTGGTCAAACGTCGCCCCATGAATTATAAAAAAAAAAAAAAAAAAAAAAAACGTTGTTCATTTCTTAATGCACGACGAAGAAATTAAACTTTAATATAACTTTTACTACATTAGGTATAATTCATCTTCTCAATAATCACCTTAAAAGACTTCAAAGCTAAGAAACTTTCGCAACAAATAAATCGATCATGGAACACATTTACTACAATAAATATGACATGAGCAAAAAGCTTATAAAACTGCGAGTATTCTGCCTAATGCCGCGCCTACGTCATTCCGAAGTACGGGCGACGCCATTAGTTACTGTCGGCCTCGTCCGCGACCGAGTTATTGATATTTGTGCTATGATAAATGATTTCACAAACACGTGTTTGTGCGGACATTGCTAAAATATCGACGATCTTGTAAACAGCTTTGACATAGCGAAACTTTCTATAATCTATTATATACATTTTATTGTATTTGGGTCGGGTTATTGATAGAAATTGACGTGTTATTTCTGTCGTTCCTTTCAACTTTAGCTACAAATGATAAGAGAGGTTATGACGTTAGTTTTTGTTATATTGTAGTTATGTTGTCATTAATTCTTCAGTGAAAAATAACCTGCCTCGTTGGCTGAGTGGGGCAAAGTATTACTGGGTTTTTAAAAAATTCTTACGGAAAAATTCTCTCAGTAGCACGGAATCTGGAATTGTGCCCGGTATATGGCAATAGGCTCACCCCCTATTACATGGGACTCATAACATAAATAGTGAAAAGTGGGTGTTACATTGTATAGTGGCATAATGTGCACCTCTGCCTACCCCTTCGGAGATAAAAGGCGTGATGTTATGTTATGTGAAAAATCATTTTTAAGGTAATATTTACATTTATTCGCCGCTTAAAATCATTGAATGCAATTAGGCAAGATACATCTATAAAAAATTAATCTTAATACGATACCGGTTCAAAGACGACGCCTTGAAGTACTCAAACGTCACGTAATTTTAAGTCGTTCTTAAGCATAGTTCTGTCACTACAAGTTCTTTGTAAAATGACAGAGATGGCACGATATTTTAGAACAATTTAAAGTTGAGTAGCGTTTCAGTGTTCGAGCGTTAGGAAACTAATCATAAATTAAATAAAAATCTCGGGCTACTCTCGTGAAAGTACTGAGAAACGCTCTGCGTGATGTCCGGCAGAAGGCGCGTTGAACTAGCAGCGCAAGGAACAACACCGAACCAGTAGGCTGCGCGACATCGACGTGACCGTGCACGCTCCTCATGAGGAAGAACCCCTTTGTGGTTCAAACTAGTAGAGCTTTTCTCAATACATTCACGTGAGTAACCCGCGATTTTAAGTTAATTTAACACGTCTCACGAAAGTTATTATAAAAACTAATCATAAATGAAAATAGTAGGATATTACATATAATATAAAATCTTAACACACAATCTCAAACTATTCCGGTAAAATAATCTGTAGACATACCTCGTAACACCTTGAGCGGCACTTTACAGTTGCCACTTTGTAATTGGATATCCTCTTCACCCTTTGACAGGTTAAGTAGTTCATTATACGCCATTTTGTATAATGGCGTCTGTGTGCCTCTAAGAGGCTGTCCTCGTGAAGGCATTAATGTTTAACTGTAGATTTTTATAAACTATTTAGTGTTATTATAGTCTTTGTTCGTTTTTATTTCACGGAGTGTTTAATTTTGTAATTGGGTATCTACTTGCCTTAATCAAAACTAAATTATTTCTACTGTCAATACAATAAAATATTACAAAATTATCACACTATCATTAATTGATTTTATTACCAACTTTACTTTAGTATTTTCCCTGCAAATTTTTAAGAAATAAGAATGCTGTTTGACGCGAAAAAAACGTGACGTGACAATTCATAATCTCGTACAAAATTCATAGACAACGTCGTTTTTGACAGTTCAAAAAAGTATTGAATTTGACTAGTTTTTAAATATCGTATTATGACTGTATTAAAAAGTAATGGGGATACAATCCTAGTTAGGAATCGACTCTAAACTCGGTGTTCTTAAATTGAGCGTTTAGAGGAGATTGTTATCGAAAAACAAAATCATGATCATTTCGCTGGTACTTTTGTTAACTTTCTATTCTCTATCTATTTAACTATTTAACATTCCATTTTCTCTATATATATCTATTTAACATTCTATTAATAAACTTGATACCCTAATATTTGTACAAATCAGCCAATCGAATTCAAAATCGTATTTAATTAAATATAACTAACTAACTATTCAGAATCAGAATTTTCTACCATCCCCTTGTTAAAACAAAATGAAATTATTTTGATGGAATGGAAATTGTGTTTGTTGTGTCCGATTGTGATGAAGTTTAGATGCGTTTCGGAATATTGCGTTGTCGGCCGGAGTGGACATAACATGTTTATATTATCTCAGTGGCATTAAAGTTGGTCTTCCTATTGATATGTCACTGTACCCTATGTGGTGTTTATAAAGGGTTAATTTTGAAACTAATAGACGCTCATGTGAAATACTTTTGCAGCTAGTCATTATGACTGCTTCATTGGTCGAGCCAAGTGCGACTGCCGGTGGCAAGTGGTGTCGGGTTCGAATCCCGTCAGTATTACATTATTAGTTTGGAATCGTGCCCGGTATATGGCAATAGGCTCACCCCCTATTACATGATACTCATAACATAAATGGTGAAAGGTGTGTGTTACATTGTACAGTAGCATAATTTGTACCTCTGCCTACCCCTAAAATCCCGGATAAAAGGTGTGTTGTTATGTTGTGACGTCATAATACTCCTTCGATGATAAAAACTACTCTGGTGTAGCTGGATTCTGCCCGCTACACCAGAGTAGTTACAAATGCGTCACTGGCCTTTTAAAAGAGAGGACCCATTCCTCATATAACACCGAGGTACATTCAAACAATCCCTCTTCCATTTCCATTGTCCAGTGGTACACATTATACTTATACGTTTTTCCATATAAGTATAGAAGCTCTCAAGGCTCCCCCTCTATTATGTGTCTTCAGAAATACTCAATCAGAACCCTGATTTACCTCGCATGGGGGACTGTATATAGGCTGTGACGATTGTGACTCATTTTTGAAGGGATTGTATTATGCGTCGGTTCGAAAACTGTGGTCATATTGATGGTGTTGATGTAAGCAAAGTTTGAATATTAAATAGATAAGCCAATGCACAGAAAGAAAGAGAAAAAGCAATTATTTGACAGTTGTATGCATTATGTATTTTTGATTTTGAAATAATTACCTATTTCGTACAAATAGGAACGTCTTACATGTAGTTATTTTGTGCTGTTACAAAATGAACTCCAAAACCACTAAATTATCATGGACAAATTGCAGTAAAACCTCATTAAAAATTCAATAGATGCACTGTTCAGTATAATTTAGATCTAAATAGGATTTCATGTTAATAATGTACTTATTTGTTTGTGCAGTTACTGTAATGTGATTTCAAACTGATGTTGGTCGCCATCCATTTTGGAATGCACCTGTTTATTTGTTTGTAATGCAATTTCAGTCTATAAATTTCAGTTTTGTTTATTTGCCTACATAATAATTATGTTATTTTATTCACTGAATATTTTGAATAGAGGTGTGTAGCGAAATTCTGAATTTGATTTAGTTACATTATAGAGGTAATGAAATAAATTACAAATAGTACACACGTAGGTCGGAGTCAATAGTTTTTGAGCAGAAATACATAATAATATGTACATGCAGATACCGTGAATTTCATACCGCGTTGAAAGTCGACTTGACCGGAGTGATACCACGGCCTCACAGAACTAGAGGTCAATCACCTATGCCTTAAATTCCTGTGGTGTACCATGTGTCTATAGGTCGTCGATTGCGTAGCGTCATAATGATAATGATAACAATAAGTAAGTCAATGTTAGTAATAATATAATTATATGTACTTAGTTACTTATAAGTTAGATTAGGGTACAATGAGGCTGACATATCTTTGTAAGGGAAAGCCTCTAAATAAATAGAGATATAGAAATGATCAGCACTCAATTGCTACCTTTCCTGTAAAAGATCTTTTAATTGGCTCCAAGATCAAGTCTTTTTTTAAGGGGGGAAAATCATCGAATGACTACTCCCGCCTCTGTGAGGCGGGAGGGAGTGTCTCTTACTTTTTTTTTATCGACGGATCACCTGATGGTATGCAATCGGCGTCGCCCATGGACACCTGGAACACCAGAGGCGTTACAAGTGCGTTACCGGCTTTTTGAGGATTAGGAGTTTGAGGATCGTTGGGGATTCAAGGATTGGGATCTTACTGACTAAAAACCACCCCATTCTTACTCCTGCACTTCGAGCCGGAGCCCCGGTAACTTGTTAGGTTCTCCGTGACAAAATCGAGTCTAAGATATAATTCAAATCTACCGATTACTACGGCAAACCCTCGAATACATGGTGAATCCGTTACTCATAAAACTCCCCCAAATCAAACACTACTCAAACTATACGTGGAGTTTATTTACAAATATTGGATAGTAAATCCCTTTGCTTAAGGCCTTGAGGGGATATCTCATTACCAAGTTTTTGTTACGCCGACCAGTTAAATACTTTCTGTTGCCCCTTGTTATAAGTTTACCTATTTACTCGTAACTTCGGTTACTTGTGAACAACATATTTTATATGTGTTAGTTTGTACTGTCTTAATTCGCTGGTTTTTGTTTGTGGACTTCTGTTTTTGATGTACCTTTTGTGGGGGGAATAAGGATTTGAGATTTTCGAAGTGTAGTTTTCGTTTTAATAGAATGTTCTTGTGAAGTAGCTGGATTACTATTCAATGATCAGCTGGCAGTCAAGGTAGATTGGTTCCTTTGATATAGATATTGTTATTTTGCATTATATCCACCCAAAGGTTTCCTGGTAGAAATGACTATAAGTGATAAGACAACCTTTGTGTACATTATGATTTTTTATTTTTGTTATTTCTTTTTTCTATATGTAGGTAGGTACTGTATTACTAATAGTGCATAATAAATTTGAATCATAACATTTTTGCAGCTTACCACCTACCACATACATTTTTACACTACCCAAATAATGACTGGCAGAGACTGCTGTTAGCATTCAGTCCTCCTTATGCAATTGTATAAACGTTAAAAAAATGTAAAGATTATTCGATTCTATTTTATTCCTAACGAATTAATACGTTTAAACTGGTGAAGCGTATGTACCTAAATATAAGCAATTCGTACTTCAATTAATATTTGTGATGTTACTTACGCAATTCATTATTCGCTATCGCACAAGGAACCACGTTTGAGACAACAGTTTCAATAACAGCAGAACGTTCTCGAATCCAATACAGCAGACGATCCATACAAATTCTCATCACAAAGCTAATAGTTTGAAACAATAACAATTGCTTTGGACGCAGTTAACGTATGGCAACAGGTACAAACCAAAGGTCTATACAAACTCCACCGTTTTCATTAAGCGCAGGAACTACACGCTAGCCATTGAAAACTGACCGTGGGCAACTAGCCTGCGTCTGACAACAGGCCTTAAAATTCGACAGCCACCAGTTAAATTCAAACTCTATCTCGTTTAGTCAAGGTTGGAAATTGAATGTGTTTTACAGTCGTTTTGGACGTTATTGCCGAAGCTGGAATGAGAATATTCCAGTAATGTATTGTTGAATATGAGTTCGTCTCATGCTTATATGAACTTTTGTTGCGCGTCGTTTATATTTTGCTCAGTGCGCAGTTTTCGTCTGTTTTTCCTGTGTTCCGTATTGTATTGTTTAGGTATCTGTTTTTGTATTGTTACAAAAGGGAAATGGAACTAATAAGTACGGTCGGTATTGTATAAAAAATGGACGCTTAAATGAAATTACTTTTGACTACCCTTATTGTTTTATTTGGATGGTAGTGCGACTGTTGGTAATGAAGTATTGAGTATCTAATGAAAAAATGACTGAATTTAGTCCATCGATTTGAGATAATATAGGACGGTGAGAAATTTTAATACAGTTTTTCATCAACAGCTTATAAATACCCACTGCTGAGCAAAGCCTCTTCTCACATGAAGAAGGTTCGAGCATTAATTACCACGCTTGCTCAATGCGGGTTGGCGATTTCAAACTTATAATTAGAAATTATAAGCCCAGGTTTCCTCACGGTATTTTCCTTCACCGTTGGTCAGTGGTGTCTAAATAATCTGAGAAAATACATGTAACTCGGAAAAAGTCACATTGGTACTTGCCGTTGGAAGGTTTCGAACTCGCACACTCGTGCATGAGAAGCAGGCGTCTTCAACCTCCGGGCCACCATAACATAGTTACAAAAAGTTTTTACTTTTTGTAACTGTTACTATTATTATTCTACCTACAGACAGCGATAAAATTTCAAG
Organism: Spodoptera littoralis; assembly: GCA_902850265.1. Taxonomy (NCBI): domain Eukaryota; kingdom Metazoa; phylum Arthropoda; class Insecta; order Lepidoptera; family Noctuidae; genus Spodoptera; species Spodoptera littoralis. The sequence goes on from LR824545.2 coordinate 10,929,211, forward strand.
CACACCAGTTACAAATTGACACCACAGTTAACTAAAAAAACATGACTTTCGTTGACTAAAAACTTAACCAACTATTAAATTTTGAAAAGATTAACATAAAGTTCGTTTAAAATACTTAGCAAGTTAAACGGTTGCATATTTAAAGTAAGAAAAACAGTTATAAAGTAACGTTTTTATGCTAAACAAGTTTCGAGTTTTACAAAGACAATGTTAAAAACTTTGAAATCTGACCCTGGGTCAGTCGTTTGAATAAATTGTCATTAGAAAGAAAGAAATGGTTAGATGATACTCCTTTGTTTTAAATAATCTGTTTGTGATTTTTTTTTTAAGGGGGGAAAATCATCGAATGACTTTTCCCGCCTGGGTGAGGCGGAAGGGAGTGTCAGACTCTTACTGACTAAAAACCAACCCTTTCCTTCTCTTGCACGTCGAGCCGGAGCCCCGGTTACCCGTTAGGTTCTCCGCGACTCCGAATCGGCATCGGCCTTATTGGGCCCCATCTGTGGTGGTCTGATGGCTCTTTGAGGCGCGCGCGGAACGCTATGCGCCGTACGCTCGGGAATCTGTTTGTGTACGGTTGTTCCTAACTAATAATTAAAAAAAACTTTCTAAGTTACATAACATAACATCACGCCTTTTATCCGTGGAGGGGTAGGCTGAGGTGCATATCACGGCACTTAAACGCCATTGTAGAATGTAACACCCACTTTTCACTATTTATGTTATGAGTCCCATGTAATAGAGCCTATTGCCATATATCGAGCACAATTCCAGACTCCGCGCTATTACTGAGATTTTTTTTTAAAACCCTGTTATACTTTGCTCGACCCGGGAATCGAACCCGAGACGCATTGCCCAGCAGTCGCACTTGCGAACACTCAGCCAATAGGGCAGACTTTCTAAGTTCTCACCAATTATATATTTAGGTGTTTTTTAAGTTCAAAGCAAAGTTTAATTTATCAAAACAAAGGTAGTTTCAAACCTTTTGGTAACTAAACCTTGTACACACGGCTACACATCGAGCTTTACATAACCAGTATAAACTGAACGTTAAATGTGTGGAAACATGATGCGACGCGACACCAGGATATACTGGTTTTGTATAGATTGATGTGTAGCCGTGTGTACCAGTAACTGCTTGTTTTGTTATATTATTTAGAAAATTCATAATTTTTTCTTTATCTATATATATCTTATCTTTATATATATATAAAAAAGAAAGTCGTGTTAGTTACACCACTTATAACTCAAGAACGGCAGAATAGATTTGGCTGAAAATTGGTAGGGAGGTAGCTTAGAGCCAGGAGACCGACATAGGATACTTTTTAACCAATACATTTTTTTTTACTTTTTACCGAAAATCACGAACGGGGACGGGAAAAAATGGGATCACTCGTACGAAGTCGCGGGCAGAAGCTAGTTAGCCATAAAATACCAACTAGAACGTATTTGGTATTTTAGAAAATCCCTGAATTCTCCGTCTCCTTGTACAGAGCAGAAACTGAGTTAACATCCACATGTGAAATACATAGCTAGGCCAATATACATCGTTAGACGAAGTCCAGGCCTCGTCGCAACGTCCGGTGCTAAAAGGGGGATGGTCGGATTATTTCATGCAATCCCCGGCGCTCTCTCCGAAATATACACACCCTGTAGTTTCCAAGAAGCTTTCCCCTGTATATATGGAATAGAATAAAACTGTTTTGTATCAAGTTTATGAAATTGTATTTTGGCTGACGGTGTTAAGATATGATGTGTCCGTGTGTGTAATGCTACTTACATTTTTGACTTGAATTGTTCTTAGTTTGACAATTGTTTTATTATAATTATAGAAATCATCAAATCATTGTTTGACCCATACTCAGTAGTTGTTGAACCTGGGCTGAAACGATGATGAATAAGGTAGACGACTAATTTTTATTTGAATGTCCGTCTGGTAGATTATTTTAAAACATTAGACACGTATTTTTTATTTTCTTACGTAAACGAATAGTTTCGAAGATATATTGATTTGAAATGTCGCGTGACGTCACTTCTATGTACATTTTATACTAAGAAATGACATTTTAGCCACCACTCCTAAACTTTGGTTCGTATTATCTAAGTATTGTTTTATTATACGACAAAATAAACAAATACGTGTCTAATATTTTTTAATTACCTAACTTACGAACTAATTATATTTTTAATTTTTATACCGTGTCATCATCATTTTAATCTATATACATATTTTTTAGTATCAGCTTAATCGTCAAAGTATCTTTACTTTGTCCAATCTACCTTTATTGTTACATTTTCCCGATTTCCTTATCCTTATATTTGAACATTGTCAGCAGTAGTACGGATTCCGGATTTGCTCATATCGAATTTTCATCTGATTATGTACCTTAGGGTTACTGATATATTTCGAGGAAATTGTACATATTTTTTTCTTTTCACAAAAAGTAATTTTGTACCCAACCTTTGTAACTGATATTAATTTCAATCCGTTCCAAACTTATTATCGTTATTCGACGCGAAATCGAAAACCTCGAAAACTTTTGGTAAAGTTATTCCAAAAATATTATTATACTTACTTACTTATTACAAAAATTCGTCAGATGTTTTAGACGTAGAGAATTTCTAATAGCAATTCAAGTTTTCTAATTTTGTCCAAAGGTACCATGAAATGTCACCAATTTAATTATCAAGGATGAAAGAATTTTTGTTGAAAGACGGACAAAACGGGGTGACAACTTCTTAGTGTAAAAGTAAGGGCTTAAATCAATTTAATTTAGGGCAAACAATTGAGAGGATTCAAGTTTATTAAAAAGCGATTGGGAAATTAATTGCTAAAAGATCGGAATTAATTTGGAAGATCGTATATATTATGCATGCGTTTGTCAAGTATGATTGTATGAATTAACTTAAAAAATAAATATTGACTACGTTGTAATAAGATGTTTGGCACTCAAATCTGTATATTTTTTCCCAATTTTTTGATCTTTTACATGACGTACTCTAGATCACATTACAAAGTACAGTAAATGTTAAAACAAAACTTTAAATGCTAGTAGAAGAGACTTATGCCAAAGATATTGCTCTTCCTTTTTAAAAATCCTTTAAAAACAATTTACTGATCCGAAATATTTACCAAAAGACCATTACCATCCCACCTTCCATTCCACACATTCCAATCCGCTTCAAATCTGGAAACCAACACGCGTCGCTGCATAGCCATCACTTTTTCTTTCGCTCGAGTAATGCGAAAAATATGTCGAAGTCCAAGCCGGTTGGCATTCGTCATAAATCACGGGCCGGCTGCATTGCGCCCAGCGGCCACCCTTAATCCGGCCCTGTGGAAGCCTCGAGTCATTGTGCTTTGTAGTTACTATGTACACTAGATTGGACTTTATGGGTGAGTGCGAGGGCTTTGCAGGTTTTAGGATTCTGTTTTGAATGTTCAGATTTTGAGTGTAAAGTGCGGTGAAGTTTGGAAGCCTAGTAATTAAGTACTTTTGTTGAGCTTGTGACAACGTCAGGCTCGTCTAATGTGACGTGTACCCCAAATTAGTTTGAGAATATAGTTTTAAATTAAACATTGAGTATTTTAGTTAAGTAAGTGTACTTATGCACAGTAAGTAATTTTGAATAGATTTTCATAAATAATAAAAAATTACTTATTTTGTGAATGAAACGTGTATACAATTACGAAATTTAGTATAATGTTGTGTTAAAAACTCTTAAACATATCAAGGCTATCATTAACCTTTAGACTTATGTAAAAAACACATTATACCATACAATGGTTTCGCAATCCCATGAAACTTCGAAAGGTTTATGGGACTAATGTGTAAAATGTGTTGAAATCCAAGGGCTCATGGCCTCGCGCCCATAAATCATGACAAAGTCATAATGGACAATGCGCCCACTGACCAACACTTAATCCGTCCCTGGCTTGCCTTATTTTTTATCAACTTTCACCAACTAGTGTGCTGATTTGATGACTTTTCACTTCATAATACTATAGTAACATTTATTATTACTTTAACCTTATGTTTTGTACACACTACGCTATATTTAGTAGTCATCTCTCGCTTCTGTCCCAAAATGGAAGTGAGAGAGAACTACTAAATATTCGCAACTAGAATATTTAGTAGTTTTCACGTCTCGTTTTCTCCCGTTACCGTAGGATTTTCAGGACTTTTTTCTATCATAAGAACCTTCTCCTGACAATAATAAACACAACAAAAAAAAGATCAGCCAAATCGGTCTTGTCGTTCTCAAGTCATGGCGTGACAACGGGAAACGGGTTCATTTTCATATATGTACTAGCGGACCCAACAGACGTTGTCCTGCATATCCACTTGAATGTATAAACAAAAATTCATTTAAATTAGTTCAGCTGTTTAGGATAAATAACATAAACATCGACTGCAGCGCCATCTGCTGGGCTGATTTGTGAATCTAAGCCATTCCCAGATGCCCTTGAACACACACAAAAAATTTTATCAAAATCGGCCCAGTCGTTTGAGAGAAGTTCAGTGACATACACACTCACAGAAGAATTATATATAATAAAGATATACCTAGATGGGTCGATATATGACATTTGAGATAGACGTTTAGCTTGATATTTAGTGTCATGATATTTTAATGTTAATATCAGAAAATATAAAGAAGGATCACAGAAATAAACAAAGCTGAACACAAAAAAACTCGTGAGGATTTGAAAACCTTTTAGATTATTGGATATTGTCAGTCTCTTACTTCGCTATTATGGGATTCTAAGGAAATAAGACGTTCCTTAATTTTAATACTAATGGTGTGATCTTAAGAGATAATATTATTCCAATATTTTACTCAGATTTGGTCTTTCCATATTTTTCTTTTATTTGCTAATGGCTAGATGAAATCATATTGACATAAAATATTTGGTGTTTTTGCTGAAGGTCCCTTGGGTAGTGAGTGATATTTAATGGCTTTTAACGGATTTATAAGATGGCAGGTTGACATTAAGCCTGTTTACTAAAAAAAATGGGATAGGTTTTTAGAAAAATCTCTTATAAATAGGTACAGCGTTGGCTTACCACATAAATTACATCTTCAAAACTTTCATATTAACATTAACTTACGTGTCAACGTTAAGTACTTTATTGATATCCATAATACTAATATAATACATTTAAAAGTAAAAAACTTAAAAACGACTTCGAATGAATTAAAAAAAAATTGCACACAGTATTTACAATTTAAATGTAAATACCTCAAATGTTACTTTTATAAACAAACCACTTTTATACTCCAAAAAATCCTAAAGCTTACCCATAAAATTCATTCAACATGCCATTTATAAATCCGCATTACATCCCCATAGTTTTTCCGCGCCATTCAAAATGAATTGCGCTCACAATCTCCTCACAATTCAGGAACATTCAAAAATTCAACCAACATCTTATGTTAACACCGCTATAAAATAAACTCTCGTTTACAGTCCAAAAAATAACATCTTATACAACACATATCTTGTACAACATTTACACGAAGAAGCAACCGCAGACGTGACAAGTTTATTCAGACCTCCCCCGCCCTTCTTGAAGCTCAATACCTGTATTTAAAAAGGGGGTTTTGTTCAGGTGTGTATAGGTCTTTGTTATCTGGTGGTGTTTCCTCAAAAGCAGTACCATAACTAACCATGAGACGCCCTCGCGTACTTAGAATAAATTTTCAATACTCTGGAACATGGATCGTTAGTTCTATTCAAAGGTTTAGGCAACGCACAGCTTATCTCAAGATGTGCGTGCCACAGAGCTATCGACAGTGTCAGAGAGTTTTGCAAAAGTTTTTGGTACTTAATGTCTTTTTAATACTTTATTTAGGCCTAGTGTCAGGAGATTTGCGCATGATTGATTGAAGGGGCGAGGTGCCGAATGTGAATTGTAGGGTTCCACTGATTACTTATTGATATGCTTGCCCTTTGAGGAGTTTTAGACGACTATTGTGAGTACAGCAGTCGTGTATACAAAAGTAAATAACTTTAATATGAAAAATTAGTATTAGGTATTATTGATAATATTCAACCATTATCCATTATTAAAATTAATTAGGTCGCGACTTGTTATAAGCAAAAATGTCTCAACATAACTAATTGGAATCCATTTTAGTTAGTCGTAGTTAGTAAATGAAATTATAATAAAGATTGATGTAGAAATTAAGGCGATCTAGATTTAGGTATTAGAGCGATCATTAATCATAACTTTTTTAGTTCTTAGACTTAGCTTATGTTAAGGGACTAAGCTAAGTGGATTACAAAGACATGACCTATATTTATAATTATTTACATAGTATCTTTACTGCCTCATTGGCCGAGTGGTCCCAAGTGCGACTGCCGGGCAAGGGATCTCGGGTTCGATTCCCGGGTCGGGCAAAGTATTACTGGGTTTTTCAAAATATTCTCAGTAGTAACACAGAGTCTGGAATTGTGCCCGGTATATGGTAATAGGCTCACCCCCTATTACATGGGACTCATAACATAAATAGTGAAAAGTGGGTGTTACATTGTACTGTGGCATAATGTACACCTCTGCCCACCCATTCGGGAATAAAAGGCGTGATTGTTATGTTATGTGATGTTATGTATATTTACGTTTCATATTAATATGTAGTTTATGTTTATATTGGTATGTAGTTTATGTACTGGGATACCTTTATATGTACGTACATTTATCACCCTCGGTTTTCAACAGATACAAACTTGTTTAAAACCTGCATCACACTATGGTTGGCTGATAGAGAATGCCGTCCGGCATCAAGCCCGACATTGTATAAACATTTATGCAAGAAGTGTTAAATAAATAAATAAGTAATAAAATATATGACAGTAATAATTTGAATTAAGTATTACATATTTGATTTTGGTAATAAATTACATGATACATGAAATTTTTCTTAAACCATTACTAGACACATAAAATACGTGTGTATGTGTGCAGTAATAAACTGTTCAGATTATTAAAATGTTTTCTTTTAACCTTTATGTTTATTTGACCCTGTTATATTGCAACCTCTAGCTTTGATATCTACTCTACGCCATGACGCGACATACACCGGAGCGCTTCACAAAATGACACTCATATTTCGAAGCAGGTGTGCGCCAACCTAGTTACTTCAAACACCAGCATATAAACCTACCCCAAATGACAAAAATACCTAAAACATTCTCACCTTTATCACAAAAACCATTAAGGTCGAAAATCATATGTAGTTATTGGACAGTTTGTATAGTTGTACTTAAAGACTACGTTAATGCACTAAGGAAAGGATTGAGTGGATAAAACAAGACGGTAATGGTTAGGTTAAGCAATTTTAAATAGGATTAAGATTAAGCTCACATCTTTGTTGGGGATTATCGATTATGTTCCGTTGTTTTCCTTTGAAAGGGAAAAAATACACGTGAAACACACGGGAATGCCATACGGGACCAAATAGTCGTACAGCAGTTTTCCGTTGTCAGTTAAAGTCAAAAAATAACTTGTATTTTAGTAGTTACAGGATAAAACACCAATAATGAATGCCTGCTGTTCGATATTTAGTGAAGCTATTTGTTCGTCTCAAAATATAGATACCTGTGGGAAACTACGGGCAAGATGATTAATAGTTAATATTTTTAATCAATTTACAGTCTTAGGTTATATTATTGAACATGTTTCATTATTTAAGATCACTGTACAATATCAATAATATCTATGACTAAAATAATAATAAAAACAAACTAAGGTTAAATATTTACAACTTATAAATAAAGCGTGGAAGGCTATGTATGTACATATTTCATATATGCGTCATTTTATCATATCATAGAATTCATACAATTCCTAGACAGAAAGATCTGCAATGTACCTACTTATATGTATTATTCCTATGTTTCAATCTACGCTACAAACCTATGACGTTTGAACTAAGTACCACCTCTGTCGTCTATTACCGCTTGGGAATACACGGTTCGTGATATAATTTGAATGGCACATAACAGCTCACAATTTGCATATTGACTATGGTATTTCATCTCTCGTCCGCCTCGTTATTAAATTGGTTGCGAATGCAAGTACTAGAGAAATACTTCGATTATCTTTATTTCCAAATGATATTACAAAGTTAACAAGTAACCCGAGCGTACGGCGCGTCGCGTTCCGCGCGCGCCTCAAAGAGCCATCAGACCACCACAGATGGGGCCCAATAGGGCCGATGCCGATTCGGAGTCGCGGAGAACCTAACGGGTAACCGGGGCTCCGGCTCGACGTGCAGGAGAAGGAACGGGGTGGTTTTTAGTCAGTCAGAGTCTGACACTCCCTTCCGCCTCACCCAGGCGGGAGCAGTCATTCGATGATTTTCCCCCCTTAAAAAAAAAAGTTAACAAGTAACTGTCTTCCCAAAAATATGCACAATGTTTTTAATAGGCTAGATGCCTAATTTTTATTTTAATATCCGTCTGGTAGATTATTTTAAATCATTAGACATGTATTTTGCATTTTCTTACAGAAACGAATACTTTCGACGATATATTGATTTGAAATGCCGCGTGACGTCACTTCTATGTATATTTTATACGTAGAAATGACGTTTTAGCCCCACTCTTAAACTTTAATTCGTTTTATCTAAGTATTGTTTTATTATACGACAAAATAAAAAAATACGTGTCTAATATTTTTTAATTACCTAACTTACGGACTAATTAGATTTTTAATCTTCACACCCCGTCATCATACCAATTACATTTTCGATTTTCTTAAAACTACTGAGAGTCCAAAATCAAATAGACTTGTCGTTGAAAACATTGAACTCATAATACCTACGTACACGTTTGATTGTCTAACCGGAAAAAAGTAGACAATTATATTATGATATTGTCTTATTAAGTATGTGGGCAATAAAGTGTAACATCAGCAGGTCATTTAACACCGCTGTAAATGACATAATTTATCTCAGCAACTTCAAACAACTCGAAACCTTTATCAGACAAACATTCAATACAGTACACCATCGACTTATAAACTTCACTCAGACATCGAACTCAATACAACTCATTCACAAACTATACCATCAATTGAAATCTATTCACCCGTGATTTCTCATACCCTTCATTGTAAACCTACTATAAACACCTTTTCAGAAACAATCAAGAACCCACTTTATAAATAGACAATATAAAGTTGATTTTCAATTGTGAATGGTAATGAGATACGTCGTTTTGGTGTAATATGTAATAGTTTGCAACGTTCAGTTGTTTGGTTCGTTAGTTCATTGTTTCGTTATTAATTGTAGTGAATGGAAGTGCTTTGAACATATCTTGTATTGAAGCTTGATCATATGATTGGGTAGCTTAGCTTAGCGATGAGGATTTATTTATTGTTAATAGGATTTGTGTAGACAATTTGAGGATGTGGATTCCCTTCTGTAGCTGTGAATGTTATGTTAACGCTCACCTAGATACATACATATGTAAATAGGTATTTTAGTGGGACTGGATTATTTTGATATAGTGTGTACCGCCGTTAAGCGCCTTTAGAAGCCTCGTCATAAAAAAGGTTGATTTTCCTTTTTTTGGATTGATTCTCTATGTTAATCGATTTCAAACTTTCGATTTTCATTTTCTATAACATAACATCTAGCCTTTTATCCTCGATGCCTCTGTACAATGTAACACCCACTTTGGGCTATTGTCATATAAGAACGCCGGTATTGTCAATGTCAAAATCAAAGCATTTATTTCAATTAAACCAAATTAAACCATAACTTGGTACTTTTGAAGCTACTGAGAATAAAAAAAAAACCTGTAATGCTTTGCACGACCCGGCAATCGAATCCAAGAACCATTGCCCGGCAGTCGCACTTGTGACCACTCTGCCAACGAGGCAGTAATTTCTATATTTTGTATGCAAATGACTCATGTACCCATTTGTAAAGTAGGTAATTGTAACGAAATAAGCACCACACTGACTCATTAGGTACTATCCTTTAAAACTTATCTATGAAGTATGTAATAAGGTATTAATTGAAACATGGCTTCTTTCATTAAAAAAAAACGTTGACTTCACTCATTTGAATTTGGAACAAAATCATTTATTCAGAAAATGTAACCATCTGTACACAAGTTAGGCTCCCTAGTTTCCGCTGAGTCATAGATAATATCATAAGTGTGGCGTAAAGCACTGCGGTGTAATAATGCAGCGTATTAGCTATCGCTTTGCAGCGCTGTTTATGCTTTATGGTGTATTACAGTGTATTGTAGGTAGTGTGCAATATTGTAAGGGTTGCAGCGCTGAGAGCAGCGGTAATTCAGACTGAATTGTACCTTATGAGTAGTGGTGGAATGTATTAATGTCATTTGACGTTAGTTTATTAATATTAGTTTTGGTTCTAGATTGCCTCGTTGGCCACTTGGCCACTTGGTCGCAAGTGCGACTGCCGAGCAAGGTCTCGGGTTCGATTCCCAGGTCTGGCAAAGTATTAGGTACTGGGTTTTAAAAAAAATCTCAGTAGTAGCACGGGGTCTGGAATTGTGCCCGATATATGGCAATAGGCTCACCCCGTATTACATGGGACTCATAACATAAATAGTGAAAAGTGGGTGTTACATTGTACAGTGGCATAATGTGCACCTCTGCCTACCCCTTTGGGGATAAAAGGTGTGATGTTATGTTATGTCATGTATTTGTAGTATTTATCAACGTTTCTATCAATGGATGATACTTATTTGTTAAATTGAATATTCTTATTATACTTATACAGTTTTAGATAAATTTATACTGCCTCGTTGGCCCAGTGGTCGCAAATGCGACTGCGTAGTATAGCTAGCATGTAATCACGGCTATTTGTAAATAGATACAAGTGAACTAAGCTTCAATTACGGCGGAGGGCTGGACGATCCTTGCAATTCAGATTTTCCATTCCATTCTGTGGTAGGTAATTGTTGTCAGAAGACGGCTTCTAGATAACCTACTAGAATTAAAAATTGACTCTAAAGATTTATTTATTTATGCACAACACACAGACAGTACACAGGAGAACACATATATAAATAAATTGGAGGTACATAGGCACTACATATTCCCGTAGGAATCTCTTCCTGCAGTCCTTCGACTGGAAAAACGGTAAAATCTAAGACACTGTGAGTAACATGACATGAACAAAAAAAAGAACAAAATTTACCAAAATTTAAGTCAATAGAAACTTAAAACTACATACACAAAATGAAACCGATAAATAATGTATTAAACAAATAGATCTCAATAAAATACATAAACCTATACATACATATGATAGATACACATCAAATAATACACATATTAGAGTATATTACAAATAAACATGTTATACATATATATATGACACTAATTTGCACAATAGTAGGAAAGGTAATGCTCCCTTACGAGTCTTTTAAAGAAGATGTTTATTCAAGATAGATATTCCCCCAAAATACTCACCTAAAAATAACTAACCCGATACAAAACAACTTTGAAATAAACCTTATTAATTCAGTACCAAAAAAACTGATTATAGCAGATAAAATCGCTGTAGTCCTTGACATTTTGGTTGTAGGGTATTAACGTTCATAAACTACCCACAAACTGCGACTTAGGGTAAATTATTTCCTAACCGCAAATGCTGGAATAATATTCGAATGGACGGTAAACTTGTTATGTACTACGTTTTCAGGTAACTTGCTTTGAATATGGTTGCCTGAATTGTTTTAATATGAAATTTCATATTTAGGTATTTTTGAAAAGATTGGGCTATTCGTTGGTTTAGTGTTATTAAAAATCATTAGGGTAAAATTAATTTATTACATTACTCAATCAAAAATCTCAATTAATAAAACTTTTTTGAAACTGTAATTGCAATCCAAAATCTCAATTTTAGAAGGAACACCATGTTGACATGTAACTTAGTGTCTCATCGATAAATTGCACTTTATCGCTGCTGTTAACTTATCTAAAATTGTGCAAAGTGCAGTTCCTAGGATTGACTGCCTCATTGGCCGCGTGATCGCAAGTCCGACTGCCGGGAAAAGTATTATTGGGTTTTTAAAAAAATCTTGTTGTTGAAGATTTTCACTAAAGTTTTTGGGTGTTGTGGAATATTTGTGAAGGGGTTTTATTATACTTTGTAAGACACTTGCATGATGTAGTTTGGGTGTTGATTGGAGATATAAGTATTAACAAGCCACTTATTGAAGCATTAGGAAGTCGTCATATGTATACTAGTTATTATAATTATTATCACCAATTGCTTATTAAATATGACCTAATATTGTTAAGTAACTGCCGGGCAAGAGGTCTCGACTTCGATATCCGGGTCGAGAAAAGTATTATTGGTTTTAAAAAAATTCTCAGTAGCACAGATTCTGGACTTGTACCCGGTATATGGCAATAGGCGCAACCCCTATTACATGGGACTCATAACGTAAATAAGATAACAAGGGGTGATGTTACGTCAATCTGTAATTGAAATCGAAACATCATTTTTTGAAACACTTGTAACACACTGTCTCGTTGCTGAATTATTATACGTAATCATTGCCGTTCCTAGGATTTTACCGAATCAAAAACTTTATCACAGAACAGTATAGTTGAAAATCTTTTAACAACATTTGATAGAGTTAGTTTGATATGCATTCGTATATTACCAGCTCACAAAGCAAATCACCGCTCCAGAAACTCGTTAAGTACAAAATGGTACAATAGATCACTGCACCGCACAGATCACGATGTTAGATAAAACTGCAATTTGTGCACACCTTTATCGTAGACATTCATTGTAGATGCACATGTATGTAAGTGCAATAAGGACGTATTTTGTTTGCCTTTATTTGTTGTAATGGGGTGTTGCTTTGCACATAGGGACACAAAAATGAAGACTATCTTGAAGGAAATGATTTTTTGAAGTATATGTTAACTTTTTTCTAAATAAGTCTGTGATTGTTTGTTTTAATTGTTTAAAATAGATGAATAATACTTCTGATTTTTTTTTATTTAAAAACAAAAGACGTTGTTCCTTTCTAAGATTTTCTTCTTAGTCATAAATGCTTTAAAAAAACCTACAAGTTCACATACTTCTGTCATAATAAAATTCACTTTCTTTTTTTCTTGTTACTCTACCATGAATCATTGTTATGTTATCGAGATTCATTCATATATATTTTAAAATACCTATGTACGAACATTCCCGAATATTCCCGAACCCCACAATTGCTGACCGTCTACGTCTCTAGTGGCGATGTCCTGAAATATATTATTTTATTCGTTCCTACTCCCACTTCCACCTGATTTCCATTGAAAACTTTTTGGGCAGTTTTTGGTTTCCAAAGTCTGTTACCTTTTAACTGTTATGCATTTTATGAGGTCCTGATTTGTTATTGTGTTATTTTTACTTCATAATGATAATATTACCATCAACTTAATTCAGGCTGAGTTTTGGGCGGAGTCGCTTCCTTCTGTGAACGTGTCATGTTGGCAAAGGATGCGGCTGAAAGCGGCGGTTGAGGGCTGCTACGTGGTGGGACCACAATTTAGTGGTAGGTCGAGGCCTACCGGGTGCGGTGAATCCGCAAGCGCGTCCCGGGTCACGGCCACAGGCAGAGGAGGAACACCGCGGTGGTTTTAGCCGGTAAGAGTCCGGCACACCCCCCTGTCGACCCCACGGCGTGGAAAGTCCATGAGGATTTCCATCGCGTTATAAAAAAAAGCTGAGTTTTGGGCTCAAAAAGAGTAACCTATGAAGTTTCTTGTTCATTCTTCTCTATAGGAATCTACACGTTGGAATGAGCAAATAGCTTCACATTAAATTTTTTATTGACGTTTAAAATGTCTTCCTGGTCTTATTGAAATAAATAATTGTTGCTGAGGATATGCCAAACACTTAAACTGTATTTCTATCAGTAATTCCTTTTTGTCTTACCCGAAAGTCCGAATCCAGAATTTCATTTTCTGCAATTAGACTTGTCATTGATCAACGGAATAAGGTCCAAAATAATTTTCGGCCGTTATACATAAAGTTACACTTCATCTGTCTTTAGTCTACCATGGATTATTCATTCATCCAATCCCCAACCCATACTCTATTAAAAATAAAACAAGCAACTGCGACTACAGACAAACCGTAACTCATTAAAACTTTTCATATCAGTGAGGGTAGTCAGAAAAATGCAAGCGTGACGTAATCAATCAAACGTACAGATTGTCCAGTGTCCACATTAAAATATTTGTGAATAAACCATCGATGCGTCTCGACGCCTCCGCGGTTGTTGGATGAAATAAATAAATAACAGAAGGGTGAATTCAATAGTTTTTAGTTGATTCGTCTTGTTAAGATTGCTGGGTCTGTTTCTAGTTGTCAAAGTTGAGAAAAATATCAGGTTGATCAATGTGATAGTTTTGTTATTTTCCTTTTAAATGGTATCTTTATCGTCTTTCAAAGGTTAACCGGGGCTTCAGCTCGACGTGCAGGAGAAGGAACGGGGTGGTTTCTAGTCAGTAAGAGTCTGACACTCCCTCCCGCTTCACCCAGGCGAGAGCAGCCATTCGATGATTTTCCCCCCTTAAAAATAATCGTCTTTTAAAGGTCATCAACCGTTGAACTGAATATCAAGATTAGTACAATTTTAACAGTATGAAATAAAATTAATTTAAATAGCTAGTGACAAAAACACACAAAATGCTCTAAGGTTTTCAAAAGGCGTTGACGATGACATATCTATTTCTTTATCATTATCATCTATTTATTGTACTGGTCGTCTCTTTCCTACATCAATTAACCCTTCGTATGTCTAAATAGATCCATGCGAGACACAAAGTATTTTCTATTTTGTCTCATATTGATGCAATATTACCATCAACTATGTATTGGCTAATTCAGGCTGAGTTTTGGGCTCAAAAAGAGTAACCTATGAAGTTTCTTGTTCATTCTTCTCCATAGGAATTTACACTTTGGAATGTAATAGATTCACTTTAATTTTTTTGTTGACGTTTTAAAGAGGTTAAAAAGGCAAACCTTCTGCATATCTCCACGTGTGTTGTGGTTATTGCGTCTGGACTGGCCCCAGGATGGGCAATAACTCAACCGTAGAAACGCAATTAGCGGGTTAGGTGATAACACCTCCACCATATATCACCTTCTGAATAAAACCTCTACTAGTTTGTAATTAATGAATGATTTATTTTATGTGGACGTTTTGTTGCATGTACACGAACTGTCTGCATACGTTGTTTGAGAGTGTTTTTATTTTTCTTTTTATGTCTGTGTTTAAATTAGGTACATTCTTTAGCAGCAAAAATGGGAGATGTTTTACAGTAATGAGTCGTTTCGATGTTGTTTTATAACTAGAATGTTGCCTTTCTCATAAAATAATTCTTAAAAATATAGATACTTATTTGTTATAAGCTGTTCAAAGTACTTCTTTCAATATAAGTACTTACAATGTCTATTGACTGTAGCGAAATCTCTAAAGTCTTTTCCAAATAGCAAGAAAAAAGAAAATTCATCCGACATGAAAATTTTCCCTATAAAAAGTATTATTTACTAGAAAGGCCTTGAACATGAAGTTTCGAACATCGAAAGTAAGTGGGACGACATTATTCGAGAAAGTAACATGACACCTCCATTAAAGGCAACTTGTTATAGATGGCGCTTAAAACGCCACTGACGAGATAATGGCGCCGACTTCTTGAGTGTTCGCTGGAAAAATTGATCAGGACAATGGGATCATGGGAAGTGATATTCTTTTGACCAAAATATTATTAATATGAAAGTTTATGGAAAAAATATAAAGGTAACATTCTACTTTCAAGTAATAAAGATCGATTATATAAGAGAGAGCCGTCGCCTTATTTCTTTGTAATGAGATTATAGATTTTGGTACCTACCGAACAAAAGAAGTTTCATACCAGTCCAACCCACTCAAATTAAACCGTCCAAAAATATCTAAGGAATAACAAGAAGGCATATTTTTAGACAAATTCATCCAATCTTCCAAATACCAGCCTTAAACCCACATTTCGTCTGCCTCTGCTACCGATCGCCCATTTATTCCCTTTTCACAAAATACCAAATCCCGAAATTCTGCGCAAATGGTAAACAGGCTGACCGAGCCGCATTTACATAACTCTCAATTACATTTGGATTTAAAATGGCCGCCACGTGCGTGAAATAGAAATAAAAAAAAATATTGGCGCGATGCGTGCACGGAACGACCACACAAGATATAAAGTTTTATGATTTTTGTGCATTCCTGGTAACGCAGTTAGCAGTATTGTGAATTGAACAGTGCCCGTTGATGACAGCCTTTTGTACGATGTTAGAGAAGTTTTTATGTTGCCCAATGTGTTTTAGGATAATTGAAAACGAACTTCAATCGTCAATTATTTGGTTCCAATTAATTCTCTTGAATTTGTTTTGTGTTTATCAATCATTTGCAAAACCAAATCTAGTTATTCTGCTAGTTGGAAACTTCATTCAAAACAATCGTTAGTATTCAAGTATTCTAAGTCTAAACCATTCAATTTTACTACTACAATATCAGTCTCTCAACAAATAGATCTACATCAAACTAATCGTCAACTATTCACACAACATGACCATTGACTATAAATCCACCAGTCATCCCATCATCAAATATTGTCACTTTATTTACATGAATTTCGCCTATAGGCTTTCCACTAGTATTTACCAATGTGCGACCTGAATAGGCACTAAATCAGGTTGGTAATACAATGGTTGGAAACGGTGAAATTTGTATGGCGCATGGTACAGTGGCCACCTGAGGGCTGGTTAACTAAATTAGCATATTGATTGTTTACATACGTGTTGGCGGTCACCCTCAGTTCACCCCTGTCCCGCCAGACTAGCCTAGGGCTTACCATGATCTTGTATGCTTAAGACAATGCTTAAATGATTAAGGACTTATGTTGAATTGGTGTTTATTTTTGGTCGTGTTTCGTATTTGGATTTCAGGTTGCTAAGTAAAGTTGTAGGACTTGTACAATATTAAGGCTCTGTTTTATCATCTCTGGTTACGTTTCTGTTAGTCTTACTACAAATAATTGGATTATCTGGTCCTAATATATTTATTTGTCAATTTAGACTAATTGGCAGTGTTGAAACATGTAAGTAAAATAGTTGTTAACGAAATACAGAAGTTGTCATTTGCAGTGGTGTCGAAAAATATCACAGTCCGAAACAGTATTTCAATTTAAATAAAACACAACGTGAATTAAAGAGAATTTCGATGTGTAACGGATACAGTCAACCGAATCTCGATAATGAGCGATAAGTACATTATAAATAAGTGGAAAATTCAATGAACGAACACTTCGCATAAAATCCAATGATCCAATGAATTTTGCAGTCCATCCATTTTATATGAAACAGTGAATTTCATTTCTCATTGCAAACCATGTAATGAAATATCAAACTGGAAGAAATTAACTTCGAGATCTGAAATCCATAATTCAGTTACATTATCGTGAGTTTCCGAATGGCTGGCCACTGTAACCAATTTAAATAGAACTTCAACATTCTCCGTACCTCCATCCATTCTTAACAATGACATCTTGTACCGAGTTCAAGATAAATCGGTCCTTTATTCTTGGTATCCAAAATGTATAGATCTTCAATGACCCTCAATAAAAGCTTAAATAAGGGTGTATTTCGTTAGGGAAAAGAGAATTGGAGTTCATATTACGTTGGTTATGTAGTCATGGTTGAAAATGACATGAGAAATGAAGTGGAATTGATGGGACGTCCGATGGATCCGTCGTGTGCCTGCAATGGTCATTCTGTTGAACATTAGTACCGGTTCATCAGTTACATGCAGTAATGGCCGTAAAGGTGGACATGACAGACACAGGTAATTAATAATTCTGTTGCATTAAGTCTAAATTGCTTTTAGCGTTCGGAATTCTGCGTATTATTTTCTACATTCGGCTCGTGTTGCTGTTACGCGAATTTAGGCTGTGTTGGTGTAATTATTACAGAGGAATATTATAGTAGATTGTGGATTATGATTACTGTTTACATTTTGGATAGCTATTTGTAATCTCAAATACATTTGTAAGATTATTTTTAATTTAATCATTTGGCAATAAAGGCTCGTACACAAAACTGCAATGCGTGTTTCGTGTGATTTGTGTCGTGCGACAAGACTTTTCCCTTAAACGCCTTGTCGTGTAGTGCAAAAAGTACACGTAAAATATAGCGTATACCTTAAAAATCAAAATCGCATCGCAGCAATTCGCATCGTAATTTTTTGCGTTACGAATTCGCATCGCAGTTTTGTGTACGAGCCTTTACTGGGACTGAGTTCTAAAGAAATTTTCTTTAAAAATCAGTTGTCAGTCTAACGGTGAAAATTAAACTTCAAAATAACATTACACTGCATATATCGCATACCCATAAATCCCAATCATCATTGCCAGACGAACCACAAAACATTTGCAAAACAGACACCTAATGAAAAGTACGACAAAATCCCATTATTGCGGCATTTCTTCTCGTGTCCTTCTGTGACATTAAAATTCCATGTATCAGAAGATAAATCTTCACGCCATTACCCGCTAGGGGGCGCTTATGGGACAGGTGTTGTTATTTTTAGCCGGAAATTGGAGGGCTACTTTAATTCTGGATACATTACTTTGATGCATGCATCCTGGTGTTTGGATGACGATATTACGAAGGGAACCACACTTGTTTGGAAATTACACCCTCAACTTTACCGTAATGTGATTCAAAAATTAAAAGATTTGGAGGTTTTTAGTTATGTTTGTTAATTTACAATTTTTTTCTGTATCAATTAACTGTTATCGGCAGTAAAAGTTATTCAATTTTGTCACAGACATCTTTCCAAATCAGATTATTGTCTCACTTTCAATCGTCACATTTAATTTTTTATCTTTATTTATTTAGGTGCTTGTGGTTTCATAACCGCATAAATAGGCCTTAGGACGAGTATGTTTTACGTAAAGTAATTCAAACGAGACCGCTTTCGACGCTCTGATTGGTTGGTTCATTGTAACCGGCCAATCAGAGCGCCGAACGCGGTTTCGTTTCGATTACTGTAATCGTAAAACAAAGGTTTACCTAAGACCTCAGACCATATCAGCCGAATTGTATTATGAGATTAAAAATTGTAAATTATTGGCACATGGTCCTTTGATACCATGGTACTTGAAAGAAAGAAAGAAGAAAGAAATAAAAACCTATTTCTGCGCAGAACACACAACATAATTAAAAAATAAAGAAACGTACATACCTTAGAGCGAGACATTTAATAATTTACGTCAAACGAAGCAATTATTTTGCCGGTATCGAAATCATAACTTGCAACTAACGACCAACGCCATCTATCGAGCTATGAGCAAACTCACAATAAATTAATTTTAATACAGCAGTATGGCGTTAGCAAAGTGCATCTTTTACAAAAAATATTTCTACATTAAACACAAACTATTATCTCGATCAAATTTTCACACCAATCCGTAATCCGCCATGTCCATAATACAGCATTCAACAAAACAATAAACTCTAAAAATTTAATTACTAACAAACAAAAACAAAGATGGTTACATGTGACATGTAGCAACCTAACCCGTTAAAAATGACGGTAGCAAGGTCCGGTAACAAAACGACATGTCACGCTCTCTACTTAACCCTCACTTGCTATTCGTGTTTACGGCAACACCGGCCATGTGTTGTTTAGACCGGCTAACACAACATTGTGTGTTTCGTGTGTTATTTTACTGGTGATGTTGTGTTTGCTGGTGTTCTGTGTTCATGTAACTGAAGATGGAATTGTTTAAATAAAATAAATTTATTAAACAACGTAGAACACATTTACAGTTACAGATCGCTCAGATTTTATAGTAATAAAAAGTCTTAATAAAAACAATCGTAATAGTTAACTTAATCTAGTCTTATACAATATATAATTATGCGACGAAATAACGTTCTAAGAGTATATATTATATATAAATAGTTATAAAAGTATATATTATATACTTAGATTCTAAGTTCTATAGATAAGGACTACCCAAACTCGGTTTATTTAAACCTGTGTTTCAGGCTATCAATGCAAAAAATAAATTGAAGGATATAATTATAAATAAAAATCGCATATAAATTTACATAACTTCTTCTTTACGCTTTTTTTCCCCGAAGGGGTAGGCATAGGTGCACATTACGTCACTTAATGCCACTGTATAATGTAACACCTACTTTTCACTAGTTTGTGTTATGAGTCCCATATAATAGGGGGTGAGTCTATTGCCATAAACCGGGTACATTTCCAGACTTTGTGCTACTACTGCATTTTTTTTAAAACCCAGTAATACTGGCCTGTCCCGGGAATTCTAACGGGTTACCGGGGCCGAGCCAGAGCTCGAAGTGCAGGAGAAGGAACGGGGTGGTTTTTAGTCAGTAAGAGTCTGACACTCTCTTCCGCCTCACCCAGCAAGCAGCAATTCGATGATTTCCCCCCCTTAAAAAAATAATATTTTTATTAATATGTTTTTAAACACGTGGTGAATAACATGCAATCCCCTTTCCTTGTTACTCGACGCAATTCAATTATTAATTAAAATTAATTCAGATAAACTATTAACATCAATAGAAAAAGATTGCAATATTAAGATTACTCCTTAGTGCAATGACATAAGGTTGATATTAGCTTAACATCTTTATCTAGTGCCTTATCTTAATAGATTCCAACAGCCTTGACATTTCCTTATTACATAACGCGATCCATAAGTTGCGTCATTTTCACTAGGAAGAAAGCGGCTTTGACAACAGGATGTAAAATTTTTAATTTTCGATTTTAAACCTTTGTTTGTTTACATAACGCCCAATTTTGCTTGGCACAGACTAATCTATCGTACGACTAGAAATTGTAGGTTTCGACTAAGCTATGTTTTTGTTATAGTAGTAAAATTATAAAAAACCATTATAAAAAGGTTACATTATACAGTAAAACACCGTCCTTTCATAAACTAGAATCGTCTAAAAATAGAAAAGGTACGAAACGGAACCACGATAACGATATTAGTATTACAAAGCAAATTCTAATAATAAACGTGCTAAACTGATATGTCGTAAAGTTCATTATCGCTTGGCGGCTGACGCAATAGACGCGTTGTCACGTGACGTCACCCGCATGCGCACTCGAAGCGTTAGTAGCGGCTAGTGAACGCTAATTTCGTCAGTTAAGTATAAGAGCAGAGTGGCGCAGTGGAAGCGTGCTGGGCCCATAACCCAGAGGTCCGTGGATCGAAACCACGCTCTGCTAGAAATCATTTTTGTTAAATTATACTTTTTTAATGGTTTTATGCATTTTTTGGTATTTTTTAAATATTTTTTATTGTTTCATATATTCATAGTCCAATAAAGTCCAACATCATAAATCATCGTATAAATTTTATTACATGCCTATACTTTTTCAGTGTATATCAAAAACAATGCTTGGTACATAAAAGGATTTACACATTCACTTTAATAAAATATCATAACACCTCCCATTTTCAAAGGCTAGCACAGCTGTCACTGAATTTTTACATTTAATTTTAAAATAACATTCTTATATTTAATTTTCTGCTTCAAAATTGACAACTCCAATACATTTAAGTCCCATAAAAAAGGACGGGGATTCATAATCCAATTAAAAATTAAAAAGTAAATGCCAATTAAAAGTTCATCAGTGGTAGTTTATTTATCTGTGTATAGAAAATGAAGCAAGTAAACTGTTTTATAGCTGCTAATTGGCTGTACGACCTGTTATGCTTCATTCACACTATGCTAGTATTTTAGTCGAGTTGCGACTGTTCAGTAAATCCTCCATGCTTCTTTCTATCCCAAACTTGATGCGAGATAGAGTTACTAAATGCTACTTGACTAAAAAGACTGCCTCGTTGGCCGAGTGGTCGCAAGTGCGACTGCCGGGCAAGGGGTCTCGGGTTCGATTCCCGGTGGGTGTTACTGGGTTTAAAAAAAATCTCAGTAGTAGCACGGAGTCTGGAATTGGGCCCGGTATATGGCTATAGGCTCACCCCTATTACATGGGACTCATAACATAAATAGTGAAAAGTGGGTGTTACATTGTACAGTGGCATAATGTGCACCTCTGCCTACCCCTTTAGGGATAAAAGGCGTTGTGTTATGTTATGTTGACTAAAATACTAGCATAGTGCGAACAAGGCATTCGTTGGTAGCTTAAAATGTTAGCCGTTCTAGGGTACCCGTTACTTCAGATAGGGTAGAAGGAAAATCGCTGTGATTTTTCGTAAAATGTACTTTAAATGTTTTTTTTTAATTTTTGTGGTGATTTTCTAGTACTGTCTTGAGGTTTATTTTTTATTGAGTCTATCAATTTATTTGTGTGTAATGTATGTGACATAATATGAAAATATATTCGTTTTTAACCGAGAATATAACTGTATTGTTTAACATTATCAACATGTCCATAATAGGGATGATGACAGGGTATAAAAATTTAAAATCTAATTAGTCCGTCAGGTAATAAAAAATATTAGACACGTATTTTTTAATTTTGTCATATAATAAAACAATACTTAGATAAAACGAATGTTTAACAGTGGAGGTAGCTACGTCATTTTAGAGTTTAAATCGTATTCAAAAGTGACGTCATGCGATATTTCAAATCAGTATATCTTCGAAACTATTCGTTTCTGTAAGCAAATAAAATAACATGTCGAACGTTTTTAAAAAATTAGTCATCTACCCTATTCCTATTCTACATTTTTTTGCCTTTTATAATATTTTGAAGTACCTATCTTGTCGTCTAAGTATTTACACAAATTTTTAATTACTTTTAACCCGAAATCTTTTCTAATATAATTAATAAATAATTAAAGAAATACGCCTTTTTCACTAATGATCCTTATTAAAGTCGGTTACTATAACGACTGATTCATTTGCGATGTTTAAACAAAATCTTATTCAAGGGGTAATTTTAGAAATTCAGTTAAACGTGCCGTTGCCTACCAACCGTTGTATTGGAGTACCAAAAATCTTTGTACTTGGAAAATATTTTCGAAATTGGGGTACCTATTAATAAAAACGAACTTTTCAAAGACAGAAGTGCCCACTTATTTTTGTGTAGGGGCGACAAGGAGTCAGGAAAATATATTGATTTGAGTTCAATGTTTTTTTTATTTTTTTAAGGGGGGAAAATCATCGAATGACTGCTCCCGCCTGGGTGAGGCGGAAGGAAGTGTCAGACTCTTACTGACTAAAAACCACCCCGTTCCTTCTCCTGCACGTCGAGCCGGAGCCCCGGTTACCCGTTAGGTTCTCCGCGACTGAGTTCAATGTTTGACAATTTCTTTTCTATTTATCGGTTTTTGATCTGAATAATTATGAGTATTTTTTGTTTTTTGATATTAAGTTAGAAGTAAAAATAATAACGTTAACGTGTATCTACGTTCTATGAAGGTTAAAAGTTTCGATTTAATATCGTCTAAGTATTACATACATGTCGCGGAGAACCTAACGGGTAACCGGGTTTCCGGCTCGACGTGCAGGAGAAGGAACGGGGTGGTTTTTAGTCAGTAAGAGTCTGACACTCCCTTCCGCCTCACTAAGGCGAGAGCAGTCATTCGATGATTTTCCCCCCTTAAAAAAAAAGTATTAAGTACATACATACATACATAACATCACGCCTTTTATCCCCGAAGTGGTAGGCAGAGGTGTACATTACGGCACTTAATGCCACTGTACAATGTAACACCCACTTTTCACTATTTATGTTATGAGTCCCATGTAATAGGGGGTGAGCCTATTGCCATATACCGGGCACAATTCCAGACTCCGTGCTACTATTGAGATTTTTTGAAAAAAACCAGTAATTTTGCCCCACCCCGGGAATCGAACTCGAGACCCCTTGCCCGGCAGTCGCAATTGCGACCACTCGGCCAACGAGGCAGTCCTAGTATTATTCCCAGTCCCAGTCTAAGTATTATTGTAGTAAAATAGGTATTTGCCCTTATAAACACTAATAATTAAACCTACAACCATGTCGCAATTTATCCCATTTTTCTAATGGGGAAACCTAGCTCATTGCAACTGGTTTGATGGCTAGCCAACCAATGTTAATAAAAACCATTCTTTTTACAATGTGTATCATCTTTATTTCTATTAAGGTAGGGTTTATTTTAGTTTGTTTGTCGCATTCATAAGTTTGTAAACTCTTTATGTATGATGGTGTAAATAAAATGGTAGACATTATTAATTAAATTAATGGATCGTGTATGAGTGGTCGACGGTATCCTGTTTGTATGTTCGGATAGGTGTTATTTTGAAAAAAGAATTATGAAGTTTATTTATTTTTAATTTGGT
Organism: Spodoptera littoralis; assembly: GCA_902850265.1. Taxonomy (NCBI): domain Eukaryota; kingdom Metazoa; phylum Arthropoda; class Insecta; order Lepidoptera; family Noctuidae; genus Spodoptera; species Spodoptera littoralis. The sequence goes on from LR824545.2 coordinate 10,953,586, forward strand.
TTTATACCTAATGGTGACAGTCGGACAATCGGTAATTTTTTTCTCATGAATCCCATGTAATATTACCGTTACTATCATAACGTAATAGTTTTTTATACTTTTCTATGAATTATTTTATGATCGATTTATTATATTTTATAGCTGGTAAGAAATAGAAATATTGTACTTTGTTCATTTTTTATTTTAAGTGGTTCAATAAATTGTCACAGTATCTACAATTTATAAACTTACAGAGAATGCCCTAGGCATTAAATTCACCTAGTACTACAGGAATATTAGGTACATAAATAAAGAAATGTGTTGAATTTTGTTGTCCGAATAATGTTTTTAATGTTGTCTATATTTCTATTGTTTCAGGTACTTTATGCTGATAATTAATATTAACTACTTATAGCTGCATATTCATCAAAAAGCAACGATGCTTACATTTGGTACGGTTTATTTTCTGTTATATTTTTTTTAATTCTTGTACCTTTCTATTGAAACGAATTATTTTTATTCTTGTATTTATTTAAAGCAGGGGAAGGGGTTACCGGGTCCGTAAAAGTAATATTTAAAAAAAAAATGTTGCTCCACTGTACCTAGTATTTTCTCCTGTGTCGTGGGTGCGTTTACAAACATACAAGTTCACATACACATGACACCCAGACCCGGAACAACAATTTGTGGATTACACAAAGAGTTGCTCCGTGCGGGAATCGAACCCGCTACACGTTGCGCGGCAGCCGGTTGCCCAGCCACCGCGCAAACCGTGTAGTCAATTAAAAAAAAAGTATTAGTAGAAGTAAAAGTTCTTAGTAGATATTAGCACGAAGGCTGGAATTATGCCCGGTATATAGCAATAGGCTCACCCTCTATTACATGGGACTCAAAACATAAATAGTGAAAAGTGAGTGTTATATTGTACAGTGGCATTAAGTACCGTAATGTATACCTTTGCCTAGCCATTCGGGGATAAAAGGCGTGATGTGATGTTATGTTATGTTATATTTATTTATTTATATTTTGTAAACACTCAAAGTCAAAGTCATTTATTTCAATTAACCCTTAATTAGGCACTTTTGAAACGTCAAAAATTTAATTGTCCGTCTGTGTGTCTGTTAGTGAAGCTAGGCGCTCGTTCCAAAGTGTAGTTTCATATGCAGAAGTACGAGCATGAAACTGCATTGTTATCATTAAAGAACTCTTGGGAGTTTTATAATTTTAACTGATTCATTTGAGCAAAAGTAATTGGTACTTTTGTTAATAAATAGGTTCTAATTCTAATCGACTACAAATTATCAAACAGACCTAATTACGGTCTATTGCAAAGCACGCGCTACTCAAGGCCTCCACCTATCAACCGGAATGCGTAGGAGCAACTAGCATTCATTCATACTTTACTCTCTTTACACTACTCCAAACAAAACTGAACCATATACCAATAGAACTAAAGTTAAATTTCCCTAAAATTACTTTAGAGGTTAACGTCTTATTTTCATTTCACTTACATGCTGATTCTGATCTTATGTTTATGAAGTTAGTGTTTAATATGGTTTGGCATGTTTTAGAGGTTAATATGCCAATGCGGTTATTGGATAATTCTCGTCGTAGGCGCATGACACTTGCATTATTTTGTGAGTCAGAATAATAATGAAAATATTGCGTGTCTGTCTTTACGTGGGAATGTTTTCGCTTACATAACCTTTGGTTTGTGTTGTCATAGTGATATGATAGGAGAGATAACGTGGGACAAGATTAGTTTTGTGGAATTTATTACAATTATTAGGTAATTTTTATCAAACTGCGCAATGTTAAGTAGGTGATACATTTTATCAGCCTTCTAGCTTCTTCCACGCGGTTTTAAACGCTCTGCTCAGCTCCTATTGGTCGTAGCGTGATGTTTTATAGCCTATAGCAATCCTCGATAAATGCACTATCTAACACAAAAATAATTATTCAAATCAGACTTGTAGTTACGGAGATTAGTGCGTTCAAACAAACAAACAAAAAAACAAACTCTTCCGCTTTGTATAATAGTATAAGATATAGAGGTAAGATTTACTTACCCTATAAAAGGGTTGCTTATGCGAGTCGTCATGACTGTGACTTGCCGTCCGAATTGGGTTTACGATTATCTCGCGATTGTCTGCACCGATTTTAATGCGGTTTTCAAAAAAACTGTTTGTTACACTTTAGAGAAGGTTTTAGTAAATATATTAATTGACTTCAAAAAAGGACGGAGTTGAAGTGGGTTTTATATACCTACGTATTTTATGAAAGAAAATTTCCTAATATAATGTAAATTAAATAGTACCTACATGCATTTCTTGAGATGTAAATAACAAAATTAGCCTTAAAAACTCAGGAGACTACGTTTGATAACAACGTCACAAATACCTACTTACATTATGTCTATGTCACTCACATATGTCCCATTTGCAAATATATAAATACTAATTGCTAATCACCAACACACAAACCCAATGTCATTAAGGATTACAACCAATCTTTGACCAAATGTTACCCCAAATATTGGCCGGCCAACACCATTAAGAAATCCCTTCACTTTGCTATTCATCTTAACCCTTTCGCTGCAGTAATGAATTTGGTGACAAAATCCCTGTGATTGGGTACTTCTGTATTGGTACTAATAGTGAATGATGCGCTTTAGTTGATGTTATATATTGGGTGTTAGGATATTCGACAGAGGTATGGCAGAAGTTAAATTTAAATTTCAATGAGTATATTTTTTTTACTGCTTCATTGGCTGCATTTGTCTCGAGTTCGATTCCCGGGTCGGGCAAAGTATTACTGAGTTTAAAAAAATCTCAGTAGCAGCACGGAGTCTGGAAATGTGCCTGGTATATGGCAATAGGCTCACCCCCTATTACATGTGACTCGTAACATAAATAGTGAAAAGTGGGTGTTACATTGTACAGTGGCATTATGTGCACCTCTGCCTCCCCTTTGGGAATAAAAGGCGTGATGTTATGTTATGTTATGTTATATGAAATTCATTTAAAAAGAATTGCATCCAAAGATTGTCTTGAAGAAATAGTCGTGTGTGACACGACCGCCCATTGTACTCGAATTACTGTCATATTACAAACAAGTCGTTTTGTGTATGTGTGCAATAACGTATAAAGAAGTAAAAAATATGATCAGTTAAAATTCTTCAATTCACTCTACTAAAATACATAGATATTCCGTACAAAAGCACTTCATTTCACATAATATTAACACTGCACTACCAATCATCTGAATATATACGATAAACATCAACTAACGATTCACAAATGGGGCAGAAAACCTTCAATCTTGGGGCGATACGCTCAGATGTGGTGACAAATTGGCTCTGCATTAATCATGAGAGCCTGGTACTTTGATAGCAGAAGATTCAGTCTGCGTTTATATAAAATATTTAAATATTAAATATTTATATGTTTATGTAAAAATTACAATTTAAAAGAAATAAACAATGATGACTATGATAATTAGGTAGTTTTCAGGGTATCAAAATTAAAAATCTAATTAGTCCGTCAGTTAGATAATGAAAAAAAAATTACACACGTATTTTTTTTTTATTTTGCCGTGTTACAAAACAATATTTAGATAAAAGAGTTAAGTTTAGGGAGGTTGTTACGTCATAACGTGCATTGGATACATTGGTACATTTCGATTTCGTATCGTTTTATTGAATTACAAAATACAATATTTTACTAAATCAAAATCGAACTTACTTATTGAAAACTAAGCGAATGCTAACTTAAATCTTATAAAAATACAGAGAAGCTTAACTTTGACTTTAAGTTATACAGGAAAAAATCAGAAAGGAATAATTTCTGAAGAAAATCGATATTTTGCAAATAAGGTAGTACGACCCTTAAAAGGAAAAGTTTATACTTTGTATGGTATCGGGAATTTAAAATAAATTTGATCCCAAATGGATAACTTTCAAATATAATTTCTCATCCTATAAGGATAACATCGCCATCTGATACAACTTCTAGACAGAGAGTAACTTTAAACCGACAAAACAGTATTTCAGGAACACTATATCAATAAATATAGACGTCGTGGTGGCCCGGAGGTTTAAGACGCCCACTTCTCATGCATGAGGGTGCGGGTTCGAGACCTACCAACGGCAAGTACCAATGTGACTTTTTCCGAGTTATATGTACTTTCTGAGATTATTTAGACACCACTGACAAACGGTGAAGGAAAAACATCGTGAGGAAACCTGGACTTATAATTTCTAATTATAAATTTGAAATCGCCAACCCGCATTGAGCAAGCGTGGTGATTAATGCTCTAACCTTCTCCGTGTGAGAAGAGGCTTTGCTCAGCAGTGGGCATTTATAGGCTGTTGATGAAAATGATGATATCAATAAAAAGTTACCAGGATAATGATAGCATAGAAAATAACAGTTATCAAATATAATTAACTTCTCAACATAACATAACGTAACATAACATCACGCCTTTTATCTCCGAAAGGGTAGGCAGAGGTGCACATTACGGCATTTAATGTCACTGTAATGTAACACCCACTTTTCACTATTTATGTTATGAGTCCCATGTAATAGGGGGTGAGCCTATTGCCATATACCGGGCACAGTTCCAGACTCCGTGCTACCACTGAGAAAAACCCAGTAACACTTTGCCCGACCCGGGAATCGAACCCTTCTTAACTTCTCAAATTCATTTTATTAATAAGTGAACAGTCTACACATACTGAAAGTTACAGCTTACATAACAAAATATTTCTCGAACGTTCCATATTCTGAATGTTCATTCAATATGCCTAAACTTACCTTTCTATTTACGTCTAGATCCAGGCCAAATACTAATTTGCTTTGTTGAACTTAGCCGCAGTGAATTTATTTAGGTTTCACAGCATTTATTATCTTTCAAATTACAAACACGTATTTTGGAAATGTGTTTCGATTATAAATGTGATTTTAAACAAGATAAAACTTTGACTGAAATTTTTTTGAGCAAAGACAGATGTTTAATATTAAGTGAGTATGAATTACGAGCACAACAGTAACTTAACCCTCCCAATTGAGTATTCAATTTGCGAAATGCAAATATCTTAACCCTGCAATATGCATAATAACGGACAATGTATCAACTTTTAGCATAAACCGTGCATTGTAAACGAAACATGACTTTGTACGTCCGCAGCAATGATATAGGCACGGCGTAGCTACAGACGTAGCGCCTGGCTACGGCCCGTAGCCGGCGGGTGCTATAGTAACGGACTACGAGAGGTTCAGTTTGCGTCGCGGCCGCGGACCGCGTAGTCGCGCGTCGCGTGCTACGAAACTAAAGGGGGTTTCACGACTCGGGGTGCAATTTTTTTCGCAAGTTTTTCCCCCTTTTTCTGAAAATTCAAAGGTGGATTTTAATTAATGGTGTCGTGTTTTGGCTCGGATGTGATTCTTGTGGTGGTGTTAGGTGTGAATATTTGAGTGTCAACGGTTTTTATTTCGACGGTATTTTCGTGTTTACGCGTAGTGTAATTATGTTAGTGTAACTGAGATGTGAGTATGTATGGTTGTAGGGTTCACTATGAAACACGTCGTTTCGGACTTTATGCAAAAATTCGGTGTAGTCGTCCTTCAGAGTAATTGTTTTACGACCTCAGTTGTCTATTTTACGTATCTCTAGTGGTCGTAGTTTCGTAGTGTTGTGTTGTAGGCTGTATAAAAGAGTATCATTAATTATACTGGAGGCATTTCCCTGACATTCGTCTGTAGTTGAAATTTATTAATCGTTGTTTTTGACGTAAACTATTAAACAGTGATTTTTGATAAGTTTCACGATATAAATGTAATGGTCTGCATTTAATTTAATGTATTTGGTAATTTACCAGCTGCAACAGCAGTTTAAGTCAATATTTTGGAAAGATTTTCAGTAATGTGGTTATGTGAGTTTAAATTAAGTAACTCATTGTGACTGGCGATGGATCCTTTAGCATATTTTTGATAAATAATATATGATTATAATACTGTTAAACATAAATAGAAAACAAAACAATAATGACATTATCATGTAGACATAAAATATTTTATTAGTTACAAAAGGCAATAGACTAAGTTTAAACTAAACAAAAATTGAATGGAAAATTAAAGAAATTTTTGTTACTTTGGAGTCTATATTAGATTACACATAAAGATAAATATACCTTATATTCGGAGCCATCTTGTATTAAAACCAAAAATAATAAAACTGTTGTTTTTAAAACTAGTGCTGAAAATGTAAACATGTCACACAATAAACACATACATAATATCTAATGAATTTCTTTCAAGTAGGTATTGCATAGTGGAATTTGTTCTAGATGATTCTTTGCAATCTGTTCTCATAGAACTAAAGGTTTACAGATGTATATTTAGCATAGGAAACAGAGTTTTATTTATGTCTGTGTGATATTGAATTCTATTTCTTACTTATGTGAAAAATATTTGTTAAAATGTTAGTGTTATTTACTTAAAGATAGACTGATAGACAGGTGTACAATAAATTTTAAATAACATTTATATCTAATAATTGGAATATCTTATAACACATACTTAAAAGTCATTATTGTTTAGAGAAAGCATTTCTAATTTCTGAACAATATAATTTTATTAAAATACAACGTTGATAGTATTCATTACGTTGATAATATATTGGTAAATTGATATCGAAAAATATATACCTATTGTTCTGCGTATATTTAAAAAGGTAGGTAGTGTCAAATAAGTGTGAATTAGAATGTTGCAGTGATAATAATATTGTTATAGGTATTGTGATGTCTCATGTAGGTCTAACTTTTGATGTCCTAGATTTCGAAGGTTTTACACAAGTAAATAAATACTACAACTGATTGCAACCACAGACATTGTTAATGACACAGATAATAATATACAGTTGTGTATTAACAACTTTATGAATAGAGATAGTTGTTTTTTTAATTTTATATTTACGTATTATTTATTTACTTTGAACAATAATTGTTGGGTATATTAGGGCTTAGCGTGAAGTTTTAAGGGTCTCATTTGTAGAAAATATAATAGCTATCTAGAAATTGCGTAGCCGATCGACAAATCGTGATGTTTTCTGTCGCACTGAGTCAAATGTTTATAAAGTATTTTCCAAGGAATATAGGTTTTTAAAGAAATGTAAATTTTGATTGTTTTGTGAAAATAAGGATGCTTTGATTTTTATTAAACTATTATTATACAGTAATAGTAATGTTCTTTTTATGTTGCAAATAAAAACATGAGTGTTATGTTCCAATTTCGAAACATTCTTTTTTTTATTTAAAGTTTTAATCATTCTTAGACGGCCTCTTTGGTAGATTAACTGTAAGTACGACTGCTGTGCAAATGGTATCCTGTTTAACTCCCTATATATCGTGCCTGGTGTATCGCAATAGGTTCACCCTATAACACTTTGAGACTAATAACAGAACTGGCGAAAGAGTGTATTTTGTTAAATGTAGGCATGACGTTATGTTCCTATATTACTCCTATCACACGTTCAACCAAAATCAGACACCAAATCGATCACTTCACACACGTAGTATCTCTCCGATCTTCATATAAAGCTGAGTACATAACGCCTGGCTTTGACACCGGCAACCTCTACACAATGGCCCTGCCTACCTGCTCATGTGCTCATAGGTTTATCGTGTCACTTGCATGAATGTGCCAGTACACGCGCGCCATCAATTGATTGCTCTTTTGTTTTGAATTAATTTCGCTCCGATCGATGTGTTCTTGGCTTTATTTGTAAGAGGTACATCGTGATTTGTTGTACGTATCGTTGTAGTCATTGAAGAAGTAAAAGTATAATAAACAGTGTAATGTACTTAATTCACGTTTCACTAATTATAAATTCTATCTAATGTGTAATAAAGTCTATTTCTGTGCACTAGGCAAAATTCGAGTGTTCGTTGTTACTGAGATCGTAAAATAAAAAAGGACTATATTTTTCTTTAAACACAAAGAAGAATTGATTACGACCAAACTTGAATACGTAAGTATAAAGAAAACAAAAGATGCAGAAATTAATAACATAACATCACGGCTTTTACTCCCCGAAGGGGTACCCAGAAGTGCACATTATGTCACTGTAAAATGTAACACCCACTTTTCACTATTTATGTTATGAGTCCCATGTAATAGGGGGTGAGCCTATTGCCATATACCGGGCACAATTCCAGACTCCGTGCTACTGCTGAGATTTTTTTAAAAACCCATTAATACTTTGCCCGACCCGGGAATCGAACCCAAAACCACTTGCTCGGCAGTCGCACTTGCGACCACTCGGCCAACGAGGCAGAAATTAACATATAGTTAGAATGTCAAGGATAAAGGCAAAACTAATATTATGTTTTAATCATCACTAAAAGTGTTCAAACTTTAAATCCTATGAAGTATTGATTTGTTTAATTCGCACGGTAAATGTCAATACATGACTAGCTTAGTACATACATTAGAGACTAAGTTCTAATCATTGACAAAAAACGATCAAATAAGGAAAAGTTATTCATTACTAGTCAACCCGGCAAACTTTGTACCACCTCAATATTTTTTATTAACCTTTCTCACCTTTGAAACCTTCCCTGGGCGAACATTTCAAGACTAAAATTATCCAAATCGGTGTAGCCGTTCTCGAGTTTTAGCGAGACTAACGATCAGGGACTTACGAGTTTCTTTTACGTTTAAAAGTAATCGTAACGAGTACGCGTTCGGCGCTGTGATTGGTTGATTCATTGGCGCCGGCCAATAAGTGCGCCGAACGCGTTCTCGTATCGAATACTTTAAACGTAAAACAATCTCGTACTAAGTCCTCAGAAATTCATTTTTATTTATACAGATACAATCCTTTTTAATATTATAAATGCGAAAGTTTGTGAGGATGTATGTGTGTCTGTGTGTCTGTGTTTGTTACCCTGTCACGTGAAAACGTCTGCAGGGATAAAGATGGAATTTGGAACAGAGGTAGACTATGTTCTGGAATTAAACATAGGCCACTTTTTATCACACGGGAACACGGGCGAAGCCGGTGGCAGAATCTAGTTATACATATATAAGACTCTTTCAGTCTGATTTTATAAAGAAAATAAACTTGCGTTGCTCTGTAATCAAAGATTTATTGTTAAAAACATGAACACATTAAATAAACTAAATTACAACTTTATCTTATTGCCTATTTACCTGTAATCAAAGAAACGACTTTTAAAGTTTATTCCTTTACAGTTTTAACTTCAATTTTCAACAATTAACAATTTATTTTCTAAATATTAGCACATTGTACTTTTCCGTAAACCATTACACATCAAAATTCCTATTTTTTAATTTCCAGAGATTATAGAGTTTACAGATAAAATACGGCATAGACTACATAAAACTAAAGAAATAGTGTGTTTTTTCTTTACACATATTGTAATTTAAAGGTCCCATTTCAATTTCGTGAGTAATATACCTCTACATGGAGAATTACAATTCTACTTGCGAAATTGAAAGAAGATTTATGCAAAAAAAATGATACCTATTTTTAATTTCATAATAGTTCTACAATTTAATAGGCTAGTATACTTTACAGTTAACAGTATATTTACTTAACAAACACAGACATATTTTCAACCGACTTCATTTTATAAACCCAACTGTAATAAAAATTCCGATTTTGAATTCCGAACTATTAAACTGAAGTAAAAAAAACTACATAATAGATTATGTTTACATTTACTAAATTGTACTAAGCTTAAGTCTAAAATTGAATCTAATTCAATCACATACCATCAGATTAGACTGGTACTTACCTAAGTCTAAGCTCACCCTTTCCAATATTTTTAAATCCCACTCACATAATATATTTCCCTGGTCCGAAGATTAAAAACAAACAAGTCTGAGAGACTATCGATCATTCTTTTTGTCCTAGAAACAAACATTGTTTTTGGCAAACATTTTTGACAAAGTATCGTCGCGTTGTGTCCGATCATTTTAATATAAGTAACATGTATTTTGATATTCAAAAAGTTACATTATTACCTATAATAAGTTTTTTTACAACGTTATTATTATTTCATATATTTATTTAAACTTTCTCTAAAATTACATTTTTAAATACTACAGTATAAAAATAATATTTAAAAATATAAAAATAGAGGTAGGAGCCGACCAGTAGTGGGAGCATGGTCCAAGCTACCGGTGGTTAGGGCTCCAGAGACAGAAACCTCCTTACAATGCGCGCCGTTTCAAGGAGAACTGCCTTCTGTATCAGGCCCTTATTTCATATATATATATAAGGTTTAGGAAAACATCGTAAGGAAACCAGGACTTGTAATTTCTAATTAGAAGTTTGAAATCGTCAACCTGCATTGAGCAAGCGTGGTGATTAATGCTCAAACCTTCTCCGTGTGAGAATAGACTTTTGGTTAACATAGGCCATATATAGGCTATAGGCATATAAGATAAAGGTAGAAGATAGGACTAGGATTAAGAATTCTAGAATCAGTCTTAATAGTATTCATTAAACACATGATTTCAAAAATAAATTGCCATTTGCAACTGTCTGTAGATATGGAACCTGGTGTTTTACGATTATATAAAACAACTAGCGGACCCAACAGACGTTGTCCTGCATATCCACTTGAATGTATTAACAAAAATTCATTCACATTAGTTCAGCTGTTTAGGATAAATAACCTAAACATCGACTGCAGCGCTAATTTGTGAATCTAAACCATTCCCAGATCCCCTTGAACACACACAAAAAATTTCATCAAAATCGGTCCAGTCGTTTGAGAGAAGTTTAGTGACATACACACTCACAGAAGAATTATATATATATAAAGATAACAATTACAAAGTACCAAATCATCTATTGAAATATTTTCTTCATACACGTTAAACGCCACGGGGGTCACCGATGACCAACATTAGCGAGGGATTTATCTTCAACAGTTTTCTATTGGCAGTCAAAGCCTTTTTCCGAGTTATATGTACTTTCTAAGATTATCTAGACAACACTGACAAACGGTGAAGGAAAACATCGTGAGGAAACCTAGGGTTATAATTTCTAATTATAAGTTTGAAATCGCCAACCCGCATTGAGCAAGCGTGGTGATTAATGCTCAAACCTTCTCCGTGTGAGAAGATGCTTTGCTCAGCAGTAAGCATTTATAGGCTGTTTATTTATTTATTTATTTATTAGGTTAACCAACAGTTATTTACACTCATACATTCATTACATCATAACAAATAATACTTTGGTAAGTGTAACAACTACTTACTGGCTAACACAACATGCACATAAAACGGTTAGAATAAGTTACATTAAAAAAAAATTATAACATTCGAACACGATCAAGCAACATAACATAAAAGTTGCGATCGATTAATTCAATTAATTATGGGATTAAATTAAATTTGAAATTCATTAGAGTCGATATGTGTAGGATTACAACCAAGACAAGGGTACCTAACGTAATTAGGCACCTGAAACAATTGAATACTAATTGACTGAAACAATTGAACACTTAATTTAGAACAGTTGCGATTATTTTAGATATCATTAAATTATTGATATAAAATTGTATTATTATTAGATAATTATTATTATTATAAGCGACCCTGGGAGCATAATGTAATAATTGATTTACGAAAACTACCAAGGCTATCGTGGTGCATATCTATCACGTCACTGCAATTGTTTATGACGTTCGCTAATCTGGTAATGGTTGAGTTTGCACCAAGAACTGTTCTGCGTAGTGGAGGACAGAGGGGTGTTATGTGACCACGTGGGTATCTGGAAGGCGCACGAAATCCAAATGAGCTAAGTAATATGGGGCAATTAGTTTTATTCCTGATTAATTTATACACAAAAATAGCATCTGTAACTTTCGCTCTGGTTGACAGTGGTAGCATCCCGAAACATCGCAATCGGGAGTTGTATGAGGGAAGGCATTTAGCTTTGCCTTTTGAAAATGCTAGATGCCATAGGAAACGCTTTTGGACTCTTTCTAAGCGCAACATATGTGCAGCGTAGTGTGGCCTCCAAACCACGCTGCAGTACTCCAAGATACTCCGAACCAAACTATTGTACAGCATTATTTTAGTGCGACTCTGTTTAAAACTCGTCGTATTTCTTATAACAAACCCTAACATTTTTGAAGCCTTTGTTGTAATTTTTTCGATGTGAGGAATAAATGTCAGTTTATTATCGAACAGGACTCCCAGATCTCTGGCGCTTTCCACCCCATTAATCTCCTTATTATCCACTATGTATTCTGAGCGTATAAGAATCTTCTTTCTGGAAAAACTGATGTAAAAGCACTTTTTAATATTTAGCTCCATCCGATTGCAAGTACACCATTCATATAACTTGTTCAGATCCTCCTGTAGGAGCCTAATATCGAGCGATGATTCGATACATCTCGCAAATTTTAAATCGTCAGCGTAAAGAAAACAAGTCGAATACTGAAGGCAATGGGGGAGATCGTTAATGAAAATATTAAATAGTACTGGGGCTAGATGGGAACCCTGAGGAGCTCCGGATGCTATAGGGAAAGTCTCGGAACGGAAACCATTAACAACAACATAGAATTCACGTTCAGTTAGATACGATTCAAGCCATTTCAACAAATATCCGGTAATACCATACAACGACAGCTTATGTATCAATATGGCATGTGAGATCCTGTCGAACGCTTTACTAAAATCGGTGTATATAACATCACACTGCTTGTTAGAGTCTATACATCGCACCAAGAGATCTGTAAAAGCCAACAAGTTTGTTGTTGTGGACCTGGAAGCAACAAAGCCGTGTTGGTGGTCGCTAATATAAAGGCCAAAGTGGCGCTGAACATGACAACATATCATGGATTCAAAGACCTTAGCAAAAATTGATAGAAGCGAGATGGGTCTGTAGTTGGAAATGCTTTCTTTTTTGTTTGATTTAAATACCGGCACCACTTTGGCTCTCTTCCACTCAGCTGGGAAAATTCCTGTACATAAGGAGGTGTTATAAATCAGTGTCAAGGGAACGGCAAGTGCCGACGCACATTCCACAATAAAAAATGGGGGGATGCCGTCAGGGCCGGTTCCTTTACTGATGTTTAAGGTTTTCAGTTTCCTCAGTATATCATCGCTATCCATTTCCGGGATTGTTAGGCATTGACTGTTATGTAATGAGCGCAGGTAATCAGAATCAGAGTGGTCGTAAACCGAGTCACTGTCAGAAGTGTAAACAGATGAAAAATACTGAGCAAAGAGATTGCAGATAACTGGGCCATTTGACGATGTGATCATTCCATCCGTCATAGTTAGGGGGTAAGTACTAGTCCCTCCGCGTTTTGCTTTAACATGAGACCAAAAAAGTTTTGGGTTCTTTTTTATTCCCAATTCCAAATTCTCCATGTACTTTTGGTACAAGTGTTTAGCCATACTTTCACAGCGTTTAGTTATCAATGATAACTCGATTTTGTCTCTTGGATTTTTATATTTTTTGAATCGTAGTCTTAACTTATTTTTTGATGTTGATGATAGTTTAAGCCTTAATTACCTAGTCGTTACAATAAATAAGAAGAACGGAGAAAACTGTTAGTAAGTTTCGAATTACTGATCAAAAAACCGAAAAACGATCATCTTATGTTAGTTGGCTAACGCCACAATTGACATCGAAGCTACAAAATTATTACTCGAAAACAACCACAGATGTTTACATGTAGGAAACACTGAATCATAATCACTCAGTAACATTGATCAGTATGATAATTGACACTGATTCGATAATCTGGATCAGTGGTCTGATTGTGAATAACTCGCTATTAGGATGGTTGAACGCATTTACGCGTTTAGCTAATTAATTAATATTATAATTATTCATAATAATACAGACTTCATCAACATTGGTTTACGTCAAGATATTTTGAGGCTATTTCTAATAAAGACTGCTTTTAAAAGTACAGCAAAGATTTTGTATTACGTATCCATGGGCGATGCTATCAACTCGTGTTTTTTTGCTTGTTTGCTCTGTGTCATAAAGAAATATGTAAGTAATTTTGTAGTGGACTGTCAGGATGGGTTCGATACCAATATTGGACAATCAATTATATATACAAGAAAGTCGTGTTAGTTACACTATTTATAACTCAAGAATGGCTAAATCGATTTGGATGAAAATTGGTGGAGAGGTAGCTTAGAACCAGGAGACGGACATAGGATACTTTTCACCCAATTCTTTTTTTTATTTTTTACCGAAAATCAAGAACGGGGACGGGAAATATCGGGATTGCGCGTACGAAGTCGCGGGCAGAAGCTAGTTTTAGATATTTTTAATTCTTAGAAATAGTTCTTAAAGTAATTTACACAAAAGTTCGTTTCAGTACTATTTTCTTCCTGTTCACTAACATCACGTCACAGGAATGGGGAAGCAAAATTTCCCTTGCAATTCCAGGGGTCATAAATGCCTATAACGGGGTTTTAGCTAATCAAAAGCCGGTGATGCGTTATCCAAAGGGCACTCAACCGGGTCTCGTTGTACCGGACCGTGCGTTGCCGGATAGCCCGCAGCTACTCCCGGGTAGAGGTTATGAGTCTTGTTATATAGGAGTTAGGCATTTCTGATCTGTTCCAGCCAGTCATATTCGTTTGTCGCCATTTGGCTTGTTTTTTGGGTAGGTATAACATCAATGCGAAACAAATGGGAAAAAACAAACAAACGATTCCTTGTACGCAGTACGTACAAGGAATTTTCTGTTTAAGTAGTGGAATTCTTTGCCAGGCTATATTTCCTAAAGGGTGTCTTCAGGAAATACCTGGGTGTCTTCAAGGTCCGAGTGAATAGGTTGCTTATGGGACGACGTGCTCCATCATAGACCGCCTCATCGCTAACTACCAGGCGATATCACTATTTCGCCACTGTCTAAAACAAATAAATGAACATTTCAAAAAATATACACCTATAACAACTACTAAATAGTCACATCAGAATCCCGGTATGACTTGAAACCGATAGAGCTTTTCTCGAATAGTTTACCATAATAAGCTTTTTAATAAACAACAAAGTTTGTATTACATAATTAAGACAATAACAAGGCAAAGAACATTCATAGTTCAGCCAAGGTATTAATCCTTACTTCCTTACTTATCCTTACTAATATTATAAATCTGAAAGTGAGTTTGTTTGTTTGTTTGTTCCGCCTTCACGCCGTAACTACTAAACCGATTGCTTTGAAATTTTGCAGACGTAAAGTTAGGAATCTGGATTAAATAATAGGGTATATTTTATCCCGGAAAATATTGATATTTCCTAGGAAAAACAAAAATATTGGTATAGATGGCGCTGTATGTACTGGTAAAAGCTAGTATTAATAATATTTATAAGATAGTAAGACAATTAATAAGATTACTTTACCAGATTTCTTGATAATATTTTCAAGACGTTTTTATCTAGATTTCCATAGCCTAAAAGACCTACAATAAGACAATACATAACTAACCTTCTTTGAATAAATACCAAAAGCGTTTTAAACGAACAAGCTAGACTAAGGACAGTCGTTAAGTTTAAAGTAATTAATCAACTCCTTACTGAGTTTATATTGTTTTTGTGGCGCGTGACGTCATTCTGTATTCAATTGCTTATTTTTTATTACCTAATGAGACGTGACCTATTTGTTTTATGACGAAATGACGAAATAAAATGGCTGTAAATTTTAATGATGGTAGAATTTTGAAGTCGCTTTATAATGTGGAATGATGTCATGTTTTTTTTTATATTTTTCAGATAATTAAGTAAATTTTTGCCAGTTTTTATTCCTATATCAATGATAAAGACAAGAATTTGAGCCAGTTTTACCGGTTTCATACATATGAGTACATATATACAAGTTCCTGATAGATAGTCCATACTAACTACTACTAACCATATGAAACTAGCCACTATTCTATGTAGCTTAAACTTTTTAACTATTTTTTTTTCTTTAATAAGCATTCTTAATTTACTTATCATTGTCATCTAAGTATAGTATTAAAAAGTTAAAATAAAAAACTAAACTGTATAGACGTTGTTAAAAAAAATAAAAAAGGAATAAATTAAAATTACAAACGTTCTCTTTTCAAATGTTCAAATAATACAGCGGACAGTTTAGCCGCTGGCCATATCAATGTCAGAGAACGAAATTCAAAAATAACAGAAACAGTTCTATCATCTTCATTCAAATTAAATTAAATTCTATTTTATTTTATTTGCTTTTCTTTTTTATTCAGACCTAGTACAGCAAAGTAAACAATATTTAATAGATTTTCAACCTTATACTTTTACAATAATGTTAAAAATGCATTAAAAGAGTATTCCGATAGGTTCAGCTTGATGTTCTGACTTCTCCTTTAAATTAGTAAAACACTTTCATAGCTATGTATTTTTATTAGCATAAAATCACGCCTTTTATCCCCGAAGGGGTAGGCAGAGGTGTACATTACGCCTCTGTACAATGTAACACCCACTTTTCACTATTCATGTTATGAGTCCCATGTAATAGGAGGTAAGCCTATTGCCATATACCGGGCACAATTCCAAACTCCGTGCTACTACTGAGATTTTTTTTTAATACTCAGTATTTTTTTACCCTACCCGGGAATCGAGCCCTTGCCCGGCAGTCGCACATGCGACCACTCGGCCAACGTGGCAATCAGTATTTTTATTACTTTGATTGTTATGTCTCAAAAAGGTATTTTTAGGTTTGAAAACTGATGAAATGGTAAATGATAATGACAGTCATGATGTTAACATCAGCCCTCCAATGGCACGCTGTGGTATTCTATCTTCATCTTTTCGCAACCAACCTCCTTGCGGATATCGTTACTTCAGGCCTCCTACGTTGAAACCTGGTGACAATATCTTATTATACAAGGAAATTAAAGCTGACCTTTTTCAAAGTTTTCTTTTATCAACATTAGTTATTTCTTTGACATTATGTTGGTTAAATGTTACCGTCGTTTCTTAGACAGATTCCTCCATTTTTTATAAGTTTTGCCTAAATTATTCTCTTGTTACTTTAGTATTGACGTCAGCTGTGTGGGAGAATAGTTCTTTCATCGTTATTATGTTTGTATTTGTCTAAAGATGTTCTATCTTGTTATGAAACTATGAATGTAATGTGAGAGGTATCAATGAAAAATGTTATCTGAATATTCATAACGAACGAATGAATTTAAATTATTTCTAAATGTAGTGAAGACGTGAAGATTCCGGGTCTTTGAAATTACTAGGCATTTTCTAACAGTATTAATGTAAAGAATGACACAACAATACGAAAACAACATAACATCACGCCTTTTTATCCCCGAATGGGTAGGCAGAGGTACACATTATACCACTGTACAATGTAACACCCACTTTTCACTGTTTACGTTATGAGTCCCATGTAATAGGGGGTGAGCCTATTGCCATATACCGGGCACAATTCCAGACTCCGTGCTACTACTGAGAATATTTAAAAACCCAGTAATACTTTGCCCGACCTGGGAAACGAACCCGAGACCCCTTGCCCGGTAGTCGCACTTGCGACCACTTGGCCAACGAGGCAGTCTAACTAACAATAATAATCTATAAAGCAAATCAATCAAATGTTCCCATTCAAAGCAATCTCACTAATTTATTAAAGCTACATTTACCAAATGAAATGTGACGCAGAATTAAAATGATTACCCGGACTATAGAAGCTGGCAGCCAAGAGAGCTTTGTTCGAATTTCGAATTTCTTTTGAAAATAACCGTCGACGATTGCTGCTCGAACTTTCTAGAACGTTGGCCGCCATTGTGACGTTCGCCTTTTGTTTTACGTGATACCAAAACTCGGGACTGTCAAAGTGAAATGGTTTTATGAAATGATGTGATGAAAATTAAAAGTTATAGAACATATTTTGTTGGTTGTGTTATGTTTTGTTCATGATAAATAATACTGTTTCAGAATCAGAATCATCATTTATTTGTTAAACATAGGTAGTTTACATAATAAGGTCTTAAATATAAAGATAGTCCACTATGTTTTGCCGTGATAGACATACAAATATATTAGGTACATGCATTTAAAACATTATTACAATTTCAGTTAAATTTTGTATAATAATAATAAAATAATAAAAATAAGGTATGTCAAAATTATGTCAATTAAAATTATCAAATTTATCAAGAAATACATTAAAAATGTCAAGAAAAAATTGAAATTGTCAAGAAATAAATTAAATTTGTCAAAAAATATTATCATTAAGGAATTCTTCAATTGAATAATAGCATTTGTTTAATAATAGTTTATTGAGAATACTTTTAAATCTAATTACTGTTGTATTTTTTATTTCATTGGGAATCTTATTATAAATTCTAGGGGCATTACCAAACAAACTTTTGTACATAAGTGCTGTTTTACATTTTACTTGGCTTAATTTATTAACATATTGGGTGCGTAAGGGAACATTTCTGCCTGAGCTCAATTTTGGAAATAAGTGAGGATTTTGTTTTACAAATACAGCTGTTTCCAGTATATACATGGAGGGCAATGTTAATATTTTTAGTGATTTGAAGTGTGCAATACAGCTGTCTGTGGTCTTCAGAAATCTTGTTTAATTTAAAACTATATTTTTGTTTACATACTACTTGTATAAGATGAGGGAAACAGATATTTATGGCGACTGTGTTAGGTTTGGTATCAGTTTAGGTTATGGCACCTAGCATTAGACCTGATGCGAGTTGACGTGACTGTTTTCTTGACAAATATGTAGGTACTAGCATTTTGTATATTTATTTTCAATCGTATAAATTAAATGTATATTGGTAATATTTTGGTTTTTATACCTACGTATAAAAAGATCTGTCGAGTTTGAAACCTATTGTTGATTTTCACTCCGTACAGAATCTTTCCCGCATATTTATTTTATTTTTGAATTGTTTCAAGCCATGCTAGAGGCTCGTATGCGCGGAATGCTGGTCATGGAAATGAGTTTCTAGCATGTCTTGAAACTAGTCAAGTACCTCGTCAAATAATTACGTGAGTAAGCCGAAAAACATTATAATTAATTAAGTATGTATGAAAGTCATAATATAAGCCTTATTGAATTAAATTATTAACGTTCTCATTTACATAAATACATACGTCAATGAGTCTATCCCAATTTATACAAAATATTAGCTCAATACATCTAGTATCTACATTACCCTAATGAAAGTTCATACTACATTAAACATACTACATTTGAGTTCATGAATAAATACAAGAACATTTTGAACGAAGTTAATTTACTCTAGAACAATATTATATCAATGTACACGGTTCATTTCAAAACAATGTTTCTTTTTCATTTCATTTCATTAAGTTGCATATTCATTACATACTGCTGTAGAGTAAAAAGTTTGTTTAAATGAATTTCATCTTCTTGGATTTTGTTTTAAATGGTTGGATTACTTTTGGTCATTAGTTAGCAGCTACAAATATAAAGCTAAGGATACACTAAAGGGCAAATGTCCAACGACATGTATCGGCGATATGTCAAGCGAAGCTGGCCGACTTCGGTCAACATGTCTGGCAACATCGCGCGACACGGGTCCACTGCGACGTTGACAAAGTCCGACAACGTCGCGCTACTTCACACGACGTCGCTGGCGACAAGTAGTGTCGCAGGACATTAATTGTCCCCTTTTTTTTTTTTAAGGGGGGAAAATCATCGAATTACTGCTCCCGCCTGGGTGAGGCGGAAGGGAGTGTCAGACTCTTACTGACTAAAAACCACCCCGTTCCTTCTCCTGCACGTCGAGCCGGAGCCCCGGTAACCCGTTAGGTTCTCCGCGACTCTAAATCGCCTATTGAAGAGTCTAGGGTATGATTGATCTATTTAAATAAAAATGAATTTCCGTTCGTTAGTCTCGCTAAAACTCGAGAATGGCTGCACTGGTTTGGCTAATTTTGGCCTTGATATGTTCGTGAAAATCTAGAGAAGGTTTAAAAGGTAAGAAAAAACCTTTCTAGGCAGTACGAAGTACGAAGCAGTCGGGTCAGCTAGTTTGATTTTTTTTATTATTAAACTAGCTATTTGCGCGCGGTTTCACCCGCTCTGCTCTGCTCCTATTGGTCGTAGCGAGATGTTGTATAGCCTATAGCCTTCCTCGATAAATAGACTATCCAACAACAAGAATTATTCAATTCGAATCAGTACCTAGTTTCGGAGATTAGCGCGTTCAAACAAACAAACAAAAAACAAACTCTTCATCTTTAAAACTTTTAATTAATTGTCCCCTAGTGTATTGTTGGCTTAAGGCAGTTTCGGTATGCAGATGTGCATTTATACAAAGTATATTGCTATAAACCAGGCATATTTTCTCAACCAGAATCCATTCTACTACATATTTTTTAGAAAAATACTCAATTGGGTAGTTTCATAGGCCAAAAATAAATTATTTAAAAATAATTATACTTACATTAATTTATTATATCGTCAATATACCTACTATTATAATATTGCTAGTAACAATAATATAATTTATTATTTTTACTAGCAATATTTTATGAAACAAGTGTGCTATTGGACGCAAATAATTATTTGATGACGTCGTAAGTTGGTATTATATACAAAACTCATAGAAAAGTATCGTTTTTGACATTTCGATAAAAATATTGAATTTGATTAATTATTGTTATATATTCTCAATACATATATAATGCAATAATTATTTATCGTGTAAATTAAACAAGCTAATCAGAAACACACTCATATATTTTTCAAAACAAAAGAAGAACATAAATAGGTTTCCCTATTGAAAGTGGCCAGCTTGCAACAGATAACATAAACATATATTATAACATTTATCAACTACTGTATTGTAATTATTGTGACTTGGGTATCACCCGAAATCCCTTGCACTTCCACTAATTTTACTCGGTCAACGAAGGACTCCACTCACATAATATGTGACATAGATACGTATTAAGTATATATTTTTAAGAGGGATAATGATGAAATGACTTTTTTAGCCCCGGGTGAGGCGAGAGGGAGTGTCAGTATAAATACTATCGAAATATAAATTCAGACGTACCAACTTATTAAGTTTACACAAAACATTTAACGTCGTCTTCTCAGTAAACGGTAAGTAGGTAGAACAAAATTCCCGAGATGCATCCGCAGTGAGGCGTACAAGTGAACTTATGTACAGGTTGTATTATTTCCAAAGTGCCCGGGTATACCCGGTAGCTACCCAGGTACCAGGTAGAAAGTTCTTCGTACATTAATTGCTGCAACTTCGCTCCGCTACTCGCCTACTTATTGTTACTTGCTGACGATTTTATTGTGTTTTAAACTTATTTCTTACTTCGTTTTGTTTTTAAGTAATGTTAGGATTTTAGTGTTGATAGAAGTTAAGGCACGTGACATCGAGTTAAGTTATCGAGTACTTAGCCTCGATGTGCTCAATTTTCACCACTTACTAATACATTGAAGTAAGAAGCCTTGGTGCATTATCATCTGTTTAAGACATCCTAATGCGCAATAATACTTTATACTATTGTCAGATCGAGTTATGGGATTCCACAGGAGTCCCACATACTAGTCGACCATTATAGCTTACTGGCGACTCACCCCGGGTGGAATTTGCATGTATTATACATATAAAACTTCTTCCAGAATCACTATTAAAATCTATTAAAAAAATCCAGCATCAAAATCCGTTGCGTAGTTTCAAAGATCTAAGCATACATAGGGACATACAGACAGTGGATAGCTACTTTGTTTCATACTATGTAGGTAGTGATTAAACATTAAGCATATTATTATCAATATTGTCTTATCCTACGTCCATGTTCTAATAACGTAATTTACTGCTTAACTACTCTCTAAGTATAATACAAGTAATTACCACAAAATCACACACACACACACACATAGAAAACATTGTTAAACAAATCTCACAGTTTAAAACGAGCGTTATTTGTGTTTGTATTAAATATTAAAGGCTAAAAGTCTTCAGTAGAAGTTTCGCGGCGGTTTCCTACACACCCTGTATAGTGGTGCTCGCTCAAGTCAATTACTGTATAGTTTGTTAAACTAAGAGTAACTAAAAGTAAACGCTTTTATATTGGAGCTCGTTTTAAATTAAATATTTTGGTGATTTTTGATGTGCTTAGACGAGGGTTAAATATTTGTTTTATCTGTATTGTAACTTTCGTGAGACATACTAAATAAATTATTAATATTTCGGCTTACTTACATAATAATTTGATGATAAACTCGACTAGTTACAAGCCATGCTAGAGGCTCATATTCATGAGCAACATTTCGCGACCCGCGACGCGGCGACTAGTCGAGTTCCTCGTCAAATTATTACGTGAGTAAGCCGAAAACATAATAATTTATTTGTTTTGTCAGTCTAGAAGTTGGTAGTGCAGGCTTTTCATTTGATTTTTCAATGAGCTTCAGCAAAAGAGACGCATTAAGATAATGTCTGCAGTCAGGGTATCGTCTACTCATTTGCCCTACTATTACATAAAAGTATGACCGGTTTTGTATCAATAATTAATTTATATCTGCTGAAATAACGATAAAAAAAAAGTTAAACTTTTCAGCCTGCTTGATAGCCATTAAGTAAGAAATACAGTAAACATTGACAGTCTGCCTCATTGGCCGAGTGGTCGCAAATGTGACTGCCGGGCATAGTATTACTGGGTTTTTCAAAAAAATCACAGTAATAGCACGGAGTCTAGAATTGTGCCCGGTATATGGCAATAGGGTCAACCTCTATTACATGGGACTCATAACATAAATAGTGAAAAGTGGGTGTTACATTGTACGGTGGCATAATTTACACCTCTGCCTACCCCTTCGGGGATAAAAGGCGTGATGTTATGTACGGTATACATTTTATATATTGTCTATTGTACCTGTCAATTTTCCTCCCATCATATTCCTACAAACCCATGTTGATTATAATAAATCATAATCCTAAGATAATGCACTGCTGAATTAACTAATAGTAGAATAAATCACAACCCTGCAACCACACGTAACTCCTTAATGTAATCAGATCATTATGAGATAATAATATGTTCGTGTATAAGCTGCCACTCACACCGGAGCGATCAATGAATAATTCTAACACGTTGCAGCGGAAATGGTCAGATAATATCCTGTGTCCGTTCAGACTGCTAAACGATTGGCACTGTGAAAGTGCGTGACAGAAGACTTAGTTTTTGCAATATGTAAAAATATTGATTAATCACATTGAAACTGCTGCTGCAAATTTATACCTTTAGCGGAATTGGAACTAAATAAATATTATCCCAGTTGTTCATAAAGGCTTTAAAAAAAAAACGTTGCCCCACACTAGGATTTTCTCCTGTGTCGTGGGTGCGTTTACAAACATACAAGTTCACATACACATGACACCTAGACCCGGAACAACAGAGACAATTTGTGGATCGCACAAAGAGTTGCTCCGTACGGGAATCGAACCCGTGACACGTTGCATGGCAGCCAGTTGCCCAGCTACCGCACTAACCGTGTTGTCAAATTGTCAAAAGGCTGAAACTGTTTTAGAGTTTGAAACAAATAATGGCAATTAATAATAATGGATAAAAACAACAATCCTCATCATTGGATTAGAATATATTATGACTTTTGAAATGAAACAAAAAAAAAACGTTGTGTTCTAAAATTAAATTCATAATCTACGTGGACGTAGTCTCGGGCAACAGCTAATTATATAGTACACTAGCTACTTCGCGCGGTTTCACAAGCTCTGCTCAGCTCCTATTGGTCGTTGCATGACGTTTTATAGGCTATAGCCATACTAGATTAATGTGCTATCTAACACAAAAATAATTATTCAAATCTGACTTGTAGTTACGGAGATTAGCGCGTTCAAACAAACAAACAAAAATCAAACTCTTCCGCTTTATGTAATAGTATAAGATAAATACTTATTACCTCAACCTAAACTTCTTGAGTTAATAAATATAATGACATGTTATGATCACATCACGTTAGCACGTAATTTCAAATCCAAAACATACATAAAACATGATTACTTAATACTACCAGACGCCTGTATGTTTATAGAATGTCAATTGAAAGTGCGTTCGATGCCCGGGCGTGTCGGCCTCGACACTACGACATTGTTGTCTTCCATTGAAAGCTATACTTTCAAAATTATATTATACAATACATATATCAAACATTAAAGTATGGCGAGTTTAGATTTAACCCCTTATCTGGCAGTATATGAGACACAATGGAAAACACATTGTGTCTCGCGTATATGTACGTCCCCGGCGTACTAGGGGTTAAGGCCACACTTATGTAAAATTTCTCTAAATAAACTTGTTAAAAAAATTACAAATGCATATTTAAGCATTAGTACAGAACGGATCGCGCCCGGTTTATGGCAATTTGTATCTTATTCTCTATTATATAACATCACGCCTTTTTATCCTCGAAGAAGAAGAAGGCAGAGGTGCACATTACGGCAATACCCATATACGGCAAAACAATGTAACACCCACTTTTCACTATTTATGTTATGAGTCCAGGGGGTGAGCCTATTGCCATATACCGGGCACAATTCCAGACTCCGTGCTACTACTGAGATTTTTAAAAATCCAGTAATACTTTGCCTGACCCGGGAATCGAACCCGAGACCCCTTGCCCGGCAGTCGCACTTGCGACCACTCGGCCAACGAGGCAGTGTCTCTATTACATAGGACTCATAATAACATAAGTGGTAGAAAGTGGATGTTAAAATTGTTAATTTTCACTTCTGCCGTCTTCCTTTGGTAAACGTAATGTTATGTTTTTTAACTTTCATTTTGTCTTAATACTATTACAAACAGTATACATGAGCGAGCAAGATATTTATATCATTCGCTTAGCATTCAGCATAACACATGCTTTAAATCACTTTAGTACCGTAGGCGTTGATGAATGAACCCTACTCTTTGAATGGCCGTCTACTTCAATAGTCGACTAATAGTTAGCAATAACTACTTAACATAATGCGTGGTTTGAACCTTGTGCCAGTGGCTGATATTAGGGCCGTGCCTTATTTCGGAGTGAGTTGGTTATTGATTTCTAAAATAGATTCGATTTTATTAACTAGAAATCTGACTGCCTCATTGGCCGAGTGGTCGCTAGTGCGACTGCCGGGCAAGGGGCTCGGGTTCGATGTCCGGGTCGGGCAAATTATTACTGGGTTTTTTTAAAAAAACTCAGTAGTAGCACGGAGTCTGGAATTGTGCCCGGTATATGGCAATAGGTTCACCCCCTATTACATGGGACTCATAACATAAATTGTGAAAAGTGGGTGTTACATTGTACAGTGGCATAATGTGCACCTCGGATTCCTTCGGGGATAAAAGGCGTGATGATATGTTAACTAGAATTTTTGTAGCAGCAGCAGCTTCGGTCAAATTATGCTTCGATACGATTGGTTACGTTGCCTTACAGAAATTTGACGTGAAAAAACGCTTGCGTTTTGTTAACCGTTTGCGTGAAGTTTCCAGAAGTCCCATCAGCCTTCAAACGGATATTAATGCACTTATTACTTCTCTGATGTTGCGGTGTCCAAAGCGGCACTGAATGCTCACCATCAGCTGATCTTCCAGCTCATTTGCAGTCCAATCGCATAAAAATTCAGAAAGTCTACACGTGTATCCTGTCGCCAATCATTCTCCTAATACCTAGATGTAAACAGATATAGAATAACTTATAATATATGTAAATTGACGTGAGCTGCATTACCATATATCGCAGAAGTTAGCCAGAAGCTCAGGTGTTTACCTAGGATAATTGTGTTTGCTCTTCAACGACATAGATCGATGTTTGCAAAGGACAAATATTGTATTATTGTATCGACGAATATTTGATTTAAGGTACAATGTTCGGCCGTATGATTTTAGCTTTATGTACTAAATAAATATTTTATTATATATTGAGTAATGGTTTGATAGCATATTCTATGTTTTGTTTTTTATGGAATAAGTCGGTAATCGAGCAGTTGGATCAACTGATGGTAAGCAACCGGCGCCGTACGTGGACACTCGAAACACCAGAGGTGTTACAAATGCGTTTTGGGGATTAGGACTTTGAGTATTATTGGGGA
This sequence comes from Spodoptera littoralis, assembly GCA_902850265.1. Classification (NCBI taxonomy): domain Eukaryota; kingdom Metazoa; phylum Arthropoda; class Insecta; order Lepidoptera; family Noctuidae; genus Spodoptera; species Spodoptera littoralis. The sequence continues at coordinate 10,979,703 of LR824545.2, forward strand.
GATTGGGGAGGGGTGTAATTTTTGCGTACCTAAAAGTCGATGGTATTGACTAAAAAATTGGACCTGAAGAAACTTATATCTACGGATTCCTATTACATACATGGATTGTCAACCCTTTCCTACTCGCTCGATGATTAAAAGGAGTAATGTTATGAAACCTATTTCTTTATCTTACTTTTTATTTTATTAATATCGAGAGCTGAATTTTTAAACGATATAGAATACAGAATTTAGAAAACATTGTTGAAGCGACGTAAAATATACAATTACTGCTGATGCTAGCCTCAGTATAAGTAGATTAAGTTTAAGATGCTTACCTATATTGAAGCCGAGACGAGCTCCTTGTATATTTTCGTTATTAACTTTCAATATTATTAGAGCTTATATTTGCAGGAAGATTATAATAAAATGTTAAACATCACTAGATGTTTAATTATAAGACTAGGACTACCCTCATAATAAAACCCAAGCGTACGGCGTGTCGCCTTCCGCGCGCGCCTCAAAGAGCCATCAGACCACCACGGATGGGGCCCAATAGGGCTGATGTCGATATCGAGCCGCGGAGAACCTAACAGGTTACCAGGGCTCCGGCTCGAAGTGCAATAGTAGGAACGGGGTGGTTTTTAGTCAGTAAGAGTCTGATACTCCCTCCCACCTCACCCAGGCGGGAGCAGTCATTCGATGATTTACCCCCCTTAAAAAAAGTCTTATAAGTAATAAAATGTCCTTGGGTTAAAGATTTACTATAACGGAACATTCAACAAAATATGCAATATGCTAGATATCAGCTGGAACTTCTACCAATAAGACACAACACTAAATAGGCAATTATTTTGATCAAGTACTTAAGTAACTAATATATACTTCATTATAGACCTTATTTCCGATGTTTAGACACTACTTTTCTATAACAAAAGTTGTGGATTAAGAAGTTAATGTAGGACATAGTTCGTCAATGTAAAATATGATTTGTAAGCATTTTGATCGAGAAAATCTCATATTACTCAACTTTACACGATTAAGAACCAAATTGGACTAATATCATAATATTTGCAATACTGTACATAATTTGAGAGCAATTATGAAATCTATTGAAACAACTGAAAGTGCAATATTGTTGTTATTAAATTTCATTTCATCCAGTTTAGTTGTAATAAGCAGAATACAGCTATACTTGTTAAATTTCTAATGACGTGCCACAGAAACTAATTTACAAAGGACATATTCCCCGTAAGTACCAGGGCGGCATGTTCGTACAGGAGTTGTTATATAATGCTCTGTACTTCTACGTAGGGTAAGTTCGCCTGTTCGCGTCCACATACCAGCTCGCGTTCATCTTACGGATCGCCATTAATGTAAGATCTTTAAAACATGAAAATATCAAACAGATATGTACTAAATACTAGATACTTATATGGTGATAGTTTTAAGTGAAAAACATTTGGAAATTTTTAAAGGGCTTTCTGTAACATGGACGCGGACTGTTGGGTGGACGCGAACAGGCGAAGTTACCCTATAATGCTCTATACTTCTACGTATTAGTTCGGTGCGAGTCCCGCTGGGCTGCAATCTAGTGCCAAGTGTCAATGACCTCGCTCCTACTGTTTATATTGAAGCCATTCGTGTGAATGTGTGGATTTTATAATTTAAGGAATTTGCTGATATCATGCAGTTATTTTGTGTAATATTGTCGTGTGTGGGAATGAAAGGGATTGCTTGTGTGCTGTGATGAGTTCGGTGTGTGAGTATATAAAAGATTGAAGCGAATATTGTTGCATTGAGACGTGTAAACGAATTTGTTAAAATGAAGTTGTTTTGGATCTATTTCAAATCTATGTAGGATTAGATCTAAGTTGTAATTAATGAGGCAGACAGAAATTAATGCATTCTAGGTCTCACTTAGACTTAGACCTTTCACTTAGATTCACTTAGACTGGAAAACCAGTACACACGTCTTCGAAGCAACTTTAGACAGCTGAATTTCTCATTGTATGATTACAATAAAGCCTTTTACGTGGGCTGGGTGTCTAGTACGCATTTTCCTAGATATGGTACCCTTTGTTCAACATATTTGAACAAACCTGTATGCCCACATTCCTACAACACACCGCCATAGTATCAAATAACAATAGAACGTGACATTTTTAACTTTTGTCTACCATTTGGTACTTTTTGAAGTACATTGTTATTTACGTCGAGACAATGCAGCGAATACGTTTTATGAATGGTAGAAATGGTATGGTAGTCGTTATTTATATACTGTTAAGGTATGTTTTCATAGTCTTTTCCGGAAAAAAAAATTTGTAAGTCAGGTCTAGAGATGATAATAGGCCTTTGATGATAGGTTCTAGGCTAAATCAAGGTCTCTTCTCATATTGGAAGTTTTGCCTAGATTAAGCACAGATAGTAAAGAAATTGGTCCTATGCGAATTTGAGACACGTAATTATACCATAATTTGTCGGTTTTGGTGATCGAAATTAAGGCAGAGATGCACATTACAGCACTTAATGCCACTGTACAATGTAACACCCACTTTTTCACTTTTATATTATGATTCCCATGTAATAGGGGTTGAGTATATTGCCATATTGCCCAGCACGTGTGACCACTCAGCCAACAAGGCAGTCAGACAAAAATCCCTATTCTAAAAACTTAGGAAATTCTTAATTCTTTCTTATTTATACTCTTTTATAATGAAGCTGTAAGACCAACTGACCCCCATTAGCAGGAAATATATCTCCAGCAATATTTCAAGCTAAGCTGCTGAGCACGTTAGGTTAACAGCTTATTTACGCTGGCAATTAGCTCGGGTTTAGCTTAGCTCACTTCATTAGGCGAATGTGATACATTGGTGAAATCTACGGCTTAGCACTTACTTTAGTATTGTCGTTTTGGGCTAAAGTGGGTGTAATTAACAATAATTAATTGTCATGAGTATGTGAACTTGTATGTTTGTAAACGCACCCACGACACAGGAGAAAATCCTAACGGTTAAAAAAATGTATTAACAAAAATAATATACAATGGGCGGTCATATCGCACAAGGCGATTTCTAACAGACAACCTTAGAATATGACTTATAACAAAACTAAGCACACCCTCTATATTTATTTTTCCTTTTACGAAACGACAGGTGTAATGCTTGTTCTAAGAAACCGTTAGGTAAACTTAATAATTCTTAAACTGTCAAACACCGCGAGGGCACCGGTGACCGCAACCTATTGTTCTCTAATTGTGTCTATAATGACGGTACTCAAAGGGTTTTTTTAAGGGGGGAAAATCATCGAACGACTGCTCCTCGCCTAGGTGAGGCGAGAGGGAGTGTCAGACTATTAATGACTAAAAACCACCCCGTTCCTTCTCCTGCACGTCGACCCGGAGCCCTGGTTACCTGTTAGGTTCTCCGCGACCACTCAAAGGGTTAAGACCCGAAAGACTATGACCTCGCTATCGACAGTCACTCTTTCGACAATTCGATCAACGAGGCATTTCTGTACAGCATGTCCATTAAGGTTTTGACTGCCAATAGAAAGCTATTGAAGGCAAATCCTTTGCTAATTTTATACTACCTCTATTATATAAAGCGGAAGAGTTTGTTTTTTGTTTGTTTGTTTGTTTGAACGCGCTAATCTCAGTAAATACAAGTCTGATTTGAATAATTGTTTTTGTGTTAGATAGCGCATTTATCGAGGATGGCTATAGGCTATAAAACATCACGCTACGACAAATAGGAGCTTAACAGAGCGTGTGAAATCGCGCGTAGCTAGTGTGTTAAATAAATTGTAGGTACATGTTACTTAGGTGTATAAAATTATCTTTACAAGTGCGTTACCGGCCTTTCGGAATTAAGAATTTGGGGATTTATGGGAATTCAAAGATTGAGGAGATTCGGAAGGGGGGTAATTGCGCCTCCGGTAACCTCACTCATACAACAGAAACAAAGCAAGCGTTGTTTCACGTCGGTTTTCTGTGAGGCCATGGTATCACTCCGGTCGAGCCAGCGCACTCGTGCCTAAGCATGGCTCTCTCACACTTAATAGAAGAATCCACTCATATAGAAATTAAACGTTTCAAAATGCAACAAATGGCTTTGCGAAAAGAATGGTGCTTACAGTTTCTGTAAAATTTAACTATTATCTATTACAATAAAAAAATAAACCACAAACCTAATCATAAACAATACACGAAAAAAGAAATTAAACCTTTCATTTACATAAACAGACATACACGCCAATTACTTTCATACCTTTGAAGTTCAATATTGACCAATCATTTGAAAGAGAGAGGGGAAAAGGGCTTTATCTAAAACCGTAATTAAAACTTGCACCCTGCGGCTAATTTTTGTTTAATTTGATGGGAAAGGGCTTACAGAGGAGGGTGGAGTGATGCTCTAAATGTATGCGTTGTCACATAGTCCCACCCCCCACTAGTGGGATTGTGGGCTTCTATCAGTGTTGACACAGTGTTAGCCGTTGAGAGAGATAGGAGTCTTGTTTGATTCTCATTTGCCCTTGTGGATTTTGTAATGAAGTGGATGGATTGTTCCGTATAAAGATACCAGATGTGTTGTATTTACTTGTGAATATCGGTTTCTGCTTAGTCTTTCAGAGGGGTCTTTAAAATTGCTGACTTATCATTGGGAAGGCAGATGAATCTGTAATTTTAAGTTAAATAAAGCCAAATATGCTGAGGTATGTCGTAATAATATGTTCTATCTACTAGAAATCTCTACTACATTTAAATTTTGTAAGAAGAATCGCTTATTTCTCAACATAATGTCAACTACAGACGAATGTCAGACTGTCAACTACACTTGAATTAATCTAGCATTATTTTCCAGCAAAAACAGTCTTCCTTAATTATTCTAGTCTAAAACCTAGTGCAATATAGGTACATAGCATAGATTTAAACGTAACAGTCCAAATTTGAAATTGATACGAACAAAAAGTGCGGCCTGTATGTGACGAATTTAAAAATAGAAAAAGTGGTGACAAAAATTCGGGAGTAAAAGTGGCGGTGTGTGTAATTCACATGTGGTGTGTTATGCGGTGGGGTGCGGCTCACCTATGACGAACAACAATAACGGTGTAAACGGCAGCGCGGCCGGCGAGCCCGCCGCCCTCGACATGGAGTCGCTCGAGGAAATGCTTCGTAAGGTAAGATAACTTATGTTAACAGCACAGCTCACAATGTTTTCTTATTCAACACCTTTTAAAGTTTTCTAGGTACCAGGGCTTTTTTCCGATCTAACCGCATAATCGCCGCGCCGGGATGTATGCACTATGTTTTTCTTTGACATAAGTTGGCCAACGAGCAGACGAATCATTTGATTATAAGCAATTGGTGCCGCCTTTGGATAACCTTAACGCCTTTTGGTGATTTGCGAATTGGGTCTCCAGTAACATCTCTTACACGGCAAAACAACACAACGCAGTTTCATGCAGGTTTTTTGTGAGGTTGTAGCATTAGTCCAGCTGGCCTATTCGTGCCAAACCTTGGCTCTGCCACTAGAAATAGTTATGTTAACTGCACAGCTCACAATGTTTTCTGTTACAGCACATTTGGAAATTTCCTACTTCAGATATTACGTGAACATTTCGGTGCCGAGCAACGGCAAAGGTTTATGCCTCTAAAATGTTTTAGACTTAAAATAGTGGAAAACGTTTTTTTCGTGCGGACTCGTAGTAACATAATGTTACAGTTTCTTACTGTTTTCGCTTTTTGTCGAGAGAACGATAATATTTATTTGGCCAGAATGTTCGAAGGAACTATTGTTATGATATAAGAGCTGCATTTTATAAAATGTGAATACTATTTCTTGGTTTTTTGACTCACACTACCTCGTTGGTCAAATATTCACATGTAGGATGTCTATCTAACATTTTCGTAGGTACTTATTCCAATGGAGATGATAACGGTGTCTGTGTATACACGACCACATAAAGGAATCGATTTGTTAACATTAATCAATTATAAGGCTTTAATGTTTGTAATGAGGTAGTTTTACCTTTAATACCTAACTTTATTTCCACAACCACATCTCTATTTTTAACCTCGACCAACGAAAAAGCAGTATCATTACCCCAAAACAATAAAAATCACGAATCCCTTTCCTTCAGTGACGTTCTAACTTGAATTAATTAAGCCGGTGTATTTGCACGCTTATTAATTAGCGACACGCCAGCTACGGAGTGTTTGCCTTGCAGTTCAACCTAACCTTGAGTTATTTACCTAGGTCTTGGCTGCGAGGTCGATAGAGCACGCTAGGACCTAACCTAACCTAATAACTGGAACATTTTGTACGGAGCTGAATTTGGTGGGAGGTTTTGGTAATCGATAGGTGATTTGTTGTGTATTTAAACAAAATGTTTTTAGTAAAGCTGTAACTTTATAATTTGGTTGTAACTAGAATAGATTGGAAATTGACCAGTCCGAATGTCATTCAAACTGATTCTCTTTGAGTACCGTCATTATAGACACAATTAAAGAACAATAGGTTGCGGTCACCGGTGTCCTCGCGGTGTTTGACAGTTTAACAACTTAAACACTGAAAACAGAAATATAAAATAGCTTCTACTTTTACATAAACAAAACAACGTATGAAAACGATGAATGAAGATGAAAATGTAACAAATTGTCCCAAAATTCGGTATCGTGTCCATTACATTAACGGGCGACCAAAAATTTCACCAAAAACAAGCGGCCAGTAATCTACAACCATTTCCATTTTCAATTTATTCGAAACCCACAGACACAAAAAGAAGTGTTCCTTTTTTGTTAATTTCGAAATTCGGTCGTACATCGCCAAACTTCCCGAATATTTTACCCCGAAAACTGGAGCTGGACAATCTGGACTTGTACATATCTATCAATAAATCCTTCGCGAAACTTCGACGGAATGAAAAACTGAACTGTACAATTGTAAATGGAAAAATATCGTACCATCGTAGTGACGAAAAGCGCTGTAGGCGTCGGGTCGCGTATTTCTTTTTTTATTTTTTGTCTATAAAATCATGTCGCCATGCACCGTCTGGTGCACTCGTAGACGGATTATTCTTTTTTCAAAAGTTTAACCATAGATCGGCACTATCGGCAGCGTCTGCTATTGACATTTAAAATTCGAATAGAATATAGAAAGACTGAGGACCCAACTCAATGGAAAATAGTTTGCGTTACGAAAATTGTACTTTAATTTTGCAGTTGTTAAAACATTTCAATTAGAACATAACATAATATCACGCCTTTTATCCCTGAAGGGGAAAACAGAGGTGCACATCACAGCGATAATGCCACTGGGCCATGTAACACCCATTTTCACTATTTATTTTACGATTCCCATGTAATAGGGGGGAGAAAGCATATATACCGGGCACATTTCCAGACTCCGAGCTACTACTGAGAAGTATTAAAACTGTTGTTCAGTTTTATTACTTTAAAACTATATACATGTATAAATTCAAAGAAAAAATAGAAAGGCTCTGATCTTCCAGCTTCTTTATTAAAAACAGATAGCCGACTAGACCAACTTAAATACCTTAAGACTAGTTAAGACAACATGCAACTAAAAACTAGTTAAATTTAATTATTAATTTAATGAACGTATGAACCTCTTAGCTGATGAGTTTACATCGTTTTTTCTTTAGCTTCAGTTGCCTTCATAAACTCTGTTCCTAAACAACTTTTATTTGCATACAGTGAGGCACTTATTTAAATACTAGCTTTTACCCGCGGCTTCGCTCGTGTCTCAAAAGAATAAAAAGTAGCCTATGTGACATATACCAATACACACAGCGCCATCTATACCAATAATTTCGGTTTTCCTCGATAACATCAAACTTTTCCAGGATAAAAAATACGCTATTATTTAATCCAGACTTCTAACTTTACGTCTGCAAAAATTCAAAGCAATCGGTTTAGTAGTTACGGCGTGAAAGTGGAACAAACAAACTCACTTTCCGATTTATAATATTAGTAAGGATGTTTAGAGTTTAAATTTGGTTGACCTAACTTATAGTCTTGGTTATAGATTTTTCTAATGAATAAATTAATAATGGTTATATTTATAGTAATATTTATTATTTGAATGTAATTTTGTGATCATAAAAACCTCTGGAAAGGTATTCAAGTTCGACACGAACTCTAATTGTGAATGTGAACAAGAAAATATTTATTTCATACTGTCAGGGTGGCGCTCTGGGATTTGAAATTAACACCACAAGTGCTGCTAATAATTACTTTATTTAAGACTCCACAGCTTTGAAATGCTATGTACACTAATAATTACTGTGTACTGATGATATAAAACGGTTTAGGGAACAGAGAGTATAGTTTCTGAAGATCGGAAAAGGAGGATGCTTCGATCAGGCGAGGTGATCGTGCCTGGTGGGCTTTCTGCCCAACAGTTGCTCGTTGGGATTTTCTATCCGTGTCAATTCGCATGTAAACTTCACATTTATACGATAGTCTATGTGCGTGAACTGTCATGCTGTCATTTGATGTGTGACATGTGTCGCTACAACGGTATTAGCTTACCCTATACTTATTGAACGGTATTGGCGATTAAACATTATTACTGAACTGTGTCCGTACGGTAACTGCGACGTTCATCACACATGGCCTTATTAAAAACTACAGTGATGGGGTCATCCGTTAGTCGGTAAATATGCATGCACGTGTAACTGCCACGGGTACTAGGTATTGCTTAAATTGCAATTTACAATTTTAAAGCATACCTCATGACAGTATTATAAAAACTGCCCAACACATAAACATACATAGCTTCACGCCAGTCTCCCATGGGGGTAGGCAGAGACTACAGAATGTCATTTGCTACGATTCCTACATACCTCTTTCGCTTCATCAATAGTCATCAATCTTTTCATGCATTCTCGTCGGTTAAGGGTACTTTTAATTTGCCCCTTCTTTAATATATCGCCAATCTGGTCAGTACATATATACTTAAACATAAACATCGCCGAATAAAACCCCCATCTCTTCAATCCCAAAATTACTAAAAGCAAAACCCGGATCGTATAAAAATTTAAACAAAAAGGCGGACGCCATTAAAAAAGTCGTAAAAGAGAAATTAAAAATTAATGGCGAAATGTTTTAACGTGTGTTGTGTATGGGACTTGCGATGGGGTGTATTTAGTGACTAGAGGCTGGTTTGTGAAAGACGGCCAAAATATTAAAAGTCACGAGTGTTTTGGGCTTTTTTTTAAGGGGGCAAAATCATCGAATGACTGCTCCCGCCTGGGTGAGACGGGAGGGAGTGTCAGACTCTTACTGACTAAAAAGCACTTCGTTCCTTCTCCTGCACGTCGAGCCGGAGCCCCGGTAACCCGTTAGGTACTCCGCGACTCCGAATCAGCATCGGCCCTATTGGGCCCCTATCCGTGGTGGTCTGATGGTTCTTTGAGGCGCGCGCGGAACGCGACGCGCCGTACGCTCGGGTCTGTTTCTGGTCGGACGGGGAGCCACCCATGCTCGCCGTCCGCAGGCTCCCGCTTACGGTGACCGGAGATCGTCCCGCGTTCCCCGACCCCGACGCCCGGTGTGTCCTTCGCGATGGCACGTGTGTTTTGGGCTGAATCGGGTATTTGCGAGTTATGATTTTGTTTGAGAAGTTTGTTTGTTAAATGAGAGAAAATGAGTTTGTGTGTTTATTTGAATGGCGTTAGGTTAAGTCATGGATAAAAGCGTAATTTTATTCACGCGTGGATCTTATTAACTGCGGTTTCCAATCAGCATAGCATAGATTTACGTCAACCTTACGGTAGCAGAGGTAACCATAATGAAACTAATTGTCATTTTTTTTAGGGTGAGTAAATTATCGAATGGCTTCTCCTGCTTGGGTGAGGTGGGAGGGAGTGTCAGACTTTTAAATGAACTGTCATAGTCTATATTGGCATATTGGTTCTATGGTCTGCATATATGTATGGACTGCCTCGTTGGCCGAGTGGTCGCAAGTGCGACTGCTGGGCAAGGGGTCCCAGGTTCGATTCCCGGGTCGGGCAAAATATTACTGGGTTTTAAATAATTCTTAGTAGTAGCACGGAGTCTGGAATTGTGCCCGGTATATGGCAATAGGCTCACCCTCTATTACATGGGACTCATAACATAAATAGTGAAAAGTGGGTGTTACATTGTCCAGTGGCATAATGTGCAGCTCTGGCTACCCCTTCGGAGATAAAAGGCGTGATGTTATGTTATTTTATGTTCTATGGTGTAATTTATGATCGAAATCTTAATAGAAGTATTATCATTCCAATTCGCTACTCTAGAGAATACTTAAATAAAATTAAAACAAATCACTTGTAACTAGTAATTAATTGCTACTGAAGCTAACTATACAAAATGGCAACTGATTTAAATATTCAATTTATTCGTTGGGCAAAACCTATTAATTCTTTGTTAATTAATAATTTAAATTGGTTCGGTTGGATTGTCGCGTCATTAATAATGTCATTGGCTAATTAATTTTTGGTTGGCAACACTGGTATTGTAAAACTATTTTGTGACTAGCTGGTAACCCTGTTTGTGCGTTGAATGTTTAATTTTGAATGTTATCGTATTATGATCTAAGTTTTATGGTGTACTCAATAACTGTGTGGCTATTGTAATGGGTTGCATTATTAAGTGTGGGAGAGCAATGCTTCGGCACGAATGGCGTTTTCGGCTTCACAGTAAACCAACCTGGGTTACTGGAGGCCCAATTACCACCCCCCCCCCCTCCCTAGTATCCCGAATCCCCGAATCCTCCACAATCCTCAAATTCCCAATTTCCAATAAGCCGGCAACGCACTTGTAACGCCTTGGTTTTTAGAGTGTAAGTTGGTCAGTTCAGGTATTCGGCTGTCCCATACGATAGGTACAAATCCAATACCACAGACGTATTCGGAGTCGAGACGTTTGTGTTTATAAAATGTTTACAAATATATAGAAGTAGGTAGGTATGAATATATACCACGATAGCCCTGTGACCCAAACAGCAACCTGCAACAAAGCATCACAACTTGTAAACAAAACACCTTCATTCAAGAGACTACGCGTATTACAAATTTCAACCCTAAACAGCACGCGTCCTACAGAACCTCCTGTACCTTACCAACCAGCACATTTGTATTAAAAGTTGGCAACCCCAGGAGTAAACCCGCTTTATTATTTATTGCCAGAATAATAAGTTTTACCAACCGGCCTTTATTTGTTCTCTCAACTCGTTACGACAAAGATTTTCGGCGAAATTCGAAAAGTGTATTATTTATTCATTTACGTTGTACGACTGTTATGGTAAACGTCACCTGTTCGGTGGCGTTTCGGGGTTGACTTTGAATTTTTAAAGGATGTTTGATGTAGCGGTCTTTCGGAGGATTGTGCCTGATGGATTGACTTTATCTTTTGTTTGAAGAGGTACCTTTATTGTAATGCTGGTACCTATTGAATTGTTTATTCATATTATTTTAGCTCGTGGTGGCCCGGAGGTTGAAGACGCCTGCTTCTCGGGCACGACGTTGCAGGTTCGAATCCTACCAACGGCAAGTACCAATGTGACTTTTTCCGAGTTATATGTACTTTCTAAGATTATATGAGTTCTGTCATTGCGTTCGGCGCGTACGCACGTCATTGCCGCGATGGAAAGTCAATCGAGTAAAACAATGTCCTCGGATGTTGTGAAATGTGCTAGTTGTAATGTGGTGATCAACGAAATACTTGCTTTTATCTGTAATAAGATAGATGTGATGGATGAAGAAAGTATAAGCCGAATCTGTGTTAGTGCTTTCTCGGAAAATGATATTCTGAAAGCCAAAAACTTGTTGTTCGATTCCGTTACGACAACAAAGCAAAAGAAGATACGGAAAAAACAAGGCAAAACAATACGTAATATTGACGATATAGTATGCCTATTGAAAGAGACTGACCCTGAGGATATTCCTATTTTTGTGGCACGGGACCTGCAAAAGTTACCTCCAGTACTTTTTGACCACGTAGATGTAACTAGGATACTGAAGGATATTGTAAAAATGAGAAGTGACTTAGACCGTATTTGCGAAGAATATGCTACATTGGAACAGATGAGGAACCTGCGGGTGGAGGTAGAATCTCTAAAAAACGCGTCCATAGTAAATAATTTCCAACGAAATGTCAATACCAAAAGGGGTGCTGCCTCCATGCTATCTAGTTTTGAGTGTGAAAGCGGACCCATGGGTTTGTCCCCTCTGTGTAATGCACCAGTAGCTCGCAGAAAAAGTCCAACAGTCTCTCCTGCAAAAAAACGCATAACTTTTTCTGATGAGGGTACATGAAAACTACTCCGTGCCGGGAGCCTAACGGTCTACATTCCGACGGAGCGCTCAAAACAGCTGACACCAACACGTCATCGGAACGCGCGCCCCCCGCCGCCACCGCTGCCTCAACTACAAAGGATTCCTCACAAAAAAGTTTTTCCGAAATCTTAAGTGACTCGGAAGGCGAGTTTAGGTCACAACCTTTGGACGACGGCTTTATACTGGTTCAAAAAAAGAGGTTGAGAAACCGTTTCCAGGGTAAAGTTGGAAAGGGTAACGTAGATAGAACTTCGAACTTCAGGGCCGCTGACGTCAAGGTTCCGATATATATCTACAATGTATCAAAGGAGACATCTACGAGTGACATTAAGAAATACGTTACAAGTAAAGTAAACATAGACATTGACCTGCAAAAAATGAATATGAAAATTGCGAAGGACTACAATGCTTATAAAATATTTGTACCTAAAAATAAGCTCAACGTATTTCTGAGGGATGATTTTTGGCCAAGTGGAGTGATGTTTCGGCGATTTGTTGACTTTTCTCACAACTCTGTGGTACGTGAATATCGAGATATTGATAAAACCAAGCTAACATAATAGATAAAACTACCAAACTAATATCGTTTAATTGTAAAAATATCTCGAGGTCAATCGAATGTGTGAGAAGACTTTGTAATCAAGCAGACATCATTGCGCTGCAGGAAACGTGGCTATTGCAGCACGATATCCCTATGCTGGGCAACATTGATGGTGCATTCTCCTTCACTGGAAAGTCGGCGGTAGACCTGTCTACGGGTGTGCTTCGCGGCAGACCGTACGGGGGGTGGCCCTGTTGTGGCGATCAGCTGTGTTCCCGAAGGTGGTCGTTATTCCGTGCAGTAGTGTGCGTATCGCTGCTATAAAAATTATGTGTGAAAACCGGTCTTTGTTGGTGATAACAGTGTACATGCCTACTAATTCAAATGATAATCTATGTGAATTTACGGAGTGCTTAAGTGAACTAAACGCCATTATTGAAGGTAACGATGTTAACTCAGTGATTATACTTGGGGACTTCAACGCTCATCCGGGTAAGCTGTTTCATTCAGAGTTGTTATCATTTTGCACGGAACAATCTTGGTCGTGCGTAGATACGGAACTTTTACCTAATGACACTTATACGTATGTGTGCGGTGCGAGTAGCAGCCACAGCTGGCTCGATCATTGTGTGGTGACGAGCGCTGCGCGTTCGGCCATATTAAGTGCGTCTGTACTTAACAGCGATGTATATTGGTCCGATCATTATCCGTATTGCTTGTTTGTAATTTTAATGCTATCCGCTCAAGTTGCCAACAGCCGACGAAATCAAGTAATATATCTCGCAATAGTGTAAAATGGGGAGAAAGAAATACAAATCAAATAGACAAATATCATCGTATTTGTAATTCTAAATTAAAGTTAATTGACTTTCCCCCGGAATTTCAATGTTGTGCTGACGGTATGTGTAATATTGACGAGCATAAATATTTATTAGATGACATGTATAATAAGATAATTAATATTTTGACGAGGGCTGCAAAAGCTAGCTATTCTGTGCCTAAACGTTACAACCGTAGGTATGTTACTGGCTGGAACCGGTATGTCAGTGACGCTCACAGGAGGGCTCGATTTTGTTTTCGGACGTGGGTGTCCGCTGGGAAACCAAAGTCTGGTGATTTATATATTAGGATGTGTGAATCCAGAAAAATATTTAAATCAAAGTTGGCTTCTTGTCAGAAAAATGAAACACAAATAAAAATGAATATTATAGCAGAAAACCATTTTAATAAAGACTTTAGTAGTTTTTGGAAAAACACTAAAAAGCTAAGCCCGGGGTCGAGCCTTCCTGCTAGCGTTGGTGGTGAGCATGACCCCCATGATATAGCTTGTGCGTTCCAGCGGCATTTCAGGGTTGAGTCCCCGCTCGGGCCGGCGTCTCGGGTGCCCGCTGCTGAGAATCTTATCACCGCAATTAGTGTACGATGTACTGCGAAGATAGTTGCTACTATTATAAATAAGATGGTGAGGGGCAAGTCTCCTGGTCACGATGATCTCAGCATCGAGCACCTTAAGTATGCAGGGATGCACCTGCCTAGAGTTCTCTCGATGTTCTTCAGCCTCTGTATTGGTCACAGTTACTTACCCGAGAGACTTATGTACACTACAGTGGTGCCGATCCTAAAGAATAAAACAGGTGACTCATCGGATCTGTCAAATTATAGACCTATCTCTCTGGCTACTGTTATAGCAAAGGTGCTGGACAGTTTGCTTGACAAGCAGTTGGAAGAGCGTCTACAATTACACGACGCCCAGTTTGGGTTTAGACCAGGACTTTCAACTGAGGATGCTATCCTCTGCCTCAAGCAGACTGTTCAGTATTATACTGGTCGTGGCACACCTGTCTATGCATGTTACCTTGATTTATCAAAAGCTTTTGACTTGGTGTGTTACGATAGGCTGTGGCAGAAGCTGGAGAGTGACACGGAGGTACCTCGGGAGGTAATTTCATTGCTGAGGTTCTGGTACGCCAATCAGCGCAACAGAGTGAGATGGGCTGGTGCACATTCTGATGTATACGGTTTGGAATGCGGAGTTAGGCAGGGGGGAATTAGCTCCCCTCATCTCTTTAATTTGTACATGAACCGGCTCATCGGTGAGCTCAGTAACACTGGTATCGGATGTTCCATAGACGGAGTCAGTATAAATAACATAAGCTACGCTGATGATATGGTGTTGCTGAGCCCATCGATTGCAGCGTTACGGAAATTGATGTGCATCTGCCAATCATACGCGGAAGCCCATGGGCTCAGATACAACGCGAATAAGAGTGAGTTCATGGTGTTCAAGTCACGTAGCAAATGCTACTCCCATGTTCCTCATGTAACTCTGTGCGGCATGCGTCTGAAAAAGGTTAGTGCCTTTAAGTATCTGGGTCACTGGGTGACTGAAGACTTGTGTGACAATGAGGACATCGAGAGGGAACGCAGGGCTCTGTCCATCCGGTGTAATATGTTGGCTCGCAGGTTTGCACGTTGTACTACTCAAGTAAAGATAACATTATTCAAGGCGTACTGCCAGACCTTTTACACGTGCAGCCTGTGGACTAATTTTGCGCTGCGGGGGTACAGTGCACTGCGAGTGCAGTATAACAATGCGTTTAGGATATTATTGGGGCTGCCACGCTTTTGTAGTGCTTCCGCTATGTTTGCTGAGGCGCAAACTGATGATTTTTTCGCCATAATCAGGAAAAGGTGCGCCTCGCTGTTAAGGCGTGTGCGTGGCAGCCCGAATGGTATTCTGAGCACATTGTCCCAGCGGTGGGACTCACCAATGCTGATGAGGTGGATGCGATTGCACGCGAGCGGTCCCTCATATTTATAGTTGACATACCTATATTATTGACTTGTATTATTATCTATTGAATTGTATTATCTATTGACTTGTATTATTATCTATTGACTTGTATTATTATCTATTGACTTGTATTATTATCTATTGACTTGTATTTTTTATTGACTTTTATTAGTATTGACTTGTATTATTATTGACTTATATTGAGATTGTATTGATTATTTATAATTGAAACTGACTACTTATAATTAATTGACTATGTATGTTCTTTGTGTGTTTGTGTAATTTATTATTTTGATTATTTGATGAATGAACGATATGATTTTTATTTTATGATACTTGCTATAAAGTCAATTTGTTAATTTATATAATTTTGAACCTGAATTCGTTTTTAATGTAATTTTATGGATTTTATTATCTGAAATAAATTGGTATTATTATTATTATTGTATGTCTTTACCATTCACGGGACCACAGGGTCCCGGTCATTTGGGAGGCATGCGGGGGGCCGAAGCCAACTGCGCAGAGGCCCTTTAGACAACTTTAATATAAATGTAATGGACACACAAACCGGCGACTATCCCTGTATGCACTATGGAAATGCACCCAAGGACAGTCCCGGTTAGTGTAACTATTGAGATAATGGAAAAAAAGGTAGGGCTATGGATGGGTTGCTGTGGACTGGTAAATTGGGAACTATGGATGACTATGGCACCTGCCGAAACAATGTAATTACACGTAAAAATGGCAGGCGGAGACTCGCCAACTCACCGACCGGGCCCCGGGAATGGTTGCTAGATATAGCAACAGAGGGGCAACGAGAATGTGAGTGGCTGAAGGGTTAAGAAACTACCACCGCTTTCTACTCAGATCATCTGCTCCAGCCGAAGCTTCCTGCATCCCTGGCCCACTCGCGACTTACGAATAGTTTCTTACCCTCCGAGCAGGATCACTGCTCTCGCGACTCCACTCTGGACGGCCAATGAAGGCAAGCCAGAGGTGGGAGACCTGTTCCTTGTCATCGTTCACTCCAGCCAGCCAATTAAGGCAAGCCGGAGAAGAAGGAACGGTGACTTCTCCCTGGAGCACTCGGGATGATGGTAGCCCGCGGGATCGCTAATGCCCGTCACCTCGCCTCAAGGTGCCCTGCGGGCTTATTATTATTATTATTATTATTTAGACACAACTGACCAACGGTGAAGGAAAACATCGTGAGGAAACCTCGGCTTATAATTTCTAATTATAAGTTTAAAATCGCCAACCCGCATTGAGCAAGCGTGGTGATTAATGCTCTAACCTTCTCCTCAGCACTGGGCATTTATAAGCTGTTGATGATGATGATGATTATTTTAGCGTCTTATTAATGAAATTATACAAAAGGTTGTAATGAACTTCATTAAAACTCTCGTGAGACATACTAAATTAATTATCATGTTTTCGGCTTACTCACGTAACTGTTTGGCGAGGAACTCGACTAGTTTCTAGCCATGCTAGAGGCTCATATTCTAGTGCGACCGCGACCTGCGGCGCGGCGTCTGTCGGGCTGCTACTCAGTAGCAGCACGAAGCGTAAAACTAGTCGAGTTCCTTGTCAAACAGTTACGTAAGTACGTAATATATTTTTAACTAGCTTTTACCCGCGGCTTCGCTCGCGTCACAAAAGGATAAAAAGTAGCCAATGTACACATACCTATACACATAGCGCCATCTATACCAATACTTTTGTTGTCCCTCGGGAATATCTTATTTTTCCGTGATAAAAGTACCCTATTATTTAATCCGGACTTCTAACTTTACGTCTGTAAAAATTCAAAGCAATCGGTTTACTAGTTACGGCGTGAAGGCGGAACAAACAAACAAACTCACTTTCCGATTTATAATATTAGTAAGGATGGCCATTTTTATGAGCTCATTTAAAGAATACTCGCACTTATCATGTTTGTTCATTGAAATACTAACGAAGACATGAAAATAATGACCTAGTATCATCTTAAATTATGCATTACTTGAGCAAATGCCACTAAAGATAAACTTAGCAAAATTGACTACTTCAGACATAATAAACTTAAGCTTAGATAATAAACATGGATCTTCATATATTAAAAATGATGAAGGAGAAAAATAGACCCTATCTCAAAGCAGCTAAAAATAAACAAATAAAACATTCATATACACTAAGAAAACAAACAACCGATATACGTACTCTCCTACACACCCTGAGACACTCAATTCCGTAATTCAATACAATCTAAAACATTTTCAAGCACCATTTAACTCTACCCATAAAAGGGAATTCCGTTCCCTACATCGCTACATACATACACACAGACATACGTATAAAAACAACCAACGTAATCACACAATCAATTTTGTTTGAGAAACAAATAAAAACAACTTTTTAATCGACTTTGGCGAGTAAGTAAAAACTGAAAGTACAGTGGCGCGCGAAAAGAGGATGAATATTACAAAAATATGAAATGGTACTCAAAGTTTATTTTAAACAATTATGTATGTATTACAAACAAGATCTAGTACATCTAGAGTTTATTACTAGTAATACATTCGTCTTACACATAAAAAAATAACATTAGGTTAATGAACTAAATTAAATTGGGCCTCCGGTAACCTTATTCAACCTTATAACGCAAGCGTTGTTTCACGTCGATTTTCTGGTCTGCTGTGGTATCACTACGGTAGAGCCGTTCCATTCCTACCGAAGTATGACTCCCCCATATTTATCTCATTCAAGCTTACAGTTTATGGTTCAATGCACTCTTAGACCATCAGTGACTAAAAATAATACAGAGCGAGAAAATCCCTTATCTAATATTTGACATAAGAGTAAAGAAACAACTAATACCTCCATATTTCCGCCCATGACTGTACAAAAACTAACTTCTCCCCGTTTTTACACGACTAACGAAGATTTTAAGCTGGTAGGTTGTAAAAACTTAAGACAATGCCTTCAGAGCCACTTCGGGGCTTAACTTTAAGCTCAGAGCTGAAAGTTGGGCTTAGTATTAAACATTACATTCTGTGCTTACTTGTTAGGATCATAGATTTTGTTTTTAAAGCTGTAAAGGGGTGAAAGAGGGCAACATTGTTTAAGAATTGTTTGTTTAATTCCTGTTGTATTTGCCTACTTATATTATCTGTGTTTTAACGTCTTAACTTAGAATAGAATGGATTAAAATATATAAAAAATATTAACCAAAAAAATCCGTTGATTATCTACGTCTGTGTTATACAATAGAATCTACCATAGATATAATACTTAAAATATCTGTTTTTAATATTTATGTGCAATCCATAAAGCAAAGTAAACGCATTTCGAATTTGAAGGTGAGATAAAGAAAGCTTGCCATAAGTACGCTTATAAATTTTTACAGGGTATGTAAAATTATTTAAAACAGGTAAGGTAAAATTATTTAACTCGTCGAGTACCGGTTTTATAGACACAATTAAAGAACAATAGGTCGCGGTCACCGGTGACCGCTTGGTGTTTGACAGTTTAAAGTATTATTTAGTAGTATAAATAATAGTTATCTACAACTGCTGATAAAGCGAAAAATAAAATCGTTTTGTTCCAAACATAAAATAAGAAAAAAAATATAACAATTTTCAGCACTTTTGAATGTTTGCTTTAGTATACTTAAGTAGGTACATCGTGCAAGCAGGCTATATTTGGACAGGCACTGCATCCGGTGGACCTTAAATTGTGTAATATAGTGGCCTGCAATGCAGTTCTTACTTCCAGAGGGGTTTTATAAATCGGTTGAAACGCGCGACTGGCGTTAAAACCGATTAATGCGTTCACCACATGCAACATTGCAGTTAGAAGGAAAAAATATATAGCTATAATAGTTAAATTACACAAGGAGCTTGTACTTAAGTAATAGTGGGGATCGATCGCGTTTCCTGGGTGCTTTCCTTACCCTAGCTGTCGTCATTTCTGGATGGGTCAAACTAGAAGTTTAATATGGGCCTCTGGCATGGATTGAAACTATTCGAGTTCCTCGTCAAATAATTACCTACGTGAGTAAGCCGAAAAACATAATAATTAATTTCATATGTCTCATGAAAGTTATAATATAACATCACACCTTTTTATCCCCGAAGGGGTAGGCAGAGGTGCACATTTCGGCACTTAATGCCACTGTACAATGTAACACTCACTTTCCACTATTTATGTTGTGAGTCCCATGTAATAGGGGGTGAGCCTATTGCCATATACCGTGCACATTTTCAGACTCCGTGCTACTACTAAGTTTTTTTTAAAACCCAGTAATACTTTGCCCGACCCGGGAATCGAAACCGAGACCCGTTGCCGGGCAAGTCGCACTCGCGACCACTCGGCCAACGAGGCTGACAGTTATTAATAAATATATGGACAAAATTTAGTTTGAAATAAATGAATTTAATATTATCATTATTATTTAACTTAATTAAAAGCACCCTTAACCGACGAGCATGCATGAAAAGATTGATGACTGTTGATGAAGATAAAGAGGTATGTAGGAATCGTAGTAATTGGCGTTCCATAGTCTCTGCCTCCCCCATGGGAGATAGGCTTGAAGTTATGAATGAATGTATGTATGTATCACTACATAGTATAAAACAAAGTCGCTATCCGCCGTCTGTCTGTCCCTATGTATGCTTAGATCTTTAAAACTACGCAACGGATTTTATTGCGATTTTTTTTTAATAGATAGAGTGATTCATAAGGTTGGTTTATATGTATAAAACATGCATATTGTACCCGTGCGAAGCCGGGGCGGGTCGCTAGTTTAACTATAAGTAAAGTTTGTCACCATATGCAACATAGTCCTGTTGTACCAGAATATAGATACATCGTACCAGTCACTAAACATTTGGACGGAACCCAAACCGACCATTCGATATTGTACACTGAACATCAAAACTGCATTGATAAGTACTATTTACGTTAACGATTCGCTCACTAATCATTGTTTAAATGAGTGGGGTAAATAAATTCGGGGTAAATGTCATAGTGGTGGGGTAAATGTGAATTGTAGGTGAATTGGTAATGAATGGTAGTTCGGTTGGTGTTGTGTTGGCAGTTTTTGTTAGGTATTTGTTAAGTGAGTTTTTTTAAGGGGGGGAAATCATCGAATGACTGCTCCCGCCTGGGTGAGGCGGGAGGAAGTGTCAGACTCTTACTGACTAAAAACCACCCCGTTCCTTCTCCTGCACGTCGAGCCGGAGCCCTGGTAACCGGTTAGGTTCTTCGCGACTTGTTAAGTGAGTAAGTGATATAGGAATTGAGTGTTTTTTTTTAGGGGGAAAATCATCCAATTACTTCTTCCGTCTTCGGTGAGGCGAGAGCGAGTGATGTTACGGTCAATAGTGAAGTTCATGTTAATGTCTATTTGTGTTTAAAATAAGTTAATTCTCAAGGTTTTGTAAAACAATTTAAATTGTCACCGTTAACTACAGTGAAAATTACTATCAATAAATCTATTATGAAAATCAAATTAGGCATTATCACATGCAACGTTACACTATTTAGCCATCCAAGAATAATGTTTTATATTTCTTACAGAACTTTACAAAATCATAAAAAAATAAATCAAATAACAACCTTCAACGTATCCCAGTCCTATATTTGTTTAAAACCCATTTGGCAGGTCATTGCTCCCTATAAAAATAAAAACTGCATGTACAATCTAACATTTTATCACTCTGTATATGTTGCGGAATGATTGCGGGTAGAATTGCTCCCACATGTCGTAACCAATAAGTTTCACTCGTAAACATTTAATAGACACATCGATTTGGGCCTTCATTGAAGATTGTAGACGTAAGAAAACATTTCAAGTAACACTTTTTGTGAGAATTTTCATTTAGAATTTTGACTGCAAAAAAAAAGCTATTGAAAGCAAATCCTCCGCTAGCGCCAGTCACTGGTAACCCCCATGGCGTTTAATGTGTTAAATATATATAACATTATTATTATAACTTGATCTAAAATCATAATGTCGTGCTGGCCCGGAGTTTTAAGCCCATTTCTCATGTATCGATGCGCCGGTTCGAAACCTACCAACGGATAGTACCAATGTGACTTTTTCCGAGTTATATATACTTTATAAGATTATAGAGGTATAAACACCACTGACAAACGGTGAAGGAAAACATCGTGAGAAAACATGGACTTATAATTTCTAATTATTAGTTTGAAATCGCCAACCCGCATTGAGCAAGCGTGGTGATTAATGCTCTAACCTGCTCCGTGTGAGAAGAGGCTTTGCTCATCAATGGTCATTTATAGGCTGTTGATGATGATGATTAAAAATGTTGTTAAAATCTAACGCAATCTAAAACGTACTTACTAAACGGTAACTCGATTTTGAAATTTAATCTAGTCATCGCTTGGTAAGTTTTTAGATTTCATCGACATTTTAACCGATGTTGTCGATATTAATCGAATGTTGTTTTGTACCAAAGGAAGAAAAGAGTGACTGAGGTACGAAAAGAGCATATTAGGTGTCTAATAAATGGCACAACTTAAGAACTTTAAGCCACAAGAGGAGTATAATAGATACTATATGAGTACTTACCTAACTAAAGTAAGTTATGCTTTAACCCACAGATATAATAAAGAAGGAGATATGGTGTGGAGTCAAAAATGTACGCAAAACCGGTGCGGCCACAACTGCCCCTCCATAAAACTAATATTACACACATAGCTCTGACAAAACAATACTAGGAAGAGGTGCACACACGCGGCATCGTTAACTCAGTAATTCAAATATAAGCCTTATTCTTTAAATTCTTTTTTAATATTTCTGTGCTTTAACCTCACCTAACCTTTAACTAAGTTATAAAATTTTATTAAATTGAACTATTCTTAGGAAACTGCCTCAAACAATTTCAATCGGGAGCACTAGGTACTATTTCCAACTTCTATTATAAAATCTAAATCTAGTTTTAGACTAACCCAATTTCCTGATTTTCTGCCTGGATTCCTTGAAATTGTATTCTCTACGTTGAAGATATTCTCAGGTTTCTCTCTATTACTTTGTACTCAAAACTGACTTAAAGAGCCATTGAAGAACTGAGAGGCTTGAAGTTATTTTAATATACGTACCTACTTTTTCTTTACTTAACCATAGGTACTTCAATAAATTCATTATCAATAGCGTATATATTAAAAAACAAGCAGACGGATCACCTGATGATAAGCAAACGGGGTCAACCATGGACACCCAGAACACCAGAGGCATTACAAATGCGTTACCGGCCTTTTGGGGATTAGGAATTTGAGGATTGTTAGAGATTCAGAGATTGGGGAGATTAGGGGGGTAATTGAGCCTCCGGTAACCTCGCTCACACCACGACGAAACACAACGCAAGCGTTGTTTCACGTCGGTTTTCTGTGAGGCCTTGGTATTACTCCGGTTGAGCCGGCCAATTCGTGCCGAAGCATGGCTCTCATACACTTCAAAACCTTCTTGCATCTACTCAATATTCTTATTGGAATTAAAATTTCTGATTGCCCTTGACTAAAACACATTAAAAAAATTTGAAAAATAAAATTATTAATCCTTGTAGGTTATACTTAAAAAGTATGAAATAGTCTAAAAACATGTGCTAGCCTGATTAATCACTTGGATCCAGGCCACCATTACACTCGCTTCAATTTATCTTTCTGTCCTGAGATGAATATTTGCGAATATTAATCTGGATCTGTCAGCAAAGAAGTCATCGCACTTTTAATATGTAAGTTTTTTATATGTAGGTAAGCAGAGGAGCAAATAACAAATACAGCAGTACTTACTTTTGCCGAATATTATGCATTTATGTCATCATCTTACGTGAGTTATAATTCGATTCGAAATAAAATTAGATCCCTTCTACCATCATTTATCGTCAAGTTGGAGTAGTCCATAACTTTGACAATCAAATTAAAAAATTTGCCAAAATTGTATTAACAAAAGTCGTCACAAAATATCTATGTAAAGAACACACGTGCATAACAGCACCCAAAACAAGCAATTTAATGTTAAGAGACTGCAAAAGACTTTAATGTTAAGAGCTTAATAACTCGGACACTAGAAAATACACGTGCCAATAAATTCCTTATTTATCTCTTCGTCAGTGTATCGCACTACTTAAAACAAAAGACAGTAAACGTACGTACGTTTACTGTCTTTTTTAGGTACGTCTAATGAAACATCATGGCGGACCTAAAGCTGAGATCTTAATCTAAGATTAACGACATCAGCAATAGCTGTGTGCGTCAAATGAATTATATCTCTTAAATGTATATAGGTTAAGATTAAGTTTTATATGTATAGCACTGCTGACCAAGTAGCTTAAAGCCTGAGTGTCAATTAATATTGTGACAGATAAAGGAAAACAGTGTAACTTCTCCTTTTAAAATTCTGGTATCTCACTTTTGATTCCTCTTATGTGTCTATCTACGGATGGCGCTGATCGCTTACCATCAGGTGATAGGTGATCTACTCGTTTGCCATCTCTCCCTTAGGGAGGAAATTTGGAATTTTGACAGTTATTTGGGAGAAAAATTGTCGTGAGAAAAAAACAAGTCAAATTGAGTAATTATCATGAACATCTGATCTGATGAACCTGATAAGCTGATTTCTATAATTTTCATCGTAAAGTAATGCCATTTTGGCCAACGTAAAGCAAAATGAAACCTCAATTTCTACCTCCTAACTGCAGTCTCTTTGAACAATCTCGGTATCTCAAAGAATATACGTATTCAACAAAATATTCTCTCACTGAAAATATAAAGCCACGTAACGTAAAACAAAATCTGCACGTACAAAAGCGAACTACGGAATCAGATCTCACTTCAACTTTCAACGTTCAACCAATCGCAGTGCACCAAAGTATTTACCATACCAAACTATTTTATCTACTTCCGATGGGGCAGTAAAACGTTTTCGAGTTAAATTTTACACTTGTCGGCGAAGGAACACATATAAATCGGCCGATTTAGACGCCCTAGTCTGTGCAGCGCTAGCCGACGAAAGGCGCACCTTGGGACGTGGTGTCTCGTATAAAAGGACGGCGGAATTTAAAAAACAGAACGTTTGTTTTGTTTTTTATTATTGTTTATTTGGTGTTCCACGTTTAAATAAAACTGTTTCTTTTTTATTTGTCACACTTTTTAATTAATATTTGATGTTACGATTAAAACTCGTGGAAAGGTCTTCTTACTTTTAAGCATCCATTAATAATTTGTGTCTAAATTCTCAAAGGAATTGGCTGTCAGAACCATCGTAATTCGGTACTTGCCAATTAGTCAAATTCAATACTTTCAAACTGTCAAAAACGACAGTTTCCTATGAATTTTGTTCGAGATTGTGTATTGTGACGTCACGTTTTTTTAACCTCAAACAGCATACTTATTTCTTGAAATTTTGCTGGCAAAATACTAAAATTAAGTTTGTCATGAAATCAATTACTGAAAGTGTGATCATTTTTTTTTTATTGTATTGAACAGTCAATATAATTTATTTTTGATTACGGAAAGTACCCAATTATTGTGTTTAAATAACAAAATAAAAGCAGTAGCAAGATCATAGTTAACACAGTATTAATTTGCAACACTTTTACAATTTGAAGAACGGACACCCAAAGCTTCAAAGCGGTCTATGATCACCACAAACCGCAATAAGCATACTCGCCCCTCTAAGTTCACACCTTGCACCCCACACCCAGACGAGTCCAGGCATCCCCAACTATATTTTACTCAGTACCTGAGGACTATAAACGTACGCCCCAAGGATGCCCTGATTGCTGGCTTTAAGACCAATCATTTAGATGGAAGAATACTAGGATTAAAGACTTTCAGTTCCCTCGCTTTACTGTAGTTTGTATGGAAAAGGATTATCCTTACTAATATTATATATCGGAAAGTGAGTTTGTTTGTTTGTTTGTTTGTTCCGCTTTCACGCCGTAACTACTTAACCGATTGCTTTGAATTTTTGCAGAAGTAAAGTTAGAAGTCCGGATTAAATAATAGGGTATTTTTTATCCCGGAAAAATTTATATTCCCGAGGGAAAACAAAAGTATTAGTATAGATGGCGCTGTGTGTATTGGTATATGTCACATAGGCTACTTTTCATCCTTTTGTGACGCGAGCGAAACCGCGGGTAAAAGCTAGTAATGTAATATTTCGTTTGAATGAAGCTGTTCTGTACTGTGTCGGAGTCTTTAGTAATGATCGGATTAGTTCTGCAGTTGTGATTAATTTGTCTCGTCTTGGGGATTCCCATCCCCTTAGTTTGAAAAAGCATTTCCAGTCTCATGCCAATTGTTTTTGTCCCCTATAAGTAATAGGTCGTCGTGGTGGCCCGGAGATTAAGACGCCAGCTTCTCATACATGAGGGGTTCGAAACCTACCAACGGCAAGTACTAATGTGACTTGTTCCGAGTTATATGTACTTTCTAAGATTATTTAGACACCACTGACAAACGGTGAAGGAAAACATCGTGAGAAAACCTAGACTTATAATTTCTAATTATTAGTGTGAAATCGCCAACCCGCATTGAGCTAGCGTAGTGATTAATGCTCAAACCTTTGAAGAGGCTTTGCTCAGCAGTGGGCATTTATAGGCTGTTGATGATGATGATGATGATAGTAATAGTGAAAGTGTTGCATCCCGACCGTCTTATTGCTTGCCTAATAATGCCTATTTTATCTCAACGTTATAATGAATTCTATCCAAAAGGGTTACAATTCAATTTCGACAGACAGAAAATAACAAATGATATTCCATTTCCATATAATATGTATAATGTATATGTAGGTACAATCAAATATTTGACACAGAAAAACCGATTACGAGTACCCACCCTGTGCATAATAGATCAATTCAACGGCTTAAACCAAATACAATCCGCAGAAAACAAACTCAGACCAAACACGAATCACCCTGTATATAACAAGTCATATATTATGTACATACACATGACTACATATCAAGTTATACATAACCAGCTTATCATGATCTCGCATTGTATGATCTTTCCACTATGACAAGGGTCTATGTATACTGGTTTGTATAGCAGACCCCATCGATACTACGTTACGCAAAACTGTACGTGACTGTACCTGTATACAGACGACACTTATGTTCATGAGTGTACGTAGAGTTCCTGATTTTGTGTTCAAGTGTACTTGTCTTCTGTGTAAACCAGTATAAATTGGTCGTTGAATGTGCGGGAAGATCTTATAAAGAGAGACCTTGATTAACTGGTTATGTCGATCTTGATGTGTGCTCGTGTTTACTTTGTGTATGGTATGATACCTTTGGATAGTTTTAAAACACTTCACTATAGTGTTGTTTTGAAGTTAAGGGGTAATTTTGTTGGGAAAAGGGGTAAGCAGAGTGTGTGCCTTTAACCCTTTTTATCTATTATGCTAATTGTAATGTTATGATATTATAATGGTTAAGTTTGTTTAAGATTTCTTAGTTCTCTATGTATAGTATGTTTTGTGTTAAGAGGCTAGGAGTCCTTGCGGTAATAAGCGCTAATTACCTTGCCTTCTCATCTCTGCATCACCCAAAAGTCGGCTGTAAGACAATTCCTTTTTTTCTAAATGAGAAAATCATCCGATGACTTCTCCGGCCTTAGGTGACGCGAGATGGAGGTCCTGCTCTTCGAGTCGGAGCCCCGGCAACCCGTTAACACCTCCGTGGCTCCGCATCGGGCTTCAGCCCTATTGGGCCCCTTCTGTGGTGGTCTGATGGCTCTTTGACATTTAGTCGGCAATTCACGAGATTTAAAATCAAATCGGGGGTACATTCTGGAAAAAATTTAACATAACATCACGTCTTTTATTCCCGAAGGGGTAGGCAGAGGTGCACATTATACCACTGTACAATGTAACACCCACTATTCACTATTTATGTTATGAGTCCCATGTAATAGGGGGTGAGCCTATTGTCATATACCGGGCACAATTCCAGACTCCGTGCTATTACTGAGAATATTTAAAAACCCAGTAGGTAATACTTTGCCCGACCCGGGAATCGAACCTGAGACCCCTTGCCCGGCAGTTGCACTTACGACCACTCGGCCAACGAGGCAATAAATAAATTAAAGAATTATTTAAATATTTACAGCTCACACTGGTATGGAAAAGACCCCAACTAAAATGATAGTAAAACCAACTACAGCTAGAACTCAAATCAAACCGGGGCCCATGCTGGTGAAATTTTAACAACATCTAACTGACCGAGAAATGTCCAATTAACACCGTGCAGGGTTTACTACTTTTTCGACGTATTTACTTCACTGCCTGTCCGTCTGTTTGTCAAGGACTTAGCTCAAGTGGGTTTTTGTGCGCTACAAAATGGGGGATCATTTAAAGAAAAAAAAATGTGTCTTCATAGTTTTTGTTTTTTTATTAACATAATGCTAAATCAAAAGTGGCATTAATGGGGATGATGACAGGGTATGAAAATTAAAAATATAATTAGTCCGTAAGTTACGTAATGAAAAAATATTAGACACGTATTTTTTTATTTTCACGTATAAAGTTACAATATCTCCTTAAATAAAATGGCGTTAAGTTTAGAAGCGGGAGGTAGTTACGTCACAACGCGTTATATTTTGTAGCACGCTGTGACGTCATACGACATTTCAGGAAACTACCCTATTGTTAACTACCGTATGTTTCTTCAGTTGCCTTAATATTACATATTAAATTGTTATTTTTAATAATTGTACTACATTTTTTTGAACTGCGTGGACGTTTTCGAATGCTTCTAAATAATACTGACCCATTTTTCTTCTTACAAATTCCACTGTAACCAAACCGATTGATCAATCAGAAAGATTAAAAAACATTAAACGATCAAATTACGAAGTAACCGTGAAACGCGGATGATCATGCGCCCGGATATCCGGATGAAACTGGGCCCGGAAGCGGAAACAGCCGTTAATGTATTCGTCGCACGTTAAACGACACCCGGTTAAACCCGGTTAAGGTGAAGATATGCCCGGGTTAATCTTTCCATGGTTTAATTTATGACCGTCACATTCTTTTGTTATTTTCGAGAATCGTATCAATTAATTCGTGAATGGTCGTGGTGGCTCTTAGGTTTAAGACACCCGCTTCTCATGCATGAGAAAGTACCACGTACCAATGTGACTTTTTCCAAGTAACATATACTTTCTAAGATTATTTAGACACCAATGACATACGGTGAAGAAAAACACCGCAACGAAACCTGTACTTAACGATTACTTCTAATTTTAAGTTTGAAATCGCTCACCCACATGATGCAAAGTCAAAGCATTTATTTCAATTAAACCATAATTTGGTACTTTTGAAACATCAACAAATACAAAATAAATAATAGTCTGTCAGTCAGTCCGTCAGTGAAGCTAGGTGCTCATTCCAAAATGTAAATTCGAATGGAGAAGAACGAGCAAGAAAGTCCTTTCGTTACTGTTTTTAAAAAAGTATGTTCTACAATGTCTCTGATACATATTCTAATACTGTACGTATATGTGAGAACAATGCAAAGACACGCTTGACGCATTATACTAATTACAAAACTTACTAAAATAAAAACTAAGTGTGTAGCAAGCCGTGGTGATTGATGCTCAAACCTTCTCCGTGAGCAAAGAGACTTTGCTCAGCTTTGGCCACTTAAAGGCTGTTGATGTAATTAATGAATTCAGGTAATTAATCATTTTTGTGTAAAATTAAAACGTGAGTAACATCTCTCATTGATCTGAAGGCTCCATTTAACTGAAGCTTCGTAATTTAATCCCGTCACATCTGACTGCTTAATTAATTTTCGCAATTTGTATTGAAGTCTAATTAAGGATTTATGAGTTTATACTCGTACTTCGGAAGTTTTTGTGTAAGTATACATATAATTATCTACTAACATACATACAGTATGTATCCATTGTTATATTCATAATACATTATTTGTACATGACAGATATGTATTATGAATTTGGTAATAAGATAGATACATTGTTTGGTGTTCGTGTTTCTCATTAACAACATTTTGTTTAATTTTGCGCTGAATATGATAACTTAGGTTTAATCTGTAGGTGAAATGAGTCGTAAGTCGTATTTAATCTTCGACTAAAATGAAATCAATATTTGCGTTATTTTTTTTTATATTTAGAGGTTAATGAGCCCTATTATATACTCTATTGCGCTAATAATGAAACTAACAATGAAATTCTGAGATGAAGTTCAAAATTATATTTTGTGATTTCTTAACCATTATTAAACACATGTACACACATTGACAATCCTCTACAAACACACTAAAACATATTGTAAGCAAACCACAGCAAATATTTTCCCTTCAATCCGATCCCACTGAATATTGACTAAACGGAATCAAAATACGCTTGGAAGATAGTTGTAAACAAAATAACACATGTTGAGCCCCCAATCCGATGACTTTGGCCTCGCTTTGGCCTACTTTTCGTGGCCTGACAGGTCCCGCCTTACGTCACGTCACCAAGTACGGCCCTGTTTTGCATATTGCAATTAGGGACTGTGACATGTTTTACGGTGCGTTAGAGTATGTTTTATGTTTGTGTTATTGTTGTTGAAGATATAACGAGGAACAGCGTTTTAGACTACACATAACATAAAATCACGCCTTTTATCCCCGAAGGGGTAGGCAGAGGTGCACATTATGCCAATGTACAATGTAACACCCACTTTTCACTATTTATGTTAGGAGTCCCATGTAATAGGGGGTGAGCCTATTGCCATATACCGGGCACAATTCCAGACCCCGTGCTACTACTGAGAATTTTTTAAAACCCAGTAATCCTTTGCCCCACCCGGGAATCGAACCCGAGACCCCTTGCCGGGCAGTCGTTTAGACTACTAGGGTAGTAATGATAATACTACTTAAAAAGTGATCATTACATTTATTAGCTTAAAAATAAAGATATTTTGTTTCGTCATACATAACGTCAGGCCTTATTTATCAGTTTGTATGGGTCCCATGTAATATGAACATATTGCTTTGTAACGTGTACGATTCCAGACACCGTGCATTATTGAGAGATTAAAAAAACCCTAATACTAATTTGCTTGACTCGGAAAACGAATTTGAGACCCCTTGCTCGACAGTTGCACTTGCAGCTACTTAACTAAGATTACGGCAGACGTAACATTACATTATGTCACTCACACAAACAGAATTTTCAAAACAAACACAAATAAATTCCTAAAAATTAGTATATGAAATTCTCCAAAAGAGTATTTTATCACCATCCGCGGTATTCCATACATCAGGACATACCCGGGTGTGATCCGGGTGCCGTAATGACCGGGAGTATTGATTTATTGGCGTTTAGCTCGTATTAGCGGCTCGCCATTTATCTTTGTTGCCAGTCAGCGCTCAAACTGCTGCGGTGCGCTAAATACCATCAAGATTAGGTATGGCGTGTTTTTGTGGGAACTTTTTCATATGAACCATTATGGCTGTTTTTAGGCAGTTTGGCAGGGATATATCGGGCTGGTTTGCATCAGCTTTGTTTTTAGTTTCATGTGAAAATATTGCGATACAGTTAACTCGATTATATCACCAGAGGCATGAAGTGTGATTGTGAACTTTTTAAATATTTCGGCCGTAGCATACTTACATATGTGTACACTCCACCAATTAATTTTATGTTGGTATGGTTGTTTATTGTGATTCAACGAACTTTTATGACGAAAGGCGCGACCCATACTTAGAACATGATTTGTGGCTCCTACGAACGCCCACTAGACAAAGGTATATGTGTCTGTAGGTACATCATATTTTACTGAATCAGAAGATCAAAAACATAACTCATTTCATGATCAAACACCTGACAATTCCCATGACATTACAAGTAGATAGACATATTGAATTAATTTCTAATACCACACACAAAACCAATACCAATACGTCGTTCGCCATCAAATACCGGGTAAAACATCAAACGCAAGATGCAAAGCTTAACCGGTTACAAGGTAAGCCGGGTAACCCGGGTAACGCCGAACCGGGTCGCCGGCGTGCCACGCATAATATTAGCTATACGCGGATTAGGATTAAAGACTTATCCAACGATTTCCAGTGCTGTTGCTGTTGTATTATTTGTCGTCATCAACTTTACCTTGTGTTTGTGGTGCTTAATGTGCAATGGGTTTAAGTATTTGGGGTGTAGGGAGTTTATTTTTGAGCCCCAAATGGGAATTTTGTGAGGTTGTGCCTGTTATTGTGCTGGTTTTGTAATCTCACGTTCGACTGACGACATTCGGTTCCGTTTACAGTTTGCAGAAAAGATTATTAAGATTTTTTATTTTAAATTCACTAAGGGCCGACTTTTCCATAAACAGATAATATTTATTCGTACAATAAAACTGATGCCTGACAGTTTTTGTATGGAAGAAATGACATAAATTCAAAATTATTCTTCAGATAAAAATATCTAGCGTTGTAAAAATCAACTCTAAGAGAGACACTAAAAGGGTACATTTTCGCCAATACGACACTAATCTTTGTAAATTATAGTAATAATGTTACCGTCCACATTGTAGTCTACCACAAAGACCCAAAACAACACTAGCGCCATACAGGCACTAGCGGAAGCTTTGGACATTACTACGGTCTTCAGGGACATCCTTGTGTGTCTAAACCGGGACTTAAATCTATTAACGGATGGGATAATGGGCTTAGGAAGCAATTTAAAAGGGACCACTAAAAATATGTAGTTAGTGGTGATGATACAATAACTGTTTTGAATAGAAACTTATGGATGACGCGTCTTTTGATAAGGTATTAGGTTCTGAACTCCTTTCGAGTGTCTTTTTTTTGTTGGTCAGTTCAGTAGACGAACTGGAGATCTTGTTCTGTAACGACGATAATTAATTATTAATAATCGCATATACTCGTGTCACAAAATGTGTCTAGTGTTTTCACTGAAAATGAATTAAAACTGCTACGGCATATATTATATAAATGCCATTTTGTCTCATATTGTCACGTGTGATTGGACCTTTATCGGGGCCAATCGAAATCAAACGAATAAAAATTAGTGCAGCCTATAAACCAGTCGATTCACCCTCCATTAGCAACATTATATTTATTCTCATTGTCCTATTTGTGACATTTCGCATGACTACACATAAGCCCCTTGGAATTGGGTCACAGTTCATTGACAAAAACAAATGGAAATTAAGGCAAAGCTATATATTTTTATGTTAAACTGAGTTATTCGTGTTAATCCACAACACAACTGTACTTAATGACATTATAATCCCCGTGAAGAAAGTTCTAACAAAAAAATAAATGGATTAAACACAAATTCCGCACCCGAAAATTACTTTTCACCAATTTAACAAGTTACGACTTGTTTCTAACCAGATTTAACCGGTTGCGAACCGGATCAGGGAACATCAGTCAAAGTAAACAATTTCCTGGAAGAGATACACTTTATTAAAGCTTTGAGGACGCAAATGGAATAAAACATAATGAAGTAAAAAGAAAAATAAGATTATTTAAAGTTCTCGCCTGCAAGCAACGGGATTCAATTTCGACTCTTCCAGTTTCTTTGATCACGAAATTGGTTTATGTTTAAAAAAGTTCATTTTCAATTCTCCGCGTTCATAATTATATTTGTTTTGGACATTGGATTTTTGTTAGAGCATAAAGCGACTTTGTTCTTTGATCTAACAATTTAATTAATTCAACTGTTTCCATTAGGATACATTTTAAGAGTAAATAAACAAAAAATATTCGGTCGAGTCTACGTTTCTAAAACGTATTTAAATTTCAAACGTTCGAGAAACCGTTGATGAAATAAAAAATCTAAAAAATACTTTTTACGTAAAAGGTATTTACTCAATCCTTCTAGCATCGGAATCCCAAATTAAAATGTTCAATTAACCCAAAAACGGCGAAGGAAAAACTTCGACACGTAATTTATCTGAAACTTTCATTAATTTAATCCTTTATTCAAACGAATCCCGCTACACGTATGTAATCAGCGTGCTGGACGTTCTAGGGTTGCTTTGCTACGATTTTTTATTTAAAGTCGAGTATATTTTTTTCTTTTTTTCGGTTTATCTTCCTCTTTCCATCTTTATTTTTTTTATTATTTTCTTGTGTCTGTGGGATTCTTATGTCAGCAGCCAGTCTGTTATAATTCACAATATTAAAAATATTATTTTGTCATTACTGGAATCTAAGTACAAATTTAGTTTTATAACAACATATTGCTTTATTCTATACAAGAAGCAACTTTGAACTTTTATCTGAATTCGACATAACAGGACTAGAATGAAACCTAAAACTTCAAATCTATGGACGATCCAAAAAAAGTCGAAACAAAACCTTTTAATATAAGTTCATTTCCAATTAAAATAATTTTTGCCCAAAAATTAATAATGGTTTATTTTAATTATTTGTATATATTTAGTAATAGGTACTTAGAATTTATTTTATTTTATTTTTTATTATCTGCAATTTTTTTTAATAGTTCAGTTTTTTGGTAGTCCTGTCTGGAATGTTTTCCGGAGTTATGAAAATCGGCAGTTTTGTAGATCTAACTTGAAATCGAAAAGAGTATACCAACTCAAAAAAAATGCCGATTATGAAAACTCCTGGAACATTTTCCAGGTAACCCCCATATTTCCTACTTAATTATAGTACTATACCTAATGATTATTCTTAAATAAAATCTTAATTTAAATAATAAAGAAATCAAGTCAAGACAACCCTACGTACGTCTAACTCCGCGGAGATTATGTCGGAAATTGCACCGGGTACATATGTCCCAGTGTAGTGACAGGGCTAATTAACTACATATGCCGTTGTCAACTTGCAGTTTTCTTCCATAATTAATGTTTTATTGTATGTTTGTATGTATATAGATAATAACTGTATTTGAGTAAACAATATTATTCTATTTTATTATTGTATTATTTTTTAAGAGATTATTTTGTTAAACTCATGTAAAATTGAAATCTTACTGTGTTCTTGATTACTTACTATACTTAAGGTGCTGTGATCGTCTACAACAGTTCTCCATTGCAAACTGTCTTGAAACCTTACTGTTACTAAGACTTTAATTATTTATTTTTAACTAGCTGTTGCCCGTGACTTCGTCCGCGTAGAATATGATTACTGTTTTATCCCATGTGAGCATTTATACACTTGTATAATTATCGAAAATTTATAATTTAAACATGAAAGCCAACAAAAGGAATCCGCTTTTGTTTTATTTACATTAAAACAATAAATTGCGAGTATTATTGTACATGATTTCAATTTATTTGCTTTTGACTCGCTTTTATTTATTTAATTTGTATTAATATATGCGCAACTCAATTAAGTAATGAGTAAGTATACAGAAATATAATAATATAACACAATACAAAATACATTATTTATCCGTACATTTTATTTTGTTTAACATTAAATGGTGACTGATTAAATTTTTAACATCGCGCCTTTTATCCACGAAGGGGTAGGCAGAGGTGCACATTATGTCACTGTACAATGCAACATCCTCTTTTCACTTTTTAGTATTTATTTTATGAGTCCCATGTAATATTCGCTTCAGTGAAAAATTTAATGAATGCCTCGTTGGCCGACTGGTCGCAAGTGCGACTGCCGGGCAAGCCGTCTCGGGTTCGATTCCCGGGTCGGGCAAAGAATTTAAAAAAAATTTAATACTTTCCTGACGTCTTTCCACGGAGGTTTTTCTAAAAAAAAAATACTCTGTATTAGCACGGAGTCTGGAATTGTGCCCAGTATATGGCAATAGGCTCACCCGCTATTACATGGGACTCATAACATAGAGGTAAATAGTGAAAAGTGGGTGTTACATTGTACA
Source organism: Spodoptera littoralis (assembly GCA_902850265.1). Lineage (NCBI taxonomy): Eukaryota > Metazoa > Arthropoda > Insecta > Lepidoptera > Noctuidae > Spodoptera > Spodoptera littoralis. Next base: position 11,015,216 of record LR824545.2, read on the forward strand.
GTGGCAAAATGTGCACCTCTGCCTACACCTTCGGGGATAAAAGGCGTGATGTTATGTGTGTGAATTTGAAAACAAAAACATATATCTTTCCATAAAGTCTTCCTTCCCAAAAACGATCAACCCAGGCTTTTATCGACTATCTTAATCAACTTAGTTCATATTAACGTCAATATCATAATTATTGTATCACACAGAACAGCTCCTAACGTAGTTATGATGATGGATGGCTCCGTGGTCTCAGGTGCTCGTGAAGAACTAGTTACTAAATAGTGGATGGTGCTCCTGAATTAAATTTTCTGATTATAAAGAATATTAATATCTTGGTTTAAGGCAGAGCCTGTGTGAAGTTTAAAACAAATGTACCTATTTTGTGGGGTATACTTTATAAGTACAAGTTTATGTTGAATTGTATTATTATATACCTACATATATTTATTTAAAATTCTCTATAAATTACATTTTTAAATACTAATTACACAATAAAAAATAATAGTTAAAAATAAAAAAAAAATAGGAGCCGACCAGTAGCGGGACAATGGTTCAAGCTACCGGTGGTTAGGGCTCCAGAGACAGAAACCTCCTCACGATACGTGCCGTTTCTAGGAGAACTGCCTTCTGTATCAGATCCTTGATCCATCCACCTTACGCCAGTCTCCTGAGATGTATGTCGAGGTCTTTAGGTATTAACCCTTAGCCGACACGACTATCGGCACAATGATAGCTAATCCGTTAGTTAGGTAATGAAAAAATATTAGACACGTGTTTTTTTATTTTGATGTATAATAAAATAATACTTATATATATCGAAACAAAGTTTAGGAATGGGGGCTAAAACGTCATTTCTACGTATAAAATGTGCATAGAAGTGACGTCACGCAACATTTGAAATCGATATATCGACGAAAGTATTCGTTTCTGTAAGAAAATAAAAAACACGCGTGTAATGTTTTCAAATAATATACCAGACGGACATTCAAATGAAAATTTGTCATCTACCTACTGACTGACTGAGTATTCTAATATTCAGCCCTCTTAACATTCTTTTTTTTTTGAGGGAGAAATCATCCAATGACTTCTCCCGCCCGGATGGGAGGACATCCGAGTGTACACATCTACTGCAGCCCACCAGCCCACCACTCAACCAACATAATCAAGTTACACATACATAATAAGAATTTACTGCAACCATTCACAGCGTCACAGATCGTTAGCCATCCACAGACTAATAAACTTTCGACCATCGACTAAACAATACAATCAATCGATTTACGTACAAGATTGTCGACTTTCAAATAAGAAAGTTATGAAACTTCTGCCTTACTTAATAATGAAGTTTGTCGTCGGAAAATTCAATTAATTTATCGACACTGAACGAATAATGGGGCTTGAATAAAGTTTTTAATGGCTACAGGCTGTGGTTATTGAAACTGGGGTGCATGTATTGTGATGTGTTCGGTTCATTAGTAGATTTCTTTCTGTGGTAGAGAAAATTAACTTATATAGACAAGGTTTTCTATGATAGTCGCTAACGGATTTTTTGCATAACACAATTGGTAGCAATAATATGAGGCTCCTGGTAGTAAACGGTCACCGTTGATTAAGTATGTATATTTCAAGGTACTTTATACATGATCCTGTACATAAACATACACGATGTCAGGAATAACATAAAATACATCTTTTTAAAGATAAAGATACTTTTATTTTGCAAATATGGGTAGTAATTACAGGCGACATAAAAATACAGGTTCAACCGTATTTTAGCATATAAGCATGCAAATTATATACATAGTGAAATGCATACATCTTTGTTTACAGTCTTTTTAAATTCTTCTACAATACCACATTAGTCGCTATAGGTAATTATTATCAAAAAAACTACGATTGCGACTAACTATGACACATATTCTTTTGCTTAAACATTTTTTTCTACTCTAAAAAAAGTTTGTGTCTCCAGATTTCTCATAAAAATGAAGAAGGTGTCTCCGCGACCCATATACTGAAAGTTTTTAGTTGACCAAAAGAATAAAAATTATGGCTTTTTCTGACTGCTTCCAAAGTAAGTCCGTGGCAAAGTTATACGGTTAAACTTTAACAAACATATAAAGATATGAATGTTTTTAGACTCAGTAGTAAATTATCTGTGAGTAGCTTTATCGTTTCACCCGGTATTATTTATGTTTTTTTTTCTGAGTAGAGGTGCCAATGTTCTAAAAATGCAATACTAAATTAGGCCTTCAATGGTTTTTATTTTATTTTTATTAAATACCTTCAATGATTTTTATTTTATTTTAATTACCTCATATCCCCAAGCGGTCACCGGTGACCGCTCTCCACTAACTACATTATAGACCTTATTTCCGATGTTTAGAGACTACTTTTATATGAACAAATTTAGGGGATGATTTTCAACAGGTTAAGAGGATCAGCAAACAGTTACATTATAAAGCTATAATTATAAAGTTAATTATGAAGTTTTTTTAAGGACGGAAAATCATCGAATGACTTCTCCCACTTGGGTGAGGCGGGAGGGAGCGTCAGACTCTTACTGACTAAAAATCACCCCGTTCCTACACCTGCACTTCGAGCCGGAACCCCGGCAACCTTTTACGTTCTCTTCGGCTCCATATCTGCATCAGCCCTATTGGGCCCCATCTGTGGTTATCCATTATAAACACTTACGAACTAGTTTACACAAAATATATTTTAGATAATAATGCAACCCACAACACTGTCCATGTCCACCCATTTTTGTCATACACTTTACTCAATTTTAGTCAATAGGCTATTAATGAATTAAGTGTGGGAGAGCCATGCTTCGACACGAATGGGCCGGTTCGACCGGAGTGATACCACGGCCTCACAGAAAACCGACATGAAGCAACGCTTGCGTTGTGTTTCGTCGTGTGAGTGATATTAACAGAGGCCCAATTACTCTCCCCTTCCCCAATCTCCCCAATTCCTGAATCCTCAACAATCCTCAAACTCCTAATCCCCAAATGGCCGGTAACGCACTTGTAACGCCTCTGGTGTTCCAGGTATCCATGGGCGACGCCGATTGCTTTCCATCAGGTGGTCCGTCTGCTCGTTTACTGGCTTATGCCATAAAAAAAATGAATACAAAAATATTGTGCGATTAAATAGTGTGGTAGAAAATAAACATATAAAAAATTACAGTTCTCAATACATCAAATGAAACCTGACATTATTTTCCAAACATATTCTTTGTCTCCAATTACGTGATATAACGAAATAGCCTCCATTATGCTATCGTGCCTGTATTACTTGTCATGTAATCGCTATCGCTGTAAATTGTTTGATGGCTGATAATTTTGTATTCTCTGCTATGAGTGGTTGTTGTAGGGTTGTAGGTTCTTTTCTAGTGTTCCAAAGTATGTCACAAAAGGGTAGGAGACTAATTTCTATTTTAATATCGGTCTGGTAGATTATTTTAAAACATTAGACACGTTTTTTTCATTTTTTTACAGATACAAAAACTTTCGACGTTATATTGATTTGAAATATCGCGTGACGTCACTTCTATGTTCGATTTGTACGTAGAAATGACGTTTTAGCTCCCACTACTAAACTTCGATTCATTTTATCTAAAATTTTCTTATACGACAAAATAAAAAGAAACCTTGTCTAATGCTTTTTCATTACCTAATAATAGACGGACTAAATTGATTTTTATTTATCATACCCCGTCATCATCCTTTTTTCACTGACTTTTATTTAAGACTTCAAAGGTAAATAAAAATTAGTTTATTCTGGAGACAATTTTTAGTGCTTCCATACCATACACTCGACAAATAATCGAGGACTTACGCTTTAAGTTCTATGAGCAAGAGATTTTTTGGGCTTCCGTTATCTGCCAGACGATCATTGACGCAAGAGGTTGTAAAATAGTAATTAAAATATTGATCGATCATTTATTGACACTTCCACTCAAATCACAAACTATATTATCTGATTAAAGAAAATTACAGTAATTATTTTAATACCTAACTCATTTAAAAATTCGTCTTTCACATTGAATTTCCATTAAATATGGTTTCCATTTAAACAAAGAACATTAGAATTTATTACATAAATAAATTACATTTCGACTAGACGTCCACGCCGGTCGCTCGCTATATTTCAAATGAAACTGACTGCATAGGATATTGGAACGGAAATTGACCACGTGACACGACCGGACATGGCGTCATCGAACGTGATATGAACTAGCCAATCAGAACACATTCAATTACAGGGTTGTCCGTTTGATGATTTTGTTTGTAGTTTGCAAAACTATTGTATTATTTTTATTTTAAAAATGTAAGATATATTGTCATTTACAATAGAGGTCCTTATATTGTTTTACTCAATTTTTCATGGTACTAATGTAATTAATTCTTTATTTACAGGTACGAACAATATGACAGTGTGGCATCTTTTGGTAAGATCTAATCATTAGTCTGTTATCAAGAACCTAGAAATGCCTATTAAAAAGTTACTATAGGACTAGATACGGTTCAACCTGATATTTAATCATTTGCACCCAAACCTCTCAGGAGGTAAAAAAGAGAAGAGTATTTCTCTTCTATTAGGGTGAACCTGATAATACAGCCATTCGTATACAGATTTTTTATTTAACCTTCATCAACATCATCAGTAATTTTTCGAATTAATCATTCGCATCTTAACATACTTAGAATGTACACTAAAATACAATAAACCTGCTTAACAAACAAAAAACAACTTTAACACACAAATAAAAAGTGCAAAATGCACATTCCGACAGCGCCAACCCTAACCGGAACACGTTACTCTGTTATTTAATTAGAGGCACTTTAGAACCACTTTTTCAGGAAAGAAAAGTGTTGTATTGAGTTATTATTGAATTCAGGCTTAACATACGTTTCATTGAGTGCCTCGATTCATTCTCTTATGTCATTTCCTCCGCCTTTATGGTTTTTTTCAGCGAGTTTTCTGAGGGTTTCGGGAATGGGGTTTAAGGTTGATTCTGTTAGATTTTGATGTTTTTGTATTTTTGGCGGTTTTTTTAACATAACATAACATCACGTCTTTTATCCTGGAAGGGGTAGGCAGAGGTGTATATTATGACACTTAGGTAATGGCACTGTACAATGTAACACCCACTTTTCACTTTTTATGTATGAGTCCCATGTAATAGTCGGTGAGCTTATTGCGGCGATTTTTAATGATTTTTGAATATATTTCAGATTTAAAATATTATACATTTTGATACAATTTATTCTTCTTCTTGTCTTAGTTGTTTTTATTATTCTTCTTAGTTCTTATTATTAGTCGATTATACGTTTGGTCTAAAATACATACAAAAAAAACCTATCATTAAACATAAACAAATCCACAAATGTAAGAATAAGTAAGGCAATGTTGTTTGTCTTCAGGATACCCACTGAAAATCTATTTTCTAGAAAATGGGTGAAAATTTTCAAGCGCATCGGGTGTGCTTTGAATTCACAAGCGCCTGAGGTTTGTTTATTAGCAAAGTTACTGGACCTGAGGGCTTTTTAAGTTCCACATTTTCTAGAATTATTTGATGCGGTCTTTTTGTGAGCTATTCTTTTGAATTTACTGTGGTTGGGTTGTCGAAACGTGATTTTTAGGGGGACAAATTGTTTGACATGTGTGTGGCGTGCGATGTTTGTTTTGTGGTACCTAGATGTTGTTTTGTTTTTAAGATTATTTGGGTTAAAAGGTTATTTATGAAGTTAGATCCTTTATTATAGAACATAACATAATATAACATCACGCCTTTTATCCACGAAGGGGTAGGCAGAGGTGCACATTATGCCACTGTACTAACACCCACTTTTCACTATTTATGTTATGAGTCCCATATATTGACTCACCGCCTATGGGTGAGTCCATTGCCATTATACCAGCCACATTTCCAGACTCCGACACTGAGATTTAAAAAAAAACCCCGCAGTACTTTGCCGGACCCGGGAATCGAACCCAGTAACACTTGTGACCACTCGGCCGAGACAGTTAATTATTCAAAGCATACTTTAATTTCGCTTCACACATCCAGGTCATTGAGACAGATTGTAAACAGAATTGGGTACTTTTCTTAATCGTTTTAAAAATTTCTTAATAAATTATTTCGACTGTTCAATACAATAAAATAATCACACTTTCATTAATTGATTTTACAACCAACTTAACTTTAGTGTTTGTCCAGCAAATTCTTAAGAAATAAGTATGCTGTTTGACGCTAAAAAATCGTGACGTCACAATACACAATCTCGTATAAAATTCATAAAAAAACCATCGTTTTGACAGTGCAAAAAAGTATTGAATTTGACCAGTTGGTAAGTACCCAATTTTCTTGCAAAGACAACCCCTAACTTTTACCTTTAAAACCACTCAACACTTTCAAAAACCTCTTGATACATCAAGATTCTGAAGAACAGTTTTAAAATTACTTCCTAGCAAATTTCTAGTGTACTTAGCCATCACTTGGAAACTTTAAACCCTGGAGAGTGAACCGTCAAACATATGAACGTATCGTACAGAACCTTAAAAGACAAGAACTTATAACTCAGTTCAGACTAGTCTCAGACTGGTTGAGACTAGTCTGAGACTAAGTGGCTATCTTGAGTTTAATAAAAGTGCATTAGTGCTTTGAATCAACGTCTCGAACCCACTCTGTGTTTAATTATTAGTTGATTGCGTTGAATACTGTAAGTCAAGTTTGGTAGCCATAGTTCTCATGTACAGACACAGTATATCTCTTCTCTGTTTATTTTACAATTGTGTACAAACATATTTAAACGACTGACTGCACGATTAGCGCGGTGATTCGGCAACCGGCTGCCGCGCAACATGTAGCGGGTTCGATTCCCGCACGCAGCAACTCTTTGTTGGATTACCACAAATTGTTGTTTCGTGTCTGGATGTCATGTGTATGTGATATTGTATGTTTGTTTTGTTGCACTATCGACACAGGAGGAAATCCTAATGAATTTTTGCACGGAATCTGGAATTGTGCCCGGTATATGACAATAGGCTCACCCCCTATTACATGGGACTCATAACATAATAAATAGTGAAAAGTGTGTTTTACATTGTACGGTGGGATTAAGTCCCGTAATATACACCTCTGCCTACCCTTTCGGGGATAAAAGGCGTGATGTTATGTTATGTTGTTATGGTATGTGTTTCTTCTACTCCTCGTAGTTTGTTACGGAGTAAGAGGGTTTCTAGGTATCAGCGTGAATAATGAACTACCAATAATTCCAACGAAAATAAAAGTAAATCAGCAGAGAACTCTGAATATTCAGATCAAGTTCATAGCATTTTCAATTTCACTTTCAAAATCATTACCAACAGGACTTAAATAAAGATCCACATTATTTTTTATTTTATTTTTTTATAGCATTAGCCAGTAAACGAGCACACGGATCACCTGATGGTAAGCAATCGGCGCCGCCCATGGACACTCGAAACACCAAGTTACAAATGCGTTACCGGCCTTTTGGAAATTGGGACTTTGAGGATTGTGGAGGATTCGGGGATTCGGGAGACGGGAACTAGAGAGGGGGGTAAATGGGCCTCCGGCAACCTCACTCACACGACGAAACACAACGCAAGCATTGTTTCACGTCGGTTTTCTGTAAGGCCGTGGTATCACTCCGGTCGAGCGGGCCCATTCGAGCCGGAGCATGGGTCTCTCACACTTAAAACATAAAAAAAATCCTTGAAAAAACCCCGATATCGTTTTAAACCTTTATAAATCCTAGGCAATTGAACCGTGATCCGGTCACTAATGCAATATCCATGCCGAATGCTCAATATGGATGTTATCACCGACATAAAAGGTGTTTTATTGCATCTGGTTATAAAAATTCGCTATAATTCTATACTTTATATGATCGTAAAGTTTATAATAAACGAGGTATAATAAAAATTGCAGTTAAAACCCTCGTATCGCGTGCCGGTAAATGCCTCTTATGATTTTTATCCTAGATGTTTTTTTACGTCATTTCTAAGCACCTTCAGGGGTTGAGATTAGTTCGGTAGTAGGGTAATTAATTTGTGTTTGGTCATTATTGGGTTCTGCAGTATTTTTTTTTTGTTTGTTGTTGTTCTCTTTTGCTTAAAAATGAATTATTCTCGTAATTCTGTGTTAATAGAGGGAGGGAGTACAATTTAATTTCGTGTCGTTTCAGAAGTTTAGTTTTGAATGCTTTTATTTCTAAACATTCATTGGTTTAGATTAGACGTTAGAACTACTAAACTTAGCAATATTTTTACCAAATTTGAATAAAATACAGAACCAAAATACAATTTACGTCGACTAGATCAAAAGCCTAAAAGCACCACGATTTAACCCGCCTAATCCGTGGAATCAAGCGTAAAAAAATCAAAGTTAACAGCTATTAATAATATGAATTCAAGCAAATAAATTCAAAGAGCCTTTTTATAAAAGCATTGCAAAAGCAAATGTATATAAAAGGTTTACATGTCCCGACTGAGTTGCGATGAAAAATTCATAGGTGAATAATCTGGAGAACGCCCGCTCTTGTACCGATGCAAACTCTCTGAGGATTATAATCTGTTCACAGATTTTTATCCCGACTAACGTTTTTTAATGTTAGATTTTTTATTGTTGTTGACTGCCTCGTTGACCGAGTGGTCGCAAGTGCGACTACTGGGCAAGGGGTCTCGGGTTCGATTCCCGGGTCGGGCAAAGTATTACTGGGTTTTTTAAAAATTCTCAGTAGTAGCACGGAGTCTGGAATTGTGCCCGGTATATAGCAATAGGCTCACCCCCTATTACATGGGACTCATAACATAAATAGTGAAAAGTGGGTGTTACATTGTAGAGTGGCGTGATGTTATGTATTTTTTATTGTTACTAATTTTTAACCGACTTCAAAGAGAAAAGAGGATATTCTCAGTCTAACCTGTATGTACATATGTATGTTTGTGCACGTATATCTTGCGATTAACTGAACCGATTCTGATTCCTCAAAAGGGTTTATTACAGTTGGAAGAAGGTTTTAGTTTATTAATTAACCAACTTCAAAAAGGGGGTTGAAGTCGGTTCTATTCAACGTAATTTATAATTATTACTTACTAGCTTCTACCCGTGACTTCGTACGCGCAATCCCGTTTCTCCCATTCCCATTGGATTTTAGGACATTTTTCTGTCATAAGGACCTTCTCTAGACCATAACAAACACAACAAAAAAAAATCTGCCTAATCGGTCTAGCCATTCTCAAGTTATGGCGAGACAACGGGAAACGGGTTTCATTTTTATATTTATATAGATTTTTACTTATTTTGTGTAGCATTTTTGGTGGTTTAAAAATGATATGAGTTGGTCTGGTCGTTTTTAATGAAATAGTGTATTAAAGAATGATTTCTTTTCACTTCTGTTTCTAATCTATTAAAAACCCAAACATAAAAAAACCCAATAATATTGCAATCTACTCATCAAAAATTCAGAATAAAACCTAAACTCATTCAAAACTGAAGCACTATAGTATACCAATCATTTTTATACGACTCATATAACTCGTGGCACCAATGCATTAAAAATATGTCTGCAATAAAAGCAGAGCTAAGATGTTATTAAAATGCATATCCTATTCCAAGTCGTACGACCACGTTTACCATATAAATCTAAGCAGCTCTAATTCTTATAACATCCACATAGAATGTACTGCCATTTTCACGGAACATTTGTAACGGCGAAAATTAGATGAATCGGTTGTGTTCTGAGAACATTTTATGCAATAAATTATAAGGTAGTCGTGTTTTAGAGGATGGAGAAGTTGTAGTTTTATATAAGAACTAGCGGACCCGACAGACGTTGTCCTGCATATTATGATATTTCAAGCGATAAGGGTATTAAAGAAATATGAAAGGAAAGACCAATAAAATAGTTATTAATATTGTTAGTTTAGTATAAATAACCTAGACACCGACTGCAGCGCCATCTGCTGATTTGTGAATCTAAACTATCCAGGGCGCCACTCAAGCGCATACAGAAAAATTCATTTAAATCGGTAAGCCGTTTATGAGGAGTTCACTGACATACACACGTACAGCAGAATTATGTATATAAAGATAATGTTCATTTCAAAAAGTTTAACAATTATTGCCACTTGTTCCGATTGATGCGGAATAAAAAAGGCTGATTGACGAAACTTCTTATTTTGTGGGATTTGAGGCTATTGAATTACATTATTGTGTGCGGAGACGGAACGCGTGTGCGCAGTAGCTCCTTTGATTATGAAAAAGGGAGTGTACCTCTGTTTTACGATAAAAAAGAGGATATATAAGTGTGTGTGTTTATTTATATAGGTCATGTTATGCCGTGATTTATTTTAATGTTTATAGAGCATGAATTTATATGAATTTTCGTTTATTGTAGTGGTATAGTTATCTATTTATTTAATAAGGTTTGTAACGACGGAGATTAGTCGATAAATTGATCGTGTTATGTGATTCATAAAATGGGAGATAAGTTAAATAACATTTTGTGTATTGGGTTCAGATGCAGATGTAGGTATTTATAAAATCCAATCATAGTAGGCTGCGCGATATCGCCGCGACCGCGCACGCTGCTCATGAGGAAGAACCCTCTGTGGTTCGAAAGTAGTAGAGCTTTTCTTAGTATATTCACGTGTGTAACTAGCGATTTTTTGTTATAATCCAACCAGTCTTGTCAGTGTCTTCCTTTTCAGTTTTTTTCTGATTTATTTAGATTTTCGTATTAATTAAACTGTACATTTTTAATACTCTTATTGAAAACTATACAGACAGCCTGTATAATCAATTAACGACAGATTAAAAACGTATCCAATGTAGGATTTGTTGAGCCTATCGTGCTAGCGATCAATGTAAATTTAAATCGGAGATTACGTACGGAACCGTTAGCTATTTGCATGTATTCTGCTGATCCCTGGTTTAGTATTGATTAATTAAAGTTTATGGTATGGTATCAAAGGCCGTGCTGTGCTAGGATTAATGGTAGGTAGCCTTTTAGGGGTTTGATGGCCTAAATTTGAATTCTGAACTAGTTTTAAACATCATTTTAAGATTTTTGTTTGTTATTTACAATAGATCTTATGTTATATTACTATAAAAATCTGAAGAGATTGTTTCTTTACTTGAACGCACTAATCTTCGGAACTACTAGTCCTATTTAAATAATTATTTTTGTGTTGGATAGTGCACTTATCGATGAAGGTTATAAAAATAATAGGCTATTAAACATTACACTATGATCAATAGCAGCCGAACAGTACGGGTGAAATAGGGTAACTACTTACTTAATAAACACATAACATAACATCACGCATTTTATCCCCGAAGGGGTAGGCAGAGGTTCACACAGAAGTAACAACACCCACTTTTTACTATTTATGTTATGAGTCCTATGTAATAGGGGGTGAGCCTAGTGCCATATACCGGAAACAATTCCAGACTCCGTGCTACTACTTAGATTTTTTTTAACCCAGTAGGTAATACTGTGCCCGACCCGGGAATCGAACCTGAAACCCCTTGCCCGGCAGTCGCACTTGGAGCCACTCGGCCAATGAGTCAACGCAACGGCCAACGAGATTACTTAATAAATCTATTTTTATTACTAAACAATTTTCATTGTTAGATTTGTAATTTGAATTAGGAATCACGTGTGATGTCATGTGTATAATAATTTTGAATTGTAACATCACAAAAATAAACGACAATCTAGCCTATCAATCGACCTAACAAAAGACCTCGCACAAAATAGAACGAACTTAAAAAAAATTTTAAAGAGACATCAAACAATCCCAAACCCTGATTCACTTCAAAGATCTTCAATGAATTTCCATTCATATTTATTAGCACCCTAGCACTTTGTACAATCACTGACAAAACGCTAAAGTACCCTTCGGACCTCCACTTTCTTTTTGAAAAACATATTTTTGTTATGATCCAACAAAATAAACTCGATCATGCAGCAGAAGGGTAACTCACCCTCGAAGAAAAATCAATTTCGTTAAATATTTATTTTTTATCTCTTTATAGAAGGTTATAGAGATATCAATCAATTCTTTGATGTAATAAAACATTTGTTTTAGAATCATAATATTGTTGAGGATGCTTTGTAATTGCTTTAACACTGTTTAAAAGTAGCGTTGCTTATGTTTTTAAAGAAACATAATATAATTTGATTTGAAACCCCTTTTTAAAGTCGATTAACCCTTTGAGTATCGTCATTATAGACACAATTAAAGAACAAAAGGTTGCGGTCACCGGTGTCCTTGCGGTGTTTGACAGTTTAATTAAGTTTAAAGAATACAATAGCTGAATCAGTTTTACGTGTGAGTGGTAAATAGAAAAGTGCACTATTTATAACATAAGACTGTATTCAATTACTTCTACTCTTTTATGTAAATACATGAACGTATTGGTTAAATAATACTTTTTTAAGTGGGCAAAATCAACGAATGACTTCTCCCGCCTAGGTGAGGCGGGAGGGAGTGTCAGACTCTTACTGACTAAAAACCACCCCGTTCCTTCTCCTGCACTTCGAGCCGGAGACCCGGCTACCCGTTAAATCCTCCGCGGCTCCGTATCGGTATCAGCCCTATTGGGCCCCATCGGTGGTGGTCTGATAGCTCTTTGAGAACGATGCTTAATAAATACAGTAAATTTTAGTACAAGAACCGTTAATAGAAGGCAATAAAGTTAAAAATCGTTTAACAAAAAATATTCTACTTAAATTGACGATCACATCTAACCTCATTGACGACCTCCCACTTCTAAACATAATAATGTACCTCTAGTGTGAAACAATATCTCATACTCTTTACGTTATTTTCTTTAAGAAACTAATAGCTTAGAAACTCGGGCACAGGTGGCGCTTGGTGTCGAAGTAAAAAGTGACTGAAGTTTTTAGTTTGTTTTTAATAGTTATTATCGTAAAGTGTAACTATTTATGTGCTTGGAATATGGTTTGTTGTCGAATAATTTCAAGAGTTTATTAATATAGATACAAGTTATAGTGTTTTTTTCGAAGGTCTACTTCCTACTTATATTATCAAATGTTTAAGAGACTGTATGCAACATAATGAATGCTTCAATTCTCTTTCACTATTAAATATATTTATATGTTTGGCACAGAGATTGATAATAATATGGAATCACAGTAATATTATAAATGTAAAACTTTCTTTGTTTGGATGTTTGTCCATCGATCACGCCAAAACTATTGAACAGGTTTTGATTAAATTTGATAGGCACACAGGGTATGGGCTGACTTCGGTGATAGACTTTTTATTCCGATTAAATGCTCCCATGGGATAAAACAATCATATTCTAGGCGGACGAATTCGCAAGCAGCAATATATAAGCAAACAGCTGACAGCAGCTAGTAAGTTCTAAATCACAAATAATTGAATTATTGTATTACTACAATGGCTCAAATCATCTAAAACATCATCACAATAAAGCATGGGATATCAAGATTCTCCACAAACTCTAACCAATAACTTGTGCCCAAAAACTATCGGATCCTGGGAGTACGTAACGTGCCATTAAGCGCCTATTACTGCCAATACCATCATTCCGGTTGACCATTTGTCACCGGCGGTCGCCACGCCTCTGCCATGTCCGCACTTTCTGGATTCGACCGGATTAAACCGCTTTCGGGCGGATTTTGTGAGAAGTTTTTTGAATAATCCGCCCGCAGAGGAGGTTTTTGGGTAAAAAGTGTGACGTTTTTGAATTGCTTGCCGGTATAAGATTGTTTACTTTTCTGCCGTATTTCTTCTTTGTTTTGGTTTTATTTTTCACGATTATTGCCTTTAATAAGGATTTGTATACTACTTAATTCTCAGTAGTAGCAGGGAGTCTGGAATTGTGCCCGGTATATGGCAATAGGCTCACCCCCTATTACATGGGACTCATAACATAAATAGTGAAAAGTGGGTGTTATATTGTACAGTGGCATTAAGTGGCATTAATCCAAGAATGCAAAACATTGTCTTTAGTTACCAAACCATAATAATAGCAAGTCAATAAACTTTCACCTTTAAAAGGCGAGTACTTCCATCGAAACATTGCACCCAATAAACACACACACTGTTTACAAAATTACTTATACCATCCTGAAATAAAACGTTGAGAAAACAGCTTGCGAACATCAAAAAACACAAACGAGGATAACCTCGAAAACATAATATCGTCTTCAAACTTCATGATAAAAATTACGTTATGCCAAAAATATTTAGGCTAACACGGGGGAACGACACTGTGACCCACTTTTCAACTAATTCATTTTGTTGAAGGTAACTTTTTTGAAAAATAAGCTTCTCTGTGTGTTATGTTCGCAGTTGACGGTACTGCATTAAGGATAATTTGTGACCGCCCCACCTTACGCCTTGTTTCAGTACTAATGGGTCCTTTATGAGATGTAGGGACTCTTTTTATGGACCTAGGTTCGTAAATTCATAAAATAAAGTTCGTACAATGGGTAGGCCTTAGAAAGAATCGAACGCTATGGCGTGACTTCCCCCAATAAGATAGTTGACAAATTAGTCGAAACTCAATAGTATTTTCGTAAATGGACATTTCTTTTAGCAGTTATTCGCAATAAGAAATATTGTTTATGTTCAGAAAAAATGTTGTGAAATTACAAAGAGAATATTAAATATCCATTAGACGAACGTTGTTAGTGATATTTTGAATATGAAATAAAATAATTAGATTCGCATTCACTACATCCCTGATAAATATTCAACAGTCCTTTTGATGTTCCCCTAAATAAACTACACTGTTGATGAAACTAAAAACTGCCCGTCTAAAAAACGTCGACAGATCACCCGACAAATGTGCAGCGATACACAAAAAACAAAGAACAAACGATTATTTAAACACAGCTTTAGGGCGAGCCCGGCCGAGGGAAGATACGTCTCAGTGAATAAATTGTCGTGGTAGCCGCGAACGGGGAAAAAATGTCGCAAAAAAAATCGCACCATATGAGCCCGGCACAGAAATGGCATTCAAAAATGTCCGGACACATAACGTATGCGATTGTCTGGTGTTTGCGCACCGACTGGTTAAAAACCCATTTGTGTCTAGATTAAAAAACGGAATTTTAAAACCCCGAGATGGATTGTATTCGTTGGGAACTTTTTTGTAGATTTTTTGGGATACGAGGTGGCTTTATTCAGTTATAGCATCACTGGCCACAGCAAATAACATATTGGACAAAGGCTTTTCTGTCCGTTTTGGTCAATGGATTTATTAGTTAACGATATGGTCTAGCGATTGGATTCAGACGATAAAAATGGCAAAAATACTGGCTTAGCCGTAGCTACTACGAAGTATTTCGTAGCAATCGCTACGAAGCGGCTACGGAGTGATGTAAAATTATCATTCTAACATTAGTTACTTTAGACTTTTTAAACAGATATTAAATAGTTAATAGTCACATAGTTTACTATAAATCGTTATTATTATCGAATCAGTATTATATCCTACTATAAAGAAACAAACAGTAGATCCCAACCCAAGGCGCTTGTATTGAGGCAAAACCATTATATCTAGAAATATATGACAATAGTAATTTGTCGTGGCAATGCACAGATGTTATAACACTCAATAGTAAGTAAAGATAAGCCGGCTCGTAGCTACAACACAAGCTAGGGCAGATTCCTCGCTCCACTGAATTTCCGTGTTAAATTTTAGTATTTGCACAGGAGTGACGCCAAATAACTACATGCAGAAGTTCCACAGTTACATAAGTAAACACATGTTTAGTGTCCTAAGAGTTAATAAAACCACATTTTCTTTAACCCAAATTATATTAAAAACTTAATTTTTTTTTGGTAACTGCCTTTGAAAATTATATTCACTTAGCAAAGACGTGTTTGAAGGATCAGGAGATTCCTATCCACCGCTTATACGCGTGGTCTAAGACGTAGTATTCTATATCGTTCGCTGTAGCCGGATTTGAAAGAAAATATAGATCAACTTTCAAACCCATCAACTAAAAAAAAAAAAAATACAAAAATGGGTACATAACAATCAAAGGTGACAAAATCCTTTTTTAAGTATAATTTTCCTTTTAGCTCCTTATTAAACCTTCTTTCTCCCACACACACTGTGTCAGTACATTCCACCCTCCTGTTATTTAAGCGCGCATTGTTGTTGCAGATTAAAATAAGTGCAAAACGTGTTCCCACCACACTAAACGTGAAATGTTTTTTCAGCCTAATTGTGGTTTAATATGCGTCCCTGTATATTTTCTTACAGGTTTTCTGTGTTACATAAATGGATATGAATGTTTTGGCTGACTTTAGTTTTATTCATGTGAAAATTACGAACTTTTTCTAGTCAAGATGTAAAGATTGTGTTCCTTAGATTACACTGCTTCTCTAAACTGTGCAATCACGAATGATTATGAGTACTTGATTAAAAAATTAGTGGGGATAAACTCCATCGAATCTTGTCTAACATGTATTACGAACCCTCATTAATACAAATAACAAATCCTTTGAAGCTAAAACCATGATATTTGATATCCTCCTTCATAACAGTATTAAAATGAAACAGTTTCAGCATTAACATATAGTGTGCTACGAAATCTCGTAGCCCGGCTACGAAGTCTACGACGTAGCAAGATTTTATGGGCTGTAGCGCGCGATATAGTTAAAACCGTTCGTTCGTATGTTCATACAGTAACTGGATTAGTTAACGTTTGTCTTTTGTCTTGTGAGAACAGCTGAGTATGATATTAGGAGCTTTGAAGTGTTTCTGTATCTATAAGTAAAGGCTTATTCACAAAGAGGATTAGGACTTAAATTCATATATTGTTGAATTATTTAAATACTTTTGTCGAAAATTTCATTTCTATTGGAAACTTTTATAGTGTTTTAATACATGTTAGAGGTAGTTTGTTTAATGTGAAACAACCGCATAAGTTTAAAAAAGCAATGCTCAATTTCTTTATCATTGTGTTTTTACGATTTTATTTCATTCAATGTTCAGGGTTTATCAATGTCAACTTGGCTTTATTTTTTGCATTTACAGTACAATAATCTGTACATAAACTGGGACGGAAATGGCACTGGGTCATCCTATACATTTTCCAAAGTTATTACAAATTCCGTGTCACAGACGGCCATTCTTCTTACCTCATATCGACATTCCATTCTGAATAACTGCAATCGCTCTCACATTTTCTCCTACACTGTTACATAATGTAAAACTAGACTTACAGCGTCATAATATTGTAAAAAAATGCTCGTCCTCTTGGAAAATATTTTCCTTGCAGATCCTGGAATCCAGATGAATAAGTTCAATTTAAGTTGTCAAGTTATGAGCGAAAGCGATATTTACATTAAGTAAATTGGCAAGTCCCACTTGAGATAAATACTCCAAAAGTGCAAACATCTTATATTTTTATTACTTCCACTGTCACATCTTGATTGTCTTTTTTTATCTTTTGTTTATGCTGCATCGTGCCTGGTGCTAAATAAATGTTTTTTCTTTCTTTCTTTCTTTCTTTCATTATTTTATAAAAGGGTGACTACTACCTTATTAGTTCATAATTATGATTACTGAGTGAAAATTAATGGGTGCGAGTCAATGTCGTTTTATCTATATTAGTTTTGATTATCAATACTCTGAATAAAGGGCATGGAACTAAAAAAAAGCTCGTAAACTCGACACCAAGTGTAGGAGAGCCATGCTTCGGCACTAAGCGTTCGACCGGAGTGATAATACAGGCTCACAGAATCACAGAAAACCATAGTGAAAAACCACTTGCACTGTGTTTCGTCGTGTGAGTGAGGTTACTGGAGGCCCAATTACACCCCCACCCCCGCGCCAGTCTCCCCACTCCTCGAATCCCCCACAATCCTGAAATCCAAAATCCCCAAAAAGCCGGTAACGTACTTGTAACGCCTCTGGTGTACCATCAGGTGAACCGGCTCGTTTGCCGACTTATCTCATAAAAAAAAACTAAGCAGTACAGGACACAACATATAAGGTTACAATGACATGACATCGGTATCACCTTTTATTTTCTAGTTTCGAATTTCCTTTGAAAGAGTAAAAAAGTATAGAATAAAAACGCTTTAGCTTATAACTTGCACCAAACACGAATAAAGTACACGAAGCTAGCGTCAAAACTAGTGGTTCGTTCGCTTGCTTAACTTCAAGCATCATTACTCCGCTGTGTATCTTCTGAATGAGCAGACCGTTCTAACGCTATGGGACATATTACTTGTAGAAGGTACATTAGCTCCTAGACATATTTGCGTTGTCTTATGGTAAATAAAATTGTCCTGTTTTTCTTGTGGACGAAAGTGGCAGAAAATACTTTACCCACCATTTTTTCAACACGTAGACTAAAAATTAACTTTCCGACTTGAAAATTGTGATCGAAAAGATAACCCTAAATATCAAATCATAGTGTTGGCAGTAGTTTGCTTTTACTACATAAAAAATAAACATTCAATTACTTTCATTTTTAAAAATGATCGCCACGAACTTCATCGTACATAATTAACAAAGGCCACAACAACGATTTTCCTACTACACTCACAATCTAGACACCCTGTAGTTCTAAGTGTACCTTCTTATCGTTCTACAGACTGCACACAACGTTTTAAATCGTTTAACTTTCAAGATAAAGCGACACTTATCAGTATTTCTTGAGAATTGCCCCACTACGCCCATGGGACTAGGATATATGGCAATCTTGGTTACAAGAAGAATTTTAAAGCCCCCTTGTAGAAAATTATTGTTCTTGTTTCGCGTTTAGACATAATGATGGTGTGTTCCGCCTCGTATGTTGTACAATCCCCTTTACTTTGGGCATTTTGTCAATGAAAACTTGCTAATGATGTGCAGTAAGTACTTTGTAGAGACTAATGTTTAATTCCCAATTTTCTTATTTAAGTGAAAGAAAGAAAGAAGCAAGAAAAAACATTTATTTAGCTCCAGGCACGATGCAGCATAAATAAAAAATAAAAAAAAAAACAGTCAAGATGTGACAGTGGAAGTAATAAAAATATAAGAGTTGAAAAAAATTTAAACAGAAGAATTAGAAAGGAGACGCTGACAACATGCCTATGCTAAAAGGGTCACCCACTCAGTATAAGCCAGGCATACAGGTTACCCAGCACTAATTTTCAGTGGGCACCCATGCAGTGACGCACGGATGGTAGCAACGTTGTATGGTTAGACAAGGACAAAAAAAAGTGGTGTTAACTAAAACTAAAGTTGCGCTATAAATAGCAATTCTCAATTTTGATACATTGATATTTCTGTCGTGGTGGCTCGAAGTTTAAGATGAGAGTCCTTCTGCTGCCGAAGCTACTTCTCATGCATGAGGGTGCCGGCTCGAAATATACCTACTAACGGCAAGTACCAATGTGACTTTTTCCGAGTTATTTGTACTTTCTAAGATTATTTAGACACCACTGACAAACGGTGAAGGACATCGTAAGGAAACAGTGTGAAATCGCCAACCCGCGAGCAAGCGTGGTAATTAATACTGTAACCTTCTTCGCGTGAGAAGAAGCTTTGTTCAGCAGTGGGCATTTGCTTATGATATTTATAAAATTTAAGACGTTGAAAATTTTCGTCTTTTATAAATAGTTTTAAAAAGGAATTCATTAAACTTCAGTTAATAATAATACATGTATAGACAACAATCACTTCAGAATTTTAACATACTTGAATAAAGTTTACATTCTCTACCAAGCAATAACATCAAAATAACTAATAACATCTTTGCAACATTTTTGCATACTATACAAAAATACAAAACGAAAAGATGATAAATGTTCAAACGGCCATTTTTAATTGCTAGAAAAAAATGTCGGGCGCATAGAGTCCTGTTGAAAATTGGAGGCGGTGGTCGTGATGGATGGGTGGCCGTCATCCAGCTGATTGGCGGTCGGCCATTCGAGTATATTTTTTAGAAAAGTGGTCAGAACGATGAAATGGGGTTTGGAATGCTCAATGGATTGAATGCGAAGTTCCAATCAAAGGCTATGTTGATATTATAGTAGTTTTAGTTATTGGCAATGTGTTTTAGATGGAACTGGGGTGTTTTATTTTTAGTTTGGTACATGGTGGTGGATCTTTTTATTCAAGTACAAAAATAGTAATACATAACATAATATCACGCCTTTTATCCCCAAAGGGGTAGGCAGAGGTCTACATTATGACACTGTACAATGTAACATCCACTTTTGACTATTTATGGATTGACTATTTATGTTATTAGTCCCATGTAATATGGGGTGAGCCTATTGCCATATACCGGGCACAATTCCGGACTCCGTGCTACTACTGAAAATTTTTAAAAATCCCAGTAATACATTGCCCGACCCGGGAATCGAACCCGATATCCCATGCCCGGCAGTGGCACTTGCGACCACTCGGCCAACGAGGCAGTCATATTTTTTTACTATTTTATTTATGTGTCATTATTTTTACGCATATCTTTTTATAGATATATGTAGAGGTATAATGTGAACTGTAAAAGTAGAATTTTTTATTAATCGGAAAAAAAGTTCAAACTGTACACAGGTATACCTCTACATCAGAACCTAAATTGACTAACGCCGGAAGGCCCTACCTCTATCAACTTTGCAACTACTAAACCATTAACGCATTTGTAAAGTATAAGTATCCCCTTTTCCTAATACTTTCAATGTAATTTAAATAGTAAACAATAAAATTGCACTAAAGAGATCCAGCAATGTCGTTATGACTGCGTCGAGGCTTCGTATGCACGCTGTTGGCAAGGAGGCTTCGTTTTTTCCCAACATTTCCGCTAACAGGAGCTACGGAAAGTGGCTGTAATAATGTGCAATATTTTCAAGATAGCCTGCGATGCAGTATTGAATATTACTTCAAGATAATGTGGTTGGAAATTCTGCTGAGTAGATTGCTTTTTTAAAATGGATGCGGTGGGTTCTGTTTATGCTTTTATAATTCTATTTGGTTTGAGGTGATAAAATGAAATTCAAGTTTTATAACATAACATAACATCACGGTTTTTATCCCCGGAGGGGTACGCAGAGTTGCACTTTGCGGCAGTTAATGCCACTGTGAAATGTAACACCCACTTTTACATTCGAATCCTATTGCTGCTTATAGCTGGAAGAGCCTATTGCTATATATCGGGCTCAATTCCAGAGTCTGTGCTACTACTGAGAATTATTATTTTTAAAACCATACTTACCGACCCGAGAATCGAACCCGAGACCCCTAACCCGGCAGTCACACCTGTGACCAATGAAGCAGTCAGGTTTTATAAGTACTAGTATTACTTTCACATAAAATGCACTGAATTATAATAATTCTGTTTTTATTCGACAAAAAAATCCGGTGTTCATCAGCTCTATTAGCAACTGTTAGGTATGTGTATACATAGTAATATGATAAAGTACCACAAATGTTCAACCAGACACGCATCAATCAATTTCCGTACTTCCTATGAAAATCGGGCAAAAGCCGTTCATAATTTAAAAAACACCCCATAAAAAAATTATATCCATTATCGCGAACCCCGAAAACGGCAATTCGCAAATCGGCAATTTAAAAATATCGGCGAAAAAACCGGAAACAATCGATTTTTCTCGTTGTACGATCAACAAATTCGTTTAATCAACTTTTGGAAAAACGTCAAAGCGATCGACTTTAGTATTTCGTCAAAAATCAGTTGTACAGGATGAATCTCGTTGGGGTCCCGTAATAAATGGTTACGGAGCTAAATTCGTTGAAACCCGCTGTGAAAGCTGCAGTGGGTTCCGTAGAATAATTTATTAAAAGCCCGTTCCTGCTTTTGTTGAGCGCCGCCTACTCAGGGTTGCCACTACAGAGATACGGATTTTCCGTTCGCATTGTGTGTACCGTTTGTTGTTTGTTGAAAATGTTTATTTAGAGAACATTCGTTTATTTGCAGGACTTTTCGTGGTACTATTTTTATACCATACTATTTAATCTACTAAATAAATATTTCGGATTAACAGAGAATACATTTTTTACGCAACTGTTATCAACGCAGTAGTTGAAAATGTTTGTAATATAGAACTGCCAACGACTGATTACATTTTGTATGAAATCAAATAAAATTCGATTTTGTAAACAATACACTATCGTGCAACAACATTAAAACGTAGTACTTTATGTTCTGAACAATTATTATTAAGAAAAAAAATTATTACCAGCCAACCCTGTTTGGCCGGCGTGTCATGGAACATCAATCATGCAAAGATGGCGACTGTGGTTGCGACGACACATGCCCACAGCAGCACGAAGCTAGGATATAGTTCGCCATAATCACCCTTTTGTCATTACTTGAAACATCCTGTAGAAGTGGCTTTGTATCTTGTGTAACAAAAGAATATATTGTGCTAATAAGGAGTTTAAGTTGTGACTTTTTCCGAGTTATATGTACTTTCTAAGATTATTCAGACACCACTGACAAACGGTGAAGAAAAACATCTTGAGGAAACCTGGGCTAATATAATTTGTAATTATTATTTTGAAATCGCCAACCCGCATTGAGCAAGCGTGGTGATTAATGCTCAAACCTTCTCCGTGTGAGAAGAGGCTTTGCTCAGCAGTGGGTATTTATGGGCTGTTGATGATAATGAAGGAGTTAAAGTTTAACAGACTTTATGTCACGCCTTTTGAGAACCGAAGAGGTAAGAAAAAATGCAAGATATTTACATATAACGCCCACTTTTAATTATGTGTAAGTTCCACCTAATATAGCCCATTGATGACAATATCTAATATAAGTGTTTTTAGAAAAAAAAATATTAAATTTTGACTGCATACTTGGTGCGGTGACTGGATAACTGACTGCCGCGCGACATGTCGCGGGTTTTATTCCCGCACTGAGCAATGTAAAGTGTATTCGAACTTGTTTGTAAACGCACCTACGACACAGGCGGCACAGAATCCTAGTGCGGGGCAACGTTTATAAATAAAAAAAATGATACATTATCCCACCAGGAAATCGGATTCGAGACCCCTTGCCTTGTAGTCGCACTCGTGATCATGTGGTCACCAAGGCCTAACTGTTAATTTTAGGTTAACTAGAGCTTTGGAAAACTTATTGATATGTATCCAGTTTTCAATGTCAGGTTTTCAAACAGTTTTGCAAGTCATCGGTCTAACAGAACTATAGTCGGCGCTAACTTTGTTGGCTCAACGACGACAAAATAATGGCTTTCTCTATTCATTAATTATCAAACTGTAAATCCTAAAATTGAGCCTTAATAAATTATGCTTTGTTTTATTTTCGAATAGTTTAGCCCGCGGCTTCATTCGCTGATATTGAAACAGCCGTTCTGACGTGAAAGGGTAACAAACATACAAATAGTAGTAGGATGTATTAATCAAATGAATCATTAATAACATACATAACATAATATCACGCTTTTTATCCCCGAAGGGAGGGCAGAGGTGCACATTACGGCACTTAATGCCACTGTAACACCTACTTTTCACTATTTATGTTATGAGTCCCATAAAATAGGGGATGAGTCTATTGCCATATACTATGTACAGTATACCGATATACCCACTACCTTAAGTACTAATTTAAGCACATCATTTCAAGGTACTCCAAAACTAATGTCGTTACTAAACCAGGCACTAAATCAAGTTAGCAACAACATCTCATATCCGAAGCTAGAACTGTCATAAACACAGTTCCAAACTATGTTATACAACTATGAAAACCATATATTCTCTTTTGTGTAGATAATAGTTATAACCTTTGTGAGACCTAACTCTTTCTGTTTAAATTCTAAATACAGCATAAAAAAAAACGTAACTGAATCTTTTAGAATAACAATAACCGCACAAGTATATTTAAATGGACACGCGAAATAATACATTCTATTACATGCATACATAAACTCTCGCATAACTGCTGGATTGGTAGCCAAAAACTAAAATCATCTTATGAAACATCAAACATTAGTTTATTTATCAGCCTTCCACTATAGAACACGGGGCGATCTCCGGGCACCGTAAGCACGGGTCTCCGGACGGTGAGCATAGGTAGCTTGCCGTCCGACCAGACCGAGTGTGCAGCGCATCGCGTTCCGCACGCGCCTCCAAGAGCCATAACATTTTAGGGAGTTACCACTATAGGGTCCACCAATGCGGCGGAAAGTAAATAACATTAAAAAAAAATTATGACATAAGAAAACAAAAGTATTGACAGATTCTATTGGAAGAAGAAATTACTAAAGAAAAGAGGTGAGCTAAAAAGTATGAATATGAGGAAAATATAGAATAATGAAACGTAGGTAGGTAACCTACAACACCACCACGAATGGGGCCTAATAGGGCAGATGTATCGGAGCCGCAGAGGACTTGATGGGTTGCCAGGGTTCCGGCTCGAAAGGCAGGAGTAGAATTTGACACTCCCTCTAATTATAATGTTATTATGATACCAACAAACGCATTGCACAAAACACTAATTACCTACTTACTCTTTACACCCAAGCCTTTAGAAAACGAGCTCGATGGCACCATTACCATTTTAACCTTAGTTAAACCGGATCTCGTTTAACTTGAATATGACCATTAACTGAGCAGTCTTGAAGCGGATATTACATGCGCTACTTTACTACGACACAGGTGTAAGGGGAAGTAAACTGATTTTATATGCTTCGTGGTGCAACCCACCTGTGTCAGTATGCGAATGGATACAGAAAGTTGATTCTGATCAAATGAGTAGTTGTTTGCATCTATCTTTCATTTTGTCTTTGGACTGTTTAATTGGTGTAGCTAGAGCGATATTTGCGGTTTATCATTCCCTGGGTGGAGCATTCAATTTTAAAATTCTTAATAGTAGCATGGACACATAATCAATATTTATACCTTGATGAGCTGTCATTGTGCTATAGAAACACTTGTGCTTATCTATGTAAGAAATGAAGGTGATTTATAAATAATAATAATTTTCGTGTACTTTACTGTAAAAAATTTCAAAGAAAAGAAAATAAAGTCCACATTTATAACATGAATGGAAAACATAAATAAAATATTATAAAACCGTGTCACGAAAGTCGTAGGTTAATCTCGGATTAACCTTCTGATCTCCGGTTAACCTAGTTGCACTCGCCGTTAACACAACTCCTAATATAATCTCGGGTTTGAACTTTGTCGGCTTATAATGTCAGTTGCATCGTTTCCAGTTGCACTTTCATATAAGTTTGGGTAAGTTGGGTACTGTTGGGTAGTGTCAGGTACATGCGATAGTGGAATTGGGTAGGAAGTTTAGGATACGTTCGGCTTCGTGGCTTTGTTATATATTGTTTTAATATTTTTGATAGTTTTGGATAGGAATTGTTTAACAAAGTTGGTTTTGAAATTGTTATGTCCTTGTTTATTAAAGATGATTACTCGATGGTGTTTATTTTAAGAATTTAATTTTGAAATGCTCTTTAGACGCTTCTGAAATATATCACGCTTTTAACCGCACATTTCAATTTAATTCTAAAATTAATTAGGTAACATATCTCCCTATAAAGGGCGTTCCTTGTCAACCCAACCACAGACGTTTCACTTCACAAAGTTCCTTTGTAATCAACCCCTTTTAGGGGCAAAACTGGGACAAGTTTCATTACGACCCTCTTACAATAAACTTATACAGTTTTAAGGGATCTTTAAAAGCTGTGACGTCATCGATATTGGAGGGTTCTACCAAATAATACAGAAAGAACAGTTTCTCATGATAAACCACGATTCTTTCTCTGGAGTAGGTTGAGGTTAACCAATTAGGTAAATAAATAATATTTTTTCGCAAAAGTTAGTTATATGCCCCATGTGAAAAGGAATAATTCGGTTGTATCTAATACACCGGGCTCAATTTGAAGCCTAGTTTATTCTGAAAAATATAGAAGAATACAATGAGTTACCCTGGCACTGACTATTCTCCTCAATCCTATAAAAAACATGTTCACAAACAACACCGCTTAAAACCTGTTTACCATGCAAAGAACACATAAATAAACACAAAAAAAAACAAAAGCCTGCACCAAAAACACAATTCCAAATAAACACGACGTTTCAATTACCCAGTGTAACACAATACGTATATTCCAGTTCCACTCTTGAAATTCCAACTTAATAAATTCAAAAAGTAAATTCCATTTAGCGGAGTCCGACACTCGAGGGGTGAGGTAGGGTATGAGAGGGGTGGAGGGGGAGGTACTCTTTGTTACGTCTAATTACATACGTTATATGTACAGTGACGACTCAAAATTGCGCTTCATTTCCCCAGTGTGCAGTGGTAGCATGCTTAGCTGCATTTAGCTGAACACCAGATGTAACTCATTTGAAGTTCAACGTGTCGGTCGTGTAGTTGAATTTAATCTAATGTAGTTGTGTAAAGCACTCTCTCTAGTGACTGTTTATTTTTAATTGGAAAAATGACTGCGTAGTAACGAGACGTAGAGAATTTGAGATAGATTATTACAAACTGGAAGTCTGAACTAACTACAAATACAACATCAAAAGTAAAACCCCTTGAATTTACTAGAAATGTCTAAAAATATAACGTTCGTGTTTCAATACAAGTAACAAAGACTCTCTAACTCTTGCTCACGATGTGAAACACCAGGTGTTTCCCGATGTCAAAAATCCAAGCTAACAATTTAGAATTTAATCCTTACCGAAAGAACAAAGGTCGCAACAACGGTCAAAGACCTTCAGCCATCTAATTTAAAACTTCAACATAAAGAATAAACAGTAAAAACAAACACAGAAAGAGCAATTTATTTTACAAATTGTTACGGCATCAGCAGGTACACGGTGTCACGAAGGAGCCCGGAGGCGAACCATAAATTAAATTCTATTACCAAACTGTACAAAGTTAGCGAAAACCGTTTCGTCACAAATTGCTCTTTTAAAATCGTCGAATAACCAGCAACAAAAAAAAACCGTCGAAAATCCAGGAATTCCGCTCGCAAGTTCCAACTTAGGAAATAGATCCATTTCTTTTTGTAACTTAATCACAAAGAAGTTTGCCAACTTTAAAAGTTTTCCGCAACTTGGTCTCGGTGTACGCGTAAAATAAAAATAAAATCGTTTCTGAGACACTATATAAAAAGTTTTGCTCCCGAGACCCTTGTTTAAATACCCAACTAGCATTTTTTTCTAGAATATTCTGCGCTTTGTGACTAGGATTAGTTTCGCAAAGCCCCTAACTTCCAAAATCTAGTTTTGAGATCTAAACGGTCTGGGGAAAATGTGTGTATTCTAGTTTCATGGACTTTTTGAACTTTATTTTGTAGCGTGAAATCCCTGTTTTATTATTTGGCTGCCAATATTGTAACAGTATGGAAATGTTCGGGTTATTTTTGTTCAAACAATAGTTGTTTATAGCGAATAAACCGCGTTTTGAAACACGATATTGGCTTCCAAAACTTGGCCGGAATACATGGTGTGTTCCAACTTTCATAGAGAGCATTATAGAAAAGAGAAGGGCGAAGTTTAAGGAAGTCTATTCCCATCAAAACTTTCAAGTCACTAAGATTTAGATGGACTTTAAAATATAAAGTTGCGCTTCGTTCAAACACCGTTTTAGTAAAACTTGCTGGCTCGGAAGCCCATACTACTTTTTACGAGAATAATATAATATCGATATCTGAGCTCATTTAAAGACATTTTGTCACAAAACTTTTATTACATCTAGCGTTTGCAGTTTGTAGATACCAGACATCAAGTTTTAGTGCCTTTTTAATACATCGTATAAAAACACTGTCGCTTTTTGCTCCTAGTGAACAAAATTGTTCTGATAAAACTCTCCAGGCAGTCTAACTTAGTACAAAACCATCCACAATTCACTCAACAATCATAATAGTACCTAAAATTGAATCTGAAGCGCTATTTCGAAATAGTGCTATAACTCAGTTGAATCTTGCAATAGTAGCAATAAACGAGTACATTTGAATCGCCGTAAGGTAGGGTAGTTTGTTAATATTTGATCGGCCCGTGTCTCGTTGCACCGCGGGGATCATTTATCGCTCGGCCACCGCGCTGAGCGGACGTCTTGTGGTCGTTGTAAGCGTTTATTGCGGACACTAAGATGTTTGAAGGTAAATTGTTGAGAGTGGCTATTTAGCTTTACGGTTGAGATTGTTTTATTGAATTAGCAATTGGATTTGTTTGGAAATGTTTTAATATTACATTTTGCTTGCTGACTTTAAACAAAAGCTCTGTATTTATTAGTTTAGACACCAAACAATTCATTAGATATTGGCAAAAGTTCCTCATTACATCACAAACATACACATAGCTAGCTGCAATCATCGGGACAGTAATTAGACGGTCTGATAGGTATTATGATTGATGCACACCGCCTTAATTGCTGTGCGCAAGGCGATAATTACTTTATCACTGTTCCACCGCACCGCGCGGCTGAATTTGACTGTTTAATGAGATTAAAATAACATTTAATGACAGATATCTATTGAATATTGCTGGCAAACTACGATAAATATAATTTATCTGAGCCCAGTAAATGTATGGAAAGGTTAATGAAAATAAATGTACTGCGTAATCAATTTATGTGATATAAATGATATTTATTCAATGAATGCTCGTAAACTGTAGAATAACATGTTTTCTCGTGAATATTTTAAAGTTAGATGAAGTTAGTATTTACTGATTTGCCTAGGATTAAATACAGAATTAAACTTAAACATTATGGACTATTTCGGTTGTGAACCTGTCTCTTCAAATGCTCAGACATTGCTGCTAAACTTGATTATAATTAAAAATAACATAACATAACATCATGCCTTTTATCCCCGAAGGGGTAGGCAGAGGTGCACAATATGCTACTATACAATGTAACACCCACTTTTCACTATTAATGTTATGAGTCCCACGTGATACAGGGGTGAGCCTATTGCCATATACCGGGCACAATTCCAGACTCCGCTCCGTGCTACCACTGAGATTTTTTTTTAAAAACCCAATAATAATTTGCCCGACCCGGGAATCGAACCCGAGACCCTTTGCCCGGCAGTCGCACTTGCGACCACTCGGCCAACGAGGCAGTATCTATACATTAAAATATCTTTTATACGACTTACATAAGCACTGAAAAAACTCATAAAAGTTACATAAAACTTTAAAAAAATAACAAAACTTTTTAATTAGTTGCGCAAGAGCTTTGCGTAATAAATCCTGTTTGAAGAGAAACTCATTAGAGTTACGTAGAACACTTGAATTTAGAATTCATAGTACTTGGAAAGGGATTAAAGGTTAACTACAATTTATTTAATTCAATAACAAGATATTACAATATGATTGTATAAGATAATCGTACGTATCTTAATTCATATACACCATCTCGTTGCGTTGGTTAACTGACTGTAAGCGCGGCTGTCAAGCTAAGGATTTCGTTTTCAATGCCTGGATTGGAGCATTTTGGTTTTACCAAAAGTTATCTTTGATGACGATCAGAAAAACGACTATATGTATAAAAATGTAAATGATTATACAAATATAAATCTTTAAAGAGTTGAAAATAAAGTAAAGATGAGATTCAATTAACAAAATCTATATTAAAATTGCAGATTAAACTAAGCAAGACCAACTTTGAAAAAAGCTATGTGATTACAAGTTCACATATAAGTATACACGATTGCTAACCAAATTAGATGCTACCGGTAAAGGGGGACGCCGCCGATGGCGACAGGTTTTCCCATCAGGATTTTAGGCAAACCCAATTACTTAAAGCCAGCCTGCTGAATGTCAGTTGGAAGTTTTTTAATCCTAAATCGATAAGCTGGTTGCGAAAGGTTTGTGTCTTTTAATGAGTGGTTTTTTTGCATCGTTAAGGAGCTGAAATTAGTAGACATCATTATGGGATAGAATTGAGATGATTACAAGGTATGGAATTCAAAATCTAATTAGTCCGTCAGTTAGGTAATGAAAAAATATTAGACACGTATTTTTTATTTTGGTGTATAATAAATTACTTCGATAAAACGAATCAAAGTTTAGGAGTGGGGGCTAAAACGTCATTTCTACGTATAAAATGGACATAGAATTGACGTCACGCGATATTTCAAATCAATATATCGTCGAAAGTATTAGTTTCTGTAAGAAAATTAAAAATACGTATTTAATAATTTAAAATAATCTACCAGACCGACATTAAGCTAAAAATTAGGCATCTAGCTAGCCTATTGTTAGTACAACACTTTGAATAGTTTATAAAACTTGATATTTTATGTTTACTTCATAAAATGAAAAGCCTAAATTACTTGAATTATTGTCCTGACCAAATAGCAACCTTATTTTCTTCACCAAATACATTTAAACTGTTCTTCTTTAGACTATTCTTGTACACTAGACTTTACTTAATACGTACTAATGACAGTGTGATGGGTAATCGCGCTTTTTGTATCAATTGCTTATAGTTCCTCAACAGCAGCAGCCAGCAACAGCCTACTATTAGAGTAGGCTGTCTTACCAATTCTATATTACAAAAATCATCTATATTTAGCTAACCTTTTTTGAATGTCGAAAAGTTATAAATAAAGTAAGAAAAAAAGTTAAAGAATCGAAAATGTATATTTATACATGGCCTTTTCGAAGTAAGATGACAAGACCTTGAAAGGGCGTCAAAGAAATTAAAAAATACTTCGTCATCTTTCGTTCAAATGTCACGGCAAATTAGGTGGTTTAAATATTTTGTACATTATCGTTACATAGGGATTTGTTCGGTACGAATTGTTTAGCAGAAAGAAGAAATAATTTTCACAATTACACATATGGATATCCTATCCTCCTGGATACAAAAATAGTTTTGTAACCTCAGACGTAATATCACTACATAGTATAAAACAAAGTCGCTCTCCGCCGTCTGTCTGTCCCTATGTATGTTTAGATCTTTAAAACTACGCAACGGATTTATACGCACGGATAGATAGAGTGATTCTTAAGGAAGGTTTATATGTATGACATACGCATACTGCACCCGTGCGAAGCCGGGGCGGGTCGCTAGTTTTTTATAAATAAAAATGAATGAGTCAAATACTTCTAGACTTCAGTTGTTTTTATGACATGACATTTATAAAAAAAAAGGTTTCATAAGTCATTACTATCTCTATCTCTAAACCAACAAACTTCAAACCTATCCAAACTTAAGCAACGAAACAGTTGATGAACACTCAACGTTCTCAAATTTACCAAGGATCACTCAGAAACTGTTAGTTCCGAGCCAGAGTACAACATCAAAGGTCTCTCTAGTCCAGCGGAAAATTTCACAATTCACAGTTGAAATCTTTAGTAAGTGATGTGATGCAGAAAATTGGTACGGGACCCCGGGCACCGAGGACTTATACTTCAAAGAATCCCGGATATTTGCTACAAGCAACGTCTTAACCGAAATAACTGGATACAAATGTACCTAATATAAATTAGTTACGGTTCCATTTCGCGATGATTTTATCGTTGGCTTAGTGATTGAGGCGAAGTTTAATTTCTATTTCTAATGTTTTTCTTTTTGATCATTTTTATGAGCTACGAACAAACGAGAAAGCGATCAGGGTGCTTACTCTTGAAACCAATCTCAATATCAATGCAATCTCAATCCAATAAAATCTCAATAATTATTCAATGTCAAAACTATACAACCCCTATCGTAGCTATTAAAACAGCATTCAGAGTGTGGAATATAAAGCTAAACTCAGTACCATTTAGTTCTTTAAATATTCACGCAATACAGATGCAATAAGCGTATGCAACTATAGTACGAAATTTTACGATTCAAGAGTAAGCCCCTAGGAAGATTTTCTCTTAGTAGACTACACAGTGGTAGTCTAAAAATAGTGTTTGTAATCATAATAATTCTTAGTCTGGAAAAATGTAGGCTCGCCCCTTTCATACAATTCTTAACCTAGCTAACGAAGCGTAAGTGTTAGACACTGATTTTAACAATGACTATGCTACATCAATCAATGTAATGTCTATAAGCTTTATGACTTCAAACGCTAGGCACAACACGTGACGCTGCTCCGAGTCACATATCACCACTAAATCGACATAATAGTACTACCGCGCTTACATGCAACCATACACCATGACCTCCTTCTTCCTTATCTTATAATTGGGCTTCAAAGATGTTCAGAGGTCGTGGTAAATTGGTCATTGTGTATTTATGGCTCAATAATATGACACATTTGGGTCAGACTTGTGCAAGTCCTCTTCAAGAGTAATGTCAATTTTATTGACGTATGGTCCTATCTCTCGTTAACTGGGTGTTTATGACTCCTGACTTATCATCTCAGCTGCCATCTTGGAAATGTGTTTGTGATTCGATAACTTGAGGGTGTAGCTAATTGATTTTGTTAATGACGAACGTTCAATATTTCTGTGTTTATTTGTATTTATGTTCAATTGTTTGTTTGTCTTTTGATATGAGTTTATTTAAGTTTTGGTTCTTTATTGGCTTGTTGTATAATGGACGAACTGGATTTCTTTTATCTGATGTTTTATAGCCTATAGCCAGTCTCGATAAATACGCTATACAACACAAAAAGAATTATTCAAATCAGACTTGTAGTTACGGAGATTAGCGCGTTCAAACAAACAAGCAAAAAACAAAATCTTTCGCTATATATAATAGTAAGTATAAGATTGGAAAAAATTCTACATAACATTAATATCCATAGAAAGAACATCTCAAAACGCGACGAGTTCCAATACAAACAAGAAAACATACTCCAATTTGATATTTCGCAAAATATGGTTTTGATACCAAGCAATTTCTTGCTTCAAGGCATTCAAAAGGAATCCTGCCTGGAAACTTATGAGCTTTGACAACAAATGGCATGTTAAGGCGACCACTGATGCATCAAATCAAAGTGTACCGTTGGAATCCAAACCTTAAAAACATGTAGTTAGGCTTCGATGAATTAGATATTTGTGCCTTTTCACAATTTCAGAGCAAATAGAGTTCATTTTAATCTGGTCTATAGATTGCATCCAATTAAAGAATGATATGGAAAATCGAACCCTAAAGACACTTACTTAGGCTGCGACGAATTAGATACTTGTCTTTTCATATTTTAGGAGTAAATAGAGTTCACATTCGTCTGATCTATGAAAGCAATTAATACATAATTAGATAATTATCTTCGGTTAAGCTAATACCATTTAATAATAAATATTGTAATTACATTTAGTCTTATGTCATTGATTAGGATTGGATGATGGATAAAGGAAAACAATATAAAGCTCGTTTACTTGTCTTATAAAGTGTAAGAAATTAATTTAGTTTGATGATAAGGTTTAGTTTTTTACTATAGTTTTACTGAAAGAAACTGAAACGGGCGTTGTGTAGCTATTGCAGCCTTATTTTGTTGAAATCCGACTCTGTGTCCATACAGATAAATAACATTGGAATGTCGGCTTGTAATATTAAAATAACCGCTTTTTACTACATACACTATGCATATGAATATACATACGATACACATACCAAAATAACATTTTTTTTTTAATTTTTGCCTGTCTGATTGTATTGGCTAATCTCTGGAATAGCTGGACCGATTTTGCAAGACTGTTATTGGCAAGAACTTGATGTACTAAGTAGTAACATAGGCTACGTTTATTTTGGAAAATAGAGACGTAAAAAAATATACTCTTAAATTCATATTCTACGCGGGCAAAGTCGCGGGCAAGAGCTAGTTATTAATAACGTAGCTACTTCCGCGCGGTTTCACACACTCTGCTCAGCTCCTATTGGTTGTAGCGTGATGTTTTATAGCCTATAGTCATCCTCGATAAATGTGCTATCCAATACAAAAAGAATTATTCAAATCAGACTTGTAATTACGGAATTAGCGCGTTCAAACAAACAAACTCTTCCGCTTTATATAATAGTAAGTATAAGTAACATTACGGTTACATAGAGAACGTTCGCACTGTTTTGCAAAAAAGCAAAGCTTGATATACAAAAGAATGAAACCCATCACATAGAACACAAACATTAATATATCAGAAGAAAAGTTATGACGACAATATTTTCAAAATACAAAGTAATGTGGTAGCGGAGAAATTCCTTTGGAACGCTAAAAGTTCGGTCTGAATTTGATTTATTGCATATTCTCGGCTCTGCCTTTGATAGTGGCAGTGCTCGCAATCTCGATGCACACACATTTTTATTTACCCCTTCGTTACTTCCAACTCAATTTTTGTTTATTTGAAGAGAGAAGGAGAGTTTTTGCTTTGATTGGGTGTTTTGGACTGCTTAAACCGTAGATGTCATGTTTATCTTAACATGCATTCGTTTACGTTATCTAGTTTGTTCATCTTACGTTCGATTGAGTGAAACAAAAGATTAAAGGCTCCAGACTGTATTATTTATTGTCCTTAAGGTTATTTTATTTTTCGATCTCTTTGAATGGAGTTGTTACATTGTTCTCGCACAGTCCAAACCACAAAACCATGTAACTAGAGAATTGTATTGTGTACCTGATTGAAAAAGAGTAACCTATGGAGTTTCTTGCTCGTTCTTCTCCATAGGAATCTACACCCTGGAATAAGCAAATAGCTTCACTTTTAATTTATTTTGTTGACGTTCAAAAGTGCTTTTCTGGTCTAATTGAAGTACATGATTTTGACTTTAATATTTACTTGCATTTATTTTACATAGATTCGTGGTGGCCCCAAGTTGACGCCCGCTTCTCATGCATGAAAATGCGGGTTCGAAACCTAGCAACGGCAAGTACCAATGTGATGTTTTCCGAGTTGTATATACTTTCTAAAATTATCTAGACACCACTGACATATGGTGAAGGAAAACTCGTGAGGAAACCTGGTCTTATAATTTCAAATTATAAGTTTCAAATCGCCAACCCGCATTGAGCAAGCGTGGTGATTAATGCTCAAACCTTCTCGTGTGAGAAGAGACATTTGGTCAGCAGTGGCGACTGGTGATGATTGATTGATTTATAATTATTCATGGATGCTTTATCACTATTTTTCAAATAGTTTATACTAACTAGGTACTCCTAAGAAGTATGATTGATTTTATTTTATTTTAAGTATTTCAAAGCCTAAATTGCTGTAGCTATTGCGTTTGCAAGTTGCATATTGAGTTTACATTTTACTACTGATGGATGAATAACAGAACAGGTGAATAAAGCGTTGTCAAAATTATACATTAGGACTACATGTATTTTACCAGTTTCCAGTTTATTTCGCGTGTATAACTGTAAAGCTAAACACGTTTAACATCACGCCTAACCTGTCTGGGTTCTAGTCAGATATGATATTGTTTATGTTGTAGATACATGATAGTAGTGTTTGAATAGATCAAATGTATTATTTATAGTATTTATAGTATTAGGAGCCGCCCGAACCTATCCTCTTGGACCTTCATTAAAGAACACCAGCAAACGAATACACTGAAAGTATTATGGGAATCTCTCTATTTATGAATGAATCAATAACCTAGAGTAGTAAAAATACTATAATTCACTGACATTATTCTAAAAGACCTGCAAGACCATTAAATGCCTTAACTTTTCTTTTAAATATTCCTAAAATAACGCAATATAATAATAAAAAATCTGTTGTAGAGATAAAAAAGATAGTCTATCATAAAAACGCGAGGCCCAGATTATAATTATCGGAATTCGATACTAAAATTTATATCCAAATCCCAGTACACATAAAAGGGATTGCCCGTCGTCACACCGAAATAAACCTTTCAAATACAATCTAACTCGTGTCTTGCGGACATATATCACAGCTATAACATTTTGCAAGTAACACACACCCTTTCACGAGCCGATTCCGCCCCCCGCCTCAGAAACCGCACGAATACTCGCTCTTACATAACAATAATACCTTTTCTACAGCCTCCCTGATAAATAGCTGGCTATACGAACTTATATTTCGTAACCTACAACCACGTGGTTCAATAAAATAGTTTTCGATGCAATAACGCCATCTAGCGGGTGGCGCTGGTATTACGATGAGAAACAGTTCCGTAAAATGGGTCGGGCGAGTTGTTCGGGGTTTGCACAGCGCTGTTTCGTGATGAATTGTCGCGCGGTTGTCGAGAGATGGCGCTACGGGTAACATTTGTGAACTTGTTTCAGTGCAGAGTTTTTCTTGTGGGAAGTATCTAACGTGATGTTTTTCTTTGTTTCAGCTCTCGGAGCTCGAGCAGCGAGTCCTGGAAGCCGAGGGCAGGGCGGAAGAAGCGGAAGACAAGGTAAAGTATCATTTTTATATCTTCATATTTTATAGATTTACACAATCAAAATCGTTATTGCCTATAGGTTTTGGTTAAATACTCTTACGTTTACAGCGATAGTTTTTTTCACATTAAATAGATATCAAAAACAAAACACATTTGATCACGTAAAAGCAAAGCTTTTTCAAATCCTAGCTTTCAGATTTTCCAATATGACTCGTATTTTTTCCCGCCAATAGAATCCCCCGCGCGCCTACAAAGTGCAAGTCAGTACGGTCAGCAAAAACAGTTTCATTTATCCCCTTAAGTATAGACACTGGCAGCTTTTGTTTGACGGGACCTTCGTCACTGTTTTGGATGCCATTAGGGTCTTAGGATTAATAAAGTTTGTAGTAAGGATTTTGTTTTAGCAAATAAATTGATAGGAAAAATAATCTTAATTGAAGAAGTTTATTTTGATACCCTATTTTTCCTTTAGGTTTGTCAATAAAAACAGAAAAGTATTAGAGTGCTGTTAAAACCAGTAGCGAAGTCATTTATTTTTATATCTTCTTAATTATCCCTGTGGTTTCCTATCTCCTCGGGCTAAATGTCGGTGTAGATTATACTTATTTATGTTTAGTTTAATGGACGTTATGACTCCCTCCTAGTCTTTTAGACCAAACGAATAGAATGTTTAAATAAATAACTTATTTTTGCGTCATGATGAACGATTGATTTACAAAAAAGTTTGCGACGACAAAATAACAAATTCCATTTATGATGTCTGTCTGACGTTAGGTATTTCCTAAAAGTAATTAGGCATGAGATTAGTATTATCTGTATTTCATTTCTTCGACAAATCAATCAGTATGTATGTCAAATGAAATAATGATATTAGGACGACTAGCCAGATATCCATTACATTACACAGCTGGAGATTGAATTTCGATATGAAAGCAGAAGCCTTAGAAGTTTTATATTCCAAACTATATCAACTAACTTCCATCAAAAGCAATCCTAAGTATAAATTCATTTAAGTTTACGTATATTTATCCATATATCTTCCATGTTGTTATAAATGGTATAAAGTTTTCAGTGTGCAGTTTTCTTTTCATTTTTTTTCAAATATGTATAAAAAGTGGAAACGTAATTTGCAAAATCAAAATATGGCTACTTAAGAAAGCATGCAATTTTAAATTATTCAGTAACTACGCCATCAGACCACCTTACATGGAGCCCAATAAGGGTTGATGCTGATACGGAGCCGTGGAAGACTTACCGGGTTGCCGGGGCTCTGGTTGGAAGTACAGGAGTAGGAACGGGGTGGGTTTTAGTCAGTAATAGTCTAACACGCCCTTTTACCTCATCCGGACGGGAGAAGTCATTGAATGATTTTCTCCCATCAAAAAAAACAACAGTTAATTCTGATCATCACTATTCTACATGGCCTACAACCATTTTGGTGATTCAATGCCTGAGGGATCACAAAGTTTTTAGTTCGATTAAAAATAAGTTATTGAGTTAATTTAATTTGAAAATCACATTCAACATTAAGGTATTCGAAATCAGTTCTCCATCAATTACGTAGAATAAATGTGCGTATAACACATAGCTACGTACCTACACCAAACACGTATTATAATGTCATTATATCATCGTTATAAAATTATAGCGCGTCGCAAAAGTACGGAAGATTTAATTAAATGTCGCAGGAACTCGATAAATTAATTAATATGGGTGATATTAATTAATTTATAGGGCAAGTAAATTATGGGATGGCACGTCCAAGTTGCGGGTGCGCTGCGTTGGTTAAATGGATTGCGTTATCTTTATTAATATTTATTTGTATTGAAATAAATGTTTTATCTTTTAATGTAGTTAGTATTCGTAAAGTCTCTGTTAGTTGAAGATGAAAGTTGAACGTCTTAACTATTTTATAGTATTAAACTACATTGAAAACAGTGGTGATAGTTTAAAAAAAAATATCATAGCTTAATTGGCCAGAACACTTCTACCATATAGAAGAATAGAAGACTCAGAAAGATACTAGATCCTTCAGGCAATTTTCTATCATACATAACATAAAAATAAACGTACACCAATCTTCAACCATCAGCTTTCAAGCAATATTTTCCTAAAATAGGTCATTGGACCGTGACATAAAGTAGATATTTCTTTCTAACCACTTAGTTTTCGTCCTTTTTTCCTAGGGCTAATAAGATATGGCCGAAATGACGTCATTCAATGTATCAAGTGAACGAGCATGACATAAAATAAACCCGTCGTTTGGAACATTTGTCGGGATACGCGCTGACAACTGGGAAATACGTATCATGGGGATTATGAAGGGGAAATGTACTGTGAGCATGATAGGTTGTTACGTGAAATTGTTATTTTTAGCTGTAGCTAAAAATAACAAAAACAAAAAATAATTTTTATTTCAATGTCCGTCTGATAGATTATTTTAAATCATTAGACTCGTATTTTTTTTTCTTACAGAAACGAATACTTTCGACGATATATTGATTTGAAATGTCGCGTGACGTCACTTCTATGTACATTTTATACGTAGAAATGACGTTTTAGCCCCCACTCCTAAACTTTGATTCGTTTTATCTAAGTATTGTTTTATTATACGACAAAATAAAAAAAATACGTGTCTAATATTTTTTCATTACCTAACTTACGGACTAACTAGATTTTTGATTTTCATACCCTGTCATCATCCCAATTTTATCAGGAAGAAAAGAAAATTTTGCTAAATGTTAGAGGATAGCATGACTTTTTTGTTACCTTAGTAAATATGCATAAATATTAATATTTCTACTTTCATTTCCCTTACTTATTTGTCTAATATAAATAATCGATAAAAACTTAAATATTTTATTAAGAAGATGTTGTTCTATAATGTCCATGTTGTAACTTTCATAAATCACATCTTTGTGTTGTCAAAACAGTCTTTTATAAATTAATTACTATGAGTAAAGTACTTTTGTCACACGCAATGACGAGCAAAAACATTATTTCGCCGTATAAAAACAAAAAAAAACTATTTCGAATAAAAATATTAAAAAAAAATATATAAAAATGTCGCTTAATAGTCTAACGCTACTTCAAACCCGAGAGCTTTGTACACAAGCAAGTACAGATCGCGTGGGGGATGGAATGGACGCTATTGATTTTCACAATTGCAGGATTATGACTCACTCCGCATCCCAGCATTGTTTGTTTTACAATGTGTACGCTACGCTTTTAATTAATTCTGGATTAAAATACTGGAAAGGGATATCCTTTGATAATAAAGTGGATTTTAAAATGTATTTTGTATATTTTTGTTCTCATATATGTATGTACCTTTTGTATATTTGGTTACAGGTACTGTTGTATAGGCTTCATTTTGTATCAACCATGCTGACCATGCAGTACCTATATAACTCATGATGCCAACCAAATGTCAGGATTTTTCTCTGGATTTTTAAATATTTTTTAGTTATACTTCTAGAAGCATAATTAAAAAAATAGGTATTAGTGTACTAGTGTGCTACGTAGTACTAGTGTACTACGATTGTATCTTAATTTATATCTTTAACTGCCGTACTCAGCGTCATTTAATGGCTAATTAACCCAGTCCTTAGCAATTGTCTTATGAACAAAATCGTTACTAAGGAATAGTTTAAATTCATTAAATGTCTCTTAGTATCGCAGTAAGTCTTATATCGTTCACACTTTGACAGAAAGGACCTTCAGGAAACTACTTTTCATGAAGCCAAATTTTTTATTTTTTATTTTCCTTAAGCCAATCAAGTCGTGATGGTAAATAAAAATTATATCACTTATCATTAAATTAACTATCAATAAACAACATAAACTTACCACATCGTGGATGAACCAACTTTAAAAAGTAAAGATACATAAAATATTTAGATAATGTTATTGCATAAGACAATGATCCAACAGAAATAATATTTTCATTTAATTTGAATACATCCTCATTCCCGAATCCCGAATGTAACTGAATTCCAAACGGGATTAAATTCACACTTTACGTCTGACTTTCCATTACCACAGACAACACTTTCCCGCCTTTATTACGCCGCCGCCATTTTTGTTTTTCGTTCTAAAACTGTAATAAAAGAAATGGTTTAATGCGCGTTCTGCTTCAAGCTGTTTCGTTTTGTTTTAATTTCTCTACGAATATTTTCAACGAGATTCTGTTTCCTTTTAACAAATCTTCAAAGACAAGATTTGGTATTACTTGATATTATTTTACTTATGTACTGTATCATGGCTGCTACAAAAAAATCTGTTTTAAGTTTAAATGAAAATGACAGATGTTACGAACACTCCTAAACCTTTTTGATTGATCATGCACTTGACAGGTTGATTGACCTCTTCATGTGAGGGTCAGAAAATAAGGGGGAAGATGGATAATATTTTTCTTTTTCCGAAAACTATTAGCCATCCATATATCAATTTCAAATCCATTGAACTATATTGAGTAATAAACTCAAACCAACCCTTTCCTCACGAAGTCATATAACAGCCCTAAAATGCTGCACAACAATTTATATCAACGTAAAACCGTGTCAACGGCTCAAGCTTACAGCAGGAACGTGATCACAATTTGGTTGGAGAATGTGGCGAATGACGATGCCTAAGGGACTGTGCTACGTTCAGAATGGCTCGCAGCGGCATTTTATCGCTCTATCGTAGAATTGCATAGTCGCACGTGGTGGATGGAAGACAACGTATTTATCTTTGATGGCCTCATACTGGTTTATTTCGATTGACTTAAAATGGAGTGCCTTGGGACCTTTTATTTCTGTCAGGAGTTTATGTGTGAGAGAAATGTTGGAAGGTTTTCATTCTAGTTGCTTCAAGAGTTTATATTTCTGATACCAAAAAGCGCAACATTGATAGATTAACTTAAAACTTTATTGGTTTAGTGCGGGAGCTATTTTTTATTTATCTATTTGGTTAACCAACATTTATTACATTAATTGCATATAACAACTACTTACTGGCTATCACAGCATGCACATAATAAAGGTTAGAATATTTAACATTTTTTTAGGGCATAAAAAAATTATAATATATTACAACATATGGCTAGAGGAGAATGACTATGGCATTAAGAATATTAAGTGTGCATGAAGCATTAAAAAAAAAATAAAATGCGATCAATTACTTAAATTAAAATTTCAGAAGATGAAATGATGAAAACATCGGAACTTCATAAAAAGAAAAAACTAATTTATAATTTTAACTTACTTTAATTAAATTTGCTTTATGACCATCGCTAATAAAACATTTATCAATCCGTCAAGTAATCTTAACAGCATACAATAACTTTACTAGGTACCTACTACGTTACTCTGCAGCATTTTAGATATTTTCTTGCAAAAGATCTTTCTGTTCGTGATCGAAAGCGTGTTCTTGCACTATTCTTGTTTTCTCATTCCTTATCGTAGCGTCTCCAATCGATTTGTAGGAAATACTGAGCAAAATCTCGGAAACAAACTCAATTACTTCAATTGCAAGTCGATACAGAATCAGTCGATGCAGTTTGTATTGAATTGAAGAAAGTCCTTTCAACTAAGGAATTGATGGATATATTTTGGGTACTGTATTCGTACGGAACAGCCGACTAAACAACTGTATACTATAGCACTTATTTCATACATACCGGCAACTTTTTAAACTGCAATCTGCATGTCTACAACCTGCCTGCCATTTGTAAAGATTATGACTAACCCTCTACATGTAGAGAATGCATAGGCCAGGAGTGAATTGTAACAAGTAATTTATGTTGACCTAAGATTTAAATCCATACTTAGCTTGTCTTGCTAGCTGTTACTAACCCAAAATGAACCTTAAAGCGTTAAAAATGGGTTATTAGTACGATAAATGTTGTGGTCCTTTGATCCTGGGAACGTCTTATACGGCCGGATTTTGTCGTTATGCAATTTAAAAAACAATCCATCAAAAGCTTATCGATGGAATCATCAAATGAGTTCGATACAAATCTTTATACTTACACGCATAAACTCGTAAGCTATGACATAATAACCCTACCGATAGACACCCCACGCGGTCCGCACCCCAACAACATTAGCTTTTTAACAAAAATCCCTCTAGCGAATCAAATTAAACTTTATACCAACGCTATAAAATACAAATTTATACAAAATCATACACGTATGTCTATTCAATAGAACTTTTTTATATCGAAAGTCTGGCTATGGCAACAATAGAAAAGTCTTCAATGGCGACCCTTCCGCGCATGCGTGCTATAAGCAACCAACTTCACTACAATACACCAAGCCACGGTACTCCACAACTTCGTCCCGATACCTGTATATACATCATAACATTTCTCCTTATTATTTAACAGTTTAATATAACACTAAACGTAAATTAAATCCGTCTTGAAACCTCGACTTGTTAGTCAACGTCTTATTTGTAAGACACGGTGATCGCCTTTCAGTAACGCGCGCGTTAACGTTACGATTGCGTATAGAAAATACTTTTGATCAATAGGAGCTCTTTATTAATTTATTTGTGCTCTAGATAAGAAAGCATCGCTTTTGGCTGCTAAAATGTGTTCTAGTATATCGTATTAATTGTGATAAATACGTATTCAAGCCTAGCGTTACAACGAACGTTTTAAAAACTGTGAATTTTTTAATAAAAGTGTTTATTTTTAAAGTCTAGCGTCAATTTTGATAGTAACTCGTGTGTTTTGTCGAGTTAGTGATAGTGTTAATATGTCGAAACCTAATACATTGAAGGCTCATAGACTGAGTGCCGAGTTCGCGGAGAAACGAGCACAGACGGTGAAGAAAACTGATCCTTCAAATTCATAGCAACCACCCGTGAGTACTTTGTGTTATTGTCGCTGCCATCGATCCTAGTATCCTGAACAAACCATTAAAATAAGCACCCTATCTATGTCTACATAAGCACTATATTCCATTTCCACGATTTATATAAGCAATGGAGATATTGACTGTTATTCTTTTACTAATTGCATTTAGTCTATAATGCATGCTTATTCTTAAAGTAAGTACTATAGGGTACCTACGTCAAATGATAACCTTATACGACTACTGTGAGGTAGCTAGTCCAGCCACTTAAACAAATTAGAAATCGACAATCGATTGTTCTTCAATTTATAATGAGGTAGAGCCTTGCCTACATTCCGGTCAATTAGCCGATTAGATTACTATCATTTGAAACGCTCAGACGTTAATTTGTTTCGCTAAATAAATTGCCAAACTATTTTATTTACATTAAACATCAACGCTTTTTCGTTTCTTATTTCTACAGTAATAAAGAAATTAATATTGTTGAATCTTCACTCTAAAATTGCTACATTAAAGATATAAAAGTGATTACTGTTTATAAAAATGTACGTAGTAAGTTTATTTTTCTTTGAATTGCGAATAAAAAGGCGAGAAACGTAAAATAAAAAGGCCAGTTGTAAGCGATAGTATGCCAAGCACATGATGTCTACAATTCAATATGGCCGTCACTCAGCTGTTCGGTACGGTACGCATGCGCGATGGGTTTCCCGCCATCTTTGAACTTTGCCCTACTATGGACGCCACGCCAGTAAAATGCTGCTTTAGGAATGTAATAAAAATCGGTAGAATTTCCTGAGAATGGGGTAATTGTAAAACGAGTATAATGTGTATATGTTAGCGATTTAAACGAGAATACCAGCACTCTTGTGTGTAAATTATTGGATTTGAGCACGCAAATGTGGACGTAATGAGAATGTTTAATTGCCTGATAAATTAAACCTAATCAAAAGTATATTTAATCTTAAACTAGTTAGGTTTTATACGGTAATTTTCATTTGTATATTAACACTTGTGGATACATCTTAAGAAAGATAGGTGTGGTTTAAAAATTAATTCAATTGTTATATTTCATAAGTTTTT
Source organism: Spodoptera littoralis (assembly GCA_902850265.1). NCBI lineage: Eukaryota > Metazoa > Arthropoda > Insecta > Lepidoptera > Noctuidae > Spodoptera > Spodoptera littoralis. The sequence goes on from LR824545.2 coordinate 11,059,404, forward strand.
TTATAAGTTAATAACTTTGGCATAGAAAAGTACTGCTGTATCTTAGGATTATTACGCTATATCTCTGCATTATTCGAATAATTAAAATTAATTACGTACGTAACCGTGTTGCCAGCCATAACTAACCAGATATGCTAATTTATGGTTAAAACACGCAGAATTTTAATCACGCAATGTCACCCAGTTTTTCAAGGATTTTACCAAAATGTTACCCCTTTTATGTTCAACAAAAACAGTTGTTAAAGTTAATTAATACGATAAGAATTTATCAGCCTGCTGATATGTAAATAATTAGCTACTGTATGACAGAATAATTTTGGGCTTTCTGATGTAACATTTTATCACCCACAGTTTTTCACAACTACCTATATTTAATTGGATATTTTCTTAGGTCAAATGTAAATTATTTTGATTTTTTCAATCCAATTAAATATTAAAAAATAATTAGAATTTTATTCATATACTTACTTAATACTAAATACTGTACTTAATTTTCGATTTATACTAGCAATTTTTTCAGAAATATGTATGCTATTTCACTCGAAAATGTGATGACGTCATAAGTTAGTTTTTGGTACAAAATTCATAGAATACTATCGTTTTTGACATTTCGATAAAAGTAATGAATTTGATTAGTTGTAAAATACCGTATTTTGACAGTTTGATCTTTTCTTTTAATTTAAACTGTCAAACACCAAGCGGTCACCGGTGACCGCGACCTATTGTTCTTTAATTGTGTCTATAAAACCGGTACTCGACGAGTTAATATACAAATAGCTCCTGTACGCCGTCACTAGTGTGCATTTTATCTACTATACAAACAAAAATTTTTCACAATATCCATGCTAAAAACAATTTGCTAACTCGTAAATTATACACTAAAGCTTTTAAGTTCCACAATGCCATAAAAGAAAAACCAGCCTAAATTACCTTGCATATTATACAAAAAGAATAATAATATGTTCCACCTTAGTACTTACGATGAATATACAAACATTACTGTTAGAAATTATAGGCAATCCATCTATGCCAGACGCAGACCAATCTATCGTACTAAACAATGAAAACAGTACCTACCTACGCAACTCGTGAGTGATATTGGAAAAACTCGAACGAGAATCACAAGACACCCATTTGCTCTTATTTATCTTTTTTCTCTTTCTTTCTTCCTGCTACTAAATCAAATTTTAGTTGCGAAGTTCTCGAGTAGTAAACAAAGTTTGATATTGTTTGGTCAACTTTTCTCTTGAAACTATTACTATTTATTTCGCTTTGTGATTTGGTCCCACTTGCAAAAACATTTTGCTGTGGAGAATAGGTAGGTAAGTAGGTATCTATGAGGTATGAGATAGATAATTAAGTGTATTTATTTCTTCAGTATTGTTCTTGTAGTAAGTAAAATGTAAAATACTTCGTACTTAGGTACACTTTTTAGCCTTACCCAAAGTTATATCGACATTATTTTGTTTCTCGCGTTGTCAAATGTTTTGTATAAAAGCTTGAATTCTTAACATCAAACATTAAGCATGAATATTCACCATCTCACTCAAGAACTCACAAACAAATCACGTTCGTGGAAATGATGATTTGAACATGTAGTAGTGGCAAACGGCCATGAGTCACAGAGAGCAATAACCTTAGCTAGACTATTGTGGATCAGTCGCTAGATTAGTCTGCGGATCTTAGCCTGAAAGTGCTGAAGGAAACGATAAAAGAATTTTATTTAGCGTTTTAAGCCACAAATCTAATTGAAGTGGGTGCTCCCTGATTTTTTATTGTTGGTTTCAAACGATTGGTTCGGCGTAGATGAAATGGCATTGTTCGCCGCGAACTCGGCTTCGATTTTAAAGGTTGGTTTAATTGGATAAGTTTTGTATGGATTGTTGGTTAGAAATGTCTTTAACTTTCACACCAAATGTCTAAGTGGATTAGTCTCTGCTTTGAGTGTAAGTTGGACATATCGGGATCAAATCTCTTTGAAGCATTGTCTTCACGACAATATTGAATTGTTTACTGACTTATACAGATAAGAGAGAATACATACCAATTAATTAAACATCGTCTATACTTATAACGTCACTCATAAACCACACTATAATATTATAAATGTGGTAATTTAACTGTTTGGATGTTTGTCCGTCAATCACGCTAAAACTACTGAACGGATTTTAATGAAATTTAGTATACAGGCAGGGTCTGAGCTGACTTAGATGATATGATACTTTTATCCCGATTAAATGCTCCTATTGGATACAACAGGAACCATGTTCTACGCAGAAGAATACGCGGACAACAGCTAGTCATTTATAAATGACAGTTTTATACAAACAATCACCATTATGTATTTCGTTAATTTAACAAAATGTCTACGAACTACAAGCTATGAGCGTTCCCGTAAGCGACATTAAGCACTAGGCCTAATGTATTTTGGAAGAAGTGATCCCTTGCGACTTAATAATTTTAGTCTCCACACGGTAAACAGCAGTAAAGACTCGTATACATATGGCGCACGCCATGTTGCTCAATATGATGTTACGCAACACGGAACTTTTTTAAGCAACGTTGTCTGTACACTGTCAAGTACCATTCGTCGGCAACAGTTACAAATGTTGGCAAAGTCACTTGTGTTGCGCATCACATGTCTCCGGCACCATTTGATGTTCATTTGACCATCATGTTGCACCGGAACACACAATATTCTGCGCGTTATGTTGCGCGTTGTTGTCGAATATGTTGCACGTCAAATGTTGCCTAGAGGATACGGCGGTTAATATTATACTTCTTGTAGAACTGTTTGCTAAGACGCATGCTCGACATGTGACCAGGTCAGTAGGTCAACTCTTTCATAACTGCCTTTATATTGTTTGTTTCTTTAATGGAATGTGCATTGTGAAATATATTATTACATTTCTTAACTAAACATTATTTCCCCTTTATTTGTTTGGTTAAGTAAAACAGTTGTTATTTCAGAGTCCAATTCTAAATTTAAAACTTTAGTTGATCTAGTTTTATCTTCGAACAAATTACTTGTTGTGGCATTTCTATCTATCTCCTGAACACCTTCCTAAAAGCAATGATCAATAATATTCCGAACACCGAAACCAAAATTCATTATATGCATTCAACTTTCTCACTACAAAAATAACTCTTATACCATTTGCGACAGTAACAACACTTTAGAAAAATCCACATTTAATTTATATACCACAGATAAACATAATAATATTCCATGCACGAATAAATAATGCAACAATGCACGAAGCATGTCCGCTATAACGCAGCATATACAATACATGAGCGTGGAAATTGCATTATACCATCCACGAAGCACAAAGTTGAGCTGATAAACCTCCACACAAAGCGTTACAGCGTTAAATTTTGTTACAAGCATAAACTTAGTTTAAAGTTATTGGTACAACACTGATATTACATGAGTTAAAGTTCATTTTAACTGCAATAGTTAAAGTGTTGTATTGTTTGAGTTGTTGTAGATAAAATGAGAGGAGATAACTGACAAAAACAAGACTTTAAAGTATTTTAACTGCATTACGGTATGTAATAATATATGATAGGTATTATCATATATTATTAATGGAAATAAAACTCTAAAAAAAGAGTCAAGAATTGTGTGAAAAATAAATAAAGGAGTGTGTGTTTTAAATGTCATTTATTATTATGAATAAGCCTGTAAATGAGCAGACGAATCACCTGATGGTAAGCAAACACCAGAGGCGTTACAAGTGCGTTACCGGCCTTTTCGGGATTAGGAATTTGAGGATTGTTGGGGATTCAGGGATAGATGGTTAAACGAAGGGGTTGAGCATAAAAATACCTCTGACAAAATATGCCAAGATTAAACCGTAAACAAAATAAGAAGACATGAATAAACAGTTCAAATACCATCATAATAACTATGAAGTTTCAATAATCTCCTCTGGTGCACATGCTGTTTATTTAACTTAATATTTTTCTGCTATTTCATGTTACTGTTTTCTATCTGTACTGAAACTGACATTGTTAACGCGCAAATAAGCTTATCGCCAGTATTAGAGTTTCCTAATTATCGATCTCTACACTCCATGCAGTCGTAATGCATTCGAAATGACGCCCAAATGGCTACATCAGCAGTTTAATGCCCAACTTCTATGATAATTTATGTAGCATTCTAATGAGGACACCGTTAAAATCCCATGAGCCAGTTATGGAAAATTTGTGAATCATAAGTTTGTGTAGACTTACGCGTTCCCGGGAAAGACAGAAATTCAACAAATTAAAACACACCTTTTCGTTAGAAAAAGGTGCTAAGTAGTATATGCATAATACCTACATGGGTAGATCTGATACTCACTTTGGCAACGCCTCAACTACTTTTGAAATAGTGTATCATCACTCTAACTATTGATTAGCTCTCATGTGCTCATCTGCCTACTCAACAGAAGATCCTACTACTCGTTTGCACCCTTAAAATATGAAAATTTAAATCCTATAATACATTGGAGAGGCCTATGTACAGCAGTGGACGAATACAGGCTGACGATGATGATGATGATTGCTAGCCCCTGGAATTAAAGATTAGGGACTTGGATTCAGTAGCAGACCTTATTGGCATTAGACCAAAGAGTAAAGGTCAAGATACAGTCTAGAAATTGGTACCCTATTTTGTTTTACATAATCAAGTGATGAGTAAGCATAAAGACAGTAACTGTGTCTCGGACAGAGCCTTCGATGAGCTAGGGTTGTCTACTAAAAATGAGACTGGATTTTTTTAGTATTGCCAAAAATATGGGAGGCATTGAGGGACGTTTACGTACGGCAATGTACGTCTTAAGGTTAATATTAAATAATAATAATCGTGATATTGATTGCTAATAATATCAGAAACAAAAATCTATAGAAAACGTTGTTCTAGGAGCGCTTGAAGATTTGATTTAAGATGATAAATTCGCAATGTTTGCAAATTCATTATGCATTAATGTAGGGAAACAAGTATAACGAATAGATCTTGGCAAACTGAATCTTGAATTGTAAATGTAGTTTTCTGGGTTATTATTGAATCAAATTTTTATTCAAGTGTTTGTCAATAATACTAGTAGAAGTCACAATTGAAAATCTAACATAAATTCCTATCTTATAGCTTTGTCAAAACAAGGATGAAGTGTTGAGCCACCGCCTTACAGAAGATTTTTATTCTCTACCGCTTAGCAAAATATTCTCGGCACATAAACGAATCTGTCTCCAGCAGTATTTCTCATAGCTTCATATTTATCGCCATATCGATACAGACGTAGAATATTTATATGAAAATTCCTATTGTATCGAGGATCTCCAGCCCTAAGGTGGAATCTCCATAATTCATGAGTCTGCATAGTATGACGCATTGCGCATTTACATATATTCCCAAACACAACCCGCCCATTGGCCGCAGCTGCTCCTGTAATACATTTTTTATTATTTTCTCTTTTACTGAAAATAGTTTTTGCATTAAAAGAGGTTGTAAACCGATATCCAAGTACTCTTTTGTTCCTTCTTTGAATATCTGAAAATGGAATAGAAAATTCTGAACGTTACGCTTCGCATTTTCCAACGATGTGTATTTGAAAGGATTTCTCACTAGTATTTTATACAAAGTACCTAAATCTTCAATTCAGCACACCCTATGTACAATGCGTTTAATGACCTAACTCAAAATTAAACTATACTTATCTCCCTATACGACAATAGTATTATCGGTCATTCAAAACTTAATGCTACTGCAATAAACAAATTTAACTTATTTTCAAATAAACACATTACCAAAATTTTCGCATATTGTAAACCTCTTCCACCATTCGTATCGGATTCTGTGTTATTCAATAGCCGGGTTTCGTTGACAAGGGTAGAGCCAGGTTGAGATAAAGTTGTGATGATAGCTTGACAGATGGAAACAAATACCTCAACATTACGTTTACCTCTATATTAAATCCTGTGGGATGTTCCCTTGTCTGTATGGATCTGTTGAGGCTTTTCTCTATAAGATTATCTCTAGGAATTTGATCTACATGATCGTGCGTTGATATGTGGCTTCTGAAAAGTAGATGATGCTTAAGCGGGGTATTATTATCACCTTTCATTGCCTTTGGTAACCTCATTGGTTTATTGTATTTCACTGTTTCTATCTTATCCAAACACTGCAGTTACCTCTTTTAGATTTTCATATATTTGTTTACTATGTACTTTTTTGGGACATTTATTTTGTCAACGCCATCGACCTATAAAACCAAATCAACTATATTTTCTATTTCATCTACAAGCCATGTGTTTCTAATTTCCATTTAAACTATTCCAGCTAAGAGTTACGCAACTAAATTACAGGAAATCACGTCCAAAAATGTCGCAGGAAGTCGGTATCGTATGGTTTCCTCTAGTGAATTGTGGTAACAATATTTTATTATGCGCTGGCTGTCTGTCCATCACTCGAGCTGTTTAGATACCGCCGTAATAGACAGCACGTCTTGTCCTGTCCAAATATTTAGGGTTAGGACTTGTTTACATCGGTGTTTAAAAAGTTGTTGTTTTCTTAAATTAAAATATAACTTTGGGAAACTTAGTTTGCTACTGCTAGCTTCCTTTTTTATTTTCTTTAAAAAAGGATGTTCTTAGTTTGTCTGTTTGTCTGTATGTATGTATGTATGTTTGTGCGAGATTATCTCACGATTAGCTGAACCGATTTTGATGTGGTTTTCAAAAATTTTGTTTGTTACATTTAGGAGAAGGTTTAAGTATATTAATTAGACGACTTCATAAAAATGAAGAGGTTGAAGTGGTATATTTTAAACTAGTTTTTAAAAGAATTATCTTCAATTTAAATATAATAACTTTGGAAAATAACTTAGTTTGCGAATTTAAAATAGCTTAGTTTATAAAATAGTTTCACTAAGTTCCGCTGAAGTTTGGATTATGTAGAGTAATAAAGATTTTAATACGTAGTTACTTTTTGTTTTAACGTAGTATTAATGTTTTATCGTAACATTTTTGTACTTTGAATTAGGATGAAACTATTTAAGATGAGTATACGATAATAACACATTATAATTATATTTAGGACTTCTACGAATCTCCTCTGCTCCATTCACAGGACTTTTAAAGCCAAGTGATTCAGTATGACTGCACCTTTATTTTTTGTTGACCTTGTTTAACAAACGCCCGATTAGATATCCAAAGTCCTTATCGAGAATATGATTGGATAGAATTGGATACGACACATGTGATTAGCGTCCATTTTCAGCACAATGCTAATTGGACATATCGTAAATTACATTTAAATTATGTTACTGTCGTCTTATCGTGGCAGACATATTTTACAAAATTTAAATGATCGTAGTCCTATCTGTGTGCTTGTCTGTCAATGTAATTAGCTGTTGAATAAATTGTTGTCTATAATTGTCTTCAAGAAAAGAGCGTATTCCTTTTAAAAAGGCCGGCAACGCACCTGTAACTCTTCTGGTATTGCGGGTGTCCATGGGCGGCGCTGATCGCTTACCATCAGGTGGTCCGTCTGCTCGTTTGCCTCCTATTCAATAAAAAGAAAATTGCATTATTATATTTTCCAGTTTGTGGTTGAAATTGTATGTGGAGTTTTCATGCTAAGTTTTTATTATTGGCAGCGAGTTTTCTGTTAGCTTTGGAGCCACTTACTTTTTTTCTTAAATGCTTAAATCTTTTTTAATGAAAAATGCGTACTTGGACTACCTCTTGAGAATTTCACGCGTATTTTTTTTATGTCATAAGCCGGTAAACGATTAGACGGATCACCTGATGGTAAGCAATCGGTGTCGCCCATAGACACCTGGAACACCAGGTGTCTATGGGCCACCATTTACAAGTGCGTTACCGGCCTATTGGGGATTAGGAGTTGGAGGATCGTTGGGGATTCAGGAATTGGGGAGATTGGGAAGGGGAGATTAATTGGTCCTCCGGTAACCTCACTCACACGACGATTGTACTATAACATAACGCGTATGTAACGCGTATTATACTAATGTTTTTTTCTGTTTATAAATCTTACCCCACCAAAAATATCCTTGCTCGATTATTTGCAAATTCAATATCGTCATAATCTGACGTTGTTATTATGCAATTATTTATTTACGACATCATGTAGTCTAAATATTTACTAACCCCACGATTGCCATCGAAACATAGGGTTGGTTTGTTATATAACTTGTTTATAAACAATAACTGTATTGTCTAGTTGTATTGTATAATCTTATTCTGCCATTATCGTTTCGTGATCCGTTCGATGTGGACAACTTTCATTGATATTCTACACAAGGCGTTTTGGTTCCATCATAATGAAGTGATTATAACGTGCCAGTTGATATACTGTGTGTCCAAAATGGTTTACAGTGCTTTCAATTTAGCAGTATGCTTCAAAAACCAGGTGAGGATACAAATGATAAAGGTATTTGTTAACGATGAGAACTTAGAAGCTTTGTAAAGTTAGGTTAGGTTAGGTATAAAAAAATTGACACCGCTTTGTTGAAAATTTATACAATTTTCAACAAAGCGGTGTCCATTTTTTCAATTGTCTGTTATTGTTATCAAAGTCAAAGTTAAAGCATTTATTTCAATTAAACCATAATTTGGTACTTTTGAAATGTCAACAAATACAAAATAAATAACAGTCTGTCAGTCAGTCCGTCAGTGAAGCTAGGTGAAGCTAGGTGCTCATTCCAAAATGTAGATTCGAATGGAGAAGAACGAGCAAGAAACTCTTATGTCCAGCACTGAAGGAAAACGGGGTTTTGATGATGACGATGATGTGCTATCTTCAAAATGTTACTTGATTTGTAATTAATTTGAATTATGAAAGTAAAAATAGATCGCGTATAATATTTGTACTAATGAAAGTTGCTTCTTAGGGCCAATTTTTCAAACATCACTTAATTCTTAACTGTAGAATAAAATTGACTTTTAAAAGTTTTTGGAATAGCAAAATTATATGTGTAGTGACTGCCTCGTTGGCCGAGTGGTCGCAAATGCGACTGAGACCGATTCCCGCGTCGTCGTGCAAAGTATTATTGGGTTTTTTAAAAAAAATCTCAGTAGTAGCACGGAGTCTGGAATTGTACCCGGTATATGGCAATAGGCTTACCCCCTATTACATGGGACTCATAACATAAATAGTGAAAAGTGGGTGTTACATTGTACAGTGACATAATGTGCACCTCTGCCTACCCCTTCGAGGATAAAAGGCGCGATGTTATGTTATGTTAAGAATTCTCAAATATTCAAAGTTGAAATTTATCTGGCGTTGTAAAAATTGGCCCTTAATAACTTTTTTATGAAAATGCAATAACCTTGATCGGAATGCTAAGAATCCGAGTGATTTATTATTGTTGATTTATTACAATATCTAACTGGTCTTTATAATTATTATGAAGCAAATAATAGATAGCGATTTCAATGAAGAATAAGAGATATTACAAGAGTAATAATAATTAATAAAGAAATAATAATTTCTTGTACGACAAATAGTCGGATACGTACTGTCAAGCACGATGTTGGTCTTAATTTTAATGCTATTCAAACTGTAATACAAGTAGCATAAACTCGTCGCGGAGAACCTAACGGGTAACCGGGGCTCCGGCTCGACGTGCAGGAGAAGGAACGGGGTGGTTTTTAGTCAGTAAGAGTCTGACATTCCCTTCCGCCTCACCCAGGCGGGAGCAGTAATTCGATGATTTTCCCTCCTTAAAAAAAATAAAAAAAAGTAGCATAAACTCCTTGTTTCAAAATTTTTTTTTTTGTATATAATGGCTCTTTGTCTTCGTGTACAATTAACTAGATAACGGACTGACAGACTATTAGTTATTTTGTATGTGTTGAAGTTTCAAAAGTACTAAATTATGTTTTAATTGAAATAAATGCTGTTTGACTTTGACTTTATCAGTATGCGAATTAAGATTTTTTACGGTAGTAGATCTTCAGTTATACTATTTTTTTTCTTCTTTTTTCTTAAATAAAACGTTGCCCCACACTAGGATTTTCTCCTGTGTCGTGGGTGCGTTTACAAACATACAAGTTCACATACACAATGACACCCAGACCCGAAACAACAAATTGTGGATCACACAAAGTGTTGTCCCGTGCGGGAATCCAACCCGCGACACGTTGCACGGCAGCCGGTTGCCCAGCCACCGCACCAACCGTGCAAATTCAACACTATGATCCAAATGTTGTGTGCAGGTCGGTCAGTGCAGACGTGTTTTTTGTTTTATTTTATTTTACCCCAAATGTGGAGAATTAATGGACGCAATTTTGACTGTGAATTGTATTGACAATAAGTGTAACAAGTACTATAGTAGTGTGAACTGATTTAGTGATTTTAATTAGCAAGCGTAACATCGCTCCGTTCGTATAAGCCGAGGTAGGCTCCTCCTCACCTCGGGAGAAAGAGACGGACTGCAAGAAGTAAATAAGTCATCCCTGTCGCACAGCTCCGTGCGCTCTGTTCGGCGAGGTGCGAGGTAATTCCTGGAATTTTTGTTTGGTTTTCTTGGAAACAAATAAACCAATAATAATGCCAAATAACTGCGGGGCTTGCGGTGCAGCATTAACGGACTCCAATAATATGGAATGTTCAAATGAAAAATGCAAAAAGAGGTATGACTTGGAATGTCTGGAAATAAGTACAGGCACGTTTGGGTCGTATTCTCATTCTTTTAAGAAAAACTGGATCTGTCCAGAATGCGTTTGCTCAAAACCTAAAGTTGGGAATAGTGAAACTCCAGTCAGGATAAATGTAATGAAGTCCGATATTAATACCTGCACTACGCCAATGAGTTTTGTCAGTGCTCAGCGCGGAAGCAAAGCCAATTTTACACCTACTGTTTCTGATTATGATTCAGCACTGCTTAAGGAACTTAGGGAGTTCAGGTCCGACATGACAGCTCGCATGGACAGTCAGGCGCAAGCGATTACTTTTCTATTAAACCAATTTTATCAAACAAAAACCGAATTAGACAAAGTAGTTCAGATTATGAGGGTACTTGAAGAAAAAATGGATGTCCAGCAGACTAACGACGTACTACACAATCTACCTCACCACAATACTCCGCCTAATTCTACATTTGCAGAAGTCCTTACTCAACCTAAAACCTCATCTAAGAATATTTACGTTGAAAAGGTAAACAAAGGTGGGGCCACGAAGTCGGAATTGTTACGGGAAAATGCTTCGTGCATTACTAACATGACAATGGCTGATGCACCAATTGTGGTTGAGGAAGAGGACAAGGAATCAGGTTGGACAACAGTACAAAATAAAAAGAAAATCTACAAACCACCTAAAAATGTTAAAGTTGGTACAAATACAACCCTGAAGGCAATTCAAGCTACCGAACGGAAAAAACACCTACATGTGTGGCGATTACATCCTGAGACTACTACTGAAGCCATAACGGAACATGTAAAAACTGTATGTGGCCCGGAATCCACTTTCAAAATTGATAAAATTAAACATAAAACGGAGAGAGATTACTCGTCGTTTATCATTGGAGTATCTGAAAGTAATTTTGATATGTTAAATCAAGCGGAGGTCTGGCCCAAGAACGCAGAATTTGACGAATGGATTTGGTTTCGCAAACCAACCAAAAGAACGAAGAATGAATAGTAATAATAATGTTAATATATGTTATCAAAACGTACGTGGTCTTCGCACAAAGTTGGAGGAATTCAGGAATAACATCGAGACGTTAAATTATGACTTATATGCAATAACGGAAACTGGCTGCAATCCTTCTATCGAAGATCACGAGATTGTACCTACGGGGTACCAAATACTTCGGTGCGACAGAGCGGATGGAAGAAAACTAGGCGGAGCGTTTTTAGTGGCCACACACCGGTTCGAGTTGCGGCAAGTACATGTACCTGACATTATTATTGACAATTGTGTGTTCGAAATGGTTTGTGTTACCGTTCACTTAAATAATAGATTTTTATTCTTATGTTTAGTGACATATATTCCTCCTGGTAGTTCAGAAAATGACTATATGATATTGTTTAGCCTAATAGAAAAACTATGCTCTAAGTATAAAGAAGTTATAGTATTAGGTGATTTTAATTTACATTCGTGTCCATTATGTATAAGTAACTACTATGAATATTTCGTGTCTTTTTGTGAATTCACTCAAAATAATAATATACCTAACTGTTTAAATAGGCAACTTGATTTGGTATTAAGTTCTGGTTTTGGCGAAAACGTGTGTGTCGAGGAGGCGGACGCGCCGCTGGTGGCGATCGACGCGCATCACCCGCCGCTTGCGATAAGTGTGCGGCTCGCGAGCATGGCTTCCGCTCCGGCCCCCGCTGTCGATCGGAACGCACCTGATTCGCGGGCAAGCAATAATAGACCACAGTGGAACTTTTATAAAGCGGATTTTCAATTACTGTATCATAGGTTACTTTCTATTGATTGGAAAAGCATGTATGAGATGAGTGATCTGAATGAAGTTTTAGAGCAGTTTTATGATACTATTAAAAACATTTTTGATGAATGTGTTCCTAGGAAAAGACCGACACAAAAGTCGCGATATAGTTATCCAGTATGGTACACGAATGATATAATTAGAGACATAAAAACTAAATCCAGACTTCACAAAATATACAAGAGAACTAAAAGTAATAGCGATTACGAAAAATATTCTGAGTATAGGTCTCTTATTAAAACATCTATTGAAACAGCTTATAAACAGCACCAGATTAAGATTCAGTCTCAGTTTGCTAAAGATCCCAAGTCATTCTGGCAATACATACGATCTCAGAAAAGCGCTGCTAAAAGAGATTCTATTATATTTAACGGTAAACATTTAACAGATTATGAGTGTGTAGAACAGTTCGCGAAGTTTTTCGAATCGGTGTATAACAAGCAGCCGCCGCGATTGGATGCTCGAGCGGCAGCGGGAGCGGGAGAGGGAGGCGGGGCGCGAGTGCACATTAATGTACTTAGTCGGGATGACGTCATTACAGCACTAGAACACTTGAAGCCGAAACGGTCTGCAGGACCGGATGGAATACCGGCTTTTCTGTTTAAAGATTGTGCTAGGGTGCTCGCAGAGCCCTTACTTCATATTTTCAATATAAGTCTCGATTCGGCGACGTTCCCAGCTCAATGGAAGATCACGCGAGTCATCCCAGTACCTAAGGGAAAGGCGGGATTAGAAATTAGTGGTTATAGACCGGTGGCAGTTCTGTCGACGCCGGCCAAAGTGTTTGAGTCCGCTATCCAGCGCTGCATACAAAGACAGGTAAGTGGGCAGCTTTCGGACGCACAGCACGGATTTCGCCCGGCGCGCAGTACGGCCACTAATCTATTAAACTTTATGGCACGGGTAGTCCCGGCGGTAGATGCTGGTGTGCAAGTCGACGTTGCTTATTTCGATTTTAAAAAAGCTTTTGATACTGTTGACAATGACATTTTACTGGAGAAGCTCGCAAAAGTTGGCTGCACACCACATCTGTTGCAATTTTTCTCGAGCTATTTGCGTGATAGACAGCAGTACGTAGATTATAAGGGGTGTACTTCCGATCCGTATTACACTCGATCAGGAGTGAGTCAAGGGAGTAATTTGGGTCCCCTTGAATTTATAATAATGATTAATGACTTGCCGGAAGTCATTTTACATGGCTGTTGTTTATTGTTCGCGGATGACCTAAAGTTACTGATGGAGGTACAAAATAAGTCAGACTGTGAGCGATTACAGGAGGATATAGACCGAGTCCTGGAATGGAGTGAGAAGAACAGGCTATACTTCAACGTAGCAAAGTGCGCGGTGATGAGTATAACGCGTGCTCGTGTGCCCCTGATGCATGAATACGTACTAGACGCGCTGCCTATGCAACGTGTCACGGAGGTGCGGGATTTGGGGGTTATAGTGACTAGGGAAATGTCATTTCGTGACCATATTACGAAGATCTGTAAAAGGGCATTTAGAAACCTTGGTTTTGTTCTGAGGCAGACGGGGAGCTTCACCAACATTGCAACAGTTAGGGTCTTGTATGACGCATTAGTCAGGAGTCATCTGGAACATAGTGCTGTTATATGGGATCCGCATGAGACAAAGTACAGTGTAATGTTGGAACGTGTACAGAATAAGTTCACCAGATATTTGTACTGGAAACTGTATGGGGTGTATCCGTTCTACCCGCTGATGTATCCCACTCTGTTTGTGCTAGGCATGGTGGGGTACAATCAACTCGGTGTACGACGGAAATTTACCTTGGTTGTCTATTTGGTGAAATTGCTCCGTGGTCTGGAACATAACCCGGGAGTACTGCGTCACCTGAGTCTTGCTGTACCGGACCGCTACGTGTGGAGACGGCGACGTCCGCCAATATTGGCAGTGCCAGCGGCGAGGACGAACCTTCTCGCTAAAGCACCACTGACTCGCGCAATCCATACCATTAATAAGCTCCACGATCGTATTGATATATTTACAACTCCTTCGAGTGAATTCACAAAAGTATTATTATTTATTCTAAGTTATGATAGTGAATAGTTCCTATATTATATATTATTTTTATGTAATTTTAGGTTAGTTTTAGTTATTATTGTGTAAGGTAGGTAATTTAATAGGTTAAGATGTAATGTGTATATAATATTATTATTTTTGTGTTTAATGTTATTATTTTTTTCATTTTTTTTTTGGGTTTCGTTGTATTACTTCTTGTTAGTAATAGGTATAAATATGTTTTTTTTTTTTTTCTTAACTAGATTAAGCCTCACTGTCGAATTGGGAAAATCCTGTAATGAGAGTGTAGGAAGAATTTTATAATAAATAAATAAATATCTTCGAAAAAAATACAATACCAGCAATGCACGTTACACACATATTTCTCGTCCAGTATCTGCCTGTGAACTATGACTGTATTTGGAAAGCCGCCAGACCGTGGCGCCGGTCGCCACTTGCGTTTTTTTTTTGCACGTTTTAGCTTTAGGACAAAATGTGTTTTGTTTTATGTGTATGTTGTTAGTAATTGTCGCTTTTTCTCAAGAGATTTAGATGCATTTGTTTGTTTTTTGGGAATTACATAGAAGTTTGTATCTTGTTAAAGGTTTTTTTCTTGTTATAAGTATTTTCGGTTCCTATAAAATCATCTAATTTCAAGAGCCACGATTTTTTGTCAATTAGTATTGTATTACTTTTGTTAAATTTGTCACGTATCTAAAACATGAATCAATTTCTGTTTCTGTCTCTTAAAAAAACGTTACCCCACACTAGGATTTTCTCCCGTATCGTGGGTGCGTTTACAAACATACAAGTTCACTTACACATGACACCCAGACTCGGAACAACAATCTGTGGATCACACAAAGAATTGTTCCGTGCGGGAATCGAAACCGCGACAAGTTGCGAGGCAGCCAGTTGCCCAGCCACCGCGCCAACAGTGCAGTCCTTTGCAACCAAGAAATCAAATAAAATTCCTAACAAGAAAATCTTTTAGACCTTCGAAATATCTCTATCGTTTCACTAAATACTTTAAAAAGTCCCATAAATGATGTTGCCAGTGAGATGACCAAAGAGTATAAATATTTTTTATGA
This sequence comes from Spodoptera littoralis, assembly GCA_902850265.1. Classification (NCBI taxonomy): domain Eukaryota; kingdom Metazoa; phylum Arthropoda; class Insecta; order Lepidoptera; family Noctuidae; genus Spodoptera; species Spodoptera littoralis. The sequence continues at coordinate 11,074,982 of LR824545.2, forward strand.
ATGTGTTCATCTTTAAATATTGTGACGTGACAGCGTGCCCAGATTAGTGCCTACTAACATACCACATACCTATACCGTGGTACAACTTTACAACAAAAAGTAAGTAAGAAGTAGCTGAATAACTATAGAACAAGACGACTTGCTGTAACTTGCTTAGTGTCGCACGGTGTTAAAGTTAGTGCCTGCTGTAAAACTGGGTACCTACTTTAAAGTACACCTAATCTGGAATACCTAGGTACTGTGTATAGACTTATCTAACGAGTAAATCGTAAACCAAGCGATTTTGCGCACCTTGTTTAGACATATAGTACTACCGAACAACTGTAGGTATATAGGTATAAACCAAGTATATTGTAAATATACATTAATAACATTACGCCTTTTATCCGAAGGGGTAGGCAGAGGTGCACATTACTGTACTTAATGCCACTGTACAATGTAACACCCACTTTTTACTATTTATGTTATTAGTCCCATTCCCATGTAAGAAGACACAATTCCAGACTCCGTGCTACTACTGAGATTTTCTTAAAACCACGTAATACTTTGTCCGACTCGGAAATCGAACCCGTTGCTCGGTAGTCGCACGTGTGACCACTTGGCTGACGAGGCAGTCTAAGTCAGTATATAAACAATAGTAAGTTATTTACAGTTACCTGTGTAATTACATTATATGTATAAATATTACATTAAATATTTCTTCTAGAAATATATGTCTTACTGCCTGGCAACCGGTTCCTGCGTAACGTTTTGCGAGTTCGATTCCCGCACGAAGCAACTCGTTGTGTGATTCGCAAATTATCGTTTTTGATCTGAGTGGGCATGAATTTGTATGTTTGTAAACGAAACTCAAAATGTGGAGTTTAAAGTTTCTGTGTATATTATTTTCCAAATACAGTAGGGTAATGAGCTATTGGCTCTTACAAGTTTACTTACAGTGATTAAGTTTCATAATGAAATACGTTATTCATCATGTCTGCATGCTTTGTTATACCCACCTGCATTTGCCTGATTATCTAATCACTTGTATTTGTTACTCAAAATTTGTTTATTATTTGTTTATCACTTTCGTATTATTTTTCAGTTCACTATTTTATGTTGTATGGTTGCACTGTAACTTTGATGCGAGAACCAACTAGTCAAAACCTTTACCACTGGGCCACCAAGATACAGGCTGCGCCTAGTTTGGGGCCCACGGGCACCTCTACCGTATCTGTATTTATGTGAATACTGTTCGCTTACATGTCTACATGAACTTGTGTATGCCAATAAACAAATTTTATTTTATTTTTATTATTTTGTATAGATACATATCGGTATGCAATTTTAAAACAGTACCTTTTAAGAACCTTAATTTGCTCATCTGAATTTTGAACGAAGCGCTTCGCTTCAAGCTTCCTTGTGCGTACTGCTAAAGAGTGGAATTCTTTGCCAGAGTCCGTATTTCCTGAAGGGTATAACTTGGGAGTCTTCAAGGCCCGAGTGAATAGGTTGCTTATGGGACGACGTGCTCCATCGTAGACCGCATCATCGCTTACCACCAGGCGAGATAGTGGTCAAACGTCGCCCCATCAAATATAAAAAAAAAATCTCTCTCTCTAGTAATTTAAATTAACCACATAAAGAGGTTTTAACAGCCTTTTCAGTTCAAAGCGAGGTGATGTAAGTCCTGGCTGGTTGCCAGTGGGCATTTTGTTCTCGTTTTTAGTTGTTTGACTGGTATTTAATACATGTTGTCCAGTTGTTGGGGATCTCGTTGATGGTTTTATTTGCCAGTTAAAGTTTAATGAGCGAGCGTTGTTAACAGAGGTAAAATGAAATAATATGAAATTCTAAACGTTGGCATTTCTTAAAAATTTGTTAGTGATTTTGTTGATTATTTACTGGTAGATTTACGATTTATGATTACTCACAGCGAGTAACAAACAGTTAAGAAAAGCGTCTTGAATTCGATTTTTGACTTCCAAGTTGTTATTATTATAATAATAAATAATTTATTTAGCTTTATTCATTAGTAACTTTTAGAAATACGTAAGGAAAATATTAAATATTAAAAATTAATAATTTATTTAATGAGTATGTCTCATGCAAGTTATAAAGTTATAATTGATTTTAGGTGACTTAATGGATAAACTAACTAATATAAATTCGAGGAACTCGACTAGTTTCAAGACATGCTAGAGGCTCATATTCATGAGCAGCATTTCGCGAATTATTACGTGAGTAAGCCGAAAACATAATAATTTATTTAGTATGTCTCACGAAAGTTACAATACAAATACATATAGTGTTCTTACGCTTAATACGTGCACTTCTGTTTTCAGCATCATGAATTAAAAACGTGATAAAAATTTACGAACCAACCACAAGAACCGCTCACATTGCATTTCGCATCAATCCCCAGGTGCACCAAATATAAACGTACCTCCTCAGCAATGCGCATTGCCAAAACTATGGTCACCTGCAGCTTCCCAATACACCTAGGAACGAGACATGTATCTAAAGTTGTAGTATCCTTACTATACTATATACTATACTATATTCATATTATAAATCGGAAAGTGAGTTTGTTTGTTTGTTTGTTCCGCTTTCACGCCGTAACTACTAAACCGATCGCTTTGAAATTTTGCAGGCGTAAAGTTAGAAGTCTGGATTAAATAATAGGGTACTTTTTATCCCGGAAAAATTTGATATTCCCGAGGGAGAACAAAAGAATTGGTATAGATGGCGCTATGTGTATTGGTATATGTCACATAGGCTACTTTTTATCCTTTTGTGACGCGAGCGAAGCTGCGGGTAAAAGCTAGTTTATGTATATGTATGTTGTCGTATTTATCCCCAGTTAGTCACCGTTTGTTATCCTCGCCAGTGATATTATTTATGACTACTTAAAATGGCCGCCGCCACTCGTTAGTTTAGCCATGTTTTGGTCTGGTTCTGTTTGTGGCTTTTGATTTTAAATGATATTAATGAGGCTAATGAGTAGGTAAGCTTAATTTATATGTTATTTTAAATGATAGATGGTTGGGTATTAGATTTTTCTAAGTAAGAAAGTTAAATAAAATTGTTACTGGGTAATCTCGGTTGAGTAAACTAAAATATGAAGTTTAATTAATCCTCAGTAATAATTTATTCAATAAATAAATAAATATCTAGGAACGATTGATTTTATTTAACTGGGTTCTATAATAGTGGAGTTCTCAAAACAATCACTTATATTATTTTTTTCTTTGGGTACCTAATTCGATAAATATTTCGAAAGAACAATATGCGTTATGAAGACCAGCAATTGTTCTTTATGATACGCTCTGGTTACTTCATATGACAATAAAAGTACCATCTTTAGAAGGGTTTGGCACTTTGATTCTATTTATACTTATTCATTACCAAATATTATTGATTCCCTAAAATAACGAAAGCTTAACAAATAAAGTATTTGTAAAGTTAGAATAGGAAGGTAACTAACCTCAATTTAAGCAAAATAAATAACTTTATATCTGACATTTTCTTACCTATGCCACAGCGTTGGCTGTATTAGTCGTAACACATAATATATTAAAAACATCAATAAATATGAAGTAAACAGCTGTTTAAAAAGGGTCTTTTAAAACCGATTTCAAAGCTGTCAGACGATTGTTAAGCATCGATGCAACTACACAGCTCCGAACATTGAATGGAAAGCTCCTAGCTTTGCCATCATGCTGAATGAACTGACGCCATGTTCACGCTCTGAAAGGCTCGTATTAAAACCTAAGAAAGTGCTTTTGGATTTAAGATATTTTATGATGTGACGTTGGGAGCATGTTTGAGTAAGAAGTTAGTCTATAGGTACTGTTTTTTCGGTCAATGGAAGTGTACGAAGTTAAAAGTAGAATTAATGTCGTTGCACAATTCCAAATAGTATCGTTTGAGACAAGTAAGTACCAACACATTCCTGAAAAATCCATTTAGGCTTGTTTTTTTTTTTAAATCAGAGCATTAAATAATATTCATTTTCTCTCATCATCATTTACACTATAACTAGGGTTGCCACCCGTACTTTATAATAAAGTATTGTACGTTATTTAAGGTAATTGTACTCTATACTTTATAAGAATAATAAAGTACACGAAAATACTTTATTTTTGCAAACTTAATTTCTATTAAAGTCGTAAGTATTTTTCGGTAAACTTATCGACTCGATATCGCTATTTATTGATTTATGTTGAATCAATAACTCGCCAGCACCACTTAGACAATTTCTAGTAAAGATGCAATTGTTTAGTATTTCAATGCAATTGTTTAGTAAAGATACTAATTTTATTTTTAAATTAATACAAACTGCAAAAAGCAATAAAAATATTTTTTAAATATAATTTAAAATAAAAAAATATTTTTAAATTTAAGTATACTAAATAAGAATAAATTGTACTTTATTTTTGTACTCTGTACTTTTTTTTCTTACCTATAATCGTCAATGTACTTTAAATACCAAAGAAAAAGGTGGCAACCCTAACTATAACATACACCAAACAATTTTACAATTAAACCTGAGACACGTGTCTGTTGTAGGTAAAACCTGTATCACATATAATTAACCCAATTGGTATTTTAGAAATAACGTAGATGTAGTAAACTACGACGACTATAAAACACCGATGGTCTTTATTTGTTTCAAATGTAGGTATAACACGAAACAACACCGAATAACGTGACGTAAATGAACCACGAAAGATTAGTTTCGCCTGAAGAAAATGTCCCATAAAAGATCGCCTCATCTCTGCGATTTCAAATCCAGATAAACGTGTGCTTAATATCAAAGATGGTCTATAAAAGGGAAGCGTAACATAACACATTAAACTCTTTCTAATATTAAAAGCTGTTCGCCTAGCTGGCGCCGGAGACGCGTGGGTGAAAGGACGCGTAATGTCTTCGCCAATGCTGCTCATGCGTGCAACTAGGGCTGTCAGTTAAACACTGATGGCTTTTGTTTAATCCTCCTTTGTCGGTAGGACACAATGAGGTTTTGTGTCGTCAGATTTTGAGTGGGTTGTTTTAAAATTTTTTGTGTGAACGTTCGAGTGGGTGTTTTGAATTTTGTAGCTGTTGATGCCCTTTTTTGGTAAGCGTAAAAGTGGATGGGATATGACTTGGTTGTTCAATCATTTTAATCATCTGGTTTTTGTTTTCATATATAAGTAGATGCTTATTTGTCCATAAACAAATACTTAATACATCAGATTAAACTACTGTCTACAATCTACATGGCCTAATGGCAAGAAAATAATTATTAGTAGGTAGGTAATATTGGGTCTATATGGTCGCGGTCGACATCGTCGCGACCGCGCACGCTGCTCATGAGGAAGAACCCCTCTATGGTTCGAAACTAGTAGAGTTTTTCTCAGTATATTCACATGAGTAACCCGCGATATTTAGTTAATTTAATGTCACCTATTTCATTATTAATCTACCTATATTTTAAATCTTTAAATTATTTATAGATACTTCGTTTTAGAAGGAATTAAGTTTACCACCTAAAGTAATCAATCGCAACTCCTGCAATACCCTAATGAAACTCGACCCTGCCATCCCTGAGCATAGGCAGGGCGTCGTCGTACAGCAGTTTGTCTTAATACGGTTCCTTTGACTTCAACGTCAAGATTACCGATTAGACGCGTTTTAATAAAAAAAAACTAAAACACACACGAACATATTTCTTAATAAGACACACACGAACATATTTCTTAATACTCTGTGGTACTCATTTTGTGGTTATACTTAGGGAGGATCCCTTGCGTGTAATTTCCTTCCATAATTTATGAACAGGTGACCATTTCGCATGGAACCTATGTGTCACGATCGTGCGTATTTCGGTCGTCAATTTTGTATCGATTATAGGTACCCACCTTTACTTACTTTAACAGTAAAGGTAAGGGGGTTAAAGGGAAAATTACTTTAGTTTCTTTTTTAGTTCGAAAGTTTTATCTAATTCTAAAGTATTTCTTGGTTTACACCATATTTTTTATTCCTAATAAGTTTCAGTCTTATCAAAAATTGCATAAGATGATACTTTTATCAAAATCTTATCGTAAAAATGTTACGTTCTCTATCTCTTACATCTCTCTTTCCTATATTTTTATTTTTTTATGAACATGATTAATAATGTTACTGCTCTCTTGGCCTGTATAATTATATTCAATAAGTCCCCTAATAACCTCTAACCCATTTTCTCCCGTGACCTTTATGCATCTACATGAGATGACGTTAGCAGTCTAGATTAATCGGTTACCGGATACGACCTACAAGGCTATGAAATGAGCGAATTTCTAAGAAGAAGAGAAAAAATAATCTTCTATTTTTGACTAGAATATTGATTAAAACAGACTAGCCATTTAGATATGAACACAGAAGTTACAAAAATTAGTCAACTTTGAAATAAGTCTAGTCTACGAAAACTACTTACAATAAACAAAACCAGACCTCGAATATTGTACGTAATTGACGAAATAATTTTAGCCAGCAAACAATAAAATATTATCTACAAACAGCAGAAAGCTCGCACGTGCGGTCTCTGTAAGCGAACCACTTACAATAATGACGTAACTCCTCTATTTTGTTAAGCGTGAAAATAATTTTCAATTTTCTCACAAGGCGTTCAAGAACCATTCTCCAGTTTCCCTTGTTCTCTTTTACATTTCCTAACGTTATTTAAGGGGAGGCTACACTGCTAGGAAGTGAGCGAGCGACAAGAGCGTCATTTCGCTTCTTTTTACAGTATTTGTATGAACCTGAGTAGTTCGCACTTTGCGCGGTATGAAAAGGAATAAGACTGTGAAACTATGCTCGCTCACTCGCTCGTTTTCTGTCAGTGTAGCCTTTCCTTTAACGTTTCGTAGCCACAAATTACAACGCGTTGCAAGTGCTTCTAAGGTAGTAGTTTTAATTAAATTTCTACAGTGGTCGCCCCAGGCCCCAGTCGCCCCAGGCTTGTTTACTAAAACCCTGCAAACGAACTCTTTGTGAAACTTGACCACTCCACCTGCTGTTATTTAGAAATGCAATCTAAAATTTTCTAAGCGAATGTTTGAGGAAGATTAAAAATTTTAGTTCTGGTGAATGCTTTCATTTATGTGGAAGGAAGGTTTTTCTGGAAGTGTCTTTGGAAGCTTCCTATGCCTACATAAACATAAGCAAACGTGACACGTTTACTTTCCTCATTTCATTAACCTGGACATTCTCCTCACACATTAATTACTCAGCCGACGACGACGCGGCGTTAATAAAATCACATGAACATTTTATTTCATCAAGCTAATGGCCAAATATTTAGCTACCTTATCTATAACAATAAAACAGCAAGCATTCGCAAAAATTTTATGACCAGGCCATAAAGTTGATATTTCTGTAACATTGTCAAGTTTATTATGATCCCTTCACATGAGTCAGCGCAGTGACGGAGGGTGCAACATCTACCCTAGTTTTAAGGGTTGACTTTGACTCACTAATCGATATTTTTGCCCCAAATATTATAATGAGTTGATTCGATGTGGGTCGTGGACAGAAACCACAGCCAAATACGGATTTTGGAAATAGTCCAGGCCAACCCTGACCTCTGTTTTATGGGATTGTTGCCATCGAATACAATAGAGAAATTAGTGCATTGCTGTTGTTCCCGAAATATAGTGAACGTGCTGTTTAAATGCTTTACAAGTTTGAATTATTTTTGTAAGTATAAAAAATACTTTCGATTAACACATTCATATACATAAATAGGAAGCCCCTAAAATTGACTGCACGGTTGGCGCGGTGGCTGGGCAGCTGGCTGTCGCGCAATGTGTCGCTGGTTCGATTCCCGCACGGAACAACTCTTTGCGTGATCCATAAATTGTTGTTCCGGGTCTGGGTGTCATGTGTATGTGAACTTGTATGTTTGTAAACGCACCCACGACACAGGAGAAAATCCTAATGTGGGGCAACGTTTTATTTACTTAAATAAGAAATAAGAATAAGAAAATGTCACTCAAAATATTCATAAAAACGTCTAATCAGCAACCTAATGTTCTTCGTTAGCTTCAGAACAAATCCATATTCATTTAAGTATGCGTGGCAATGCAAATCTCGTTTCCAATTCCATTAGTAGCAAATTGAAATGGTAATAGAATCGTCTTCTAACACATGGGTCCTGATACAGTCGACAACGTGAAGCCGTGTACTGCACTCTGCCTTATCTATTCGATTAATAGCATATTAACTAAGCTGAACTGATTAATACATTCAGCCATAAGTACAGTATTTGCGAAAGCCTCTTCGTAGAAAGAATAAGCAAAAAAATATTTTCGAACTTTACGTAGTTAGGATGATACCATCCGTTTTCTAATCGACTTCAATATTCTTGTGTTGAACCTAACACTATGAATATCGGGAACAGACTGGAACATGGTGTTTCAGTCAGTTAATGATTTTAACCTATCTAAATTTGGAAGATAAAAATTCCTCTTAACTGCTCTTGATTATTTCGCACCTATATACAAAATAGTCTGTCCATTTCCAACCATTACATTATTTACCATTTATCCTCTTTGTTCTACGTCTGCCATAGAATCCTTTTATCCTCAACTCATTCAACTGGCCACGACCATTGCTCACTCATTTGGACTAATCCTCCAACCCTTTAGTCTTTCAAAATGTTCATTCAAATGGCATGTCGTGTGTCCCTATTAAAATTTCTGGTTTTATTATTGTTTATGGGTTTTATGCGTCATTGAATGTATTTCGTAGTTCATTATTACGTGCCTAATTATCATTAATGGATATTATGTTTACGTGTATTATTTTTGCTCTTAGATTATCGTTGAAATATGCATTGTATAGAGAAGGTGGTTTTACGGCAGTAACTGATTAAAATTACAGTATGCAAACTTTAATTTTGACTTCTAAATGATTATTGAGCTATAATAGTCAGCATCCTGCCCACTGTTTTGAAAATACATGGCGTTACTTAACATTAAAATTGCAGTAACAAACATAACGATCATCTGCAAGCATCATAAAGCACAGTTCAAAAATGATGCCCAAACAAGAACTTTACTGCGGACATAAAAATAAAACTGGTAATACCAACGTCGAGGATGTAAACAGCACTACATCTAACATCGAAGGAAACTGTCGCAATGACGACGTGCTCCAGATTAACCATTCTGGAAACTTTCCAACAAGCGATTGATATCGACTGGAATTCTAAAATACACCTTACTCAAAGATTTTCTTTAATCTACATAACTTTGTGCTCAATATTTTCAATTTGTAATGCATTGAATTGAAATCTTTCGTAAATGGATATTTTTTGAGGTAGTTATTTAAGACAAGGAATTCATTGAAATGGACGACTGTTTCTTTGATCTTCCTAATGTACCTACGTGATTGTCAGGTAGAAGAAACAAATTTTCATTAAGATTCTTGAAAGTTGCCTCACTTTTTGGTTAAAATAGGTCCGTTATTAAGCTCATTTGACAGTATCGCAGGTCAAAAGTTTCCAAGTTCCATATTTTTCACAGCTGGTCCAGTTTACTAATTAGATCGTACCTCTCCAGATAAGATAGCAAGCGCACTATAGATACAGTCCATTCTTTCGAAAAGACGAATAACTCACCGTTAACAGCAGATACCTAATTTTGTCTTCATCTCGTTTCCCAACAAATTCTGATAGATCGCTGATCTGTCTCGACGGAAACATAAAGACCCCAATCCCATCTAACGTTATGTCACAAAAAAACAACAAATACTTCCGAATCTCGTTTTTGGCACGGAATTGATGTTTTCAAGGCGAGTTTAGCCTTGAAGACTTGTCCTCCAGTTTCTGGATCACGTCCAAAATTCGTCATGGTGTTCCCACATATTCTAGGATCTATAACCTTCATACTATCTTATACTAGTCTAGGTTTTATATACGGATATATCCCGTCGCGACGCAGCGCAATAAAGCTGAAAGAATCTTTTGTTTTGCCCATTCTTGTGTTGTCCTTTTTTAATCTTCGTTGATTTATGGGTGCTGCACGTTTAAGTTATTGAGTTTTTCTTTATGTTCTCCAGACAGTAAAAATATAATTTCCTTAAATACTTTCCTCCTGCATTTTGATGCACCTCGTGACAGAATGCACCGTGTTTTCGATTTCTGATTTATAACAATATTATTTTTTTTTACTAAGATAATTATAAAAGTAGTTGTAAACAATGTAATAGTGAACAAGAATATCAGTAGGTACAAGATACTTCATACGTTATCCATGCCATAATATTTAGTTAGCTGTCTCCCTAATAATGGGCTACTACCACTCATGAAATTTGATTCCAATTACGTGTAGACACATGCAATGAATCATGTCCTCATTTAAGGACCAAAACGACTATTAAGCTAAAGGAGTTGTTTATTTGACATATGTATTAGGTATTTTACATAAAACATAGAAGGGTATGTAAGTATTCGCGAAACAGCTTGTACTAAATAATTTATGACGTTATTAGCTGTGATGAAATGATAACGCTTTGTTAATGTTAATAAGCCCATGTGAGGTAATTGGGACATTGTTGGTGTATAATCAAAGGCGACAAATGGAAATGAGATATGAGTTACAAGTTACAACGACGTTGATCATACCAAAGTTTGAGACTTTACTGTTTTGCATTATTTCCTTTGGCTTGGTTCCTGAATTTATTGAGCTGAATTCATTGAAGAAATGAAGAATGTAAAGGTACTTTACAGCTATTCCTGCTATCTATAAGCATTCTAATATTCTCACGTACTACTTTAATCGATTTCTTCGTATTCGAACAGATTTTTCTCACTTCACTCCGGTCATTTGGTTCGTTACTCAACATCCTATAAATATTGTCCTGTTCGTTTTTATATTCGTTTGCTTACTGCGTTTTTATTAAGTTGCCATAAACATTCACGTTAAATTGAAAATTATGTCTTACTTTTTATTTATCAAATACTTCGTCCTTATACAGTTCATGATCAATTTAGTTCCCATCGATAACATTTGAACTCAATTGCCCATTGTTCACGTAACCTTACCAATTCCATTTATTGTTTCAACGTCAGTCAATTTGGGTGATTGTCGGTCTCCAATTACTTATACGGATTGTAATTATGTCTTACTAATTGGTCTTGAAACTATATCTTTGGGATCATCCAGATCATCTCTATCTTTTCTTTTGTATTTTAGTATTATAGTAAATCGCTTTCTGATTTTTACTGCTACATCCTTGATTTACCGTTGCCCATAAACGTGAACGATAAAACAAAGTAGGCACCTATGAATATACGGAGCGAACGGGATCAAATGTAAAATCGAAGCTCTCTGATCTATGAGCCGTAACACTTTAGATTTATAACCCGTGTATACACAATCTCTTTTGTAAATTGCGAAGACGGTACACTATTTCGTTCGATACCGATATACCAGGAATATTATTCGAAATTAGAAATTCATAGGACGTGGATTACAATTCTCTGTGGGGAGTTATTGGTATGCAAGTTCGCTCGCTCGCCGTCTAACTTTGGACTTCTTTGACGGGCTTACTCACTTGATTCAAGCGTGTATTTATAAATGTCGTAAAAATAAACCGGGACATTGATGCTTGACATTTTTGATACTGGGGGTCGAGTAAACGGGGACTAGTGATAGGATACTGTTGTTTTTAGTTAAAAACAAAACACACACTTTTAAGTTTTATTAAATCTTATTTTCTTTTGTTTTATCTATCACAATATAATTGTCTGTTACGCGATAGCTAAGAAAGTATAGAAAATATTTAGTTAATGACTTATATATTTCAGGCGTTTAATCAATGTAAAAATTTTTGTGCAGTGATAAAATGCATGTACAATTTTAATCACACAAAATAAAATTCATAATTAAATTACAATCACAATACACCGGATACAGGGTACATCAAATAATTAGTAGTTAGTTTACAGCTTGACATTTGAATATTAAAAGCACTATGTAAATATCGATCCTCATAACGTAAGCGCCGCACGTCCTGTAGGATATCCTCGGCTCAGTTAGTTCTCTTCCGTGCCGCATGGAGCGCACACGTCGCGTTCCAAATACCAATTATAAAATATACCCGTAAATGACCGTTGCGCTGTGCATCGCTAGTGTGGACTTACCTTTAATTAAGCATTCTTTGCGAATTCTGTGTGTGTGAAAATATTTCTTTTTTTATTTGATTTTGTAAGTGACATAAAAAATGGAGAATTTTATTGGAATGTTGTTCGGTGCATTCATTATGGTTTGCGGTACGTATTTCTTGAGTTTATTTTCAAATATAAATAAAAATAATTTCTATGGAAAAACGAGGTCCTAGTTATAAAATTAGGAGACTATATTTTGAACCGTTAAATGGAACTTTGTCGTTTTCTTTGTCTTTTATGAACTTGTCAAAAGTTCTTAATTTTCAATTTATTCAATATTATATTAGTGCAATTGATATTAAGTATTAAGTATAATTTCAATACTTTGACAAAACGTCAAGTTTGAAATTCCAAATTACTAGATTTTATTCTCAACAGTCTGATGCATAACTAAAGTTTTTACACCCACTGTCGCAATATTTAATTGCAAGTATAATGATGCAGCATTGACTTGACAACTCTATCACATACTTAAACCTGATTAGTGGTTACTTATGAAGAGAGGCGATGATGAATCGGTCTTTAATAAGTTTCGGTATTTTGACATTGATATAAAAATCAAATGTTATTTATTTATTTTGCTGTTGAGTTGTTTTATGTATTGGGCATTTTAGGCTTTAATGTGTAAGGCGAAAAGTTTATTTTATTTCCTAAAAGTGTATTTTTCATAAAATAGTACCTACTTAACTAAGTAAGTTACGTTTCGGTTCTTCTTGCGTTACCTACTTTATTTACTGTTATTAAAGTTTATCGTTATTTTTTATTTAAAAAAAATACATTATTACATACATATATATAGGTACATTTATCACTTCTACCTTTTTTTAACAAAAAAGAGTTCAAAGGCCTCACTTTCATCCTAACTATTTATCGCAATGTATTTAGTTTTACAAGTCATTTCTCTTTCGGTCCCAACCCAATGCAGGAACGTTGTCAAGGTGTAAGATTTATGTATGCATATTGCTAATTTATAATTAGAAGACTGCAGTGCAGTGTCGTGAAACACCACACGTATTAACTGCGGGCCCAATTAGCCATGTTTAGAAGATGTGCAGGACGGTGAGTGCATTATCTTTGTGCAAACTTTGTGAACTATAATGCCAGGGGATTTTGCATGGAACATCCCTAGAGTAGTGTAAGTTATATTAATGTTCTTATCTTTATTATAATTAATTAGTGTTACATTGTTTAGAGAAATAAGAATTTATTTTATATCTAAGTATGTAGAGTTCAGAATATAGCTTTTATACGGTTATACCTATAAAGCTTATTGGTGCTAGCTAGATGAGTCTGATCATTTCTTTCGTTAGTAGTTACTCTAAAAAGAAACTCAGAAGTTAGTCTCTTTTAAAGTCCAGACAAAATAAAATAAAGACCGAGAACCGTGCAAGTTCCATCTCTACTTAATGTTCTTTTAAAGAAAGAGCCACAAAAGTCTGTGTGATCCTATTTTGATACTTTATGAAGACACCCTCGATATAGGATGAGTTTTACTATCAGCTATTGTAAACGCACCCTAAATGTGAGAGGAAGTGTGTAGGGCAACGTGTTTTTTACAGTTTACTTTACCATTAGGGTGTTTATTAAAGTTCTCGATAAATTATCTATCAGTCGGTGTATTATATTACTAGGGACGGCTACTTATTTGAAACAAAACATCCCGTATGTAGGTAAATGATATTTTAACAAGTTAGTAGAATATGATTCCTGTTTTAACCCATGGAAGCATATAACCGGGATAAAAAGTATCCTATCTCCTGTACACCAAATTTCGCGTGATTTGAAGTGTGATTGGTGGACAATCTAAACAAAGAAACTTTCACATATATAACAAATCTCCTTATCAATCCGATTGCTCATTGCCGAGCAGCTACCTAAAAAATATGGGGCATCGATTCGAATAGAATACGATTCTGTAGATGCAAACCAATATGAGTAAGTAACAATTATTTTGTTTTTAGAATTTTATATGGACGATATTATCTTCATCTAGATACTTACAAAGAAATGCGGCTGTATTCTCATTGCACACATTCTCATAACTTATCTACTTAATTCAATATTTGCGCATGTCTTCCCAAATTCCTCGGCATTATATTAACTTGGCCCTAGGATCCTACCCACGTAGGTACTGTTCTTAAGTAAGGTAACATAATGCTAATTTACGACCTGCCTAAACAATAGGGCTTTACTTACTACGGGAAAGATTTTTTTTTATAAATGGGAAAAGGAACCAATAGGTTGTTTTGTGACATAGGTATTGGACTTAGTTTTATAAATGAAAATTATTTATGGTCGAAATTATAAAGGCCTCTTCACACACGGAGAAGGTTTGAGCATTAATTTACGCCTGTTCAAGGCGGGTTGCCGATTTCAAACTTGTAATTATAAATTACTAGCTTTTACCCGCGGCTTCGCTCGCGTCACAAAAGAATAAAATGTAGCCTATGTGACATATACCCACAGAACATATAAAGAAGGCTAGAAAGGAAATAGTTCCTGATTTGTATTAGAACACGCGTCGCCGTTTGTCCCCCACTCTTTAACTTTACTACAAGCAAGAGACCAATACCTACGCGGAAAATGCACACAAATAAACAACACGCACTAGGTTAAAAGATTTGTTATTGGTCGTCACACTGACGCAATCACTTCGTTTGACATACACTAATACAGGCGTAAAAACTCATATATGGTAGGGGGAGCGAAAGGTCGATTATTGATATCGATAAAATTAATGGCATCTAGCTTCTTAATTTACATGTATTGCGGACTATGCGGATTTGTATAAGGCATATTGTGTACATGTATTTACGATAATGTAAATAACTATACATAGAAAAATACATAACTGATTTTTAAAACCAATTACATTATTAACATTAAAATAATTTGACATGGAATATAATTATAAGTAAATTGTTGATTGGTAGTAATAAAAAAGTATAAAAAACCGAAAAGGTATTATTTCGATTTTGTTTTGTTTTCAACTGTAAGTATTATAAAAATAAAAGGAGTCCGGGAAGTCATGGGGTCAAAAATAATAGATTTTTACTTAATTCAAAATATATAAAAAATAGCGTAATTTCTCCCTAAGGAATGAAAAATCATAAAATAATGAATTATTGAGAATTATCATAACGTAACCATATCATGATATATCTAATCTGTGCTCAAAACTCTGTTATTGTCTCTGTTAGATATCATCATGACATTCGTATGATGACAACCGATAATCGTCGTTCGTATTTCTTTAATAGTTAATATAAATAGGAATTATTATATAGTTTCGGTTACATAATTTCCTTTACTGAATGTGAGTGGTGTGCAAATTAACTTAGAAAGTACGTATAAGTTGTATGAAACAGCGCCGCAACCTCCAGGCCAACACAATATTTTAGCTCACGTAAATTAAGTCAGCCCTAATAGCTCTGAAAACTAGAAAAGTCATCAGGTGTACATAGCTATTCTTAAAAAAGGGACAATACAATCACTCCCAGGATAAAATGACATTTTTTTTGTTGTCATAGCTTTGTTCTCGAATAGAAAACATCAACAACTATTTTTAATTATTGACTAAGATTTCGGCTGGCTTTTAAGAATTTCTCATAGTTTCAACTATTTACAATTTGGGCCTAAGCATGTATGAAAGAGTATCCATCTTACGAAAAATGATTTAGATGTCGCTTAGATGATATCAAGGTAGAAATGTAAAATAAAATTTCCTAAATCATAAAATCAGTCTACTTACTGAACAAAACATAACGAACACATAAAAAATTATATAAAACTGAAATACAAATAAAATGCCTCACTTAAAACCTATTTCATAATTAGTCGTAATAAATAAAATTGTTTTAGTTATAATGTGTATAATTTGATAATAATCCTTTGTATCATAGTAATTATCGACATTGTTTACAAATTGACACTTCTCTATATCGATTCGAGGAAATGACGTTTTGATTTGATACTCGGGCCTCTCGTTGTGAACGTCATACATTGCGCGATCGTTTATGTAGTGCAAAATGGTACGTATCTATTGCAAGCAATGTATACTGCTTGCGATAATGTCGTTTTTGTCTAGAAACGTCATAATATTAATGTTATAATTACAAATATCACAAGTATATTATTGTTTTTGGAGTCACTGGTGGAAAGAAATCCCTTCTCGTGCTACATTGCACACCTGTCTTCTTTTCCGACACATTACAATAGTCCAAGACGGCATAATTAATTATTATTTGCGGAGTTTCGTACGCTGTCACAACAACATTGCGTTTGATGGCCGGTTTTTGACATTTTGGTAGATTTGGAGTATTTGGTCATAACCGCGGCGCGCGTGTACCGCCCACAAGGCCGTTCTATCCTCCTTTATATGTTCTGTGCATATACCAATACACACAGCGCCATCTATGCCAATACTTTTGTTTTTCCTCGGGAATATCAACTTTTTCCGGGTTTAAAAGTACTATTATTTAATCTGGACTTCTAACTTTACGTCTGCAAAAATTCAAAGTAATCGGTTGAGTAGTTACGGCGTGAATGTGGAACAAACAAACAAACAAACTCACTTTCAGATTTATAATATTAGTAAGGATAAGCCCAGGTTTCCTCACGATGTTTTCCTTCACCTTTGTTAGTGGTGTCTAAATAATTTTAGAAGGATGTTTTTATGAAACGTATGGTAACTTATACAATATAGTAAGCAGGGATGTAAATATTATAAAACAATCCTAAGGTTGTTAGAGAATGCCACTAGGCATTGAGTCCACCGTTGTACCTATATTTTACAAATTATAAATTAGTTAATTTTCTTTTAGTTAAGTCATTCACTCTATTAACGATGTCAACAATACCCAACCCAACCAATTTAGCCTTAAAGTCCATATTTGCTTTCACAATACAATCCTAAACCGTTCAAACCGAATTAAATGTATTTATCCTAAATGCCAATCAGAGACAGTTTGTCGAAATTCAGTGATTGAAGAGGGACCAACCCACTTTCACGGTTGGCAAGTCTTCCATCTTGAAATAAAATGTAACTAACCAATGACAATTTAAAGTTAGACCTACTCTATATTTCCATACGGTGGTATGTATTGCTTCGTAGATGGAGAAACTTTTGTCTTTAAATTTATACCTACTTCAATCATCATATTGCACCTTTCGCAAATATTAAAACAAACTTCAGCAAATCGTCAATTGCGTAAATAATTCTTATGTTTCGTAAGATCTAGCGATCCAACAAGCCGATGGTGAAAAAATATAGAAAAATTTTTAACGTACGTCGGTGGCAAATTAACATAATATAGGTCCTTATCTGAGTTTTAGTACCTACGTAGTTTTATTCATCTATAAGTAGGTAGCATAGCAATACAAGTACATTTTAAATGTAGGTACTTACTTTGGGTTCTTCTACTTTCTGTCCGCAGAAAAAGTGTTTCCAAGAAAATGTAAAGTAACAAAGTTAGATTAGATCTAGTTTCGGAAGTTCCATACAAGTGAACTTGTTAAACCAATCTAGAATCTATTTAGCTAGTTCTATTTACTTTAGTGAAACAAACATTTGTCTAGATTTTCTGCATGTCTGTAAGGTTTCTATTTTGTAAATATATATGTGAAGAAAATTAGGATAACTTTCTTAACTATAGATACCTACTCACTTGTAATTTTAAAAATATCTTGATAATTCACTTACTTTAAAAAATAAAAACGATTGTTTAAATTCTTCAACTTTCTCTGAATCAATATTTATTTCGTCAAGTCAATGAACAGCTGACTTTTTCCGCCATAGCACAGATAAAAAATAAAATAAACATTTTCATTGTAAAACCAGCCACCCACTTAGCTTCCAAATTCAAATACCAAGAAGTACGGATGTCTCACATCCGAGTTGAAACCGATTACGATACGTATCCAAGTATTTGAGACAACTTTTGATCTATTCTTGGATCCAAATGGATCGCGTCAGAGCTACCTACGTAAGTACCGATTGATTGCGGTAGTGAAAAAAAACATGTTACTCTATCGTCAATCATGTGTCTATTGCTAGTTGCTGTAGTGGCTGTTTATTAGAAACGATAAGCTTTGAGATGTTAGAATCTAAGTGTGCATCGAATATAAAACGTATATCTTAGTAAATACCTAGTAATGCGACCATTAACCGGTTCTACCTATGAATCTGTTACATACTTACATAATTGATCTAATAAACTCAGTCGTGTTTCGTGTCGTGCCGGCAATTTCTCGTTCATAATTTGCCCAAGTCAGCAATGCCATCCGATCGGCAAAATCAATTTATATCCAATTTACTAAACTAATAACGACTAAGCACTCACTTAGGTAACTAGCTCAAATCCCTCATCCGAAAAAGATATTTTATAATGACCCTAGCGTCCTAGCTTAATTTTGAAATGGAAAATTAACCCATGTTTCATTTCAAATCAATTTTTTTAAATAAGTTTATATAAATCATTCTGGTTAATACAGGCAGGCTGAATTTGTCGCCGGTTTAATTCTATAAAAATAATTAACCGTTTGCAGAACATCCGGTGGCGCTTACCGATGCGTTCAGCTGTTTATTTATTTTGTACCATAAATCACTAGTGGTGACATCGAACTTATTTTAATGCTCAAACTAGGTAATATTTTATTTTATTGTTGTGGTTACCTACATAATTCTTGTAAATACAAAACAATTCTCCACAGTAAATGCAATGATAAAAAGGCTGTGAATGCACAGAAATTAACACTAATTAATCACCTCCCCTTTATTACGCGTTTCCTAACAGAGTCATCACAAAATTAACTACTGGTTGATGCTGAATAAACAAGGAAGTTTGTAGCGTACAATTAATCGCTGCCAAGTTTAATTAGACAGCGCGTAGCAATGAACTAAGCGTATGTTTTGCACCCATTTAATTTTCTCACTATTTTCTACAATACCTATCTACTCGAAAAAAATGCCTAAATAACTGCTGTATCTCGTTTGCATATTTGATAAAATATATCCATCTTCACTTGCAATTATCTTTCCAAACAAATGCTAACTATTGCTTATTTTTCATCATGCCGCCTGTCTGAGTGTTACCCGATTTAGAAAGTTCCCGATACTCGTAGCGTCCCCTCTTGTCGTGAGTCAGGCAAATTATAGCATTTGTGATTAATGCGAGCTATTCCTGGGTGTATCCTTCACCCAACGATTCACCTTTCTTTGTTCTTCAAACGCCTGTTGTAAAACTAGCCACGGTTAACGTATTAGACTAAAATTATGTGTTACTGTTTTTGTCATAAAATTGCACTAAGGGCGCATCAAAACCGAAACAAAAAGATCCTCCTGGGTATCGGGGTCAAAAAACTAATTTACTTTTTAGGGTGAGTAGTAAAAATCGTCTTACGTCGTGTTTTACAACAGAGGAAATGGTGTACAATCACCTACTAGCCAGCAATCATTAAAAAATTGACGTTAGGGTTACAAAAGACTTTACCAGGCTCATAGGTACCTACTAATACCCATGTGCATGTAAGTATACAGTGCTAATGTGTTCTGTTGTAAAGGGGTAAGGAACTACAGACTATGAAGTGTATTTACTTCGATGATTCAGTGTCGAATGAGACGTGAAGCCAATGGAATGCCGCTTACTAATATGGTTCAATGATTTTGAGAGTACTATCTACATATCGATCATTCGACCGGCATATTATGTCTGGCCTTAAGTACTTATTACACAGTATTATGTTCAATGCTTGTACTAATTTATCCTTTATTAGTACCTTCTAGTCCCTGGTGCTTCCGCAGTATCCAAAAATAAAGGCTGTCAGTAGTACCTATACTGTTACGTTACTGCGAGGACCGCCCTGAGGACACGGTGGAACACACAGTGGGAGAATGCCCTGCGTGGGCTGAGCACCGCCGTGCCCTCGGGGAAGTGATCGGCGATGGCGACCTCTCGCGTCCGGGCCTAGTGCAGGCCATGATGCGGAGCGAGGGGGACTGGGATGCCGTCTCCTCCTTTTGCGAAGCAGTCATGCTAGCTAAGGAGGAGGCGGGACGCGTGAGGCAGCGAAGCGCTGCCTCCTCGCAACCCAGCCATCGCGAAGGACACACCGGGCGTCGGGGATCGCGGGACGATCTCCGGCCACCGTAAGCGCGGGCCTGCGGACGGCGAGCATGGGTGGCTCCCCGTCCGACCAGAAACAGACCCGAGCGTACGGCGCGACGCGTTCCGCGCGCGCCTCAAAGAGCCATCAGACCACCACAGATGGGGCCCAATAGGGCTGATGCCGATTCGGAGTCGCGGAGAACCTAACGGGTAACCGGGGCTCCGGCTCGACGTGCAGGAGAAGGAACGGGGTGGTTTTTAGTCAGTAAGAGTCTGACACTCCCCTCCGCCTCACCCAGGCGGGAGCAGTCATTCGATGATTTTCCCCCCTTAAAAAAAAAAAAAAAATACTGTTACGTTTTCCTTAAACTACTGAAGTAAAATGTAATGTGTAAAAAAATAAGACTAGCCTTCCTTGATGGATTTCGTCACCTATTGATTTGCTCGAGAGTGGTGATGTAATAAGCTGCAAGATGGTTCGCTAATTTCATTCCATTAATATTGAAAGCTTCTTACCAAAGTAGCAAGCTTATTTCCGGAACTTGATCAATATCCATACCGGTGGCAAGTCAAATAAGGTTGAAGTGATGGTAATCCTATCCACATCGGATAACCGTTGTTTCAATTCAAAGTAATACTTGTTAATCCCCATTTCGTGATTGGATTAATCTACTCTCAACATGCCCGAATGCGCGTGTTTCCTATACATTTTATTAATACAAACAAAACCAGATTTACATTGTTTGAACTGATAGTATCAATATTTGTTTCGTTTTGATTGGATTTGTGATTGTTCGTTAGGTAATGTGAAAACATGCAGATATGGTAGAGTGGTAATAACAAGCAAATGTGATAACGAAATCTTTAGTATCTTTGGTTTTTCAGCTGCCACTTAAAAGATGATTTCATAAAACTTCATTAAAATTAAAATTCAGTCCACCAAGATGTGCAACATTATCCTACTAAAAATACTATCACGTATAATGCGGTTAGCCTCACTTCAAACTAGTCACCACAATGTTTTGATACTTAACTATCCCAACACAGCAGTTGCAACATCGTGGCTTGGTTTTAAATCTCTTGATTTTGTCCCGGCCCTATTGCGGTATGTGCGGTCGGTTTTATTACGACAGCTTAAACATAAGCTGCTTGTATTGCAGAGTAACTATTTTGGGCTGCGGTTTTTCATGTGGAGATTTATTTAGTATTTATTATGCCTACCAAATTAGTTCAACGGATTTAAATCATGATCCAATAATGAAAGCAGGTACATCTTTAATAATACCTATTGTTTCCTTTTTTATAGGTCCGCGCCATGGAGCAGCGGCTGTGCGATTGGCCAGCGGGCACTGACGGTGCACCCCGAGCCATTACGCGGCTAGAAGGCCAAATTGAAGAACAGGTATGACTTTTAAATAATATTTCATTTTAGGTATCATAGTTGAAATTAAATGTAAAATAAAAACTTACATTTTTAATTTTAAACGCTCTTTGCGTGACTGTTTAAATATTCGTGTATGTAATGGAACTTGAATTGTAAATTAGTATTATAGTATTTTAATCTTAAACCTCTAAAATGTTTCCGAATCACATTTTAACGATAGTTTATGCATTTTTTAACTTGATGTGGCTAATACCTACTTATAACGTTTGTTATAAAATAATTTTAACGACAGGTATGAACGTTACCAAAAAATCCGTGTCGTCATAACCGGTTTTTCCAAGTAGAATCAAAGAGAAACGAAACGCAGCCACAGAGTTTGAACATAAAATGAAACGAAACGTCATTGTGACGTAAAAGTAAAACACAAAGCGATGTTTACTTTACAAGATATTTATTTTACGTAAATAACTAAATTAATGAATTAAACAGTGTATTATTACGATGTTATTGTAATATACAGATTACAATTCTTTTGTGCTCACAATTTAACAGTTTAAGTGTTTCTCAACCTATAAAATGTTGTGACAAAAACTATGAACTTAGAAAGTGCTAATATAAACCGAAATGCAGGTAAATAGAGATTAAAACGGGTTCTGATATGAATAACTTTATTTGAACTACCTTCGAGTATGATTTAGGTTACATACTAGGATTTATATTAAGTTATTCAGTGAACTTTATGCTTAGTTTCGAATTTCTTAACTGTTATAACTTTACATTAAGATTTTTACTAAGATAACGTTAGTTTATTGAAATGATTTTATGTTACTGCGTTTATTTGAAATGTATAGCTATATTTTCACAACTATAAACCTCTGCAGATTTTATTTTATCTCATCTAATTTACACTCTGAGTGTTTTTTTATACATCTGTAGAAACTATAAAAATAATTTATAACATAGTGAATTGATTAACATAGGTAATAGGTAAGCTATTATTGTAGAGTTCAACACTATTAATTCACACTGCTAGTAGGTCTTCCTGCTCTTGTCTCATAATACTGGGATTGATTAAATATGCCTTGTTGAACTGAGCAGTAACTAAACTGAACTGAAAACTCCTGTTCTTTCACAATGATATTATTACCTTACAGTCACAGTAAGAATGCAGTGAATCATTAGTGCAACTGTAAGATAAAGGTATATTCACAGTGGTGTGAAATACAAACAAAGTATATTTTAAAAGATTAATCTTCATGAATTTATAAAAATACACTTCATTTAAAATCAGTTTAGGGAATGGTCCAGGCTGATGGACAATGATGACTTACTGCATTCTTAATGCGAATGTACTATAGGCAAAAACAATGTAATAAAACAACATATTGCTACAACTGAAGCATCCTGTTGACAGAAGCAGCTAAGACTCCAGGACGCGAAGCAGGTGGAAGCAAAGGCAGCCCGCATCAAAGAGTGGGTGACCAACAAGTTGCGGGAGCTGGAACAACAGAACCAACTGCTTAGGGAACAGAACGACCGCTGTAACCAGCAACTTGAGTTACTCCGGAACCATATAGCGGCTTCTGGAAGTAGGAATTGCACTGTAAGTATAGCTATTTGAAACTAATTTCTTTACTAACTTTTTCAGAGTAATTTTACTTGTGTCTAATATTGTTATTTTAATACCAATTGCAGTTTATACTAATTTTATTTCTTCAATTCTCCAGTTCTTATTAGAATGGGTGTAAAATTCCATACTAAAAGAAATAAATATCTTGACTACTAATAAATGAGTGGGATTTTATTGGCAAGTTCCATAACGAATATGAATAATCATTTTCATTGATGGAATTCTGTTCATGTCCCATTTCACTGTAATACAAAAGCCTTAATCTGAATTCAGCTCATGAGTAAACATTAAATCATGATGCTTGAAGCTTATCTCATTACATTCTCTAAAAAAAACTAGCCTAACTGCGGAGTTACATGAAATAATTGAATTAATTCTGACTATTATCGGATATCTAATTTATGTTCAGTTACACAAAATCACGTTTTGAATTGACACAAAAATAATAGTAAATTTATTATATCCAAATCAGCTATAACAATACCAAACGAATGTTTCTACAGTTCACAACAATACATACTGCTTTATTTTAACTTTCTATAGAGTATAAAAATGACAAAAAATACATAACTTCAAACTTCTCCAGTTTTTACCAACTCGAGCGAGCCTATCGCTTGAGGTGCGAACAGATGACGGTTCACCCCGAGCCACATCCAGTCTATTGGCCTCAAATCGTCGACGTTCAGAAAGCCTAGAGGGTCCCCAGGTAGTTCTATGTTGCCTGTAGGGCGCTAGCAACCTTTAGTTTGCGACCAATCACCGCTGATGTTATTATTTTTTATTATTGCACTGTTATATCCAAATGTCTTATGAGAACAGACTGATTTTGTGTGTATATTTGTCTTTATCGTGACGTGGGTGTACGGTGATTGTATATAAGTAGGCGAGCAAGTGAGTGATGTATAAATATTTCTTGATATTAGAGAAAATAGGAAAATAAATGTTTATTAAAAAAAACTATATATGCTTAGTCTCACCTTCTTTCTTTCTTTACATGTAAATATGTTACTTTTATTGTGCTGTCACTTTATGTCCAAAAGATTATTTCTATTACTTTATTCCTATGAACATGAATTTTAAAATTAATTTGCTAACTATCACTCAGCAAAGCTACATTCAAAATGTATTTTTTTGCACAATTTTATATTTTACATCACTATTTCCCTTATCCATTAGTGAATTTACAAATGGAGAATATTATAATTCCTTTTAACTGGTAAGATTACCCACTTTTTGTAAAGTATACAATCAGGTTCCTATGGAATAAATGAAATGCAACGGAGCAAGCCTTAATTGTTTTAGATGCTTTAATTGTTGTAACGTTTACAAATCTCCAAAATACAAGCCTAAATACAGGGCACAATAAAATAAAAAAAAAATTCAATTCCATTTTCAAATTTCACAGTTACCAATAAATTCATCGGAGCCTCACTACAGTACGCCTGTGCGGCATAGACGAAACCTTTCTATCGGTACTACCAACATAGCGAATAACGTCAATGCTGCCAACCCTCCCGGCCTAAACACCATGAATAGGACTATGGATGAAAAGACTACTGCCAGCTTATTGGCTGATGACTTAGCGGTAAGTAGCTTATGTATATAATTAGGTTTCTTGCCATTTAAGTTATTGACGAGACATCTGAGGCTTTAATTAATCGAAACTATATCGCGTTCGACGCTCTGATTGGCCGGTTCTAATGAACAAACCAATCACAGTGCCGGACGCGGTCTTGTTTCGATTACTTGATACGTAAAACAAACTCGTTGCCCTCTGATGAACAATGAAGTCACTGTTAAGTACTAGTCTTGGATAACATCTGATACCTTGGTTTTTGAGTTTTAAATAATCTGACCTTGCCTTGGTTGGACAAAATATCATAGGAACTATTTTGGAGTATCTGTAGTATCTGCAACAAATAGTCTGGACTTATTTACGCCTACATTTTTTTTTGAGATAAGCCGGTAAACACGCAAGCGGATCACCTGATGGTAAGCAATCGGAGTCGCCATGGACACCCGAAACACCAGAGGCGTTCAAGTGCGTTACCGGCCTTTTGGGAATTAGGAATTTAAGGATTGTGGGAGATTCGGGGATTGGGAAACTGGGGAAGGGGGTAATTTGGCCTACATGAAACCAATAATAAGTATACTTACCAAAATGCACTGTAAATGCGCCTTTACTTCCCCTTTTGAGGAATGAAGAATCCATATGGTTATGTGAGTAACTAAGTTAGTTTTATAGATTTATGCCCGAATACTTACTAAAAGGCTAATCAGTTTTAAGGCACGCTTGATTATAGTTCTGTCTACAAATTATATGTAAAATGATAGAGACTGCCTCGTTGTCCGAGTGGTCGCAAGTGCGACTGCGCAAGGGGTCTCGGGTTCGACCTGGGTCGGGCAAAGTACCTATTACTGGGATTTAAAAAATCTCAGTAGTAGCGCGGAGTCTGGAATTGTGCCCGGTATATGGCAATAGGCTCACCCCCTATTACATGGGATTCATAACATAAATAGTGAAAAGTGGGTGTTACATTGTACAGTGGCATAATGTGCACCTCGGCCTACCCCTTCGGGTATAAAAGGCGTGATGTTATGTTATGTTATGATAGAGATAGCGCGATATTTAAGTACCTATTACTTAAATTTGAGTAGCCTTTCAGTATATGGGCGTTTGTTTTAATAACTTAATTTCACACACAATAATGAATTTTTGTTCAAATTCCAGGCGGCCGTAGAGAATTTAGTGGTGCTACCGACAACGCCTAACACTTCAACTGACGGTGACACTACGCACGACTATGCTGAGATTTATACACCCAGCAGAGGTATGTTTATAAAATATTCATAATTATGTTTAACTTAGTTCTTTTCCACCTTTTTTCTTTTGGTCTCTTTGAACTTATGATAGGTAAAATATTTGCTACTGTTAATTAGATATCTACATCCTAACAAAACTTCTTCGTCTAGAGGGTTTTTGTCTTAGTGATTATCAATGGTCATAAACTTTAGACCACCAACGCATAGCGTAAGGCAAACTTTTTCTTGCATCCTTCACACGACTACCCGTAACCTTATTACATGGCACGGCAAACGCCATGTATACCAATACACACAGCGCCATCTATACCAATATTTTTGTTTTCCCTCAGAAATATCATTTTTTTCCGGGACAAAATTATTTAATACAGACTTCTAACTTTACGTCTTAGTAGTTACGACGTGAAAGCGGAATAAATAAACAAACAAACTCACTTTCCTATTTATATTATTATTAAGGATAGTAAGGATTGAATCATCATCATAATTTAATCTATGTAACTACCCAGTTCTGCATTTTTATCTCTTCGTTTATTTTGTTACATTATTATCTTTATTTAATTAATTTAAAATGCTCATGTCAATGTGGCTTCTTCGTCCGCGAATCACTTAAGGGGCCAGTAGACTACCAGCGCAAGGCCCTGTCTTGTACATGTTGAACTGGTCCCATTTCGCGGCAGACTTGAGACATGAACCTGTATCCATAAGTACCTACGAATAAAATAACACATCTGTGCATGTCACTTGTTTTTAGCGTGTGAAATAAAGATAATTCTTTCTTTTTTACATCAAGGTACATGTAAAAAAATAAAGAATTATAGAATTAACCTCTGGTGAATGCAAGGCCTGATATTACCTATCTTAAGCAACAAAACTCTTAAAAAACATCTTCATAAAACAAATTATTCGTTCCAGAGCGCACCCCGGCGTGGCAAGGCAACGTGAACGTGATAGTACAGGGCAACAGTCGCGGCGGGTCCTCCACCGGGGACAGTTCCACCTCGGAGCAACCGAGGCCGCCCACTCCACCGCTACATCGGTTCCCTAGCTGGGAGGCTAAGATTTATCAGGTAATGTTTTATATTTTGTTTACGACTAGCTACTTCCGCGCGGTTTCACTCGCTCTGCTCGGCGCCTATTAATCGTAGCGTGATATTTTTGTATAGCCTATAGCCTTCTTTGATAAATGGGCTATCCAATAAAGAAAGAATTTTTCAAATTGGACCAGTAGTTTCGGAGATTAGCGCGCTCAAAATAACAAACTCTTCAGCTTTATTATATTAGTATAGATTACTTAATCACTGCACGAGATTCACAAAGACTGGATTTTTCCGGATTAGGATGTTATATAGATGTTTGTAAACGCACCCGGGACATAGGAGAAAATTGTAGTGTAAGGATTATAAAAAGAGGATGTGGCGTTTTTTGCTCGTTCTTCTCCATTCGAATCTACATTTTGGAATGAGCACCTAGCTTCACTGACGGACTGACTGACAGACTATTATTTATTTTATATTTGTTGATGTTAGAAAAATACCAAATTATGGTTTAATTAAAATAAAAACTGACTTTGACTATAAAGATAAGAGAAATCAGTTACGTGCGCCTACATAAGCGGGTCAAGCAACGTATAAATCATGAAAATGAAAAATAATTTAACCATGACTGAGTAAATGTGATCATTATCTTAAAGATATTGCCGCGGAGAACTTAACGGGTTACCAGGGCTCCGGCTCGACGGAGACGGACGGACTAGGAGAAGGAACAGGGTGGTTTTTAGTCAGTAAGAGTCTGACACTCCCTCCCGCCTTACCCAGGCGGGAGCAGCCATTCAATGATTTTCCTCCCTTAAAAAATAGCCTTTGCTGTTAAAATAAAAAAGAAAGAAAGAAAAAGCATTTATTCGACAGTAGGCACGCATTTAGATACAAAAATAATACAAGTACAAGTATAATATATACTGCTAAACTAATACTTATATGTTTCTCCATCAGGTGGCAGACGACGGTCTCCAGCAATCGGTGGAGGAAGAGCTGTCCCCCCCTCCGTGTCCGCGTCCCATGCACGAGTCTACCAGCTACCAGGATATATCCGTCCCCGTCTACGCTACTGTTAAAGGGGTAGGTTTTGCTTAATCCAAGTGTTCTGTGTACGGAAAAAGTAAACAAATTAAATATTATTATTATGGCAAGACAGACCAAGTTTTTAATATAAAAATATGCTAATTACATACACAACTGACTGACTGACTGCACGGCAACTAGATCAACTTGTCGCTGGTTCAATTCCCGCACGGAACAATACTTTGTGTAATCTACAGCTTGTTCCTGGTTTGGATGTGATCTATATATGAACTTGTATGTTTGTAAACGCACCCACGACACAGGAGAAAATCCTAGTACCCCATACTAAAACTAATGTCTTTTTAAACAACAAAAAAAAACTCCTAAATAAATAATGTTATATGAATGTTTTCTTTTTTATATAAATATTTTATTTGTATAGTTATGGGCCGACGTTTGACCATTATCTCGCCTGGTGGTAGGCGATGATGCGATCTACAATGGAGCACGTCGTCCCATAATATACATATTATATATTTAATATATTTCTTTCCGTATTAAGAGGAGATGTAGGTTGCGTTGTAACAAAGACAATTTCTTTCAACGCCTTTATTACAGCACCCTCTCTACTTATCCCTATCCTTGCCGCGAAGGACATAAGACGTCACCGGGGTTCCGACTCGAAGTGCAGGAGTAGGAACGGGGTGGTTTATAATCAGTAAAAGTCTGACACTCCCTCCCACCTCACCCAGGCGTGAGAAAGGAGATGTAATTCGACAATTCCTTAAAAAAAACCTTGTCTTTAGAAATCGTCCTTGTGACAACTTATCGCTGTTACAACTCTCCTAGGTCTCCTATAACGTTTGAATAAATTTTATAATATCAACATAACATAACATCACGCCTTTTATCCCCAAATGGGTAGGCAGAGGTGCACATTACGGCACTTAATGCCACTGTACAATGTAACACCCACTTTTCACTATTTATGTTATGAGTCCCATGTAATAGGGGGTGAGCCTATTGCCATATACTGGGCACATTTCCAGACTCCGTGCTACTACTGAGGTTGTTACAAACCCAGTAATACTTTGCCCGACCCGGGAATCGAACCCGAGACCCCTTGCCCGGCAGTCGCACTTGCGACCACTCGGCCAATGAGGCAGTTTAAAATATGCTATTGACTAAATAGTATGTGTTTTTCTTGAATATCTATATTTTTGGCTTTTTACTAATCTTTATTACATTTTTACAGCGTGCCAGTCAGATAAGGTCGATGCCATTCACGGGCGACTCCTCGGACGACTCGTCGGACGGCGAGGAGTCCATGGGCGTCACCGTACATAACACTCCACATCATCAGCTCGTCAATGTCAATCCCATGTTCAGTAAGTTGTTCAATTCTAATTAAAAAAATAAAGATTCATCATCATCATCACCATCATCAACAGCTTATAAGTGCTCACTCACACGGAGAAGGTCTGAGCATTAATCACCACGCTTGCTCAATGCGGGTTGGCGATTTCAAACTTATAATTAGAAATTATAAGTCCAGGTTTCCTCACGATGTTTTCCTTCACCGTTTGTCAGTGGTGTCTAAATAATCTTAGAAAGTACATATAACTCGGAAAAATTCACATTGGTACTCGCCGTTGGTGGGTTTTGTGAAAAGCGGGCGTCTTAAACCTCTGGGCCACCACGAAATAAAGATTGTATGTTATTATTTAGAGATTTGCTTTCCATTTGACCAAAAATCAATATTTAGGTATTTTTTTATCGTCGAATATTAATGTTATTACGCTGTTTGACACCAATTACTGAATTCTACTTAAAAAACTGTACGTATAATGTTTACACTGATTTTGCGTATGACGCCATATTGATTGTTAAATCCGCCAAAAATGTACAAATATTGAAACCGTTTTTATACATTTAATAATAACGGTTTGTGTTTGGATACCAACTCGTCAATAGAGGACGTCAGCTCATAAGCAATCTAATTAACTAATACTAAAAAATTTTCCGTCACCACTCGACACTGCTACTGCCAGTGTCGAGTGACGAGTCTCCAAAATGTGTTGTCGACTAAGTATAGTCGATAACACGTTTTGGAGACTCGATTGCCAAAGAAGAAAAAAAAACTAACTCCCAACTTTGTTTTTTTCTCCACAGGCGGCCAAACTTCAACCCAAATGCCTATAAACAACGTGAACCTCACCAGTACATTACCAGCAGCTCTACAACAAGCTACTGGTGCGCTGGTACTGGCCAGTAACGGTCAGTGCAGTTCGTCAGACACCAGCCTCAGTGCCAGCAGCCCGTCCAAGAGTGTGAAGACCAGCTCTAGTCTTAGTCCTGCTAAACGATCCAGTTCTGGGTCGCCTAGCAAGCAGAGTAAGACAAGAGGTATGTTGATTTTTGTTGTACATTCAGTTTATTTTTAAGCCTTTAACTGCCAACAAAAACTGTTAAAGGCCAATCCAATTGATTGCACGGTTGGTACGGTGGCTGGGCAACCGGCTGCCGTGCAACGTGTCGCGGGTTCGATTCCCGCACGGAACAACACTTTGTGTGATCCACAAATTGTTGTTTCGGGTCTGGGTGTCATGTGCATGTGAACTTGTATGTTGGTAAACGCACCCACGACACAGGAGATAATCCTAGTGTGGGGCAAAGTTAAAAAAAAATCCTCCGCTTGCGTCGGACGTCCGACACGGCATCCAATGTGTTAAATTGGGGTTTGTTAGGTTGAACTAACAAAAACAGTGTTTGTGAGTGCGATGTCCGAGTAATAGAACTTCTCTAAAACTCCTCTGGTGTTGCAGTTATCTATGAGCAGCGCTAATCGTTTACCATCAGGTGATGCGTCTGCTCGTTTGCCTCCTATTCCATAAAAAGTGGTCTTTTAAAATTCTTAATTATAACTTGCACAATTATACAACTTACAAATATACAATGAATTTCAGACCTAATAGCATAGACTTCGCTATTAAGTCTGAAATTGTGTGTGTGTGTGTGTGTGTGTTATGGTATAAGATAAAAAACTCATCTGTTCATACATACATGCGGTTCATTACATAAATGGAAAAAAAGGAAGAAGTAAAGGCTATAGCCTAAAAAATGACCGATCGTGATGATATTAAGTGTTGATCGTAATAAACAGCTAAGGGTAATTTTAATAAAAAACCAACTCCATATGTGACACATTTATTAATTAACATAAAGTGTATTGCCTACGTCTAAAAAGGCAACAATTTAATTTCAAACTATAATTTCACAAGAAGCTTAACATTACACAATTGCATTAACAACAATTAATTGAATTTCCACACCAAAGCGATCAACTTACATACAAACAATAATCTCGCCTTTTACATCAATCTAAAATCTACTTAGTCAGCATCTTGCCATTGTCAATCACATAATCAACGCCGGTAATGCTCTTAGCTTTATCACTGGCCAAATACATTATCATATCGGCTATTTCTTCAGCGTCACAGATTTTACCTAACGGCATAGTCGGTGCAAGAGCTTCCCAAGGCATATCATTGCCAGCATTAATCAAAATATCAGATACAGTTGGCCCTGGACTTATATTGTTCACTCTCACTCCATACTTCGCTAGTTGTAGACCGAGCCCTCTAGTTAGATGGTCCACTGCTGCCTTAGATACTCCATAAGCCATTAGACTGGAATCTGGGTACATTTTGCCGGCAATACTTGATATGTTCACTATATTTCCTTTCGTTTCTATGATGTGTGGGACAGCTAATAAGTTACGTGGAATAATGCTCTTACGTTTGTCTCCATCAACTCGTCAAAGGTTTCTAGAATGTTCTCGTCCAGTATACTTCCGTATCTCACTATTCCTGCATTGTTTACTAGCACATCGATCTTCCCATACGCTTGGATCGTCTCGTCGATTATTTTCTTAGCGTCTTCCATGATTGTTACGTCTGCTTTGATTACCAAAGGGTTTGAGCACTTTTTAGCTACATCAGCTAGTTTTGTCTCGTTTCTTCCCACAATAACCACATTAGCACCTTCTTGAGAGAAAAGGATGGCAGTAGCCGCCCCTATCCCAGAACTTCCCCCAGTTACCAACACCACTTTGTTTGCGAAACTCATTTTGATTGGTTGATGTATGCGTACTGAAGTCTTTCCTTAGACTGAAGCAAAAAATTTTTTCCGTCCCCTTTTTATATGATTTTCAATTACAAATATACTTAAATGTGGCCTTTGGACTCTGTAATTACGTAAATTATTGATATGCACATGTGACGCGTCACATCGTAGTATATACTTAGTATTTAATTAATGAAAGTAGTCTATTTTGTGTCCAAAATTACTTTACCTACCTAACTTTCGACACCTGTCCGATGTTAGTGCTTTAGATCGAATATTTTATTTAAAGGATATTCGAAGGTGACTTAAGTATTCTCACCTTGAACTTTTCAGACGTTTAGATATTTAATAGGGCTTTTCAATTAGGTCTATAGTTTAATAAATATGTACTAAAAACTTCTGCAAGAAAGACAGACATGAACGCTAATGTTTTTACCTACGTTTATTATTCTTATTGGCACTTACCAGTACCTCTTTTGTTTTATAAATCGTTGAGTAATTATCACAAAAACAGCAGACGAAGATTCGCTAATCTGCTTATTATTTGTTTTATGTTCGTAAGCTTCTTATATTCTGCGTAGGTGCTAATTTTGTAACCATTCTGGACATATCTTTGGTGGTATTATGCACCTACGTATATGTGAGCCGAGATACGCCTCAAAGAGCCATCAGACCACCACATATGGGGCTCAGTATGACTGATATCCGATACGGAACCGCGGAGGAGTTACGGATTGCCGGAACTCCGGCTTGAAGAGCGGTAGTAGAAACGGGGTGGTTTTTAGTAACAGTCTGATACTTCCTTCCGCCTTACTCGGGCTGGAAAAGCCGTTGGATGATTATGTCCCATCAAAAAAAACCTACCTAAGTATATGTATGTATACCTACCTATTCTTAAAGAATCTCCTTTGTAAAGACCAATCTTCATTAAGTATTATGTATAAATCATCATTAACATCAGCCTGTAAGCGTCACAATACTCAGTAATAGCCTTATTAGAGAAGAAATGAGCATCGGTCGGAATAAAAAATTCTGAGTCTAGATTTCCTCACGATGTTTTTTTTCCGTATAACTAATTAAACATAGAAGTACCTACATCCCTATAACTTGGAAATAACCTACGTTTTTCTGTAAAATTTCTTTGTTTTTTCAATTCTATCGTTTGAGTATAAAGTCAAAAATCCAATGACAAAAATGGTCACATTGGTATTTTCCAATTTCGAACCATTTATTTTGTGAGGGTGGAAACTCGTTTTAGTTAATCCTCCCGCCTTATTTTAAAATATGCTTCTTAAGAAGTCGCGAAGAACTTAACGGGTTACCAGGGCTCTGGCTCGAAGTGCAGGAGTACGAACGGGGTAGTTTTT
The DNA here is from genome assembly GCA_902850265.1 of Spodoptera littoralis. Classification (NCBI taxonomy): domain Eukaryota; kingdom Metazoa; phylum Arthropoda; class Insecta; order Lepidoptera; family Noctuidae; genus Spodoptera; species Spodoptera littoralis. The sequence goes on from LR824545.2 coordinate 11,108,657, forward strand.
AGTAAGAGTCTGACACTCCCTCCCGCCTCACCCAGGCGGGAGAAGACATTCGATTATTTTCCCACCTTAAAAAAAAGCAAAGATGACGTGTTTTAACTTTGTAAAAACATCGTTTATAATTTGAAACGGAATCGTCACCTACATTATAAACCTGTGATGACATGATAACAATACATATCGTGCGATTATTATATTCCATTGTCATTGATATAAAAACATCCTTGTGATGTCTTATACGGATAAACTTAGGCCGTAAGTAACTAATGGTCGTGTCGAAGTGACGTGAGTTTGTATGTCTTCATTGATTTTGTTGCTTATGAAGATAAGTGGTCAAAATATAAACGAAAAATATATCTTGTTAAACAGTGACTAAAGATTAACATTAACAACTTAGGTACGGTACTTATTTTCTATTTTTTGTGTCCTTTATGAAAAGATTTTTCATATTTATTTTACATACGTAACTTAAACTGAAACTTATTCTATAAATGGTGCACCTGGTGCACAGGTATAATGTGCACCTCTGCATATCCTTTCAGGGGTAAAAACTAATGTTATATTTCATAACTCTAATGAATGGTGAACATTTTATGTTAATGGCTAAGATTTGACGTCAATAAGTATTTTTGCATCACAGCTAAATCGGATTTGATGCAGTTTTTTCAAAACGCTCAGCAATCTAACAAGATTCTAGAATATTCTTCCTATTCCAGACACATCATTCGAGTCAGGAATGTCGGATGACTACGCGATACCACCAGACGCGGTGTCGTGTGACAGTACAGCGTCACCGTCGTTGGCGTCCCTATGTCGAGCGCCGCCTACCACCGACTCGCCGCGACGACATGATGCCTTGGAGAAGAGCGGACATCTTGCCAAGTTAGGGGGCAAACTCAAGACTTGGAGAAAACGATGGTGAGTGGTGATTAATTGAATGTCAATTATTGGCCTTTGAAAATATTGAGAGTAGGTCTTTACCTTGAACCCACCGATCCAAAAGGGGTACGTATAAAGTGTTTATTAAATATCTTCATGCTTGAGAATCATAACGCCCCAACGGATCTATGCTCACTTAACATGTTTTCTTTTCCAATTGTCGCCCATTTTTAAATTTTGTCACTTACTAGCTGTTCCGCCAAACTTCGTACCGCCTCCAATATCATTTTCTCACCTTATAAACCTTCCTTGGAATTAAGCAAAAAAATCAAAAACAAAATTAGCCAAATCGATCCAGCCGTTTTCGAGTTTTAGCGAGACTAACAAACAGCAATTCATCAACCGACTTCAAATAAAGGAGGAGGTTCTCAATTCGATTGTACGACTGTATTTTTTTATGTTTGTTACTAGATTACACGGAAACGTCTGGACCGATTTCAAAAATTATTTTTTTATGTTTTTCATTTGGTCCCATTGTCATGAAGTCTATATCTGATGATGGAATCCCAGAGCAACCGAGGGGAACTTTTAAAAATTATAAAAATTATGATTTAAAACCACTACAATCTGATAAAGATCTGGAGTCGATCTGATAATGGAGCCGGAGGCAGTCGAGGGCACTCCTCACCGTTTAACAGTGTAGCTACATTGTGTTTGTGCTACAAAATGTGTCTTAGGTAATGGTCACAAGTATATATCGAGGGGTAACGGGCTATTTGGTTTAAGCGACATTTTGGGCGATATTGAGTTATATATATATTCGGAATCAGCGAATTTTTCTCCGTCGAATGATGCCGGTTTCATTAAAATCGGAGCACTTTTTTGGCGTTTGAAACAATTCTATTTTCATGTTGTTTCCAAAGTGGCAGTGTATTAAACGACATGGATTTCGCATTTTTTATTAAATTATGTAGTTGAACCATACCATCATATTAATAACCGAGACATAAACCAGTCACCCTATCTCTAATTATTAAGTCAACATGAGTTAAAGCGTTTTTCTTGTTTCTAATTTTTATTAACAAGTAACTTGAATCATTTTGACTTCCCACTAATCACACGGTGTGATGTCGCTTAAAACATTTGTCCGTCATCCAAATGCGTCATGGTACGTCTCTTAAACATTTCTAGCTGCCTCTATTTTCCACGCAGGGTGCTACTTAAACCAAATAGTTGTTTTCGTTTAGATATTTTGTTTAGTCATAAACCATATAACCCTCTTTTTTTTTTAAATGCATGTCGTTTTATACAGACGATAACATTGATAATGAATATTGAAACATTTTTCCAGTATTCATAGAAATACGAGTCGGTCTTTCAATCACTAAGTTTTAATATGGTACATTTCAATCATGTCATATGATACCATATTTATTTCATCGCCCTGGTGTTAAAAATCGTTATCATCCAACTGGACTATCGTGCGCTGGCGCTTTAGTCACTCCAGAGTGCGCCGAAGACAAACGGGACGCGCGCACACCGCCAGTGTTTACGTAAAACGCTCATCGAAATTGAATCCTAAGTACTTTAATTTCAAGATGAACTTTGGCAACAATGACAATTTAAGGGCTATTGTGGAGGTTGATGACATACAATCTACGGCTGATTTAGCAACAGCTTTCGACGTTAGCGTCAAAACAATATTGGTACATTTGCGTCAAATTGGCAAGGTAAAAAAGCTTGATAAGTGGGTGTCCCACAAACTAAATGATCAACAGAGCTAAGTATGCATCGAGCAGTGCGAGGGGGACTGGGATGCCGTCTCCTCCTTTTGCGAAGCAGTTATGCTAGCTAAGGAGGAGGCGGGACGCGTGAGGCAGCGAAGCGCTGGCTCCTCGCAACCCAGCCATCGCGAAGGACACACCTGGCGTCGGGGATCGCGGGACGATCTCCAGTTACCGTAAGCGCGGGCCTGCGGACGGTGAGCATGGGTGGCTCCCCGTCCGACCAGAAACAGACCCGAGCGTACGGGGCGTCGCGTTCCGCGCGCGCCTCAAAGAGCCATCAGACCACCACAGATGGGGCCCAACAGGGTCGATGCCGATTCGGAGTCGCAGAACCTAACGGGTAACCGGGGCTCCGGCTCGACGTGCAGGAGAAGAAACGGGGTGATTTTTAGTCAGTAAGAGTCTGACACTCTTTCCCGCCTCACCCAGGCGGGAGCAGTCATTCGATGATTTTCCACCCTTAAAAAAAATGCATCGAGTAGTGCCTTGCACTGCACTGCTCAATATACACACAAATGAAAGAATTTTGATTTGCATTGTCACCTCCGATGAAAAATGAAATCTGTGTGATAACCACACGCGTTTAGCATGTTGGTTGAATCCTAGTTCAGCACCTAAACAATGCCCTAAACGAAAACTTACCCCTAGAAAAGTGATGGTCACTGATGGTCTAGCGCTCGCGCTATTCTGATTCATCACAAATTCTTACCAAACGGAGTGAGCATTACTACGGATGTGTAGTGTGAAGAACTGAACACAATGATGGAGAAGCTGACACATCTCCAACCAGCATGGTCAATCGCTAATCTCCATTGCTCCTGCATTACAACGCGCGACCTAAAGCTGCACAAGAGACGGCCTCCACGTTACAAGAACTGGGGTTGTGAAGCTCTCCGACATCCACCCTACTCACCAGTCACCAGACTACTTCTTTTTCCAGAATTTGTGATAACTTCTTGGCGGGAAAAAATTTAATAACCGAGAGGCAGTACAAAATGCATTTGAAGAATTTGTTGCTACCCGTCCAGCTGATTGAAGAAGGGCATCAATAAACTGCCACTGCGTTGGCAACGATGCATTGATTGCATGGGTGATTACGTTGATTATACAAATAAAAAATACATGAAAAAATCGTTTAATTTTTTCATACAAAACGGCAATTTCAGTAAATGACCCATTAATTTAATTGATTTTGCTGAAATATAATCGATATTCCTATTGAAACTGTAATTATTACTCTAAATAAATACTTTGATATTGTGTTGTGTTTATTTATTCAATGTAAGCATCTGAGATTTTCGGTGATTGCGATATATCCAGGTTGTTTTATCAGCCATTAATCGCCTTAGATGTAAATAAACATAAACATTAAACGTTATAATTTCAATGTTATATGTCACATAAGTAAATTAGCCTGTCACTCATTTTAGTCTGAATTGGTAGTTAAGATAAATAGCTTGCTTCTATTAATTTTGGGTTTCGTCACTTCATATTTTTTAGCTTACTCTGTAAATAGAGTGCATTGTCGCTTAATTTTTTTCCCTTGTAGCCAATTGTAGTTATGAAGTAACTTAAATCATTTTTCCTGACTCTAAAAAAGGGCAGATTGTATTAAGCGACATTTATCTTTGTAATTAAAGGTCCACTTTATTTAGAATTAGCATCAGCAACTAGATAATTTAATTTAAATTTCAATGCAATTTACCCCGTTCAAATAACTGCAGAAGCGTTTTTGTTACGAATTTTTTTTCGAAATTTCAAACTTTAAAACGCTCTCCTGTAAAGTTGCAAAAATGTCGCTTAAACCAAATAGCCCGTTACCCCTCGATATAATCCTTACTATATCCTTACTATTATAAATCGGAAAATGAGTTTGTTTGTTTATTTGTTCCGCTTTAACGCCTTACCTACTGAACCGATTGCCTTGAATTTTTGCAGACGTAAAGTTAGAAGTCTGGATTAAATAATAGGGTACTTTTTATCCCGGAAAAATTTGGTATTCTCGAGGGAAATCGAAATTGCGTGATTGTGATGCGTGTGAAGCCGCGGGTAAAAGCTAGTCCATAATAAAATTGTAAACAGATTAATAATGTTAGGTATCTATTAAGGTTTTAATGAATAATTTTGTGTAAAACTTGTTTATATAGATAATTTTTTTATAGTTATTATAATCCTATTATAATATAGGCCTATTAATTTATTGGTAAGCTTATACATATATCACTACATAGAATAAAACAAAGTCGCTATCCGCCGTCTGTCAGTCCCTATGTATGCTTAGATCTTTAAAACGACGCAACGGATTTTGATGCGGTTTTTTTTAATAGATAGAGTGATTCTTAAGGAAGATTTATAAGTGTATACATGCATTAAGCACCCGTGCGAAGCCGGGTCGCTAGTTATATATACATACATTAAAAATTAAAATATCTGTATAAAGTGAACACCTATTTAACTCCGACTTCATACTTAAGTGATTTTTTTTTTCACAAAACAGGTTCGTACTTAAAAATGGAACTCTTTCTTACTGGAAGTCGCAATCAGAGGTGAATAGAAAGCCTCAAGGTCAAATCGGTCTCGGTGAAGCCTGCAAGATATCCAGGAATGAGGGAGCGGCTACATTTGAGATCTTCACCGGCAGTAGAACATATTACTTGACGGCTGACAGCATCGCTACTATGGAGGACTGGATCAGAGTATTACAGGTATGCAAATTAATATTAATAATTTATTTAAGACTTGGAAAAAATAAGAAGATTAAATAGGTGACTGCGTATTTGTTACTTTTTTGTGTTACGCTGTCAATTGTTGGCGTTGATCGTTTAACATTGGGTGATCCGCCTGCCTCTTTGTTCATTATTTGCATAAAAGTGCGGGTACCTAAGCGGGTAAAGTACTAATGTGCCTTTTCCCGAGTTATACTTAGTACTTTCTAAAATTTTTTAGATACCAGTGACAAATGGTGAAGGAAAACATTGTGAGAAAACCTGGGCTTATAATTTGTAATTATAAGGTTCAGCCATTAATTCGCATAAAATTATTATTGTGGCCATTAAGTTTTGATTACCGACTACGGTGTGGAAAAATAAAACCCCACAACACAGCATGTTATTGTGCAGCCAATTTTATTTAAATTTAAAATATTTTTCATTATTATTTTTACTTTTATCTATTTCCTAAATTATAATTTTAACACATTAAAAGCCATGGGGTCACCGGTGACAGACGTTAGCGGAAGATTTGCCTTCAACAGTTTTCTAATGTCAGTCAAAACCGTATACGTTGTCTGCAACATGTCTTAGAATGATGTCATATAAAGTTATTCTTTACCGTCTTATTCTAAACGGTAAACTGTGAAATGAAAATAACTAATGACTTTTACCGATGCAACTTATAAGTGTGGGAGAGCCATGCTTCGGTACGAATGGGCCGGCTCGACCGAAGTGATACCACGGCCTCACAGAAAACCGACGTGAAGCAACGCTTGCGTTGTGTTTCGTCGTGTGAGTGAGGTTACCGGAGGCCCAATTACCCTCCCCTTCCCCAATCTCTACAATCTCTGAATCCCCAACGATCTTCAAACTCCTAATCTCCAAATGGCCGGTAACGCACTTGTAACACCTCTGGTGTTCCAGGTGTCCATGGGCGACGCCAATTGCTTTCCATCAGGTGATTCGTCTTGTTTACCGGCTTATGCCATAAAAAAATTTGAAAACGACATGAAAACTTGAAATATTGAACTGATTTTTTTTCTAAAATCATTATTTGCTTCATGTCCACAATCATTATTGAAATTCGATTACGATTAAGTGACACTAAATTGCTGTTTGATTTATTGACCAACATTGAAATTATATGGAGTTTGATCAATTTAACCTGTTACTCTAACTGATGATTCCCTTATATAGATGGCACGTTGAAGGTCGAAACATATTATTAATTAAAGTGTAGACATCCTACACGAAACATATTATTAATTAAAGTGTAGTAATATTAACTTCATTTTTAAATATCTTCAGTGTTTTAAGCTGACTATTCGAATTATACTTTCTCTATACACAAGCCACGAGGTGTACAATTTAGTTTATGGTTACATGCGAATGTAGATCGTAATATTCTGTATGTCTTTACCATTCACGGGACCACAGGGTCCCGGTCATTTGGTAGGTACGAGTAGTACGGGGCCGAAGATTTTCCCCCCTTAAACTGTCAAATACCAAGCGGTCACCGGTGACCGCGACCTATTGTTCTTTAATTGTGTCTATAAAACCGGTACTCGACGAGTTAAAAAATAACTGCGCTTAGGCCCTATAAACAACTTTAATCTAATTGTAATGTACACACATACATATTCTGTATTATTATTACTTTAAAAAAATGCCGTGGAGGCCCAGAGGTTTAAGACGCCCGCTTCTCATGCATGAAAATGCGGGTCCGAAACCTACCAACGGCAAGTACCAATGTGACTTTTTTCGAGTTATATGTACTTTCTAACATTATGTGAAGGAACACATCGTTAGGAAACCTGGGCTTATAATTTATAATTATAAGCTTGAAATCGCTAACCCGCATTGAGCAAGCGTGGTGATTAATTCTCAAACATTCTCCGTGCGATAAGGGGCCTTTGGTTAGCAGTGGCCAATTATGGGCTGTTGGTGATGATTATTACTTTACCCTAATTTAAAAAAAAACTTTGACAGTGAATGTCGCGTGACGTCACTTCTATCTACATTTTATACGTAGAAATGACGTTTTAGCCCCCACTCCTAAACTTTGATTCGTTATATCTAAGTATCATTTTATTATACAACAAAATAAAAAAATATGTGTCTAATATTTTTTCATTACCTAACTGACGGACTAATTACATTTTTAATTTTCATACCCTGTCATCATCCCTATTAGACCTGTAAAGCTTTGACTGGAAGTAACCACCTCGTATTATTCTAGAATGTCCAAAGAAGGAATGCGACGAAGCTCCTCTTGAGTAAAGAAGACAATAAGCCTACGATCCAGGGGTGGCTCACGAAGGTCAAGAATGGACACGCCAAGAAGAGCTGGTGTGTGCTTATTGGGAAGATGTTCCTGTACTTCAAGTCGCCTGGAGACCAGGTACGTGGTAGATTTTAGTAGACAGTTTGTACATACATACAGAATTTCACGCCTGTCGCCCATGTGGGTACGCAGAGACTAGGGAACGCCAATTGCTACCATTCTTAAGATGCATCAATAGTCATCAGTCTTTTCATGCATGCTCGTCGGTTAAGTGTACTTTAATTTTTTTTTTAATTTGGCCCTTTGAAAAATCTGTGTATCGGATAAGATTAAACCGCTGTTTATTGTTATAGGTATTCAGTTTTTTTTGGTTCTATCAGTTCACTCTGCTTACTCCACCAGAAGGCACGATGTTCTTGGATACATTGTTAATATTTCCACTAAATAAAAAAATCTCAATAATTATTTAATTATCTAATTCTTTGAAGTATAATAATCTAATAGAACGGTTTGGACGGCACATTGAACAAAGAATTTATTCAACCGACGTGTCCGCAACAGTTTCGATCAAATCAGTTTGGTTTTTGCAAAATAATTGTAGCGCATCACTGCAATTTGTAATATATCTGCAAATCAAGTTCCTGCAATTTGTCCAAAGCAAGTCCATAAAAAAAATATCGTTGACAATAAATTGATATTTGTCACCAAATAGAATTGCCTTAAAATGACCAATTTGCTGTACAGAACCCAACCGGCCAGATCAACATGAGAGACGCGCGAGTGGAAGACGTGGAACACGTATCAGACTCCGACTCTGAAGAGAAAAACGACGACACTCGCAACCATCTCACCGTCGCCATCTATCCGCAACACCAGGTAACTGGGGTCAGTGACAAATTCATGTAATATATTGGTGTAGTGATTGGTCTTAGATGTAGATGGCGCTTACGGCGGTTTTGGCAGCGATGTAATGAAAGTTTTTTTTTATAAAAGCTAGGTTTTACTATCTTTTATTGTATTACTGAATCGCTGTCATAAGTCGTCGTGGGTGTGTTGATTTCTTAATTACCTATTATTAATTGTTAAGACTTTAAAATCGGCTCTTGGTTTCTAAACTATACTTGTGTGAGTGTGACAAGACTCTGTGTGTGTGCTTAATAATTTAATAATACAAGTTTAATTTAGTAAAATACAACTCAATAATAACTTTATTGCATCAAATTTTCTATACTACAATAAGAAATACCTTGAAACTCCTCTCTTTAATTTATTTTATTTTATTTTTTAGACTTCATGCACATACTAATGTACAAGGTGGGCTTAATGCCTAGGGCATTCTCCTCCAGCCAGACCTTTGGGTGATGCAGAGACAAAAACAATGGTCGATGCGATTTAATTGCGATTGTATCAGCCCAGTTCACAAAAATCCACATTCCTACAGCAACATAAATACTAGTGATCTGTTTCTCCTCTCCCAGGGTCCAACATACCTTCTGTTCGAGAGTAAAGCGGATAAGGACTCGTGGTTGTACCATCTGACGGTGGTCAGCGGTGGAGGACTGAGTCAGGGAACACACTTCGAACAACTTATACAGAAGCTTATGGAGACCGATGGGGATCCTAGTAAGTATTGTTCAAGTTGAAAGTAAAATTTTGTTTATGAGATTAAGAAAGATTAAATTGAATCTTGGATTTTGTGCATCTCTGTTTATCCTTCTAGTTTTACAGGCGTGGCGGGTGATTCAGTATTTTTCTTTTATGGAAAAAGCCAGTAAAAGGGCAGATGTATCACCTGATGGTAAGCAATCGGCGTCACCCATGGACACATGAAACATCAGAGGCGTTACAAGTGCGTTACCGGCCATTTGGGGATTAATAATTTGACGATTATTGGGGACTTGGGGATTGGGAAGATTAGGTAGTAATTGTGTAATTGTATTTTATGCAGCATATCTCATTTGATGTCCACTAATGAAGATTAAGCCGTCGTTTATGAAATGTAGAGCTAAATATAACAATGTATAACATAGATGTATTTGTTATTTTTCAGATTGTGTTCTATGGAGGCATCCAACGTTACTGTATTCTAAAGAGAACTTGACGTCTCCACTGACTTCACTCAACTCTGAAGCGTTGCAGGCAGAAGCATTAAAACTATTCAAGGTAAGGAATGTTTAATAGAAATTATGTTGATTTCATATTATCAAAAGCTATATGTGTCAAATAAATCGCATAGTCATCCTTTCCATTAGGCAGTTAGCTAGAGTTAAATTATCGTTTTAAACTGTATAATTGTATCTATACTCGGAATTTTAATTCGATGCCAGATTTGACAATTTCAGTGTGGCAACGTTATGACAAGTACTAAATAGTGACGTTGCGAAATTATTCGATATGGAAATGCAATATTTCTGGATCGATTCTTCTCGTTTATAATAATTATAACTTTACTCTCGTGAACTAAGTATATCAGGAAATTAAATAATGTTCAGAAAACCGATAATTTAGTTTTGACGATTACTTAACGATCTGAGACGTTTCTTTTATAATTGTGTGTGAAATAAATAAAAAAATGTAATCATGAAGGAACATGACAAAAAAAAAACAGATGTATTATGGTAATGAGTTATTTTATAAATTGTCGCCGTCATCGCTATTGCCATCCTGTCACTTTCTGTAACATTTATTATAAAACACACACACTGATTGTTTATCGATTTTTGTGTGCATCACTACACTATTATATGTGGTATCATTATTTCACAAAATGACAGTAGCTATTGTCAAATCTGGAATCTAATTAAAATTCTGACTATAGGACATTCAACGACTGCACTCCCAAAATGTATAGTAATTAGTGACTTTATTGTGATTCCCAAGATCGTGTCTGCCTCGTTGGCCGAGTGGTCGCAAGCGCGACCGGGCAAGGGGTATCGGGTTCGATTCCAGGGTCGGGCAAAGTATTACTGGGTTTTTAAAAAAATCTCAGTAATAACATGGAGTCTGGAATTGTGGTCTCAGTATATGGCAATAGGCTCACCGTCATTTACATGGGACTAATAACATTAATCGTGAAAAGTGAGTGTTACATTGTACAGTGGCATTAAGTGCCGTAATGTGCCGACCCCACGGGGATAAAACGGGACGTCCCAAAATTCTAGACTTTAAGAGGATTTTGACTAACTCGTTTTAAACGGTAAGGCAAGAAGACATCATATCTCCAAAACTGTTTACCGCTGCATTAGAAGTCACCTTTAAGCTTTTGAAATGGAAAGGACCTGACATGAACGCCGAGAAATGTCATGTCATTTTTAATTGACTTTAAATCGTTTTTTTTTAGTGTGATGTTTATTTATGTTTTTTTTACTGTTTGATTGTCTTTAATTACTTTTTGTGTGTTAATGTAATTGCTGTAAAGCCGTGTTAACACCACAAAAATAAAAAGTAAATAAAGAAGTATCTGCCAAATGCCAAGATGTTGTGATTGCCGGCAGTGCGTGCAGCTGTTCATGTCGGTGGCGGTGGAGCAGGCGGGCATCGACTACCACGTGGTGCTGGCGCAGAACGCGCTGGCGCAGTGCCTGGACGTGGGCGAGCTGCAGGACGAGCTGGCGTCGGTGCTGGCGCGCCAGACCACGGCCCACACCAACACCAAGCTCGGCGTACAGGTAACGCCCGCCCGCCGCGCCCGCATACACGTTAAGCCCACCAAGCTTAAGAATGTAAGTTGCTCACTTATACTCGGTTTTTGCTAATCATTTGGTCTACAGTTTGATTTGGTTACGTCCGAATAGTTAGGCTACTCTTTATGTTGTACTTAAATATCATTTTACAAAGAATTTTTGGTGACAGAACTATACTTAAGCGCGTTTCATAATTCAATGGCGTTTAAGTAATTGGACATTAGATACGTTGTTTTGAGTAAGAAAAACAATTTAAAATGAGTTTGGTAAAATAAAATGCTACCTAAAACAGCCTTTGTTTGACAAAAGTAAATTATTGTAAGTACACTGTTTGGTCAAATTATTGTTTGAAGTTATAATTTTCGCCTTCAAGGCTAAGATACTTATGATACATGATCCATGTGACTACTTTCAGACTATATCAGTATTCATCAAGGTCTCTTAGTTAAATCTTATTAAAGTTTAGTATCAAAATGCTTTGAAATGCTACATGTGAGCGTTAAATCAATCCTCTACTAGTACTAAAGAAGACTTGACTAAATAACAAATACATTGTACCAAAAGTACTTGTATTTTGCTGTGATTCCGTGGGTTACAAGCAATGTGACTTAAATAAATGACATTTAGGTTCAAATTCAAACTGTAGACCAATAAAGTGATGGTAAATTCATGACAGATACTTCTAATACCAGTCTGTTTGAATTTTGCCTTTTCATTAACAACAATTGAATTTTAAACATTATTTTCGACAAGAAATAAAAAATGTACCTACTTATATATCATCTTTACGTTTCCAATTTCAAAATCTTCTTCACAATATAAAATATTGGGTCAGTTTTGCTTGTTTTCAAATAAAAATTCAATTGTTGTTTTCAATTCTTCTATGTTTTGGTGTGCTCTTACTTACCTACTCTAAAATAATTTTATTATGAATCGTCATAATCATTATTAATCATTTATTTTAGACCAACAGTCCATAAAACTGTTAGTAACAATGATCTTAACTTATTGTTAGTAATTTAATATAAGTAATATAAATAATTAAAACTTTATTAAAAATGATTTTTCTTTGTTATAATTTTATACAAACAAAAGAGTACACCAAACAGTTCTTATTTTTGGTTTTGCTGTAATAGTTTTCATTATGATAATGGGAATTATTACTCCTATTGAAATAACTGATATAAGCATGGCTTTAGGTGTTACGGCTAGGCTAGGTACAAAATATATTACTTGAATACTAGTCTTTAAATACAAAGAGTATTGGCATTCATTTTGACATTTATTAATTCTGATTGTTGTAATTTGTTTCTTTGATTAAAAAAATTAATATAGAACGAATTAGATTGTAATACAAGATTTTGATGTTAATTTCTACCTTTTTATTACGTGGCTATTAAGAATATAATCTTTAAATATCCATTATTATAATCATAGTTTTTTAAACAGAATTTAATAAGAACAATTAAATGTTTTCAATATAAAAAATATATAAAAAATTCAATATTAAATATGATTATGGTATTTAATACCATATTCATTACTCTGGATAATTGTCACATTTTTAAATTTTTTTACTTGATACATTCGTCCTGGTTGTAACTGTCAAATAAGACAGCTTCATCTGTCATTTGAAAGCCGCCATCTTTGAACTACATGTCAAAATGAATTCCAATACGAAAAAATGGTAGGTATACTATACATACAGCTTTATACTCGCAACGGCTTAGCTTACGGGCAAACGCTTTGATGCTTTTCTCATATGTTATCATCATATACAATACTTATACAGTAATTATAAAATATAGGACTTCTCGCTTTAATATACTATACTTGTATGTAGATTATTCTAGAATATTGTGCTCTGCTAAATTTTTTTTGTAAAAGAACCATGTTTTTACTATCTGTGGGTCTTTTACATGTGACTTGACTCGGCACCTTTTTTTTCTATTTGCAAGCAAAGACAAAATTGTCTTTTTAATGCTTGTATTGAAAAGAGCACAATATATTTTCTACAAAGCTTCAAAACTATTATTTAATTTGCGTAAAACTGTAAATATACACTAACAAACCATTATTATAGTATGGGCTTTGTGTGTCGCTGTACTGAAGGCTTCGTCACGTGGTTGATCAATTTGGAATTGTATTGTGTATACAATTATATTGGCTTCATTAGAATACTGTATTAAATATGCTAATAAGCATATAATGACAAAATTACTGACAAGGAATAAAACGAAAAGTTTCTATTCCATCTTGATCTGATAGTTCTGGCAACATTTTCAAACGGCGCATTCTAATTTTGAAAGGGAAAGATGTTGCCAGTACCTAAAATAAAATGTTACGTTGCAAAATTTCAAATGGAATGTTGGTGTAAATTTTTCCCCGATTTTCTTTTTTTTCTTCCAAGAATGTTCTCCCTTGGCCCCATAGATTTAGGGAATGTTTTTTTTTCGTTTACCTGTCATTCATACTCTGTCATAGCTAGTGTTACCCTTCGCACTGTTCGATCTCCTTTGTATTGAAAGGTTGATGTTGCAAGTTTTAGACTGTTACCTTATAGCCCTTTATATATTTATATAATATAGTACACATATATAGTTTTGGTAAGTATTTAGGAGTAAGTAGGATTAAGTATTTTTAATGAAATTGCATAATATGCCTCTTCTTAATTTCTTGTACTCCTGAATTATTGTTGATTCTTGCAGACAATTTGTTAACTTTTCCGACCGCGTTGATCTGTTTTGAGTAAAACTTTTGTGCAAAACAATAGTATTTTGTCGATTAAAGTGACCAAAATTGAACCTAATTTACTCTTTTATCATCTATCTATCTAAAGCTTCGAACTATTTAATTTGGAATTCAAAATTAAAAGTATACAAAATAAATTCTTGTAAATTCTAACGCGAATAAAATGTAATTTAAAAAATTAACATTTTCTGAATCTGATTTAAAAAAATTAATATTAATATATTTATTTGCAAGGCATATTATGCAATTATTTGTAACACACTGTACATTTAAATCACAAAACTATAACTACTGTACATACATATAGCGGGAAAAATAGTTTCATGGGATATTGGTACTTAAAGGCACAATGCAATGGCATAAAGCACTCGCACTAACTTTAAGATAACTTCTTATGTTCTTAAGGACTAAAATTGCAGAAAGAATCCTTTGGCATAACAATTGCCAAAAATTTCGACAATCATTGTTGATGAAATCAACCGTTTGTAATATATAATTTTCTTCTCTGAAGTGGGTAGGCAGTCGTGCACAAATATATTATTATATATTTTTTACCGTTTATGAGGCCTTTGTACCTATGTGTCAATTCACAGCAGTGCCTTTACTTATTGTTTATGGGTTAATAATACTAGCTTTCTATGTTTTTCAACTTTATTAATGAAAACTCATTAGTCAATTGTTGTACCTACATGTATTTTGTAAGTAACATTATAGTACAATTGAATAGGACAAGGATATCTTTATTATCTGTATGTAATCATTAAAATGTTCGTATTTATGTAACTTACACATAATATGTATGTACTGTTTATACACACATCACTGAAACAACCTGTACTTATATCACTCCCCAAAACACAGAGTCCCCCAAAAACCAAACACAGTCTTTCAAAAAGCAAACTTATTCTGTACTACATAAAGTGCACACTTCCAAGCAGTTAGTCTCGCCAAGTATTTGGTCCAACAACCGCCAACATTTCATTTGTTCAGCAACTGCTACTGTGCGCGACTCAGTCGCTGTTCACGTGCGACACTGGCGCCGCCTCGGTGGGCTCGGACAGCAAGAGCGACGTCCCGACGCATGCCGCCGGCTCACCTAGCTCTATACAGGTAAACGATGACTAGGAACGCGGTACACGTAGGGTTATTTAAGAATGTACTTAATGTAGAAGTATTTAGAGACTAATAATAATAAAATGCCTCTTGGACACTAAACTGTTTAAGAGCATACTCTTTTTGAATAAATAGATGTAGGGGTTATTTAACAATAAGTTTTATGTTGTTTAAAAGTGTACTCATTTTGAGTAAAGTTGAGTATGAATTCCTATATGAAATTATAGTTATTGGTCTGTCTTTCCTCGACCTATGACGAGTTTAATACTACATTACTATTCAATAAGTAATATGAGTTTGAATTTAATTGTAGATATTTCCGCATTGAAAGTAAATTGTGTGAACTAAAGTAGAATTTAATAAATGGTACATTACTTAAATATAATGAAACCTTCTTGAAGCCAATAATAATGTTCACAATCAGTAGACGTGTATGTCCTGTATTTGTCTTTCTAGCTAGGGGATCATATGAGAAAAGCAATTTAAAAGAAACCGTAAGTCTATTGGTATAAAGGTTGAAGTTCAGTCAATTACTCGAATTGTCTATTTGTGATTTGTTATTAACATGATTCCATTAAATGTAACACTGTACGGACCTTCTTTCGTTGCAAAAGTTTACAGTAATTCTTATTGCATTTGTACTGTAACGTATTAACGTATTAACAATCTGCAAGTATTGCGAAGGTTTCAACTTTTGAAATGCACCACAAAGTTACGAATTTTCACAAAAACAGTAAAATTTCGTAGCGGAGAAACTGTCCGTACAGTGTGATAGTTTGGCCCCCTTAACGTAACTAACTTGTACGGATAGATGTGACTTGAAACACCTTTAATTTGTCCCTATCATGTGCCTTGATGCATGTTTGTGTTTCGGATGTCCATGGGCGGCGAAAATTGCTTACCATCAGAGTGCCGAGCACGAATAACTATAGCATTCGTAACGTAATAGTATCGAGCGCGTTAGGCGCTCTGATTGGCCGGCTCAAGTGAATCAACCAATCAGAACGCTTAACGCGCTCGATACTGTTACGATACGAATGCGATAGTTATTCGTGCTTGGTACTCTGGTGATCCGTCCGATAACTGTAAACATTTTGTAATACAAGTACTTACAACTTGTCTCGAGGTTTAAAACTTGTTCTATATACTTAAGTCGCATCTACCCGTCTCCCTTAAATATTGTACGAAATGTACATGATTTTAACAATTTTTTATCGTTTTCTACCATCCAAGGAATGTTTCCAGGCGCCGTTGTTGTCAGTGGACTGCAAGAGCAACCCTCCAACGTATAGCTTTGTACAAGGATGGCAACTCCTTGCATTGGCCGTCAGTCTATTCGTACCACGGAATAACAGGCTACTCTGGTATCTAAAGCTACATTTGAGTAGGCATGCGGATTCAAAGTAAGTGTTTATTTACTTTTTTATAATTATTATTAAACTATTTTATCCATGACTGCCGCGTTGGCCGAGTGGTCGCAAGTGCGACTGCCAGGCAAGGGGTCTCGGGTTCGATTCCCGGGTCGGGCAAAGTATTAATGGATTTAAAAAAATCTCAGTAGTAGCACAGAGTCTGGAACTGTGGCAATAGGCTCACCCCCAATTATATGGGACTAGTAAAATAAATAGTGAAAAGTGGGTGTTACATTGTACAGTGGCATAATGTGTACCTCTGCCTACCCCGTCGGGGATAAAAAACGTAATGTTATGGTTTTTATTTATTTTTTCCATTAGAAATAGTGGTTAATAAAACTATCGAAATTTTGGTAACAAACTTAATTTATTTACTTGCTGAGACTATTTAACAAATTATTTTCTTTTATCAGAATAACTCATACCTCTGCATCATCCCAAGGTTAACTTTACTAAGTTCGCCTGTAAACTTTACATTTTTATGCGTAAACAGGCGTCTAATAATACATAATTGTAACTTTCTATTTATTTGAAAAATCAATGAATATAAGTCTATATACATTGTAGGACGATTCGTATATGATTCCATTTTACATTTACAATGACATTCAAATAGATATTTTCTTATCCGTAACCAATTTCCCTAAACGGAATAATTTTCTTTCATAGAACGGAGTGCGGTAAATACGCGGCGTACTGTGCGCGTGCGTTGGAACGTACCATCCGTAACGGTGGACGCGAAGACAAGCCGTCCCGCATGGAGGTGCTGTCCATATTACTGAAGAACCCCTACCACCACTCCTTGCCTCACGCCATTCCTGTCCATATGCTCAATAATACTTACCAGGTACGTATCTCTCTATTTTAATAAGATTTGCCATTTATGGAACACTAGCTTTTACCTGCGGCTTCGGTCGCGTCACAAAAGGATAAAAAGTAGCCTATGTGTACATACAGCGCCATCTATACCAATACTTTTGTTTTCCCTCGGAAATATCAAATTTTTTCAGGATAAAAAGTACCCTATTATTTAATCCAGACTACTAACTTTACGTCTGCAAAAATTCAATGCAATCGGTTTAGTAGTTACGGCGTGAAGTCGGAACAAACAAACAAACTCACTTTCCGATTTATAATATTAGTAAGGATGCCTAGCTTCACTGATAGACTGACTGACGGAAAATTCCATTTTTGTTGTTTCAAAAGTGCCTAATTAAGGATTAATTGAAATAAATGCTTTGACTTTGAACAATTGTCTTTGGTGCCTTATTTGGGGTTTCAAAATTCGTTATTGGAATTTTTTCTATATTAGGAGATATTATTTTGTAATCTGGCGCTTTCTCGTTCAATTTAATACGTCCAAGATAAATAACACTATTTTGCGTCCGTAAGTATTTTGAAAATACTTTTTCTATATCTTCTCTTCAATAAGGGAGCGTTAAATTTTAGTAATCTTCAGTTTAGTCTTGTTATAAAATAAAAAAAAAATAATAATAATATCGCTGAGACATAAAGTCTAAATTATTTTATTAATGTATTATTTTTCATGTCATTTCATCCTTCAGCCTTCTTTACACAAATATATTTATTCGCAGGTAATAAGCTTCGACGGTTCGACGACTGTAGAAGAGTTCCTGTCTACATTAAGTACAGAACTTGGATGCAGGGAGTCAGCGGCGTCAGGGTTCGCGCTGTTCAGCGACGACCCTATTGAGAAGGACTTGGAACATCATATTAAGCCTGATAAGAAGGTATGTGTGTGATAATAGGGTTCATCACTGCAAGACAAAGCCCTCCCCCTTAGCTCTCCACGTCGAACGACAACTCGCCACTTGCATCCACTGCCATCGCGGGTTACTCACGTAAAAATACTGAGAAAAGCTCTACTAGTTTCGAACCACAGAGGGGTTCTTCCTTATGAGCAGCGTGCGCGGTCGCGGCGTTGTCGCGCAGCCTACTCTTTTTCAGTATTTACACGTGAGTAACCCGCGATTCTTAGTTTATTTAGTATGTCTCACGATAGTTAATATAAACTTATATTTTTTGTAATATCATGTTTTATTAGAATGACCTTGTATATGTTGAAGGGTCATTAGTTTAGCTTAAAGTTCTGTGTTAGATTCTTGGCTACAACATTTAATTTTATGATTGATATTTTTTATGGAATAAGCCGGTAAACGAGCAAACGGATCACCTGATGGTAAGCAATCGGCGTCACCCATGGACACCTGGAACACCACATATGGTGTTACATTTTACACGTTACCCTTTGGGACAATCGGCCACATATTCTTAAGCTAACAATTTGAATTTCCATCTTTCCAGCTCTGTGACGTAATATCAAAATGGGAGACAGCGCTCAGAGAGAAGGGCTCCGGAAAGTTCGAGAACTCTCGAGTGATTCGACTTACGTATAGAAATAGGCTCTACTTCAAGAACTCCATACGGACAGAGACTGACAAGGAGCGGTTACTACAATGCTACCAGGTTAATCAACAAGGTAAGTCATGGTTAAAGAACTTTATTCTCATCAGAATAATGACGTCCACACATATGCCGAGAAATAGTTAATCTTAGACTGGCTACTTTTTTAAGATATAGCCCCGGTAAATATGCAGAACGATCCCCTGATGGTAAGCAATCGACGCCACCTGTGGATATCCGCAACACCAGTGAAGTTGCCGACCTTTCACGGGTTACGGATTTGATGATTGGAGATTTGTTAGATTTTTTAAACGTTGACCCACTCTAGAATTTTCTCCTGTGTCGTGGGTGCGTTTTCAAATACACAGACAACATACAAGTTCACATACACATGACACCCAGACCCAAAACAACAATTTGTGGATCGAACCCAGTACATGTTATGCAGCAGCCGGTTCCCCAGCCACCGCACCAACCGTGCAGTTGAGTCAGATTGGGAACTATATTTCAGAACAAAATTTCCATCTGATAGCAGAGTAATACTAACTCCAAAACCATTTGTTCCAGTGGTAGCAGGTCGTTTCCCAGTCACTAGGGAGTTAGCTGCAGAGCTGGGCGCGTTGATGGCGCAACTGGACATGGGGGACTACTCCGCCGCCAACACGCTACACAACCAGCCTCTAGCACATCGGTTCTATCCTTATAGGTACAGAGCCGGCCTTAGTAATGATGAATTAAGGTGAGTCGTGGAATTTGTGTTTTATTGCAAGGGTGTTTAGGTTTAGTTTTGGTTGTTTTGTCATGTATCTTAACTTTGTAGTGAAGACCATTGTTTTTGTGAACACCAAATGCTTTAATGAAGCATGAAAACATATTTGTTCAATCTCTGTACATGTCAAAAATGAATGTCCAATAGTTTAACACTAGCAAATAAACAAGGAGGGATAAATAGATCTTACAGCGGTGATCAGCGACACCTCTTACATATTAGTCGTCTAGTAAACATAAAAAACGTTTGCTCTTATTAATAACAAGTTTTGCAGACACACATGTTACACCTGTCTACATAATTATAATTAATGTATTTTCTTTAATGTTTTGTAGAGTTACGGTAAAATAGGGTAAATAGGGATCGAGTTGTGAATAGGGACAAGAAGGGTGAATGAATACTATGAAAAATTTCCCAATATCATTTCACCCCTCTTTGTCTCTATTCACCCCTCAAATCCTAACCACCCCATTTTACGGTATGTCTATTTTTTCATTTACCTACATTTATTATACATTAGCTTCTGCCCGCGACTTCGAACGCCCAATCCCGTTTTCTCCCGTTCCCGTAGGATTTACAGGATGTTTTTGTCTTAAGAACCTTCTCCTAATAATAAAAATACAACAAAAAAAGAATTATTGTAATCAGTCCAGCCATTCACGCGTGATGCCGTGACCAAAGGAAAAAGGGATTCATTTTTATATATGTATATAGATAGATATATTTATTATACATATTTACATACCTGCAATTAATGTAAGATGTCACTTAACTTACCAAAAACATAAAGAAAATGCCTCTTTGGCCGAGTGGTCACAAGTGCAACTGCCGGGCAAGGGGTCTCGGATTCGATTCCCGGGTCGGGCAAAGTATTACTGGGTTTTTTCAAAAAATCTCAGTAGTAGCACGGAGTCTGGAAATGTGCCCGGTATATGGCAATAGGCTCACCCCCTATTACATAGTGAAAAGTGGGTGTTACATTGTACAGTGGCATTAAGTGCCGTAATGTACACCTCTGCCTACCCCTTCGGGGATAAAGGCGTGATGTTATGTTATGTTATAAAGAAAATAGAAGTGTTCAATATATTTTATTGCGTGTCTTTGTATTTCAGGGATGTGGAAGAGAAATTGCGTTCAAAATGGGTGGCGCTGAAAGGGAGGAGTAGTGCGGACTGTGTGAGGATCTACCTCAACTGTACGAGGAAGTGGCCCTTCTTTGGTGCTACACTGTTCCAGGCTAGGGTGAGTGGATTTAGTAATTCTATTTTAATTATAATATACTAGCTTCTGCCCGCGACTTCGTACGCGCAATCCCATTTTCCCCCCGTTCCCGTTCGTAATTTTCGGTAAAAAGTAAAAAAAGTATTGTATAAAAAGTATCCTATGTCCGTCTCCTGATTCTAAGCTACCTCCCTGCCAATTTTCACCTAAATCGATTGAGGCGTTCTTGAGTTATAAATAGTGTAACTAACACGACTTTCTTTTATATATATAGATTACGGCTTACTCACTAAAATAGGGTAGATGCATAATTTTTATTATAATGACCGTCAGGTAGATTTATTTTAAATCATTAGACTCGTATTTTTCATTTTCTTTCAGAAACGAATAATTTCGAAGTATTGATTTGAAATGTCGCGTGACGTCACTTCTATGTACATTTTATACGTAGAAATGACGTTTTAGCCCCCACTCCTAAACTTTGATTCGTTTTATCTAAGTATTGTTTTATTATACGACAAAATAAAAAAAATACGTGTTTAATATTTTTTCATTACCTAACTTACGGACTAATTAGATTTTAAATTTTCATACCCTGTCATCATCCCTATTATGCTGATAATTCGACACCAAATTGTTATTAGTTATTTACTTAAATCCTATGTACCTCACATAATCCTATATCTTTCATGATAATGGTCTCTATACTACTCGTATGACGTTGTTGTCGATCTGATAAGACTCCATGGTGGAGTGATCAAAAATGCGGCGACCCAACAAAGTATGTCAGATACAATTTCCTGGTCGGGATATATATTTTTCTATTTTTTAGTAAAAGTAGTAGTTCGACTGCCGGGCAAAGGGTCTCGGGTTCGATTCCCTGGTCGGGCAAAGTATTACTGGGTTTTTATAAATATTCTTAGTAAGAGCACGGAGTCTGGAATTGTGCCCGGTATATGGCAATAGGCTCACCCCCTATTACATGGGACTCATAACATAAATAGTGAAAAGTGGGTGTTACATTGTACAGTGGTATAATGTGCACCTCTGCCTACCCCTTCGGGGATAAAAAGCGTGATGTTATGTATTTTTAGTGAATTCTCAATAACAACACGGAGTCTGTTATTTAATGCCGGAATACTGAAACGTTACTCAATTTTAAGTCGTGCTCAAATATCGTGCCATCTCTGTCATTTTACAAAGAATTTGTAGAGATAGAACTATACTTAAACACGACTTAAAATTGAGTAGCGTTTCAGCATTCCGACATTACTCTCATATCTTTTTTATCTCTTAGTACATTTTTAACGCGACGTTAAAACAGCTCTTTGGCCATTGGAGCCTTACAATAAGTCGTAAAATAAGATTAACAACTAGCCTCAAATTCATTATAATTATGACTCTCTTCATTTATGCTTCTAGATAAAACAACCCGACCTGTCTATGGTTTGGCTAGCAGTGTCGGAAGATGGCGTGACGGTGCTAGAGCTAGCGTCCATGGCCGTCATAGGACGTTACGCACTCACCTCTATTGGACTCTTCGGTGGATTACAGGTAAATTGAGATACATGTTCAAATATTTTACTCTTAATAAAGTCTTAAATTATTATACAGATTTGCTTCTATGCATTTAATAATAAAAATATTACATACTAGCTGACCCGACTTCTTCGTACTTCGTACTGCCTAGAAAGGTTTTTTCTTACCTTTTAAACCTTCTCTAGATTTTCACGAACATATCAAGGCCAAAATTAGCCAAACCGGTTCAGCCATTCTCGAGTTTTAGCGAGACTAACGAACGGAAATTCATTTTTATTTAAATAGATCAATCATACCCCAAACTCTTCAATAGCCGATTCGGAGTCGCGGAGAACCTAACGGGTAACCGGGGCTCCGGCTCGACGTGCAGGAGAAGGAACGGGGTGGTTTTTAGTCAGTAAGAGTCTGACACTCCCTCCCGCCTCACCCAGGCGGGAGCAGTCAATCGGTGATTTCCCCCCTTAAAAAAAAGACTTCAATAATTAATGGAATGTCATGTTACTCACAACACTTTAAACAACTGTCCGTTACTTCTTAACTACAATCAAATTGTAATAATGGCATTTGCTCTTCATTACTAAAAACTAATTAAATACGATGTCGTTCCAGGATGACCTGATGATGCTAATCGACGCTGAAGACGCAGCGAGTCCAGTACACAAGATGTTGATTAGTCTCAACAAGCCAAAAGTAAGTACATTAAAATTAATATTGCAATATTATTTAAAATTGTTCTTGTTTCACAGAAATTGTTTAATATAGTAGATGCAATTACACGCAGCACATGTCATCATAATATACCCATATGTGATTCAAATTTTTGAAAACTGTAAGTTCAGTTTTGCTAATAGTAATGTAATAACGATGGAACACTATTACCAATTGGGTACTTGCCTTAAGCAAAAATAAATTATTTTGACTGTTCAATACAATAAAATATTAAAAAATAATCACACTTTCATTAATTGATTTTATGACCAACTTAATTTTAGTATTTATCCAGCAATTTTTTAAGAAATAAATATGTTGTTTGACTCTATAAAAACGTGACGTCACAATACACCATCTCGTACATAATATTCATAGAAAACTATCGTTTTTGACAGTTCGAAAAAAGAATTGAATTTGACTAGTTGGCAAGTACCCAATTATACTTAAATATCGTGCCATCGTGCCATATGGCAATTGGCTATGTGCGCGACGGTGGCGACGCGTAGCGTTTACAACATTTGCGGAAGCTGTCAAATAATAACAATGTAAACGTTATAATTTTCTTTGCAAATATAAATGAAACCAAAGATTAAAATAGTAATAGTAAGTAAGTTAAGTGCAATTTATTCAATAGTTTTACTGTAAAATGAATATAAAAATAAAAACCGGGTTTGAAACTATTACACATAATATTAGTTTCCAACCACAAACTGAGACAAAAGGCAATAAATTAGTATTAGCCGAGCATGTAAGAAATGTGGAAGAACTGCGACAAAACGGCCAGAGCTACTTAATACGAGCCCACGTAATTCGTCAGATATCTACGACACTAAAAAAAATACATTTGCTATTGAGACCGTTATTTCTGCAGTTAACAACGCAACAACAGTCATGGCCCATTTCTTTGCTATGATTTTGTACTGCAATCAACACATTTGACAGCTGATCGTCCGCTTTTGTTTCCAATTTCTGCCGTGTTGTGCGCTGCGGTCGTTATCTGTCCGCCATTACTCGCTTTGCACATAGCCAATAGGCTCACCCTCTATTACATGGGACTCATAAAATATATAGTGAAAAGTGGGTGTTACATTATACAATGGCATTTAGTGTCATTATGTGCACCTCTGCCTACCCTTTCGTTAAAGGTATGATAGTGCCATCTCTGTCATTTTACACAGAATTCGTATTGACTGAACTACACTTAAGCGCGACTTAAACTGTCAAACACCAAGCGGTCACCGGTGACCGCGACCTATTGTTCTTTAATTGTGTCTATAAAACCGGTACTCGACGAGTTAAAATGATTTGAATAGCGTTTTAGTATTCGGGCGTAATATCAACAAAGACTAATTGCGCTCTTTCAAGAGTGAACTCTAATGAAACCTTTTTGCTTCTTTAGATGGCAGAGCTAACCCATCTCATAGCGGACTACAAGAACGCAATGCTCCGCGCGGGCGGGCCGGGCACGCCGCAGATGAACTCGCTGACGCGGAACGGCAGCCACCGGTCGGTGCGCGCGGCCGCGTCCACCCTGCCGCACTCGTCGCCCTGCACGCTGGCGCACTCGTCGCCCTGCACGCTGCAGCACGCCGCGCACGGCACGCTCACGTCGCACGCCACCACGCTGTCCGACCGCAACAACACGCTGACGCTCAGCTCGCACTCGTACGAGCGCCACGGCCAGCCCGACATCCTCAAGGCCACGCCCGACCACCACCGCGCCGACAAGAAGCGCGCGCACGCGCAGGACTCCGGCGTCGCGTGACTACCGCCGCGCCCTCCCCCGCACTAGAACACGGACTTGATGCGACTGCTTTGGGGACAAGGCGTGCTAAGGTAAATTTATATATAAACTCTTGCCCAAGAAAAACTATGATTCTTTAAAGTGATCTTACTGTCATCACACTTGCCCGCACCGACTTCCTTGTACAGTGTAATTATGTAATATTTTCAAAGCGGTCGCCTCATATTATTATTCGAGGATAGAAAATGGCCCGCAAACTATGATAGCATTCCACCAAATATATAAACAATGGGAAGTAAACGAAATAATAATATACCTCATATTTTGTAGCGAACGATTCAGCCTATTTTTATTGGCTTTTTAATGATAGATTAAAAATAGTTTATAGTTTATTTTTTCAGCGTATTATTAATTGTTTGACATGTTGCTACGATAGTGGTTTCGGCTTGAAGTGTATAATGTATGATTCGTATGAATGTGTCGATGTTTATACGCAGTTTAAATGCCAATTTTATACATGTAGTTGTATATGTACGTGTACAGGGCGCGATAAATTGTACCTAGAGGTTATTCTTAGCGAAATTTTCTGAATATATTTTGGATGAAATTCTTCTATACAGCTTGGAGTTATATGTTAGAGTCGGATATTACTTTTAATTTATGCCAGTTCGATAGCTTTTTATACAGACTTGGATATTGCACAAAATGGAGGAATTTAGTGTAAATAAGTAATACATTTATCTACCCCTGTACTAGTTATAGATCGGAGTCCATTTTAGCATAATACGTGGGGTGTCCCGTATGAAGTATGATTCTAATCTTTTGTACTAACTGTGCTAGTTCGGGTAGATCTGTTCTTTCATTCGACTGATGTAGGAGCGATCGCGCTGGCGTTTTATGCGACTTTGAATAGTTTTTAGTTGATTAAATGCAAGCAATAAGTATTTTCTAAAGGCAAATCGTTTCTGAAGAAATCCCTAATTATTTTGTCAATTTGTTTTATAACAAAAACAATAAACATGATCTGATAATATTCTAAAAAAAAAAAATATATAATATATGAATTGTTTCGTAAAATACATTATTTTTTGTATATTTGCCAATTATATAATAATCGCGAGATAGAATTTAGGTCCATTTGTTAAAAAGGTCGTATTGAACGCCAGTGTAACCGCGGCCTAATATATAAAGGTGTGGACACGTGCTAGTGTGAATCTCAATGTAGGACTATGTAGACTTGGCTTTACTTATTTTCATATACTTTTATATAATTTAATTATTTTTCTTCACATAAAATCACATTTGCAATAGTGCCCATAAGCTTAAACAAATAATTAAATATTAATTTGTGGAATTGATGTATGTATTAGATTTTTGAGAGCGATTCCCGTGTATGACATAATTCAGTGTTTTGATTTCAAAATTTGTGTAAACCATGTTTGGAGTCTGGGATTGTCCTTTGTTCGCTCTATTTAAATGTCAAAAGGCATCGTCTACGAAAACCCAAATACTTAATATCAAAAATCTAATACATACATTTTCGTAACAACTTTTTTCTAAATACAACCTTGAGACACACGTTATAAAGTCGTAAATTGGTAAATCGGTATGTCTGTAAAGGTGATATACTTATGGACTGATATATTTAAAGATCTTTCAACGAATCTTAACACTTATTGTTAACGTCTAAACGACCAATGAAACTGAAAAGCGAGGTGAAACATTTTTACTCTAAGTCTTAGAATCTCATTTTTTCTTAAATTTCAACCTTATTTCGATATTATAAGGTCCTCTGTTTACTGAAAAGGGCCTTTTATTTGTGATCTGTTAAAATTGGACTATATTTCGAATTTTGCTGATATTATTAATTACTATATTATACTGATAAACATGTCATTTTAAAATTAGTCTTAAGAATAAAGCGATAAAGTCGATAATTGCTAAAATGACAACTTTTGTGTATTTTTTATCAGTATAGTGAAGTAATATAAGTATTTATCTTGCATAATGTCGTATAAATTACATTTTGTGGGCATTTTTTAATAATGATCTGTATTGTAATATACATAGGGTATATTTTGTATATTTTTGGCATCTATTTATTCAGAGTTCCGTGTGAATGCAAATATTGTAAACAGCTTATTATAAATTATAATTTGAAGATCACATAGACCACCTGGACCTTGGGACTCCCATAAATATTATTACAAACTTCAGTCGTTAATAGAATTTCAACCTTATGCTTATGTTATAAAGCCGAACATTTACTGCCAGCTAAAATAAGTCAGTTCCTTAAGCCACTCTCATATTTAAGCTAATGTTCATACGTGTACATCCACTGCAAAGTAGGTATGCCAGCTAAGCAGTCGTATATGAAAACCTGGCTTAACTATGCGAGCTAAACTCTTTAGTTTAGCTTTTTTTTCTGGTAGTTGACGTTCGACTTTGTAACAAAAGCATAAGGTTGAAAATGTATTAAACAAAACCTAGCAAATGATATAGGTATGTTGTAATGACAGTTGGGATTTAAAATACCAGGCCTTAACTCGTCGAGTACCATATTTATAGACATAATTAAAGGACAATAGGTTGCGGTCACCGGTGACCGCTTGGTGTTTGACAGTTTAAATACACTATTAGACAATTTATATACCGTAAAAGAGGGTGAATAGAATTCGAGGGGTGAATAGATACAAAAATGGGATATTCATTCACCCCTCGAATTCTATTCACCCTGTTGTACTGTACAAACATTTCATATATAAAAAGTAAATATTTAATACCACATCTAGTCTACCACGGAACTCTGAAACCAATATAATTTATACTCAATTAGCTTTCATAGAAATTTCTACCAATTGTTTGTATTATTAATAATAATAATTCAAAGATTTCGTTACCATCTTATTTCTATTTAATTATGTCTTGCAATAAAGAAGGTTTTCAACAATAATTTAAAGAAATATTTTTGTTCTGTATTGTAGATACTTAGTAATTTTATTTAGCTTTGAATATTAATTAAATAATCTTCTTTATTGTACAGATATTAAAGACGGGCTAATTGTAAAAGGCTACAAAAATGGCGACTAAATAGAGGTAGTTTTATAATTCGTAGATATAGACCATAGAAGCCAAATAAAACGGTAATGTAATATTGACCAATTCGCTTCCTTGGCCAATCTATCCGAACAGACTGGAAAGCCAAGCTTGAGAAAACTACTAAAGGAAATACAAAAAGATTTTGTACATTTTCTACAGGTCAAGTTTTCTCATCCATGGCCTTAACACGCGATTCTAGCCCTTACAAGTTCGAAGCTAGAATATAAATTTCATTATAAGGGTATATAAAGGCTGTAATCGCGTGTACCAGTCTTTAATTTTAGTAAATACTTGAAATTAAAACATCATTTCGATTGCACTTTTTGCATAACACTTAACTGTTGATATAATTATGTATAGACTATTATTGTAATGTATATTTTACATTAGAACCGAAATTGATTTTATTATAATTATTGTATTAAGAACCCATAACTTATTTTGTAAGTATTTATTCTATTTTGTTTTTTTTATTGGTTGATTTTTCTTTTTTTTTGGAATAATTTTTGACGAATCCTTTTTTGTTAACTATGGCCTAACTAAAGACTAACCATTCGAGGCCTACAATTGGATTATTTGTAGATTTATATTTTGAATGTATTTAGACGATTTTTGTTTGATGATGCGAGAATAAACTTGTATTACTGAATCGACGTTTTATTTAATTACTTGTAGAAATATCAAAAAAAGACTACTCCAGATAACCAACATTAGGTCCTACACAAATGGCAATACTACAGTCGAAAAACAGAATAAGAAAACTAATAATTTTAAGACTTTGACTGCCAATAAAAAACTGTTGAAGGTAAATCCTCCGCTAACGCCGGTCACCGGTGACCCCCATGGCGTTTAACGTGTTAAGAACAGAAAAAAAGTTATAAAGTATAATTCATTTATTTCAATTAGACCAGGAAACCACTTGGAAAATCAACAAATTTGAAGTGATGCTATTTGCCCATTCCAAGCGTAGATTTCTATGGAGAAGGTTACTCTTTTTCAATCAGGTTCACAATACAATTTTTAGTTACATCTTTTTATACTTGATATTGATAGGTCGACGTTTGACCACTATCTTACCTGCAGCTGTAGCCAAATGCCATTTAGCGCTAGTCTACTTGTAGAGTAGAAAACTAAATTATATGGAATTGACGTAAATTATGACACTTGTCAGTATCATCCCCATACATTTTAATTTCTACTCTCTCGGTGGACAAGCGCTAAAGTGGCGTTTGGCTAAAGGCCCTGGTGGTAAGCGATGATGTGGCCGATGATGGAGCACGCCTACCTATGAGCAACGTGTACATAGTTTGTTGGTTCAATTGTGGACTTGATTGCGGTGTTACATTATCCTCAACAAAGTCCAGTCAGACATCGAAAAAGATAAATCATACAGTCTATATAGTTCACGGTGCCCGTCCACGAACATGACACGCCCAACTCTACCATATTGTAGGGAATTGAGCGTTCCAATGCACGTACCACCGCCAACGAGATTCGAGTCAGCATAACAACTCAAAAAAAAATCACTTGTATCCAGTCATCGTTGAATCATTCCCCTTTCAGGACTACATGATACACTGGGGCAGTGCCTACGTCACGTCATAAGCTGATCAGGTCAGCCTTCTTGATCGGAGTCCCCGAAGAATAAGCTATCAAAGTCCTATAAAACGTAGTTATTCCAATTTAAATACAAAGTAATAAAAATTAAAAACACTTTAAAGTAACATCACATTTATTTAAATCTGAAATAAAAAATCAGTAAATTAATCGGTTTACCTTAACATACCTACGTACATAATACAGGATGAACATAAGTTTATTTATCAGTTTATTTCTTAATTATTAAAACTTTTTACACCAATAAATTCCCTAGAAACCTTTTAAAATAGTATAAAATGAGAGTAAATATTTAGTTATATACTCATATTACATCCAGCATAAAAATGCCATATGTATATCAAAAAGTAAGGCACAAATATTATGTCTATCATAGCCCATATGACTCAATAGCAATGTACAAAAACCTCCAAAAACAATCCCAAGTTAATTTTAACTTATGAACTAAGAACGAACTCTTCGAGTTTCACATCCAAAGCCTTCAGTATCGTTTCAGTATCGTATGGCACCGCTGTAAAACGAAAAGTATTTATTAAATATTTATTTAATGGTAAATCAACAGCTATGTACATTATACAAATTTTGTAGAAAAATAGTCTCATTGAGCCTCTTACAGATTCACACGAATAGTGACTAAATAGGTAGTAGTAGCTAAGGCGAAAGTGAAATTGAAAATAATCAAAAACGGCAGGCACACAGTAAGAAAATGATTTTAAAAAAATAATTGGTAAATAGGTTCTTAATATATTTTAAAATTAGTTTTCCTAAAAGTCTTCACTAGTCATAGTTCTAGCCTTCCTTAGGCTTGTACCAAAGATATCTACATCATGCTTGCTATTGTAAAGTACGACAAGCTTGACACTAGAATGAATTTTGCCTGTAACTGTAACTGTGTTTTATGGGTAGGTACATAATTTGACTTCGAATTAAGTAAGATGTGTGGAGATTGTGAAGATTATGGCAAACCCTTTATAAATGCTCATAATACAGCGAACTTTCAGAGATCAATGGTCATACCGAAATAAGACTGGTACTCACGTATATAGATGAATTCGTTGGGATCGTATCCAGAGTCCTTTCTTGACTCCATGATGCATTGGCGCAGCGCGTGCGTTATTCCATGAGCTATACCAACACCCATCTCACCACACGCTGGAACATCACGATAAGTTAAGTACATTTAAACATGTTTATTTATTTATTATTGTTATGTTAACACGGCTTTACACAAATTACATTAACACACACAAAGAGAAATTAAAAAGAATCAAATAGTTACAATATTAGGTAAAATACAGTCACCACTACTTAATTTCTAAGTAAAAAATGTTATCTAAAGATCGTAGTTGGCGACGAACATTGAAGAACTGGCACCAAAGAAAGCTTATTGTTAACTTTTGTTGATTGTAACAGCATAATTTATTATATAACGTATCAGAATAATTTTATTTGGAATCGTCATAATTATGTCTTATTGGTATAGACCACTCTTTTTTTTCATAAGCGGTAAACGAGCTGACGGATCACCTGATGGTAAGAAATCGGCATCGCCCATGGACACCTGGAACACCAGAGGCGTTACAGGTCCGGCCTTTTGGGGATTAGGAGTTTGAGGATCGTTGGGTATTCAGGAATTGGGGAAGGGGAGAGTAATTGGGCCTCCGGTAACCTCACTCACACGACGGAACACAATGCAAGCGTTGCTTCACGTCGGTTTTCTGTGAGGCCGTTATCACTGGTCGAGGCGGCCCATTCGTGCCGAAGCATGGCTCTCCCACACTTAAGATTTTCGAATTTTACAAAACAACCTATGACCACCTCAAAAGGCATTAAGATACGCATTTTCGAGGTAGTGTCGTGTGAAACAAATGTGACTCAAAAACGGTAGATAATAAAGAACATTTTTCCAAAACTTACTTTTAGATCCAAGGACGCCCTTCGGGTTCTTGCTGTTGTACCTCAATTTGACATTATACTCTACAGGCGTGTCTAAGGCAAGAGGGACATGGTATTTGAGGGAACGGTTCGTCTCCATCTTGCCCGTCTTCTTGTCATAAGCTATCTTCTCACACGTATAGTAGCCCATGCCTTGTACGTATGCACCTTGTACCTGTATTAAAATCCAATTAATTTAATCTATACCTTTTTTATATTTACTACAAAGTTAAACAGTCTAACAGAAATAGATGATGACCAGTCCATTCGTTAATAACTCTTAGGTTGCGTCCACATCTGACGAATGCGCCGCGGGCTGCTCGCGAGCTGCGCGCGTGCAGTGATGGCAATGGTTTGGTGCTCAACTCATACAAGGTTTATATAAATAATAATTATAAATATACGCGCGCAGCTTGCCACGGGTTTGAGAGCTGCGCATTCGCGGAGCATTCGCCCGATGTGGGCGCACCCTTAAAGTACTCAGTGTTGAGCATCAAATTCAAAAGCATATCATTTACATGAGAGTGCAAAAGGAGGAATAAATAGTAACCTGACCTGCCCAATATCCAATTTCTGATTTATGCTCATGCCAACATCTTCCAGAATGTCTGCACGATCAATTTGATATCGCCCAGTGGTCACATCCAGCAATACCTCAATGATAGCTACAGCAAATGCACTGTAAGGTTTCAGGTTCTCATCAGTGTCCTCATCATGAACAAGGAGGTCAGTTCAACTTGCTCTTCGCCTGCTTTCTGAATAATTTCCTTCCATGTGGCTCCTGGCATGCGTTCTCTTATCGGAGCCAAATTTGCCTTTAACTTTTCACAAGCTCTTATAATAGAATAGGCACAACTCTCAGTAGTGATACTAGATCCAGAGAAAACATTGTTCGCAGCCACAAATGAGTGATTGGGAACAATTTTGACGTATTCGAGAGGTACTCCAAGTTCGTGAGCGCAAACTTGAGCGCATTTGGTATTTATTCCTTGCCCCATTTCTACGCCCCCAGTGGAAATAGTAACTGTACCGTCACCTCTGTATATTGACACTAGTGCGGAATAATTTCCATAATAGATCACTGGCCAGCTCATGACGTTGATGGATATGGCTTTTTTCATCCATCTATTAGTTTGATTAAATTGTTCAATCGCTTTAGCTCTTCTATCATAGTCTACTTCCTTTTATAGGATTCGATCAAGTCTGGAAGATCATTATCTTCTGATCTCATGTTTATTTGGCGAACAGCAGTAGGGTCCTTGTTTACTGCGAATGCAATGTGTTGCATGATGTGTTCTATGCATGTGATGCCTTCGACTGTGCCTAAACACAATTACACATTTAAATATCGTTGGGCATTTTGAGTCATGATGACATGATAACGTATAATTTCTAACATTGCCATAAAAAACAATTCAATCAGAAAACTTACCTGGCCCTCGAACCCAAGTGTTAGAGGGAGTGTCAGTGGTAACCGTCGCAGATTTGACTGACCACGTGTCTTTATTGTAACAGTTAGAGAAAGCACCCACACTATACTCAAGCATATCTTCATTGTTGGAGCAACCATTGTCTTCAATGATGGTGGCGTTCAAGTACTGGATTTTCCCGTCATCATCGACTCCAACCTGAGGATTATGTCTTCGTTAGGGAACAAACATTGAAAACGTCATCTAGTTTATATTGCACAAAATGTAGACGTGTGTGATTGTAATGGAAAATATTTTATAACAGGTGCTCCAAATATCTTTATGTAAACTCAGTGTAATTGTCAATATATTCGATTTTCCAGGTTGATCTATATCAACCTGGAAAATCGGTCTAAGCTAACCTAAGCTCTATAGCTTTGAAGAGTTGAGATTCATTGAATAATGGCTCCAAGTCCCTATGTTAAGTTACATTCAAACAGCCATTTGTATCTGGTACTCAAGTGATGTCTGACAGAACAGAATCTATTTTACCTCATAATCGCATTGACACGGCAATCTCCTTCCAGTTGCGCTTAAGTTAGTTTGCAGTGGGAGTATGAATCTACAGGGCCGGTCCAATTTCTTAGCGACAAGAGCACATGCTGTAGCTGCTTGCGTATTACGACTCACTTTGCCTCCAAAAGCACCACCCACTCGACGAACTTGTAACAGGATACTGGAAAAAAAAATTAAAGTTCAAACACACAGTTCTGAGAATTGATGTAATTCGTGCTGACCTAAATGAAAAGATGACAATTTTAAAGAAGTAACAGTCATTATCTATTGAATACGATCCTAAAGCCAGAGCAGAACGCAATAAAGCCAGGTCTTAGAAAATAGTTTGAAACTTGGCAAAATTCCGAATTAGTAGAATCTTATACCTATGTATTTCTTGCAAGACATTTAATTATGATTAGGTATCATTAATCTTAAAGTTAAATAAAAACTTACTCGCTTTCTTTAATCCCCAAAGACCGTGCAATAGCATTCTGCGTCAGATCCATCCACTGCGTCGAGTCATACACCTCTAGCTTATCATCTACTGGTACTACAACACATGTTATAGGTTCTATATAGTAGGGGTATTGAGCTTCTATATTGTAAATACCCTTTATAATCTTCGTAGTTTTATTCCCTCTAGAAACTCTTTCAATAGACGGTCCTCCTCCAACGTATCTCTTGCTATCTTTCTTTGCATCATCTATTGTAAGCACTGGTGAAGATGAACTAACATTCTTGTAAGTAACTTTGACTTTCTTAGCCAAAGTGTCTGCTAATTTCTCAGTTTCTGCTACCAGGATGGCTATAGGTTGACCGTAGAATTTGACTTCATCTGCAAGAATCTCTTCGTCTTCAGTTTGTAAAGGCAGGCCAGGGACGGTAAAGGAATTGACGCCGGGAATGTCCTTGGGAGAGAATATTGCGACTACGCCATCCATTTTCTGCCGAAATTAAATTGTATTTAGGACCACTTTTGTATAGCAAATAAGAAATCAAAATGACAAAAATGTAGTTTACTATCATTTCGCAATAGACATTTCTCCAGAATTACAATCCCAAGTTTGACATACACACACAGATAACACCCAGGTTATGGGCAATAATTTGATGTACCTGTTGTTAAGAGTAGTAGGTAATCGAACCCGACGTTACGTGGTAACCGGTAACTTAACCTAGCTACTACACTAAAGTACAATTTTTATTTTCATCTGCGCATAGATGTATTGCACTAGTGTTCTAGTGTTCATCTGCATATATCAGTAATCATAAGAAAACATATATTTAAACATATCCTTCCTCCTTTTCTTGAAGTAGGTAAAAATAGCTAATTACCTAATAGGTTTATTGATAATTCTGTGACATATATATATTAAGAACCATGACTTGACATTTTTACATTAAAAAGTAGGTAACTATGTTTCTTACACAAATAATGTATTGTGCGTAATCAATATTAAAATAAGTTATCACAAGTGTTCCACTCGTTGCATGTTATAACAATAAATGTATTAGCATATTCAATTATACAATGTCGCTTCATATTTCGTGTTCCAAAATTTATTTAACAAAAAAATAAACAACAGCTGTTCTTATCTTTGAGACTTATTTCAATTGACTCATTTTTTTCAAATATTGGAAGAATTCCATGTTTTTGTGGTTTTACGCACAGAACATTTAAAGTAGGTTAGAAAGGAAATAGTTCCTGATTTGTATCAGAACGCGTGTCGCCGTTTGCCCCCACTCTTCGACTTTACTACAAGCAAGAGACCAATCCTACGCGGATAATGCACACAAATAAACAACACGCACTAGGTCGAAAGGTTTGCTATTGGTTGTCACACTGACGCAATCACTTCGTTTGACATACACGTATGTACGCCTTAAAACTCACGTATGCTAGGGGGACCAAAAGGTCGATCATTGATATCGATAAAGTATTATCATCTAGCTTCTTACTTTACAAGTATTGCTATGTGAACTTCTGTAATCACGTATTTATGCGAATATAGAAACAAATAAAAATACATAACTGTGTTTTAACAAATTTCCATATATTTGTTTAAGATTTTCTAAAATTACATTTTTACTTAATACTTAAAAAAAAACTCAAACTCAAAAGACAAAAGCATTTATTTCAATTAAACCATAATTTGGTACTTTTGATACGTGAACAAATATGAAATAAATAATAGTCTGTCAGTCTGTCACTGAAGTGAAGCTAGGCGCTCGTTCCAAAATGTCGATTCGAGTGGAGAAGAACTAGCAAGAAACTCCATCCTCCTCTTTTTAAGAAAAGAGTAATCTTTCCGTAAAACGTCTGTTTTACATTGCTCTGATACATATTCCAATATTGTACACACATGTGAGAATAATGTAAAGACATACCTGACACATCATACAAATAACAGAACGTACTAAAATAAAAAACAAAACCAAGAGAAAACAAATATCTTAAGTCTATTGATACTGACAATCCATATAAAATAGTGCTTCTATACAAGAAAAAAAAAATAAACTCTTGTTTAAATATAATGACTTTGTTATTATGTAGTTATCATCATCGAAATGTTGCGAACAAATTGTACTACATTTAGTAGGGATCCAATCAATATTTCCTGTTGCCTCAATCCACAGTTTTCTTATATTTGGATCTGTAGGAAACCTAAAAAAATAAATTATACCTAACTCAGTTTAAATTGAAAAAATTACATGAAACTTAAATACGAAAACAACAATCCCTCACTTGAAACCTAAGTATATAATATTATTTATTACGACCAAGTATTAAAAGGACAAAAAAATTTGTTTGGAAGATGAAGTCAATTGATATATTCTGAAATATTCTGCGTATTGCTCGGAAATTCTTTTATTGGAGACTCTGACCTGCGATAACTTAGATTTTTACCGCTACTGGCGGCTTTATACATTTTTAAATATTTATAATAAATTGTTCACATTATAATTATAAAAAAATATTTAATTGAATTAAACAAGTATGGGAAATATTATTTCAGTTATTATTCTATTTGAACATAATATTTTGTATCCTAGCAATTATCGACATTGTTTACAAATTGACACCACTCTATCGATTCGAGGAAATAAGGCATTGAATTTGGTAATCGGGACTCTCGCTATCAACGTAATACACTGCGCGATTGCTCACGTAGTGCAAAAAAGTATACAACTATTGCAAGCAATGTATTAATATTCTTCTGTTTGTGACATATATCGTTTTTGTAAACAAACTTCATAATGCTAATGTTATAATTACAAATATCACGAGAGTTTTAATGTTTTTGGACTCACCGGTGGAAAGAAATCCCTTCTCGTGCTACATTGAACATCTGGCTTCTTTTCCGACACATTATAATTGCGCAAGACGGCATAATTTAATATTAATTGTGGAGCTTTGTACACTGTCACAATAAGAGCACGATTGACGGCTGGTTTTTGACATTTTGGTTGGCAATGAGAATTTGCTCATAATCGCGGCGCGCGTATCCCGCCCACATGGCCCTTCTAACCTACTTTAAATGTTCTGTGGTTTTACGATACGTTATTCTTTTAATTACTGAATGTAAATGGATACAGTAAAGTGTAAAGTTGTCCTGTTAAATATGGATGTGGAGATGGTATAAAAGAAGTGTAATGTTTTTTTGAGCTTATTAATAAAGTAGGCAGATACACTACAAAATTGTAAACGTGTGAATGCAGATATTATGTTAGTACTGTGAGATAAAACATGATAAGACTTGAAGTAGCTTTTTATGGAATAAGCTGGTAAACGAGCAGACGGATCACCTGATGGTAAATAGCAATTGAGGATAGTTGGCGATTCAGGGATTGTAGAGATTGGGAAAGGGAGGCTAATTGGGCCTCCGGTAACCTCACTCACACGACGAAATACAACGCAAGCGTTGTTTCACGTCGGTTTTCTGTAAGGCGTAATATCACTTTGGTCTCGCCGGTCCATTTGTGCCTAAGCATGGCTCTCCACATTAAGTTTATAACATCCATTCCGAAAAAAAAGTTGCTTATACTACCTAAACATACGAAAGCCTGTGACAAACATATGAAATCTCGTTCTTACCAATAGGGAATTAACTGGTGTCACACCATTGGTCGTTCAATATTTAACAGCTGCTGTGATTGGACAAAAATATCCCTTCCTACATTTGCGTCATTTGGTGAGCACCCATTCCAAACAAAATTAAAAAAACAAAACAAACTCACCAAGGCGCCTTCAATATCAATACTGTCAACGGTTCCTTTGTGTATCGTCGACAAGACGAACGCACCGAACACTTCCCGAGGGATCGGAGGTATATCATTGGTGTACGTAGCTTCCCCACTGGCTTGTATGATACCTTCCAACTTGTTAACTGGCTGGTTCAAAGGGAACAACGACTTATCGGTTTGATAGTCCTCCTTGCCTCGGGACACTGCTCTTTTAAAGAGTGAACCACCTGTTGAGAATCTTGAGTTCGCTCTGCCGGCAGGAGCTATGTTTAGGATAAACTGTAATAAAGACAAAGTAGATGCAAAGAATAGTAGGTGGGTGCAGGACATAACTATGTTTGTGGCAGAAGAAAAGAAAGAATGAGATAAATAAACAATATCAATCTCATGAACAAGAGAACAAAAGGTAAGTATAAGAATAATGTGCTTGTGATTTCGTAATGGGTCCCGGGTCAAGGTGGTGTTTGCCA
This sequence comes from Spodoptera littoralis, assembly GCA_902850265.1. Taxonomy (NCBI): domain Eukaryota; kingdom Metazoa; phylum Arthropoda; class Insecta; order Lepidoptera; family Noctuidae; genus Spodoptera; species Spodoptera littoralis. The sequence goes on from LR824545.2 coordinate 11,147,015, forward strand.
GTAAGAGTTTGGCACGCCTCTCTGTCATCCCGACGACGCGGAAAGTCAATGAAGATTTCCATCGCAATAGAAAAATAAAAAATAAGAACAATGGTACTAGTCGGTAAATAACTATTAAACAATGAACTTCCATTGAAGTTCCTATTACTTACTTACTCATTTTCGAAAATTTTCATGCTAAATCGATATTCGATAGCAATACTACTCAATAAGCATTAAATTCAGAAAAAGGTGTCTTACCTTATAAAACAAACCGAGAGCCAATTTCTTTCTGCACTCAGGAGAAGGTTCTCCAGGAATATCCATTGGCAGGAGTTCACAATTGAGCACATTAATCGCTTCTTGTAGAGTCTGATTGGTAAATATATTCTTTCCAACCAGGTAATCTTCGGTATTAATGGCATGAACAAAGTCTGGATCAATGTTTCCATATACTATGCTGGCTGATTCAACAGTGTTTTTTCTTCCCAATTCTATGAGATATGCCGCATTGACGATGGCCAAAGCATTCTGATTTCTTGGCATGATCTGGAACAATACATGTTTTCGGATATAGAAGAAGCTTCTCACTACAAGAAAGTAAAATTCAAACTGCCTCGTTGGCCGAGTGGTCGCAAGTGCGACTGCCAGGCAAGGGGTATCCGGTTCGATTCCCGGGTCAGGCAAAGTATACTAGGTTTTTAAAAAAAATTTCAGTAGTAGCACGGAGTCTGGAATTGTGCCCGGTATATGGCAATAGGCTTACCCCGTATTACATGGGACTCGTAACATAAATAGTGAAAAGTGGGTGTTACATTGTACAGTAGTATAATGTTCACCTCTGCCTACCTCTTCGGGGATAAAAGCTGTGATGCTATGTTATGTTATGTCATCAAAAAGTTGAAAAGTCAATGTAGGTCTTAAAAAGGAGTTTGGAATTTCTGATCATACAAAATATGGCACTCATAAAATAACTGCTAAAAAGTGAATGTTATATTATTTTAAACTAATTAAACCTGATCTGATGTTTACACATACCTTGTAACTTCTATAGATATGTCGTTCACTCAGGGGAGGCAGCGCAACATTAGTCATCAACCATCCCTCCATGTCAAACTTCAGGAACTCAATCGTTTTTAACGTCTTTGTTTTTCCGCGACAATTTCCTATTAACAAAAACCGAATGTAAAATACTTTTACAATGAACAAACACTTCTATGATTTCCGCAAATGCCGTTAGAATAGACTACCATAATTCTCCCATAAGACTACCATATTCGACAGACACTGGTCAACAGTCCTCTCTTAAACCTTTTAAAAAAGATTGCGTAAAAATGTGATCTCCAAATCGCCTGTCAGGCGTAGAGATAACCTCTGCCAAAAGTGGAGGCAAATCCCCTGATGTAGAGGAAGCCCGTAATTCAGTAGGGGACATCAATTTAAGAAAGGATAAAGTAACTCTTTATTTCTGTAAAGAGATTAAAATACTTACGAACAGTAATCCTGGCGTCGAGGCAAGAGAAGATGACGAATAGATCAGATTGATACGTCGGGACTGCGCGCCTGTACATCAAGTTACCAGCAATGGAGCCAATCTGGAAAGATAAATCGTTAAGTCAATGGTCTACTAGAGCAATAACTACATTTAAAAAAAGCAACATACCGGCCGAACGTATAACCTCCTCCTTTTTTGAAGTCGGTTAAAAATCACAAGAAACTTAAAATCACTACTTAATAACAATCTTAAGCAATCATCGTTAATGCATACAATTTCATCGCCCAAAAAAACGATACAAATGAAGAAAATTTAACTATACAAGTATCAAGGACATTAATATGAAACATTTTAGATTTAAATTAAAATGTTTGACAACCCGAACTACATATATACCATGCCCGAAGGAAGAACCACCCCATCACCACTTACCTTTCTCACTGGTATATGAGCAACCAATTCCAGATGTTTCACGACCTCTGAGAGATACGCGAACTCACTTTTCTTACTTGAAGCTTCCTTGAATATCTTAATACAATCTTCAATAGAAACGTTGGCTCCAAGAATCAGATTTTGACCGTAGTCATATTTCTTCAGAGAAGCCACGTCGCTAATGTCAATTATAATTCTTGGATACTCAAACGTTTCAACAATACCTGTACAGAAATCATTTTTGTCTTCAACACACGTCACATTAACTGCCTATAAGTGGCTACTGCTGACCAAAGCACCAAAGACCAAAGACCGCACGGTTGGTGCAGTGGCTGGGCAACCGGCTGCCGTGTAGCGTACCGCGGGTTCGATTCCCGCACGGAACAACACTCAGTGTGATCCACTAATTGTTGTTTTGGGTCTGTGTATGTAAATTTGTATATGTGTAAACTCACCCACGTCACAGGAGAAAATCCTAGTGTGGGGCAAGGGTTTAAAAAGAAAACATAAAAAGCAGGCCACTTATTACACAGATACGGTTTAAGCATTATTCACCACGCTTGCTGAACGCGGGTTGGCGATTTCAAACTAATAATTACAAATTATAGGCCCAAGTTTCATCACGATGTTTTCCTTCACCGTTTGTCGGTGATGTCTAAATAAGCTTAGAAAGTACTTATTGCTCCAGTTACTCCATACATGAATGGCCCTTTTATTTACTCTTGTTTTTATGTCTTTATATTATTATGTATGGAGTAAAACGTAATTCATTTTAATCTATTTTATAAATAAAATATCCTAGATGCCCACCATCTACCATTGCTGAATAATTTTAGAATTTTAATTAGTTTTTTAATTCCCGTGTTTAAATGAATTGGCGTAGATCTGTATTTAAAATTACTTATAAATAGAATTTTGTTTGGTATCATCCAAGTTGGAATGACATAATGGCATCGATAAATTACATTCCTATCCACTACTTGCACTGTAAATAGTTTTAGTAATAAAGTCGTTTTAGATACAAATGGGGCAAAATAAATATAAAAATAATTTTAATTATCGAGCAATAAACTCATCTATTACATACAAAGGCAATATGCTTTATTGTGGATAACATAACAGTCAAATAAAGATGAAAAGTTTTTTTAAGGGGGGAAAACATCGAATGGCTGCTCCCACCTGGGTGAGGCAGAAGGGAGTGTCAGACTCTTACTGACTAAAAACCACCCCGTTCCTACTCCTGCATTTCGAGCCGGAGCCTCGGCAACCCGTTAGGTACCACTTTCTTAACGTTTTGAAATGTCCAAATGATGGAAAAAGGATAAAATAATGATACAAACAAATTAGTCGCTCCATGTAGATCCATACAATATTCATATTCATATTTTAAGACTCCGACTTCAAAGCTAGTTAAGAAAGGTCAAAAGAAAATAAGAAATTCTCTCAAACTACCATAAAAAGTTAAATAATATTAAAAACAACAAACCTTTTCCAGTATTCCCGTCGGCGAGCATATACGAATCCACACCATATTTGTTGAGGACATCAAAAATGTCATCCTGTTGGTACACTTTAAAGAACTTCGATTTTCCAAAGTTCAAAGAGATGGTATCTCTTGTCACGTTCTTCTCTTCAGTCACAATACTCCAGTCACTGCAGTCACTGGTCTCTGAACATTTCCTCTGGCAGGTCCTAGGGTTTTTAGAGCATGGATTCGCCTCTTCAATGTCCCTCACTTTCTGACATAGTTCTGGAGAAGCGTCTACACCGAATGAGACCATGGTGTCCATGATTGGTCTGAACCCGGTACATCTGCAGGTATTGCTGCCGAAGGACTTTTCTAGTTCATCCATGGTCAGATTTTTGTCAAGGAGACTAAAAGAATACAAAAGATGACATTAAAATAATTGATTGAATATGAATAACTATAAAGTTCTTCCTCGTCATCCTCGGGAATGTGTATCATTTTAGTCACGCCACGTACCTGGACATCTGCATCACCCATCCTGGAGTACAGTATCCGCATTGGGTGCCATTGAACTCCACCAACCGCCTCTGGACCTCGCTGTACCCGTTCAAGGCATTACCAATACCTTCGACAGTTGTGATCTCCCAGCCGTTGCAGGAAAACACCAGAACCAAACACTGGGTGAAGGAAAATAAGATTTACTTTTGCTTGATGCAATTTCGACTTATGTTCTTTGAACCTAGCTTCTCATTTTAATCCTTGAATGTAAGGTTACGTCACATGTAATAAGAGAGTAAACGTTAAGTTTATGTTGGTAAGTATGTATTTGTTTAGATTACATTAACTCGTCGAGTACCGGTTTTATAGACACAATTAAAGAACAATAGGTCGCGGTCACCGGTGACCGCTTGGTGTTTGACAGTTTAAATTGTAGTTAAAGCCGCTTGGTTTCTAAAAAGAAATGTATATACACGTGGTAAGTTAGACAAAAAATAAACAAAATGCGACGGTAGTCGCCTCCTAATGCGAAGCAGTCATGGCTAAGGAAGAGGTTGGGCGCGTGAGGGAATGAACCACCTCAGGCCCCAGCCCTCGCGAGAGACACTCCAGGGGTTGCGATCCGCGTGCTCCTCATAGAGCCACCAGATCACCACAATACGGCTGATGGCGATATGCTCCGGGTCGAAGTGCAAAAGCAGGAACGGGGTGGTTTTTAGTCAGTAAGAGTCTGACACTCCGACTCGCCTCACCCGGATGGGAGAAGTCATTCGATGATTTCTTCTCTTATAAAAAAGTTGGTGATGGCAAATGGAGAAAGCACAACTTACGGAGTTAACCGAGAAGGTCTCGACGATGCCGCTGGGGTACCTCCTGGCGCGCACCATGACGATGCAGGAGCCGCAGCCGCCCTCGTGGCACATCGCCTTCGTGCCTGGCAGTGCCAAAACATACCGCAGGTATGCATTTAAGGTCGTCTCTCGCCGGAGATTCTCGTCCACTGTGTTACAAAAAGTACAAATAACGTCAATAAGGGGTCGTCCGTACAAATGCCTTTAAATTAAAATAAATGCTTTGACTTTGACTAAACAAGAGTCATCATTGTTCAAAATTCACTTTTTACATGTTAGTGGGCTCTTATCTGCGTTCTCAGGCGAGTTAGATTAAAGTAGTCATACTAAGAAATAAACTATATATAAAGAAAGAAAGAAAAGTCATTTATTACGCCACGGCACACAACAAGAATATAAGATCATTCTGCTATAAATTATATAATAATATGTATAATTATCACCACTGTTGGTTCAACGGCCAATACGACAATAATCCTTTAATGCGGACAGTTGAAATAAATTATAGTAGGTAATTACACACAATCTATTAATGAATGTAAATGAACTACAGCCTAGAGGGGCACATTATGCCGCTCTATAATGTAACTCCCACTTTCCACTATGTATGTTACGAGTCCCATGTAATAGAGGATGAGCCTATTGCCATATACCGGCCACATTTCCATACTCCGTGTTGCTACTGAGATTTTTATTTAAACCCAGTAATACTTTGCCCGACCCTGGAATCGAACCTGCTGCGGTAGCCAAATGCCATTAATGCCATTTAGCGCTTGTCTACATGTAGAATAGAAAACCAAATTATATGGAATTGACGTAAATTTTTACACTTATCAGTGTCATCCCTATACATTTAGTTTGCTACTCTCTCTGTAGACAAGTGCTAAACTGGCGTTTGGCTAAAGGCATTGAGATCCCTTTCCCGGCAGTCGCACTTGCGACCACTCAGCCAATGAGGCAGTCTTAAGGTGAACAGTTGAAAATAATTACACGCAATCTATTAATAAATGTAAATTAACAACAGCCTATTTAAATAAACGTTTAACTGTTAAAATTAAAACCTATACCGATAAAATAAACAAATGTATATATTTTTAATAAGAACTAAACCGCTGCATTTACAATTTAGAACAATTTAGAATTCCGAACTATAAATTAAATAAAAACAAAACAATTGGCTGATAACACTCACCGGTACATTTTTTTCCATTGACAGTGAATTGAATTTTCGGAGACATCTTATCATTTGCGACACGCCGAAAAGACTGTTTTTTGGCAGTAATTCAAGGAAAAATATAAGTACACAAGTGTGTTTAAAGGTACCTACTTCACGACGTCTTTTCTATTTCGTCTCGCAATATTTGCAATGCAAGTGAAAAGTAAATATGCCGAAATTAATATGCAGATACCTGATCTATATGAGTAGCGATATTTTATTGATAGTATAGTTCTAGAAACATAACATAACATCACGCCTTTTATCCCCGAAGGGGTAGGCAGAGGTCTACACTGTACAATGTAACACCCACTTTTCACTATTTATGTCATGAGTCCCATGTTATAGGGGGTGAGCCTATTGCCGTATACCGGGCACAATTCCAGACTCCGTGCTACTACTGAGATTTTTTTTTAAAACCCCGTATTACTTTGTCCGACCCGGGAATCGAACCCGAGACCCTTGCCCGGCAGTCGCACTTGCGACCACTCGGTCAATGAGGCAGTCTCTTAGTTCTCAGTAGTTCTAGAAACTGATTATAATAGTAATAAGTTAGTCAAAACAGTTAATAAAGTATAATAAAGAAGTACACGTACGTGTAAATCATACTGACTCATGCGAGCCTGAACAGATTTCCACGACTTTGCACTTAAGTAACTAATCCTTGAATACCACCCGTATACCCATTGTCATAATTATTTAAGATATGGCTAATCAGTAAAGGTCAGATTTAATTGAAAAAAAGAGCATGGTATGCAATTATCCCGTAGCCGCAGGTAAGTAGGTACCTATAGACTACCGAAGAACATGTATTCATTGCTTTACTAGGATATCATGGTCGCCAACCAACACCACCATACGGTCTGCCAGTCACCATTTTCCTTTTGTTTTATCGAAGGGAAACCTTCAAAATGAGGCTAGATTAATGGGTGTGGAATTCTGACCTAGGTTTTTATGGGATAAGCCCGCCACAAACTCCCAAAACCGCTGCAACTCCTGTAAGCCAGGATCTACAGTAGATACAACCATGAAAACACCGGAACACTGAAGTCCGGGGCGTCCCAGAGACATAAATAACTGTCTTGGTTCCCGCAACGAAGTGAATCAGAAAAAGAATTCTTACCTACCTACCTATTTTTGTACCACTCTAGTGTCGTGTGAGTGAGGTTATTGGAGGCCCAATCTCCTTAATCCCTGAATCCCCAACCATCCTCAAATTCAACTTGTAACGCCTCTATTGTTCAAGGCCGCCGATGGCTTACCATCAAGTGATCTGTCTGCTCATTTACCGGCTTATCCATCAGCGCCTATCAGGGGCACCAGTTCCTCTAAACGTAACAGCTCCCCACATTGCAACGTATGTGGCGCACAGGGAAACCATCCCCTGGAGGGTCTTCTCTGATCTCAAATATACTATTTTTGCCCTCATAGATAAAACGACAAACCGCGCAAGTGGAGTGTTTGTATGTATTGACCGCTCTCTACTGCCCTCATTATAGACCTTATTTCCAATGTTTAGACACTACTTTTGTCTGAACAAATGTTGTGGATTTTCAACATACAACTGGATCCTGTTAAGCAGAAGAGATCCAGTCCACATTGTTTCTGTAAATTCTAGCATATTTACAGAAATAAATTCTCTTTATTCACTTGTTTTAAGTATATGTGGTTAAACTGAAACTTCACTTTTGTGTCTTCTATAAATGAAAACTTACTTTAAACCAGGGATTCCCAAAATTAAGGTACTGCATTTTACTTTACATATTGGTAACGGTTTCATTTCCCAAAAGTGGGCCCTGAGTTCGGAACTTGATTGAGATAGGTAATTCATAAAATTTTGCGAAGCATCAACCACTGCTTTCAACTTGATTGAAAACACCTTTTTAGGAAGAATAAAAACAAGAATTAATATTTAATAATATCAAAAATAAACTTTATTTTAATAATAAAACATAACAGGAATGGATTTATTCTATAAATCACATTTCATTACTTAAAAATAATTATAAAAGACAAAAAAGTTTGCGAAATAAATTATATAAAATAATTAAATATAAAAAATTTGTAAAAGACAATCCTGTATTAATCATAATTAACAAAATCATTATTTCAACAATTTTAAGAGTAAATTATTATATTATTAAGACAATTGATATTCAGTAACAAAATGTTAAGTATCAGTAAAACGATTATGCATACGTAAACTTTTGACCCTAGCCGAACGAGTAGGTCAACGAAAAACTCAATGTATGGGTTTGACGATGTCTGCGGACGGTGAGGAAGAATTGCTTGCCGCCCGACCAGAACCTGGGGGCTTACTCTTGAATCCAATACCGATCGGTCGACATCGGTATTGTCAAAAGGAAGAAGAAATGTATTGTAAAGGAAAACATCGTGAAGAAAATTATAATAGGTAATTTCTAGTTAAGTTTCCAATCGCCAACTTACTTTAAGCGAGCGTGGTAATTGCTGAAGCTAGACAGTTATATAAAACCGTTAAACTAATACTCAACAGAAATGGAAATAAAATAAAAATAACCAAACACCATTTTTGTAAAAAAAAGAAAAAAGTATCAGATCTTGAAGAATAAGAAAACTAAACTTAATAATATGGCAAGTTACAATCGACTATCACTGGTGAAACATTTGGCAAAAATGTAAAGTTTAAACAACAGTAACTTAGGCGTTAAGGAGAAATTCTTCAGGTTTCACGTCCAACGCCTTCAATATTACTTCTGTCTCGTACGGCACCGCTGGAAACAAACGAGAAACATATTACTTCAATAAAAACCTCACAGATAATAATCGACGTGAAATAACACTTGCGTTGTGTTTCGTCGTAAGGTTACTGAAGGCTCAATTATTCCCCTCCCCCGGTCTCCCCAATCCCCGAATCCCTAACAATTCTCAAATTCCTAAACCCCAAAAAGCCGATAACGCACTTGTAACGCCTCTGATGTTTTGCCGATTGCTTACCATCAGGTGATCCGCCTACTCGATTACCGGTTTATTCCATAAAAAATTAAAGACCTGATCTTTGACCTAGGTCGTCATAATCGATCGTGACAGTCCATTTCAAGACTATGGGTATGTCAAAGCACGATGGGTTGGAAATCGTCACATTATGTGTACAAAAATCACTTAAAATGAAATGAGATTAAAAAAAACTATGGCTCTCCTTTACATAAAAAGGTTTACAATTGACCACATGCAGTGTTCCACTTTAAATCAACTTTTGAATGAGTATATTATGAATATGCTCAATTAAAGTCAAAGTCAAAGCATTTATTTCAATTAAACCATAGTACATTTGTAACGTCTACAAATACAAAATAAACAAGTCTGTCAGTCTACCCGTCAATGAAGCTAGGTGTTCGTTTCAAAATGTAGATTCAAATGATAAAGAATAAGCAAGAAACTCCGCTCGTTACTCTTATTATTTAATGTTTGTAGGTATGCAAAACTAATAATCAACACTACTACAAAGTATTGTATGAACAGAGAGAGCGCTCTCCCACTCTGTGAGATAGTAAGACTAATTAATAATACCTACAAAGTACGGCCTAGGTCTTCTGAGCTAGTTACTGATTCTCAATTCTCATAGGATCATTGGCCCAATTATTTCCAAAATAACAATAAGTATTTACTTACGTATATAAATCCATTCGTTGGGATCGTAGCCTGAATCCTTGCGGGACTCCATGATGCACTGGCGCAGCGCATGCGTTATACCGTGAGCTGAACAGATGCCCATCTCACCACATGCTGGAATATTAAAACATTCATAAGTTCACTTAACCAAATTAAGTTAAGACTTATAAACAATCAAGAAAGCAAGCAAAGGATATAGGCAATTTTAGTTAATAGCTCAGAGTGGATAATTTTACTCGGCTTTACATGAAATTTGTGATAGAACTGACGGAAAATTTGTTCTTTGGGAAATAAAAACTGTGATATAGAAAACAGCTTACTCTTAGATCCAAGAACTCCATTCGGATTCTTATGGTTATACCTCAACTTGACGTTGTATTCTACTGGTATATCCAGGGCGAGAGGTACGTGATAAGTTAGGGAGCGATTGGTTTCCAATTTGCCCGTGGTTTTATCATAAATCAACTTCTCACAAGTGAAGTAGCCGATACCTTGAATGTATGCGCCTTGGACCTGAAAGGAAAAACACAATTAAAATTCCGTTCGCTCTTAAGAATATTATGAGAACACACTAATCTATTAGAAATGTCAATGTGTGGGAATTTACGGAATAGGATGTCGTATGGTGATTTTGCTATTAAATTGAAGCGGATACAAAAATCTATATCTACTCACCTGACCCACATCCAATTTAGGGTTGGCACTAACACCAACGTCTTCCAAAACATCAGCTCGAACAATCTGGAACCTACCGGTGGTGACATCAAGTAACACCTCAATAATAGACACAGCGAATGCGCTGTAACCTTTGAGATTTTCATCAGTATCTTTCATCATATACAGAGAAGTTAAGTCTACTTGTTCTTCGCCTGCCTTTTGGATAATTTGTTTCCATGTAGCATCAGGCATACTTTCTTTTATTGGAGCCAATCTTTCTTCCAAAACTTCACAGGCTTTTATAATAGCATAGACGCAACTTTCAGTAGTGATACTAGATCCAGAGAATACGTTGTTTGCAGCAATGAAAGTATAATTAGGAACAATTTTGACGTATTCGAGAGGTATTCCAAGTTTATACGCGCAAACTTGAGCGCATTTGGTGTTGATTCCTTGTCCCATTTCTATACCTCCTGTAGAGACTGTCACAGTACCATCACCTCTGTAGATGGAGACGAGAGCAGAGTAGTTACCATAGAAGATTACTGGGAAGCACATAACGTTGACCGAAATAGATTTCTTCATCCACCTGTTTGTTTTATTGAATTGTTCTATTTCTGTAACTCGTCTGTCGTAGTCTGCGTCTTTTTTAAGGGTTTCTATCATCTCTGGAAGGTCATTGTCCTCTGTTCTCATGTTTGCTTTACGGACGTCAGTTGGGTCTTTCTGCACCGCAAACGCAATGTGCTGCATTATGTGTTCTATACTGGTAATCCCTTCACACGTACCTGTGATATTCGAAATAATAATAAAGAATTATGTTGCTGTAAGCAGTTGTAGTTAAGCATTTTAATTTATGGTAAAATATATCGATAGCGCTTGTTAGAAACATTAAACAGATGAAATCCTCATTATCAATAATTTCCAATCGCTAATTCAAAGCGCTTGTTTAAAAGAAAGAAAATAAAATATTTCTATTTATAATTAATGTTTTTGCAAATATAGATGAACAATTTAGAGAAAAATTGCGTCATAGTGTACCAGCTAATCGGGCATTGCTTAATGTAATCATTAAGATATGCTAATGCATATCTACTATATGTATTGTTGTAGAAAACCAGACCAAAATGTACAAAAAATATTTAACACTTTTGGAAAATATTGATCACAATTCTAAACTGAGAAAATGGCAATGAAATCAGAGATGACACAGAGAATGATGACTTTGAAAGTAAAGGTACTACACAAGCTGTAAAATAGCATGTTAAAAGTCGTTCTATTGAGAATGCTTAAAAATATTCAAAAATCGAATCCTGTCGATTTGCAAGCATGCCCAAAAAGACCATGCTGACCATTTAAGCAACTTTCCGACACACATTTCGGAGAGCCATGCTTCGGCACGAATCGACCGGAGTAATACCACGGCCTCACAGAAAACCGACGTAAAACAAGGCTTGCGTTGTGTTTCTTCGTGGGAGTGAGGTTACCGGAGGCCCAATTACCCACCCCGCCACTCCCCAATCCCTGAATCCCCAACGATCCTCAAATTCCTATTTCCAAAAGCTCGGTAACGCACTTGTGACTGGTGTTCCAAGTGTCTATGGGCGGTGCCGATTGCTTACCGTCAGGTGATCCAAATGCCCGTTTATCGGCTTATCCCATAAAAAAAATTCTACTAAGTAACAAGTGCTCAATTGAAGCATGCTTTCATGCTTGAAATTATCATGTGTAACAGTACCTTAAGAATCGTAACAAACCTGGAGCTCTAGCGAAGGAATTGGAAGGTGTGTCAGTAGTGACGGTAGCTGTCTTCAAGGACCAGTACTCAGTGTTATAGCAGTTCGGAAAACCACCCACGACGAAGTCAAGAATATTCTCATTGTTGGAACAACCATTGTCTTGTACTATAGTCGCATTCAGATATTGGATTTTACCATCGTTATCGACGCCGACCTACGAAAAAAATAAAGTAATTTAGAAGAGTAGATATTATTATTATTTATTTTTTTACCATTCACGGGACCCTAGGGTCCTGGTCATTTAGGAAGCGTACGAGGGGCCGAAGCCAACTGCGCAGAGGCCCTTTAGACAACTTTAATCTAAATGTAATGGACACACAAACCAGCGGCTATCCCTGTATGCACTATGGAAATGCACCCAAGGACAATCCCTGGTTAGTGTGGAACTATTAACGATAATGGAAAAAAGGTAGTCCTATGCATGGGTTGCTATGGACCGGTAAATTGGGAACTATGGATGACTATGACGTAAACATGGCAGGCGAAAACTCGTCAACTCACCGACGAGGCCCCGGGAATGATTGCTAAATATAGCAACAGAGGGACAACGAGAATGTGAGTGGCTGACGGGTTTAGAAACTACCACCACTTTCTACTCAGATCATCAGCTCTAGCCGGGGTCTCCTGCATCTCTGGCCTACTCGCGACTTACGAATAGTTTCTTACCATCCCAGCAAGATTACTGCTCTCGCGACTCCACTCTGGACGGCCAATGAACGTAAACGAATAAAATTATGTTACTAGGACCCGGCCCGGCTTCGCACGGGTGCAATATGCATGTACCTATTATACATATAAAGCTTCCTTAAGAATCACTCTATATATTAAAGAAAACCGCATCAAAATCTGTTGCGTAGTTTTAAAGATCGAAGCAGGACAGACAGACGGCGGATAGCGACTTTGTTTTATACTATGTAGTGATTTTACGGACATTATTGAAAGATTTTTTGTACTTTTACACATTATTAAATTATTATTATCATCCTATTTTAATCCCGTTGAACCTATTGTTCTATTCGTTATGGCAGTGGAATTTGTCAACTGTGAGAAAGTAAACTTTACTACCAATAAGCTATTATCCAAAATTATTATTATTACCTACATTAACAGGCAATTTAGTAATTAACTCGTCGAGTACCGGTTTTATAGACACAATTAAAGAACAATAGGTCGCGGTCACCGGTGACCGCTTGGTGTTTGACAGTTTAATAAACATTTGACGCGTACGTATTTAAAACGAAAAGTTAAGCATACAGTGAACTTGTTATCAGCGTGTGACCAAAGTGTGTGACTCACACACATACTTATTTATTATTAGTAGTTTACTATTTCTATTATTTACAGTGAAAATGTACTCTTATAATAAAATGTTTGACTTCTCGTTTGTGTTAAATAAACTTCAAAATTCTTTCAGGACTGCAAAGCCTCGAAGCTGTAGATTACGTTTTCGCCAATATTCCTATACTTACTCGATTTTTTTCTTATAAAGAACAAGTGATGCTAAGATAGGTGGCAAGATACCTTACCATGTACTAACGATATAATGGGGATGATGAAAGGGTATGAAAATTAAAAATATAATTAGTCCGTAAGTTAGGTAATGAAAAAATATTAGACACGTATTTTTTTATTTTGTCGTATAATAAAACAATACTTAGATAAAACGAATCAAAGTTTAGGAGTGGGGGCTAAAACGTCATTTCTTAGTATAAAATGTACTGAGAAGTGACGTCACGCGACATTTCAAATCAATATATCTTCGAAACTATTCGTTTCTGTGAGAAAATAAAAAATACGTGTCTAATGTTTTTAAATAATCTATCAGACGGACATTAAAATAAAAATTAGTCGTCTACCCTATTAGATAATTGAACCAAAATGACTAAGAATTATAGTTACCTCATAATCACATTGGCACGGCAGTCTTTTGCCTGCTGTGGCCATATTTGTCTGCATTGGCAAGATAAATCTGCATGGCCGGTCAAGTTTCTTGGCAACCAATGCACAGGCTGCAGACGCCTGTACGTTGCGACTGATCTTGCCTCCGAAACCTCCGCCAACACGACGAACTTTGATAACAACACTGAAATAAACGACAAATAACTTTCAGAGAAAATTGTATAATTTCGTATGAACAGAATTTCGAAACATCTAAACTGCCTGCTTCTCATGCATGAGGGTGCGGGTTCGAAACCTACCAACGGCAAGTACCAATGTTACTTTTTCCGAGTTATAATGTACTTTCTAAGATTATTTAGACACCATTTACAAACGGTCAAGGAAAAACATCGTGAGGAAACCTCGGCTTATAATTTCTAATTATAAGTTTGAAATCGCCAACCCGCATTGAGTAAGCGTGGTGATTAATGCTCTATCCTTCTCCATGTGAGAAGAGGCTTTGCTCAGCAGTGGGCATTTATAAGCTGTTGATGATGATGATGATGATAGAATCCGATAACAACGTCTGGTTTTCATAAAATCGTATGATTTGAGAAAGAAAAAAATAAGATATTCGACCATTTAACCACCTAGGCACTCGTAGATAATAGATTCTTGTAAAGCATTTGACACGATTCAAGTATGAATTATGCTACCTAACTAAAATTTATCTAAAGCCGTTGATACGTAAATTAACGTGCATTGACGAGTATTGACCTCTAAAATATCACATTAAGATTAAATAAGAATTATGATAATAATTATGTAATAAGAATTAGGAAGCTAAGATAGAAAGAATATCCAGTTAGTTTTAGTAAATATTGTGATGTTTTCATTTTGGAATACCCCCGTTTTGACAAGGGAAAACCATGCAATGACATGCATGCGGGTGAGGCGAGAGGGAGTGTCAGATTCTTACTGCCTGCTCAGTGCAAGAAAATATTGTGATGTTTTCATTTTGGAATACCCCCGTTTTTGACGGGAAAACCATGCAATGACCTATATATACCGCCCGGGTGAGGCGAGAGGGAGTGTCAGATTCTTACTACTTCTGCCCCGGCAACCCGTTAAGTCCTCCGCGGCTCCGTATTTGGGAATACCTCTAGGTACCACAATCGTTTATATTTGAACCTTAGTAATTAAGTACATAAATACTTTCACTACTTACTCGCTTTCATGTATTCCCAAAGACCTCGCAATAGCAATCTGTGATAAGTCCATCCATTGCGAAGAGTCGTACACCTCAAGTCCTTTATCAACAGGAACCACAACACACGTTATAGGTTCGATATAATAATGGTATTGAGCTTCCAAATCTAAAATCCCTTTAATAACTTTCGTTACATTATCCCCTTTACCATTTGGTTCTATAGATGGAGTACCAGCTACGTATCTCTTGCTATCTTTCTTTGCTTCGTCAATTGTCAGTACAGGAGGTTTAGTGCCAACATTTTTATATGTCACTTTGACTTGTTTAGCCACCTTTTCAGCCAATTTTTCGCTGGTCGCTACAACTACGGCTATGGGCTGACCATAGAATTTGATTTTAGTCGCAAGAATTTCTTCTTCTTCGGTTTGCAATTGAATACCAGGGAATCCAAAGGAATTGACGCCAGGAATATCCTTGGCAGTATAAAAGGCGACGACTCCTTCTTTAGACTGGAACAAGTAAATGTTTTATTTAAGATCGTTGAGCAAGAGCTGGATTGTTTGACAAGTGATTGGAGAGGAAAGGGTTAAAAGACGTGATGACGAACGATGATTATCTTTAATGGAAGAAAGAGATTTTTTGAAGCAACCAAGGAAAGTAATGAGCTCTTATAAAAAATCCTTGACTTAGATACGTTAATTATAACGTAAACAGCATGTTGCGACGTCAATGTCGATTACCGTGGTATTGACTCAATTGTCAAAAAATTCCACAACATATAGTTCATTTTATTTTTTACGTCGAAATTAAGTAAAACAATAATTAGGTATGACTCTGAAGTTTTTATTTGAATTAGCTCCTGCAGATGTTTCTTAAGTAAACTATACCTTATTTGAATTAAAATAACATTCTTTTATTCAATATAGGAGTGTTCTTGTGCACATATTTTAACTCTTATTTTTTAAGAAAATAGTCGAGTACGTCTTACTCCAATTTCACTATGTAATTAAATACATAGTCCAGTACTAAATAATTACCACAAGTTTGGAAATAGATAATCTCAATACTAAATGCCGCTGGTTCCGCTATTGCACTTGCTACTAATGATGTCGTCAAAATTATAGTTATTGGAACAAAGATCACTTACCATGACATCATCAACATCAATAGTGTCCACTTCTCCACTATGAGTGGTGGAAAGTACGAAGGCACCAAACACTTCCCTTGGTAACGGAGGTATATCATTCGCGAACCTCGCTTCACCTCCCACTTGTATTTTAGCTTCAAGCTTATCCACTGGTTTGTTCAACGGATATAATGAGGAGTCAGTCTGGAAGTCTTCTTTACCAGAAGAAACAGGTCTTTGAAGAAGTTCCCCACCAGAAATGTATTTGGAGAGTGCTGTGCCCGCTGGACTAATGTTGAGAATGAACTGTGAATAAGACGCACTATTAAATAAGTCGACATTGACTAGTTTTAGAATATATTTGGGTTCGGAGGTAAATATCAGTGGCAGAAATTGCTCCTGGTTCACGTAGTGTTCAAAAAAATCAAATTTAAAAACTGATGCAATGGAAAAAGAGTATGTCGAATTTGAACTTTTATCTCATTTATAATGGTTTTTTTCACTGTATCGATATCAGAAAGACTTGTAAACTAAAAATGAAATACCCAAAAAATAGTAAACCTTTATTGTACTAACCTTATAAAACAGACCCAAAGCCAATTTCTTCCGGCTCTGTGGAGATGGTTCTCCTGGTATTTCAATAGGTTTCAACTCTTTGCTCAAAACCTGGATAGCTGCTTGCAAGTTCACATCATTGAATATGTTCTTACCAACCAAAAACGCTTCAGTTTTAGTAGCGTTAATAAATTCCGGATCAATATTACCAATTACAATGCTTGCTGACTCTATTACTTTCTTACGTCCTAGTTTCAGAAGAAATGCTGCGTTTACGTGGGCTAAAGCGTTTTGGTTTCTTGGCATGATCTGAAATTGTTAATTACATTTTGAACTAATGTATAGTCTACGTAGCTATTTACCATGCAGTTAGATAAATAAAGATTGAATCAGTACAGAGACTGTAGCCATTGGTTGGATACTGGCCAACAAAGTGATAATTAAATATCTTATTTTTGAGGTAGTATAGTCATCAAATGGCTTCCCTTTTTTTTGAGGGGGGAAAAATGTCCCATGGTGAGGCGAGAAGGAGTGTGAGACTCTTACTGACTAAAAACCACTCCGTTCCTACTCCCGCTATTCGAGCCGGAGCCCCGGCAAGCCGCAAGGCCTTCCAAGGCTCACCTTTGCTGAGGCGAGAGAGAGCGTCAGACTCTTACTGACTAAAAACCATGGTGTAAGTCATGTTTCAGGCCGGAGCCCCAGGAACCCACAAGGTTGTCCACAATCCCGGCCGGACACATATATTATAAAATCTTTAAACTGCATAAATACGTGCTGGTGCGGTTTACCATACATATGCTTTAAGGGAACAGTATAAACGTAATTTATGAAAACTTGAAATAGTCTTACTAAACTGTTTTTGAAAATCTTTTTAAACCTTAATTAATTACGTTTGAGTACCAAGTTTCATACGTAGTTACGGGAAGGACTAAGGGAGGGGCTTTTGTCCAGCAGTGGACGTCTTCTGGTTGTTGATGATGAAGACCAAGTTTCATTGAAATCGGTTTAGCAGTTTACGAAGTTGGACTTAAACGATCTTGATTAACATTTTACATTTGCATGTCTGTTAATTCTCACAAATATTCTTGCAATGTTATTTTAAAGTATTCGATAAAATTTAGCGAATTAATTAAGTAGTCAAGCAATTACTTGTTCTGCATTTATTTCTTAAACTTGTAGCCAATTAAAAAAAATTGTCAAACAAGTTTCAAGATATCGTTTATATCAGGTTTACAACATACAGTACATTTCTATCATTTTCTTTAACCGTAAAATGCAATTTTAATGTAAGATACCTATAGTTGGCACCAATGCACTAACCTAGTACTGATAATGAAGCGAAAAATTACAGACTAGGTTGTACCAACTTACTTTAACAATGACTAGCGTCAAAATTTCTGATAAAGTATCGGTTAGGTCAAAAAGACGTTGCACCAATTGACAAATTGTTAAATGACGTCATAACTTTAACTATAACTGTAACCGCTCACTTATTTCTGGTTACTGTTTTATTTAGTGTTAAAGTAAGTGTCAAAAATTAATCTGTCAAATTGTGAAACGCGTTGTCAAACCTCTGAAACTCTGAACAGCATGTCCCTGTTACAAGAGATACTCGCAAAAACTAATTCTGAAGACGAAAGAAGTGATCTTGCATGTATAAATAGAAAAAATGTATAGGTGCCGAAACCCAATGACATATCTAATTCAAATAGTAGAGGAGGTCACTCTTTTTTCGAAAACTAATTTTGCTACCACTGAATACTTTATCCTTACTAATATTATAAATTGGAAAGTGAGTTAGTTTGTTTGTTTGTTTGTTCCACTTTCACACCGTAACTACTAAACCAATGGCTTTGAATTTTTGGAGACGTAAAGTTAGAAGTCCGGATTAAATAATATGGTACTTTTTATCCCGGAAAAAATTGATATTCCCGAGGAAAAACAAAAGTATTGGTACAGATGGCGCTGTGTGTATTGGTATACGTCACATAGGCTACATTTTATCGTTTTGTGACGCGAGCGAAGCCGCGGGTAAAAGTTAGTAAGTTATTACTTACTAACTTTTACAGCGTTACAGTTACTGTTAAATGTGACACTAAAAATTACTTTAACTAATTTCTGTGGTGCAACTAAGCGTTACAATAATTTATTCTGCATATCGTCGGTTAAATACTATGGTTAACTACTTTGTCCTGACCTGTCCCAACATTACATTAGGTGTTAAACGAATTTATTGTAGTTAAAATTGGTAGCGTTTACTTCGTAGGTAACTCAAAGTTAGTGATATCTATGTACGTCTTTGTTATTGATGTGGTTCTTTAAATTATTAAAGCGCTTCGTATTCCTTTAAAAAAATATTACAATCTGTAAGTTTTATTCTGTTGTGGGTGCGTTTTTTTTTTATGGCATAAGCCGGTAAACGAGCAGACGGATCACATGATTTGCAATTGGCGTCGCCCATGGACACCTGGTACACCAGAGGCGTTACAAATGCTTTACCGACCTTTTGGGGATTAGGAGTTTGAGGATCGTTGGGAATTCAGGCATTGGGGAGATTGGGGAAGGGGAGGGTAATTGGGCCTCCGGTAACCTCAATCACACGACGAAACACAACGCAAGCGTTGCTTCACGTCGGTTTTCTGTGAGGCCGTGGTATCACACCGGTCGAGCCGGCCCATTCGTGCCGAAGCATGGCTCTCCCACACTTACAAGCATTTACCAAGATTAAAAATAGAAGTTTCAAAATCAGATGTCGCGTGCGGGAATCAAAGCCGGGATAAGTTGCAAAGCAGTCGGTTTATGGTAATAAATAACACGATAGTACTTTGCTTTACCCTGGAATCGAAAACTTTAAACAATTTATTCTTTTCTAAAAGGCCGGCAACGCACCTATATCCTCTGGTGTTGCGGGTGTCCATGGGCGGCGCTGATCGCGTACCATCATGTGATCATGTGATCTGTTTGCCTGCTATTCCATAAAAAATGAAGAAGGTTTAATATCTATACCTTATAACTTCTGAACACGTGTGAGCTGCTAAGGGGTGGTATTTCCACGTTGATCAACACACCTCCTTCCATGTCAGTCTTCAAGAACTTTTTCATCTTCAGCGACTTGGTGTTGCCATTGGAATAACCTTAGAAAGAAATTATTAGGTTAAGGTTACATGCATGTCTAGGTGTAAAGGTGACATAGATCTCCTATAGAAGATCTCCTATAGAAGATCTCCTATAGAATATAGGTATAGGTGACATAGATCTCCTATAGAAGATCTATGTCACCTTTGGCGATCTCCTATAGGAGATCTATTGCCGGAATACTGAAACGTTACTCAATTTGAAGTCGTGCTCAAATATCGTGCCATCTCTGTCATTTTACAAAGAATTTGTAGAGATAGAACTATACTTAAGCACGACTTAAAATTGAGTAGCGTTTCAGTATTCCGACATATGGCTCTTTTCTGTGAATCTCCCAAGTCATATCATAACAGTGGAAGCTTCGGAATATGTATTTAAAACAAATTATTAGACTTTGACTTTGATTCTGTCTCTGACTTTGACTTGGGTATATCAAGAGACTCTGGTGCTTCATTTAGGCCACTATTTGTGGTATGAGGTTAAGTAAGAATCCCAAACTAGGAATAGTTTAGCTCCCTAAAAAGTAAAGCGCCTTTTGAAAGTTTCACTTTGTCATCATAAAGGTCAAACAAAGAAAGAACGTTAGAAAAGAAAAAAACATATATAAGTGTTATAATCTTTCTTTACTGATGACTGAGTGACCAATAGATTCGTTACGCATAGCCGAAATTACTTATTAAAACCACATCTAAATCTAGACAAAAAATGATTTTAAATCTGATTCAGATGTTGAAAACGACCCCAACAACTATTTGGCATACGCACCGGGAAATGAAGGACAAAAGGAAGGCTTTCAAAGCATTAAATAATTTTGTAAGTTTATGTCATGCATCACATGTATCAAAATACATTATTTTTATATCATTGAAAAACTAACTAAATGTCATCTACTTTTGACGGTGTCTATACCTACTCTCCTATCCAACACATTTTATGCAAATGTACACCGAAACGCCAATGATAAATTGTAAAAACTTCAATAAAATAAAACAAATACAAATTAAACATTGTTTTTCTAGTAAATACCACAATGTTTAATTTTGTCAAGTGTTTCATTATCATAAAAAAATATATTTTTTTTTTGTTAAAATAAAATATGTGTTTTTTTTTTGTGTTTCTAGAACAGTATTGCATTTAAACATCTCGATTTTGTTATGTACTAAAGATCTACATGTCACCTTAGGAGGGCGGAGACAACAGATATATATTTTTTTTATAACGCGATGGAAATCCTCATGGACTTCCCACGCCGTGGGGACGATGGGGGCGTGTGCCGGACTCTTACCGGCTAAAACCACCGCGGTGTTCCTCCACTACCTGTGGCCGTGACCCGGGACGTCCTTGCGGATTCACCGCACCCGGCAGGCGTCGACCTACCACTAAATTGTGGCAGATCCCACCACGTAGTAGCCCTCAAAAGCTGTGATTTCCTTTCTCTGTGGTAACGCCTACATGAATATTGAATATGAGCCCCTAGCATGACTTGAAACTAGTCGAGTTTCTCGTCAAACAGTTACGTGAGTAAGCCGAAAACATAATAATTAAGATATATTTTTTATAAATAGGTATACAATAATTTTATCTTTATAAAAGTTTAAAATACTACGGACAGTAACTGTTGCTCCAATGCATGCGAAGAGTAAAAAGAGGTCAGATTTATATCTCGGCAGCTTGTGCTTGTACATCAAATTACCAGCTATGGAGCCAATCTAAAAGTATAGAAATAAATTAAATTATAACTGCCTAACTGTCAGCCGAGTGGTCGCAATCGCGACTCGTCAAGGGAACTCGGGTTCAAATCCCGGGTCCGGCAAACTATTCCTGGGATTTTAAAAAATCCTCAGTATTAGCACGGAGTGTAGAATTGTATTCGGTGTATGGCAATAGGCTCACCCTCTATTACATGAGACTCATAACTCGGTGTAAATTGGGTATTACATTGCACAGTGGCATTAAACTGTCAAACACCGCGAGGACACCGGTGAACGCAACCTATTGTTCTTTAATTGTGTCTATAATGACGGTACTCAAAGATTTAAGAGCCGTAATGTGCACCTCTGCCTAACCCTTCAGGGATAAAAAGGCGTGATGTTATGTTAAATTATAAAAACCAATAGACAAAATATTCTGCTTGTAAGTTCCCATTTGGACCACAACTTTATTTGTGCAAAATAATAATGTCTGTAAACCAAATCTCTTTAAAATGATTCAGCAGCTTAGGAAGATAATAAACAAACAATAGGGTCGTTTCCTAAATTTTATTTTAATGTCCGTCTGGTACATTAATTTAAAACTTTAGACACGTATTTTTTCTTTTCTTACCAAATTAAATACTTTCGAACATATATTAATTTGAAATATCGTGTGACGTCACAGCGTGTCACATTTTGAAGCACGTTATGACGTAACAACCTCCAACTCTTAAACTTAGCGCCATTTTATCTAAGTATTGCAACTTAATACGACCAAATAAAAAAATACGTGTGTAACATTTTTGCATTTTCTAAATGACGGACTAATTAGATTTTTAATTTTGATACCCTGGACACAACCCAATTATAGAAATACTAGCTAGCTGGCGAGTTTCATCCTCTGCTCATCTATTGGTGATCGTAGCATGATGTTTGATAGCCTACATAACTTTTCTTATGTTAGAAGACGAAAATAACTAAAAGAATGTCACAAGTTTAATCTGTATTATCGACAGCACTAGCTGTTATGTTGACGATGTCATCTGTCAAATGTGACAGATTAGTAAAGTTTCCCGCGCAAAGAGTTGTAACGTTCGATTCTGGTGAGAATTTTGATGAGCATCACGCTGTGTTCTTATAAGAATCCATATAGAATAAACTTTTCGGTATTGAAATATTGAGTAAATAAATAATAAATAAATAAATAAATGAAAATTATATGTTGCTTGCTTACCTTCCTGACTGGTATATGAGCAACAAGCTTTAGATGTTTCACCAATTCAGTCAAATATGCGAACTCGCTCTTCTTACTAGAAGCTTCCTTGAAGATTTTAATGCAGTCCTCCAAGGATACATTCGCTCCAAGGACCAGGTTTTGGTCATAGTCATAGGTCTTTAATGCCATCACTTCGCTGATGTCAATTAAATTATTGGGATACTCAAATGTCTCTAGGATACCTAAAACAATTAATACTTATAGATAATAAGTGGATCACATTTGCAGTTCCTCAAATTAACATAGAGGTATATTTATTTATTTGGGAACATATAAGTACACATACACATGACATCTAGACCTGGAACAACAATCTGTGGATCACACAAAGAGTTGTTCCGTGCGGGAATCGAAACCGCGACACGTTGCGTGGCAGGCCCAGTCACCACGCCAACCGTGGAGTCTTTACATTACAAATACCTACTGACATTATCGAAATAACGTTATTTTTCAAAAATGATTGGTGCTGGTAGAGTTGAACATTTTTCATCATCCCTACTCTTCCCGCGGGTATTTCAAGTGTCGACTAAGGGTCTACGCTTTTGACAGAAACTATAAATATAATAACGTTCTCTGATAAACCTTTATACTACGACCCACCTTTTTTTAAACCTTTTATGTAGGTACTCCATCTAGTACAATTGAGGAGTGACACTTTTTTTAGAGTTATTTATATTTCAGTTTTTATTAAGTACTAGCTTCTGTCCGCGACTTCGTACGCGCAATCCCATTTCCCACCCGTTCCCGTTCGAGATTTTCGGTAAAAGTAAAAAAAAAAATTTAGATAAAAAGTATCTATCCTATGTCCGTTTCCTGGTTCTAAGCTACCACCCCGCCAATTTTCATCCAAATCGATTTAGTCGTTCTTGAGTTATAAATAGTGTAACTAACACGACTTTCTTTTATATATATAGATTACTAAGCATGTTCATTCAATTTATTATTTTAATGGCATACATATATAATGGCATATTATTTTAATTTATTTTTTTAAGGGAGAGCAGAGAGAGAGAGCATGCTTCGGCACGAATGGGCCGGCTCGACCGGAGTGATACCACGGCCTCACAGAAAACCGACGTGAAGCAACGCTTGCGTTGTGTTTCGTCGTGTGAGTGAGGTTACCGGAGGCCCAATTACCCTCCCCTTCCCCAATCTCTCCTAATCCCCAAATGGTCGGTAAAGCATTTGTAACGCCTCTGATGTTCCAGGTGTCCATGGGCGACGCCGATTGCTTACCATCAGGTGATCCGTCTGCCCGTTTACCGGCTTATGCCATAAGCCAAATATACATACCTTCACTTTTTAATTGTAACAAAACATCAAACCAGTACAAAATATTTCAAATTTTAAATTCGCAAAAAATGTAAAAAGGTCATAGTGCTAGCAAATTGGTATGACTAGTCGACTAACATATTTTTGTTTAAAATATGTACATTACATTTGTACTTTATAGGCACCATATTAACCCTAATATCCCCAAGCGGTCACCGGTGACCACTCTGCACTAACTACATTATAGTAATAGTCTCATTCAATTCTATACTGTTACTATAAAATCATTCAATGACGATTCATCATTCATCCTGCCCTGGGTGAGGCGAAAAAGAGTGTCAAACTCGTACAGACTAAAACACCCTCTTCCTACTCTTGCTTAGAGCCGGAAAAGCTACGGTAACCGTTACGGTTGTCCACAGTCCCGAGACCCCTGACTCGGTAATTGTACTTTTGCTCGTTGATTTGACCATCTATTTATCACGTTATTGATGTTAGGAAAATACAGTTAAAAAACTACCCTTCCTTCCTAGTCGTTCTCTTTATTACTGAAGGTCGTATTTAAACTGCTTGATGTCACTTGATGCACAACCTTCCTCTAAGTGCTCCTATCCTCTGCGGTCTTTACCAACGGGTAGGTGAACGACCACAAGATCTTTTCCCTTTAACCTGACCAACATCCACCAGCTTCATCAGATTGTCATCAGGGTCTCTATGCTCAATAAAACTATCTTGACAAACAAAAAAACAAACTCTTCCGCTTTATATAATAGTATAAGACAATGCAAATAGAGCGTAACATTTTTACCAATTCAAATGCACCATTTATCACCTACGCTTTCTTTGGACTCCGTATAATTTAGCTATTAAAATAGAATACATTATTATCTTCCAATGTAATTATTATAATAGCTGTCTTTTATTATCTCTCATACCTATCGTTTATTATTCCTCGAAATAGTTGTCCGAGGTTCGCGTATTACATGTTCTAACAGTATTTTTTTGTCAGGTATAAGTTCCTTGTAAGTATGAGCTATATGGTGAGGCTCAACGGAGATGTAGATCTCCCATTGTTTTTTAGGGGAGGAAAATCATTAAATGACTTCTTCCGCCTGGATGCGTATCGGCATCAGCCCTATTGGGCATCCGTGGTGGTCTGATGGCTCTTTGATCTGGTTCTGGTCGGGCGCCGAGCCACCCATGCTCGCCTTTCGTAGGCCCGCGCTTACAGTGGCCGGAGATCGTCCCACGATCCCCGACATCCGAAATGTAGATCCCCCTAAGGGTGTACCATAATAAGCGCTGTACAGTGGGGGTTTCAGAGCTGATCTATTTAAAGAACCAAATGCTCCATAAGGGAGCCAATGGGGGGATTGTAGTGAGACCCTACCGTAATCAAAGAAGGCGAGCTATCAATATTTTTATCCAATCCAAATGTGAACTTTATTAAGAACAGTCGATTTTTCGGCTCCTGCCACGTCCACCATACATAAGGCGATACATTATCTGTCAAACTACATATATGAGCGAGGTTTTGGCCTAAGTATGATTACTGGGCAAAACCATACTCAAAGCTACTACTAGACACAAAAAACGTTTAAATAATACAGTCAATTGAATACACCTGAATTAATAAAATTTTGGACAAGCGTAGTATAATATTTGAGAAGTCAAATCATAAAATATATAGTTTGGTTAAATATTGCAAAATAAAACTTACCCTTCGCAGTATTTCCATCCACGAGCATATAGGAATCCACGCCATATTTGCTGAAGATGTCAAAAATGTCCTGAATCTCATAGACCTTGAAGAACTTGTATTTTCCAAAGTCGAAACGCATTGGACTCCCTTTCTTGACGTCAGCTACAACGCTCCAATCACTGCAGTCACTGTTCGATGAACATTTTCTTTGGCAATTTCTAGCATTTTTGGAACACCCATTTAGTTCCTCAATATCCCTCACCTTCTGACATATTTCTGGAGAAGCGTCTATAGCAAATGACTTGATAGTATCCAAGATAGGTCGGAACCCAGTACATCTGCATGTATTACTGCCAAAAGACTCCTCCATTTCGGACATTGTTAGGTTTTTGTCGACTAAACTGGAATAGAAATTCGTTATTGTAATTTTTTATCAATTGCTTATAACATTATTTAGTATGTTTGGATAGTATTATATCGTGTAATATTAGTTGTTGTTTACACCGCTCCATGCAACAGTGATTGATTTTCCTCTTTCTCATGCGGGCTTTGCAAATATGTTTACTTTGTTTCATACATACTTAAATATTCCTATTCATATTTTGACATGAAACAAATATCTACAGATATCAACTATTTGTTCTACAAATCCGGGATTCCATGTAGTAACATTTAGCTTTGTGCTAACACCATAATACTATATTAGTAGGTAGTCAAGCGGTGTTTTGGAACCATCCAATAGCTTTTCTTCATTGGTAAACAGTAGGCTGCTTACCTGGTCAAATGCATAATCCATCCAGGAGTACAGTACCCACACTGGGAACCGTTGAAAGCCACCAGTCGCTTCTGGACATCACTGTAGCCATCTAAACGGTTGCCGACGCCTTCGACAGTTGTGATTTCCCAACCATTGCATGATAGCACCAGAACTAAACACTGTAGATTTTGTAGTTAGTATCATAATTTATGCCTGCCTCATTGACCGAGTGGTCGCAAGTGCGACTGCCGGGCAAGGGGTCTCGTTCCCGGTCGGGCAAAGTGAAAAACTGAGTTTTTACAGTAGTAGCACGGAGTCTGGAAATGTGCCCTATATATGGCAATAGGCTCAACCCCCTATTACATAGGACTCATAACATAAATAGTGGAAATCGGATGTTACATTGTACAGTGGCATTAAATGCCGTAATGTGCACCTCTACTCCTTCGGAAATAAAAGGCGTGATGTTATGTTTATGTTGTCATAATTTATAAATTGTTTAAAATGCTCAAAAAGACAATTATGTAAGTAATTAGGCTGCTTAGTGTGTTACGTATAATGTTTAAGTGACAGAGAAACCATGAAGTGTTCTACTTCTATGAAGCGTTTCCTGCTAACTCTGTGATTTACGATAAGTTCCTGCTCACTAAGCATATTGTTACAAAATCATTTTCAAATAATAATGGCTAATCTAATGATACTCACGGAGTTAACAGAGAAGGTCTCGACGATGCCGCTGGGGTACCTCCTGGCGCGCACCATGACGATGCAGGAGCCGCAGCCACCCTCGTGGCACATCGCCTTCGTGCCCGGCAGAGCCAACACATACCGCAAGTACGCGTTCAGGGTCGTCTCCCGGGGTGTACATTCGTTCACTAAGCAAACAAAAACAACATGTTTAGATAAAGTTCTAGATTCAGTTCTCCTTTTTAATTGACTTCAAAAAGAAGAGGGTCTCAGATTGAGGTGTTTTTTTAAGAGTGAAAATCATTGAATGACTGTTCCCGCCTGGGTGAGGCGGGAGGGTCTGGTTCTGGTCGGGCGGCGAGCCACTCATGCTCGCCGTCCGCAGGCCCGCGGTTACGGTGGTCGGAGATTGTCAGATTGACGTGTAATAGTGTTTATGTATGTATACTGTAATCGATTCTCTCGCGATTGCCTGAACAGTTTTTAATGCGGTTTTCAGAAAACTGTGAAATGTGACAATAAAGAGAAGGGTAGGACATTAATAAACCGACTTTAAAAAAAGGGGTCGTGGTGTCGTATTGTCATGGTGACCTGGATTATCGTGGTGGCCTGGAGGTGGCCCGCTCGCTTCTCATGCATGAGGGTTGTTCGAACCCTACCAACGGCAAGTACCAATGTGAGTTTTTCCGAGTTACATGTACATACTTTCTGAGATTATTCAGACACCACTGACAAACGGTGAAGGAAAACATTGTGAGGACACCTGGGCTTATAATTCTAAATATAAGTTTGAAATCGCCAACCCGCATTGAGCAAGCGTGGTGATTAATACTCAAACCTTCTCCGTGTGAGAAGAGGCTTTGCTCAGCAGTGGGTATTTATAGGCTGTTGATGATGATGATGAAAAAAAGGGGTCGAAGTCTGTTTTTTAAACGCAGTTTATAAAGAATTATCTTAACCGATTTAAAAAAAAGATATTCTCAGTTTGACCTGTACGTGTGTTGGTATGCGATTATCTCGCGATCGACTGCACCGCATATGATGCGGTTTTCTGCAAATTGTTTGTTACATTTAGGAGAAGTTTTAGTGTAATAATTATTCATTCAATTCATTCAAACATTGTTTCTAAGTGCGTTACTTTTTTTATGGAATAGGAGGCAAACGAGCAGACGGATCACGTGATGGTAAGCGATCAGCGCCGCCCATGGACACACTGGAGTCACAGGTGCGTTGCCGGCCTTTTAAAGGTGCGTTCCCTTTAACTTAGGGACAAAAGGATACATGAACTACAATATGTTTTTCCATCAATTGTAGAAATTGTTACATTAAACAACAGTATCACGCATAACATAATAAATATCCCTACTAACAAATATTATTTGTCATACCTGAATAAGTTTTATTATCATAATATTATTGTTGTATTTACAACAAACGTTCGTGATGCGTGTTGTACGGAACATAGCTATTTACAACACTATAGTTACTGGAAAGGAAACTGGTATACAATAAGCCTTATTACCATAAGAAATAAGACATATTTTATAGTACCATTATCTTGGTACTTAGATAATAGCGGTCAGATTACAGTAATATTCTCATAGTTTTGTCATCACGCACATTGAGGCTAAGGTTCACCTCAAGAAGTACAATGTACGGTTGCCAGCAAGTCGACATATCCTATACACTCTTGTCAAAATGTCAGTTTTAACTTTATTGTATTGATATAAAGTTAAAATTCCAATGAATTATAGTATTGGCAGTTGAGTGTACGTTGATCTACTGGCGTCGCCAGGCCGTTAGTGTTACAATATTTCCCAAAGTTGTTATGTTAATATACTCCAACGTTTTTATTCTGCACTAGCAGTCATCATAATTAACATTCTTTAAGTGCCCACAGCTGAGCCTTAGTTCTTCTCACACAGAAAAGGATTGAGCATTCATCAACACGCTTGCTCAATGCGGGTCGACGATTTCAAACTTATAAACATAACATAAAATCACGCTTTTTATCCCCGAAGGGGTAGGCAGAGGTGCACATTATGCCACTGTACAATGTAACACCCACTTTTCACTATTTATGTTATGAGTCCCATGTAATGGGGGGTGAGCCTATTGCCATATACCGGGCACAATTCCAGACTCCGTGCTACTACTGAGAATTTATAAAAACAAAGTAGTACTTTGCCCGACCCGGGAATTGAACCCGAGACCCTTTGCCCGGTAGTCGCACTTGCGACCACTCGGCCAACGAGGCAGTCAAACTTATACTTAGAAATTATAAGTCCAGGTTTCGTCACTATGTTTTCTTTTTACTTTATTATCATGGGCTCAACACTAGGTACTTTTTATCCCGAAAAAGTACACAAAAAACAAACTTAATTATTCGGCCCAATCCCTAGACTCAGACACATTTAATTTCATTTCAACACTTATATCGTTAACTAGCTTCTGCCCGCGACTTCGTACGTGCAGTCCCGTTTTCTCGAGTTCCCGTAGGATTTTCAGGATTTTTTCTGTCGTAAGTACCTTCTCCTGACAATAACAAACACAACAAAAAACAAATCAGCCAAATCGGTCTAGCCGTTCTCAAGTTATGGCGTGACAACGGGAAACGGGTTTAATTTTCATATAGAGGTATATTATAATTTGTAATTGTAATGCATAAACACGGGCGAAATTAGAAAGGAAAAAATATATTACTTGGATAAGGAAATAATGCATGAAACTTGTCATGCGGGTCACTTGTATTCTATAATAATAAGTTTAGAAAAACTAGCTAGGCGAGTTTGTGGCATTGAACTTTCAATTGTGTATATTATTCTGATCTTGACAAGTACTAGACCTATTTTGTATCCTAAATCTACAGTATAATTTATAAATGACGGCCTCGTTGACTCATTGGTCGCAAGAGCGACTGCAAGCAAGGGGTCTCGGGTTCGATTCACGGGTCGGGCAAAATATTAATGGGTATTTAAAAAAAAACTACCACGTTGCACGGAGCCGGAATCGTGTCCGGTATATGGCTCACCCTCTACTACAGAAACTCATATCATAAATAGTGAAAAGGGGGTGCTATACTGTACAGTGAAATAATAAGTAAAATTAATATAGATATATTATTTGCTATTGTTATTTAGATTAAATGCTTTTCACTTCGTTATTAGCATTAACAATTTAATAATTAATGCAGATTTATTAACCAGATATGCAACCTCTTCGAAAATATACAAGCGTAATGTTTTTGTCATTTTATTAGGTTATTAAAAAAGTATTATGTCGTTGAGTTTGTTTTTTCGTGTATGACATATGTTTTTAGGTTAAAAGTACCCAGTGTTGTACTCAGGAGATTAAAGTATATTCATACCAACCGGTAGTTTTTGCTTGTTGCGTGAACATACAGACAGACAGACAAACAATTTTTAATCACAATTTTGGTTTCGGTGTCTATCTAGTAACACCTCCAACTATTTATTTTTATTATATTTTCAATGACACAGTTTACACATCTACAGTTTTATTATATGTATATTATTTTCGATAAGGTTTGCTGTGTTTGTTAAATAAAAAATTGAAAAGTTACCAGGAAAATTAAAAACCTGAGCAAAGCTGGAACGGGTCGATAGTTATTAAATACTTTATATTTACTCTCCTTGTAAATCTATACAAATAAATAAACTTGAAGTGTCTGTTTGTAATATTAAAATAACAGCTTTTTACTACATGCATATGAATATACATACGATACATATAACAAGACGGAGACGGAGTTGGTGGACAGAATAGGGTTGCGTGTGCCTTCTGCTTTTCTGCGCAAACCTGTACTTCTCAACGTCCCGTCTACCAACACTGTTTATAGACAAAATTCATACATGATAAGAGCGTGTCGGACATACGATTTAGAGTGCCGGAGGTTTGATTTAGATTTATTTCACACTAGCGTACGTAGATATATAAACATATTTTACAATATTTGTCTTTTTGTCTGTTTGTAGGTACTGGCTAATCTCTGGAATGACTGGACCGGTTTTGCAAGACTGTTATTGGCAGGTAGCTGATGTACTGAGGAGTGCTACATTTATTTTGGAAAATTGAATCAAACAAAAATTTGTCTAAAATTCATATTCCAAGCAGACGTAGTCGCGGGTAACAGCTAGTGTTTTATATTTATGTATTGTCAATGTAATACTGACATCGTGTCGTGTTTTTTATTTATTACAGAAAAGTGATATTATCGGTTATAAACAGTAAATGCGTTGGCCATGTGTATGGAGTTATTAAACATTATTTTATTATCTATGTAAATTGTAGAATGTATTTTTATTACACTGCATTAGCATTTTATAAAAAAAAATTGATACAATTTTTTTATTTCGAAAATATCTAATTCAGGAGTAAAACTAAAAGTTTTTCATTAGTAGTAGGGTACTAGTTTAGTACGATTTGATCCCGAATTATTTTACTTCGAATGGTCACAAGTGCGACTGTAAGGGCAAGAGGTGTCAGGCTCAATTCCCGGGTCAGGCAAAATATTAATGGGTATTTAAAAAAACTCAGCAGTAGCACGGAGCCTGGAATTGTGCCCGGTATATAGCCATAGACTCATCCCCCCTATTACATGGGACTAATATCATAAATAGTGAAAAGCGGATGCTATATTGTACAGTGTAATAATAAGTAAAATTAATATAGAATAATGATCTAATATATTATTTGCTATTGTTATTTAGATTTTCTATATGCTATTCACTTCGTTATTAGCATGAACAATTTAATAATTACTTAATGCAGATTTATCAATCAGATATGCAACCTCTTCGAAAATAGATAAGCGTAATGTTATTATGTCATTTTGTAAAATAAGGTTGAGTATGCCATGTGTCTCACCCCCTATTACATGGGACTCGTAACATAAATAGTGAAAAGTGGGTGTTACATTGTACAGTGCCATTAAGTGCCGTAATGTACACCTCTGCGTTCCCCTTCGGGAATAAAAAGGCGTAATGTTATGTTATGTTAAGGTTGAGTGCAAATTTAATTTTGTTTCTAATACTGATCTAAGTTTATGTAGATAATATAGGTAATATTATAATAATTATGAATCAAAATTACAATAGTCAATTTCTAGAGGTATAAAAAGACGTGTTAAAAAAATTTTGCACAAATATTCTTCCCATTTTTTATCATTATAATACCGTTTCTTTTAAACAATCACTACATAGTATAAAACAAAGTCGCTTTCTCTGTCCCTATATCCCTTTGTATGCTTAAATCTTTGAAACTACGTAACGGATTTTGATGCGGTTTTTTTTTAATAGATAGTGATTCAAGAGGAAGGTTTATATGTATAATACATGCATATTGCACCCGGGGCGGGTCGCTAGTTATTACTATAATATACCTAGTCTTTGATTTTAAATAGAATGTAATAATAAATACGTACCTGAACATTTTTTACCGTTGACCGTAAATTCTATTTTAGACGGCATGACTTCTTGCGATGACTTTACACGCACGAATGATATTGTCGTTTGAGCCGCTCATCATAGCTTTACATACCTACTATGTACATACATAATAAGGTCTCGTGTACGTTCATTCGTCACAGTTTATTTAAAACATTTCAATTCTTTGAATTAATTTGTTACTGAGTCAATAAACATGTTAAATCAGCTGCTTAGGATGAGAGTTAAATATAATTTTGCTGAGTCGCTTTCCGTCATTAATATTTTTATGGTTTATTAATTTGTTTATTATTTGTTGTAAAGTTCGGTATGTTATTCGTACGTTAAGTTATTTTTGTTAAGTTCTTCAATAAGTAGGTTTTATTCTCAAATTCTACATCTTATCTTTATATACCTACTAGCTTTTGCCCGCGGCTTCGCTCGCGTCACAAAAGGATAAAAAGTAGCCTATGTGACATATACCAATACATACAGCGCCATCTATACCAATACTTTTGTTTTCCCTCGGGAATATCAAATATTTTCGGGATAAAAAGTACCCTATTATTTAATCCAGACTACTAATTTTACGTCTGCAAAAATTCAATACAATCGGTTTAGTAGTTACGGCGTGAAGTCGGAACAAACAAACAAACAAACAAACAAACAAACTCACTTTCCGATTTATAATATTATTAGTAAGGACTAGCTTTTACCCGCGGCTTCGCTCGCGTCACAAAAGGATAAAAAGTAGCCTATGTGACATATACCAATACATACAGCGCCATCTATACCAATACTTTTGTTTTCCCTCGGGAATATCAAATATTTTCGGGATAAAAAGTACCCTATTATGTAATCCAGACTACTAACTTTACGTCTGCAAAAATTTAATACAATCGGTTTAGTAGTTACGGCGTGAAGTCGGAACAAACAAACAAACAAACAAACTCACTTTCCGATTTATAATATTAGTATAGTAAGGATAGTAAGGATATAATTATTCTGTGAGTGTGTATGTCACTAAACTTCTCTCAAACGGCTGGCCCGATTTTGATGAATTTTTTTGTGTGTGTTCAAGGGGATCTGGGAATGAATTAGATTCACAAATCAGCCCGGCAGATGGCGCTGCAGTCGATGTTTAGGTTATTTATCCTAAACAGCTGAACTAATAGGGTAGACGACTAATTTTTATTTTAATGTCCGTCTGATAGATTATTTAAAAACATTAGACACGTATTTTTTATTTTCTCACAGAAACGAATAGTTTCGAAGATATATTGATTTGAAATGTCGCGTGACGTCACTTCTCAGTACATTTTATACTAAGGAATGACGTTTTAGCCCCCACTCCTAAACTTTGATTCGTTTTATCTAAGTATTGTTTTATTATACGACAAAATAAAAAAATACGTGTCTTATATTTTTTCATTACCTAACTTACGGACTAATTATATTTTTAATTTTCATACCCTGTCATCATCCCCATTGAATGAATTTTTGTTTATACATCAAGTGGATATGCAGGACAACGTCTGTTGGGTCCGCTAGTACATTTATAACAATGAAACCCGTTTCCCGTTATCACGCCATAACTTGAGAACGGCTAGACCGATTTGGCTGTTTCTTTTTTTGTTGTGTTTGTTATTGTCAGGAGAAGGTTCTTATGACAGAATAAATCCCTGAAAATCCTACGGGAATGGGAGAAAACGGGATTACGCGTACGTAGTCGCGGGCAGAAGCTAGTTCTTAATCAAAAGTTACTTATGGGATAAGCTGGTAGGGTTGCAAACCTTGAGTATTGTCCTCTATATCATGTAGGCGTACTCTATAATCTGTAACACTAATAGAGTACGGTGAAATACTCTTTTTTACACAATGTTTAGATACTTAACTATTATAATTATAACTAGTCTGTAATAATATGAAAAACCCATGGCCAGAATAAAAAGTCTACACTATATTATGGTGGAGAGCACTATATGTATTATGGTACATAATAATTATTGTAACACAAATACAAATGGCAGAGTACATTAAAAAATATAAATCTAGGTATTTAGACCGCCAAATAGATTAATTTTTTTTTTTAATTATTTTATCGAAACAGGAAAATAGTGCTTTGACTGCACGGTTGGTGCGGTGGCTGGGCAACCGGCTGCCGTGCAACATGTCGCGAGTTCGATTCCCGCACGGAACAACACTTTGTGTGATCCACAAATTGTTGTTTCGGGTCTGGGTGTCATTGTGTATGTGAACTTGTATGTTTGTAAACGCACCCACGACACAGGAGAAAATCCTAATGTAGGGCAAAGTTTAAAAAAAAATTAACAAAATTAAAAATAACAAGTGCTTAGATAAAACGAATTAAAGAAGAAGGGTGCTCGCTATGTGACCATGCGATCATTATTTCAAAATCAATATAATATTTTTAATTTAATAAGCCGGTAAACGAGCAGGCGGTTCACCTGATGGTAAGCAATCGGCGTCGCCCATGGACTATTGAAACACCAGAGGCGTTGCAAGTGAAGTGCGTTACTGGCCTTTTAGGATTAGGAATTTGAGGATAAACCCTCTATTGTTCGTGTATTAGTTGCTTTACATTTTCTATGTAAGTGGTAAGTATTAACTGTACCTATTGTTACGAGTAGTAATTTTCGAAGTTGTGCTACCTATTTGCTCTATTGTCTAAAGAGTGATGCCGATCTAAGAATGTCCATCCCCTATCGAAACAATTATTGAATATTGAACGAAACCTGGCCCGTTTCTAATATCGCCCGTTATTTCGAAATGCATTGTAAACACGTGTCAAGTTACACCGAAGATTAATCTTCGGTTACTGTTTATTTTACTGTTTCGTACATATATTGATCATTAGATCCAGGCTACATACGGGTTTGATTAACCATAGCCCATATTTACTGGTATTTACTGCTAAGTTGAATCATTCGTTACTACAGTTGACCACGAAACAAATGAGTTTTCAAATAACTTCAATAAGTATTAAAACCAATTAAAACGTCTTGAGTTCCCACGGTAATCCACACCGCCATTGAACCCGTCTCGCTCTAGACTCCGTGTTCCGAGAAACTCCCCACTCCAACCATTGCCTTTTTCAAAGTCAACAGGTAAGACTCAGGTGTCGTCCAGTAGTTAGTGTTTGACTCGACGTTGACACGAACAGTCGTCTATCGGTGATCGCTCATTGTTGTGTGCACAAAATACAATAATTCGTTGAAGTATCAAGATGGTCAACCAAATTGAAATGGGTTCCGGCGCTGGATTTAAATACAATTTGTCTGGAGTACCTCGTGGCAGCCGTGGACAAGCTGACGATGGAGTTATGGGGAGCTTTGAGTGTCTATCGGAATTAAACGAACGAGATCAGCAAATTGCCACGTCTTGTATTATGTGTTCTAAACTATTATGTGTTGGGGTTAGGGGGTTACGTTTTTGACAATCCATTAAATAGAAACTGTCATATAAATCGACGAATCATATTGTAGCCCTGAAAAGGGCTTTTTGTTTTGTGAAATCAGGCTCGTAGAATCGACGGACGCTGGGTCAGCAAGTTGCTACCGTAGGTGTTACGTAGTGCAGTCAACGTCTTATACTCATTATAGTTACGATGATGAATTACACGCGTTGAGATAATCCTCAGGCTTCTGGCGGCAGAATGTCGTCAAGGTTGGCTATATGGGCGAATAGGCGGAAGGAATGTTTTCACCTCTGAATACTTTCAAAGTTGCCAACCATTCCACCAACGTCGGCTGCGCCACGTAACTTTAGACGTTTTATGAAGATCGTAGCCGCTGCATTTATAGCTTCCGCTTTCACCAACACCGAAATTAGGAATTTC
Source organism: Spodoptera littoralis (assembly GCA_902850265.1). Classification (NCBI taxonomy): domain Eukaryota; kingdom Metazoa; phylum Arthropoda; class Insecta; order Lepidoptera; family Noctuidae; genus Spodoptera; species Spodoptera littoralis. The sequence continues at coordinate 11,183,656 of LR824545.2, forward strand.
GGGAGCGGAATATTTTAGGAACATCGTTTTTCCAGCTAATATTTTCCCATGGAATGCGTCGTATGCTTTTAACGCATCGATTTTCCTCCCGAAAGTAATCTCGGCAGTACCTGTAGATCTTCCAGTGCTATCTAATATAATACCTGCGCTAATAAAACTGTCAAATTTAGAGAACAGCTGTTGTACGTGAGAGTCGGAGACTTGAACATTCAAATTTGTCATGAGTAATTTGGTGGTACTGGTTGATGTACTACCTGTCATAACCGGTCCTCTGCCTCCACCGTAGTAGCTGCCTTGACTGTCATGCCTGCCTTCGCTGGTTTCCTCGGCGCTTGCAAGTTTTATGTGCATGTTTCTTCCATCTATTGCTTTTCCATTATATTCACTGCAGGCTTTGAATGCATCGGCTTCTCTCTCATACACTACTTCAGCAGTTCCTGTGGATTTTCCATTACTGTAACGTATACTTACACTTGTAATTGTGCCAAATGCTGAGAACAGCTCTTGGATATCTAATCCGGAAATGTGATCGTCCAGATTTGATATAATAATTTTAGTAGGACCGGATGACATGGCAATTTGCTGATCTCGTTCGTTTAATTCCGATAGACACTCAAAGCTCCCGATAACTCCATCGTCAGCTTGTCCACGGCCGCCATGAGGTACTCCAGACAAATTGTATTTACATCCAGCGCCGGAACCCATTTCAATTTGGTTGACCATCTTGATACTTCAAAGAATTATTGTATTTTGTGCACACAACAATGAGCGATCACCGATAGACGACTGTTCGTGTCAACGTCGAGTCAAACACTAACTACTGGACGACACCTGAGTCTTACCTGTTGACTTTGAAAAAGGCAATGGTTGGAGTGGGGAGTTTCTCGGAACACGGAGTCTAGAGCGAGACGGGTTCAATGGCGGTGTGGATTACCGTGGGAACTCAAGACGTTTTAATTGGTTTTAATAATTATTGAAGTTTTTTGAAATCTCATTTGTTTCGTGGTCAACTGTAGTAACGAATGATTCAACTTAGCAGTAAATACCAGTAAATATGGGCTTTGGTTAATCAAACCCGTATGTAGCCTGGATCTAATGATCAATATATGTACGAAACAGTAAAATGTTAATCTTCGGTGTAACTTGACACGTGTTTACAATGCATTTCAAAATAACGGGCGATATTAGAAACGAGCCAGGTTTCGTTCAATATTCAATAATTATTTCGATAGGGGATGGACATTCTTAGATCGGCATCACTCTTTAGACAATAGATAGAGCTATAATAGGTAGCACAACTTCGAAAATTACTACTCGTAACAATAGGTACAGTTAATACTTACCACTTACATAGAAAATGTAAAGCAAGTAATATACGAACAATAGAGGGTTAATGCTTTGTTATCGTGGGATATACGACCAGAGTGTTATCAGTACGTAGATAACAAAAATGTGGACGAAACTCGAGAGGTGCTTGCTCGAGTTTTCAGTTCGACAATGACAAGGAATTGTTGAGGAAGAAGAATAATTTATGATGTGATTGTGACATAAATAAAATAAGTCATTTTGTTTTCTAATACTTTTCAAATTAGTCCGAAAATGTAAGGATCCTGTATGAGAGAGTAAGAGACAGATTGTATAAAATATAAAAGTTGCCAACCTGATGCTAACTTAGGGAATATCAAAATCTGTTGCTTTAACATATACATATAATTGTGAGAAACAGTACAAATAATTTAAAGTGAAAAATCTCCGGGTTTTGATACAAAATAATTCTTGTATTATGTGTTCTAAACTATTGTGTGTTGGGGTTAGGGGGTTACGTTTTTGACAATCCATTAAATAGAAACTGTCATATAAATCGACGAATCATATTGTAGCCCTGAAAAGGGCTTTTTGTTTTGTGAAATCAGGCTCGTAGAATCGACGGACGCTGGGTCAGCAAGTTGCTACCGTAGGTGTTACGTAGTGCAGTCAACGTCTTATACTCATTATAGTTACGATGATGAATTACACGCGTTGAGATAATCCTCAGGCTTCTGGCGGCAGAATGTCGTCAAGGTTGGCTATATGGGCGAATAGGCGGAAGGAATGTTTTCACCTCTGAATACTTTCAAAGTTGCCAACCATTCCACCAACGTCGGCTGCGCCACGTAACTTTAGACGTTTTATGAAGATCGTAGCCGCCGCATTTATAGCTTCCGCTTTCACCAACACCGAAATTAGGAATTTCGGGAGCGGAATATTTTAGGAACATCGTTTTTCCAGCTAATATTTTCCCATGGAATGCGTCGTATGCTTTTAACGCATCGATTTTCCTCCCGAAAGTAATCTCGGCAGTACCTGTAGATCTTCCAGTGCTATCTAATATAATACCTGCGCTAAAACTGTCAAATTTAGAGAACAGCTGTTGTACGTGAGAGTCGGAGACTTGAACATTCAAATTTGTCATGAGTAATTTGGTGGTACTGGTTGATGTACTACCTGTCATAGCCGGTCCTATGCCTCCACCGTAGTAGTTGCCTTGACTGTCATGCCTGCCTTCGCTGGTTTCCTCGGCGCTTGCAAGTTTTATGTGCATGTTTCTTCCATCTATTGCTTTTCCATTATATTCACTGCAGGCTTTGAATGCATCGGCTTCTCTCTCATACACTACTTCAGCAGTTCCTGTGGATTTTCCATTACTGTAACGTATACTTACACTTGTAATTGTGCCAAATGCTGAGAACAGCTCTTGGATATCTAATCCGGAAATGTGATCGTCCAGATTTGATATAATAATTTTAGTAGGACCGGATGACATGGCAATTTGCTGATCTCGTTCGTTTAATTCCGATAGACACTCAAACCCGATAACTCCATCGTCAGCTTGTCCACGGCCGCCATGAGGTACTCCAGACAAATTGTATTTACATCCAGCGCCGGAACCCATTTCAATTTGGTTGACCATCTTGATACCTCAAAGAATTATTGTATTTTGTGCACACAACAATGAGCGATCACCGATAGACGACTGTTCGTGTCAACGTCGAGTCAAACACTAACTACTGGACGACACCTGAGTCTTACCTGTTGACTTTGAAAAAGGCAATGGTTGGAGTGGGGAGTTTCTCGGAACACGGAGTCTAGAGCGAGACGGGTTCAATGGCGGTGTGGATTACCGTGGGAACTCAAGACGTTTTAATTGGTTTTAATACTTATTGAAGTTATTTGAAATCTAATTTGTTTCGTGGTCAACTGTGTTAACGAATGATTCAACTTAGCAGTAAATACCAGTAAATATGGGCTTTGGTTAATCAAACCCGTATGTAGCCTGGATCTAATGATCAATATATGTACGAAACAGTAAAATGTTAATCTTCGGTGTAACTTGACACGTGTTTACAATGCATTTCAAAATAACGGGCGATATTAGAAACGAGCCAGGTTTCGTTCAATATTCAATAATTATTTCGATAGGGGATGGACATTCTTAGATCGGCATCACTCTTTAGACAATAGATAGAGCTATAATAGGTAGCACAACTTCGAAAATTACTACTCGTAACAATAGGTACAGTTAATACTTACCACTTACATAGAAAATGTAAAGCAAGTAATATACGAACAATAGAGGGTTAATGCTTTGTTATCGTGGGATATACGACCAGAGTGTTATCAGTACGTAGATAACAAAAATGTGGACGAAACTCGAGAGGTGCTTGCTCGAGTTTTCAGTTCGACAATGACAAGGAATTGTTGGAAGAAGAATAATTTATGATGTGATTGTGACATGTATCAAAATAAAATAAGTCATTTTGTTTTCTAATACTTTTCAAATTAGTCCGAAAATGTAAGGATCCTGTATGAGAGAGTAAGAGACAGATTGTATAAAATATAAAAGTTGCCAACCTGATGCTAACTTAGGGAATATCAAAATCTGTTGCTTTAACATATACATATAATTGTGAGAAACAGTACAAATAATTTAAAGTGAAAAATCTCCGGGTTTTGATACAAAATAATTCTTGTATTATGTGTTCTAAACTATTGTGTGTTGGGGTTAGGGGGTTACGTTTTTGACAATCCATTAAATAGAAACTGTCATATAAATCGACGAATCATATTGTAGCCCTGAAAAGGGCTTTTTGTTTTGTGAAATCAGGCTCGTAGAATCGACGGACGCTGGGTCAGCAAGTTGCTACCGTAGGTGTTACGTAGTGCAGTCAACGTTTAATACTCATTATAGTTACGATGATGAATTACACGCGTTGAGATAATCCTCAGGCTTCTGGCGGCAGAATGTCGTCAAGGTTGGCTATATGGGCGAATAGGCGGAAGGAATGTTTTCACCTCCGAATACTTTCAAAGTTGCCAACCATTCCACCAACGTCGGCTGCGCCACGTAACTTTAGACGTTTTATGAAGATCGTAGCCGCCGCATTTATAGCTTCCGCTTTCACCAACACCGAAATTAGGAATTTCGGGAGCGGAATATTTTAGGAACATCGTTTTTCCAGCTAATATTTTCCCATGGAATGCGTCGTATGCTTTTAACGCATCGATTTTCCTCCCGAAAGTAATCTCGGCAGTACCTGTAGATCTTCCAGTGCTATCTAATATAATACCTGCGCTAAAAAACTGTCAAATTTAGAGAACAGCTGTTGTACGTGAGAGTCGGAGACTTGAACATTCAAATTTGTCATGAGTAATTGTTGGTACTGGTTGATGTACTACCTGTCATAGCCGGTCCTATGCCTCCACCGTAGTAGCTGCCTTGACTGTCATGCCTGCCTTCGCTGGTTTCCTCGGCGCTTGCAAGTTTTATGTGCATGTTTCTTCCATCTATTGCTTTTCCATTATATTCACTGCAGGCTTTGAATGCATCGGCTTCTCTCTCATACACTACTTCAGCAGTTCCTGTGGATTTTCCATTACTGTAACGTATACTTACACTTGTAATTGTGCCAAATGCTGAGAACAGCTCTTGGATATCTAATCCGGAAATGTGATCGTCCAGATTTGATATAATAATTTTAGTAGGACCGGATGACATGGCAATTTGCTGATCTCGTTCGTTTAATTCCGATAGACACTCAAAGCTCCCCATAACCCCATCGTCAGCTTGTCCACGGCTGCCACGAGGTACTCCAGACAAATTGTATTTACATCCAGCGCCGGAACCCATTTCAATTTGGTTGACCATCTTGATACTTCAAAGAATTAGTGTATTTTGTGCACACAACAATGAGCGATCACCGATAGACGACTGTTCGTGTCAACGTCGAGTCAAACACTAACTACTGGACGACACCTGAGTCTTACCTGTTGACTTTGAAAAAGGCAATGGTTGGAGTGGGGAGTTTCTCGGAACACGGAGTCTAGAGCGAGACGGGTTCAATGGCGGTGTGGATTACCGTGGGAACTCAAGACGTTTTAATTGGTTTTAATACTTATTGAAGTTATTTGAAATCTCATTTGTTTCGTGGTCAACTGTAGTAACGAATGATTCAACTTAGCAGTAAATACCAGTAAATATGGGCTATGGTTAATCAAATCCGTATGTAGCCTGGATCTAATGATCAATATATGTACGAAACAGTAAAATGTTAATCTTCGGTGTAACTTGACACGTGTTTACAATGCATTTCGAAATAACGGGCGATATTAGAAACGGGCCAGGTTTCGTTCAATATTCAATAATTGTTTCGATAGGTGATGGACATTCTTAGATCGGCATCACTCTTTAGACAATAGATAGAGCTATAATAGGTAGCACAACTTCGAAAATTACTACTCGTAACAATAGGTACAGTTAATACTTACCACTTACATAGAAAATAAAGCAAGTAATATACGAACAATAGAGGGTTAATGCTTTGTTATCGTGGGATATACGACCAGAGTGTTATCAGTACGTAGATAACAAAAATGTGGACGAAACTCGAAAGGTGCTTGCTCGAGTTTTCAGTTCGACAATGACAAGGAATTGTTGAGGAAGAAGAATAATTTATGATGTGATTGTGACATGTATCATAATAAAATAAGTCATTTTGTTTTCTAATACTTTTCAAATTAGTCCGAAAATGTAAGGATCCTGTATGAGAGAGTAAGAGACAGATTGTAATAAAATAAGTTGCCAACCTGATGCTAACTTAGGGAATATCAAAATCTGTTGCTTTAACATATACATATAATTGTGAGAAACAGTACAAATAATTTAAAGTGAAAAATCTCCGGGTTTTGATACAAAATAATTCTTGTATTATGTGTTCTAAACTATTGTGTGTTGGGGTTAGGGGGTTACGTTTTTGACAATCCATTAAATAGAAACTGTCATATAAATCGACGAATCATATTGTAGCCCTGAAAAGGGCTTTTTGTTTTGTGAAATCAGTATCGTGCTCGTAGAATCGACGGACGCTGGGTCAGCAAGTTGCTACCGTACGTGTTACGTAGTGCAGTCAACGTCTTATAATTACTCATTATAGTTACGATGATGAATTACACGCGTTGAGATAATCCTCAGGCTTCTGGCGGCAGAATGTCGTCAAGGTTGGCTATATGGGCGAATAGGCGGAAGGAATGTTTTCACCTCTGAATACTTTCAAAGTTGCCAACCATTCCACCAACGTCGGCTGCGCCACGTAACTTTAGACGTTTTATGAAGATCGTAGCCGCCGCATTTATAGCTTCCGCTTTCACCAACACCGAAATTAGGAATTTCGGGAGCGGAATATTTTAGGAACATCGTTTTTCCAGCTAATATTTTCCCATGGAATGCGTCGTATGCTTTTAACGCATCGATTTTCCTCCCGAAAGTAATCTCGGCAGTACCTGTAGATCTTCCAGTGCTATCTAATATAATACCTTAACAAAACTGTCAAATTTAGAGAACAGCTGTTGTACGTGAGAGTCGGAGACTTGAACATTCAAATTTGTCATGAGTAATTTGGTGGTACTGGTTGATGTACTACCTGTCATAGCCGGTCCTATGCCTCCACCGTAGTAGTTGCCTTGACTGTCATGCCTGCCTTCGCTGGTTTCCTCGGCGCTTGCAAGTTTTATGTGCATGTTTCTTCCATCTATTGCTTTTCCATTATATTCACTGCAGGCTTTGAATGCATCGGCTTCTCTCTCATACACTACTTCAGCAGTTCCTGTGGATTTTCCATTACTGTAACGTATACTTACACTTGTAATTGTGCCAAATGCTGAGAACAGCTCTTGATATCTAATCCGGAAATGTGATCGTCCAGATTTGATATAATAATTTTAGTAGGACCGGATGACATGGCAATTTGCTGATCTCGTTCGTTTAATTCCGATAGACACTCAAAGCTCCCGATAACTCCATCGTCAGCTTGTCCACGGCCGCCATGAGGTACTCCAGACAAATTGTATTTACATCCAGCGCCGGAACCCATTTCAATTTGGTTGACCATCTTGATACCTCAAAGAATTATTGTATTTTGTGCACACAACAATGAGCGATCACCGATAGACGACTGTTCGTGTCAACGTCGAGTCAAACACTAACTACTGGACGACACCTGAGTCTTACCTGTTGACTTTGAAAAAGGCAATGGTTGGAGTGGGGAGTTTCTCGGAACACGGAGTCTAGAGCGAGACGGGTTCAATGGCGGTGTGGATTACCGTGGGAACTCAAGACGTTTTAATTGGTTTTAATACTTATTGAAGTTATTTGAAATCTAATTTGTTTCGTGGTCAACTGTGTTAACGAATGATTCAACTTAGCAGTAAATACCAGTAAATATGGGCTTTGGTTAATCAAACCCGTATGTAGCCTGGATCTAATGATCAATATATGTACGAACAGTAAAATGTTAATCTTCGGTGTAACTTGACACGTGTTTACAATGCATTTCAAAATAACGGGCGATATTAGAAACGAGCCAGGTTTCGTTCAATATTCAATAATTATTTCGATAGGGGATGGACATTCTTAGATCGGCATCACTCTTTAGACAATAGATAGAGCTATAATAGGTAGCACAACTTCGAAAATTACTACTCGTAACAATAGGTACAGTTAATACTTACCACTTACATAGAAAATGTAAAGCAAGTAATATACGAACAATAGAGGGTTAATGCTTTGTTATCGTGGGATATACGACCAGAGTGTTATCAGTACGTAGATAACAAAAATGGACGAAACTCGGAGGTGCTTGCTCGAGTTTTCAGTTCGACAATGACAAGGAATTGTTGAGGAAGAAGAATAATTTATGATGTGATTGTGACATGTATCAAAATAAAATAAGTCATTTTGTTTTCTAATACTTTTCAAATTAGTCCGAAAATGTAAGGATCCTGTATGAGAGAGTAAGAGACAGATTGTATAAAAATAAAAGTTGCCAACCTGATGCTAACTTAGGGAATATCAAAATCTGTTGCTTTAACATATACATATAATTGTGAGAAACAGTACAAATAATTTAAAGTGAAAAATCTCCGGGTTTTGATACAAAATAATTCTTGTATTATGTGTTCTAAACTATTGTGTGTTGGGTTAGGGGTTACGTTTTTGACAATCCATTAAATAGAAACTGTCATATAAATCGACGAATCATATTGTAGCCCTGAAAAGGGCTTTTTGTTTTGTGAAATCAGGCTCGTAGAATCGACGGGACGCTGGGTCAGCAAGTTGCTACCGTAGGTGTTACGTAGTGCAGTCAACGTCTATAATCACTCATTTAGTTACGATGATGAATTACACGCGTTGAGATAATCCTCAGGCTTCTGGCGGCAGAATGTCGTCAAGGTTGGCTATATGGGCGAATAGGCGGAAGGAATGTTTTCACCTCTGAATACTTTCAAAGTTGCCAACCATTCCACCAACGTCGGCTGCGCCACGTAACTTTAGACGTTTTATGAAGATCGTAGCCGCCGCATTATAGCTTCCGCTTTCACCAACACCGAAATTAGGAATTTCGGGAGCGGAATATTTTAGGAACATCGTTTTTCCAGCTAATATTTTCCCATGGAATGCGTCGTATGCTTTTAACGCATCGATTTTCCTCCCGAAAGTAATCTCGGCAGTACCTGTAGATCTTCCAGTGCTATCTAATATAATACCTGCGCTAACAAAACTGTCAAATTTAGAGAACAGCTGTTGTACGTGAGAGTCGGAGACTTGAACATTCAAATTTGTCATGAGTAATTTTGGTACTGGTTGATGTACTACCTGTCATAGCCGGTCCTATGCCTCCACCGTAGTAGTTGCCTTGACTGTCATGCCTGCCTTCGCTGGTTTCCTCGGCGCTTGCAAGTTTTATGTGCATGTTTCTTCCATCTATTGCTTTTCCATTATATTCACTGCAGGCTTGAATGCATCGGCTTTCTTCTCATACACTACTTCAGCAGTTCCTGTGGATTTTCCATTACTGTAACGTATACTTACACTTGTATATTGTGCCAAATGCTGAGAACAGCTCTTGGATATCTAATCCGGAAATGTGATCGTCCAGATTTGATATAATAATTTTAGTAGGACCGGATGACATGGCAATTTGCTGATCTCGTTCGTTTAATTCCGATAGACACTCAAAGCTCCCGATAACTCCATCGTCAGCTTGTCCACGCCGCCATGAGGTACTCCAGACAAATTGTATTTACATCCAGCGCCGGAACCCATTTCAATTTTTGACCATCTTGATACCTCAAAGAATTATTGTATTTGTGCACACAACAATGAGCGATCACCGATAGACGACTGTTCGTGTCAACGTCGAGTCAAACACTAACTACTGACGACACCTGAGTCTTACCTGTTGACTTTGAAAAAGGCAATGGTTGGAGTGGGGAGTTTCTCGGAACACGGAGTCTAGAGCGAGACGGGTTCAATGGCGGTGTGGATTACCGTGGGAACTCAAGACGTTTTAATTGGTTTTAATACTTATTGAAGTTATTTGAAATCTAATTTGTTTCGTGGTCAACTGTGTTAACGAATGATTCAACTTAGCAGTAAATACCAGTAAATATGGGCTTTGGTTAATCAAACCCGTATGTAGCCTGGATCTAATGATCAATATAGTACGAAACAGTAAAATGTTAATCTTCGGTGTAACTTGACACTGTTTACAATGCATTTCAAAATAACGGGCGATATTAGAAACGGGCCAGGTTTCGTTCAATATTCAATAATTATTTCGATAGGGGATGGACATTCTTAGATCGGCATCACTCTTTAGACAATAGATAGAGCTATAATAGGTAGCACAACTTCGAAATTACTACTCGTAACAATAGGTACAGTTAATACTTACCACTTACATAGAAAATGTAAAGCAAGTAATATACGAACAATAGAGGGTTAATGCTTTGTTATCGTGGGATATACGACCAGAGTGTTATCAGTACGTAGATAACAAAAATGTGGACGAAACTCGAGAGGTGCTTGCTCGAGTTTTCAGTTCGACAATGACAAGGAATTGTTGAGGAAGAAGAATAATTTATGATGTGATTGTGACATGTATCAAAATAAAATAAGTCATTTTGTTTTCTAATACTTTTCAAATTAGTCCGAAAATGTAAGGATCCTGTATGAGAGAGTAAGAGACAGATTGTATAAAATATAAAAGTTGCCAACCTGATGCTAACTTAGGGAATATCAAAATCTGTTGCTTTAACATATACATATAATTGTGAGAAACAGTACAAATAATTTAAAGTGAAAAATCTCCGGGTTTTGATACAAAATAATTCTTGTATTATGTGTTCTAAACTATTGTGTTGGGGTTAGGGGGTTACGTTTTTGACAATCCATTAAATAGAAACTGTCATATAAATCGACGAATCATATTGTAGCCCTGAAAAGGGCTTTTTGTTTTGTGAAATCAGCTCGTAGAATCGACGACGCGGGTCAGCAAGTTGCTACCGTAGGTGTTACGTAGTGCAGTCAACGTCTTATACTCATTATAGTTACGATGATGAATTACACGCGTTGAGATAATCCTCAGGCTTCTGGCGGCAGAATGTCGTCAAGGTTGGCTATATGGGCGAATAGGCGGAAGGAATGTTTTCACCTCTGAATACTTTCAAAGTTGCCAACCATTCCACCAACGTCGGCTGCGCCACGTAACTTTAGACGTTTTATGAAGATCGTAGCCGCCGCATTTATAGCTTCCGCTTTCACCAACACCGAAATTAGGAATTTCGGGAGCGGAATATTTTAGGAACATCGTTTTTCCAGCTAATATTTTCCCATGGAATGCGTCGTATGCTTTTAACGCATCGATTTTCCTCCCGAAAGTAATCTCGGCAGTACCTGTAGATCTTCCAGTGCTATCTAATATAATACCTGCGCTAACAAAACTGTCAAATTTAGAGAACAGCTGTTGTACGTGAGAGTCGGAGACTTGAACATTCAAATTTGTCATGAGTAATTTGGTGGTACTGGTTGATGTACTACCTGTCATAGCCGGTCCTATGCCTCCACCGTAGTAGTTGCCTTGACTGTCATGCCTGCCTTCGCTGGTTTCCTCGGCGCTTGCAAGTTTTATGTGCATGTTTCTTCCATCTATTGCTTTTCCATTATATTCACTGCAGGCTTTGAATGCATCGGCTTCTCTCTCATACACTACTTCAGCAGTTCCTGTGGATTTTCCATTACTGTAACGTATACTTACACTTGTAATTGTGCCAAATGCTGAGAACAGCTCTTGGATATCTAATCCGGAAATGTGATCGTCCAGATTTGATATAATAATTTTAGTAGGACCGGATGACATGGCAATTTGCTGATCTCGTTCGTTTAATTCCGATAGACACTCAAAGCTCCCGATAACTCCATCGTCAGCTTGTCCACGGCCGCCATGAGGTACTCCAGACAAATTGTATTTACATCCAGCGCCGGAACCCATTTCAATTTGGTTGACCATCTTGATACCTCAAAGAATTATTGTATTTTGTGCACACAACAATGAGCGATCACCGATAGACGACTGTTCGTGTCAACGTCGAGTCAAACACTAACTACTGGACGACACCTGAGTCTACCTGTTGACTTTGAAAAAGGCAATGGTTGGAGTGGGGAGTTTTCTCGGAACACGGAGTCTAGAGCGAGACGGGTTCAATGGCGGTGTGGATTACCGTGGGAACTCAAGACGTTTTAATTGGTTTTAATACTTATTGAAGTTATTTGAAATCTAATTTGTTTCGTGGTCAACTGTGTTAACGAATGATTCAACTTAGCAGTAAATACCAGTAAATATGGGCTATTGGTTAATCAAACCCTATGTAGCCTGGATCTAATGATCAATATATGTACGAAACAGTAAAATGTTAATCTTCGGTGTAACTTGACACGTGTTTACAATGCATTTCAAAATAACGGGCGATATTAGAAACGAGCCAGGTTTCGTTCAATATTCAATAATTATTTCGATAGGGGATGGACATTCTTAGATCGGCATCACTCTTTAGACAATAGATAGAGCTATAATAGGTAGCACAACTTCGAAAATTACTACTCGTAACAATAGGTACAGTTAATACTTACCACTTACATAGAAAATGTAAAGCAAGTAATATACGAACAATAGAGGGTTAATGCTTTGTTATCGTGGGATATACGACCAGAGTGTTATCAGTACGTAGATAACAAAAATGTGGACGAAACTCGAGAGGTGCTTGCTCGAGTTTTCAGTTCGACAATGACAAGGAATTGTTGAGGAAGAAGAATAATTTATGATGTGATTGTGACATGTATCAAAATAAAATAAGTCATTTTGTTTTCTAATACTTTTCAAATTAGTCCGAAAATGTAAGGATCCTGTATGAGAGAGTAAGAGACAGATTGTATAAAATATAAAAGTTGCCAACCTGATGCTAACTTAGGGAATATCAAAATCTGTTGCTTTAACATATACATATAATTGTGAGAAACAGTACAAATAATTTAAAGTGAAAAATCTCCGGGTTTTGATACAAAATAATTCTTGTATTATGTGTTCTAAACTATTGTGTGTTGGGGTTAGGGGGTTACGTTTTTGACAATCCATTAAATAGAAACTGTCATATAAATCGACGAATCATATTGTAGCCCTGAAAAGGGCTTTTTGTTTTGTGAAATCAGGCTCGTAGAATCGACGGACGCTGGGTCAGCAAGTTGCTACCGTAGGTGTTACGTAGTGCAGTCAACGTCTTATACTCATTATAGTTACGATGATGAATTACACGCGTTGAGATAATCCTCAGGCTTCTGGCGGCAGAATGTCGTCAAGGTTGGCTATATGGGCGAATAGGCGGAAGGAATGTTTTCACCTCTGAATACTTTCAAAGTTGCCAACCATTCCACCAACGTCGGCTGCGCCACGTAACTTTAGACGTTTTATGAAGATCGTAGCCGCCGCATTTATAGCTTCCGCTTTCACCAACACCGAAATTAGGAATTTCGGGAGCGGAATATTTTAGGAACATCGTTTTTCCAGCTAATATTTTCCCATGGAATGCGTCGTATGCTTTTAACGCATCGATTTTCCTCCCGAAAGTAATCTCGGCAGTACCTGTAGATCTTCCAGTGCTATCTAATATAATACCTGCGCTAATAAAACTGTCAAATTTAGAGAACAGCTGTTGTACGTGAGAGTCGGAGACTTGAACATTCAAATTTGTCATGAGTAATTTGGTGGTACTGGTTGATGTACTACCTGTCATAGCCGTCCTATGCCTCCACCGTATAGTTGCCTTGACTGTCATGCCTGCCTTCGCTGGTTTCCTCGCGCTTGCAAGTTTTATGTGCATGTTTCTTCCATCTATTGCTTTTCCATTATATTCACTGCAGGCTTGAATGCATCGGCTTCTCTCTCATACACTACTTCAGCAGTTCCTGTGGATTTTCCATTACTGTAACGTATACTTACACTTGTAATTGTGCCAAATGCTGAGAACAGCTCTTGGATATCTAATCCGGAAATGTGATCGTCCAGATTTGATATAATAATTTAGTAGGACCGGATGACATGGCAATTTGCTGATCTCGTTCGTTTAATTCCGATAGACACTCAAAGCTCCCGATAACTCCATCGTCAGCTTGTCCACGGCCGCCATGAGGTACTCCAGACAAATTGTATTTACATCCAGCGCCGGAACCCATTTCAATTTGGTTGACCATCTTGATACCTCAAAGAATTATTGTATTTTGTGCACACAACAATGAGCGATCACCGATAGACGACTGTTCGTGTCAACGTCGAGTCAAACACTAACTACTGGACGACACCTGAGTCTTACCTGTTGACTTTGAAAAAGGCAATGGTTGGAGTGGGGAGTTTCTCGGAACACGGAGTCTAGAGCGAGACGGGTTCAATCAATGGCGGTGTGGATTACCGTGGGAACTCAAGACGTTTTAATTGGTTTTAATACTTATTGAAGTTATTTGAAATCTAATTTGTTTCGTGGTCAACTGTAGTTAACGAATGATTCAACTTAGCAGTAAATACCATAAATATGGGCTTGGTTAATCAAACCCGTATGTAGCCTGGATCTAATGATCAATATATGTACGAAACAGTAAAATGTTAATCTTCGGTGTAACTTGACACGTGTTTACAATGCATTTCAAAATAACGGGCGATATTAGAAACGAGCCAGGTTTCGTTCAATTTCAATAATTATTTCGATAGGGGATGGACATTCTTAGATCGGCATCACTCTTTAGACAATAGATAGAGCTATAATAGGTAGCACAACTTCGAAAATTACTACTCGTAACAATAGGTACAGTTAATACTTACCACTTACATAGAAAATGTAAAGCAAGTAATATACGAACAATAGAGGGTTAATGCTTTGTTATCGTGGGATATACGACCAGAGTGTTATCAGTACGTAGATAACAAAAAGTGGACGAAACTCGAGAGGTCTTGCTCGAGTTTTCAGTTCGACAATGACAAGGAATTGTTGAGGAAGAAGAATAATTTATGATGTGATTGTGACATGTATCAAAATAAAATAAGTCATTTTGTTTTCTAATACTTTTCAAATTAGTCCGAAAATGTAAGGATCCTGTATGAGAGAGTAAGAGACAGATTGTATAAAATATAAAAGTTGCCAACCTGATGCTAACTTAGGGAATATCAAAATCTGTTGCTTTAACATATACATATAATTGTGAGAAACAGTACAAATAATTTAAAGTGAAAAATCTCCGGGTTTTGATACAAAATAATTCTTGTATTATGTGTTCTAAACTATTGTGTGTTGGGGTTAGGGGGTTACGTTTTTGACAATCCATTAAATAGAAACTGTCATATAAATCGACGAATCATATTGTAGCCCTGAAAAGGGCTTTTTGTTTTGTGAAATCAGTATCGTGCTCGTAGAATCGACGGACGCTGGGTCAGCAAGTTGCTACCGTAGGTGTTACGTAGTGCAGTCAACGTCTTATACTCATTATAGTTACGATGATGAATTACACGCGTTGAGATAATCCTCAGGCTTCTGGCGGCAGAATGTCGTCAAGGTTGGCTATATGGGCGAATAGGCGGAAGGAATGTTTTCACCTCTGAATACTTTCAAAGTTGCCAACCATTCCACCAACGTCGGCTGCGCCACGTAACTTTAGACGTTTTATGAAGATCGTAGCCGCCGCATTTATAGCTTCCGCTTTCACCAACACCGAAATTAGGAATTTCGGGAGCGGAATATTTTAGGAACATCGTTTTTCCAGCTAATATTTTCCCATGGAATGCGTCGTATGCTTTTAACGCATCGATTTTCCTCCCGAAAGTAATCTCGGCAGTACCTGTAGATCTTCCAGTGCTATCTAATATAATACCTGCGCTAATAAAACTGTCAAATTTAGAGAACAGCTGTTGTACGTGAGAGTCGAGACTTGAACACAAAATTTGTCATGAGTAATTTGGTGGTACTGGTTGATGTACTACCTGTCATAGCCGGTCCTATGCCTCCACCGTAGTAGTTGCCTTGACTGTCATGCCTGCCTTCGCTGGTTTCCTCGGAGCTTGCAAGTTTTATGTGCATGTTTCTTCCATCTATTGCTTTTCCATTATATTCACTGCAGGCTTTGAATGCATCGGCTTCTCTCTCATACACTACTTCAGCAGTTCCTGTGGATTTTCCATTACTGTAACGTATACTTACACTTGTAATTGTGCCAAATGCTGAGAACAGCTCTTGGATATCTAATCCGGAAATGTGATCGTCCAGATTTGATATAATAATTTTAGTAGGACCGGATGACATGGCAATTTGCTGATCTCGTTCGTTTAATTCCGATAGACACTCAAAGCTCCCCATAACCCCATCGTCAGCTTGTCCACGGCTGCCACGAGGTACTCCAGACAAATTGTATTTACATCCAGCGCCGGAACCCATTTCAATTTGGTTGACCATCTTGATACCTCAAAGAATTATGTATTTTGTGCACACAACAATGAGCGATCACCGATAGACGACTGTTCTGTCAACGTCGAGTCAAACACTAACTACTGGACGACACCTGAGTCTTACCTGTTGACTTTGAAGAAAGGCAATGGTTGAGTGGGGATTTCTCGAACACGGAGTCTAGAGCGAGACGGTTCAATGGCGGTGTGGATTACCGTGGGAACTCAAGACGTTTTAATTGGTTTTAATACTTATTGAAGTTATTTGAAATCTCATTTGTTTCGTGGTCAACTGTAGTAACGAATGATTCAACTTAGCAGTAAAATACCAGTAATATGGGCTATGGTTAATCAAACCCGTATGTAGCCTGGATCTAATGATCAATATATGTACGAAACAGTAAAATGTTAATCTTCGGTGTAACTTGACACGTGTTTACAATGCATTTCGAAATAACGGGCGATATTAGAAACGGGCCAGGTTTCGTTCAATATTCAATAATTATTTCGATAGGGGATGGACATTCTTAGATCGGCATCACTCTTTAGACAATAGATAGAGCTATAATAGGTAGCACAACTTCGAAAATTACTACTCGTAACAATAGGTACAGTTAATACTTACCACTTACATAGAAAATAAAGCAAGTAATATACGAACAATAGAGGGTTAATGCTTTGTTATCGTGGGATATAAGACCAGAGTGTTATCAGTACGTAGATAACAAAAATGTGGACGAAACTCGAGAGGTGCTTGCTCGAGTTTTCAGTTCGACAATGACAAGGAATTGTTGAGGAAGAAGAATAATTTATGATGTGATTGTGATATGTATCAAAATAAAATAAGTCATTTTGTTTTCTAATACTTTTCAAATTAGTCCGAAAATGTAAGGATCCTGTATGAGAAGTAAGAGACAGATTGTATAAAATATAAAAGTTGCCAACCTGATGCTAACTTAGGGAATATCAAAATCTGTTGCTTTAACATATACATATAATTGTGAGAAACAGTACAAATAATTTAAAGTGAAAAAATCTCCGGTATTGATACAAAATAATTCTTTATTATGTGTTCTAAACTATTGTGTGTTGGGGTTAGGGGGTTACGTTCACCGACCTCCCGAACGGCGTTAGCACTATATGCTACGCCGACGATACGCTGGTGCTGGCGCACGGGAGGTCACACCAGGCGGCGGCCGACTTAATGGCGACAGCGGTTGCGACAGTCGTTGAGAGAATCCGGCAGTTGGGACTCGAGGTGGCGCTCCACAAGTCCGAGGCCATGTGTTTTCATGGCCGCGGGAACGCGCCACCTCCGGGTGGGTCCCAAATAACGGCGGGAGGAGTTACCATCGGCGTCGAGACGACGATGAAGTACCTAGGACTCGTCCTCGACAGTCGGTGGAACTTCATAGAACACTTCCGACGTTTGGCTCCAAAGTTGGAGAGGACGGGGGCTGCGTTTAAACGCATCCTCCCCAACCTCGGGGGGCCAAACGCCTCCTGCCGGAGGTTATACGCCGGGGTCGTGCGGTCCATGGCCCTCTACGGCGCCCCTGTTTGGGCGCCTAACCTGTTGCGGCGTCCCGCTCGGACGCTGCTCATGGCACAGAGGGTCATGGCGATCCGAATGATCCGCGGATACCGCACGATCTCTGGGGAGTCGGCGAACCTCCTTGCCGGATTACCGCCGTGGGATCTGGAGGCGAAGGTGCTCGCGCGCGTGCACAGCATGCGCGCGGAGGCACGTCGCCGGGGCGAAACTCCGCTGCCGCGCCAGATAAGTGCGTGGCGGGATGAGCTCCGGCGCGATCTCATGGCGGAATGGCAGCAACGACTGTCGCAACCGAGGACTGGGCTCGCTGCCATCGCAGCGGTAAGTCCCCTCTTTGAGGAGTGGCTTGAGAGACGCTACGGCGTCCTCACCTACCGCCTGACGCAGGTCCTCACCGGACATGGCAGTTTCGGGAGGTACCTGTGTCTGATGGGGCGGGAGGAAACGCCCGGGTGTCATCACTGCGAGGACCGCCCTGAGGACACGGTGGAACACACGGTGGGAGAATGCCCTTCGTGGGCTGAGCACCGCCGTGTCCTCAGGGAAGTGATCGGCGATGGCGACCTCTCGCGTCCGGGCCTAGTGCAGGCCATGATGCGGAGCGAGGGGGATTGGGATGCCGTCTCCTCCTTTTGCGAAGCAGTCATGCTAGCTAAGGAGGAGGCGGGACGCGTGAGGCAGCGAAGCGCTGCCTCCTCGCAACCCAGCCATCGCGAAGGACACACCGGGCGTCGGGGATCGCGGGACGATCTCCGGCCACCGTAAGCGCGGGCCTGCGGACGGCGAGCATGGGTGGCTCCCCGTCCGACCAGAAACAGACCCGAGCGTACGGCGCGTCGCGTTCCGCGCGCGCCTCAAAGAGCCATCAGACCACCACAGATGGGGCCCAATAGGGCCGATGCCGATTCGGAGTCGCGGAGAACCTAACGGGTAACCGGGGCTCCGGCTCGACGTGCAGGAGAAGGAACGGGGTGGTTTTTAGTCAGTAAGAGTCTGACACTCCCTCCCGCCTCACCCAGGCGGGGGCAGTCATTCGATGATTTTCCCCCCCTTAAAAAAAAAAAAAAAGGGGGTTACGTTTTTGACAATCCATTAAATAGAAACTGTCATATAAATCGACGAATCATATTGTAGCCCTGAAAAGGGCTTTTTGTTTTGTGAAATCAGTATCGTGCTCGTAGAATCGACGGACGCTGGGTCAGCAAGTTGCTACCGTAGGTGTTACGTAGTGCAGTCAACGTCTTATACTCATTATAGTTACGATGATGAATTACACGCGTTGAGATAATCCTCAGGCTTCTGGCGGCAGAATGTCGTCAAGGTTGGCTATATGGGCGAATAGGCGGAAGGAATGTTTTCACCTCTGAATACTTTCAAAGTTGCCAACCATTCCACCAACGTCGGCTGCGCCACGTAACTTTAGACGTTTTATGAAGATCGTAGCCGCCGCATTTATAGCTTCCGCTTTCACCAACACCGAAATTAGGAATTTCGGGAGCGGAATATTTTAGGAACATCGTTTTTCCAGCTAATATTTTCCCATGGAATGCGTCGTATGCTTTTAACGCATCGATTTTCCTCCCGAAAGTAATCTCGGCAGTACCTGTAGATCTTCCAGTGCTATCTAATATAATACCTGCGCTAATAAAACTGTCAAATTTAGAGAACAGCTGTTGTACGTGAGAGTCAGAGACTTGAACATTCAAATTTGTCATGAGTAATTTGGTGGTACTGGTTGATGTACTACCTGTCATAGCCGGTCCTATGCCTCCACCGTAGTAGTTGCCTTGACTGTCATGCCTGCCTTCGCTGGTTTCCTCGGAGCTTGCAAGTTTTATGTGCATGTTTCTTCCATCTATTGCTTTTC
This sequence comes from Spodoptera littoralis, assembly GCA_902850265.1. Classification (NCBI taxonomy): domain Eukaryota; kingdom Metazoa; phylum Arthropoda; class Insecta; order Lepidoptera; family Noctuidae; genus Spodoptera; species Spodoptera littoralis. Next base: position 11,203,427 of record LR824545.2, read on the forward strand.
CATTATATTCACTGCAGGCTTTGAATGCATCGGCTTCTCTCTCATACACTACTTCAGCAGTTCCTGTGGATTTTCCATTACTGTAACGTATACTTACACTTGTAATTGTGCCAAATGCTGAGAACAGCTCTTGGATATCTAATCCGGAAATGTGATCGTCCAGATTTGATATAATAATTTTAGTAGGAACCGGATGACATGGCAATTTGCTGATCTCGTTCGTTAATTCCGATAGACACTCAAAGCTCCCGATAACCCATCGTCAGCTTGTCCACCGCGCCATGAGGTACTCCAGACAAATTGTATTTACATCCAGCGCCGGAACCCATTTCAATTTGGTTGACCATCTTGATACCTCAAAGAATTAGTGTATTTTGTGCACACAACAATGAGCGATCACCGATAGACGACTGTTCGTGTCAACGTCGAGTCAAACACTAACTACTGGACGACACCTGAGTCTTACCTGTTGACTTTGAAAAAGGCAATGGTTGGAGTGGGGAGTTTCTCGGAACACGGAGTCTAGAGCGAGACGGGTTCAATGGCGGTGTGGATTACCGTGGGAACTCAAGACGTTTTAATTGGTTTTAATACTTATTGAAGTTATTTGAAATCTCATTTGTTTCGTGGTCAACTGTAGTAACGAATGATTCAACTTAGCAGTAAATACCAGTAAATATGGGCTATGGTTAATCAAACCCGTATGTAGCCTGGATCTAATGATCAATATATGTACGAAACAGTAAAATGTTAATCTTCGGTGTAACTTGACACGTGTTTACAATGCATTTCGAAATAACGGGCGATATTAGAAACGGGCCAGGTTTCGTTCAATATTCAATAATTATTTCGATAGGGGATGGACATTCTTAGATCGGCATCACTCTTTAGACAATAGATAGAGCTATAATAGGTAGCACAACTTCGAAAATTACTACTCGTAACAATAGGTACAGTTAATACTTACCACTTACATAGAAAATAAAGCAAGTAATATACGAACAATAGAGGGTTAATGCTTTGTTATCGTGGGATATACGACCAGAGTGTTATCAGTACGTAGATAACAAAAATGTGGACGAAACTCGAGAGGTGCTTGCTCGAGTTTTCAGTTCGACAATGACAAGGAATTGTTGAGGAAGAAGAATAATTTATGATGTGATTGTGATATGTATCAAAATAAAATAAGTCATTTTGTTTTCTAATACTTTTCAAATTAGTCCGAAAATGTAAGGATCCTGTATGAGAGAGTAAGAGACAGATTGTATAAAATATAAAAGTTGCCAACCTGATGCTAACTTAGGGAATATCAAAATCTGTTGCTTTAACATATACATATAATTGTGAGAAACAGTAAAAATAATTTAAAGTGAAAAATCTCCGGGTATTGATACAAAATAATTCTTGTATTATGTGTTCTAAACTATTGTGTGTTGGGGTTAGGGGGTTACGTTCACCGACCTCCCGAACGGCGTTAGCACTATATGCTACGCCGACGATACGCTGGTGCTGGCGCACGGGAGGTCCACACGGCGCGGCCGACTAATGGCGACAGCGGTTGCGACAGTCGTTGAGAGAATCCGGCAGTTGGGACTCGAGGTGGCGCTCCACAAGTCCGAGGCCATGTGTTTTCATGGCCGCGGGAACGCGCCACCTCCGGGTGGGTCCCAAATAACGGCGGGAGGAGTTACCATCGGCGTCGAGACGACGATGAAGTACCTAGGACTCGTCCTCGACAGTCGGTGGAACTTCATAGAACACTTCCGACGTTTGGCTCCAAAGTTGGAGAGGACGGGGCTGCGTTTAAAACGCATCCTCCCCAACCTCGGGGGGCCAAACGCCTCCTGCCGGAGGTTTATACGCCGGGGTCGTGCGGTCCATGGCCCTCTACGGGCGCCCCTGTTTGGGCGCCTAACCTGTTGCGGCGTCCCGCTCGGACGCTGCTCATGGCACAGAGGGTCATGGCGATCCGAATGATCCGCGGATACCGCACGATCTCTGGGGAGTCGGCGAACCTCTTTGCCGGATTACCGCCGTGGGATCTGGAGGCGAAGGTGCTCGCGCGCGTGCACAGCATGCGCGCGGAGGCACGTCGCCGGGGCGAAACTCCGCTGCCGCGCCAGATAAGTGCGTGGCGGGATGAGCTCCGGCGCGATCTCATGGCGGAATGGCAGCAACGACTGTCGCAACCGAGGACTGGGCTCGCTGCCATCGCAGCGGTAAGTCCCCTCTTTGAGGAGTGGCTTGAGAGACGCTACGGCGTCCTCACCTACCGCCTGACGCAGGTCCTCACCGGACATGGCAGTTTCGGGAGGTACCTGTGTCTGATGGGGCGGGAGGAAAACGCCCGGGTGTCATCACTGCGAGGACCGCCCTGAGGACACGGTGGAACACACGGTGGGAGAATGCCCTTCGTGGGCTGAACACCGCCGTGTCTCAGGGAAGTGATCGGCGATGGCGACCTCTCGCGTCCGGGCCTAGTGCAGGCCATGATGCGGAGCGAGAGGGATTGGGATGCCGTCTCCTCCTTTTGCGAAGCAGTCATGCTAGCTAAAGAGGAGGCGGGACGCGTGAGGCAGCGAAGCGCTGCCTCCTCGCAACCCAGCCATCGCGAAGGACACACCGGGCGTCGGGGATCGCGGGACGATCTCCGGCCACCGTAAGCGCGGGCCTGCGGACGGCGAGCATGGGTGGCTCCCCGTCCGACCAGAAACAGACCCGAGCGTACGGCGCGTCGCGTTCCGCGCGCGCCTCAAAGAGCCATCAGACCACCACAGATGGGGCCCAATAGGGCCGATGCCGATTCGGAGTCGCGGAGAACCTAACGGGTAACCGGGGCTCCGGCTCGACGTGCAGGAGAAGGAACGGGGTGGTTTTTAGTCAGTAAGAGTCTGACACTCCCTCCAGCCTCACCCAGGCGGGGGCAGTCATTCGATGATTTTCCCCCCTTAAAAAAAAAAAAAAGGGGGTTACGTTTTTGACAATCCATTAAATAGAAACTGTCATATAAATCGACGAATCATATTGTAGCCCGAAAAGGGCTTTTTGTTTTGTGAAATCAGTATCGTGCTCGTAGAATCGACGGACGCTGGGTCAGCAAGTTGCTACCGTAGGTGTTACGTAGTGCAGTCAACGTCTTATACTCATTATAGTTACGATGATGAATTACACGCGTTGAGATAATCCTCAGGCTTCTGGCGGCAGAATGTCGTCAAGGTTGGCTATATGGGCGAATAGGCGGAAGGAATGTTTTCACCTCTGAATACTTTCAAAGTTGCCAACCATTCCACCAACGTCGGCTGCGCCACGTAACTTTAGACGTTTTATGAAGATCGTAGCCGCCGCATTTATAGCTTCCGCTTTCACCAACACCGAAATTAGGAATTTCGGGAGCGGAATATTTTAGGAACATCGTTTTTCCAGCTAATATTTTCCCATGGAATGCGTCGTATGCTTTTAACGCATCGATTTTCCTCCCGAAAGTAATCTCGGCAGTACCTGTAGATCTTCCAGTGCTATCTAATATAATACCTGCGCTAACAAAACTGTCAAATTTAGAGAACAGCTGTTGCACTGGATTGGTTGATTTTGGTAGGTTTCGATCAAATACATATGTTACAAAAAGGTCGTTCGTACGACGTTTTAAATTTAAGGCGACCGTAAAGGCCAGATTTCAAGAGTTGCGTTTTTTCAAGGGTTGCGAGGAGGCAGCGCTTCGCTGCCTCCTCGCAACCACCCGGTGTGTGCTTCGCAGCCATCGCGAAGGACACACCGGGCGGCGGGGATCGCGGGACGATCTCCGGCCACCGTAAGTCCGGGCCTGCGGACGGCGAGCATGGGTAGCTCCCCGTCCGACCAGAAACAGACCCAAGCGTACGGCGCGTCGCGTTCCGCGCGCGCCTCAAAGAGCCATCAGACCACCACAGATGGGGCCCAACAGGGCCGATGCCGATTCGGAGTCGCTAACGGGTAACCGGGGCCGGCTCGACGTGCAGGAGAAGGAACGGGGTGGTTGGTGGTGGTTTTAGTCAGCAAGAGTCTGACATTCCCTCCCGCCTCACCCAGACAGGAGCAGTAATTCGATGATTTTCCCCCCTTAAAAAAAATCCTATTGTACTGGTTTAAAATATCATGTAGTTTCTTTACTTCGGACTTCAAACCAAGGACCAAACGAAACCAATTTTCCAAGGGTGTCGTTTCGAGTACTATGTATATTGAATTGCGTGTTGTAATATTTTACTTCTTGAACTCACTAAATTAATCATATCTTCTGATAGAGTGAACCGATTTCGATGAAACAAACACTAAGTTATACCTCAAGTTACGTAGAATTTTTTTATGTAAGCAATGTCTGCATTGAATGCGTAGATTTTACGTGATGCGCGCACAAACAAACAGACAAAAATGATGGAAATGTGTTCTGTTAGTTATCTTTTAACACGCTGGCTATTTTTTTTGTCAATTTCTTCAATGTACAAAAATTACTTTTCTACAGATTTATTATATGTATAGATAGATTATTACACTTATAATTATAGATGGCGAACTGCGCTTGCTTGATGGCGAACTTGGTTAAAATTGTATTCATATTCATTTAATCATTTGCAAACATGGGTACATAATATATAGGTGTTAACAAAGTTTATAGTATTGTTTTTATACAATATCTACTTAATATGACAACTTGGCGATCCTTTGTAGAGTAGTAATCGCGTGAATTTAATTGACTAGCTTATTAATCGAATACATTTCTATACAGGGTGACTTATAACTCTACGTATTCTTCTCGGGAGGTGATAATACAACTTATTTCCTACAAAAATAGCCCTGAGGTCCCTAGTCCGAAAGTGGCTAGTTTCTAAGATATTCAACATTTTTGGGTTTATTTATTTATTTATCTATTACTTCTTCACCAAAGATGACAGTGAATGGCGGACTTAATACCTTAAGGCATTCTCTGACAGTCAACCATAGGGAAGTGCAGAGAAATGAAGCGGTTCATGCGAAGCCAGAACACAATAAAAAGAAATAATTAATATTAAATAATATGCATACTACACACATAAAAACCTATACAATAACTATATGATATATTATAAATCTAAATAGACATATATACTATATAATATATACTGCTAAACGAATACTTATACCTACTATATAAATATTACAATACGTTAAAGGAAGCTTTGTCAAAATAGTTTCCTCAATTGTTTTGAGTCTTTTTTTTTTTTTTAAGGGGGGAAAATCATCGAATGACTGCCCCCGCCTGGGTGAGGCGGGAGGGAGTGTCAGACTCTTACTGACTAAAAACCACCCCGTTCCTTCTTCTGCACGTCGAGCCGGAGCCCCGGTTACCCGTTAGGTTCTCCGCGACAATTGTTTTGAGTCTGCCAATGCTTTATTAGGGTTTCCCTTTACACTTTACTTATCATCAAGTTATGAAATTATTATTGAGAATTTTATAAATAATTTAATGTTTTTGGGTAGCCAATAAACCAAGGAAATTTTTATAATAGTTTGTAAGCTTAGTTTAATAATTTTTTTTTTAAATAAATCCAGTTTTCTATTGACCAAATTAGTGACTCAAAACAAAATTTGATACTAATTTACTTCCTATTTTAAAACGAATGATATTTCTGAAAGTATTAGTATTAATAACATTTTATTGATGTATTGGCAATAAATTAAAACTAAAATCACTTAAATGAACCCAGTAGTTTTGTATTTATTGAAGTTTTTGTAATCAGATCGGGACTTTTTTACCAAAACCGAAAATGTTGAATATCTCAGAAACAGCCAAATACAAATACAAATATTATTTATTTCGTCAATGTAGGTATGTTACAATAGATGGTAGATAATATTATGGTAGTGCGCCACATTGTGTCTGTACAGACATACAAAATTTTTATAGTATGTTCTTAATCTAGTGTGTTTACAGACAATAATCTCCTCTGTCTACATTATGGAACATAATACACCTAATTACAAACTAAATTAATATTAACATCAAGTTTTAAAAAAAACTATTATTTGTGTTGAAAATTTATTCTATCAGCCGTATACTCAATTAACTCGTTGAGTACCGTCATTATAGACACAATTAAAGAACAATAGGTTGCGGTCAGCGGTGACCGCTCAGTGTTTGACAGTTTAAACTATGTATTCATAATAACATTTAAGTAGGTATTATCTAATTCGCCACTTTCGGACTAGGTATCTCAGGGCTAATTTCGTAAGAAATTAGTTGTATTATCACCTTCCGAGAGGAATACGTCGAGAACAACATTTTAAGCACAATTCAAATGGCTACAAACAATTCAAATGGCTGCAAAACCATTCAACCAAATATAAAATTATAATCACACACATCATCAATACAAAGAAACGATCTAATCACACGATTGATAAGCTAATGAGGTATATAGCCTTTCTTTTTCATTTTCCATTGTTCATACATAAGTATTAAGAAATAAGTAATGAGGGTTTCTTGGTATTAATGATAGAGTCATTAACGACAGTAATTATGTGTACTATAAGTAGCGTCAAAATTAAATTAATTTTCATAAGCTCTTTGATCGTGAGACAAGAAGTATCTAAAAATGGAAGTTGCCTACTACGTCACCGTAGAGACCGAAAACCCTGAAGAAGTAGAACAACAAAATATGGAGGAAAGTCGAAAAGCGACGTTATGTGCAACAAAGGCGCCTGTTGCCGAGGCTCCTCGCTGCGAGAAGCCGATTCGAACGACACCGAAAATACGGCACAAGAACGGTGAGGGTTACATTAAGGTGTGTAGGCGCATCAACTTTGATACGTCAGAAAATTAACGTGAGGTATAATGGCCCCACTGGACGAGCGGAGTCAGAGAACAGTCAAGACCATAACATGGTAACCAGCGACAGTGATCAGGCCTGCGGCGGTAGCAACAACAAATGCGACAGCGACAATGACGAAGATGTTATTAAAGATGACGTTGACTCCGATGTCGAGACTGTGACAATCAAAACACTAGATTAAGTCGAAGACTACGAGAACATTCCTCTCGCTGATTCATACATGCCGGTGGTAACATCATACTGTCGTTGAAAACCCGAGGATTACCTCAAACCGTCTAAAAGACAAATGTATTTTTTATTAATTTATTAGAATAAATTTATGTTTATAAAATATTACTTTGTATAATTTCCTCAACCCCACATGATTGTGAATGATGCATCAAATTTATTTTTTAATAATGGTTTAATGGGTGATACTAGGCGTAGACACAATAAAAAATGGTCACGACTAACTTATGTATTGTCTCTTAACACACGACAATTCCACACAGCATGCTAAGACATACTGGACATTGTTTATATAAATAGGTACTTACTAAATAAAAACTCAGCTTACGCTACAAAATGACACATCTTTAATATACGTTATTATGCCGTTACACTACTCCCCCCTCTTATTAAAAGACACACTACTTTTACAAAACAACCCCGAAAAAATAATATTAATTTTGTAACCATCACTTAACACAACATTACAGCAGATATTAATACAATACATTTGTTATTAAGTACACATTTGTTTCACAGCGGTTGGAAGGTTTTACACAAATACACTCACTTAAATCACTATTAGACCTTGACTTTAAACTTCTTCATTTTGGGAAGTTTCAGCAGTTTGCTTCCGTCTAAAACTTTTACGAGCCGCTTCGAAAGCAGTCGACTTCAGAGATTGCATCTGCTTGGTCAACTAATTTTTCCATGTACTTAATTTAATGTGCTCAATTTCCTGGAGGCAGAGTTTTGGCCGAAGGGTGTTATATACCGACGTTTTCGAGGCCGCCTACGTGACATCTAACAGCGTAACACGGGACCACGCACATCGTGTGTAACACTGATTTAAATTAATAACTTGTGTAATTATGTAATTATAGTATTTTACGTTTTATATTATAATATTATTGTATTAATATGGGCCTTCGTTGCCTGCTGTAAATAAATAAATAAATAAAACAATAAAAATAAAAAATACCTATACCTAGAAATCTTTGCAACGCCACAGGGTAGCGAAAACCTAAGAGCGACGTCACCGAGTCGGCCCAAATCGACATGATATACGGACTTCTTCATAATAGAATTAGGAAAAGGCTACGCAGGGAAGAATGCCATAATTTATTTAAGCTACTTCGCCTGGTATTGGTTCGCCGACGATATTGTGGTCATGGCAGAATCGCTGGAGGATCTAAGCACAATGCTCGATGACCTCTGTAGAGTTTCTCAACAGGTAGGGCTCCAAATGAACATGGACAAGACGAAAGTCATGTCGAACGCCCATGTTACGCCCTACCCGATATCAGTTGGGAGCTCTACCCTCGAAATTGTTGACGAATATGTATACCTAGGACAAGTGATCCAGCTAGGTAGGTCCAATTTCGAGAAAGAGGTCAATCGTCGAATCCAACTTGGATGGGCAGCGTTCGGGAAACTACGCAACATCTTCTCGTCCAACATACCTCAGTGCCTCAAGACGAAAGTCTATAATCAGTGTGTGTTACCAGTGATGATCTATGGAACAGAAACGTGGTCTCTCACTGTGGGCCTTATAAAGAAGTTCAAGGTCGCTCAGCGCGCTATGGAAAGGGCTATGCTCGGAGTTTCTTTGCGAGATCGGTTAAAAAACGAGGAAATCCGCAAACGAACAAAGGTCGCCGACATAGCCCAGCGGATTAGCAAGTTGAAGTGGCAGTGGGCAGGGCACATAGCGCGGAGAACCGACGGCCGCTGGGGCAGAAAGGTTCTCGAGTGGAGGCCACGTACCGGCAAGCGCAGCGTAGGACGTCCATCCGCAAGGTGGACAGACGACCTCATTAAGGTCGCAGGGAACCGCTGGATGCAGGTCGCTTCCAACCGGCCTATCTGGAAGTCATTGGGGGAGGCCTATGTTCAGCAGTGGACGTCCTGTGGCTGATATGATGATGATGACTTCGCCTGGACCATGACATCGAAGATTCTTTTGACGGAAAAACTACCACTGTGTCTACGACGCCATCAACTTCGTCTACGCAGTCCAACCGTCGCGTCTCCCCGCGTGATAACACACGCGCGCAGCAGAGCACGCCAGCAGCGCGCGCCCCCGTTTGCGCCTACCGCGCCCATTCTTTGTTTATTTGTGTATTTAGTGATTGGAATTTTGCCTTAATTTTTTTATTAAAATATCTACTTAATATGATAACTGTGCGATTCTTTGTAGAATGGTCATCGCGTGAATAATAATCGAAAAGCTTTTCCATCGAATACATTTCTACATAATATTTTAATCATAATAAGCAAATGGCGGCATAACGGTTTAATATTGGTGAATTTCTGCGAAACCATTCAGCAAAATATAAAATTATAATCACACACATCATCAATACAAAGAAACGATCTAATCACACGATTGATAAGCTAATGAGGTATATAATATGTAATAGCCTTTCTTTTTCATTCTCCATTGTTCATACATAACCATTAGGAAATAAGCAATGAGAGTTCCTTAGTATTAATGATAGGGTCATTAACGACAGTAATTATGTGCACTATAAGTAGCGTCAAAATTAAATTAATTTTCATAAGCTCTTTGATCGTGAGACAAGAAGTATCTAAAAATGGAAGTTGCCTACTACGTCACTGTTGAGACCGAAAACCCTGAAGAAGTAGAACACCAAAATATGGAGGAAAGTCGAAAAGCGACGTTATGTGCAACAAAGGCGCCTGTTGCCGAGGCTCCTCGCTGCGAGAAGCCGATTCGAACGACACCGAAAATACGGCACAAGAACGGTGAGGGTTACATTAAGGTGTGTAGGCGCATCAACTTTGATACGTCAGAAAATTAACGTGAGGTATAATGGCCCCACTGGACGAGCGGAGTCAGAGAACAGTCAAGACCATAACATGGTAACCAGCGACAGTGATCAGGCCTGCGGCGGTAGCAACAACAAATGCGACAGCGACAATGACGAAGATGTTATTAAAGATCACGTTGACTCCCATGTCGAGACTGTGACAATCAAAACACTAGATAAAGTCGAAGACTACGAGAACACTCCTCTCGCTGATTCATACATGCTGGTGGTAACATCATACTGTCGTTGGAAACCTGAGGATTTCTTCAAACCGTCTAAAAGACAAATATATTTTTTATTAATTTATTACAATAAATTTATGTTTATAAAATATTGCTTTGTATAATTTCCTCAACCCCACATTATTGTGAATGATGAATTAAATTTATTTTTTAATATTGGTTTAATGGGTGATACTAGGCGTAGACACAATAAAAACATGGTCACGACTAACTTATGTATTGTCTCTTAACACACGACAATTCCACACAGCATGCTAAGACATACTGGACATTGTTTATATAATTAGGTACTTACTAAATAAAAACTTAGCTTACGCTACAAAATGACACATCTTTAGTATACGTTATGCCGTTACACTACTCCCCCTCTTATTAAAAGACACACTTCTTTTACAAAACAACCCCGAAAAAATAATATAAATTTTGTAACCATCACTTAACACAACATTACAGCAGATATTAATACCATTTTGTTATTAAGTACACATTTGTTTCACAGCGGTTGGAAATTGGATAGGTTTTACACAAATACACTCACTTAAATCACTATTAGACCTTGACTTTAAACTTCTTCATTTTGGGAAGTTTCAGCAGTTTGCTTCCGTCTAAAACTTTTACGAGCCGCTTCGAAAGCAGTCGACTTCAGAGATTGCATCTGCTTGGTCAACTAATTTTTCCATGTACTTAATTTAATGTGCTTAATTTTCCGTCGGTATATCGACCGACGGAAAATTGAGAGCACCGGCCATCCTAAGGAATCGATTGAAGCATTCATTGTCGCCATTGAGGCATATAGGAGCTGCGCGCAAGTATCAGACTCAAACAAAATACGTGGTTTAGCCTATCTCTTTAAAGAAGAAGCGACTACTTGGTGGAAAGGCATAAAACACTTATGTCAACGTGGTACGAAGCTAAACATAATTTGCTGTGTGGCTAAGGAGATCGCCGGCCGCCTCACCGCATATGGTAATTGAATGCAGGGCAATGCGCGCTCGAATACGAACGTGTTGTTGAAGTTGTATCTAAAGGTCGCGGCGTAAATCGCTGCCCGATATTTCGCAATGAGTTCTCAACAACTTATCGCAAACGAGCTATTGGCATTTATGCAAAATGCTATCGAGACCATGGACGAAACCAGCAGCATGCATATTTGTTGGTCGCGTTTCAAAGAAGACGAGATCAGCAAAGGCAAGATGCTACTCTACCAGACGACTGGCAAGCTGGACCAAATGTAATCGAGGAGGAGAGATGGTACGGATAAAAGCGTTCAAGACATCATCACCTTTCTCAAGGCGACCGAACCTGACGACGTGCCGACATTCGTGGCGAAGGAGCTAGTTAAGTTGCCGCCCGTCACATTCGACCACGTAGATGTAACCAGGCTGCTAAGGGATATCATCCTTGAAGTCAAACCTGGCCCAGATGCAGAGCAAGTTAGAGACATCTGACACGACCATACAGGAACTGCGTGCCGAAATAGTGTTGTTACGCAATGCTGTTCCGCAAAGTAGGTTTCAAGGCGAAGCCACTGTGGACATACGTCGCGGGACGCAAAACGTTTCGCATCTGCGAAACTTATTTCACCGCGTATTGCAAATAATGGTATCGATTCACCGTGCGTGATGTGTCCCGATTACACCACTACACGAAGGTTGAGGAGATCGTGGAGTATGTAAAGGCGAAGACCAATTGGACCTTGAGGGTCGAGAAATTGGAATCGTGTCACAATACCAATTTCAAGTCGTTTGTAGTGCGAGTTCCGACTCAACATCTCAACAAATTCCTGGAGGCAGAGTTGTGGCTGAAGGGTGTCATATACCGACGTTTTCGAGGCCGCCTACGTGACATCTAACAGCGTAACACGGGACCACGCACATCGTGTGTATAATAAGTAAATGGCGGCGAAACGGTTCAATATTGGTGAATTTCTGCAAAACCATTCAGCCAAATATAAAATTATAGAGGTAATAACACACACCATCAATACAAAGAAACGATCTAATCACACGACTGATAAGCTAATGACGTTTAGCCTTTCTTTTTCATTCTCCATTGTTCATACATAACTATTAGGAAATAAGTAATGAGAGTTCCTTAGTATTAATGATAGGGTCATTCGTCTTCAACTTTTTTTTTGTTCTTTTGTTTGTTATTTGATTGTTTGTTATTGTTCTTCAACTTCGTCTACGCAGTCCAACCGTCGCGTCTCCCCGCGTGATAACACACGCGCGCAGCAGAGCACGCCAGCAGCGCGCGCCCCCGTTTGCGCCTACCGCGCCCATTCTTTGTTTATTTGTGTATTTAGTGATTGGAATTTTACCTTAATTTTTTTATTAAAATATCTACTTAATATGATAACTGTGCGATTCTTTGTAGAATGGTCATCGCGTGAATAATAATCGAAAAGCTTTTCCATCGAATACATTTCTACATAATATTTTAAGCATAATAAGCAAATGGCGGCGTAACAGTTTAATATTGGTGAAATTCTGCGAAACCATTCAGCAAAATATAAAATTATAATCACACACATCATCAATACAAAGAAACGATCTAATCACACGATTGATAAGCTAATGAGGTATATAGCTTTTCTTTTTCATTTTCCATTGTTCATTCATAAGTATTAAGAAATAAGTAATGAGGGTTTCTTGGTATTAATGATAGGGTCATTAACGACAGTAATTATGTGCACTATAAGTAGCGTCAAAATTAAATTAATTTTCATAAGCTCTTTGATCGTGAGACAAGAAGTATCTAAAAATGGAAGTTGCCTACTACGTCACTGTAGAGACCGAAAACCCTGAAGAAGTAGAACACCAAAATATGGAGGAAAGTCGAAAAGCGACGTTATGTGCAACAAAGGCGCCTGTTGCCGAGGCTCCTCGCTGCGAGAAGCCGATTCGAACGACACCGAAAATACGGCACAAGAACGGTGCGGGTTATATTAAGGTGTGTAGGCGCATCAACTTTGATACCTCAGAAAATTAACGTGAGGTATAATGGCCCCACTGAACGAGCGGAGTCAGAGAACAGTCAAGACCATAACATGGTAACCAGCGACAGTGATCAGGCCTGCGGCGGTAGCAACAACAAATGCGACAGCGACAATGACGAAGATGTTATTAAAGATGACGTTGACTCCGATGTCGAGACTGTGACAATCAAAACACTAGATAAAGTGGAAGACTACGAGGACATTCCTCTCGCTGATTCATACATGCCGGTGGTAACATCATACTGTCGTTGGAAACCCGAGGATTACCTCAAACCGTCTAAAAGACAAATGTATTTTTTATTAATTTATTAGAATAAATTTATGTTTATAAAATATTGCTTTATATAATTTCCTCAACCCCACATTATTGTGAATGATGCATCAAATTTATTTTTTAATAATGGTTTAACGGGTGATACTAGGCGTAGACACAATAAAAACATGGTCACGACTAACTTATGTATTGTCTCTTAACACACGACAATTCCACACAGCATGCTAAGACATACTGAACATTGTTTATATAATTAGGTACTTACTAAATAAAAACTTAGCTTACGCTACAACATGACACATCTTTAGTATACTTATACGTTATGCCGTTACACTACTCCCCCCTCTTATTAAAGGACACACTTCCTTTACAAAACAACCCCGAAAAAATAATATAAATTTTGTAATGATATGATATTTCGCAAAGAGTTCACAACAACTTATCGCAAACGAGCTATTGGCATTCATGCAAAATGCTATCGACACCATGGACGAAACCAGCATCATGCAGATTTGTTGGTCGCGTTTCAAAGAAGACGAGATCAGCAAAGGCAAGATGCTACTCTACTAGACGACTGGGAAGCTGGACCAAATGTAATCGAGGAGGAACGATGATCATCACTAGGGATTGCAATCCCGCAAAACGGGATCAAGCATTCCCGCGGGATCCCGCACCACTTATTAATGTTCTGGATCCCGCAGCTTTAAAACGCGGATCCGCGGATGGCGCTAATTATAATTTTTCGCTAAAACGTTCTTGTAGTTTCGCGTAAGAAAGCGAATAGTGCGAGTGCGACGTTGACAATAAGCAAACCAATCCACAATAAGCCAGACCAGACAATAAGCAAAAGGATTATGAAAAAATGTTGAAGAAAGAAATGGCATGTTTCGAGTCCGATGGTATCAGAGGAGAGTACCTGACGCTCGCCTATGAATATATCATGACTGTTCAGCCTACTAGCGTTGAAGCCGAGAGAGCGTTTTCGGCATCAGGATATATTTGTAGTTCGCTTAGAAGCAGGCTTGGAGATAGTACTATAAATGCCATTTGCTTTGAAAATACGCTCTTACGACTATTACGACTAATAGTACCTTAAATTTAGTTATTTGGATAAAAGAAAGTTGTGATTTGACTGATTAGAAGTTATTGTTTTTGTTGTTGTTGATTACTTTTTGTGATTTCTTTAGTCATTATTATGAATAAGACAAAATAGTACAAAATTATTGTTAGATATATGGGTATAACGGTATAATTAAACAAAACTTTGATGCTAAACATTTAAAAGCTAAGATTAGTAAGACTGATTACTAAATTACTCGTACTTAATTTTATAATTTAATTGTTATTTTGTTCTTAAACAAACAATTTTTGTTGCATAATGTGAGACATGTTTGATTGCTCGTAATAAAAGTTGATTATTTAAATAAATCTCTGTAGTTCTCTCGGGCCTTCGCCAGGCACGGCTGTGGGGTAGGACTTCGTGAAGAAAGGACAGCCCACTTGCGGGTACTGCAAGAAGTTCGGCAACTACAAAGACAATTGTCCCTGTTATGTATTCGTCAATAAAAGGCCGAGATCTGGTAACTGACATAACAGTCCCAAGTTGCAAGCTATGCAATCAGGTGAGAGCGACAAGTCTACTAAAAGTTTTTATTCCGTCTAATATGACTAATAAAATGACTAGTAACAACTACCTATTTAAAAATTGTTTCTACTGTACTGAAACATTTTATAGGTAGTCTTAATTATTTTCCAACAAAAACCACGCATATGTGCGGTGTCCTTCACCACGTTAATTTGTTACGAGCTGTGGTAGAAAATTACCTTACAGACCTTTAAAGCGAAACTACCATAAATTAAAACCTTCAAGAAAAGAGCGACCTTTTTTAAAAACCGGCAACGCATCTGTGACTCCTCTGGTGTTGCGGATGTCCATGGGCGGCGGTGATCGCTTACCATCAGGTGATCTGTCTGCTCGTTTACCTCTATCTTCCATAAAAAAAAGAAAACCGAAATACCAACATAGTATCTAGAAGAAAATTATTTAAAAAACGAATAAAAAGAGATGGTCATTAATAATGTAATTACGTTTTTTTGTTTTAATTACTGAAGTGCTTTTATTTTTTTCCCTAGTTTGTTTATTTGTGTATTTAGTGATTGGAATTTTACCTTAATTTTTTTTTATTACAATATCTACTTAATATGATAACTTGGCGATTCTTTGTAGAGTGGTCATCGCGTGAATCTAATCGAAAAGCTTTTCCATCGAATACATTTCTACATAATATTTTAAGCATAATAAGCAAATGGCGGCGAAACGGTTCAATATTGGTGAATTTCTGCGAAACCATTCAACCAGATATAAAATTATAATAACACACACCATCAATACAAAGAAACGAATTAATCACACCGCGGAATATAGAATACAAAATCACACGACTGATAAGCTAATGACGTTTAGCCTTTCTTTTTCATTTTCCATTGTTCATAGATAAGTATTAAGAAATAAGTAATGAGGGTTTCTTGGTATTAATGATAGAGTCATTAAAGACAGTAATTATTTGCACTATAAGTAGCGTCAAAATTAAATTAATTTTCATAAGCTCTTTGATCGTGAGACAAGAAGTATCTAAAAATGGAAGTTGCCTACTACGTCACCGTAGAGACCGAAAACCCTGAAGAAGTAGAACACCAAAATATGGAGGAAAGTCGAAAAGCGACGTTATGTGCAACAAAGGCGCCTGTCGCCGAGGCTCCTCGCTGCGAGAAGCCGATTCGAACGACACCGAAAATACGGCACAAGAACGGTGAAGGTTACATTAAGGTGTGTAGGCGCATCAACTTTGATACGTCAGAAAATTAACGTGAGGTATAATGGACCCACTGGACCAGCGGAGTCAGAGAACAGTCAAGACCATAACATGGTAACCAGCGACAGTGATCAGGCCTGCGGCGGTAGCAACAACAAATGCGACAGCGACAATGACGAAGATGTTATTAAAGATGACGTTGACTCCGATGTCGAGACTGTGACTATCAAAACACTAGATAAAGTCGAAGACTACGAGAACATTCCTCTCGCTGATTCATACATGCCGGTGGTAACAACATACTGTCGTTGGAAACCTGAGGATTTCCTCAAACCGTCTAAAAGACAAATATATTTTTAATTAATTTATTATAATAAATTTATGTTTATAAAATATTGCTTTGTATAATTTCCTCAACCCCACATTATTGTGAATGATGCATCAAATTTATTTTTTAATAATGGTTTAATGGGTGATACTAGGCGTAGACACAATAAAAACATGGTCACGACTAACTTATGTATTGTCTCTTAACACACGACAATTCCACACAGCATGCTAAGACATACTGGACATTGTTTATATAATTAGGTACTTACTAAATAAAAACTTAGCTTACGCTTCAAACTGACACATCTTTAGTATACGTTATGCCGTTACACTACTCCCCCCTCTTATTAAAAGACACACTTCCTTTACAAAACAACTCCGAAAAAATAATATAAATTTTGTAACCATCACTTAACACAACATTACAGCAGATATTAATACAATACATTTGTTATTAAGCACACATTTGTTTCACAGCGGTTGGAAATTGGATAGGTTTCACACAAATAGACTCACTTAAATCACTATTAGACCTTGACTTTAAACTTCTTCATTTTGGGAAGTTTCAGCAGTTTGCTTCCGTCTAAAACTTTTACGAGCCGCTTCCAAGACATCATCACCTTTCTCAAGGCGACCGACCCTGACGACGTGCAGACATTCGTGGCGAAGGAGCTAGTTAAGTTGCCGCCCGTCACATTCGACCACGTATATGTAACCAGGCTGCTAAGGGATATCACATCCTTGAAGTCAAACCTGGCCTAGATGCAGAGCAAGTTAGAGACATCTGACACGACCATACAGGAACTGCGTGCCGAAATAGTGTTGTTACGCAATGCTGTCCCGCAAAGTAGATTTCAAGGTGAAGCCAACGTGGACATACGTCGCGAAACTTAACTCATCGCGTATTGCAAATAATGATATCGATTCACCGTGTCCCGACGCTCCCCGTGTCTTTCCACGTGCAGAGCACACGTCACGCGAAGCTATGTCGACCCCCAAAGTAGCTTACGCCGCAATTGCTGCCGCAAACAAAACAGCTGCGTCACAATCTAAACTGCCAAAAGGGGCAGAACCGTCGCTATGAAGCCGTAACAAGGATTCCGATACAGCGCTGTCCAGAAAAGCCTGTGTGTGATGAGGAGGGCTTCATCAAAGTTTAAAAGCAGAAGCCTACTTCACGCAACCAACACGGTACCGGACTGACCGGACCTAACTAACATGCTGCGTCCAGCTGTGCCTACGACGCTGCTGTATCTGTCCCGATTACACCACTACACGAAGGTTGAGGAGATCGTGGAGTATGTAAAGGTGAAGACCAATTGTACCTTGAGGGTCGAGAAATTGGAATCGTGTCACAATACCAATTTCAAGTCGTTTGTAGTGCGAGTTCCTACTCAACATCTCAACAAATTCCTGGAGGCAGAGTTTTGGCCGAAGGGTGTCATATACCGACGTTTTCGAGGCCGCCTACGTAACATCTAACAGCGTAGCACGGGACCACGCACATCGTGTGTATAATAAGCAAATGGCGGCGAAACGGTTCAATATTGGTGAATTTCTGCAAAACCATTCAGCCAAATATAAAATTATAATAACACACACCATCAATACAAAGAAACGATCTTATCACACGACTGATAAGCTAATGACATTTAGCCTTTCTTTTTCATTTTCCATTGTTCATACATAACCATTAGGAAATAAGTAATGAGAGTTCCTTAGTATTAATGATAGGGTCATTAACGACAGTAATTATGTGCACTATAAGTAGCGTCAAAATTAAATTAATTTTCATAAGCCCTTTGATCGTGAGACAAGAAGTATCTAAAAATGGAAGTTGCCTACTACGTCACTGTTGAGACCGAAAACCCTGAAGAAGTAGAACACCAAAATATGGAGGAAAGTCGAAAAGCGACGTTATGTGCAACAAAGGCGCCTGTTGCCGAGGCTCCTCGCTGCGAGAAGCCGATTCGAACGACACCGAAAATACGGCACAAGAACGGTGCGGGTTACATTAAGGTGTGTAGGCGCATCAACTTTGATACGTCAGAAAATTAACGTGAGGTATAATGGCCCCACTGGACGAGCGGAGTCAGAGAACAGTCAAGACCATAACATGGTAACCAGCGACAGTATCAGGCTGCGGCGGTAGCAACAACAAATGCGATAGCGACAATGACGAAGATGTTATTAAAGATGACGTTGACTCCGATGTCGAGACTGTGACAATCAAAACACTAGATAATGGAAACTATGAGAACATTCCTCTCGCTGATTCATACATGCCGGTGGTAACATCATACTGTCGTTGGAAACCTGAGGATTACCTCAAACCGTCTAAAAGACAAATGTATTTTTTATTAATTTATTATAATAAATTTATGTTTATAAAATATTGCTTTGTATAATTTCCTCAACCCCACATTATTGTGAATGATGCATCAAATTTATTTTTTAATAATGGTTTAACGGGTGATACTAGGCGTAGACACAATAAAAACATGGTCACGACTAACTAATCTATTGTCTCTTAACACACGACAATTCCACACAGCATGCGAAGACATACTGGACATTGTTTATATAATTAGGTACTTACTAAATAAAACTTAGCTTCCGCTACAAAATGACACATCTTTAGTATACGTTATGCTGTTACACTACTCCCCCCTCTTATTAAAAGACACACTTCTTTTACAAAACAACCCCGAAAAAATAATATAAATTTTGTAACCATCACTTAACACAAAATTACAGCAGATATTAATACAATACATTTGTTATTAAGCACACATTTGTTTCACAGCGGTTGGAAATTGGATAGGTTTCACACAAATAGACTCACTTAAATCACTATTAGACCTTGACTTTAAACTTATTCATTTTGGGAAGTTTCAGCAGTTTGCTTTCGTCTAAAACTTTTACGAGCCGCTTCGAAAGCAGTCGACTTCAGAGATTGCATCTGCTCGGTGAACTAATTTTTCCATGTACTTAATTTAATGTGCTTAATTTTCCGTCGGTATATCGACCGACGGAAAATTAAGCAGAGCACCGGCCATCCTAAGGAATCGATTGAAGCATTCATTGACGCCATTGAGGCATATAGTAGCTGCGCGTAAGTATCAGACTCAAACAAAATACGTGGTTTAGCCTATCTCTTTAAAGAAGAAGCGACTACGTGGTGGAAAGGCATAAAATACTTGTGTCAACGTGGTACGAAGCTAAACATAATTTGCTGTGTGCCTAAGGAGATCGCCGGCCGCCTCACCGCATATGGTGATTGAGTGCAGGGCAATGCGCGCTCGAATACGGACGTGTTGTTGCAGTTGTACGTAAAGGTCGTGGCGTAATTCGCTGCCCGATATTTCGCAATGAGTTCGCAACAAGTTATCGCAAACGAGCTATTGGCATTTACGCAAAATGCTATCGACACCATGGACGAAACCAGCATCATGCAGATTTGTTGGTCGCGTTTCAAAGAAGACGAGATCAGCAAAGGCAAGATGCTACTCTAACAGACGACTGGGAAGCTGGACCAAATGTAATCGAGGAGGAGAGATGGTACGGATAAAAGCGTCCAAGACATCATCACCTTTCTCAAGGCGACCGACCCTGACGACGTGCCAACATTCGTGGCGAAGGAGCTAGTTAAGTTGCCGCCCGTCACATTCGACCACGTAGATGTAACCAGGCTGCTAAGGGATATCACATCCTTGAAGTCAAACCTGGCCCAGATGCAGAGCAAGTTAGAGACATCTGACACGACCATACAGGAACTGCGTGCCGAAATAGTGTTGTTACGCAATGCTGTTCCGCAAAGTAGGTTTCAAGGCGAAGCCAACGTGGAGATACGTCGCGGGACGCAAAACGTTTCGCATAGGCGAAACTTAACTCATCGAGTATTGCAAATAATGATATCGATTCACCGTGCCCCGACGCTCCCCGTGTCTCTCCACGTGCAGAGCACACGTCACGCGAAGCTGTGTCGACCCCCAAAGTAGCTTACGCCGCAATTGCTGCTGCAAACAAAACAGCTGCGTCACAATGTAAACTGCCAAAAGGGGCAGATCCGTCGCTGTGAAGCCGTAACAAGGATTCCGATACAGCGCTGTCCAGAAAAGCCTGTGTGCGATGAGGAGGGCTTCATCCAAGTTTAAAAGCAGAAGCCTACTTCACGCAACCAACACGGTACCGGACTGACCGGACCTAACATGCTGCGTCCAGCTGTGCCTACGACGCTGCTGTATGTGTCCGGATTACACCACTACACGAAGGTTGAGGAGATCGTGGAGTATGTAAAGGCGAAGACCAATTGGACCTTGAGGGTCGAGAAATTGGAATCGTGTCACAATACCAATTTCAAGTCGTTTGTAGTGCGAGTTCCGACTCAACATCTCAACAAATTCCTGGAGGCAGAGTTTTGGCCGAAGGGTGTCATATACCGACATTTTCGAGGCCGCCTACGTGACATCTAACAGCGTAACACGGGACCACGCACATCGTGTGTATAATAAGCAAATGGCGGCGAAACGGTTCAATATTGGTGAATTTCTGCAAAACCATTCAGCCAAATATAAAATTATAATAACACACACCATCAATACAAAGAAACGATCTAATCACACGACTGATAAGCTAATGACGTTTAGCCTTTCTTTTTCATTCTCCATTGTTCATACATAACTATTAGGAAATAAGTAATGAGAGTTCCTTAGTATTGACTATAGGGTCATTAACGACAGTAATTATGTGCACTATAAGTAGCGTCAAAATTAAATTAATTTTCATAAGCTCTTTGATCGTGAGACAAGAAGTATCTAAAAATGGAAGTTGCCTACTACGTCACTGTTGAGACCGAAAACCCTGAAGAAGTAGAACACCAAAATATGGAGGAAAGTCGAAAAGCGACGTTATGTGCAACAAAGGCGCCTGTTGCCGAGGCTCCTCGCTGCGAGAAGCCGATTCGAACGACACCGAAAATACGGCACAAGAACGGTGCGGGTTACATTAAGGTGTGTAGGCGCATCAACTTTGATACGTCAGAAAATTAACGTGAGGTATAATGGCCCCACTGGACGAGCGGAGTCAGAGAACAGTCAAGACCATAACATGGTAACCAGCGACAGTAATCAGGCCTGCGGCGGTAGCAACAACAAATGCGACAGCGACAATGACGAAGATGTTATTAAAGATGACGTTGACTCCGATGTCGAGACTGTGACAATCAAAACACTAGATAAAGTGGAAGACTATGAGAACATTCCTCTCGCTGATTCATACATGCCGGTGGTAACATCATACTGTCGTTGGAAACCTGAGGATTACCTCAAACCGTCTAAAAGACAAATGTATTTTTTATTAATTTATTATAATAAATTTATGTTTATAAAATATTGCTTTGTATAATTTCCTCAACCCCACATTATTGTGAATGATGCATCAAATTTATTTTTTAATAATGGTTTAATGGGTGATACTAGGCGTAGACACAATAAAAACATGGTCACGACTAACTTATGTATTGTCTCTTAACACACGACAATTCCACACAGCATGCTAAGACATACTGAACATTGTTTATATAATTAGGTACTTACTAAATAAAAACTTAGCTTACGCTACAAAATGACACATCTTTAGTATACGTTATGCCGTTACACTACTCCCCCCTCTTATTAAAAGACACACTTCTTTTACAAAACAACTCCGAAAAAATAATATAAATTTTGTAACCATCACTTAACACAACATTACAGCAGATATTAATACAATACATTTGTTATTAAGTACACATTTGTTTCACAGCGGTTGGAAATTGGATAGGTTTCACACAAATACACTCACTTAAATCACTATTAGACCTTGACTTTAAACTTCTTCATTTTGGGAAGTTTCAGCAGTTTGCTTCCGTTTAAAACTTTTACGAGCCGCTTCGAAAGCAGTCGACTTCAGAGATTGCATCTGCTTGGTCAATTATTTTTCCATGTACTTAATTTAATGTGCTCAATTTCCTGGAGGCAGAGTTTTGGCCGAAGGGTGTCATATACCGACATTTTCGAGGCCGCCTACGTGACATCTAACAGCGTAACACGGGACCACGCACATCGTGTGTAACACTGATTTAAATTAATAACTTGTGTAATTATGTAATTATAGTATTTTACGTTTTATATTATAATATTTTTGTATTAATATGGGCCTTCGTTGCCTGCTGTAAATGAATAAATAAATAAAAAAATAAAAAAATACCTATACCTAGAAATCTTTGCAACGCCACAGGGTAACGAAAACCTAAGAGCGACGTCACCGAGTCGGCCCAAATCGACATGCTATACGAACTTCTTCATAATAGAATTAGGAAAAGGCTACGCAGGGAAGAATGCCATAATTTCTTTAAGCTACTTCGCCTGGACCATGACATCGAAGATTCTTTTGACGGAAAAACTGCCACTGTTTCTACGACGCCATCAACTTCGTCTACGCAGTCCAACCGTCGCGTCTCCCCGCGTGATAACACACGCGCGCAGCAGAGCACGCCAGCAGCGCGCGCCCCCGTTTGCGCCTACCGCGCCCATTCTTTGTTTATTTGTGTATTTAGTGATTGGAATTTTACCTTAATTTTTTTTATTAAAATATCTACTTAATATGATAACTGTGCGATTCTTTGTAGAATGGTCATCGCGTGAATAATAATCGAAAAGCTTTTCCATTGAATACATTTCTACATAATATTTTAAGCATAATAAGCAAATGGCGGCGAAACGGTTTAATATTGGTGAATTTCTGCGAAACCATTCAGCAAAATATAAAATTGTAATCACACACATCATCAATACAAAGAAACGATCTAATCACACGATTGATAAGCTAATGAGGTATATAATATGTAATAGCCTTTCTTTTTCATTTTCCATTGTTCATACATAAGTATTAAGAAATAAGTAATGAGGGTTTCTTGGTATTAATGATAGAGTCATTAAAGACAGTAATTATGTGCACTATAAGTAGCGTCAAAATTAAATTAATTTTCATAAGCTCTTTGATTGTGAGTCAAGAAGTATCTAAAAATGGAAGTTGCCTACTACGTCACTGTTGAGACCGAAAACCCTGAAGAAGTAGAACACCAAAATATGGAGGAAAGTCGAAAAGCGACGTTATGTGCAACAAAGGCGCCTGTTGCTGAGGCTCCTCGCTGCGAGAAGCCGATTCGAACGACACCGAAAATACGGCACAAGAACGGTGCGGGTTACATTAAGGTGTGTAGGCGCATCAACTTTGATACGTCAGAAAATTAACGTGAGGTATAATGGACCCACTGGACCAGCGGAGTCAGAGAACAGTCAAGACCATGATATGGAAACCAGTGACGGCGAGCAGGTCTGCGACAGTAGCAACAACAAATACTATAGCGACGATGACAAAGATGTTGTTGGAGATGCCGTTGACTCCTATGTCGAGACTGTGACAATCAAAACACGACGAAGGTGAAAACTGCGAGAACATTCCTCTCGCTGATTCATACATGCCGGTGGTAACATCATACTGTCGTTGGAAACCCGAGGATTACCTCAAACCGTCTAAAAGACAAATATACTTTTTATTAATTAATTATAATAAAATTATGTTTTTAAAATATTCCTTTGTATAATTTCCTCAACCCCACATTATTGTGAATGATGAATAAAATTTATTTTTTAGTAATGGAATTTACACCAATCTACGTTTTAACTATAATAAATGTTAAATATATATTTTAAAAAGAGATATGTAGTTTGTATAGACCGTAAAAATTCGACAGTAACTCGCTTTTTTGTAAAGACCTCAAGTCTCAGGATTTTTCTAAAATTATTTTCGGTTATATCCTTACCGAATTAGTGAAATACCGACTGACACATTGTATGTGTGAATGAATGATTTCTAAATGACTAGTGACAACTATTTAAAAATCGTTTCTACTGTGCTGAAACATTTTATAGGTAGTCTTAATTATTATTCAACAGAAACCACGCAACTGCGCGGTGCCTCTCACAAAGTTACTTTGTTACGAGCTGTTGTAGAAAAATACCTTACAGACTTTTAATTAATAGTAGTAGCGCATAAATTAAAACAAAAAACAAATACTAACATAGCTTCTAAAAGAAAATTATTTAAAAACAAATGAAAAGAGATAGTTATTGATAATAAAAATACTTTTTAAAATTATTCAAGTGGTTTTATTTCTTTCCCCTATTGTTTGTTTGTGCCTTTAGTGATTAGAATTTCACTACCTTCCGACAAATCGAATTAAAACCGTTAAAAATATTTTTATATGATACTTGTAATTATTTCTTGCGAACTGCGCTTACTTGGCGAACTTGGTTTAAATTATTTTTATAAAATATCTCTTTCAATATTGGCTATTGTCTATTCTCTGTAGAGTGGTCATCGCGTGAATATAGTTAAAAAGCTTATTTATTAAATATATTTCTCTATAACATTTTAAAAATAATTCAAATGGCGGCGAAACGGTTCAATATTGGTGAATTTCTGTAAAACCATTCAGCCAAATATAAAATTATATGTAATAACACACACCATCAATACAAAGAAACGATCTAATCACACGACTGATAAACTAATGAGGTATAGCCTTCCATTGTTCATATATAACCATTAGGAAATAATTAATGAGGGTTTCTTGGTATTAATAAAATAAATGAAATAATAAAAATCTTTTATTTTCAGGCGTCGACGGCCCATTGTGTGTTAGTAAACAGTGCAAACTTAAAAAAAGTATGTTAGTAGTAACACACGAGTACAAAAATAAAATAAAACAAAATAATACATACACAAGTACAAATACAGAACAGATTATTATTAGAAGCTTTATTAAGCCCCACGTCTGACATGCAGCTTTATAAATATATCTACTGTAGGCAGAAGGGCCTACAGTAGATAGATAATTATAGCCTTTCTGCAAACACTTTCAGAACGCTGTTGCTGCTTCCCCTCAGTCTGCGCAACACTGATGCCACTTTTTTGAGCATGATCGCGAAATAATCCGCATCCGCGAACATACCTGACTTACTACAGTAAGGTGGAAGCCTCAATATTAATGATGGGGTCATTCCATTTCATTCATTCCCGATGGCGACGTGCTCTGCCACACGTCACGTTTTGTCTCCTCGTGCGTAGGCAGAAAACGGGCTGAGGATTGCCTTTTTGCTACACTGAATGTGTGGAGGCGTAGAAGCAGCCAGAACGTGGGGGTCATACTATCTGAAAGGATGAATGATGTGTGAAAGACTATTGAATGTGTGAGTCCCAGGATACTTTGGATCCGCCTTAAGATTAGGTTGACCAAATTATTTGTCATCTGTGCTTATGCCTCGGACATGTCAAAGCCAATTGGGGTAAGGGAAGAATTCTAATTAAATAGCATTATTAGCATTTGGAGATTTTAATGGATGGATTGGAGTGGCACGCGAGATGAAAGAGTGAACGAGAATAGGTTATGTTTTCTGGATCTATGTGTAGAAAAGAAACTTGTTGCGACCAACACAACAACGTGTTGATCACGAGAAGATACACATAGTATGATTGACTTTGTGATTACTGAGGACAAAAGTGAAAGATACAAGGGTTTACTGTGGCACGAATGTCGGAAGCGACCACTTCCTAGTAATTACTAGAATAGCAGGACTGGCAATGAAGTGCAGACATCGGCCACGGGTAAGGTTGCCTGGAACCGAGAGAGTGAGAGTTGAATGGTTGAGCGAAGAGGAAGAAAGTATGAAAGAGAAGTACGTAAGTCTCAAAAAGAGAGCAAATAAGGTAGTTAACAAAGCATTTAGTTAGAAGTGCCATAGATAAAGTGGGGGACTCAAAAGTAAGTATGGTATGATAAGAGATATAAACGGGAGTGTGATTGGAAAAAGTAAGGATGTTCTAAAACAGTGGAAGGAATATTTCAAGGATTTATTTCAAAGGAGTGATTTGAATTTGAAATTGTGAGTGCCATTAAGAGTTTGAAAGTAGGTAAAGCAGCGGGATGTGACAAGATAACTACTGAAATGATAACAGAGGGTGGAGGTGTAATTGTAAGCCTGCTGTATCTACTTTTTAATAAGTGTTGGCGGTACGGTCGTGTCACTGGAGACTGGGCCAAGGCCGTAATTGTGCTACTGTATAAAGCAAAAGGATCAAAGCAGGAGTGCAAAATTATCGCGGTATAAGCCTCCTAAGCGTAGTAGGAAAATTGTATGCCAAGATATTGATTGAAGGAGATGTAACTGAGAATAAAATCTGGGATGTGCAAGCGGGATTTCGAAAGGGAATGGGGTGTACGGATCAAGTCTTTTCTTTATGGTGCATTTCAGAGAAAATCTTATCAAATCACCAAAAGGTATTCTGTGCCTTTATTAACCTAGAAAACTTATTCACCTAGGCTTACGACAAAGTGGGGAGGATAGCCACCTGATTCGGGCACTTAAATGTTTATATAAGGATTTGAGTGCCTGTGTCAGAATAAATGGGGGCAACGAGGCAGTGTTAATAGCGTCTAATGTTAAAATATCTAAGTAAGCGGAATATGAGAAAATAAATGATTTTTTTAAATACAATTTTCTTTATTCATTTTCCCAAATGTTTTTTTTTAATAAATTATCTCAACTTTTTTTATATCAAAAGTGACACGTCTGCGTACTTTTAACAAAGCTGCAATGTTCTCGTATTGTAATTTCGGTGATGTTGGAGTATCACAGACACAGCTTTACGGCACAGTAACAGGCACCATCCTCATACATGGCGTCGCATTCAAGTCTGGAATGAAAGAGTAGTTATTAGAACAAACTTGGACAAAATATCTACTTAAAAAGGCCAAGTAGATGAAATTAATTACAGATGTACCAATAGTTAAGTACACACACAAGTCACATGAATTGCAAAACAAACGTACCTCTGCATTTTTCCTCCATTCTTTGCACATGATCAATATTCTCTGTTTCGACAGTCACGTAATATGCAACTTCCATTTTAAGATGTATATTTTTTACGTGCAAGGAGCTTATTGAGAATATATTGAATTCTGACGCTACTTATAGGTCGTTTTATTGCTACCGTTAATTGGCTATTTAATTAATGAGGCGAAATCGTCATTAGATAAGTATGAGTTGTTTCCTAATAGTTATGAACATACAAAAGACTGCTACCTAATATAGTTTTGTGACCAGACACAGTAAGTACTTAGTTAGGAAGGCGTCCTCCACGCACAGTCACCTTGTTCAACTGAGCGAAAATGTCAAAACTGCATGCGAACTCTAACGTATGAAACTCGACTATACCTCTAAAACTAAAACCATCTGGTAAAACCTAACCTAGCGTGTATGGAGTAACCTTAGTTAATTGTCGAGTTTTGTGGATCCATTAGTCTGATTTTCTGCAAAATGCAATCACTAATTCTTGTATTTTATTAGTCAAATTGCTTCTGAAATTACGTTTAGATCACAACACTATGTAGTGTACAGCAACAGCAGAACCATACACTGAGCACAGCTCTAAACTTCCTCGTCCTCATCACCTGACTCCCCAATAAGGTACTGATTTACCAGAACAAGCATGATATATTGAGAATGTTTTCGTCGGAAACAATATCCATATTGATCATTTCTAGTTCAGGTACTGGTAAACTGGTACAACCGTACACACGTTAATTGAGTTTAGATCATTACACTATGTTTGTAGTGTACAGCAATAGCATAGCCATACAATAAACGTCGGGTAGTTCAAAGAAATTTTTAAAAACCAGAATTGTATATAAGTAATAAGTGAAATAAAAGTAAGTCTTCCGTTAATATTTTATTAACTAAACAATCTTAATTACCCACATTTTCCCAAAAAGGTTGGGTGTCCATGTACATGTTTAACTTAGTTTTTGGCAAGAGCGGGACGGTATGTCAAGTCACATTTTATCTTCTTGATCTTCTGGTAAATCGAAGTTACGTCTCCCTCGAATATATTTTACATGCTTCTTCGGTGTCGTACATATAGGCTTCTCTGCAGAACCATTTTTAGTATCTCCTCTGTTTTCTTCCTCATCTTCAGCATTGGTGTTACTGGAGTCGTAGCTTGCAGGAGATTCAGGAGAATCCTCTACTTCTACTTCTTTGGCTTCTTCAATATTTTCTGTTTCGACCGTAACGTAAGGCAACTTCTATTTTGAGTTACGGACAAAGTTATGTGTAGTTGTTCACGGATAAAGACGTTAAATTGGGACTACTTATAGGTTACATAATTACTACATTGATTAAGTAATGAAATAATACTTCGAAATCCTAATAACCTATACGAGTCTAAATTTGTAATTTAAATAGAAAGATCATGTGTTGGAGAGCCATGCTTCGACACGAATGGGCTGAATTGACCGGAGTGATACCGCGGCCTCATAAAAAACTAACGTGAAACAACTTGCGTTGTGTTTCGTCGAGTGAGTGAGGTTACCGGATGCCCAATTACCCCCTCTCCCCAGTCTTCCCAATCCCCGAATAACCCACAGTCCTCAAATTTCCAATTCCCAAATGCCGATAATGAACTTGTAACGCCTCTGGTGTTTCGGGTGTCCATGGGTGACGCCGATTGCTTACCATTAGGTGATCCGTCTGCTAATTTACCCATAAAATAATTGTTTGTGCGGTACTTGATAAAAGTTGGTGATACTTACTTACTACGGTACTTGATTCTAAAACAGCTCTTACGGGGTGTTAGGAAGTTTTTTGACGATGCATTGAATAAAATCTTATTATGGCCCAGAAAAGCGTTTCTTCTCAGAAATCAATGCATGTTCTCGCTATTTGTTGAGTGGCGAGTGTCGGACTCTAAAACCGAACTACCCATCGTCGTGTGACTAGAGAAGCGAGCACATATGCCACATATGTAGTTTCTCGAACAGGTCACGTAGGTGGTGCCGTCGGCGCGGCCGCTGGCACTACTTTTCCATTGTCCTCATCACCTGACTGCCCATTAAGGTATATATACAAGCATATCAAGAATTTACTCGTCTGAAACAATATCCATTTTGACCGTTTACTACAACCAAGTAGCGGTCAAAAAAGATCTTTCCATTCTATTAAAAATACAATGAACAGTGATAAGACAACTCATTAGCTCATCAGATAGCCCTTCTTTTGCATGTTCATATTGTTTAAAAAACAATTAAGTCATACTCGTATAATTAGGAATTCTGGGTAAAAGAAAAAGTCGGAAATTGTTCGAAGAGTCCTGCTATTACTGCCTCCGAAGTTCAGAAAGCATAGAATAGAACCCATATATAAACTAAATACGTACTTTATACACGAATATTACGATGAGAATAAATCTGTTCAACATATTACAATAGTTCTATAGTTTACATGTTTACCTGGTAAGAGTTACCAGACGGTAAGTATGGTCCAGTCTATGGACACCTATGGTCCAACAGACATTATCACGGTTACGGTGCTTGCGTATAGTAACATCGGCACTTCATGCACCTTATATCCTCTCGAAGCACTTCAAATTCCCTTAAACAAGAAAGAATAGAACAAAGTACAGCGATAAGATAACCCATCAGTTAATTTGATATGGCCTATTTTGGATTCTTGTAACTATTAGGAAGCAAATAATTCAGATTATAGGTCATTAGGATTTCGGAATATTATTTCGTTACTTAATTAACGCAGTAATTAAGTGACCTATAAGTAGAGTCCCAATTTAACTTATTTCTCATAAACTCATTGTCCGTGAAAAACTACACATCTCAAAATGGAAGTTGCCTATTACGTTACGGTCGAGACAGAAAATATTAAAGAAGCCAAAGAACGAGAAGTGGAGGATTCTCCTGTATCTCCTGAATCTCCTGAAAGCTACGACTTCAGTAACACCAATGCTGAAGATGAGGAAGAAAACAGAGGAGATACTGAAAATGGTTCTGCAGAGAAGCCTATATGTACGACACCAAAGAAGCGTGTAAAATATATTCGAGGGAGACGTATCAACTTCGATTTGCCAGAAGACCAAGATGATAAAAAATGAACATGTACATACATGGACAACCTAACCTTTTTGGGAAAATGTAATTAAGATTGTTTTGTTAATAAAATATTAAAGGAAGAATTATTTTTGTTTAACTTATAACTTACATAAAATTCTGGTTTTTTAAAAATTCCTTGGACTATCCGACGTTTAGATTGGTGCTCAGTGTTTGGTTTTGCTCTTGCTGTACACTTCATAGTGTAATGATCTAAACTCAATTAACGTGTGTACGGTTATACGAGTGTACCAGTAACTAAACTGTAAACGATAATCTTGATAAATGGATATTGTCTTGATATGCTTGTACTGACACGTCAGTAAATTTCAGACGCAGTTTCACTAATAAAATACAAGAATTAGTGATTGCATTTTGTTTTGCAGAAAATCAGACTAATTACCCACAAAATCCCTACAATTTACTAAGGTAACTCCATATATGCTAGGTTTTACAAAATGGTTTTACCTTCAGAGGTATAGTCGAGTTTCATATTGCACATACACGTTAGAGTTACCATGCAGTTCTGACATTTTCTCTCAGTGGAGCAAGGTGACTGTGCGTGGAGGACGCCTTCCTAACTAAGTACTTACTGTGTTTGGTCACCAAACTATATTATAATGAACGACGACGTCGGGCTAGCTGCACTTTGATTAAGAAACAAAGCTTGGAAAATACAAAATAATGTTTATCTTTGAAAAATGTAGTTTTCGTAGAGCGTTCAATCGAAAAAATTTTATTCAAAGGTAGACTAGAACTTACTTTATACTATGTTGTTAATATTTTAGATGCAAAAGTAAGTGTTTGTGTGTATGTTTGATACTCAATCACATCAAAATAACTGAAGGGATCGAGATGAAATTTGGTACAGCGATAAATTATGATCTGGAATATGTCACTTTATCAGAGATCACAAAGTAACCTATGGAGTTTCTTGCTCGTTCTTCATATGAATCTACACCTTGGAATGAGTAAATAGCTTCGCTTTTAATTGTTTGTTGACGTTCAAAAGCGCCTTTCTGGTCTAATTCGAATAAATTGATTTTGACTTTGACTTTATCCCACGGAAACGCGAGCGAAGCTGCTATAAAAGTTAGTTTTTGTATAAATTACTAGCTGACCCGGCGAACTTCGTACCGCCTTAGCGTAGCTTTGATGCACTACTTTATTTTGTATAGTTGATCTATCTTAGGTATGAGCACCTATTCAATTTAAACTGGAATCTATAATATCCTCCATAATATAAATTAATCCCTATTTCCCTGGTCTCGCCATATCTGAAAAGGACCTAATTTTATTAAATACAAAACAAAATATATATTTTCATAATAGTGTTTATTCCATAGGATTCAATAATTCCACTTATATTTTTGGCATTTTGAAGTAAATACTGAGCTTAACACCACGCCCGCTCTAGAAAACAACTAAGTAGATTTCTTTGACTTGCCGTATTTCGAGTTCTGCGGCCTAAATTTGTACGTCTGGTTGGTGGCATTGTTAAAAACTGAAAATAAAAAGCTCTCATATATTTTCTGTATAACCAAATTGTAATATTATGTAGTCACCAAAAGTTACCAAAAATCGATATGAAGCTCAACTTACCGTAATTAACAAACACTTATTAACAAACAAAAAACTTTTTAGTCTTTATAACAAAACAAACTTTATCAACTTAGAAAGCGGTTATGGATGTGATGCCACAGATTACCACAGTTTTTTTTTTTTTAACTGGCTTGGCTGTTCAGCCATTCGCCAATGACGCCAATGTCAAGTTAGGGAAACAGATACTACCACAGGTTACTAAATAGGATATGCGAAATTTGTATAGGTTTACTATTTGTATTATTTTCAAAAAATTATAAAATAGTGCAATAGAATTTAATTAAGTAACCACGTTTCCGAACAAACTTAATTAAGTAACCACGTTTCCGAACAAACGATGCTCTTTTAATATAGTCTATGGCTGTGAATGACGTTGACATTCGTATAAAAAAAAAATTGACATTCGTAACGCGCGTTTTTTAAAATATGCAAAATTAAATGTATACTTTTCAATATTTCTGAGAGATTTTCTTAATATTTTTTTCTGTAAGAACCATCCTTGGACTTCCACAAACATTTAAAAAAAAGAATTATCGAAATCGGTTCAGCCGTTCACACGTGATGCCGTGACAACGCGAAACGGGTTTCATTTTTATATATATAGACTAATCCGAAATAATAATTTATACTACCAACACTAGGAAATGGTAATCAGGTGACACATTAGCTAACAACTCATACTTATCTAATGACGATTTCGCCTCATTGATTAAATAGCCAATTAACGGTAGTAATTAAACGATCTATAAGTAGCGTCCGAATTTAATATATCTTATAAGCTCCTTTTTTATTGCCTTTTTAATTTTAGGGCCTTTAATACCGCACAGCGTATGTCAGTCTCATCGTAGCCTAACAAGTGTATAAATCAACTAGAAATCAAAGAATTTTATAAGCTCCTTGCTCGTGAAAAAATACGCATTTCAAAATGGAAGTGGCATATTACGTGACTGTCAAGACAGAGAATATTGATAAAGCGCAAAGAATGGAGGAAAAATGCTGGATTACGTTTGTTTTGCAATTCATGTGACTTGTTAACTTGTACTTTTTGGTACTCATCATGAATTTCATGTAATGGCCCTTTTCAATATTAGGTCCAAGTTTGTTGTAATAATGGCTCTTTCATTCCAGATTTCAATGCGACGCCATGTACGATGATGGTGCCTGTTTCTGTGTCGTATAGCTGTGTCTGTGACTACAACATCACCAAAAATACATTACGGGAATATTGCAGCTTTGTTAAAAGTACGCAGACGTCTCAACTTTGATATGCAAAAAAGTTGAGATGATGTATTTAAAAAATCATTTGGGAAAATGAATAAAGAAAATTTTATTAACAAAAATCATTTGTTTATTATATTTCGCTTACTTACATATTTTACCATTAGACACTATTAACGCTGCCTCGTTGGAGCAATTCAGATCTTATATGTATGGAAATTCAAATCTAATCATCTGTTATTCATCATCCATCCATGTATCCCGGAGCAAGACCACCCGCTGAATTAGAAGTTTCTCCTGAAACGGAATGGGGACTACCGGTAGCAATAATGAAGTTACTATGTTCCATATATTTTGAAAATGTCAATATATGAACGAACTGAATGGTAAGACATTAAATAATAAGAATTTTACTATTGTTTATGTATAGTTCAACAAGGCGCAGGCGATTATTGTGCTTTGCTTAGTAGTTAAAAAGGCTTTTATCTACAGATATTAAGCCTTTTTCAGGGACACGAGTAGATTTGTCAATACACAAAGATTGATGAGTTTTATTTAACGGATCGTCAAAAATCGTTACCCTCCCTCCCCCAACACCATATAAGGATGCTTTAATGTGTGTGTGCCCAAATCTCATCCAGGTTGCAGAATCTTTATTCAAGGCTTCTAGCTTAGCTTCTAGGGTCTCACGCAAGAGATAAAAAGTCTTCGCAGGAGAGGTTACTGGCAATATTACCGTTGGTTGCGAGATTCACAAAATGTAAAGGAGATGAAAATTTCGTAGTCAGAGATGGAAGAGTCGTATCAGAGGATTTTGATAAGCGGCCCAACTCACGCAAGGAAACCCATTGACATAATTTCATTTATAACAATGGAGTTTGCAAAATGCAACGACACCGTCAGTAATTTCTTGCAATACCTTCGCAAACTCTTTATATACAAACATTATGACAAATGTCCTGTAGTTAAGCAAAACTCTATAATAAAGGAAGACTGCTGCTACACAATAACACGTCTTTTCTTTTCCATCAACATGTTAGGATGCTTCTTGAAAATTGAAAATCTGAAGTGTTGTGGATCTATGAACCTGTCAGATGTCATCCATAACATGTGAGAAAGGGGATCCAACTGGTTATTAGATAGATCCAACTGGTAGATGGTATCATGTTGACTTTAATAGGAAATAGCACATGAAGAAAGATGTTCATGGTAATCATGGCATGAAGGAGAGGTGATGACATAGCTACCTTCCTAAAAGGCAAATGAGTGTTTGGTGGACAATCCCATATCTATGCAGTTCAGTGCTACTCGTGATACAGTAGGACACCTCTTACGCGATGCGGGTGCATACCTGTCAATCTGTGTACGGTGTACGGGTGTACCAGTTTACCAGTAACTAAACTGTAAACGATATGGATATTGTTTCCGACGAATACATTCTCGATATGCTTGACCTGGCATATCAGTACCTTATTGGGGAGTCAGGCGATGAGGACGATGGAGAAGTAGTGCCAGCGGCCGCGCCGACGATATGCTGCATATGTGGTCGCTTCTCTAGTCACACGACGATGAGTAGTCTGGCTTTAGAGCTCGACACTCACCAACAACAAATAGCAAAAACATCGCATCGATTTCTCAGAACAAAAGGCCCTTTTCAGGGTCACAATAAAAATTCGTGCGGGCGAAGCCGCTGCAAAAGTTAGTTTTTGTATAAATCACTAATCCGGAATAATAATTTACACAACGAATACAAAAAAATGGTAATAACATAATAAAAGACTGATATGAGTTTTATTTAACGGATCGTCAAAAACCGTTACCCTCCCTACCCCAACACCATATAAGGATGCTTTAATGCGTGTGTGCCCAAATCTCATCCAGGTTGCAGAATCTTTATTCAAGGCTAGGAGGGTCTCATGCAGGAGTTAAGGTCTTCGCAGGAGGGGTCACTGGCAATATTACCGTTGGTTGCGAGATTCACAAAATGTAAAGTAGATGAAAATTTCGTAGTCAGAGATGGAAGACTCGTATCAGAGGATTTTGATAAGTGGCCCAACTCACGCAAGGAAACCCATTGACAGAATTTCATTTATAATAATGGAGTTTGCAAAATGCAACGACACCGTCAGTAATTTTTTGCAATACCTTCGCAAACTCTTTATATACAAACATTGTGACAAATGTCCTGTAGTTAAGCAAAACTCTATAATGAAAGAAGACTGCTGCTACACCAGATCACGACTTTTCTTTCCCATTATCATGTTAGGATGCTTCTTGACAATTGAAAATCTGAAATATTGTAATTGTTTTTAAACCCATATCTGTGCACTTCAATGCTACTTGTGATACCGTAGAACACCTCAAGCGATTCGGGTATAAACCTGTTAATCTGTGTACGGTGTACGGGTGTACCAGTTTACCAGTAACTAAACTGTAAACGATATGGATATTGTTTCCGACGAATATATTCTCGATATGCTTGACCTGGCAT
The DNA here is from genome assembly GCA_902850265.1 of Spodoptera littoralis. Taxonomy (NCBI): domain Eukaryota; kingdom Metazoa; phylum Arthropoda; class Insecta; order Lepidoptera; family Noctuidae; genus Spodoptera; species Spodoptera littoralis. The sequence continues at coordinate 11,239,319 of LR824545.2, forward strand.
ATCAGTACCTTATTGGGGAGTCAGGCGATGAGGACGATGGAGAAGTAGTGCCAGCGGCCGCGCCGACAATATGCTGCATATGTGGTCGCTTCTCTAGTCACACGACGATGGGTAGTCTGGCTTTAGAGCTCGACACTCACCAACAACAAATAGCAAAAACATCGCATCGATTTCTCAAAACAAAAGGCCCTTTTCAGGGTCACAATAAAAAATCGTGCAGGCGAAGCCGCTGCAAAAGTTAGTTTTTGTATAAATCACTAATCCGGAATAATAATTTACACAACCAATATAAAAAAATGGTAATAACATAATAAAAGACTGATATGAGTTTTATTTAACGGATCGTCAAAACCCGTTACCCTCCCTACCCCAACACCATATAAGGATGCTTTAATGTGTGTGTGCCCAAATCTCATCCAGGTTGCAGAATCTTTATTCAAGGCTAGGAGGGTCTCATGCAGGAGTTAAGGTCTTCGCAGGAGGGGTCACTGGCAATATTACCGTTGGTTGCGAGATTCACAAAATGTAAAGGAGATGAAAATTCCGTAGTCAGAGATGGAAGACTCGTATCAGAGGATTTTGATAAGCGGCCCAACTCACGCAAGGAAACCCATTGACAGAATTTCATTTATAACAATGGAGTTTGCAAAATGCAACGACATCGTCAGTAATTTTTTGCAATACCTTCGCAAACTCTTTATATACAAACATTATGACAAATGTCCTGTAGTTAAGCAAAACTCTATAATGAAAAAAGACTGCTGCTACACCAGATCACGACTTTTCTTTCCCATTATCATGTTAGGATGCTTCTTGACAAGTGAAAATCTGAAATGTTGTTATTGACAATTGACTGCACGGTTGGTGCGGTGGTTGGGCAACCGGCTGACGTGCAACATGTCGTGGGTTCGATTCCCGCACGGAACAACTCTTTGTGTGATCCACAAATTGTTGTTTCAAGTCTGGGTGTCATGTGTATGTGAATTTGTATGTTTGTAAACGCACCCACGACACAGGAGAAAATCCTAGTGTGGGGCAACGTTTTTTTAAAGAAAAAAAAAATTGTTTTTAAACCCATATCTCTGCACTTCAATGCTACTTGTGATACCGTAGAACACCTCAAGCGATTCGGGTATAAACCTGTCAATGTGTGTACGGTGTACGGGTGTACCAGTTTACCAGTAACTAAACTGTAAACGATATGGATGTTGTTTCCGACGAATACATTCTCGATATGCTTGACCTGGCATATCAGTACCTTATTGTGAGTCAGGCGATGAGGACGATAGAGAAGTAGCGCCAGCGGCCGCGCCGACGATATGACCTACGTGACCTGTTCGAAGCTACATTTGTTGCGTATGTGCTCGCTTCTCTAGTCACACGACGATGGGTAGTCTGGCTTTAGAGCTCGACACTCACCAACAACAAATAGTAAAAACATCGCATCGATTTCTCAGAACAAAAGGCCCTTTTGGGTCACAATAAAGATTCGTGCAGGCGAAGCCGCTGCAAAAGTTAGTTTTTGTATAAATCACTAATTCGGAATAATAATTTACACTACCACTACAAAAAAATGGTAATCAGGTGACACATTAGCTAATTGGGTGGCAGTCTTTCTTTTGTATGTTCATAACTATTAGGAAACAACTCATACTTATCCAATGACTCTAAGCTCGAAAGCTCGTGAAAAAATACGCATATCAAAATGGAAGTGGCATATTACGTGACTGTCGAAACAGGGAATATTGATCATGTGCAAAGAATGGAGGAAAAATGCAGGATTACGTTTGTTTTGGAATTCATGTGACTTGTGTGTGGTTGTGTTTTTGGTACATCTGTAATGAATTTCATCTAATGGCCCTTTTCAATATTAGGTCCAAGTTTGTTGTAATAACGGCTCTTTCATTCCAGATTTCAATGCGACGCCATGCAATGATGGTGCGTATTTCTGTGTCTTATAGCTGTGTCTGTGACTACAACATCACCAAAAATACATTACGGGAATATTGCAGCTTTGTTAAAAGTACGCAGACGTCTCAACTATGATATGCAAAAAAGTTGAGATGATGTATTTAAAAAATCATTTGGGAAAATGAATAAAGAAAATTTTATTTATTTAGACTGATACGAGTTTTATTTAACGGATCGTCAAAAACCGTTACCCTCCTTCCCCCAACACCATATAAGGATGCTTTAATGCGTGTGTGCGCAAATCTCATCCAGGTTGCAGAATCTTTATTCAAGGCTAGGAGGGTCTCACGCAAGAGATAAAAAGTCTTCGCAGGAGGGGTCACTGGCAATATTACCGTTGGTTGCGAGATTCACAAAATGTAAAGGAGATGAAAATTCCGTAGTCAGAGATGGAAGACTCGTATCAGAGGATTTTGATAAGCGGCCCAACTCACGCAAGGAAACCCATTGACAGAATTTCATTTATAATAATGTAGTTTGCAAAATGCAACGACACCGTCAGAAATTTCTTGCAATACCTTCGCAAATCCCTCATATACAAACATTATGATAAATGTCCTGTAGTTAAGCAAAACTCTATAATGAAAGAAGACTGCTGCTACACCAGAACACGTCTTTTCTTTCCCATTAACATGTTAGGATGCTTCTTGACAATTGAAAATCTGAAATGTTGTGATTGATTTTAAAAAGAAAATCTATGAACATGTCATAGTCATCCAAAATATGTGAGAAATGGGATCCAACTGGTAGAGGGTATCAAGTTGACTTTAATAGGAAATAGCAGATGAAGAAAGATGTTCATGGTAATCATGTCATGGACTAGAGGTGATGGCATACCTTCCTAAAAAAAAGAGTGGTGGACAATGCCATATCTGTACACTTCAATGCTACTTGTGATACCGTAGAACACCTAAGCGATTCGGGTATAAACCTGTCAATGTGTGTACGGTGTACGGGTGTACCAGTTTACCAGTAACTAAACTGTAAACGATATGGATGTTGTTTCCGACGAATACATTCTCGATATGCTTGACCTGGCATATCAGTACCTTATTGTGAGTCAGGCGATGAGGACGATGGAGAAGTAGTGCCAGCGGCCGCGCCGACGATATGCTGCATATGTGGTCGCTTCTCTAGTCACACGACGATGGGTAGTCTGGCTTTAGAGCTCGACACTCACCAACAACAAATAGCAAAAACATCGCATCGATTCCTCAGAACAAAAGGCCCTTTTCAGGGTCACAATAAAAATTCGTGCGGGCGAAGCCGCTGCAAAAGTTAGTTTTTGTATAAATCACTAATCCGGAATAATAATTTACACTACCAATACAAAAAAATGGTAATCAGGTGACACATTAGCTAATTGGGTGGCAGTCTTTCTTTTGTATGTTCATAACTATTAGGAAACAACTCATACTTATCTAATGACTCTAAGCTCGAAAGCTCGTGAAAAAATACGCTTATCAAAATGGAAGTGGCATATTACGTGACTGTCGAGACAGGGAATATTGATCAAGCGCAAAGATTGGAGGAAAAATGCAGGATTACGTTTGTTTTGCAATTCATATGACTTGTAGTTAACTTCTGTTTTTGGTACATCTGTAATGAATTTCATCTAATGGCCCTTTTCAATATTAGGTCCAAGTTTGTTGTAATAACGGCTCTTTCATTCCAGATTTCAATGCGACGCCATGCATGATGATGGTGCCTGTTTCTGTGTCGTATAGCTGTGTCTGTGACTACAACATCACCAAAATTACATTACGGGAATATTGCACCTTTGTTAAAAGTACGCAGACGTCTCAACTTTGATATGCAAAAAAGTTGAGATGATCTATTTAAAAAATCATTTGGGAAAATGAATAAAGAAAATTTCATTTATAAAAATCATTCGTTTCTTATATTTCGCTTACTTACATATAATGCCATTAGACACTATTAACGCTGCCTCGTTGCGAAGCAATTTAGATCTTATATGAATGGAAATTCGAATCTAATCATCCGTTATCCATCATCCATCCATGTATCCCGGAGCAAGACCACCCGCTGAATTAGAAGTTTCTCCTGAAACGGAATGGGGACTACCGGTAGCAATAATGAAGTTACCATGTTCCTTCATTTTGAAAACGTCAATATATGAACGAACTGAACGGTAAGACTAATAAGAATTTTACTATTGTTTATGTATAGTCCAACAAGGCGCAGGCGCTCATTGCGCTTTGCTTAATATTTAAAAAGGCTTTTTATTTACAGATATTAAGCCTTTATCAGGGACACAAAAAGATTTGTCAATACACAAAGATTGCTATGAGTTTTATTTAACGGATCGTCAAAAAACGTTACCCTCTCTCCCTCAACACCATATAAGGAAGGATGCTTTAATGCGTGTGTGCCCAAATCTCATCCAGGTTGCAGAATCTTTATTCAAGGCTAGGAGGGTCTCACGCAGGAGATAAAAAGTCTTCGCAGGAGGGGTCACTGGCAATATTACCGTTGGTTGCGAGATTCACAAAATGTAAAGGAGATGAAAATTCCGTAGTCAGAGGGAAGACTCGTATCAGAGGATTTTGATAAGCGGCCCAACTCACGCAAGGAAACCCATTGACAGAATTTCATTTATAACAATGGAGTTTGCAAAATGCAACGACATCGTCAGTAATTTCTTGCAATACCTTCGCATATCCGTCATATACAAACATTATGATAAATGTCCTGTAGTTAAGCAAAACTCTATAATGAAAGAAGACTGCTGCTACACCAGATCACGACTTTTCTTTCCCATTATCATGTTAGGATGCTTCTTGACAAGTGAAAATCTGAAATTTTGTTATTGTTTTTAAACCCATATATGTGCACCTCAATAATACTTGTGATACCGTAGAACACCTAAGCGATTCGGGTATAAACCTGTCAATGAGTGTACGGTGTACGGGTGTATCAGTTTACCAGTAACTAAACTGTAAACGATATGGATATTGTTTCCGACGAATACATTCTCGATATGCTTGACCTGGCATATCAGTACCTTATTGGGGAGTCAGGCGATGAGGACGATGGAGAAGTAGTGCCAGCGGCCGCGCCGACGATATGCTGCATATGTGGCCGCTTCTCTAGTCACACGACGATGGGTAGTCTGGCTTTAGAGCTCGACACTTACCAACAACAAATAGCAAAAACATTGCATCGATTTCTCAGAACAAAAAGCCCTTTTCAGGGTCACAATAAAAATTCGTGCGGGCGAAGCCGCTGCAAAAGTTAGTTTTTGTATAAATCACTAATCCGGAATAATAATTTAGACAACCAATACAAAAAAATGGTAATCAGGTGACACATTAGCTAATTGGGTGGCAGTCTTTCTTTTGTATGTTCATAACTATTAGGAAACAACTCATACTTATCCAATGACTCTAAGCTCGAAAGCTCGTGAAAAAATACGCATATCAAAATGGAAGTGGCATATTACGTGACTGTCGAAACAGGGAATATTGATCATGTGCAAAGAATGGAGGAAAAATGCAGGATTACGTTTGTTTTGCAATTCATGTGACTTGTGTGTGTAGTTAACTTGTGTTTTTGGTACATCTGTAATAAATTTCATCTAGAGGTAATGGCCCTTTTCAATATTAGGTCCAAGTTTGTTGTAATAACGGCTCTTTCATTCCAGATTTCAATGCGACGCCATGCAATGATGGTGCCTGTTTCTGTGTCGTATAGCTGTGTCTGTGACTACAACATCACCAAAAATACATTACGGGAATATTGCAGCTTTGTTAAAAGTACGCAGATGTCTCAACTTTGATATGCAAAAAAGTTGAGATGATGTATTTAAAAAATCATTTGGGAAAATGAATAAAGAAAATTTCATTTATAAAAATCATTTGTTTCTTATATTTCGCTTACTTACATATTTTGCCATTAGACACTATTAACGCTGCCTCGTTGCGGAGCAATTTAGATCTTATATGAATGGAAATTCAAATCTAATCATTCGTTATCCATCACCCATCCATGTATCCCGGAGCAAGACCACCCGCTGAATTAGAAGTTTCTCCTGAAACGAAATGGTGACTACCGGTAGCAATAATGAAGTTACCATGTTCCATATATTTTGAAAACGTCAATATATAAACGAACTGAAGGGTAAGACATTAAATAATAAGAATTTTACTATTGTTTATGTATAGTTCAACAAGGCGCAGGCGATTATTGTGCTTTGCTTAGTAGTTAAAAAGGCTTTTATCTACAGATATTAAGCCGCTTTCAGAGACACGAGAAGATTTGTCAATACACAAAGACTGATATGAGATTTATTTAACGGATCGTCAAAAACCGTTACCCTCCCTCCCCCATACACCATATAATAATAATAATAATAATAGCGATCCCGCGGGCTACCATCATCCCGAGTGCTCCAGGGAGAAGTCACCGTTCCTTCTTCTCCGGCTTGCCTTAATTGGCTGGCTGGAGTGAACGATGACAAGGAACAGGTCTCCCACCTCTGGCTTGCCTTCATTGGCCGTCCAGAGTGGAGTCGCGAGAGCAGTGATCCTGCTCGGAGGGTAAGAAACTATTCGTAAGTCGCGAGTGGGCCAGGGATGCAGGAGGCTTCGGCTGGAGCAGATGATCTGAGTAGAAAGCGGTGGTAGTTTCTTAACCCTTCAGCCACTCACATTCTCGTTGCCCCTCTGTTGCTATATCTAGCAACCATTCCCGGGGCCCGGTCGGTGAGTTGGCGAGTCTCCGCCTGCCATTTTTACGTGTAAAAATTACATTGTTTCGGCAGGTGCCATAGTCATCCATAGTTCCCAATTTACCAGTCCATAGCAACCCATCCATAGCCCTACCTTTTTTTTTCCATTATTCACAATAGTCCTACACTAACCGGGGACTGTCCTTGGGTGCATTTCCATAGTGCATACAGGGATAGTCGCCGGTTTGTGTGTCCATTACATTTATATTAAAGTTGTCTAAAGGGCCTCTGCGCAGTTGGCTTCGGCCCCTCGTACGCCTCCCAAATGACCGGGACCCTGTGGTCCCGTGAATGGTAAAGACATACATAATAATAATAATAATATAAGCCTTTATTCAGACAAAGTATTTACATTAAAATAGTTTATAATTGTGACTCTGGTGAGTCGTTGGCAACGACAACTTCGTCTGTTTGCCCAGCTTTGGCAAAGGCCTCCTCCATCTCTTTCCACTCTGCTCGGTTTAGCGCTGTTCTAGTCCATGTTTTTCCTCCTATTTTTCTTATATCGTCTTCCCATCTTCTGAACTGTCTGCCTCGTTTTCTTTTTCTATTTCTAGGGTACCAAAACACTATGCTTTTGTTCCATTTTTCAGAGCCTCTTATCGTATGACCTGTCCATTGCCACTTAAGTTTTCGAATTCTGGTCGTTATGTTTTCTATTTTAGTACGATTTCTGATAGTTTGGTTACGTATTTTGTCAGATTTTCGTATATTCAGCATGCTTCGTTCCATTGCTGACTGGCAAGTTTCTAATTTTTTGTTTTGCGCTTTGGTGAGAGCCCAGGTTTGGCACCCATATGTTAGAACTGGTAGGACGCAGGTGTTGTAGAGCTTTGATTTAACAGACATCTTAATTTCTTTGTTTTTCATAATTTCTTTTAGTCGCCAGTAACAATTCCATGCTTTTCCGATTCTTGTGTCTATTTCCTTCGTCATTATTTCGGTGTTTGAAATTTGTTGGCCTAGATAGGTGTATTCTGTCACATACTCGATCAGTTCTCCATTTATGATAATTGGGTCCTCCAATGCATTCGTTAGTGCTTTGGTTTTGGATGTATTCATTGTCAGACCTACCACGCTGCTTTCTTTTTCCAGATCTATGAGCATTTTTTGTATATGGTCTTTTGTTTCAGCGAATAACACAATGTCATCAGCAAATCGTAAGTGGGACAGTTTTTCTCCGTTTATGTTTATGCCGTACTGATTCCAATTTAGTTTTCGAAAAATGCCTTCTAAAACAGCTGTGAACAATTTTGGCGATAACGGATCTCCTTGTCTTACGCCTCTATTTATTTTTATTTCTTTTCCTTCTTTTTCCAATTTTATTTTCGCTGTGCTGTTTGCGTATATGTTTTTTATTATTCTGATGTACTTTTGTTCGACTCCTTGGTTCTTAAGGCAAGTCCAGATGTACTCATGTTCGATTGAATCAAATGCCTTGTTGTAGTCGATGAAACAACAATAGAACGGTACTTTGAATTCCTTGTTCTTCTCGAATATTTGTCTCACAGCATGTATATGGTCCAGTGTTGAATAGCCTGCCCTAAACCCAGCTTGTTCCCGAGGTTGGTTGTCGTCTAAAGTTTTTGTTATACGACTTAAAATTACTTTTGAAAAGATTTTTTAAATGTTAGACATTAGACTAATGGGTCTGTAGTTATTTATTTCTGACTTTTCCCCCTTTTTGTGAAGGAGAATAATTGTTGATGTAGTCAGTGGACTACATCAATCATCACAGAAACAATTCCGACGCAGTGGCGTCGGAATTGTTTCTGTGTCTATAATATCGTTGAAAACATATTTTAGTAACGGTGCAATCCAGTTTCTACAGCCTAAAAGCAGTTCGTTCGTGATACCATCGGGACCCGGGGCTTTGTCGTTCTTCTGTGTAATTATTGCTTTGTGTATTTCTTCTACTAGTATGGTGGTACCTTGTCGTAGTTGTTTAGGTCTGTATTTATTATTTGGCTCTTGCTGGAGTATAGGTTTTTGTAGAAATTTGTGGCTATTGATAGGATTTCTGTTCTTTTGGTTTTTGTTTTACAGTGTTGGTCTTTCATATTAGGTATCCAGTTGGTTTTACCCGTTAGGATTTTAAGGGCCTTCTTTATACCGCCAGTCCTTTTAATATGTTTTTCCAGAGTGTTAAGTCTCGAATGTTCTCTATCTTTTCTCATTTGTAGCTTTATTTCTTTGCTCAGTTTGCCAATTTGTTCTCTAATAGTTTTTGTTTTGTTTGTTGTGCGTATTAGTTTTGATCTCTTTTGTAGGAGATCGTGGGTTTTTTCAGATATGTGGCTTTTATTCTTTGATTCGCTTTGGTTGGTATTAGGTTTTGCTGTTAACATTTCGTTTATTATATTGTATTTCTCTTGAGTGTTTAAATGCTCAAGGCATGATTGTGACATCGAGCGGAGATTCTCTTGTATAGTGACTATTGTAGCATTGTTGCCTAGTATTGTGGTTTTCGCTTTGAAGGGTCGACTTGATTTTAGGACAGATGATGTGTTCAGGCGTGCTCTAAGCATTCTGTGGTTACTATTAAAGTTTAAGTTTGCGATAGTGGCGCAGTCATCAAATGACTTTGGTCTGTTTGTTAGCACGTAGTCGATTTCATTTTTGTATCTGCCATCTGGTGATACCCAGGTCCATTTTCTGGATAGTCTCTTTTTGAATTGACTGTTTAGTATTTTCATGTGATTCTCGAATGCCATTTCCATTAATTTTTGTCCGTTTCTTGTTCTTTTGCCGCTACTGTAGGGCCCCAGGACGATATCTTCTCCATTCCTTGGTGGTCCAATTTGAGCATTGAAATCTCCCATTACAATGTAGTTTTTGTGTACATGGTCTTTAATGGCATCATTTAAGGAGACGTAGAATGACTCAATTTCTGATTTCGTTGATTGTTCGGTTGGTGAGTATACTTGCACTATAGACCATACTTCCTTGCCAGGGGGTATCTCCATGCTCAAAATGGCTATTCTTTCTGATATGCCAATTATTTCCGAAATTGAATTTTTGAGTGTTTTCTTTATCAAGAATCCTACTCCATGACGCCCTGGTGTTTCGCCTTTATGGTATAATATAAAGTTATCATGTTCCTCAATAGCTTCGCCATATCTTCTTACTTCGCTTAAGCCGATTATGTCCCATTTTATATCTCGCAAAGAATGTAGAAGTTCTTGTAGGCTTTCTTCGGTCCTGAGTGATAGTGTGTTGTATGTAGCTATATATATATGTTTTCCAGTTTGTTGTTTCTTGTATCTGAAAGCATTCGTTTTAGGTGGAGAGATAGTATTTGGAGGGTAGTGGTCGTCTTCCCCCACGGTGACCATCCGTCTTGGGGTGAGTTTATGGGTAGTTTTTTTGAGTTGGTAGGTATTGTTCGTTGTTTTCGGTTTCCTATTGTCGGTGTCTATTGGTCGTTTTTTGAGCTTGTGGGTAGAGATAGTGAAGTCGATCTGCCTCGTGCGACGTAATCTAGGATATTAATTTTATTAATCTTTTTTGGGGCCGACGTGCATTGGTTGTTGGGTGATTTATTTGGCGAGTCGATGCAGTCTCTTTTCCTCTTATCTCTTTTATCATCTTTCGGCTCCTTAGTAACAATTTTGTCCCTGACGAAGTAGCAAATTTTTCCCTTTGCTCTTTCTTCTTTTAACTGAGGCATTAGCTCTTTTCTTTTTTCCAGAATTTCCTTGCTGAGATCTTCCTTGATGTAGATTCCTGAATCAAATTTCTTTTTGTTCTTAAGTATTTCGTTCTTTCTCCAGTTTGTAGTAAAAGTCACAAGGATAGGGCGAGGTTTGCTGTCTTTCTTGGCACCAAGTCTGTAAGCATTATTTATTTCTTGGGAGGTGATATGAATGTCCATGTTTTTCCTCAGTAATTTCGTAATATATTCTATTATGGACTCGTTTGGTTCTTCATTAATACCAAAGAAAATAATATTATTTTTCCTTTTGTGATCATCCGCTAACTTAATTTTTTCTCGTAGTTCTTTGACTTCAATCTTCAGGTTTTTATTTTCCTCCATGAGAGCAGTCAGTTTTTCGTCGATCCTCTCTGATACTTTTTTAGTGACGGCTTCGGTTATCTCCCGTGTCTGTGCTGACATTTCTTCCTTCATTCTTTGGAAAAATAGTTCCATTTGTTTATCCGTCATGGGTAATTTCGTAATGTAGTACTTTTTACTTGAAACACTTGTATTTAGTTGGCAGCACTTGTTTTTGGTTGGTAACACTTGATTTTAGTAAGCAACACTCTTTGGTTGTTGGTAACCCTAGTCTATAGTTGACAACACCGGTTTTACATTGGCAACACCATTCGAGTATGCTCACCTTAGTTTATGGTCAAGTTGTATTCGTTATGTTGGTATCTCGAACTGTCAGTTGTGGGATGAAATAGGTGTTTTTCTAACCTTTGAAATGGTGACGATGACGAAGTTATTGTGTTTTATTTTATTTGCTTGCACTTCTCTGTTTATCACTGTATATTCACCACGTGTGTTAGCCACTATTCATCAAATTAGTAATGATTTTAAGTTGTTTCCGATAGTATTTACAATAGTTTAAAATTATTTTATGAGGAGTAACAACAACAGGTGTTTACGCTCTGACACCGGAAACCGGCATACACCATATAAGGATGCTTTAATGCGTGTGTGCCCAAATCTCATCCAGGTTGCAGAATCTTTATTCAAGGCTACGAGGTTCTCACGCAAGAGATAAAAAGTCTTCGCAGGAGGGGTCACTGGCAATATTACCGTTGGTTGCGAGATTCACAAAATGTAAAGGAGATGAAAATTCCGTAGTCAGAGATGGAAGATTCGTATCAGAGGATTTTGATAAGCGGCCCAACTCACGCAAGGAAACCCATTGACAGAATTTCATTTATAATAATGGAGTTTGCAAAATGCAACGACATCGTCAGTGATTTCTTGCAATACCTTCGCAAACTCTTTATATACAAACATTATGACAAATGTCCTGTAGTTAAGCAAAACTCTATAATGAAAGAAGACTGCTGCTACACAAGAACACGACTTTTCTTTCCCATTATCATGTTAGGATGCTTCTTGACAATTGAAAATCTGAAGTATTGTGGATCTATGAACCTGTCAGATGTCATCCATAACATGTGAGAAAGGGGATCCAACTGGTTATTAGATAGCTCCAACTGGTAGATGGTATCATGTTGACTTTAATAGGAAATAGCACATGAAGAAAGATGTTCATGGTAATCATGGCATGAAAGAGAGGTGATGACATAGCTACCTTCCTAAAAGGCAAATGAGTATTTGGTGGACAATCCCATATCTATGCAGTTCAGTGCTACTCGTGATACCGTAGGACACCTCTTAAGCGATGCGGGTGCATACCTGTCAATGTGTGTACGGTGTACGGGTGTACCAGTTTACCAGTAACTAAACTGTAAACGATATGGATATTGTTTCCGACGAATACATTCTCGATATGCTTGACCTGGCATATCAGTACCTTATTGGGGAGTCAGGCGATGAGGACGATGGAGAAGTAGTGCCAGCGGCCGCGCCGACGATATGCTGCATATGTGGTCGCTTCTCTAGTCACACGACGATGGGTAGTCTGGCTTTAGAGCTCGACACTTATTAACAACAAATAGCAAAAACATTGCATCGATTTCTCAGAACAAAAAGCCCTTTTCAGGGTCACAATAAAAATTCGTGCGGGCGAAGCCGCTGCAAAAGTTAGTTTTTGTATAAATCACTAATCCGGAATAATAATTTACACTACCACTACAAAAAAATGGTAATCAGGTGACACATTAGCTAATTGGGTGGCAGTCTTTCTTTTGTATGTTCATAACTATTAGGAAACAACTCATACTTATCCAATGACTCTAAGCTCGAAAGCTCGTGAAAAAATACGCATATCAAAATGGAAGTGGCATATTACGTGACTGTCGAAACAGGGAATATTGATCATGTGCAAAGAATGGAGGAAAAATGCACGATTACGTTTGTTTTGCAATTCATGTGACTTGTGTGTGTAGTTAACTTGTGTTTTTGGTACATCTGTAATAAATTTCATCTAGAGGTAATGGCCCTTTTCAATATTAGGTCCAAGTTTGTTGTAATAACGGCTCTTTCATTTCAGATTTCAATGCGACGCCATGCAATGATGGTGCCTGTTTCTGTGTCGTATAGCTGTGTCTGTGACTACAACATCACCAAAAATACATTACGGGAATATTGCAGCTTTGTTAAAAGTACGCAGACGTCTCAACTTTGATATGCAAAAAAGTTGAGATGATGTATTTAAAAAATCATTTGGGAAAATGAATAAAGAAAATTTTATTATTTATTTAGACTGATACGAGTTTTATTTAACGGATCGTCAAAAACCGTTACCCTCCCTCCCCCAACACCATATAAGGATGCTTTAATGCGTGTGTGCCCATATCTCATCCAGGTTGCAGAATCTTTATTCAAGGCTAGGAGGGTCTCACGCAAGAGATAAAAAGTCTTCGCAGGAGGGGTCACTGGCAATATTACCGTTGGTTGAGAGATTCACAAAATGTAAAGGAGATGAAAATTCCGTAGTCAGAGATGGAAGACTCGTATCAGAGGATTTTGATAAGCGGCCCAACTCACGCAAGGAAACCCATTGACAGAATTTCATTTATAATAATGGAGTTTGCAAAATGCAACGACATCGTCAGCGATTTCTTGCAATACCTTCGCAAACTCTTTATATACAAACATTGTGACAAATGTCCTGTAGTTAAGCAAAACTCTATAATGAAAGAAGACTGCTGCTACACCAGATCACGACTTTTCTTTCCCATTATCATGTTAGGATGCTTCTTGACAATTGAAAATCTGAAATGTTGTAATTGTTTTTAAACCCACATCTGTGCACTTCAATGCTACTTGTGATACCGTAGGACACCTCTTAAGCGATGCGGGTGCATACCTATCAATGTGTGTACGGTGTACGGGTGTACCAGTTTACCAGTAACTAAACTGTAAACGATATGGATATTGTTTCCGACGAATACATTCTCGATATGCTTGACCTGGCATATCAGTACCTTATTGGGGAGTCAGGCGATGAGGACGATGGAGAAGTAGTGCCAGCGGCCGCGCCGACGATATGCTGCATATGTGGTCGCTTCTCTAGTCACACGACGATGTGTAGTCTGGCTTTAGAGCTCGACACTCACCAACAACAAATAGCAAAAACATCGCATCGATTTCTCAGAACAAAAGGCCCTTTTGGGTCATAATAAAAATTCGTACGGGCGAAGCCGCTGCAAAAGTTAGTTTTTGTATAAATCACTAATCCGGAATAATAATTTACACTACCACTACAAAAAAATGGTAATCAGGTGACACATTAGCTAATTGGGTGGCAGTCTTTCTTTTGTATGTTCATAACTATTAGGAAACAACTCATACTTATCCAATGACTCTAAGCTCGAAAGCTCGTGAAAAAATACGCATATCAAAATGGAAGTGGCATATTACGTGACTGTCGAGACAGGGAATATTGATCATGTGCAAAGAATGGAGGAAAAATGCAGGATTACGTTTGTTTTGCAATTCATGTGACTTGTAGTTAACTTATGTTTTAGGTACATCTCTAATGAATTTCATCTAATGGCCCATTTCAATATTAGGTCCAAGTTTGTTGTAATAACGGCTCTTTCATTCCAGATTTCAATGCGACGCCATGCAATGATGGTGCCTGTTTCTGTGTCGTATAGCTGTGCCTGTGACTACAACATCACCAAAAATACATTACGGGAATATTGCAGCTTTGTTAAAAGTACGCAGACGTCTCAACTATGATATGCAAAAAAGTTGAGATGATGTATTTAAAAAATCATTTGGGAAAATGAATAAAGAAAATTTTATTTATTTAGACTGATACGAGTTTTATTTAACGGATCGTCAAAAACCGTTACCCTCCCTCCCCCAACACCATATAAGGATGCTTTAATGCGTGTGTGCGCAAATCTCATCCAGGTTGCAGAATCTTTATTCAAGGCTAGGAGGGTCTCACGCAAGAGATAAAAAGTCTTCGCAGGAGGGGTCACTGGCAATATTACCGTTGGTTGCGAGATTCACAAAATGTAAAGGAGATGAAAATTTCGTAGTCAGAGATGGAAGACTCGTATCAGAGGATTTTGATAAGCGGCCCAACTCACGCAAGGAAACCCATTGACAGAATTTCATTTATAATAATGGAGTTTGCAAAATGCAACGACATCGTCAATGATTTCTTGCAATACCTTCGCAAACTCTTTATATACAAACATTATGACAAATGTCCTGTATTTAAGCAAAACTCTATAATGAAAGAAGACTGCTGCTACACCAGATCACGACTTTTCTTTCCCATTATCATGTTAGGATGCTTCTTGACAATTGAAAATCTAAAATGTTGTAATTGTTTTTAAACCCATATCTGTGCACTTCAATGCTACTTGTGATACCGTAGAACACCTCAAGCGATTTGGGTATAAACCTGTTAATGTGTGTACGGTGTACTGGTGTATCAGTTTACCAGTAGGTAACTAAACTGTAAACGATCAATATGAATATTGTTTCCGACGAATACATTCTCAATGTGCTTGAACTGGCATATTAGAACCTTATTGGGGAGTCAGGTGATGAAGACAATAGAGAAGTAACGCCAGCGGCCGCGCCAACGATATGACCTACGTGACCTGTTCGAAGCTACATTTGTTGCATATGTGCTCGCTTCTCTAGTCACACGACGATGGGTAGTCTGGCTTTAGAGCCCGACACTCACCACCCAACAAATAGCAAAAACATGGCATCGATTTCTCAGAATAAAGGGCCCTTTTCAGGGCCAAAATAAGATTCGTCGATTTTATGACAGTTTATATTAAATGTATCGTCAAAAGCAACACTAACCCCCACGTAAAAGCTTTTTTGGAACAGAATTACATCAATAAAAACACAACTTAAAAACCTTTATATTTAACCACAAATTATATAATTTGCATATTTACCTGGTAAGGGTTACCAGACGGTAGGTATGGTCCAGTCTATGGACACCTGTGGTCCAGCAGACATTATCACAGTTACGGTGCTTGCGTATAGTAACATCGGCACTTCATGCGCCCCATATCCTCTCGAAACACATCAAATTCCCTTAAATCAGAAAGGATAGAACAAAGTATAGCGATAAGATAGCCTATTTGTTAATTAGATATGGCTTTTTTGAACAGACTTTAAAAAAAGGACTAGGTTCTCGATTCGATCGTATATATGCTTTTTGGATTCTTGTAACTATTAGGAAGCAATTAATTCAGACTCGTATAAGTCGTTAGGATTTCGTAATATTATTTCATTACTTAATTAACGCGGTAATTAAGTGGCCTATAAGTAGAGTCCCAATTTAACTTATTTCTCATAAACTCTTTCTCTGTGAACAACTACGCATCTCAAAATGGAAGTTGCCTATTACGTTACGGTCGAGACAGAAAATATTGAAGAAGCCAAAGAACGAGAAGTGCAGGATTCTCCTGAATTGCCTGAATCTTCTGAAAGCTACGACTCCAGTAACACCAATGCTGAAAATGAGGAAGAAAACAGAGGAGATACTAAAAATGGTTCTGCAGAGAAGCCTATATGTACGACACCAAAGAAGCGTGTAAAATATATTCGAGGGAGACGTATCAAATTCGATTTGCCAGAAGACCAAGATGATAAAATGTGACTCGACAAACGTGCCGCTCTTGCCAAAAGCTAAGTTAAACATGAACATGGACTTAGACATCTAACCTATTTGGGAAAATGTAATTGAGATTGTTTTGTTAATAAGATATTAATGGAAGACTTATTTTTATTTCACTTATTACTTATATTTTTGGTTTATTTTTTAATTCTTTGGAGTACCAGACGTTTAGATTCGTACTCAGTGTATAGCTTTGCAATTGGTGTACGCTACGATGATAGTGAAATGATCTAAACTCAATTAACGTGTGTACGGTTGTACCAGTATACCAGTAACCAAATCAAACTGTAAACGATCAAGATGGATATTGTTTCGAACGAGTACATTCATGACATACTTGGACTGGCATATCAGTACCTGATTAGGGAGTCAGGTGATGAGGACGACGGAGAAAAGCGCCAGCGGCCGAGCCGGCGGCATGACCTACGTGATCTGCTCGGTTCTCTTGTCACACGGCGATGGGTAGTTCGGCTTTAGAGCCCGACACTCAACCACCCAAGAAATAGCTTACGTGATCTCCTACGTGATCTGCTCGGTTCTCTTGTCACACGGCGATGGGTAGTTCGGCTTTAGAGCCCGACACTCAACCACCCAAGAAATAGCTTACGTGATCTCCTACGCGATCGGCTCGGTTCTCTTGTCACACGGCGATGGGTAGTTCGGCTTTAGAGCCCGACACTCAACCACCCAACAAATAGCTTACGTGATCTTCTACGTGATCTGCTCGGTTCTCTTGTCACACGGCGATGGGTAGTTCGGCTTTAGAGCCCGACACTCAACCACCCAAGAAATAGCTTACGTGATCTCCTACGTGATCTGCTCGGTTCTCTTGTCACACGGCGATGGGTAGTTCGGCTTTAGAGACCGACACTCAACCACCCAACAAATAGTGAGAATATCGCATCAATTTCTCAAAACAAAAGGCCCTTTTCAGGGCAACAATATGATTCCTCACTTTCTGTCTAACAGATTTATTATTCTTCTTTCTTCTTTCTTCAAAGGAGTTGGTTGTTTCTCAAAGAAAAAAATTATCGAGTACAGGAGGTCTACTCCGGTTCTCGAATGCGAAGTAAAATTTTAGTCGAACACGAGAACACCAAAATGACTGGACTGCCGCTAGGGTCAGCAACTTGGTCGTTAAAGTTAGCGAAAGCTGGATTGGCCAATATATTCGGCGAAAGCTGTACAAAGCGCGTAGAAGGCGTCGCCTTGCGCAGCTAGAGAATCGGCGTATTGCCGAAGGGGTGACTGGATTGCCGCCAGTGATCGCCCTGCCCTGGGACTGCCGCCCGTGCCACGCCAGTAAACCTATCGACATCCCGCCGAGGAAACACTTAATCTAGATCAATGGATCAAAACAAAAGGCCCTTTACATAAGTACGTCAAAATTATGAACTAAGTGCGTTTTTATAGTCAAAGATAAAAACGTAACCTACCCACATACTACCCGCTCTAACATGTTAGAGCGAGTAGTATCGTATAGTATAGTATAGTATAGTATAGTATAGTATCTCTCTATGCATGCATAGAGAGAAACAGACATAGGCGACTGTGATTGGTGGATCTCTCTGTCCGTCGGGCCGCCTCCCCCGCCACTTAAGCGAGCCGGTTGTGCCAGTGTACCAAAAAGTGTGTAAACGGTCAAGATGGATATTGTTTCCGACGATTACATTCTTGACATGCTTGTACTGGCATATCAGTACCTGATTGGGAAGTCAGGTGATGAGGACGATGGAGTTTAAAGTGGTGCTCAGTGTATGGCTCTGCTGTTGCTGTACGTGTACACTACATAGTTTAGTGATCCAAAGTCAAATAAATTTCAGAAGCAGTTTCACTAATAAAATACAAGAATTAGTGATTATATTTACTATATTAGTCATATCGGACATTTTGCACACCATCCTAAAAGACAGCAAAGTGTCATAAAACCCACAAATCAGTAGTAGATAACTAATTATTTCATAACATCATAATAAAAGGCGTATCTTTTATTCCCGAAGAAGTAGGCAGAGATGCACATTATGCCACCGAATAATGTAACACCCGCTTTCCGCTATTTATGTTATGAGTCCCATGTAATAGGGGGTGAGCCTATTGCCATATACCGGACGCAATTCCTAACTCTGTGCTACTACTGAGTAGCAGCAATACTTTGCCCTAACCAGAAATCGAACTCGAGACCCCTTGCCCAGCAGTCACAATTGCGACCACCCGGCCAACGAAGCAGTCTAATTACTTCTATGATGAATTAATGAAAAACTAAAGATTTAAATCTTAAGGTTCTTGTATTTATGACTCAGATATTAGCAGTATTTATTTATTTAGAAAAATCATTGCATTTTTCATAAAATCAGAATCATTATGCATCATTTTTCATAATGATCCACAAAAACCCTACAACATTTTTAGGCCCATAGTACACGGCGTATTTTTAGATACGCAGGAAACTCGTGTTTTTGGCGCCGTAAACGCGATTGTTGCGTTTACAATACATTGATTATACGCGCGCATGAAGCAATTATACGCGCGTTATAGAAGTGTGTCTACGCGGAACCAACGCGCGTTTACACACAAACACAAATATATAAATAGTAAATATGTACATAATATATAGATAGACAACAGCAGGTACCTAAATTAAAGTTTTTATGAATGCATGCAATTTGTAAAATTTAATAGCCATCATATTATTTTTTAAATATAAAGAGAGCAAATATTTGCCTTAGCAAGTTATAAAGCAAACAAAGCAGAAAGTTGAGAGATATCAAGGGTTGTTCTGTAAAAAACATACAATATAACATAGTTGTTGACTAACAGTTCATAATCCAACTAATATTCAACTACAACAACATGTAACTAATATTCTTAGTCCGGACCAGACAAAATAAAACAATGAGAACACAAAACGGCATGATAACAGAATATTAAAGTACCCTTTACTTCATTCCACTATGTATTGGCGACAACATGAATATTTAAACCAAACAAAAAAATACCAAAAATGAGAGAATAAACAAAATCTATATATATAAAAGAAAGTCGTGTTAGTTACACCACTTATAACTGAAGAACGGCAGAATAGATTTGGCTGAAAATTGGTAGGGAGGTAGCTTAGAGCCAGGAGACCGACATAGGATACTTTTTAAACAAATTTTTTTTTACTTTTTACCGAAAATCACGAACGGGGACGGGAAAAATTGGGATTACGCGTACGAAGTCGCGGGCAGAAGCTAGTACTTTTATAAAGAACAACAATCTTTGTATATATAATTCTTCTGTGAGTGTTTATGTCACTGAACTTCTCTCAAACGACTGGACCGATTTTGATGAAGTTTTTTGTGTGTGTTCAAGGGGATCTGGGAATGGTTTAGATCCACAAATCAGCCCGGCAGATGGCGCTGCAGTCAGTTTCTAGGTTATTTATCTATACCTATTATTACAGGACAACGTCTGTCGGGTCCGCTAGTACCTATATATAACACAAATTTCTAATATTTGAACTTTATCAAAGTTAATTTAAAATAATACAGAAAATTTTTCAACAATAAATAAATAATAATAAAATAATATGAAGATAAACTGATATTATTTTTAAATCTTAAATTTTGTATTTTAGATAAATATGTATAATGTAAAATGAAATATGGATACATAATATAGATAAATAGTATACAGAAGAACATCTAATAAAATTCTCATTTTTCATAACTAAAATATTGCAAAACTAACTACAAAATATTAAGTTCAATGGAGTTCATTTGACAACAACCCACCATCTTGAAACACAATTACCTTGAAGATACACATCTTGTGCAGAGATCCTAAAAAAGTTTAAGATTTAATGCAAATAAGCAAATTAGAAGCAAGCTGTAGTTTGCAGGATAAAGAAGTTGCTGCGAGATAAATTATAAATTCCCTATTTCATTTCAAGACTTTAGCAATTAGCATATTAAGACTTTCCTCTAGTCATACAGATAGACAAACATGCAACCCTGACACTTTAATAAGCGTAAATGTAGCGCGATACGAAAAATGCGCTAAAATTCAAAATTCGAAGCCCCGCCCACGTCTCGCTCGAGCGGGCAAATAGTCGCCGCCGAAACGTTCAGTGAGTCAGCGTGTTCGAAGACGCACTGCGTTCCCACCAATTTTCTCGGTTTTTGAATTTGTTGTGGAACATCCAGCCCTAATCTGTTACAGTATAAGTGTAAGTTTCAGAAGCTACTGGAAGTAAAAAGTCATCATCACAGTGAGTTCAGCCTTCATCTTCAAGCCAGCAAGGAGGCTTGTCTTGGTTTGATTTGAAAATGTTACTAACTCATTTTGGACAATTTCATTTTCCTATCAAGCATCAAGCTATTTTCAGGAAGGAGCATCGACATTGGGTTGTCTCTTGATGACACCTGATATTACAATTACACATGGCAGCTGATACAGACTTATTTCTTGACTTTGCATAATCGTAAGTGCGTATATGATCTTGACCAAGTTGACACTGAAACAATAAGAACATAGTCATTATTATTGGGTTTAGTTTTAAATGTGTTTGTGACATAAGACTGAAGGAGGCACAGCAAGAAAGAAACTCATATTTTACTCTTTACTTACATAAGTCAAATACTTTTAGTACATTATTTTTTTTGGATTTCGATCAGCTATCAGTAGCAAGACTATATTCAAATTAAAAAAAAATATTTATTAACATAAATAAGGTACAGATAGTTTGTAGTTTTGTAATAATTTAAATCCTCTTATTTTACCTTCAACATCAGCATGCAAAAATAATGTAGGTACTTACAAACTTATCAAAATTATGTTATAATACTATCCCCAAAAAAAAATATACTAGAAAGTTTACATAAAATTAAAAGAGAAAAATGTTATAAAATTAATCATAATACTTATAAGCGAATGAGTTCGATTGTTATGGCACTTTTTGTACATACTTGACTGCACGGTTGGTGCGGTGGCTGGGCAACCGGTGCCGTGCAACGTGTCACAGGTTCTTTGTGTGATCCACAAATTGTTGTTTCAGGTCTGGGTGTCATGTGTATGTGAATTAGTATGTTTGTAAATGCACCCACAACACAGGAGACAATCCTAGTGTGGGGCAAGGTTTTTTTTTAAAAAAGTCAAAGTAATACTTTATGTTTTCTCCATCAATATTCGCTGCAATCTTCCTTGACTAGCATAAATCTCTTTAAAAATTATGTTTCACTGATATTTTCAACATACCCACTTTTATATAAAATTAAAAGAGAAAAATGTTATACAATTAAACTGTCAAACACCAAGCGGTCACCGGTGACCGCGACTTATTGTTCTTTAATTGTGTCTATAAAACCGGTACTCGACGAGTTAATCATAATACTTATAAGCGAATTAGTTTGATTGTTATGGCACTTTTTGTACATACTTTATGTTTTCTCCATCGATATTCGCAGCAATCTTCCTTGACTAACATAAATCTCTTTAAAAATTATGTTTCACTGATATAATAGTGTACTTCCAAAGGAAGAAAGAAGTTACCATATTCCAGTGGTGTGGGTGTCTGCATAATCCTTTACTTTTCTATAGGGATTCAAAACTGCTGAAATATAAGAAAATTAAGTGTTACATATCTAAATTTAGTAAAATATAATCGATTAAATACAAAAAACAAAAAAGTTTCTTACCTTCTATCTACCTTTACCACGAAACCCTCTTTTAGATATATAATTTACTCTTCGCAACAGGCACTTTATATTTTTTTATTTTGATGTATTTTAAAACTTATGTGTAAGAACGAATTATATTTGATTTGAATAACTTCAAAACTTAGAAATCTAATAACTTTTAACAGACTCAAAACTTAGAACAGACTAAAATTGTTTTTTTTTTTTTTTTCGTT
Source organism: Spodoptera littoralis (assembly GCA_902850265.1). Lineage (NCBI taxonomy): Eukaryota > Metazoa > Arthropoda > Insecta > Lepidoptera > Noctuidae > Spodoptera > Spodoptera littoralis. Next base: position 11,261,682 of record LR824545.2, read on the forward strand.
TTGGCAACGGAGTCTCCATAGGGAGTCTCCAATACAGTGTTGTCGACTATACTGCCAGTGTCGAGTGGTGACGGCAGGTTATTGGGCCGTCGAACTGAACTTTGTGGTAGTTTTAGTTGTTAGTAACTGTAAAGGACAAAACACTTGGGTTAGTAAACATAAATCACCAATACACTTACATTACATTTTCTTACATAATATAGTATATTCCATAGACTTTTTGAACTTTATGGAATTAAACCGTATTAAAACTACCCCCAATTTCACCAGTATAAAATTATTAATAGAATAGTATGCAGAGTCGCGAAACGTCTTTATATTAGTAATAAAATAAAATCGTCTGATGATAAGATAAAAACTACTTGGAAAGTTATTCACAACGAGACTGGTAGGAAAAGATTATGAAACTCAGAATTTAATTTAAATACCGAAAGGAGACAGATTTCATCAAACGTAGATGTAGCCCAGGAGTTTGAAATTTTTTTTACTAACATTCCTATTAAAACAACTGAACATTTAAAGTCATCAGCACACCTCTCTGTTACTTTGATTAAGAACAACATAGAATCATGTCAATACGACTTTAGTTTTCGATATACGAATCCTCTAGAAATTATAAAAGTTTTTAAAGAAATCAAGACTAAATCAACGGATGATCTTTGGGGCTTATCGGTAATAGTTTGCAAGTCACTTATCCAAACTGTAGCGCCATATCTGGCTGTGATTTTCAATAAATGTATAGATGACGGTGTTTTCCCTGACCTAATGAAATATAGTAAGGTTATTCCGCTATTTAAAAGTGGTGACACTAAAGAACCTAACAACTATAGGCCAGTGTCTGTTTTGCCGGTTCTCAGCAAAGTCTTTGAAAAGTTGATGCTGTCTCGGATGCTTCATCATTTTAATAAACATTCCATCTTTCACCAACAACAATACGGTTTCATTAAAGGTCGTTGCACAACTGACGCCGGTGTCACTTCGATTAATGAAATATTTGGTGTTTGGGAGGAAGCACAGGATGCTATTGGAGTCTTTTGTGACCTCTCAAAAGCATTTGATTGCTATGACCACGAGACACTTTTGCTGAAATTAGATTACTACGGGATAAGAAACTGCGCTCCGTCTTATGAAATCTTATTTAGAAGAAAGACAGTTAAACGTTCATGTTAACGGTATTAACTCACAGGGCTCTGGGATGAATATAGGCGTTCCTCAAGGTTCAATATTGGATCCCTTTCTCTTTTTAGTCTATGTAAATGATTTGCCATTTATATTTAAAAATAAACCAAGAATGGTGCTTTTTGCAGATGATACAACATTAATTTTTAAAATAGATCGACGTATAAATAATCTTGACGACGTAAACAGCTCCATTCTTCAAGTGCATAATTGGTTCACCATTAATAATCTAGCACTTAATGAGAAAAAAACAAAATGTATTAAATTCAGTTTACCAAACGTGCGTAGTAACGATTGTGATATTGTTTTGAACGGTCAAAAGTTAGAATTTGTCGACGAGACAGTATTTTTAGGCATTACGTTAGACAATAGGCTACAACGGGGTTCGCATATAAAGGCGCTTTCGGGGAGATTGAGCTCAGCTGCTTTTGCAGTTAGACAGATTAGACAGCTCACGGACGTAGATACAGCTAGGCTTGTCTATTTTAGTTATTTCCACAGCATTATGTCGTACGGCATTTTGTTGTGGGGTCGAGCTGCAGAAATAAAATCAATATTTATTCTACAAAAGCGGGCTATCCGAGCAATATATAGCTTACGCCGTTGCGAATCGCTGAGAGAATTGTTTAAAACGATAAATATTTTAACGGTACCCTGTCAATATATGTATATGAAAATATAATATATGTAAGGAAAAATATGCAATTGTTTGAAAAAAGAAGCGATAGACACAATTTTAATACTAGAGGCAAAAATAAGTTAGCTATACCGCAATTCAGACCGTCCAAAATACAGAAATCCTTCATGGGATTGGGTATTAAATGCTATAATAAAATACCAAATAGCATACTAGATCTCAATGAAAGTAAATTTAAAACATATATTAAGCGCGAATTATGTAATCAAACTTACTACACACTGACAGATTATCTTGAAGATAAGAATGCTTGGCAGCATGTTGGTTCGGCTCCACTGGACAATACTCAAATGTAGTCAGTAGCTAAATTCCAATACTATGTAATTTAATACATAATTTAACACTTTAATTGTAATGTAGACGATCTAGTTTCCTTATGGCATCGAGAATTTCTTTATTGAAACAAAGAGTTTCCTTTTCTTGTATAGAAACGAATGGAGTTTCTTGCTCGTTCTTTTCCATTCAAATCTACTTTTTGGAATGAGAACCTAGCTTCACCTAGTTTCACTGACGGACTGACTGACAGACTATTATTTATTTTGTATTTGTTGACGTTTCAAAAGTACCTAACTATGGTTTAATTGAACCTGATTGAAAAATCGGCCCTAAGTGTCTATTGTACATACATACATAACATAACATCACGCCTTTTATCCCCGAAGGGGTAGGCAGAGGTGCACATTATGCCACTGTACAATGTAACACCCACGTTTCACTATTTATGTTACGAGTCCCATGTAATAGGGGGTGAGCCTATTGCCATATACCGGGCACAATTCCAGACTCCATGCTACTACTGAGATTTTTTTTTTTTAAAAACCCAGTAATACTTTGCCCTACCCGGGAATCGAACCCGAGACCCCTTGTCCGGCAGTCGCACTTGCGACCACTCGGCCAACGAGGCAGTCTATTGTGTTTATTTATTAAATGGTATTAATGAGATTTTAATTTCTTCTTCATGCGAATCTATGCTGGAACAAATAGTATTGATTGAAATAAATACTTTAACTTTGATTATTATCATTGTTGTATCAATTGTACCTCGTTTAAAATAATTATTTAACTGAACAACGTTATCAACAACTGTGTTTCCAGAGTCGCGTGGTCCACTGCTAGGAACAAAGGTAAGTAAGAGTAAGTATGTTAAAATAAACAAGCATGTATTACAAAAGTTTAATGTATTTAAGCTTACAATTACATAAACTAACAATATCAGTTGATATTTTGTCAATCACTTAATGATAAGGCACGTTTACGTCGAAACAACACATTGTACTTATTGCTTATAATCTCAATTTTTCTGTACCGGCAACACTACAAGTAACTCCAAACTATCGACTTTTATTAGATTCGGATTAAATATGAAACATCAATTTTTGATGATTGAAAACCTTCATAATGTGTTTTTGATACACAAGAAAATCGATTTAATATTATCAGGGTCTGTGTTACAATTTCTGATAAGTTACTATAACCATAACAGACACATATTTTACCATGGATATGTGAAAATAGTTAAAATTCTGTGTCAGTTAAGGGAGATGTTTTTAAGGAGTCGGGTTATTATTGCATTTATAGCTCTATAAAGGATAGTGTAATGATGAAATATTCGCGGTAGTAAAGTGTTTACACAGTTATATTTGTTATAATTACCATAGGCATACATTTCACTACATAACATATATTTTTGTCATCATACTATCCGATATCGAGTTGTAAATGGGGCCTCCGATATCTTGCGTAACAGATGGCGCTAGTGTGAACTGCTCTTTATTCGTCCAAAAGAAAAAGAGGGAGCGGCACACCATTAGACGTTTAATATTTGACAGCTGCTGTGATTGGAAAGAAACCTCTTGGATTGGACAAGAAACGATATCAACGATACAATTATCCACCTTAAGCTTACAGCAATTTAATTAGACATTTTAAGTCAGGTTGTATTACTGTCCTATAGTACTAGTTCTCAATGAAAATAAAGATTTTCAACGGTAATTAATAAAATCGGTCCCATTTGGAGTTTATGAAATACAATCAAATAATTCTTCTTTATAATATTAGTATAAATGTCAAAATCGATTAACGCCGGAAATTAATAATCGACCTTTTAATCCAAAATATCTGGATGGATCTTGGCTTTTGACAAGGACTTCCATACAATCACAAACTATTCTTAAAAGTCAATATAATCCAAAGAATTAGAAGGAGATCTGCTAGGCTATTCTGAGGCCTTATTACGAGTGAATGAATGACCTGGTACTGAGGCCTCTGTAAAGGAGGCCATACACGCTAGGTTATGCATGATGGTTATAACTGTGCACGCAAAACCGACAAGCATAACCGAGTACCGATGCACTGATAACTGTACAGTTTAATCACATACACGCTAGGGCTTGCCTGTCGGTTATGCATGCACGGCTAAAACCATCATGCAAAACCTAGCGTGTATGGCCTCCTTAACTATCAATTCGAAATTTCGAAGTGAGCTCAATCGCATTCTCCCCCGTCATGGGTCGAGATTATTTTCACAAGTAATGCATGGCGGACCGCGATCAAGTTCACTGCGAAAGGTACAGAACGACCTAGCTGTTCTTGATTACCGTCGTAAATTAAATTGGCGGCGTAGAGTTACTTGACGGGCGTGTGAACATAAATTTTTAGTTATTTCATGTTTAATATTCTAGTGTGTATTGCCAATATTACAATGTCAGATGTCACTTATGTTTATAGTTTTTAGAATAGCTTTCTGTTACATCAAATTTTAAACTGCTTATTATAGGTTAACGACCTATTTCGATAACCTAATCGGTAGATTTGACTACTAGAGAATAAAGAAATACCGTTTACACAATGACATTTCATATTTCTAGTAGAAATATCTATCATAACACACTTGGGAGCAAAAAACGGAGCCACTAGTTAGTTCTTTTATCTTTTCGAACCCTCTGTAACTCTATAAAATTTATTCTTTAACAACAGTGCTCGCATTTCAAAGACAACTAAATTGCCTTTAATACGTCAAACGGTACCAATTAATAAAATACTTGTATCAGATAATATTTATCTAGAAATGAAAAAGTAAAAACGGCTCCGTTACTTTGCTCCCAGGCGTATTATTGAACCTGGCCATTAACCGAATACTGAAAGACTACTCAGTTTTAAGTTGTACTTTAAATATCGTGCCATCTCTGTCATTTTATAAAGAATTTGTAGTGACAGAACTATACATGAACTAGAGTAGCCTCTCAGTCGTTCATTAGGTCGTAAATTAATTGAAAATTGCGACATTTTTCACGTGAATATTCGAGACAGATTCCACGTACTGTATTCATGAATATGCATTCAGACGTCACTTGAAATTAGTAGACCTTTTCTTGAATAGTTCACACGAGTAAGATGTTTTTTTTTCAATTAATTTATTACTCTTGTTCTTTCTCTCCCGACCTCCACCTTGCAGCGCATATCTATTGAACTGTACATACACCACAGGACCAAGTATCAGTTTGTTTTACATTAACGAGATTGAAACGTTATCGCGTTTGACTTTCGGATTGGTTGGTTCATTGGAGCAGGCCAATCAGAGGGCTTGGCTAGGCTGGCTGCAATGAACCAACCAATCAGAGGCCTTAGAGATTGCGTTCGTTGCTCTGATTGGCCGGTTCCAATGAACCAACCAATCCGAATGCTGAACGCGGTCCCGTTTCGATTACTATAAACTTTAACAAACTCGTCTACGCCTTAGAATCGATCAAATTTTGTTAATACAATCAGATATAAAAGTTTTAAAATACAAGACGTAGATAAACTGCTGATCAAGTAATCTATGACAGCTAAAGATTAATATAATAGATTTTCTGCTTCATTCACCAGTCATTACAGTAGAATCCGGTTATAACGACGGCGAAGGGACCGGTGATATTAGGTCGTACTAACCGGAAGTCGTACTAAAGGAAGTGACCAAAATAAACAAAAAAAAAACATTTGAATCAAAATATGTATTTTTTTACATATGTATGTATTTCACATAATGTATTATTGTAATGAAAATAAAAGTAACATTAATTCAAAAATGTACTTCAATGTCTAAGGTAGGATAGCAAAATAACCGTGCGCGTACATGATGTACATCTCTAATATAATCTACATAACAAATGACAAAATATCTAGTGCAAAAAGTCTGTAATTTTTGATTTTTTTGGCTTTTATTTCTATAGTAAGAAGTACGGATTCGGTTATGCAAACAAGACATCATTTTTTTCATATTGTCATCTTCAAAATTAGAATGCACAAACACATTCAGCACTTCTGCAGCTTTTAGAGCTTCAGATAAAATCGGAGTGGTACAATTTTCTTCCAGGCCGTCGTCGTCATTATCGTCGCTATCTTGACCGTTGTCGATAACACTTTGTAGAATATTTTCGTCAGTCGGCTCCTCACAAGTTGCGAGATCATCATCAATAGCAGAATATTGTTCAAGTTCTTCATTTCCCATGGGAAGTCCTTTATCCAACGCTCTCGCCCAGATAGACAGCGGCAAATCATCATCGTCATCGCTGGCGGAAACAACACTGAGACTGTCTTGGACAAATCCAGCGTGTCTATAACAGTTGAAAATCGTCGCTGATGTAAGCTTATTCCATGCGTCGTAAATCATTAGAATAGCATCCAGTATTGTGATCTTCGGATGTTTGGCACTGCTGGTGTTTTCATTTGCATCAAGATTAGCGATAATTTTTAGAACCAGGTTTTTACGAAAGTTTGATTTTAACACTCGAATTATTCCTTGGTCCATAGGTTGTAATACAGATGTTGTGTTCGGTGGCAGAAAAAATAGAGTTATGCTTCTCAAATCGCTGATCTGGGGATGAGCTGGACAATTGTCAACTAGAAGCAGGATCTTTTTATTCTTTTTAGTCAGTTCACGATCCCAGTCGCGTACCCATTTGATAAAAATATCAGATGTCATCCAGGCTTTGTGATTGCTTTCATAATTACCGGGAGAGATCGTACATTTTTGAAACATCGTGGGTTCTTTGACTTGCCAATAATTAACAACTTCTTTTTTATCGTGCCACTCATGTTAGCTGCAACCATCACAGTTATTCTGTCTTTCGAAAGTTTTCCTCCTGAGCATTTTTCGCCTCTAAATTTTAATGTTTTATCTGGCGTTAATTTAAAGAATAATCCTGTTTCATCTGCGTTAAATATTTCATCGTCACTAAATTTTTTCCGCAAATTAGGCCAAACTTTGCTTAGCCACTCTGTTACATCGCTCTGTTCAACCGACAAAGACTCACCAGCAATTTTTCCGGCAACAATATTGTGTCTCTTCTTGAAACGGTTAATCCAACTCGCCGAACAATCAAAATTCAGAATCTTTAGCTCTTTAGCGAAAAAAGTAGCTTTTTGTTGAAGCATAGGCCCATTTACGGGTATTCCACGATTACGCTGCAGCTTAAACCATTGTAAAAGTGCCGAGTCCACTTGTTCTTGAGACGATAACCTCACACGTTTAGGTTTTAAAACATTCGCATTGAACAAAGGTTCTATTTTGTGTTTATTTTTCTTAATTGTTGATATTGTCGAATGATTTACCGAATTCCTTCGCAATCGTTGCATTCGACTCGCCAGCTTCTAAACGTTGTATTATAACACTTTTTTCTTCAACAGAGAAACTTTTTCGTTTTATAGAAGCCATTTTTGTACGCCAAACTACGCATCACCCGCTAATTAACGCTGAGAACTAAACGGTCACACACGAATCACTGACGTGCAAGCAAGGGGGGGTGTCAAGCGGAGATAGTTTCATACCTACGATTTATTTGTAAACACGTCAACGCTCATCGTCGTTGTAACCGGATAATTTTATGTGATATACCGTCGTTAAAAGCGGTCGGTCGCTGTAAGCGGAGTCGTAATAAACGGATGTACTTTCATAAAGGCTCATATGAAAACCAAACAATCGTCTACACTCACGTCGCTAAAAACGGTTGGTTGTTATATGCGAAGTCGTACTAAACGGACTACACTGTAGTAAATTCTCTAATAACATTGTTATAAGTATTATCTACTTCTTGTATTCTAAAACGTATGTCCAACTGAACAAATATAATGTTGTAGTGGCGTCCGAAATACTTTTTTTTATTAAAACCAATGAAACAGACTATTCAAATGACAATTTTAAGGCATTTTCATTAGTAGATTATAGAAACTGAATTTTAAAGTAATGACAAAATATTACAGAAGGTAAAACTATCAAATACTACTTATAGCAAGTAAACTTTGGCATTGTCACAGCTACATTGAAAAGAATCAAAACATTGAGTCCATAAAAATATGGAAGACGAATATATTTTACTTAAAAAATACTTTTTGATTCCTTTCAAGAGTACCAAAGTCGTCACACTTATTCTAAATATTTAAAAACACAAAAACATGAAGAAAAAACATTTGATAAAAAAAATATCATTATTTAAATGCAATGAAGGCATAAATTTATTTACTGGCAACACATCAAATATAAAAATAAACAATTAAAATTATAGTTTTGATTCAGCAATAGTATGAAATTTCATTACAGTGAAATGATAATTCAGCTTTGATAGCTGCTGTTCTAGTGGTAGTACATATTTTATTAACCAATTAAGTTTATGTTTTTAAAATCATAGTTTGTAAAACATGTGAATAACTTATAGAAAATGTAGATTAAGCTAACAAAAAGAAGATAAAAAATATTGATTCTACAATCTAAGTTGAGGTATCAATTAACTAAAAGAAATAAATCAGATTCCATAATTGTATGTCATAACTAGGAAAAAAGAAATTATTATACAGGAAGAAAAGAAAATATAATAAATTACAAAGAAATGCCACATCAATTATTTTGTAATACAATACTTTTTCAATTTTTAATAACCTTTTCAATTTGTAGAATTTTATTCTTATTGATCGGTGTAGATAGCATTTTCAGTCTTTTAACAATTAATCAAATAACAATTATAGAATCTGTCACAATATGCTCAATCTTAGAACAAGCTAAATACGATTAAGATTAGTATTACTAAAATTCTTGTAACTGACCTTGCACCTGTTTCAAACAAGACGCTATTTCCTCACTGTCCGCCACCATTCCTTCGAGCTTATCTTGAACATCAGCCAGCACATCTTTTTGTAAGTTACCCTTTTTCAGGGCAGTCATGCAATAAGTTGTGAGGGCTCTGAAGCATTGTTTTCTTTGAGCATTATGTGGCTGGTTGTCCCATAAAGGTGTAGCTTTTACATAGCTCCATGCCAAGAAAACATACTGTAGCACTGACTCCCAATGCTGAGACTCGACCAAGACCTTACCCTGTTCAACAACGCACTTTTTGAACGCCGCCAAATGAGTGGCGACCCTGGAGTACGCGGGGGAATCAGTTTTAGAAGTAAGCCGGGAGGTAGGCAGACTTTTGAAGATGTTACTCTTCAAGTAACTCAGGCGCTCCTCAAGAGGTGACAGATCAGGTACTGGCATGTCATTCCTAATCTCCTGTTCAATTTCCGGATGCTTGTATGTAATGGTCTTGATCATGTGAATGAGTTGAGTGGGACTCAAACCTTTGAGGGCGGCATCGATGGGGCCTTTGTATTCGGTGTTCAATGATCTATCGAGCCTACATCTCTTAATGGGCGGTGTACTTTTAATGGGACTGGTAATTTTAAATTTTTGGGGGGTGCTGATGTCGCTGAAGTCAATTTTTTCGGGAGTCAGAGGTATGCGCTCAGTGTCGAGTAGGAGACGCTTGCGAGGTGTCGAACGAAGGGTGACGCCCAATTTGTGAGGAGATAAATGGTTGTCCTTTGGTGGTGTGCGTACGGTGGAGTGGAATGAGTTACGCTTCAGATCGATGTCTGGCGACCATGTCACTGGGAGACGTTTGCGGCCTGGAAGATAAATTTGTTATTTTATAATTTTAGTTATAATGTAATTAAATAATTATGCTTGTGTGAATTTCAATGCTAGGTTATGAAAAAGATGAATGAAAGATGAGTACCTGTGGCAGACATAAAAATGTTATGATTGACTGTTGGATGACAAGAAAGGATAAAATAAGAAATTATTAGAAAGAAAGAAAGAAAAACCATTTATTTTGCCACGACACACAACAAGAATTAAGGTAGGTACACAAAAAAAGCCTATGGTACATTAGAAGAAGGCTGTATTTGAACGTGAAGGGATGGACAGCACCCAGTTAACAGAAAACGGATGGATCGATGGTGTGAATTGAAAAATCATGTGAAAGAGAAAGGAGTTTGTGGCGTTATTTCACCACAAACTCCTTTCTATTTCATATTATTATCGATCTTATCAGACGTCATTACGTCTGATAAGGGAGAATGGAAATAGACGACAGGTACTGAGCTGACCTGACAATATTTTTGCAGCACGAACCTGGGCTGGAAGTCTCGACAATGCTAAGGCCGCAAGACGTCCGCTATGTTATACATTTCATCACTAGATTTTCTATTACTTAATGGTTTACCGTTAAAGGTTAAAGATCTACAAAACATTTCACGAATGCGACCGAGTTCTGTCTTTAACAATGTCGGGAGTTCAGGTGGCTTACTCTTGAATCCAATTCCGATAGATCGACCTTGGTATTGCGAAATTTCGTACTCTTGAGTTGCAACACCAGCGCCCATTGCATCCGTATTGCGTGGATATTGAATGAACTAAATGGTTTTGAGTTTGGTTTTATATCCCGTACTCTAAATGCTATATTAACAGCTACGATTGTGGTTGTATCGTTTTCACATTGAATAATTATTGAGATTTTATTGCATTGAAGTTGCTTTGACATTGAGATTGGTTTCAAGAGTAAGCACCCTGGTCCTGTCTGACTCTGTACCTTTGACCTGTCATAACGCAGATCTGAGCAGCGTAGCATTTAAGTACGTTTTTTTGACATGTGTAGTGGGACGAGAACTTAACTTTATTTTATAAGTCGATAAACATTGGCATCCTATTTGTTTAAAAACCATGAATAGAGTCTGCTGCCTCGTGGCTAATGTGGGTGCTGTGTAAGAGGCCTAGGGTTCAATTTCCTGGTCAGAGTATGGCATAAGTATTATTAAGCTTTGACAGTATTATCGAGCTTGTAGCAGCAAGTCTCAAAAGTTGATTCTTTATAGGAGGATTATTTTTAGGTAGGATGAGAGGTGCGCTTTTTTAATATAACAACACTTTATACCTATTAACTAGTTATGTTAAGAGTTCTGTGTAAATAGGGGGTGTTTTTTTTGGATTATATAGATTTTTCGTTGTACCTCTCTGCTGAATAAGCAGTTCGTCAGGCGACGCTGCAGGGCTGAGGTACCCAGCAGGCAGTGCAGGGGACCGCTCTCTGATGTTAGTGACGGGCTGCAACGGAGTAACACGGAGACGATCCAGTCGCACGGGGATCTCGGCGAGGGCAGCGCGCGTGCGCCGACCGTCTGGTGTCACCGCGCCCTCCATTGGCGCTGGAAACAAACAAATAAGTATAAATAAATATTCAATTGAAGACTGCTCGTTCGCCGAGTGGTCGCAAGTGCGACAGCCGGGCAAGGGGTCTCGGGTTCGATTCATGGGTCGGGCAATGTATTATTGGGTTTTTGAATAAATTTCAGTAGTAGCAGGTAGTTTGGAATTGTGTCCGGTATATGGCAATAGACTCACCTCCTATTACATGGGACACATAACATAACATCACGCCTTTAATCCGCGAAGGGGTAGGCAGATGTGTACATTACGGCACTTAATGCCACTGTATAATGTAACACCCACTGTTATGAGTCCCATGTATTACATGGGACTGATAACATAAATAGTGATATGTACACCTCTGCCTACCCCTTAAGGGATAAAGGGAGTGATGTTAATTGAAGTATTTGTCTACATAGTTGCTGCACTGGCTGGGCAACTGGCTGTTACGCACACGGATAAAAATATGGATGTGCATGTGTGTATAAGAGCTGCAGCACAACCGATAATAGTCTTATGGTGGCAGTGGACTTTTGACCTTTAACCGCACATATTATACCCACAAATTGTTGTATGTGATTGTCGGTAAACACATGCAGAACACAAGAGAAAATTCTAGTGTGTGGCATGGTTATATGAAACAAATGTGAATAGCTTGTTACTGTATTAACTAGTCAAGTACCGTATTTATAGACACAATTAAAGAACAATAGGTTGTGGTCACCGGTGACCGCTTGGTGTTTGACAGTTTAATGTTACACTATATTTTAATAATTGATTACCTACCACATAAAAAATATCTCCACAAATACCACAAACTTGGTGAAAAGAGTTACTATTACTATGAGTAACTGATTAGTAATGTAAGAGTTGACACTATATGGACAGATTCAACTCTTCACAACAGCATAAGACACCAGAACCATAACAGGAAATAAATAAATTGAGACAGAACCATAATAAAGCAATAATGAGGTAATAGAATAATAGCTATTATTAATTACCTATTGAGGTCTATTATTAATTAGCTATTAAAGTATAATATGTTTGATTTGCTGCTATAATATTAATTAAATAGGTGGCAATTTTATTAAGTACTGGTCAACACGTAATACATTGAGGTAGGTTATGACTTGTGTACTAATTTGTTTGAACAGAGATAAGGAACTGTTACTGCAAATGAAACTGTGTATAACACGTTAACTCGTCGAGTACCGTATTTATAGACACAATTAAAGAACAATAGGTTGCGGTCACCGGTGACCGCTTGGTGTTTGACAGTTTAAATACGCTAACGCTTATTTAAAGCATAAGTGTGTTTAACTGAAAAACGTATTGAAATTATAATTACATATGAAATACACTATAATACAAACAATCTGTGTTAGTTAGACTGTATAATTGCAATGCAGTATCGGAATCAAGTTCTAAATGCCTTGTACAAACGATAATAAAGCAAAATATAACAAAAATAAACAATTTCAAGTGACGCATTCTTTTCATTATACCTTCACATTCTAAAACGAAAAACATGATCAAATCTAATAACACGACGATTGCAACCAGTATAATAAATGAAACCTGTTATTAAGCGACCATTCAAATTCTTACTTTAGAATCTACTTCATTTCTATACAAAATAACGACAAAACAAAATAGCGTTGGACCTGACGCTAATGATAAGCGTAGATCTCAAAAATAATAAGCGTATAATGGTGTATCATACATTACCTTTCACTAATAAAGTAAAATGATGCAACCAAGCAAAATTTTCACGTGAAAAACGAAGAGTAAAGGCAAATAATCAAATAAAAATAATAAATGAAATTGGCGCAAAAATTGACAACCGACAAGCACAGCACAACGGTTACACTTTATTTATTTGACGTTCGAGTTCTAGGTAACCGTGTCTGATCTAGTTAGAATTTTAAGCATGAAACTGAATATCAATCATCAAGTATTTAAATGAAAGCAAAATATTTACTAAAGTAGGTAGCATAAAATTTTGATAATTAATTGATTATTATTACAATGGTATTATTCGATATAGGAATCATCGAAACGACCGGTGAATGATCAAGTTAGACCCAGCAACAGCACTAACATAAATATTATCTGTGGTGGATTTATGAAATTTTTATTCCATTCATTCATCTAGTGTCGTGAATGTCGTCGTGATATTTATTATTTTTTGTCAAAATCATGTACGGTAAAAATCAGATAAACGAAAGTGGAAGTTAATCATTTTAATTGATAAAATTCTCTTTTATATCTATTGCGATTGTAGAAAGTATTTTGAATGGTCATATGTATTGATAATAAAAATAAACATTCCGTTAGTTTTGGGGAAGGACTTGCGAAATAATTTTGTTGTGATCCTGTGATAATGTTACTGTTTTGAATGTGTTATTTCGGATGTTTTAGCGTAAAGTGTCTTTAAATCTAAGAATTTAAAGGATAGGTGGGAAGTAGGTCGTATGAGACAAAGTGGCGTAAACAAAGTGAGCCGGTGCATCGTATGTTCTAGATTTTAGTGGCACGATATGGGTTTGTGTGAGGGTCATTAGGGACGATGGAGCGGTTGTCTCATGACCTCAACCTGGCTCTGGAGGAGAGTAACTGCGGCAGACAGGAGCGGAGGAAGCTAGGCTTCCGTCGACGCACCAGATCTGCCGGAAACCTACGTAAGTATGAACGTAACTCGCAATTTTTATTCAAGGTTTTATTGTTTGCTTTTGTGAGATGTTTGTACAAAACATTCGTTTCGGTAGTTTGAAGTTATTTTTAGTTTTGTATGTAAACAATCACTTTAAAATTTTAATAACACTTCTTATTGAACTTGCATTAAAAAATTTTGCTAAGAAATTGTGATGACTTCATCTTGTACTACTAATTATCTAACAAAATGGGTAAGCAATCTACAAATAATCTATGAAAATAATGTTCCCAATGATTTGGACTAACTATATTTCTAGGTAAATAAATATACCTAGCGTTATTAACTTCTATGAATCATTTCTATAACTCATTACATGTCGTAGCTTTCTCCTTGACCATAAAATTTTTCCTTCCAACAAGAGGCTATACTAACACTGACCAAATATTTGCAGCAGCTGCAGTGGCAGTGAGCCTAGTTGAAGATGGAAGCTCCAGTAGTCCGCCTCAGGCCCCTCTCATCACACAGCCACTATCAGACTCAGATGACCCACACCTCAGCCTGCACAAATCCAGCCTCAAATCCCGACACTATTGTCAAATTGGAAATTTTGAGTCCGATTCCTTCAATGAGAACTTCTCCCCAACAAGACCAGCCAATGCTAGGAGGAAACGCAAATATAAGAAGATGCCTGTAGAGTATACTGATGGGAAACGGTCACCACCAGTTGAGATTCTTAGTGTGACTACCGAGGTGAGTTGGGGAATTTTGAGTGCATGAAACAAATTCTGGAATGAATTTTCCTTATAAAAATTTCTTTAATTAATGGTAAACCAACCAATAGTTTAGTCATGCATTGGAAATGCTCAGAAAATTATGACAACAATGACTTAACTGTATTTATTCTCAATTATATGTAATTCTACAACCAATTTTACTAGCTGCAATTTACCTGCATGAAATACAAAAAAAAAGTCAGATCATTAGTCCTTAAACTGCCAAACACCGTGAGGACACCGATGTCAGCACACTCATTGTTCTTTAATTGTGTCTATAATGACGGTACTTAAAGGGTTAATATTGATATAAATAAAGAAATAAGTTTCAAGTTAATAATAAACTATGTTCAAACTTATTGTCTACAATTTATTGTTTATCTTTTAGCCCAATGCACTACCTGCTACAATAATACTCCAGAGCCAAGTGTTGTCCCCGGCAATTCATGTAAACAAGCACAAGACTCTCACTAAACCTGAAAGGTAAACTTCAGTACTTTGTATTGATATTTCTGTGTATCTGAATATTACTTGTATGATACCTCATACAAACTATGACTAGATTATTCATTGTTTTTTACTTTACACTTTGACTTCAAGACAACTTCAATTTCTTATTATTAATGTTTACAACTAAATGATTGGCGGTAATCAAAAAGGCAATGATAATATACACAATGTGCCAACCTACTCCCACCGCAAAAATTAGTTCTCAGTCTCTCACAATAGTATTTATTTTGTATAAAATGTTTTGGAAAGATGTCATTGAATCGTCTATTGTCACAACAGTAACTAATTTTCATTATGTTGGCTTAATAGCTGCTTTTTCAGAAACGCCTTCTGCGGTAAAAGAAAATGGTCGCACCGGGATAAAGGTGATGGATGCGAAATGAGAGAGAGATCCTTCAGTGGTGGATGTTCTTCAAAGTCTGCTTACTTCTCGAAAAACGACTTTAAGTCAAGGAAATATGACACAGACATTCCTAAGAAGGAGCCAGTGCTTCAGCCTGGCAAAATTATACTCAAGTCTCAGAATGCAGAAGGTACAAAACCGACCACACCCACAAACACTCCATCTTTACCGGGAAGTTCCAGTTTCAATTTTGTTTACAAAAATTCTTCCAAAAATGGTACTCCAACATTATCAAAACTGACAGGGTATAAAATAACGACAGATCTTCCGCCTTTCTTTAATCCTACAACTAGTACGGGAAAGAACAGTTTCGACGGGAAATATCATAGAAAGTTTAAAATGTTGAACAAATCACACCCACCTTCCCTGAGAAACCCGCTGATGTTCGATGATTCCAACAGTGGAATGGATTGTGCAGGGAATGAATCAAGCTCCCTGAGTAGTAGCGATTCAGATGGCGTGGTTACCAACGACAGTGATAGGGAAGGAGACGATGAGCTCACCGACTGGCCCGGCATCGAAGAACTGAAAGTCTTTAACAAAAGCCTTACGTTCAAAACTTCTAAATCAGTGAACAATAATTCTCCAAAGTCCGCCAGCAACATGCCACCACCGAAACGTTTGAAAAAGGAAAAATTATTAGTCAAAAGTGGGTGGGCTAGTTGCAAGAACAGGTTCAAGAAGAAAAGAGCTAAAGTGGATTCGGGGAACGATGACGACGCAATGATGTCTGATTCTAAAACTGTTGTTGATTTAGAAGACGAACCTATCTCGAAAGAAAATAGAGACATTCTTCAGCCGCATTCCTCTTTCAGCAGCTTTAGTGACATAAAAAACGCTGGTGTGTCTGGTCAGAACGCGAATGAGTCGTTTTTTCAGTCCTTTCAGGCCTTTCAAGAGAAATCGGCTCAGCAGGATGAATCGTTTAACCAGACGCCGCGCACGAATTTTTCGCTACAGAAAACATCGTCCAGTGATTTGAATTTGAGTGAGAAGTCGCCACAGAGCGACCACTACTACAGTGAACATTCAATGGGGAATGCTGTAGTGACAGAAGTGAGGGAAATCAGAGCTGGATGTCGCAGGATACGGGATGAAAGACCAGGTTTCTTAATTCTAAGTGCTGCTAACGAACAGCTTTCGAAATTCCTGCAAGATTCTTGCCAAACTGAATTGAAATTGCCAAGTCTCAATGATCCTGAAGAAAAGGAGAAATTGGAGTCACTAGCTAAGCTCTATTCTTTGGAATTGCAAGTGGAAATGGGTCGGCCGGTCCTGAGGAAAACCAGGTGACTATCCCGTCTCTTTGTAGAACAGGTAAAATTTATGAAATAGTAGAAATACTATACCATTTTGACCTAGATTTTTGTTAATAGAATGTGTCAGTAATGTTAGATACTTGAATACTTTTAGCATTAATTTCTTTTAGCCTTGATACAATAGTCAATATCATTTATTATGTTTTCCATATAAAGCGATAAGATAACTTACACGAGATACCTATAAATTAAAATACAAATGTTGAGGGTTCGAAAGTCAATTCCGACTTAGAATAATTTGGTCAACAATAATATGTTATTTTTCTTGCAGCAACACAATGCAGGCGATTCGCGTCGAACATTCCTACCACAATTTTCCTTCAGACCATAAACGCCGTTGCTATGGTGACGACACAGATACTAGCTTGTCTTTGAGCGACCAAAATTCCGTGAACTCTATCAACGACCTCGAAGATACGCAGGACGTACCGGAGAGACTCTGCGACATGGCTCAACAGGATCTGGTAGATACATTCTCAAATTCATTAGTTGATAAGTCGCATTTACACCCCGGCGAAATAGATTGATTCTAAGACGTCTACTTCAACCATGGGCTTGAAATAAAGTACTCTTTACGTGTTTATGATAAAATCGCTTCAAGATAAACTTATTTAAAAATTGGATATTAATAGGTCTGTTCTCAAATCGAATGAGACATCGCCTAAATTATTTATAAGTAGAGGTACCTACTTATATTGTGCCTAAATTAATGAATTATGCGCAAAGGTTTATTCATGATGAACTTCGACAATATAATGTAAAGTGCATGTATTTAGAAAGTATCACGGTATAGGTGTATTTAAAACTATGTCATATTCAAATTTAAAAATGTGATTCCGAAATATATACATCTATGTAACCATGCAGAGCGTGGTTTAACTATAAAATACGTATACGTCCGAATACTGAGAGGCTATTCAATAGGGTAGATGCCTAATTTTTATTTTAATGTCCGTCTGATAGATTATTTTAAAACATTAGACACGTATTTTTTATTTTCTTACAGAAACGAATACTTTCGACGATATATTGATTTGACATGTCGCGTGACGTCACTTCTATGTACATTTTATACGTAGAAATTACGTTTTAGCCCCCACTCCTAAACTTTGATTCGTTTTATCTAAGTATTGTTTTACTATACGACAAAATACGTGTCTAATATTTTTTCATTATCTAACTTACGGACTAATTACATTTTTAATTTTCATACCCTGTCATCATCCCAATTCTACGTTCTACTTAAATATCGTGCCATCTTTGTCATTTTATAAAGAATTTGTAATGACAGATCTGTACTTAAGCGTGACTTAGAATTTCGAGAAACCATTCAGTATTCAGGCGTTAATAAAATATATAATGTCTATGTCTCTTATATTTCAATGACTGTTCCTAAGGCTGTCTGCTTTTCTTAAATTATTTAAACAATCTCTGCACAACTTTTACATGGAACATTGGGCTAAAGATAAATAAACACATCCGGAAAGTAGTTTTAAACCCAGTTCGTTAAAGTTCTTTTCGAATGACTTTATTTTATGTGTTCATTTCATTTTTCATGTAAAAGTTGTTCCAAAATTGTTTACCTTTAGGTTACCGCCTAAATTGATGGTGTAGGTATTTTCTATGCGGTAAAAATGGGTTACGTTTTTGCGGTATTGTGTTACCATCATTTTCAATTGTGTGGTAGTTAATCTCAATAAAATGTCAAAATGCAATTACCTTTCTTTCTAGCTAGTCGAATAAAAGGAAAAAGAAAATCAATGGGAGCTGAAGATTGATTTAAGAAAAATTATGTCAAAGCCTATGCTATTGTCTTACTCAGAGACGTTTAATGATTTCTTAAAATATTCTTTAGTTACGATATTGTTCTAAAACATTTATCACTAAGTACTAAGTTAAGTACCATGAAATGGGTCTAAGTACGTACGGCGGTTAACCCCATATATTTACTTATTCACTTTGATTAGACTAACGTTGGTGACTTCTGTACGTTTAATAATACCCTGTTCTGAACAAAACACACATGTCGCCCCAAAAAAGACATGGCATTTTGGAAACTGATCCACATCTCTATTATAGGGAATTCGGATTCAGACGTAACAGTTTGAGAAAAACACGATCTATTGCGAAACCTTGCCTTTAACTTTACAGTTTGTCAGAAACAATTTGCCAAGAAAACCGTAAAATTTTTAGACTTTTTGATTCACGTGACTCTAAAGTTTTGCATAGCAAGCACCCCTTGATTTCCAAATTAATCACGTGCGGCAACCGTTACGTCGTGACAACCCTAGTGAACAATAACACAACAGGTTGAAAGAAAAAGTTTAATGTACTTTTTAAGACATCAGTGTTTCTTCAAATACTTTTATTTTGTTTTTATACTCTATTTAAAATAATGTTAGACTTTTACACAGGTCTTTTTACAGCTTCAAAATGAACTTTTGTGCCACAGGTGGCAAACTAAGTTCATATCAAAAAGATCTCTCAGTAAATCTAGGTTGAAGTAATGATTTGACGATACATTGAAATATAATTATTTTCAAAATGTTATATTTGGTGCAGCTATATTTCAAAAATCGAACACATAAAATAAATAATCATGTTTTATGTTTTATCCTATTTTTTATGTTTGGGAATGTTGTCTAGTCATTACTTGGATCGAATTTTAATCAGAAATAAACTTTTATTGTCTAAGACTGGAAAATAGTAACTGGAAAAGTGGAAAAGGAATTGTTTGTAATTGTCTAATATCAATTTAAATGTAGTATACAATTTACATATCTTTCTGAATTGCTCATTCCTTTCGTCTTTAATTTAATTGTATGGCTTTAATCGTCTCTTGGTTTTTATTCTCAACGTATTGTTTCGCGAAATTTAGTTTTAATGTTAGTTTAGTTGACCAACTTCATATTCGTTGGCATACATTCTTCAGTCAAAAATTCTAGTTTACATTTCAATACTTAATTAGTTTTAATTTTTAGTATAATACTTGTTGTGAAACTTATTAAATTAATTAAAATTACTCGCGTAAACTTTTCGAGAATACTCGACTAGTTTCAAGTCAGACCGGGTCTCATAACTGTGGTTATCGAGAGTCTTCGAACGGTTTATGTGAGTGTAATTTAATTAATTTAGTTTATATAAATTAATGGTCTAATCAGCTATTTACATATAAGAGGCTAATTTTCTCAGATTGGCTCATTTATCGAATATATATACTAATGATATATATATATTGCGTATGGAGGCAACATTTTGACATTTCTTGCCTTTAACCTGGTTAGTTTGTAATTAGAGTATACTCTGTGGTACTAAATATGTTTAACTTAGTGTTTATAAAACGAAAATAGATTGAAATACAAACATGATTTATTTTTTCTTGAGTGAGTGTGTGTGATTCATTTGAAATTATATGTATAGGTAGTGCAATGATAGGGTTTACTGTTTGTGTGTTGAATTGTTGATAGATATATTTTCGAAAGAATTCCGTGTCGAATTATATTTAGAAATTATTCTGTAAAAGATATTTTTTTATCATTGAACAGACGTTTCAAAATTCCCCGCGGGCACGGGGTGGTTGGCTCTACGAGTACAAATTGATTCTTACAGCGTTCTATATGTATAGACTATTTTATTAAAAGCTAATTAAAGTGCGTTTTCACTAACATCTCGATTGTTACGTTAGTCAAAATGTGTGATATACAAGAAAGTTTTAATTTGCATGTGTAATACTGTCAGTGGAAACGCACTCTTAATTTGTAAAAAAATAATATTTTTTGTACTAGGTACTTCGCGTTTTTGGTCATCCGATTCGTAATGCTAGGGGTTACTGCTTGTTGTTATGCCGTAAAATTTATAGACGGGTTTCAGAGTTCTATCGAGTATAATGTATTGTTAAAGTTTTATGAAACACGCTTTATTCAGGGTGATAAAAATAATCAATGGTGTCTTTCATCGCCCTGTGTTTCTAAATGCTTTTAGTTGTATTCTGTAGCAGTAGCCAATTTAATACTAAAGTCATATTAATAACGTTACAAAGGAGTATAATAACTTTAGTCTGTAAAACATCTAAAGATAAGCTTTGTCGGTTACTTAATTATGTATAGAAACAACTAAAATGAAGACAGTTTTGATGATACATTCACAACTTTGTATTACAGTTTTGTACACAACTTTGTAACAATTAGAGGTGGGCTATTTTCCGGACAAATACTCGAAATTAATAAATACGGTATTTATCCGTTCTTTACTCGAATATTTTTCCAAGAAATTGGTAAATAGTCATTAAGTATTTGCCACAGTACCTACTTGTTCATTTTGAGTATGTATCCGACAAGTCACCCATGTCTAATTACAGTATTGTGCCAGTTTGCAGGTAAGCCTATTTATTCATTGTAAATGTACATTATTAATCGTTTATTCACTTGTAATTAGTATTTTCACGATTTTTGATATCTAAATGAGTATAATATAGTTTTAATCGGATGCCAAGCGCGAAAAATGTGTGGTTCGAATGCCATAGGAGGCCTATTTCGCTTGGACGAATGTGGTGATATCGCAGGGATGTAGTGTAACAGATTTGAAATATGTTTTGTGAATATTTTCGTACGTTTGTGATGAAAGCGCCGTCGCCATGTTGTCGCAGTGAGCAGACCTCTAACTCCCGTACTCAAGTCATTTAATGAATATTTAAACTATTTCTTAGCAACGACTATGAAAAATCCACAACATTTGTGTATACAAAAGTAGTTTCTAAATATAGAATATTGAGGTCTATAATTGAGTAAGTGGAGAGCGGTCGCCGGAGACCGCTTGGGGACTAGGCAGTGTCATTAAATGACTGAGTACGGCAGTAAAAGTTTTAGGACGGATTACTAACGAAATTAAATGACACTATTTTAAATTAAAGTATAATAAAGTAATTTACTTATTTTAAATAAATATAGAAGGACAATCAAACACCTAAAGTAGTATAATTGCGAGCTATTAAATTTAAAAAAAAACTGCTAATATTGTGTGTTATTTCGTTAGTGAGTCCAATTTGTATATTTAGGCGTTTAGTTCGCCACCCAAACGTAATTTAATCGAAGTTTGAAAGACTATTTAGTTGTAAACAATATATTTTGTCGTTTTATAACAATTCATACGTTGTTGTACACTAACATTGTATTTGTAGGTATGTGTATGTATGAATCAATGTTACGATCGGGATGGAAATATTGTATTATCGGATTAAAACAGAAATATACTTTTGAATTAAAGTTTTTTGGGTATTTTATTTTTTCCATCAAAATAATAACTGGACTTGGAGAACACTGCGGGGGCTACCGTGTCTCCAGATACTTTTGAATAGACTCTAGTGTGATTTGCGATAATGTCCCTGATAAGAGATAATTTTCGTTTTAGTCACCGGCCATTGGTTATTTGTCGTAAAATCGAACTGCCAATGCAGTGGCGTGCACAGGACTCACACAAGGCAGGTACATACATGTACATAATACATTTCAGTCTGTTCAAGAATATTGTGGTGTATTCTTTCGCCAAATTAAATACACTGACATCTCGCGTACTTTTTGTGAAGTACTTCATCAGCTATCGAATAAGCCAACTTAAAAATAATGAAGCATATATTTATTACTAGCTGTGCCCGCGACTTCGTTCGCTTGGAATAGTGACTATGAGCAGCGTTTATTTTTTAAATATATACATACTTACGACGTGATTCTTTAATTTGACATAACTTTTTTATTTATGAACCGATTGACATGAAACAAACACTAAAGCATAACTGAAGCATACCACAATATATTCGTGAAAACCGCATCCAACTCGGATCAGCCGTTTCTGAGATTAGCGTGAACAGACAAACAGACAAAAAAAAAGTTAATTACATTTTTGGGTTCGACATCGACATAACAATAACCCCTGCTATTTTTTTTATTTTTATTTTCAATGTACAGACAGCACTTTTCTACAATTTTATTATATGTATAGATACTAATAATGAATCATATGATGAACCAATTTCAATTATCGAATTGTCAAGTTTGATCAATCTATTTAAAATCATAATACTATGTATGTTTGAACAGTAGTAAAGTAAGTACTCACAGAACGTATAAAGATGTTCTGTGTAAGTACCTACATATGTAGTAGTAGTTATGTAGGTAGGTACCTAGTAGACACCTACATTATGTCAACAAACAAAACAATAACAAGCGCGGCTGGCAATGGCCTAGACGAGTAGTACGGTACATTTGTTATTTAAATTAATGTGTAAATCAGTACAACCCGAAGTTGATATTTTTTAGAATTATCAAATAATAAAAAAGATAATCAACAATACAAGTTTTGCAAGGAACCACATAGCTAGATAAAAGATCCATATAGTACATATTTACATTACCTACCTTTTACTTCGGTCAATTCTCGTAACTCGAGTACACCTCTGCCTATGGTCATTACCTGAGTCTAGTCGTAAAAGAATTTATTTTGCGAAAACTTACTGTTAACTTTCAACAAACCCATAAAATTACCTATTATCAACACAAACGCGGGCGGTGACAGCGTTGTGCACCGCGCTCCCGGTTTTTAAATTTAATTTGAGGAATTCCGCGTTATATCGGTCTAAATATGTGTGTAAGGTGAACTATTTATGTTGTATCACATGTACTAAGTGTAGGACAGTGTTAAATTCAGTGATTATTGTGACTGTAAGACAATTTAGTGCACGTAAATAGTGATACGCATGTGCATGGCGCGAAGTATCGCGAGCCGTGCATCTTACTCTTTCACTCCTGTGTGTGACACTTAGCTTTGTCTCGCTCGCGCGCTTCACCCACGCTGCCCGCTTTGCGTGCACACATTCATAATGATTTGCTTTGCTTGCAATAAAAAAATTGGTTTGGGAGATCAACTGAGATGTACTGGATGCAAGACAGTATATCATTATACCTGTCTTAATATTACAACGGCTACATTCACTGAACAAAAAACCCAGTTGAAGAGTACCTACAGATGTGATTCCTGCTCGAACATAACACGTCGGGTACATGTGACCGACGAGACACCTGTACGTGGTTCCCGCTCAGGAGGAAGGGTGATAGAAGAAGAGTTAAGGTGTGTTGGGGTAAGATCGGCGCTGGGGTAAGAACGTAGGAATCAAATATACCACTTATTTGGCCATATTTTTTAATGTTAGCCACATTGCCCGCAACGTCATTATGTTTCACCCCGCCTAGCAGTGATCGCTAGTCGCTCCGGCTACTTGGACGTGTACTACGCGCCGTTAGAGAAAACAATGTAAGTTTTATAAAATATTTGTTTATCCGATCTTTCACCTGCATTTTAATTTACATATTTTAGCAAAAGTATAGCTTATTTTGGATTTGTTTTGCCTAAATTCTAAGTTTTAAGCAGTGATAACATGATAAAACTCATCCAGATACGGCTACTACATCTGTGGGCTGAAATCCGGTGTTACCCATCACGAGTAAAGATCGGACAAAAATATCCGGTCTTATCCCGTTTCTAAATTGCCAGTGATTTTCAAACTTTTATTACACATAATTTTAAATATCTACTTAATGTGTTCATAATCGTTTTATTATGGCGCTTTAAATCCAGGGTCACACTGTTTGATTCTTCAGCTATCTGTTTTCTTGATTATTTACATTGATTTTAAATGAATAGATACTTATAACAACAATTCATTTACAGATGCCACGTATATACTCTAGAACCTCTTCGCGGGCCAGACCTATACAAAAGAATCGCTGCAATTGGTCATGCAGAAAATAAATATTATGGAGCTCTCCTATGCAGCCGCTTCAAAATGTACGGCATACCTACATCCACACTTAGTAACTGCTACTAAAAACCAAAAATATGTATTTTGATAGAGATTTTTGTTATTGTTTTGATTTTTGTTTTCTAGATCGTTGTCATAGACGTTTCAGTTTAATAAAGATTTCAGTTTGATAATAGAAGATGTTTAACTCAATTAACCTGAAATGTCTACGAAAACTGTCAATTCTTTGATAAGTATAATTGTTTGGTTTATATTCCTTTTTTTCTATTGACGAATTTTAATTACATATAGTATTATAATTTTGTTCATTCCTCGTTAGTGATTTCTATATTTCATATTATTAGAATATAATGTTTTATACTACTATTAATTCGTTTTAATATTTGAATATTCCGATTCCCTTCATTTCTCTACCAACCGCACTGTATTTCAGTTTTATAACGCTTAAATATTCGCTTACTTTTCCTTTTTGGTACTATGCTTGTGGGTAAAACCAAACTTTGAGAATCCTAATTTCTTTTAAATTTGGCATTTGGGGTAAGATCGGACAAATTACACACACAAAAAAAATAATAGTTTGGTACATTTATGTCTGTAGTATTAGGTAAATTTTTTTGATGTCATGTTAAAGAACAGGAAAGATCGGATACATTCTTTTCATACACCTTGTGCTCCTAGCAATAGGACTAGTTTTAAATTGTTGTCCGAACTTACCCCTTGATAGCCTAATCGTCATTGCATTCACAAAAAATATGTTCAGATTTTACAGGCTTATAAAGCAAAAAGTATTGAGTGTTTATAAATAAATTAAATTTTAAATAACACTGTGTTGAATCATTAGTGATTCCACTATTTTTCATCAATGTGCTGTGTACCAAATTTCAGAAAAAAAAGTTTTTGCAACATCCTTGCAACTATTCGAAAATCCGTCCGATATTACCCCAAGGCACCTTAACTAAGAGTAGTGAAGAGATTATTACGGAAAAAAGTACGCCATTGGCAAATAATATGATGGATAATATGCAAAGTATTACGGATATATTAAAAGGAATAATATCCTCCAGGTTGAATGATATTGAAATAAAATTGATTCAAGAGATTAAAACTTCAGTAGCTAGTTTGGTTTTAGAAAATAAAAAACTGAGAGAAGATTTGAGTGACGCTTATAAAAAGTGCTCCTATTTAGAAGAGGAAGTTAAAGTTCTCAAAAATGGGAAAAATATTACTACGCAGCAGAATGCTTGTACCACATTCGTACAAAATTCTTTACATAGTCCAACTACTAAAGAAGCTTCCACCACGCAGACGCAGTCATCACGCGCTGTTTCCGGGATATTGCCGGCGAACCCGAGAGCGAGATCGCCGCTGCCGTCGCCGGCCGCTTCGATCATACCTACGACCGCGGCCGCGGCCCCGGCAGCCCGAGCGACAATCGCGTCGACGCGCGCCTCGGCTCAGCTGGGCGATACCTACGCGGAAGCGGTGGCCAGAAAAACAGCGGTAGCGGAAACGGGTGCGCATAACACAAATGATACATGGAATGAAGTAACAAATAGGAGAAGAAATAATCCAGTAAAAATAGGTGGTAATACTTCAGTTACATTGTTGAAGGCAGTAGAACGGAAAAAATATTTACACGTGTGGAGATTGGACAAAAATACTACAGAAGATAACATTAAGAAACATATTAAAAATATAATAGGAGATAGCTCAGAATATAAAGTAGATAAAATAAAAACAAGAACTGAAAGAAATTACTCTTCGTTTAAAATTGGTTTATTGGAAAAGGACTTTGTAAAACTGTGTAACCCGATGTTTGGCCCTTAAATGTAGAGTTTAGCGAATGGATTTTTTTTCACCGTCCAAATCCAAGCACTTCAAATCATCCAAATACACAGGAGACACAGTGATACCGAAATATTATAATATTTTGTATCAAAACGTAAGAGGACTAAGAACTAAAACAACACAGTTTTTATCATTACTAGAATCTTCTGCTGCTGACATATTCGCTATTACTGAAACGGGTTGTAACGAATCAATTTGCGATTCAGAAATTTCGTTGCCGGGATATCAGATTTTACGTTGTGACCGGGCGGACGGCCGCAAGCACGGCGGCGTGCTTTTAGTGGCCACACCGCGTTTTGAACTGCGACGACTACAGTACCAGGTGATATTATTATTGACTCTCAACAATTCGAACTAATATGTGCAAGTGTTTATAAACATAATAGGTTTTTATTTGTATGCTGTGTGTTGTATATACCACCTAAGGCAAATGAGACTGAGTACATGGTAATGTTTAATATATTGGAGAAATTTTGTATTAAGTATAGAAGTAATATAGTTATTTTAGGAGATTTTAATTTAGTTTCGTGCAATAGTATTGTTAATAATTATTTTGAATATTTTGTTGCCTTCTGTGAGGTCACTCAGTGTAACATGGTACCGAATTGCAATAACAGACAACTGGACCTTGTGTTGAGTGGGCGCAGTGGCGTGTTAGTGTGCGCGGCGGAGGAGGGGTTGCGGCCTGTGGACGTGTATCACCCGCCGCTCGCGGTCGCCGTGGACGTCGCCACGCAGGCGCAGTCCTCGCCGGTTCTCCATTCGGCGGCGGCCGACTTGGCGCATGCGCAGGACTCGCAACACCTTAACCCATATAAACGTTGGAACTTTCACAAGGTAGACTTCAATTATTTATATTATTTGATAGGTAGAATACACTGGGAAGAAATGTATAGTATGCAAGTTCCTGAAGAGGTTTTAAATTTCTTCTATACAAAGATGAACGAAGTCTTTGATACCTGCGCACCTATTAAAAAACAGAATAATCGTAACAATAGATATAATTATCCAGTATGGTACACATCGGATATTATTAGGGATATTAAAACAAAGTATTTACTACACAAAAAATATAAGGCCAGTAAAATTCTAGTGATTATGAGCAGTTCTCTCGGTACAGAGCGAAGATTAAGATGGAAACAGAGCTAGCCCACAATCGGTACAGGGACCGCGTACAGAACCATCTGGCCAATGACCCTAAAGCTTTTTGGAACTATATACGACTGAAAAGGGGAAACTCAGGTCAAAACACGATATTAAAAAATGGACAGGTGCTATCGGGGGAAGAATGCGCGGAGGAGTATGCCCGATACTTTCAAACTGTATATAACACAGAGCCGGCTACACTGAGCGCAGAAGCGGCGAGTTGCGCCGCATCGCCAAGTGGCGCGTGGGCGCATCTCGGCACGCTGGAGCGGGCGGCGGTGAGTCGTGCGCTCGCTCGTCTACCACCTAAGCGATCAGTGGGGCCGGATGGTATACCACCTTTTATACTCAGGGATTGTCGCATGGTTTTGGTCGAACCATTACTACATTTATTTAACATCTTTATTGCAGTTGGGAGGTTTCCTGACCCATGGAAACTTTCTCGAGTCGTACCCGTACCGAAAGGTGGTGGAGGTACAAATGCCAGCGACTATAGACCTGTGGCAGTCCTATGTGCTCCAGCTAAGGTTTTCGAGTCAATAATCCATAACCATCTATATTCTCAGGTAGCGCCCACCTGACTGATGCTCAGCACGGCTTTCGCCCCGGTCGGGGAACAACGGGCAACTTAATGCAGTTGATGACGCAAGTGGTGCCTGCAGTTGATGCTGGTCGGCAGGTGGACGTAGCTTACCTAGATTTCAAAAAAGCATTTGATACAGTTGATCACGATGTCCTCCTTAGGAAACTTGCCGGAATAGGCTTTACGCTACACACTCTTAAATTCTTTTCCACATACTTTGGAGACAGGCGCCAATACGTGGACTGTGGCGGTACTATTCTGAGCCGTATTACACGAGGTCCGGGGTGAGCCAGGGCAGTAACTTGGGTCCTTTACTGTTTAATTTAATGATAAATGACCTACCAAGCATAATAAAAGGATCGATATGCCTACTGTTTGCAGATGACCTAAAACTTATACACGAAATAAGGGATAACGAGGACCATGTTAGTTTACAACACGATATTGACAGAGTCATTGAGTGGAGCCGGGAATTCAAGTTGTATTTCAACGTTGCTAAATGCTCAGTTCTGTCATTCACTCGTGCAAGCAGCCCCCGTCACCACCGATACTGCATGGAAGGTGAACTGTTGCAACGCGTTACGGAGGTGAAAGATTTAGGAGTCCATTTTGTATCAGAGCTACACTTCAGGAAACACATTATGGATGTCTGCAAGAAGGCATACCGCAATCTAGGTTTTATTTTACGTCAGGCAAACGAGTTCAATAACAACGCAGCTTTAAGGGCGCTCTATGAAGCTTTAGTTAAAAGTCACTTGGAGTGTAACTCTGGTATCTGGAGTCCACATGAGGACAAATATAAGTTCATGATAGAACGAATCCAAAATAAGTTTGCCAGATTCATGTATTCAAAATCGTACGGTATATACCCTGGATACCCAATACCATATCCAACTTTGTTTGTACTGGGTATGGTAGGATACTACAAACTGGAGGTGAGGCGTGAAGTAGGTCTAGCTACTTATATGTTTAAGGTGTTGCGAGGTATAACGCACCACCCTGCCCTACTGGAGGAATTGCACCTGTGTGTTCCGAACGAGTACGTGCGGCGTAGGCGGCGGCCGCGGCTGCTGGTGGTACCGTGCGCACGCACGAACCTCTTGCAGAAGGCACCAATGACGCGAGCGTTGCGCATATTGAATGCAATAGCGGACAGTGCGGATATATTCTCGTGTACACTCAACGAGTTCACAAAGGTAGCATATGAGGTTATTGTGAATAATAACTAAGTTCCTAGGTTGGTACTTATTTGATTCTATTATATAATTTATGTTGTTAGTACCTAGGTACATAGATTTTAAAATATAAGTACATATTTGTTATTACTAAAGTTATTTACGTTTATTAGGGATAGTTTTGTGAAAATGTATTAGCCTGTAAGTTTAATTAAGGTTCTTTGTGCTTATGTTCTTTTGTTTTTCTTTGTCTTAATTATTTTACGGTTATTACCCGGATATTGTGTTATAAGTTTACTAATAATAATTATGTAACTGCATTTATCGTATTAGGTGTGCCTGTAATGATGAATGTAATGTTTAAATATAAATAAATAAAATAAATAAATAAATAAACTTCACAATCGAATAATACTTGTACTAGACATTGATAAACAAATACACTACTTATTTGAAAAACCTACACATATATTTAACTACTTGTACACATATTTACGCAACTTTATGTTTAAAACTAATTCCTAATAATTTAAACGAAAACATAAACAAAGCGATCGCCCATCACATGAAAACAATATGGCCGAAAATATTGGAAATGAATGAAGTCATTACCCATAGGAGTCAATTGAGTGTTTATTATATAAACATATAACTAAAACATTAAGGAAACCCAGTGTTTAATTATAAAAAAAAACGTTAATTTACATAAGTCAAATGGAATTGCGTCATCGTCTTATTATTATTTGCCACTAAGAAACATTCATTGATAATAATTTCAAACTCTATTCATAGCGGTAACTTGACGTTTCGATAACTTCCTATTAACTTTTAAAATAATAAAGTAAACTCCTCGTTTAAAGTTTTATACAACAGATACGACAAACGCGACAGATACGACCGGCACAACAAATGCGACATATACGACAAATACGACCGACACGACAAATACGACAGATACGACAAACATGACCGACACGACAGATACGACCGACACAACAAATGCGACCGACACGACAAACACGACCAACACGACAAATACGACCAACAAGACAAATACGATCGACACGACAAATACGACAGATACGACAAATGCGACAGATACGACAAATGCGTCAGATACGACAAATACGATCGAGACGACAAATACGACAGATACGACAAATGCAACAGATACGACCGACACGACAAATACGACCGACACGACAAATACGACCGACACGACAAATACGACCGACACGACAAACA
Source organism: Spodoptera littoralis (assembly GCA_902850265.1). Lineage (NCBI taxonomy): Eukaryota > Metazoa > Arthropoda > Insecta > Lepidoptera > Noctuidae > Spodoptera > Spodoptera littoralis. The sequence goes on from LR824545.2 coordinate 11,292,528, forward strand.
CGACAGATACGACCGACACAACAAATGCGACAGATATGACAGATACGACCAACACAACAAACACGACAGATGCGATCGACACGACACATACGACAAACACAACAGATACGACAAATACGGCAGATACGACAAACATGACCGACAGGACAGATACGACCAATACAACAAATGCGACAGATACGACAAATGCGTCAGATACGACAAAGGCGACCAACAAAACAAATGCGACCGACACGACAAACACGACAGATACGACAAACACGACAAACACGACCGACACGACAAATACGACCAACACGACAGATACGACAGATACGACCAACACGACAACACGACCGACACGACAGATACGACCGACACAACAAATGCGACAGATATGACAGATACGACAAATGCGTCAGATACGACAAAGGCGACCAACAAAACAAATGCGACCGACACGACAAACACGACAGATACGACAAACACGACAGATACGACAAACACGACCGACACGACAAATACGACAGATACGACAAACACGACCCACACGACAAATACGACAGACACGATCGATATGACCGACACGGCTGAAACGATAGATACGATAAATACTATCGATCCGAACGACACGACCGACACGACGCATACGACAAACACGAACGATACGACAAATATAATCGACACGACCGACACGATAGGTACGAACGATACGACACATTCAACAAACACGACACGACCGACACGGCAGATACGATAAATACTATCGATCCGAACGACACGACCGACACGACGCATACGACAAACACGAACGATACGACAAATATAATCGACACGACCGACACGATAGGTACGAACGATACGACACATTCAACAAACACGACACGACCGACACGGCAGATACGATAAATACTATCGATCCGAACAACACGACCGACACGACGCATACGACAAACACGAACGATACGACAAATATAATCGACACGACCGACACGATAGGTACGAACGATACGACACATTCAACAAACACGACACGACCGACACGGCAGATACGATAAATACTATCGATCCGAACGACACGACGACACGACGCATACGACAAACACGAACGATACGACAAATATAATCGACACGACCGACACGATAGGTACGAACGATACGACACATTCAACAAACACGACACGACCGACACGGCAGATACGATAAATACTATCGATCCGAACGACACGACCGACGCGACGCAAACGACAATTACGTCAGATAGGACAAACGGGGCAGGCACGACAAACGCGACAAATACAACAGTGATGACCGATACGAGAAACACGACAAACACGACAGATATGGGAAAATTGGACCCTTTCGGGACTGCACGGTTGGCGCGGTGGCTGGCGCGCAACGTGTCGCGGGTTCGATTCCCGCACGGAACAACTCTTTGTGTGATCCACAGATTGTTGTTCCGAGTCTGGGTGTCATGCGTATGTGATATTGGATGTTTGTAAACGCACCCACGACACAGGAGAAAATCCTAGTGTGAGGAAACGTTTTTTTTTTCTTAATTAAGTACCTTATAAACAAAACAAGAATTCGGAAATGGGTTGACAAACGGTGGAGTAATCGGTAAAGAAAAAAAAACGTCCTAACATCCTCCTCCTTTTTTGAAGTCGGTACATAAAAAGAAAAATATAACTACCATTGTACCATTGTATTGTACTGATAGGTTACCCACCCACTGAGGTTAGAAGTCGGCGCCATAAGTTCTATACAAAATTATTCATTAAAACCTTAATAGGAACCTAATTTACAATTTCGTGGTCATTAAGTTATATCATTATGATATGAGCTCATGGAAACGGGACGATCTCGGGAGTTTGCGATCCAATACAACATTCATAGAAATGTATTGTTTTTGACATTTCAATAAAAAGTATTGAATTTGACTATCTGTCAACTACCGTATTGGATTATACCCTTTCAAACAAAACAAGAATTTTGGAAATAAGTTCACAAATGGCGGAGTAATACGCGATAAAAAAAAACAATCAGCCGAACATAGTACCTCCTCCTTTTTTTGAAGTCGGTAAAAAGACATTCTGTCGGTCGGTAAAAAGGCATTATATCGAACGTGTTCAGAAGTTTTAACAAACTTCAATAGATGGCGCTGATTGACATCCTTCATCAGTACTTTACACGATAGATATATTTTATCTATTTAAAACTTTTTATAAATTAAATGATTTTAAAATTATCGAATCCTAAACCCCTTGGCCGGTAGTCGTACTTGCGACCACTCGGCCAACGAGGCGGTCAAAAGAAATTTTGTAACATATTGCCCTTTTTTTTGAGGAGGGAATATCATCGAATGACTTCTCCCGCCTTGGGTGAGGCGGGAGGGAGTGTGAGACTCTTACTGACTAAAACCACCCCGTTCCTTCTCCTGCACGTCGAGCCGGAGCCCCGGTTACCCGTTAGGTTCTTAGTTGCAAAGGAAATAGACAAATGAAACCAATTAAATTATCAAATAAAATTCATTTTATTAAATAAAAAACAAAGTGATGATAGGAATTTTAACAAATAAATGAATAACAAATGAGCACCGGAACTCGAATCGTTTAACGATAACCAAATAATAACAACAACTTAAAACAAATATAGAAATGTCACAGATTTTGACCAATTATTGGAATAGTTTATTGTGATGTGTGACCTATCTATACTCTTCTAAAGCCTCATATACTGAATTCTTCTCCAAGTACAATCGTACAATGTTTTCGTCACTCCCTGATTTTAAAACCTGTCGACACATATTTTGACACTTTTTTTATGAAAGAAACGTCAAAAATGTTATAATTAGGTCAAATATTCATAGATTCAACTTTGTGTCATACGAACACTAGTTTAATATTTATTATTAAAAAAAAACTGCTCAATTGTAAACATTTTAGTTTACGTTTATTGAAAGTATTTTCTTTAATAGAATTCAGTACATGAAGCGCCTAACATTATTACACCCTGGTTACGCGTTTCATGTTCCACTATACACTTATATTACTCTCCTAATAAAACTATTCGATTTTCCTCGATATTAACAATTTTGTTTAGTTTAAAACCATACACTTTTGTACTGTGATGCGTAAGTCACTGTTCCACTATACAATAGTGATTATATCACATTCATATCAAAATGTAAACCCATACACTGAACATTCATAAATATAAAAAAATGTCTTTTAAAAATTATAAAATCTGATTGTTTCGAATAAAGAAAACACTCTTATTGTAGTACAATTGACGAATTTTAATTATGACCCACCAAAAATTTATTTTCTTGCACATTCAAATACGATTAGCTTGCTTCGACGATTTCAAAGTAAACGATGTGGGTTATGATTGAAATTGGTCGATTGTACCAATTGAAAATCATTTTTGTTTTGGGTTCAAAATGATTTTGTGCCGGATAAGTCTTTCACAATGTCATTGGATAGTGAGTTTTATGTTTAATCCTGGATGGTGCAGATTAGGTCGTCTCCTTCTAGTTTCTGTCCGTTGGTGATGGCTACTGAGGAGACGGTGCCGGCTTTGGGCGCTTGGACGATCATTTCCATCTTCATAGCTGAGAGGACGGCGATTGGCTGACCTTTCTCAACTTTGTCGCCTTCTTTTACCTTGATTGCTGTGACAAGAAAAGATGTATGGTTAAGTAAGATTGGATTAAATGAGGATTTTGTATAATTGGGTAGGTACTTGCCAACCAGTCAAATTCAATCTTTTTTTCGAACTGTTAAAAACTAGTTTTCTATGAATGTTGTATAAGATTGTGTGAGTTCACGTTTTTTAGCGTCAAACATCATACTTATTTCTTAAAAAAATGCTGGAAATATACTAAAATTAAGTTGGTCATAAAATCAATTAAAGAAAGTGTGATTATACTTTAGTATTTTATTGTATTGAACAGTCGAAATAATTTATTTTTGGTTATGGAAAGTACCCAATTGTAAATGCCGAATTTCCCACTCTCCAATCACTAGACTGGGGACTACCCTAGTCTCCAAATCTCCAATCCTTAAATTCCTCCAATACCATCAGGTAATCCGTGTGCTCGTCTACCGGCCTCTTAAGTTTCATTATTAGTATAGTATTACAATATATAATTATTTTATGAATACTTACTGAGTACTGTTCCTGGCATGGGGGCTCCGACCTGGTTCTTGTCACCTTTGATGGCCTTCGGGTGGATTTTCATTTCCTAAAAAATTAAAAATTATAATTATTATCCGATCGGAATTCCATAACATGGTCTTGGGTTTTAAAAGGTGGTACTGACGATAGATTTCATTTTTTTAAATCTTTATTTACTTATATATAAATAAAAGTATTATTGGGGTTTTTATCCCTTAAGGATATGCCAACCCCATCGTAGATTTCATCTTAAAGGGATTTATTTGCCTTAGTTATGATCTTTAGAAGTAAAGACACTCACCTTGCTAGCATTCTCGTCCCTAATGAACACAGATCTGAGTTGTCCGTTCAGTTCAAAGAAGACCTCCCTCTCTCCAGCCGCCGTCATCTCATCAGACACAGCCACGGTCTTGATATCTAACGTCTTTCCACGCTCGATCTTGACTTCTATCGTTTCTCCAACCTGGTCAACGATAAATCAATTTAAATAGGAGTTTTTTATGGAATAGGAGGCAAACGAGCAGACTGATCACCTATTGGTAAGCGATCAGCACCGCCCATGGACACCCGCAACACCAGAGAAGTCACAGGTGCGTTGCCGGCTTTTAAAAAAGGAATACGCTCTTTTCTTGAAGGTTTGATGGACGTATCGATTCGGAAATAACCCAGATTTGTTTAGTTTTACAAGTAGGAGTTTGCGTAGTCAGTAAATACTGTTGCTAGGTGCAAAACTTTGAAACGGATTAACTAATTTCTATAAACCATACTATACCTAAGCATTGAAAGTTCGTAAAGAGTCCACGAAGAAAAAACGGATAACATGAAATATATTTTTCATATTTTTACTTTTTATATTTCAGCCGTGTCGTGGTGGCCCGGAGATTTAAGAGGCCCGCTTCTCATGCATGAGGGTGCGGGTTCGAAACCTACCAACGGCAAGTACCAATGTAATGTTTTCCGAGTTATATGAATATGTACTTTCTAAGATTATCTAGTCACCACTGACAAACGGCGAATGAAAACATCGTGAGGAAACCTGAGCTTATAATTTGTAATAATTATAAGTCTGTAATCGCCAACCCGCCTTGAGCAAGCGTGGAGCTCAAACCTTCTCCGTGTGAGAAGAGGCTTTCAGCAGTGGGCACTTATGCCAACAGCCTTGTTGATGATGATATTTCAGCCGAGGCAGCAAGCAATAAATTCGCTTCGGGTATAGAATTAATGTTGTTTTACAGCTACAAAATTCGTGGTTCTATAAGTAGGCAGATATTTTCTTTTGTTTTTTTTTAAACGTTGCCCCACACTAGGATTTTCTCCTGTGTCGTGGGTGCGTTTACAAACATACAATTTACATACATATGACACCCAGACCCGGAACAACAATTTGTGGATCACACAAAGTGTTGTTCCGTGCGGGCATCGAACCCGCGACACGTTGCACGGCAGCCGGTTGCCCAGCCACCGCACCAACCGTGCAGTCAACAAGATAGTACTTGGTATTAGTAACAACAAAAAATGCTACTATTACTCACGCTAGGTCCAACCAAGAAGGTCTTGGTGTCCAAATGCTTGACAGGTCCATACTTGTCGCGGATACGGAAGAAGTCGTTCGCCACTTGAGGATACATGGCGGCTGACATTACGTCTAAGTCTGTCACCTAAACATAAAAAATATAGAAAGTTTACATTAATATCGTTTCATACTTAGAAAAACTTTTTAAGTGACTTATTAGAAGAATTTAGTCATGCTAACGTGCTTATAGAATAAAATTAACTTATTGTTTTGCTCAGAAAACTAAATAATAAGGAAATGTTATAGTCATTGAAAAACACAAGCACCGTCTAATCCAGTACCTACTTAAAACTTCATAAACCAGAAATATCATGCAAACAAATTTACACTTTATTGCGTACTCATAAAAGTCTGGAATAAAATAGCAAATAGTAGTCTAATTTACCTCGGGATACGTTTCTTTGAGGTCAGCCTTCAATTTGTCGAAGTCCAGAGGAGCAAGTTCCTTGCCGGGCCTGTCTGCGATCCTTGGCATGTCCTTTAGTACTTTAGACCTGCAATAAACATTACGTAGGTACAGACATGAACTAAATGAAACATTATATTATTATTATTATTAGTTTTCCTGCTCCAGGTCCACAGGAAGAAATTCCAATAGGAATATGTGGTACCTTTGTACTTTAATTTTATGTATGTGTTGTCCTTTATGTTGTATGTGTGTACATAAATAAATAAATAAATTTCATTCCATGTAATGAATGACTGCACGGTTGGTGCGGTGGCTGGGCAACCGGCTGCCGTGCAACGTGTCGCGGGTTCGATTCCCGCACGGGACAACACTGTGTGATCCACAAATTGTTGTTTCGGGTCTGGGTGTCATTGTGTACCTATGTGAACTTGTATGTTTGTAAATGCACCCACGACACAGGAGAAAATCTTAGTATGGGGCAACGTTTAAAAAAAAATGTTATGGGTAAACTGTAATATGAACTTGATAGTGATAATTTAGGTATTTTAGGAAGCAACTAGAACCTCAGAAAGAAACTTGCCTTCAGCAGTAGTGTCTAAATTGGTCTCAAATCAATATAATAACTTTAATACCATTTCATCATTCGAAAATCAACTAAAACTACAAAAACATAAAGTGTCTTTCAGAATAAACAGTTACCTAAGTGGCTCAGGGAATCCTCCATGAGGAATACCGATGGCTCCTTGCAGATACTCCACGACGGACTTGGGGAAGGATAGTTCCTCGGCTTTCTCTTCAATCTCTTTCGCTGTGAGCTTGTTCTGCACCATAAACTGAGCCAAGTCTCCCACGACCTTGGAAGATGGAGTGACCTTGATAATATCACCCAGGAGCAGGTTAGCTTCCCTGTAAAATAAAAAAAAATTGGTTGCCTGTAAAGTCGGTATACGGGCGAAAGTTTTACGTGACAACGACTTTGAGTGGTGTGCCTTTCACTTTTTATGTCTGTCTCTCTCGCCCTTAGGCGGGATAACCATGCCCGAGTGGAAGGGACGCGTGCCTCTCACTCGCTCTCATTGTGAGCGGAGCGTAACGCAGTTTCTTGAAGTGTTACCCGGCAAACCAATTTATAAGACGTTGTCATGTCAATAGGTAAGGAACGTAAATATATATATATATATTTGTTTAACCTTGCAGAACTGTATGGATATTAATGATTTCTTGACTAAATATTTTAATGTTCTATTCAATGGATAATGACTAATGTAGTGTAAAACGGAATGAACAGGTGGTTGAACATTTTCGCAAACATTTATTCACCTCACGAACTCTACTCACCAGAGGGCCAAGCACGAATAACTATCGCATTCGTATCGTAACAGTATCGAGCGAGTTAAGCGTTCTGATTGGTTGGTTCACTTGAGCTGGCCAATCAGAGCGACGAACGCGCTCGATACTATTAGGTTACGAATGCGATAGTTATTCGTGCTTGACACTCTGTATTGTTTTATTGTAATTAATGTTCCAAAATACTAATATCAACGAGCCAATGCACGCAGCAAATTTAATCTTTTGTTTAGAGAGTTCTACAGTACAGCTATTGATCACTTATAGAAAGCATCTGTTTATCCCAAAGAACATCTAAACTAAATTACATAACATAAAATCACGTCTTTTATCCCCGAAGGGGTTGGCAGAGGTGTACATCACGGCACTTAATGCCACTGTACAATGTAACACCCACTTTTCACTATTTATGTTATTAGCCCCATGTAATATTTGGTGGGCTAAACTGAATTACATAAAACATGTACAATATTAACCTGTAAGCCTTCTTAACCTCTTCAAACTGGCTGCCCAGACCAAGAGAGAAGGCCTGGAACTGCAAGTTGGTGTACTGTCCTCCAGGAATCTCATTCAGGTACACGTCAGCGTTGCCTGACTTCATTGTAGCTGTGGCCTCGAACGGACCGTACAGAGTGCGGGCTTGTTCCCAGTATGCTGAGTACTCTGATACAGTTTGGAGGGCGATGTCTGGAAAAGGTAAGATAAAATTTGTTTTATACATGATTTTTTTTGTACGTAAATGGAAGTTTTGGTAGGTATTGGTAGGTATGGAGAAATAAGCCTGCGGTAACCTCACTCACACGACGAAACATAACGCAAGCGGTGATTCACGTCGGTTTTCTGTGAGGCCGTGGTATTACTCCGGTCGAACCGGCCCATTTGTGCCGAAGCATGGCTCTCCCACACTTAGAACTCTCAAGTTTTAAGAAATACATAGGTATTCATTATAATAGTTTACAAAAAGTAGGTATAATTATGAAGTGTACTTACTGGTATCGAGTTTAGTTCCTTGCAGCGAGGCGACGATTGCGCCCATGCTGGGCTGGCTGGTGAGGCCGGACATGGAGTCGACGGCGACATCGACGACGTCGGCCCCGGCGGCCGCGCACGCCAGCATGGCGGCCACGCCCGCGCCCGACGTGTCGTGCGTGTGCACGTGGAGAGGCACGTCGGGGTGCTTGTCGCGGATGGCGCCGATCAACAACCTACAGACGTGCTCCCTCGTTATTTACTTCACTAACAACAACAACATGCCCTTCATCCCCGAAGGCAGAGGTGCACATTACGGCACTTAATGACCCTGTACAAAGTAACACCTTCTTTTCACTTTTTATGTTATGAGTACCATGTAATAGGAGGTGAGCTTATTGCCATATAGCGGACACATTCCAGACTCCATGCTACTACTGAGATATTTTAAAAAAACCCAATAATACTTTGCCCTATCCAGGAATCGAACCCGAGACCCCTTACCTAGCATTCACACTTGCGACCACTCCGCCAAAGAGGCAGTCTACTTTTATAATAACTATAGAACTAAAATTGCCACTTACTTAGCAGCCTGAGGCTTGAGTAATCCAGCCATATCCTTGATAGCCAACACATGGGTACCAGCCTTCACGAGCTCGTCAGCCAAGTTGAGGTAATACTTGAGGTCGTATTTCTTCTTGTTGGGGTCTGACACATCGCCAGTGTAGGAGATGGCGGCCTCGACCACTCCACCTGCTTTACCCGCTGCTTCCATACCAAGGATCAAGTTTGGAAGGTAGTTCAAAGAGTCGAACACTCTGAAGATGTCCATGCCATTTTTAACCTGGAGTGTTTATGGTTAGAGCTTAAAAATGTATGTATTTTATTGATTGTAGACGTTTGGCTACTATCTTGCCTGGAGCAATGACGCAGCCAACGATGGAGCACGTTTGCCCATTAGCAATCTATGCACTCGAGCCTTGAAGACACTCAAGACAGATACATAGAATATTTAAGGTCATATTATTAGTTCATTTATCATATATAATGATGACTGGCAGAGAATGCTATTAGCATTAAGTCTTCCTTATGCAATTGTATAAAACTTAAATAAATAAATAAAGATAAAAAAAAATGCGTTTATCATGGTGTCACAAGTCTCGAAAACAGTTTGTTGAAAAGGTTCTCAAAAATCTATCTATATATTATAATAATTATGGAGTTTCTAGCAGTTAATTTCCTAGGAAAAACTACTTACGGCCATATCACAGAATTTGTAGACGACGTTGTCTGGATAGTTGGTGTATCCGACGGCGTTGGCGCCTCGCAACAACATCTGGAAGGGGATGTTGGGGATCAACTGACGCATGTCGCGGAGACGCTCCCATGGACACTCGTGCAGGAACCTGGTGGGAGGAGAAGAGATTAATGACGTGTCTTGTGAAAATTTTAAGGTAGGTAGGTAAACTTAAACGGTTTAATATCAATTCTTCAGTTGAGGTTAAAACAGAGATGGAAAACTTGGTAGACAGGCTACCCTAATACCAGTGTAACGTACGTACACGTATTGTAAGTTAATAGTACCAAAGTAGAGGTTTGTACCTATTACTTTTTTTACTGTAGAGTTAATTTTGTAGTTAGAACTTAGTCCTATGTCTTTACGTCACAGTTTCCTTTCATTAGAAAATTCAAAAGATTACACTTATCTAGGTATTTCGTTTAAAACTCACCTCAAAGCCACATCGAAAGTAGCACCACCCCAGTTCTCAAGCGAGTACAGGTTGCTAAAGTTATGGGCGACGTATGGTGACACAGCCAAGAGATCATGGGTCCTGACTCGGGTCGCTAACAGGGACTGATGGGCATCTCTGTACGTGGTGTCCATGAGAAGTAGACCCTTGTTCTGCCTGACTGCCTTTGCAAAGGCCTCTGGACCTCCCTCGTTCAAAATCTGTTTGTAACCCTTTGGTGGTTGAACAGCTGCAATTATTGGGAATGAAGGTTAAATCAGATTTTACTGAATGTCATCGGCAATCATCAAATTCTATCATTATTGAAGAAGTCCCGTCGTAAACCATTTGGTTCCTAAGCGTTTGAAATGACTCCAAAAGCATCTAAGGCAATTTCTACGTTTTTAACTATAAGCCGCTCATGTTTTGTTAAGACACCGTTTTGGTATGATTAATTTGTTTCTTTTTTGCAATTTCCATGCGATCAATAGGCGGAAACAGTTTATTTTAAAAATGAAAACACTCTATCTAAGCTGTTTAAAGTTTACGTTCGCACATGCAAGATATTGGGACCATCTATCGTTTATGACCCACAGAATTTCTAGTTTAATCCTTTTCTATACATACTTCTAAGTAGGATTTTGTAATTGTTTTATAATCTAATCTAATTAAATAAATACACTCATAATAATAAAAGCAAAATAAATAAACTAAATAAAGAACATTTAATATTAATCACATTGCACGCGCCATTCTGGAACGTGTGATATGGAAGCTTGACACCACAACCAAGTAACGATCGGGCGAAGCTACATAATAGGGTACAACTGGTCCGAAATAGCAATGGAAACTATAATTAAGCGTGTAGCATGCTATATTCTATAGCAGGGCTTAATGCTATTTATCAATTTTGTTCTGGTGTTTTAAAAATATATTTGTCAAGTCGAATTTTGTTTATCTCTGGTTATCTACCAATATATTGAAATTGCCAAACGGGAGGAGGTCATAATTTGGAAAAGATATATTTAATTCTAATATTTAAATAAAATAGCAGTATTATGCTATTGCATACCCTGCTATTTTGATATGGAAAATATTCCATCACTAGGTCGAATCTAATAATCTAGAACATAAAGTAGGCTCACCTGTGTTTTCCCCTGTTAGTTCTTGTCTTTTAATAGCCTCAGGGGATAGGTCTGAAAACATGTTAACTGAAATAATGACTGTGCGGGAATGCGTGACGTGCAGAATTAAATAAAAAATGGCTAATGAACTCCAGTACAAGAAATACAACATCGAATATATAATTTTGTAGAAGTTTTGTGCCACAGACAAGAAACTTTAAATGCAAGGTTTGAAGTATTTGTGTTATCATCTTTTATAAAAAAATGTGAGACTACATTACCACATGTGAGTGTTAGGTAGGTATTATTTTTATTGTGAGTATTTTCATTATACGCTAAATAAATACATTTGATATAAGACTCATTTTTTACTAGTACTTTTATACAAAGCCATAAAATATCTTCTCTAATAAATATGAGACCTTAATATCTGATGTTGTCAATTTTTACTTTTACGGGAAGGGAATTTAGGTTCAAATTGGCACAAAACTTCTTCACTCAATATAATATCTCCTGTAAGTTCACGTACAGGATTAAAGACAATTAATAGCAATAAAAATAATTATAATATTGCGTATTAAAATAAATGAAGCATGAAATTTTAGTCATAGTAATGTATTGAAAAAAAAATCATAATATTTTATTAATAAACCGTGTTCCGATGGGATGAGTGAGTCCCAAGTATTAGACAAATTGGCTAAATAAATAGGCGAAGCTTTAATTGAAGACATTGCTCATAATATATACGTAAATCGCAAATAAAAGTATTATTTAATAAACAATTTGGAACCTACCATACCCATTGCGAAATACTGCAAAAAATCGTGAAAGTTAAATTTTTAATTTTTTTTTCGATTGTCATAAAATTTCATCCTCCATTTTTGTTATTTTTTTATCAAATGGGGGATAAAACCGTTTAAATTCATGTTAAAATGTTGCATGATGTTAATCGCCAGATTTAATATCAATCATGCAAAATCCGAGTTAATAATCCAATTTGTAAAATCCAGTTTTCGATGAACTTCGCTTGATCCACGTATCTTGGGCTTAATGAAAAGAAATATTCATTAAAAAAATGCTTCTCTAATACCGTTATATGAATTCTAAATCCCACACGAATTAGTTGTCGAACAACATTAATTACAACACAATCTCACCTTTTCTCATCTATGGCCGCTAAAATGGATCATGTCAAATTATTTCATGTATATTATTTTGTTCAGAACTTACCCAGTGGTACCGTTGGAATGTATGGTTTGACGACTGCTGGCGGTATTTTAGTGGCTAAAGGAGTGGCTGGTCCGTTGACTAGGACTTGTCCGAGGTAATTGAGGATCTTCTGAGCTCTGTTCTGCGAGGCCTTGAACATGAACAGCTGAGGGTTCTCGTCAATGAAGTATGTGTCTAGGGCTCCTGTGGAGAGTGTGAATGGCAATGTATAGTTAGATGTATAAGAAAATGAAAAAGTGTGTTATAAGTAAGGTATGAAAGTCTTAAACAATTATTTAAGATCCATTCAGATTGGAGATTGTCAAGTCTACAATCTGGGTGCTTACTCTTGAAACCAATATATCTTATAATTCTTATACATACATCTCAATGTCAATGCAGTTTCTATTCAATAAAATGTCTATAATTATTCAATGTCAGAACTATACAACCCCAATCGTAGCTGTTAAAATAGCATTCCGAGTACGGAACATAAAGTCAAACTCAATATCATTTAGTTCATTAAAACCACGCAATACAGATGCAATGGGCGCTAGTATTGCAACTCGAGAGTACGAAATTTTACAATACCAATGTCGATCGATGGGATTTGGAATCAAGAGTAAGTTCCCTGACCTCATGTCCTGTTAGTAAATCTAAAGACGAAAGAAGTGTGAAGAATCAGATAAAACGCTTAAAAATAAAATCTTCGAATCTTCTTCCATTCATAGGTGCCATTCAAGGCGAGTTTGTGCTTGCTTCACTTCACTGAGACAGAATAATGAATATCACGTTGTGTTCAGAGTAGAAATAATATTTCTAAAAGATGCACTCAGCTAACGCCATACTACTATTTATTGTGTTGTCCCATTGCTCGATGGATGGCGTTGGCCGATTTAAATTCAAGCTATGGTTTCGTTACCGGCAAAACATTAGGTTGTTTGCTTTGACGTAACGCTTTGACGGCCAACGCCATCTATCGAGCTTCTTTTAGAAAAAATATTTCTACACTGAACACGTTGCAAGTATTATTATTGCATTCCTTATCTATTTGTTTCTTTTTATTTAAAATAGAATTATTTGATTTTCAACCTTTTAACCTTGGTAACAAAGTAGACTTACCATTCAAGAACTTCTGGTTCTCAAGTACGTTGAGTAAGAATGGAATGTTGGTCTTGACACCTCGGATACGGAACTCTCTCAGTGCGCGGTTCATCTTAGCGGCTGATGATGGAAGGTCGTGCGCGTGGGAGATTACCTGGAAATAAGAAAAGTAAAAAAAAGCATATATACGGTCGAATTGAGAACCTCCTCCTTTTTTTGAAGTCGGTTAAGAATAAGCAAATTCACTAATATAGAATTAGTAATAACTGCCTCGTTGGCCGAGTGGTCGCAAGTGCGGCTGCCGAGCAAGGGGTCTCGGGTTCGATTCCCGAGTCGGGCAAAGTATTATTGGGCTTAAAAAAATCTAAGTAGAAGCACTAAGTCTGGAACTGTGCCTGGTATATGGAAATAGGTATGACATGACATGGGACTCATAACTTAAATAGTGAAAAGTGGGTTCTACATTGTACAGTGTACATTATACAGCATTAAGTGCCGTAATGTGCACCACTGCCTACCACTTCAAGGGTAAAAGGCGTGATGTTATGTCATGTAATATCACAGAAGAAAATCCTTTGTTAATTAGCTTCATGAGAAAATTCTAGTTACAATTTTTTTAGATAATTCTATAATCTATATTATCATTGCTTGCTTGGTGTCTATTTTTAGTTATTGTAGGTATCTACCATGATAAGTGCAAAAACCACATTTGGAAATTGCTACTTAAATCTATTTTTTTTAATTTTTACCACATTTACATACACATAGCACGCACATACATAACATCACGCCTTTTATCCCCGAAGGGGTAGGCAGAGGTGTACATGCTACTGTATAATGTAACACCCACTTTTCACTATTTATGTTATGAGTCCCATGTAATAGGGGGTGAGCCTATTGCCATACACCGGGCACATTTCCAGACTCCGTGCTACTACTGAGATTTTTTGAAAATCCCAATAATACTTTGCCCGACCCGGGAATCGAACCTTGCGACCACTCGGCCAACGAAGCACGGACATTCGAAAAATAAAATAATTTTCTGACCAAAACGTTCTCCAAAAATATACTTTGTTACCAATACAATAAAGATTACATTTCACTTTTGTATTTACCTTAACTAGTAGAGAGTCGTAGTACGGAGAGATAACAGCACCAGCGTATGTTGAAGCGGAGTCCAGACGGATACCCATACCCTCACCAGACCTGAAGGCAAAATGAACCTTAATTTGTGTACAGTAAAGTTCAAAATTGTTTCAATATAATACTTAATTGAATTGAAAAAATGGGATTAGTAATATACTACATATTACGAAATCTTATAAACAGCCTTGAAGACTTAAGTTTCCTTAATAACGTAACACTATAATTAGAAGTTTTAGAACATCAGCCTTAACACTCAAGATATAAAGCTCAATTTACATAGTAAGTTGTTTTTTACAACCTTTCATAAGAAAACTACAGTCACGGAACAAATGATACAATATGCATTCAACTCTATATTGAAAAATAACATCTATTTTTTAAAACTACAAATTTCATTTTACCTAAACACTTCAATTCAAACTCAATGCTTTATATACCTACACATTGAAAAATAACCTCTATGATCATAAACACACAGTCCAACATACCTAAATACTAAAATTCCAACTCAATACACTATACAATATACCTACACCTCAAAATAATCATGAGCAGCATATCGCGACGCGGCGACTGTCGCACTAGTCTACCATGGCTTAAAAGTAGTGAAAAATAGCCTCTATTCTCATAACCACAAAGTCGAACTCACCTGAAAACTTCAATTCTTCCTGTACTAGGCTGGAAGTTGTTAGCTGGATCTTCAGTAGTAACTCTGCATTGAATGGCGAATCCTTGAGCATCAATCTTGTCCTGGGTGAGTCCCATTTCAGGTAAAGTCATTCCTTCAGCCACCCTGATCTGGGATTGTACTAAATCTATGCCAGTTACCTCTTCTGTTATTGTGTGTTCTACTTGTAACCTGAAAAGATTATGAAATTAGGTTGTATTTGTTGACTGCCTCGTTGGCCGAGTGAGCAAGTGCGACTGCCGGGCAAGGGGTCTCGGGTTCGATTCCCGGGTCGGGCAAAGTATTACTGGGTTTTAAAAAAAAATCTCAGTAGTAGCACGGAGTTTGGAATTGTGCCCGGTATATGGCAATAGGCTCACCCCCTATTACATGGGACTCATAACATAAATAGTGAAAAGTGGGTGTTACATTGTACAGTGGCATAATGTTCACCTCTGCCTACCCCTTCGGGGATAAAAGGCGTGATGATGTTATGTTATTGTTGAAACGTTATTGTTATATTAGCTTCTATTCTACCCGCGGTTTAGCCGCATTCCTGTGGGATAAAAAGCCTGTGTGTTATTCTAGATATTATGTACCCCAGTTCAAAGTTCCATCTCGATCCCTTCAGCCGATTTTACGCGAAGGAGTAACAAACACTCACAGACACATCATCATCATCATCAACAGCAGCCTATAAATGCCCACTGCTGAGCAAAGCCTATTCTCACACGGAGAAGGTTTTGAGCATTAATCACCACGCTTGCTCAATGCGAGTTGGCGATTTCAAACTTATAATTAGAAATTATAAGCCCAGGTTTCCTCACGATGTTTTTCCTTCACCGTTTGTCAGTGGTGTCTAAATAATCTTAGAAAGTACATATAACTCGGAAAAAGTCACATAGGTACTTGCCGTTGGTAGGTTGCGAACCCGCACCCTCATGCATGAGAAGCGGGCGTCTTAAACCTCCGGGCCACCACGACATTATCACAGACACATACTATATAGTATATCCTCATAAACGTTCGCATTCATAATATTAGAAGGACACGGTCTCCAGCACGTCAACCTTTCCTGCTAAACCTTATTACATTGCAACTTTACTGCTTTTTTTAAAAAAACGTTGCCCCACACTATGGTTCTCTACTGTGTCGTGCAGTCATTAGGCAATGAGATTTTTTTGGAAAACTTAAAAAAAATCAATATAGGTAATAGCAATTCAAAATTGAACTCAATACCTCATTTCACTCAACCAACAATCAATTTCAAAGCTTCTTGATATTCCTAAATTATATTCCCATTTTTTATTATATTTATTCTGGTTTTCTATACACCCTGTACATTGTATAGTTCCTTATTCATCGTATATATTATCACACAAAATTGGTCTTTAAAGTAATATAAATAAGTCATACCTGGCATTGACTTCAATGAAGTAGAAATTGCCTTTGTCATCGAGTAGGAACTCCACAGTACCAGCATTCTCATAGCCGACAGATCTCGCCAGGTGAACGGCACAGTCTGTCATCTTCTTCCTGGTCTAGAAATTAAATAGGAATTTTAATTCCTCATCTTACTCCTAACTTCACTACATAGTATAAAACAAAGTCGCTATCCGCCGTCTGTCTGTCCTTATGTAGGTATGCAAAGATCTTTAAAACTACGCAACGAATTTTGAAGCGTTTTTTTTTATAGATAGAATAGAAAAGAAAGGTTTATATGTATAATACATGCATGTTGCATCCGTGCGAAGCCGGGGGCGGATCGCTAGTATATTATAAAACCAATATAATTTTTATTCAACCCGAGGGGGAGGGGAACTGTGCCTTTAGCCAAACGCCACTTTAGCGCTTGTCTACAGAGAGAGTAGAAATCAAAATGTATGGGCATGACACTGACAAGTGTCAATATTTACGTCACTTCTATGTACATTTTATACGTAGAAATGACGTTTTAGTCTCCACTCCTAAACTTTGATTCGTTTTATCTAAGTATCATTTTATTGTACAACAACATAAAAAAATACGTGTCTAATATTTTTTCATTATCTAACTGACGGACTAATAAGATTTTTAATTTCCGTACCCAGTCATCATCCCTATTATTATTTAAGGAGAAAAGAAGGAATAGTTTCTACTCCCTTTTTGATTATTCTATTTTTATGCCGAGTAAAAGCTGATGTCGTGGTGGCCCGGAGGTTTAAGACGCCCACTTCTCATGCATGAGGGTGCGGGTTCGAACCTACCATCGGCAAGTACCAATGTGACTTTTTCCGAGTTATATGTACTTTCTAAGATTATTTAGACACCACTGACAAACGGTGAAGGAAAAACATCGTGAGGAAACCTGGACTTATAATTTCTAATTATAAGTTTGAAATCGCCAACCCGCATTGAGCCAGCGTGGTGATTAATGCTCTAACCTTCTCCGTGTGAGAAGAGGCTTTGCTCAGCAGTGGGCATTTATAGGCTGTTGATGATGAAAAGCTGATGGACAATTAAATAGAGGTAGGTTAATGGAATTAAAATGGTTATTACCTCAGGGTCCAATCCGGGGGCGGGTGCGATCTCGACGACCTTCTGATGTCTCCTCTGTACGGAACAGTCTCGCTCGTACAGGTGAACTACGTTGCCGGCCTTATCACCTGGTAGAAGAATGGGAGATATAGATGGATATTGCAAATTGTGTTCTTTTTGTTTTGTTATAAAGTTTCTTTTCCGTTGGCATTGGCTAGTGATTTATGATGTTTTTTGTATTATAATTTTCATAAGATATGTTAAATTATTTTTAATGGTTTACGTATTGAGCTAACGAATAATTTCAACCCGCGCTAGGGGATCATTAAGTCATTACTCAGTACGCCAACTCGTGGGTCGCGCAATGCTACTCAACAATATAAGCCCCAAGAATAATTTGAAACGAGTCGTTTTGTATTGTTTTAAATGAGTAATCAAACCTTTTATCCCCGAAGAGGTAAGTAGAGGTGCACATTACGGCACTTAAGGCCACTATACAATGTAACACCCACTTTTCACAATTTATGTTATGAGTCCCATGTTATAGGGGGTGAGCCTTTGCCACATACCGGGCACAATTCTAGGCTCCGTGCTACTACTGAGATTTTTTTTAAAACCCAGTAGTACTTTGGCCGACCCAGGAATCGAACCTGTACTCCTTACCCGACAGTCGCACTTGCGACCACTCTGCCAATGAGGAGTAAGCTAAACTATTAACCATATGGTCCTGGTTACAGGTCACTTTCAACCTATTTGGAAGTCTATGAGAGTTGTCTATAGTTCATCAAAGGTTAAGAACGAAAAAACGATAAAAAAACCACGATAAACTTACCTAAAAGCTGCACTTCAATATGCCGTGGTCTTTCAATGAAGCGTTCAATGAACATGGATCCGTTGCCGAAGGCTCCCAGCGCCTCGGACGAGGCTCGCTCGAAGGACGAGGCCACTTCACTCATCTCCTTCACCACTCGCATACCACGGCCACCACCACCGTACGCAGCCTGGTGATAAAGCGTATGGGAATTTAGACCTTATTGCAAATGACTTCCCGTAGAAATTGTAATGAAGATCAGAATCAAAATGGTTCGATCATTAGTATTAATAAACCCTAAGTTATAGTTTTAGATAATACTTTACAAAAATCTTAAAGATAAATATCACTATGGTATTATTTAGAGATCTGTCCGAAGCAGACGGCCTAGTGCGAATTCTTTTTTAAGTTATCGTGATCGAAACGCTACGCCCTCTGATTGGTTAGTTGAATTGAAGCTAGCCAATCAGAACACTGAACACCATAAACGTGTCTATCGCGCTAACGTAAAACAAATTCGAACTCTGGGCTTAATTTTTACCGAATTCATTACGAAACATTACACATAACATCACGCCTTTAATCCCCGAAGGGGTAGGCAGAGGTGTAGATTACGGCACTTAATGCCACTGTACAATGTAACACCCACTTTTCACTATTTATGTTGTATGGGATCCATTCCCATGTAATAGGGGGTGAGCCTATTGCCATATACCGGGCACAATTCCAGACTCCGTGCTACTACTGAGATTTTTTGAAAAAGCCCAGTACCTAATACTTTGCCGGACCCGGGAATCGAACCCGAGACCCCTTGCCGGCAGTCACAATTGCGACCACTCGGCCAACGAAACAATAGGTACAAAGTTGTTTTTATTTTTATAATTTGTTGAATTAGGTTCTAATCTTTAAAACACATTTACACAATGACATCATTACCTTGAATATAACAGGAAGACCATGTTGTTTGCAGAATTCCATGGCCTCTTCCTTTGTGGTCACCGGGCCGTCAGTACCAGGGACGATTGGTACCTCTGTGATAAACAGAAACCACTATTGAATGTCATTTATCAGTCGGAAACGCTTTATCTACAGTTTAATGCTGCTTAAATGTTCACACTAAATTAATTCAATTAGGGTAACTGACATGAGCTCCATACAAAATGTGTCAAAATTCTATCTCTAGCAGGGATGTTACGGAGCTCCGTAACCGTAACCGAAACTATCGGATATCCGATATAAAAAAATATCCGTAACCGTAACCGAATCCGAAATAAAAGTTTCGGATACTATCGGATAGCGGCGTGACGTATAAACGAAACAATTATATTAGCTATTTGTTATTAAACAATTATACTAGTTATTATAAATATATTTACTTTTGAAATTCCTTAAAATTTTAATATCCGTAACCGAAATTATCCGAAACTAACGGATAATCCGAAATAATTTCATATCCGTATCCGTAACCGTATCCAGTATAATAATCATTTCTATATCCGTATCCAATCCGTATCCGATATTTCATATCCATAACATCCCTGATCTCTAGTAAGCAAATCTACAGATAGATAGGTTATAGAAACTGGACGTAAGTTGCTTCATTTGACAAATTCATGCGTACTTCACAGACAATACAAATGACAAATGCTTGCATGTTGCTTAAACAATGAAAACTGTCGACGAAGCGGCAACCGCTAATCCGCCTATTTTATAACCGACCTCCAAAAAAGGAGGAGGTTATCAATTCGGCTGCCGATGGATTTGTTATTGGCTTGTAACACCGACTTCTTACCTATCAGTGGGTGGGTAACCTATAAGTACGTATGACTAATAATACATATTTTTTTCTTTTCAATTTTTACCTTTTGCTTGTTTTTAGATTTTGGTTTTCGAAGTAGGTTTCTTTAAACGCAGTTTTTTACTAAATTCATACTTTCATCAATTGACGCAACGTGGACAATACAGTAACCCTAGGATCTTGATGAGGAAAGGACTAGCCTAATAAATATGTAAGCGTATTTTTGCAGACAGGTCGGAGTTGATTATCATTTATTATTACTGGTTTTTTTTTAACGGGGGAAAATCATCGAATGACTGCTCCCGCCTGGGTGAGGCGGAAGGGAGTGTCAGACTCTTACTGACTAAAAACCACCCCGTTCCTTCTCCTGCACGTCGAGCCGGAGTCCCGGTTACCCGTTAGGTTCTCCGCGACTATTATTAGTGGGTAAGCCCACTGCCCAGTCTTTATTAGAATATACTCTTACGAGTTACGACATTCGGGATTAAGATAGGTGGTGACAAACATACCTATTTTACTCTAGCGAATAACATGGCACAATATTAGCAACTGCAATATCAGTATCTCTTTTTCTAAGTTTAAATTTTTTATAATTTCATAAATATGATATGATAAGTCTTTATGTTTTCATTTAAATAATCATTTAGCCCTACTACTCACTGGCATCAATAGCTGCTTTCCTAGCGGCGACTTTGTCACCCATCTGCTGCACCACGAATGGGGAAGGTCCAATGAATCGGAGACCAGCGTCAAGGATCGCCTGAGCGAAGTCTGACCTGTAATGTAAAAAAGTAATACAAGATTTGACGAGATAAAGTTCAATAGACTTTAGTTACTTATGTAGACCTATTGGAACATGTAAGAATATGTTCAAACAATGCAATATAGTATTTTTTAAGCTTCTGAATATAGTACATAATTTCTATTTTCTGAATATAGTAGTAGATAATTTCTTTAGCAATATGTTTTAACTAAGCTGTGATGATCGTCGATAAATTCAAAGATGGTTGTTATTGATGCGGTAACGTACCAATGCAGTATAATTTTAAAGTTAGTTTTATATAGTAACATAGTTTAAAACAAAGTCACTATTCGACGTCTGTCTGTCCCTATGTATGCTTCTTCAATTTTGATTCTTCGATCTTTAAAACTACGTAACGGATTTTGATGCGGTTTCTTTTAATAGATAGAGTGATTTTTAAGAAAGGTTTATATGTATAATACATTAATAATACACCCGTGCGAAGCCGGGGCGGGTCGCTACTCGCTAGTAATAAATCAATAAGAGTATTAAACTTTTAAATCTTTACCTTTCAGACAACAGTCCATAACCGGGATGCACAGCATCTACGTCATTTTCCTTGGCGACTCTGATGATTTCGGGGATGCTGAGGTATGCCTCTACTGGTGGTAGACCCTTGCCGACCATGTACGACTCGTCGGCTTTTTGTCTGGAAATGTATGTTACAATATTAGAAACCGTCACACACATTTTTGTTAGGGGGGAAAATCAACGAATGGCTTCTCATTCTCATTCCCCCATAACCAAATTACTATAACCTATATAAATTACCCCGGGCGTTCTCCCGGGGTTGAATTTGGTTAAGGTACTGTATCGACCCCAATCTAATCGGGGAAAGAAGAAAATACAAGAATTGAGGAAACTCGAAGTGTATATAAGGTGACTGAGTGTTTTTTCTGAATAAAACGAAGCATGAATTATATTATACTGTATACTCATTATTGTTGTGGTGGCCCGAAGGTTCAAGACACCCACTTCTCATGCATGAGAGTGCGGGTTCGAAACCTACCAACGCTAAGTACCAATGTGACTTTCTCGGACTTTATGTACTTTCTAAGATTATCTAGACACCACTGACAAACGGCGAAAGAAAACATCGTGAGGAAACTCGGGAAAATTTTAAAAGTTTGAAATCGCCAACTCGCATTGAGCAAGCGTGGTGATTAATGCTTAAACCTTCTCCGTGCGGGAAGAGGCCTTTGGTCAGCAGTGACCACTTATATGCTGTTGATGATGACAGTCATTATGATCCGACATTAATGTCGTACGATCGTTTGTAAAAATGGGAGACGTATAAAAATACATTACATTTTCCAACAAAACAACCAAGATTAAACAGTAATTTACACAGCTTGTGACAGCAATTGAACTTTGAACGTATTTATGTTTGTGTAAACAACAACTCAACAATTTAAGTTTAATCAGGTATTGGTGTATCTTATCAATTATCACTTAGTTAAGTACTACATATATATATTACGATTAACGAATTTCGCAGGATGGTAATAAGTACTGCTAATAGAGCTATACTCCGTCTGTTTAGGTAGTTAACTATTTGTAAACAAACCATAAAAAGAGTTCTTTATAGTTGACATTTCCATGATTCAAAATACTTCATAAGAAAATAAAATTGTTTCCCTTTTTACGACAGTTTTCTCTATTAAATGTTATGTTTCTGTCCCTTTTCACTTATTTCTTAGTAAATATTATATATATCTGCTTGAGGATATTAATTTAATAACATTTATTAAATAGTATAACATTTCATTACAATAGACACCATAAAGAGCCTAAAATCCCAGGTATCCAAAACTTTTCTTTAAGAACGAAGCCAAATAATGTTGTCAAATTAAAGAGTACAACTAAGATGTAGCGCGACAATGAAAGTACCGTGTATTACGTTTAGTCGGTTAATCAGGCGCCATTGACAGCTCTCTCGTCGTTTGCGCTCGCGTTCCTATTTTGTTGAATTTATCTTGTTTCTTTGTTTTGTTTTTGTTATTAAGTTATTCAAGTTTAGGTTATTCATCGTTTGTAATTAATGTGTTCAAATATATTGAAGAAACTTGGCCCAAAGACACATATCCCTACAAGAAAGAAATCCGTACATCAGATTCAGAATAGTTTCTATTTAAACATGATAATGAAATAGACCCATAGGCAAGGCTCTTGTACGATTTAGGCATTTGCAATTGTATATGTGTGTATGACAAATGAACGAATTTAAAGTGAATTTAGTTAAAATTAAAACACGAGAAATATTTGAAGTAATAGTAGGTTAAGTATCTCTGTGTCACGTGGTTTTCTTTGTTTACCTTTAGTTAATTACCTAAACAGATGGACTATAGTTTGGCAGTCATCGGGGTTTAAAAAGGTTATCTACCTTTTAATTATACCATTCTATCCTTACTTATATTATAAATCGGAAAGTGAGTTTGTTTGTTTGTTTGTTTGTTCCGCTTTCACGCCGTAACTACTAAACCGATTGTTTTGAAATTTTGCAGACGTAAAGTTAGAAGTCTGGATTAAATAATACTTTTTATCCCGGAAAAATTTTATATTTCCAAGGGAAAACAAAAATATTGGTATAGATGGCGCTGTGTGTATTGGTATAGATGGCGCTGTATATCATTAAAAATCAGTCAACGAATTACCTACTTATTGCAAAAATCTAAATAGCGCGATATAACCGAATTCAAGGTGAGCGGAAAGCTATTTATTTGTTTGCCTGTCTTAAACGGCAGAACAGGTACTAATTAACTGAAGGTAGTTGAAGGGATGGATAGTCACATAGGCTACTTTTTATCCTTTTGTGACGCGAGCGAAGCCGGGTAAAAGCTAGTGGTTAATAAGTCATCATCATCAATAGCCTATGAGAGTTCCCTACTGTAATATGGGCCTCCTCTACAAAAAAGGAATTTGCCATAATCACCACGCTTGACAGGCAGTTTAGAGATAGCAATCTTAATAGGTAGCATCATAAATCCCTTACCTGTGCATCTGCAGTTTGTCCTGTTCGCTGTAAATGGCGACGGAACGGATGCCCAGCTCGGTACATGCTCGGAACACACGAATAGCAATCTCTCCTCTGTTCGCCACCAGAACACTTCTGATTGGCTTGTATTCCACTGTCTTCGCATCCTGGAATAAGGTGACGTTTTGTTTACTGTATGGGTACTTACGTGCTTAAAATCAATATTGTTGTTTTCCTGATGATAGTGATCGATATGTTATAGAAAGCTGTGGCACGTCATAGGGTCTTATTGGAGTGTTAATGAATGCTACGACAGAATTTTCTAAGTACTCCTGTAGGCAGTTCCTCGAAAGGGGCACATGTGGGAATTTCATCTAATACAGCTAATCTCGTCGTTGGAAATATCGAAGGATCAAGAATGTTTTGATTTCGATTAACAAAAGATTGTTTAAAAGTACGGCGCTAAGGTTGAATGTGTTCTTCTATGAAACGCGGATGTTTTGGTGTGAACTGTGACGTTAATGTTTGGGTTCATTGTCAAAGCGGATAAGTGTATGGATGTACCTAAAGTACTGCCTAGTGTTTGAGTAGCTAACATAATATAATGCATTTATGTAAAGAAAATAAAAGTATTAGTCGAATATCCTCAGAGTGCCGTGTCAGCCACCGGTGACATCGACAGCCGACCATTCTCATAGTCATGAGCGTGAATATTGCGCGATGATCGTCGCTAAGACTAAAAACCAACTCAGAAAACGCTATGAGCTCCTAGCGCGGCTTGAAATTAGTCGAGTTATCAATTAAGTAATTGTTAACAAAATATATATAGTTAATCTTGTTGCTATCATCGCATTTTTCGTAATAGAATGTGATCTAACCTCGAATAAACTCATACGTAAGTGCAATAAACACAAAAACTTCGTACTCAACTGTCGATAGCGATAAAATGAGCGAATCGTTTATGATTGTCATGGCGACGGCTCGTGAAATTAGTCATCAGGTGGATTAATTAGAAAACAAGATTGCGGTAAGAAAATTAGCGATTCTAGTTTTTTTTGCATTCATGAAATTTGTTGGCTTGAAACGTCATATTTATTGTACAGTTTCTTATTAATTTTGAGTTCAGTACCTACTTAGTATTAACTTAACGAGATGTGACTGAGTGTTAGTATTCTGGACGGTTGCTATTTGTCCCCCACGAAAGCTACTAAGAGTTTTTTCCCACATTGGGTGAGGCGGTGTTATGTCGAAATACTCAAACGCCACTCAAGTTAAGTCGCGCTTAGTATAGTTCTATCACTACAATTCTTTGTAAAATAATAGAGATGGCACGATATATAAGTTCAACTTAAAATTTAGAGTTTCAATATTCGGCCGCTAGACTCTTACTGACTAAAAAACCCAATTCCTACTCTTGAGGGTCGTCCAAATTCTTGGACAACCTTTCTTCTTTCTTCTGATTCTTAGTTTCAGGAAGAACAACATTGTAGGTAAATGCCTAAGTATTTCCTTGTCTTAAGGAAGGTAATTAACTATGAACTTCATAGCGAATACAGACCTACATTAAGCTTTATATATGACATAATGAAACAAGGACATTTCAGTTTAATGAGCACATCATAGAACGATGAACTTAGACAACGGATAAAGAAAGTTGAATGTCCGACCGATAAATAAATAAATTAGATATCTTACATATCTTCTGATACATATATTATAATATGACTGCGCATAATTACTCTGATATAAGGAAAGTATACCTTATTACTATCGGTATAGGTAATCTACTTAATTACTTAATATGTAGCTAAAAAACAACAATGATTTATGTGTTTTGTTACGTCAACCTCATCAGCTTCAACTTTTGATTTATTGGCGTAATTTGTCAGATTTTTACAGAAAGATTTTTTCTTTTAACCTTAGCCCTAATTACATTTTCGTCCTCATGAAGTCTTGATTTTTTGCTATCCAGTAACACGAATATAAGCAGTGATTCTTACGACATCTTTGTTTATACTCCTTATATTAGGGTGTCTAATTATTGTCTATTCCCATAGCAATAAGCTCATTCCCTATTAGGTACAGTGACCAGCACATCAAACTACTGCAATATGTCAATTATTTTATTTATTTTTATTTTATTAACGCTTCATGCACAAAGTGTACACAAGGTGGACTTAATGCCGCAGGCATTTTCTCCCAGTCTGACCTTTGGGTGATGCAGAGAAGAGTGAATGGTAGGAGCAAGAAGCAAGCAACGATTTAATTGAGAAAATAGAAGATTATACTAACATATTTCAAATATGAACATAAATAAATATAATAATAATATATATACCTACACACGAGTACACTGCAATATACATACATACATACATACATACATAGACTCATAGCATATAATATAAATATGAACATAATTACTAATACTCTGTTAATAATTATTGTGATGATTCAGCCAACCTCTTCAAGAGAAGCTCACGTACTTTCTGCTTAAATGTTAAACGTGTCGACACCATCCTGACATCCAATTAGGATGATGACAGGGTATGAAATGAAAATTAAAAATGTAATTAGTCCGTCAGTTAGGCAATGAAAAACTATTAGACACGTATTTTTTTATTTTGTTGTACAATAAAACAATTCTTAGATAAAAACGAATCAAAGTTTAGGAGTGGGAGCTAAAACGTCATTTCTACGTATAAAATGTACATAGAAGTGACGTCACACGACATTTCAATTCAATATATCGTAAAAATAATGTCCAGAATGTTATATGGTGACCTGCATACAAGGTCGTTTATACACCAAGATTGTAGATACATACAATACCACAATACACTTTATAAACAGTCTAAAGAGTTCAAAGTCGTTTGTAACATCCGTGTCAATCAATGGTGTTATTTTCTTTTCTTTAGATAACATATATCTGTTTACAATTTTGATAGTATATCAATTGGTATCATCGTTTTGCTGTTTGTATAATCCCTATCATTTTTTTTTAGATTAATTTGAATATTTTTATTACATGCTTATTACATAATGTTATGTAAAATTTAGTTTTTACTCAATTTTAGTTATTTAGACGTCTAAATTTAATAACCTTAGAACTTCCTTAGACCCTAGGTATACCTAAGTAGGTAATAACAACATCATAAATGACCCAGAAAAACGAATTTTCCTTAATTAATAATAGGCACTTAAATGAATCATATCTATTATATAGGAAAACAACAAAATGATTGGGAAGTATAACTTACGGCCACAAACTAATTATAGTGAATATACTGAGAAAAGCTCTACTAGGTCAGCCTCACTAGGCTGTGTAACATCGCCACGACCGCGCACGCTGCTCATGAGGGAGCACCCCTCTGTGGTTCCAAACTAGTTGAGCTTTTCTCAGTATATTCACGTAGGTAACCCACAAATTTTAGTTAATTTAGTTGTCTCGCGATAGTTATTACAAAAACAAGAAGTGTAGTCATATTCTCATAATATGTATAGTTAGGGACTTGAACACCATCACACGAAAACAAACGGACATACAAACAAATCCTTTAAGTATTCAGAAAGATAAATTCATATGATAATGGTTAAACCGTGTAATTTTAAAGATAAGATAATGTAAGCGAGTTCTATAGAGTACAAACAATAAAATCTAATCAATAAATTATCAGAAGGAGATGTAGGCGTGGACAGTTCGTAAGGATATAATACGATATCTTTTCAAAGAGATAGGATTAAAAACAACGTAAGTGTTGGGTAACTGTTTTCGTTTATGGGGAGAATGTACGCTATTTAGTTATATTTTATGACTTCCATAGAATAGAAAACGATGAGCTGATTTTTCCAACGCCAGTTCAATTTTAACTAAGGAATAACTTTGAATATTTGACAATTCTTCCAAACTAAAAACTGTGAAATGTCAATTTTATTCTATAGTTAAGACTTAACTGATGATTGAAAAATCGGCCCTTAATAGGGCTCCGGCTAAACTGAAACAACTTCGAAAATCTAAACACGAATAAGCAATTATAGGTAGGTAACTGCATTTTTCCTGGCTAGGGATGCGATTTTCTAAGGATGACGCGGAGCGCGTGGAGGAATGAACCTCCTCACGCCCAAACCGTTGCGAGAGACACTCCGGGCGTTAGGGTTCGGACGGTGAGCAAAGATAGCTGGCCGTCCGATCAGAGGATATTCTACGGGGTTGTTTTTCGGGGGCACTCGAAGTATAGGAGTAGGAACGGGGTGGTTTTTAGTCAGTAGATAAGAGTCTGACACTCCCTCTACCGGCGGGAGAAGCCATTGGATGATTTTGAAAAAATGGGATGCAATCAGTTGTACGATAATTAGTAAATTAATTTTGCGACCACTCGATTAATGAGGTAATTGGACAAGATAAAAAAACATGGTGATTGATCGTATTTTTTTGGTTTTTCCCATTATCTTCGGTAGCCATTGACATAATAATGATTTATGATAATGACAGTCATGAGTTCGAAAGTTTGTCGTGTCGATCTCGAAATCCAGTTCAAACTGGTAATTTTCAGTGCTGACTTGAATTAATTTTATTGATAACAAAATGTTAAATACAGTTAAGAAGTGTTTGTAAATATAATTTTTATGGCCTTTTAACACATTCGATATTACTTTGTGATCATCATCACAAGTAATAGGTATGACTTTTAGACTAGGCTTCTGTGGATTCTGTTCTGGGAGGTGATAAATGTACTTTTTGATTTTGTCTTCGATATTTTCAGCTATTTCCATTTCTGATTCGACGAACGAAGTCTGGAAACCTCTCTTTCGTCCCTTTAAGACGGCTGATGGCCAATACGGTGCTGCAGAAGGCCTAACGCGTTGCCGGAGCTCCAGCTCGAAGAGAAGAAGAGTAGGAACGGGATGATTATTTGTCAATAAGAGTCTGACACTCCCTGTCGCCTAACCCAAGGCGGGAGAAGTCATTGGATGATTTTACCCAACCAAAAAAAGTGTATACTATGAAGCGTTTGAATCTAACAAGTCTTATTGATTACTTTAGTACAGATTTTAGTATTGATTTTTTCACTACCAAAGATAATTTTAATACATTTTCCATGTAATTGACACGGATCAAAACAAGATACATATTTCTAAATCGCTTA
This sequence comes from Spodoptera littoralis, assembly GCA_902850265.1. Taxonomy (NCBI): domain Eukaryota; kingdom Metazoa; phylum Arthropoda; class Insecta; order Lepidoptera; family Noctuidae; genus Spodoptera; species Spodoptera littoralis. The sequence continues at coordinate 11,322,013 of LR824545.2, forward strand.
CGGCTTACTTATATTGCTCATATATACATACGTAGAATACATACACAAATTATGCTTGATAACTGTCGATTGACTCCACAACTGTTTTTAATAAACGTAAACATTATATTACGCAAGTCTTCTTTATATTTTTATTATTTACTATTGTCTTATGATTTATTTTGTTTGAACTTTGATAACGTCTGCACGAGGCACGATTGTAAAGAATTGAGATGTGGACCGTTCCATTGGTTATCTACTTATGTGCACACCACAGTATATGTAAATAGAGAGGTGAACAAAACGTAATGTGACTGTGAACAATATAGAGTTGGAAAAAACTTAATAAAAAACAATATGTTTAATATTATGTAGGCAGTAAATAGATACATTTGTCTTCTGTTCCATAGAGCAGACTTACATTGTTGCTTCTTAATGAAGAAAAATAATATTTTAAAAAAGAATGATTGCACGGAAAATAATATGTTCAAGGAGGTGTTTGTTAGTGTGAATGTGTAGATTATAATATGTAAAACTCACCGAAGATGCAGTACGGCCTTTTGCTGAGCTCCATGCTTGGAACTGTGAAGCAGTCGCTCTTAGAGCGAAACGTGCTTTTAAAATCTGCATATTTTATTTACACTTAATAACAAAACTTACTATAAAAAAATAAGTACAAATCTTAAACTACTTTAATAACACAGTTTTATATCATTTTTGAATAAAAAAATGTGATTGATAAATTGACTAGATTGTTTTTTTTAATAATTTTTATTTAATTTCGTTTCGAGTCGTGCCTTTGGCGTGTTTCGATTTCAAATCTGAAACAAAGAAAATGTGAATTAGAATTAAGCTTAAAAAGTAAAGAAGCTTCTCCAAACTAACAAAAACTTAACAATTTTGAACTTTATATCTACTATCAAATGAAAGTTAAAAATTTATATTATTCAGTTTTGGAAAAGCTTGACGAGCTAGCGACTACCTACCGTAGGTACTTAACATGTTAACCGCTGCGTAGGTCACGGTGACCCACATTAGCGGAGGATTTGCCTTCAACAGTTTTCTGCCGACAATCAAAGGCTTAAAAATATTGTGAAATGGCTAAAATTATTTTGTAATATTGTTACAGAGACACGTGTTCGATAACATGGTCATGATCTATAAGAAAACGCACATTCATTGAAAAAATATAATTATATTTATCATAAACGATATATAGACAGATGATTGATTAAGTCTGGAAGTATTAGATAACATTAGGAAATTCCTATCTAATAAAGCAGGTACCGAATTGTTCATACTTACTTACCTAGTACTTATTTATTAATGGGTTTTTCGATACCTATCTAAAATTGTTTGCAACAGACTCAGATAAGGTATGAAAATAGGCTCGCTTTCTATTCAAATCGGATTGTGATATTTTAACTGAAGAAAGGGTACTTTCTAAATGCATCTCTGGATGACCTTGATACCTTGATGCAGTTACTAAACGCATCTGTAGAGTCTGTAAACATTTGAGAAGTCTCAACAGTTCTTTAGCTGTCATCATTGTATGCAAAGGAGTAATTCCGTAGCGATTTGGGTCATAAAAGCTTTTCTTTAATTCGAAAGGGAAATACTAAATTGCTTGTAAATATTAGGTCAAGGACATCGCAATTTTCGTAGACAGTGTGACGCGGATATGACAAGCACTATTATTAGTAACAATTGTGAACATTTACATTTAAGTAACTATATCATGCATTATTATTGATACATAAATATTGCACTACATGGACACCAATGTCAACTTGTTCAACAAGAGTTAATTGGCTTTAAATGCTATAAATTTACACAGATACGCGTGTACAATGCATCTATCTATTGTCGTCAACACAGAATGAATAAAACATTAAAAAATAAACGTATTCTCAAATGTAAAGCACCCGTATTTTTTGTCATTGCATAAACTAAACGTAATTTTTTTCTTTTTTATTCAGACCATCGTAGACAAGGTCGTGTCACAGACTAAAAATGGCAATTTTGGCGGACTGATTTTAGTGCTCTTTGGTTTTTTATTTTGGTCTTGCGTTTTTTGTTTTAAATTCTAGTTTCGACGCTGTTATTACTATGTATTATTATTCTTAAGATTATGGTCTGTCTGTTATTCCCCACTGGGGCATTACCTGCTATCTTAATTATAGTTTTGTATGAATTTCACTAAAACAAAAAACATTCTCAAATTAGATATTTTAGGTGGGCAGTCATTGACAGCTACATCCCACCTGGGCATTAACACCTTGGCAGCTTGGCTTATTTTGCTTTAAACAAACGAAAGTGACATGTTTACGAAATAATAGTTAAAAATCTTAAACAATTAAGTTGTTACACTGGATACAAGTTCCGTCTATTGGCGACACAAACGACCGAAACGACCTGAATGACATTGCGATGTGTAAATCACCTTTGGATAACGTTCGGTTAAGTTTATTTTATTCTATTATAAACAAGTTGATCTAGTGCACTAGTACTAATCTATAGGATTTGCTTGCAATTGTATTAAGTTGGGGAAAAGTGATTTGCGCATATTTATTATCACTTCTTCCAACGTCGTCAACGACATTGTCCGAAATGTGTTAGGGTCAAATCAAAATATTTCAGGCAAGGGTTTAATTCAGGGCTTAACATTATGCTTTTTATTTTTGAAGTAGGCAGACAGAAGTTCAATAGCCATTTTCGCACTTAATGTTATGCATCACATATTATGCATTTGGCTTTAATGTATAAAGCCATCAGAACTAGATCAACGAGATCTTCTGTTCTGAGAAAAGTCATTACCTACTAACTTTAATGATCTGTAATGCTTTTAATAGATATCAAGGGAAAGTTATTAAGTAAGTATAGAATGACACAATTCACACAGATGTCGTAAAATATAATTAATGGCTATAATGTCATTTATTTCATCATTTAGTACTTTTGCCTTTAGGAAAATAAAAATATCCAATCATAATGTACTTTTCCTCGCATTTCGGAATATATCTGATTCAACACAGATACGATAAATGACTAAATGAAAAACATCGCTATCAATTCGATAGTTGAAATAGAATTGAAACTGTTGGAGGAGCATGATTTTGAAATAGATACTAAGATACTGATTAATTCACACTTTTACAAACTGGATACTTTGTTACCGTAGCACTGTTTAAATAAAAGTGACTATGTATTTTTGAATAGGCTCATTTTGCAAGTCATGTCAGTTTTCATGTATGTACCTACCACAAAAAAATTACGAATTTTTATAACTTAATAGGATGGCGTTTGGCCACCATCTCGCCTGGCTCTTTATTCGATTTTTACTCAATTCATATACCGAATCCAAAGCTTGTTTGAAATCCATTACAAAAACAGGTGATTTTTTCTCAGTCTCTATGTCTCTATAGAAACCACTTAGTTAATAGATAATATTAGATCATGTTCCCTGCAATGTAAAAGTCAATGAGTGAAAGGTTATCATTATCATAGAAACTATTACATAGCAACTTGTAATATTATGCAGTTGCAACTTGCAATCTTCGACATTATAGCGTGACCTATAAGAGTGGCGCTATTCTGACGTATTCTCTAATCATGCACTATGCAGCTAGAACCATGAACATGATTGCGGATAGCACGCGATGGCTGATGTTCAAAATGTTAATGTGGAGTGCCGCACGGCGGTATTTTAGGTCCAATTTGTTAAATAGGAATACAATATTCTGAAATAAAAACAGAGTTTGTATTCTAAGTATCATGTAATAAAACAACAATTAAAATATTATCTAGGTACCTTAATATTTTAACAGACTAACCCAATCATTTTCTTTTAAGCTTGTGTTGATCAAAAGTCGTTGCCTAATTACTCGTCTCCCTAAACCCCGAATTCCCAACAATCCTCCAATTCCTAATCCGCAAAGAACGGGTAACACACTGAGATATTTATTATTTCTATTAAAATAAAAAACTTAAATTAAAAACTAACTATTACTTAAAAAAATTAAAACTAAATATTACTAAATTAAATACCTATATACAACTAAAGATTAAAATTAATTATAAGAAAAAAAAACGAAAACAACTATTTACATAAAGCGTCGAAAAATTCGTCCGCATCGACGTCGGTGGGGAAAGTACCCAGAAGGCTGGCAGCATTGCCACGTTGTATGGCAATGCTTAACCTCTGACCAAGAAAAAGACCAGCCCTCTGGTCACGAGATGTGTCAAAACGTGTGTCAAGATGTGTCTGGTAACACACTTGTAATTTGTGGTGTTGCGTCGCCCATAGACATGGGCGACGCCGATTGCTTACCACCAGGTAATCCGCCTGCTTGTTTACCGGCTTATTCCATAAAAAAACACGTTTGCATATTTAATATCTACTTGTAATGTACTCAAATGCCCATTTGTCAAGAAGTAGAACGCAACAAAAACATTTTAGCGCACAATAAAGACAGAAGCGATAAGCGTTGGAAATGAGACGGAAATTGAGAAGATTACTTGTAATGGTAGAACATTAGCTACAGGCCTTCAACTTGAAAATTACATGGTAACACTAGCCAGACAAATAGTATTATGAAACTTGTTAGATATGTACCAAGTTTATACGAATATCATTTCTTAGGATTTGTTACGGATATTATTTAATCTCGATAAAAGCAGTATATTTATCATAAATAAGTAGTTAGGTAAGTTGATTTATTACCTATTTGTGATAAATGTAAAAGTGAAGTCAATGAGTTTAGAGCATACTTAACTTTCTTCCGGAAAATTCTTTGTTATCATTCGTACTGTCACGTCCTTTGCTACTCTTAAATTATGACTAAAATATCAATTTAATGTATTTGCACCAACTTTTCCAAAACATTAGTAACCTGTTTCTTTCTAAAGTTTCTCTAGTGTTTTCTATTGTCGCTTCTTTTTATTAAAATGGCGCCAAAGATCCTGTAACTTTGACAGCTGCCATAATGTGTTTGTAGAAAAGCGCGGTAAATCGTAACCAGCCAGTATCTAAAGAGAATTTACATATCAATGGCAGTTTGTTACACATTTGAGTCACGTTTAAATAATATCCGCCAGGCCTTTATGTATGCACATAAACATTTATTTAAATACAATACTTGAGACAAATTAGAATACTATTATTCTGACTATTACAGAAAGGATATGTCAAGTATTATACAGTAAAAAGATTTGAAACAAGAAATAATAAAATAGTCAGAGTAATTTAAAGTATTTTTAATGCGGCATAAATAAAATAATGATTTGACAGGGCATTCAACTCGTCTAAAGATTAAGAAAAGTTACGACAAATTTAAACAAGTATGATAATAATTAGTTTTAAAGATAATTTATTCACTAATTCCTAATTTGCATGAAGAAAAAGACCTTATCGTATTCGAGAGCCTCATATTTTGATTGTCTATGGTCTTATATTCTTACGACACGGACATGTGAAGCCAATGGACCCTGGTTTACGATTTGAAGATAAAACTTTATTACATCCATCTATCAATGCACCTATATTTCACGATTTTGTTATCAAGTTGTCATAAGATTTATCGAAAAGTTTACACTTCTGGCAAGTCGATCAATTAATCGTACTTCAGTAGTAGGTATCTTTAGGTAGGTACTTTTATGATGTAACGTATTTTGTAACATGGACTTTCATTTTGTCTTTCTCTAATCAGGTTTGTGGGTTTAAGAACTGGTTTTGTTTTGGAATTTGGACACCCTTTACTTCTAAGAGCGTGCTTTATTAAGAATAAACCACTTGGCAATAACTAGTTTACTAATTATTTTTTACTTTCTTAGTTTTGACATGAAATTTAACGTTGAACGGGGTGACTAACTATCATTAGTTACAGATAGTGCCTATAAGATCTATGACATTAGCCATTTATCTTATAAAACTTCCATATTATTTAATTGAGGAAGATAATATACATACTAGTGTTAAGACTGACTATTTTTGACGCTAGTAAACTAATTAACATTAATACGGTTCTTTCTTAATCCGTTATTGCTTAAACCTCATGCCTTCTGAATACCGCCAAATACTTGGAGCGAAACCTTATTAAGTAATTTTGTATACTTAATTAATTATATATAAAATATCTGTTTAAAAATAGGGTAAATTTTTCGGAGCCAATCGTTGTTACCTGCGTATTTTCATTTTAGAAAAAGTAATAACTTACTTATTCACCACACTCCTGTATAATGTAGTCGGAAATTAACATCCTAGTCTGAGATTCTTGGTAGTATACTTGACCTATCTATCTATATGGTATACCTATTACCTAGGTATAATAGGTACACTTAGAATGAACGAAGAAAATACGTGTTCAAACAACCTCATTCATTTCACCATTATCATCTGACTCAGTGAGTTGAATGAACACTTCAACAATATAAAAGACCGGTCTTTCTAGTTCTACGTCCATTTTCCTATATTATCTGTGCTCCAAGACTGTGACGTCACAGCTCCCCACTTCTACTTCCAGACGTTATAACGCGAAAGATATTTAATCAAATGTGATAAGTTCAGGTAGGTATGTCTAAATCTAATGGATGTTTCTTATCTTTGAGTGCAATAAACTCAACGTCTAGATAATTATATTCTGAAATGATTAAATACTTAGGTTTATTTACTAGTAAACTTGTTCCGGCTGCGTGATCCGCCGACTCTTTCTAAGTTAGTAATAAACACAATGGGTATGTAAATTAATAATTTACTTCTGTACAAGGAAAATTGTAAAATTAATGTTTTCTACATTTAGGGCCAATTTTTCAATCATCAGGTAGAATAAAATTGACAGTTAGTACGGAAGCACTGTCAAATATTCAAAGTTGTTCGTCTGATAAAATTTAACTAAGCATTGAAAAATCGGTCCTAAGTGATAGAAATCTGGCGCAAGTAGAAATAGACAACATGATAGAAGAATGGAAGAAAATGACAATATTAAGTAACTTGTGGCTAAATTTTTCAAATGTTAAGACATTGAAATGTCAACACGTAGCGTAGCGCAAGACAGAGTAAAACTAGACAAGTAATAAAACATAATCATACTGGCATTGGAGCTAGCCACATAAAGTTTCTAATACTTTGTTGGTGTATTGTAAAATCTTAAGGTCAAAGACCTGAATTCAGTGTCAAAAACGAGGTCGTCTAGATCTAGATTATAGGTGCATAGTATGAAAGGACGCAATTTTCCTATCTGGCATAATGTAATGAAACAGTTACACGAACATGAGGGTATTGAAATTAAGACCTTATTTGTTAGTGCTCAGCAATCGAACCAGCGTTTAAAGACGAAGAAGTTACAGAGATGTTATTAGGTAGGTTACACATTAGTATTAATTTATAATACCTAGTTTTCAAACTGCACTGTAACATAACATAACATCACACCTTTTATCCCCGATAGGGTAGGCAGAGGTGTACATTACGGCACCTCATGCCACTGTACAATGTAACACTCACTTTTCACTATTTATGTTATGAGTCCCATGTAATAGGGGGTGACCCTATTGTCATATAACGGGCACAATTCCAGGCTCCGTGCTACCAATGAGAATTTTTTAAAACCCAGTAATAGTAATTACTTTGAGCGAGAGAGAGTGTCAGAGTGTCTTACTGACTAAAAACCACCCAGAGGTAGATTATGGTATGAAATAACATATAGGCTAGGTTTTATTCCATAGGAACGCGGGCAAAGCCGCTGGCAGAAGCTAGTACTTAGTATATAAAAGTAGTTGATTTGATACAACATGCATGTTAGATTAATAAAGCATTGTTCAGGCTTCCTACAATTGTTTTTAGCAAAGAAGCAAATCAATTGGCCATCATTGTTACAAGGCTTCTTTTTCATTTGTTTGATACATTGATTTTATTCCGTACATTATTTATACATGTAGATATTGTTAACTAGATATTATTATGGTGGTGGCTCAGTCTCGAAGCGGTCACCGGTGACCGCTCTCCAATGACTCCATTATAGACCATGGTTTCGATATTTAGAGGCTACTTATGTATGAACAAATGTTGTGGATTTTTCATAGTCGGGGATTAAGAAGTTATACAGGCACAATGGGGAAGGTCATTAAAGGTTTTAAGATTGTTCTTCTAATAGGATTTCGTCCGAAGTATTTTGAAGCTATAAGTATTTTGTACCTACTTCTATAATTTATAATCTATGGTTATTATATTATTTAGTAAAAGATTCTTTTTGTTTTCTATGAAATGGGTCGGCGCTTGGTCATCGCCTGGTGGTAATGGTAAGCGATTATGCGGCCTACGATGGATAAGTCATAGTCATTTCTCAACGATAAGGATGCCCTAATAAGAACCACAATTGCTTTTTTGTTCCATCGTCATTACTTTCACAAAACTCGTATTGATTGAACCTCATACCTATGTACGATAGGTACTTATAGATTAGGCAAGTACGTAAGCACAACAAGACGTCAAAACATGACTGACTAAAGCAACCGGTTGACAAAATATTTGTTCACGTAACACACCCAAACGAAGTACACAAATCATTACAACTTGTAAGTATTAAATGAGTCCACAGAATTGTGTTTTGATCGATAGCTCTTAGCACGAAACGCCCACGAGTAGTATTTGAGCTATACTTAGGTACATAGATGGGTATAGGCTAGACTAGGCAAAGAGGCTTATATGTCTGACAGTCTAGACATGAGATTTTAAGTCGATAATTCAGGGACGTTTCGCTATACACTACAAAGTATTTTCACGTAAGAATTATAGTGACGTTTTCTTTCTATGCGACACGTGTATTGAATAGGTAAATTCTAATTAACGTTTCATTGTTAACTGTCGTTAGTAATAAGAAAATAGTAGTAAGTGTATTTTAAACAAAAAAGGATCTTATTGCCTTGTTGGACGACATTGTGACTGAGTGACTGATGATGGTGACTGAAGATAAGTACAAAATTCTCGGGGAATTTTTTATCTTTCCTGGTTTAGAACATTAGATTACAAGGAACTAGTGAACCTCTGCCTGTTCCTTCAAGGAATAAAAAGTTCAATTCTATGTTAAATATGTAGCAGCTATTACATCAGTAGGTACCTACTCTATGATGCAAGTAAATGTTTTATTCAGACAAGAATATGAAGAGATAAGCAATGCAAAATATGTAAACATTTTACGTTAAAAATCCAATGTGACGACATTGATAATTGTGTCAAAAAAACAAACATTAGTCATAATAATTTGTTTAAAAAAAAACAGAGGTTCCGTACTTAGTCCCATGTATTTCTACCGAATATGTAAAAGTTGTGCCGAAACTATATATAAAGTGTGAGAGAGCCATGCTTCGGCACGAATGGGTCGGCTCGACCGAAGTGATACCACGGCCTCAGAGAAGACCGACGTGAAACAACGCTTGCGTTGTTTCGTCGTGTGAGTGAGGTTACCGGAGGCCCAATTACTAATTAAAAAAACTAGGTATCTAACTGGTGTAAAAAGACATAGGTAAACTATTTTTTAAATCCACAATATCAACAAGATTTGTATCACAAGATACAGGTGATGCTTGAGCGAATAGCTATCCTATGGACAAGGAATAAGTAGGTACCTACCTACTTACCTAGGTAGGTACAATAGTTAGATAGAAAAATTAAGGTAATAAACTTTACTGGCTAGTCTATTACGCAAATTGGAATAAATGGATTGAAAGTCTAGCGTCAAATTTAATTAACAACATGGCGTCATCAAGTCTAGCGGTCTAACTAAGCAAGCATAGAAAACGTTTGATATTCGTTCAGTTTTGCACAGCTTTGAAAGTATAACTTTAATTAATAGGTACCTTCTTGAGGGCTCAGATTTGTCAAACTGATTTCTATGAATTTTAAAAATGTTGATATACCAAGTAATTTTATCACATGTTTAATGTTTATATTAGAACTTTCGTGGGACATACTAAATTAATTTTTATTATTTTTCGGGTAACACACGTAACTGTTTGAGAAAGAACTCGACGAATTTCAAAACTATTTATTATCTTGTAAGAGGTCGAATTTTTCGTTTACATTTTGGTAGTACGGTTCCATTTTGACTCTTACGGAACTCTAAAATTCTAGATTGACAAGTTGAAGGTTGCCAAAAAGCTTGAAATGAAACTCTACTACAGACACAAACCAAACAATTCCTTGAGAATTTATTAATCTTAAAAATATTATTTTCAACTGGCTTTAAGTTATACTCGAAACAGTTGTTTGGCAACACTCACGAGTGCCAATGCCGGTCATTAAACCCGTACCTGTTTTGTTGTCGTTATGCTAATAAAGATTAACGAACAAGTCACATGACCAACTAAACTGGGTCATATTTGTTTTTTTTTTAGTTTTCCTGCTGCAGCAACTAGTATGCAGTCAATTTTAAATAGTTAATTTTTTTTTTAATTTTGCACCGGTTTTTTATTCGATTTGAAATACTTAAAAAAAATAATTATGTTAAGGTTATTAAATAAAATCCAATACCAATGTTATAAAATTTTATTGCATCTACTTAAGTGAGATATTATTTTCCAAAAATCTTGTCATTTTCATTAAAGATTACAATACTTCCCAATTCGAAAATCCCTAATACCAAAAATCTTGTTTTGTAAATAAAAAACCGTAATTTCACTTGAAAACCGGTAATCTGAATAAAATACCAGTTGTACCGGACTTTGACCCCTCTAGGCATTGACACGAGGACGAGGACACGACTATTATCGCATCGCAATAAACATAATTCAAACTTATTATATCTATTAATCTTTTAAATTCATGTAATATATTAATAAATAATTATTATAGAAAGTCCAAGGGTCTAAGATGACCCCTTGATAAAGTGCGACGCGACGCAAACCTTTTGGATGAAATCGTCATATTTTTATGTTAGGGAAGTATTCCTTTCGACATGATTTACTACTGTTTGATTACTCGCCTTTATCGATAAGGTGTTTACAATTTACGTAGTAATCCTAAAGAATTTACAACCTTTATTTTAATCTTTTACTTTGTACTGATGAAATAAAAGTCACAAATCCTTGGCAAAGGTCAAGTTTAGACTACTTCAAAAAAATCAACGTAAATAGTCAGCTCATTGCAGAAAGCAACCTTCACGCTAATTGCAATCTGTGCAATAGCTATTAATGGATTTTCTAATTTCATCTCTCTAATATAATTTGTACTTGAAACTCTACAATGATACACATAATTAGACGAGCAATTACTGTCTCGCCTCTCGTATATAAGATAACTTTGAATGATAAACGTTACTAATGAGCGAAGGTCGTCTACATGTAAAGTAAACAATAAGACACTTCATTTTTAATCCCAAAAAAAATTAAAATAAAAAAGAAAAATACAATTAAAGAATCCGCAAATAAATAAGAGAGCTTACCTTCAAAAATTCGCACCCGAATATAAACAAAGATGGGAAAAGAAAACACGTCCACACGATCCGGCTGCCGGCACGCAACTAAAGATTTGTAGGGTTTTGTGAAACTATAGATACAGGTCATAGCGACCTCTAAACAGGCTTATCAGCTAGGTTCAATGGCAATAAACGGCTGGTGATATCTCTTACGTAATTAGGATACTGAAAACGTGATCGTCTGGAGTAGGGACTCTGTCTGGATTAATGGACTTTGGATTACCCATCTGTCAGCGTCAGATTTCAGTGGAACTAGTAGCTCTAAATGATGTTTGTTAATTTTTTGGGATATTATAACATTGTAATACATCATAGAGTGTGTGATTGTTTTATAATGAGTTTAATAAAATAGAGCAAGTAGATGTAATAGCCAGACGGGAATCTTTTCTACTGGGTTGGCCTAAATTACAAATTACTTAAAATAGGCATGCAATTGAACTTTATATTAATTATTAATAACAAAAACGAAACGATAACAGATCTCTTTCTTTATAAAAAGTAAGGAAATAATATAAGGTTTGAAACTTTGAATGATCATAAATGATGTTCAATGAAAAGTCTAATAAAATGACAACAGCAAGAAACGATACGTTACAATTACAAGTTATAGGTCCTTTAATATTATTCCATTCAGAAAATGATGGAGGACCATTAAAAGAATATAATGAGGAGACAGTGCCAGGGGAATGTTGGACAGAAATAGCATAACGTACACGTAGTGGACACATGGGACTGCACGAATATATTTTTGTGCAGACATGTGTAAACGTTGGCACTGGAGCTTTCCTTAATAGTTGTTGCAAGCATCTATTTGTTTTGTTATTTGTTATTAGGTCTCTGTTCGATGAGTGACATGTTGATGAAAACAGAGGAAAAGTTCGTAAAATTTGGACGAAAATAGTCTTCGGAAGATAGATTAGCTGAAATGCAGTTTTGACGTTTAAAAAGTGTCTGAATGTAGATAAATTGAAATAAATGCTTTATCTTTGACTGTGCATGCTAAAGAGCCGAGGAGTTCATTGTAGAATTACATTTACATGTGTTCATTCCAGTAGAGTGCAGTACGAATTACAAAGATCGATAATATTGTGCAAAGAACAGAGTAAAATTATAGGTTTCTATAAGTGTTTTTTTCTAAAAATGTAGGGATTAGGGAAAGAATAACCTGACACAATATTTTAAGAAGATAATTATGAAGAAGAAGACTATTAGATAATTGACGAAAATACTGAATGAATTTCGTAATCATAGAATTTGCAGAGTTGACTTTCAATGAATAGTTGGCATTATGCCCAAAATAGATCACGAGAAAGGGAGATATCACGCGCTTATTGTTAGAATGATCAAATTATGGCATGCATTTAACTCCATTGCACGTGCTGTGGACCCAAGGTTGACAACATTGTAAACAAATTATGTTAAACAATTGCAGTACTTGCCATTTTCAGTGCAAAGTTTAGTTTCTCGAATAAAGATTACGATGAAAATGAATTTTCATTGCTTTGAAACATGCACTGCTATTCAGCTGTGCGGCTGATATGGAATCTAGTAAAGATTATTATTGCAGATATAACTGAGATAACGGTAGTGTAGGGACACTCCCCTAAAATAGGATTTAATAGTAATTCTTTTTGAATTTGGTGATTCTAATTTTATTCAACCGTATGTTTGAATGATTATTAACGCTATTAGAGACGGCGATACACCGGCTTAAAAAAATTTCGGGTATTTTTTTTTGTAACATGTATGTGTTTTTTATGTTACAACTTTCGTGAAATGTCTTTTGTGTATGTGTTTGATAGCCTACACGAAATTACCTTATCCAATTTATTAGACGATCTTTAGGAATACGAATTAGTCTTGTATAGGCGTAATGTGACGTAACGAATGCAAATGTCCACAGTTACTGTAAAGATGTATCAATAGTTTATACACACAATTAGTTGTAATTAATTAATATGTATGCGACTTCGCACAGTTTCCTTTTAACCTGCTACAATAGCTGTTATCGAGGAAATAATAATTATCCTTCAATTATGTGTTTTATTACTATTAAGGCAATACGGTTCAAGTGAAGTTAGACAGGACATTTGGCGACGGCAGACGAAGTAAGTACATCTATTTGACCGAATGTTGGCCAAAAAGGAACTAAGGTCGTCCAAAAATCGTCAAAATAATAGGTAACAGATGGTTGAGAGACGCACAAAACTGAGCAGTTTTACAAAAAAGTAAAAAGGAGGAGGCCTTTGACTCACCTTTCACCTTTAAGCAATGGGTGAAGCTCGGATGAATTGATTAGATATACCTACATAGATAACATATAGGTACATTGTTTTCTTATTAATTTAAATAACCTTGTCAAGCTGTTAATTCCGCCAATTTTCCTGAATGTCCAGGCAAAAGAACAATTTCGCATACCCAATATTGAGAATCTGGTTAGCATAATACTCTGTTCGACTTCTATGTCAAGGTTAGACAAAAATGACTGTAACAGAAAACTCTGTTTTCTTCTTCTTAAACTTCAACTGCAGCATCACCTGGACTGGTTTCAGTGCAATACAACTTGTCTGTTACGAAGTGGTATAGTGGTGCACAAAATAGTCACACTGCACTAGTACTAATACTTAACAAGGAATAGACATACGCTGGTACATTAGTCACGTGATGCGCGTACGCATTCATGGGAAAAACCTCGTTTTATGATATAAACAAAACCAGCAGCTGTTTAAATTGAACAATACCCAATTAATACAAATGATAATATTTTTACAACTGTTTGTTCATAATAGTGTTGATGTTAGGTAAGTAGGTAACTACGAGGTTCTTCAAATATCTATTTGATACAATAATATACGTTTATATTTATTATGACGCTAAAGGAAAAAGTCAATGTGAAACTTACAAACCTTGATCTGGTTACAATGAATGAAATGAACATATACGTAAGTACCTGCCTACCTATAACATATACATAAATCAACCTTTGCTCATATTTTTTAACCATACAAGTAGCACAGTTAAACCAATGCACTTCAATTTTAAACTTTATCTCGTTTTGATAAAGACGTTATTTGGTCGAGTTTAAATAGAGAAGGTTAAATTCTTCAAGGATGCATGCATGGGTCAGAATTTTAAAGGCTTATGGTAGTAAATAAATAATAAATGTACAAATTTTTTTTTTCGTTTCATTTTCTTAAATGATGTTATTTCTACTGAATTCTTATTAAAAAATTCAGAAATCACTTTAGAACAAGTTATTTATTATAAAAAAAAGTATTTATCGTAAAATGGAAGTGTCTGACAATATGAGAGATGCAATTTGAAAAAACCGATAAATAAATAATATTTAAAAAACAATGCTTAAAAAACAACCGGTAATTAATTTTAAAAAATATGTTTCACAAAAAACATTTATGTTTCAGCTGCAAAATTAATCAACATCAACAATCAAAAACTATAATTGATTAATTAGTTTTACTTCATTAAAATGCGCAGGTATTAAATTACACAGTTTGTTTTAATAAATACTTGTTATGAACTGCAAGATAAAACAATAAAAATAAAACATAGCTTGCCACTTACCGGTTATGTGGATTTATAGTAGACGTAATGAATTTAGTTTCGTGTTTTATTTTTAAAATTATGCACGCGTGAGTTTTAAAAACGATTACACAAGTTGAACTTGACGAGGTGACAGTTGAACTGAATGAAAATGAATGATTTACTAGTGATGCCCTCCGATTCGTTTAAGAAAATGAATGAAGTGCCAAGACGGCTTTCATTGTAGTTTTATTGATAAATAAATTATAACACAACAAACAACATAATATTATAAAGTGAATAGATTTTAGAATAGTAGATTTACATCTTTTGAATAACTTTACAGATTGTGGTTTAAAAATATGTCAATTGAGAAGTGAAATATAATTTATAGCGAATAAAATAGTAGTAACAGGTTATCATATTACCGTTATTTCTTTCATGTTGTCACAATGACAACACTACTCTGCCTCAGTTTATAATTTATTTTTTTAATCTGTGCTGTCTGTGCTGATGGAAAATCAACATTATCAAAACTTTGTTTATTTTGTGTTAAAAAGATAACAATAAAGCCTAATTATTATTCAATCATATCTACTTTAGTTTAAATATTGTAGTTTCTTATACACTGACAACAATACATATACAATAATATATTATACGCAAAAGTGTTGTTTTGCTGCAATGGCCTCCGAGTCTGAACTAAATATTAATAAAAACGTCCATGATACAAACACAAAGAACTTATATGCTTGTTGTCGCACTTGTTTGAGAGATGTTCAAGGCGATGATAATATGTATGATGTATTTCAAAGCGGACCACATCAATTTGATATACCTAGAATAATATTTTTGTGTACTACAATAGAGGTAAGAGATCTAGTTTTAGGAACGTTAACTCCGCGATGTCGCTGTTGTTGTATGGTGTTTTTTAAACAACAATTTGTTTTTAGATCAGTCAAAGAGACCCCCTGCCAAAGAAAATATGTTACAGTTGCTACAGCTTCCTATTAAACTATCATGAATTTAGAGATACCGCTATATTTGCGGAACAGCAACTGCAAGAACATATAATCAAAACTGTTCTTATAAAATCGGAAGAAAACCATGTTGGAATAGAAGTCAAAGGGGAACATAGTCAACAACAAAGTGAAAATTTAAATTTAAGTTTGGATGATAATAATTTAGATTCTGAAATGACAGTGAAAGAGGAACCAAATCCGTACTCAAATATTTCAGCTTTAAGTTCAAATTTACCAGATGTTAGACAACCCGAAGAACAACAATCCAACTACATGGTGTCGTGTGATGTTTGTGAAAAAGACTTCACGTCACTTCAGAAATTACAAAAACATAAAAAGCGACATGATAAAAGATACTCTTGTATTGTTTGTTCTGAATCATTTAATTACAATTTTAAGTATATGGAACACATGCTCACACATAGGCCTACTGTAGATAAACCATCTGATGTTGAAACAAGTTCGGATATGAATGCTGAAACAAGTTCTGAAATGAATGCTGAAACAAGTACTGAAATAAACCACAACAGTGTACAAACACAGACGCTCAAATGTGACATTTGTTCAGAAACATTCAGATCCGTTAACTCTCTATCGGCACATAAAAGAAAACACACTCCGAAAGACAGAGTGCTCTGTTGTTCAATATGTGGCCTTGTTTTCAAAAAGCTGTCTCATTTAAAACGGCATGAGCAGAGTCACAGTAACAACAAGCCATATAAATGTACTACGTGTCAGAAGTCTTATGGAACGGAATCAGCGTTTTCTGATCATATGAATAAGCATAAAGGAATAATGCCTCACTGCTGTCCAGTATGTATGAAGTCCTTCACTCATCTCTCAAGTTTAAAAACCCATATAAGAGTTCATACTAAAAGAAGGCCTTATTTATGTCCTACTTGCGGGAAGACATTTGACTCGAGTACTAATTTGAATCAGCACCTGAATAGACATAAGGGTTTGAAATCATTTGCTTGTAACTTGTGTCCTAGGAAGTTTGTCAGTAAAGGTAAGTTTATTTATCATTCGATTCCTGGATTTGGTACCCTTGTTGTTGTCAATGTTCAAATTCTTAGCAGTAGCATAGATTCAAGGATACTGCCTAGTGTATGCCGATAGCCTGTCAGGAATCAGAAATAATTAGTGTCCTCTCATTTTTGATGGGTTTGACAGTATTAACTATAAAGTGTGTGTTAAATTATTAATAAAAATATTGTAAAATTATTAAACAATTTAATAAAAAAACATTTTTGTGTATTTGTCAACTGTCAACGATAGTGATCTTCTCCGTGTGAGAAGATGTCTTTGATGAGTCGTGAGCACTCATAGGCTGGTTGTTGTGAGGATGATGTTGTAATAGTTGTAAATAAATCACCCTGGAATTTAACCATTTCAGGCGAGTTAAAATCCCATGTGGTAACCCACACTGGTGTGAAGTCATATAAGTGTGACGAATGCAACTCATCATTTACTAAGAACAGCTCTTTAACCACACACAAGCTCCGACACTTGGGCATCAAGCGCTACCAATGTGATGCTTGTCCTATGAAGTAAGTATTTTAAATGTTATCTATTGCTAGAAACCTGTAATTGGTTCTGTTTATAAAAAGTATCTTGTCAAAATTGTATAGCTGTTGAGTTTCCCGAGGGTCAAATATTTTTCTCCTTTTTTGTTACCTGCCATCGGCTTATAATAACTATCATTAGGCATACTGAATTACCTAAAAATAAAAAGAAGTCTCTCTGTAACCAGAAACTATTAGAGCTTTTCTCACTATATATACGTGGGTAAATCGCAATTTTTATTTAATTCATATTTAGATGATTTGTAGAAAGTAATACAATTTTAATTTCTAATAAATAAATTATTAATGTGAGTACTGCATGGTACCAAAATAGTTTTCATTTTTAATTCTATTTGTATTTAATGTAATGATTATTTATGTTATTTCACAATTCTAAGCAAGATAACGTAATAGTAGTTTCTAGTTAATCTATTAATTATAATTGTTAATTGCCAATTCCATTAAAGTGAAATCTGATAATAAGAAAACTAGTGTTTAACAGGTAATGCCATCTCGTGACAGAAAGTGGAACTACTTACTAGCTAATGAGCCGAGTTGCCGTTAGATGGCGTTGTTTACAACACTTTATGACTTGCTTTACAAGAATATTATTTTTTGTAATACAGGTTTACATGCAAAGATCATTTGAAGAGACACAATAGAATACATACAGGAGAGAGGCCCTACAAATGTGACTTATGCGATCGTGCGTTTACTCAGAGCAATGACTTGGTCAAACATAAGCGTTCACACCTCGGCAATAATTTGTACAAGTAAGTTCAACATTTTTCTTTATTGTTAACACGTGTCGAGTATTGTATGTTAATGTAAATCTTATCGTAGTAACGATTTATTGAAGAATTCTTACAATGGTTTAAATGCTGTAATTGATCATTTTATTATTTTATAGAATAAACTAGCTTCTGCCCGCGACTTCGTACGCGCAATCCCATTTTCCCACCGTTCCCGTTCGTGATCTTAGGTAAAAAGTAAAAAAAAGTATTGTATAAAAAGTATCCTATGTCCGTCTCCTGGTTCTAAGCTACCTTCCTGCCAATTTTCTTTTATATATATACACGACTTTCTTTTATATATATAGATATTTTATTATTGTAAGTATGAATATGGATATGACTGTGAAGCAAGGGGACTCAGATTCGATTCCTGAATCGGACAAACTTATTATCATTTGGTGAATGAACGTTTTACAATATAATCCTTAACTCTTCTGCCAGGCTTAGAAATTATAGTTACTGACTATTGATGGCGATGATGACGTAGCGGCAATTTGTCAGCCAGTCGCTGGAAGATTCAGTCCAATGTCTCTTGATCACCATTTTTTGGAAGATCCATAATAACCTGTACATTATATTTCTTTACAGATGCGTAGAATGCACACAAAGCTTCAGACTTCTATCAGAACTTCGACAACACACGTCAGAGCACTTCCTATCTGCACGACTTGAAGCACTGAAGTTTACTAACACAGACAATAACAGTCAGCCAGTTGGCAATAGTCAGCCAGTCGTCGTGAGTCAGGCAATCGTCATAAGTCAGCCAGTCGACGTAAGTCAGCCAGTTGACATAAGTCAGCCAGTTGAAATAAGTCAGCCAGTTGGCAATAACGATTCCATAACCGTACTACCTCAAAAACAAGGTCATGATATTGGTGACAAGAGTGAACTATGAATAAGGAACCATAATTTTTTTCAAAGTCCATCTTCGGCCATTTCATATCTGTAGACTCGTTATAATTGATGAGAGCCCCTCCAAAATGTTATCTCTGTGCTCTACCCACCCACTGTTACCTACTACTAAACTTTAATTTGTTTTATTAATGTATTCAGTTCTTGTCATTTGATAAAATATGCGTATTAGTCCACATTCGCTCGAGAATTATTTTAACGCGCATTAAAAAGCGTTCAAATAGAATAAATGCCTCGACTAGTGTATGTAAGTACGTCTAGCGCTTTTAAAACGCTACGCTTCGTGCAAATGGACTCTTTTTCTTTTTTCTTTGGCCTGATGGACTAAATTGATGGTTCCTTTTCATATGCCTATTATTATTATGAGACTTTGAAGTGAGCCTAAATAGGAAAGATGACATTTTTTAGTAGGTTAAGTAATAAAATAAAAAAAAAGAAAAAAAATACTGGTCTTATTTGATTATAGTTTTATTGGTATATTTTTTCGTAATCGTTTTGAGGTATATTATTTCGGGTGAGGGATTTTTAAATTTAAAACTATATTTTTTAATTGTAATTAAATATGGAACTCAAAATTATTATTTAGAGTCTACGTGATAGGGATTGAGAATTAAAGACAGTACTAAAATTATGATTGGATAAATTATTATGTTTTCAGATTACTCACGGAATAATTTGACGAGGAACTCGACTGACAGTCGCCTCGACAGTCGCCGCGTCGCGGGTCGCGAAAAGCTGCTCATGAATATGAGCCTCTAGCATGGCTTGAAACTAGTCGAGTTCCTCGTCAAATTATTACGTGAGTAAGCCGAAAACATAATAATTTATTTAGTATGTCTCACGAAAGTTACAATACAAATTATGATAGGATTTAAGAAATAACGTCAAATTCAATAAGGATCAAAATTGCTTACACATCATAGCATCCTGATCATATAATGGTTCACCATTCCACGGTAACTAACCAATTAACGTGCGCCCGAATACTAATGGCTACTCAATTACAGAGGCTACAGAAATACAGACTAGCAAATAATTCCACTTCCTTAGCAGTACGCATACGGAAGCTTGATGCGAAGCGCTTCGTGCGTGTGGGTCGGTGACGCTTCGCCTGTTGTCTAGTGGTACTCTATTTTAAGTCGCGTTTAAGTATAGTCCTATTACTGCAAATTCTTTGTAGAATTGGTGTTAAAAAAACGACAAGTCTCCATTAAGATCGTTTCTGTCAAAAGGTGGGCAACGCACACAACGCCGGCCTATCCATAAAAAATGTAATTTTATGTGCAAGCATGTAATAATAAGTAAATAAGTTGAAAATATTCCATTTTGGTTTAACTTTTCGATGTACGACTGTAAGCACACAACATCATTTGAAAGTTATATAGAACTGAGTAATTTTAATTCGACTTATGTAAGTAGGACTTATCGAAAATTAAAAAAAAGTATAGTCTTATTTTTGTTATTAATTATTTGACGGATTTAATAAGCGTTTGTGTTTGGCTGTCATCTTTCCTTATTGGCTCATAATTGACTGATATTTATTTTAATATTATCATAATGATAAGTTAGCATAGGTTCTCATATTATTCATTCATTAAAATTAGTATGCTTGGGTAGATCAGTGCCGATAACTTTCGAAACCAAATCTGATACTACTACCATAAAGCATGTTTGTTTGTTTGAACGCGCTAATCTCCGAAACTACCAGTCCAATTTCAATCATTATTTTTGTGTTGGATAGTCCATTTATCGAGGAAGGGTATGGGCTATAAAACATCACGCTGCGATCTATAGGAGCCGAGTAGAGCGGGTGCAACCGCGCGGATATAGCTAGTTACAGATAATTATGTTATAAACTACGTTAAAAAATCTGACTTCAGCTCCATCTTTGTTGGAAGTCGGTTGATTAACATACTAAAACCTTCTCCTAGATGTAGTATTCTTAATTCTCGCACAAACGTTCATACAGCTCAAACTGAGAAACTCCCGGCTTTTTTTTAAGTGTTAACCGACTTCGTCAACCGCGCCGTGTAGGTCACCAGTGACCTACATTAGCGGAGGATTTGCCTTCAACAGTTTTCTGCCGGCAGTCAAAGACTTAAAAATATAATGTCACTAGCTTTTACCCGCGGCTTCACTCGCGTCACAAAAGGATAAAAAGTAGCTTATGTGATATATACCAATACACACAGCGCCATCTATACCAATACTTTTGTTTTCCCTCGGGAGTATTATTATTGTTTCCGGGATAAAAAGTACCCTATTATTTAATCCGGACTTCTAACTTTACGTCTGCAAAAATTCAAAGTAATCGGTTTAGTAGTTACGGCGTGAAAACGGAACAAACAAACAAACAAACTCACTTTCTGATTTATAATATTAGTAAGGATAACATCTGGTAAGATGTGCCCTATATTCGAGTATCTAAAAATAAATGTTACTATAATCTCATCAATCGATTTAATTTTAAGTATTCGTATTTTTATATCTAGAATAAAATAAGTAGGTTAGGTCGACCCAAATAGTCTGCGACATCACAGTTCAATAAACTCATACAAAATTCATAAGTTACTTATTTTGAAGAAGCACTGAATTAAAATTAACTTTGTCAAAATATCAATTTCTTCAACTTGTGTTTCTACAATGCATTTTCAGCTTAATTACCATACGTAAAGGTTGTAAATCTATAATACAAATTACCAAGTTTGCCTAAGCTAATGTAACCAATATAAGAACTAAGTAATATTAATATTATAAATACAAAAACTCGAAAGTCAAAGTCAAAATCATTTATTTCAATTTGACCAAGAAGGCACTTTTGTACATCAAATCAAAATAATTAAATATTAAATAAAAATTGTCAGTCTGTAGGTCAGTCCTTTAGTGAAGCTATTTGCTCGTTCCAAAGTTCCTATGGAGAAGAACGAGGAAGAAACTCCATAGGTTACTCTTTAACTAAAATATAATTGTAATTGTCACATTTTAGTTTTTAATAATTTGTATTTATAATATAATTATTACTTAGTTCTTATTATTTTAGCATTTACAACAAAAATAAATATTAAGTTCTTACCAATTTATATGTTTGTAAGATAATGATTAAGATATACTGAAAGAAACTCAATGTAGTAATTATCTTGAAATATTTTTAAGAAACCATTTTCACCTCTTGAATGCATCGATAAGAGATACAATAAAAACACATTGTATCTCACGTGGGTCCGCGTTTTAGACGCACAAAAGGTTAATGAATGCAAAAGTAAAATATATACGTATATAATAATAATTGATAATAATCATTATTTATGTGTGAATGTAGAATGCATAGAAAATAGTAAAAACAATGCCTTAGCCACCGTAATCTGTTCCTAAATATCGTAGCTAATAATATTGTATTTGGTCGCCTAAAACTGCTATATTCAGAGTCGAACTAGGCTTGAGGCGTCCGGTTGGTATCAGCTCGGAGGCCACGAAACCGTGAAGCGAATATAAATATTTATTTGTTTTTGTTTCGTACACTTTTTCGTATTTTACATATCGCACCTACGATGCAATATCGTCACTTATATGCAATTTTTGTCAAAACTTAACTGATTATGAAAGAATAAGTACTCCAAATTAGCCTCTTTACTTGGTGCGTTATTGTCATTTGTGTAGTACGCAAACTGTCCTCGTGAGGACATCACTGTCGTTAGGGTTTTGGCGCGATTCTGGACGGCACTGGGAGAAACAACGTTTCATTGTTCAGTTGCGCGCGGACTCCCGCAATATATAAGTGACGTTATAGCACCGGAGGTACGATATAACAAGAAGTCACATTTATTTTTTGATTAGCAACTTTGATGATATCACGTCAGGTCCATTGGGGGTCCCATATGCTATTAGAGCCCTACAGGCTACAGCCCAGCCCGGCCACTATCGCCAACTCGACCACTTTACGGCCAGTTCGACACTGAAAACAAATAATCAGACGCATAAATATATAATAATATTTTTATATTGGACTGTTACTCCCAAAGATCAGCTCATATAGCTATGGAAGCTTTATTATTTTTATACCTACATGACGATGTACCTAGGTATGTATAAGTGTATTCATTAAATTTCAAGTTTGTGTATCAAGATTTGTAACGAAATATAATATTATTATACTTTTAGTTAAGATAGTAGTTTTAGTTGTAAGTACAATAGGGTATTATCTCAATAAAATGATTATATTTTCAATTTTTTATATATTGGATTAAATTCACAGGCCATGCTAGCCCGACGCATCTTGCGTCTGCGATGAGCGGTATAAACAGTCCTACGCGAACAGAGGCCGCCATGTTTGTGCGACTAGCGACCTCCTTCGACCCGCGTGAATATTTTTCCGCTCATCGCAAACTTAAGACGCGTCGCGCTAATGTGTTCTGCAATTTAGTAAAGACACTTTCATTAAACGATTTAATTATTTTAATGTTATTTTAGTATTACTTTAATACCACTAATCCAAAAATATTGCTATTTTGACGTCACAATGTGGAATCTCATACGGAATCCAGATAAATATCGTTTTGTCATTTTAAAAATAGTACTGAATTTGATTGTCTGCAAAATACCCTATTATAACTATGTATTATGATATTTTATGTTCTTGAATACATTATTTTAACACCCAATTGTGTCTTATTTTTATGGAAAAGCAAATTACTTGCCTTCCCATAGATACCAGACTGTTTCAAACTTCAATCGCTCAGCCAGGGACTAGTACTAAAAGCCATATATTTTTTCTTCCTTTTTTCAAATTGCGGTACTCGAGTCGCTGCTATGAATTGTTGATATTATGGCGAATCCCCATTAAACGGAGGGAAAGTACTGCTTCTTGAAAGAAACGCATTAGTGATTTCTCTGGGTGCGGGCGTTCGTGGACGGCGCTCATTGCGTACCATCAGGCGATCCATCATCTGCGATCCATGCATAAGCAGTTGTAGTTAGCAGCAGCAGATGAGTTATCCTTGAACACCCCTCGACGGCTGATGGATTATAAATGCGTTTCTGTCCTTTAAAATTGAGTTGGTACATTTTACTTACGGCTTATGTTTTAAAGGAACTTATCCAACTAATACTGTAAATTCGAAAGTTTCTATGTCTGTTACTCATTCATGTTCACATTCAAGTGTGGGATAACCATGCTTCGACACGAATGGGCCGGCTCGACCGGAGTGATACCACGGCCTCGCAGAAAACCGACGTGAAGCAACGCTTGCGTTATGTTTCGTCATGTGAGTGAGGTTACCGGAGGTCCAATCTCCCCAATCCCTGAATCCCCAACGATCCTCAAACTCACTTGTAACGCCTCTGGTGTTCCAGGTGTCCATGGGCGACGCCGATTGCTTACCATCAGGTGATCTGTCTGCTCGTTTACCGGCTTATGCCATAAAAAAAACATTCAAAACAGCTGAAGTGATCTAGATGTAATTTGGAACAAGGGTAGGTAGTGGTCTGGAATAACACATAGGCCACTTTTTAATCTTCAATAACGCGGGCGAAGTCGCTGGCAGACGCTAGTGTTACATAATATGAGTAAACAGCATGTGTTATATTATGCATCGCCCCACTCAATGATACGAGTTACGCGGAAAATGTAAAGAAACTTTATAGTATGTAATGTGGCTAGTATCTAGTACTTAGCTAGGCACTTATGTGGGTATTAGGCAATAATCGTAGCAGACTGGCAAGCGAGCTAGTAATGCAACCGTTAACTGATTGCTTTACTTTTCTAAGTATGTGGAAAATGAAATCTATGTATTGTCTATGTATTGTCTTTAAGCGTCTAAAACCACAGTAAATATACTATAGACTTAAATCCTCGTGGAGTGATCGTAAGTGCGGCTGTAAGTAAGAGATCTTTCTTTTTTTTTGACGGGGTCCATCATCGAATTACTTCTTCCGCCTGGGTGAGGCAGGAGGGAGTGTCAGACTCTTACTGACTAAAAACCACCCCGTTCCTTCTCCTGCACGTCGAGCCGGAGCCCCGGTAACCCGTTAGGTTCTCCGAGGCTCCGAATCGGCATCAGCTATGTTAAACCCTGGCGCCGTAGGCCAGGCCTAGGGCGCCAGGATGCAGAGTGTACCCAACTGCGCATATAGAGCGACAGCGGCGCCAAAAAGAAATTAAGGGCGCCTACTAATTACCTACCATAGATATAATAAAGAAGGTACCTACAGCTTGACAAAAAATAGAGAATTGAGGTCGCTAGTATCGACCTATCGACCCTGTGGCAACCTGATTACGATTACGACGACGGTTTTGATATTGATTGTTTTTATCGAGTTTATGAAGAGGGGGTTTGAGTTTATTTCCTCCATTAGTTTGACTTTATTTTAAGATGTACATACCTATGTACATTATTTATTAATTTTCTTATTTATTTAAGTACCTAATATCGGTATCAGTCTCATCACCTTTAGGTAGCTCTGATCACTGTCTGGTGAAATCTGTATCTACACACTCCCCACCTGATTCTAGCCCTGGGGAACCACGATGGATGTGGCGATACAAGTCAGCAGATTGGGATGGAATGCGATCCTTTTTTGCATCCTATCCATGGCGGCCTGTTTGCTTCTCTTTCGATGATCCGTCAGCTTGTGCAGATGCCGTAACGGGGGTGTTGCGTCAAACAAAGATTCCATTTGTAAAAAAAAAACATACATTTCCTATGTTCCGATGTTGCTTATTCATGTGATTTTATCCAAAGTGAAAGATTCAGTTCAAGTCCAATATTAGTTCCACTTGTGACCGCGTCAAACTGTTTTTTGCCAAGCTGTTCTTGTTTAGGGCGCTCGGTAAATGTAATTCGCCTCTGTCAAAGGTCTATGAACTTTGGTTAGGTATCTTAAGAAGTGTAAAGGGCTTAAGGAGTATATTGTTCAGGAGTTTTATACAAGAATCTCAGGTAGTACCTAAGTGCTAATGACTTTTAACTCGCTAACTTATTGCCTGTCTCTTTTTGTTTCCAAAATTTTTTTCGATTTTTGATTGTATTTTTGGAAATTGAGTCTTGAGATCAACGACTTTATTTGGAGTTAGTGCCTATCTATATTATGTAAGTTGTACCTATATTTACCTCAATACCTTGATTCAAATATTGATTGAAGGTTTGTGCAGACTGTAGGCACTAGGCAGCACTTGTAGTAACGATGTTATGAGTCTAGATCTGTGCATACGAAAATTCTATTCGCAGACAATTTATAAGTATTTGTACAAAAATACTTTTTCTTGTAATGGAAATAAGCTGCAAAATGGGACTCAACTCTTCAATAATTAGGTTGGGAATTTGTTATATCTATGGTTGGGAACCGTAAGGTAACATAACATCACGCCTTTTATCCCCGAAGAGGTAGACAGAGGAGCAAATTACGGCACTTATTGCCACTGTACAATGTAACACCCACTTTTCACTAATTATGTCATGAGTCCCATGTAATAGTGGTGAGCCTATTGCCATATACCGGGACAATTCTAGACGCCGTACTACTACTGAGATTGTAAAAAAAATACTCAGTACTACTTTGACCGACCTGGGAATTAAATCCGAGACCCCTTGCCCGGTAATCCGACTTGCGACCACTCAGCCAACGAGGCAGCCTGGCTGGCTGGGAACCATTCGACCTATAAATTCGTCCAACCAAACCATTCGTCACAGTTATCGAGTTACTAGAATTATAATGCATAGGAATTAATCTTCGGTTGGCACTAGAAGGCTTCCTTGCAAAGTCAAGCTCAGTACGTGACCTGAAGGTTGACCAATTTATGATCTTCTGTGATGTGTGTGGAAACATCTCTATTTATGTGTTTGGTATTGTTAGCCAAGGAAGTTCTACTGTTCTAGATACCTACAGTTGTGAAAATAGGTAGTTACATACCTATTTTCTAAAACTCAAAAAAAAAAAACTCAAAAGCATTTATTTCAATTAAACCATAATTTGGTACTTTTGAAACGTCAACAAATATGAAATAAATAACAGTCTGTCCGTCAGTGAAGCTAGGCGTTTCATAGGTAGTTAGTCTATGTATTGTCTATGTACCTCTATTGTCTTTAAGCGCCTAAAACCACAGAGTAAATATACTATAGACTTAAACTTAAATCCTCGTGGAGTGATCGCAAGTGCGGCTGTAAGTAAGGGATCTATTTTTTTGAACGGGGGAAAATCATCTTCTTCCGCCTGGGTGAGGCGGGAGGGAGTGTCAGACTCTTACTGACTAAAAACCACCGCGTTCCTACTCCTGCACTTCGAGCCGGAGCCCCGGTAATCTGTTAGGTTCTCCGCGGCTCCGTATCGGCATCAGCCCTATTGGGCCCCATCCAATGGCTCTTTGAGTCGTTCGGGTTTGGTTCTGGTCGGGCGGCTAGCCGCCCATGGGCCATGCTCGCCGTACGCAGGCCTGCGCTTACGGTGGCCGGAGATCGTATACCACATGGCTACTAAGTAAGTAGGTAAAAACATTTACCTGACCTAGTACATATTATTATCAAGTAAGGCTGCAATTATATATCACAGTTATCGAGGCCTACGATTAAAGATGCCCTACAAAGCAAGTATTAGTAGTTATTAACTTATTACATAAAATAATTTATTTAATAGCGACTAGTGACACTCTTGCGTTTGATTTTACTATCAATTATATCATTAAACGTGCTTTTAGTGTGTATTACGCAATTAAATAACATGTTTATGGGCAGTTAATATAATATTCGTTATGTAATTCTAAATACTTTTTTATGAACTACGTTTAAAACCACCGACTTCAACCCCCTCTTTTTGAAGTCGGTTAGGTAATTAATATACTATAACCTTTTCCTAAGTGCAACAAACACTTTTCTAAAAACAGCATCAAAATCGGATCAGCCAATCGCGAGATAATCACGTTAACAAACATACATTCATGTTAAACTGACAACATCTTTTTTGTCTCATTATCATCATCATCATCATCATCATCATCAACAGCCAAAAGACGTTTACTGTTAGATAAGGTAACGTGGAGCACTAGGTCCCTCTAGTTGAACGACAACTCGCCACTTGCATCTACTGACTCCCCACAACTCCGCACACTGTCGATGTCGTCGGTCCACCTAGCCTGTCCTTATCTTAAGACAATAATAAAATGCCCTCATTAGCATAGCCCTTTAAAGTCTATTATGAACCAAAATCTAGTCACATGCAACCTTACCTATAAATTCTTGACAGGGCTTTAGAGTTTCGCCACTCGAGACGTTCCTAATTCCTAAACGAGTTAAAGGCTGAGTAATCAATAAATTGGGAAATTAATTAAAAGTTCTTACGTTTTTGTCGTGTTTTGTTAAGCAATGGTTGATAGGCTATTAGGCAGCTGCCTAGCTATAAAAGTTCGTCTAACTAGGGAAGGTATTTGGCATGAACATTAAGATTTCTTTTTCGAAGGTCAGAGCCAGGCCAGGCCTAGGGCGCCAAGATGCAGAATGTGTCAACTATGCATATAGAGCGACAGCGGCGCTAAAAAGAAATTAACCCTTTGAGTACCGTCATTATAGACACAATTAAAGAACAATAGGTTGCGGTCACCGGTGTCCTCGCGGTGTTTGACAGTTTAAGGGCCTACAGCTTGACAAAAAAGAGTTTAGAAGAATTGAGGTCGCTGGTATCGACCTATCGACCCTATGGCAACCTGATTACGATTACGACGGTTTTGATATTGATTGTTTTTATTGAGTTTATGAAGAGAGGGTTTGAGTTTATTTCGTCCATTAGTTTGACTTTATTTTAAGATGTACCTACACTCGGTTGCCAAAGAAAAAAAAAAGATGTACCTACATTATTTATTAATTTTCTTATTTATTTAAGTAATATTGTAATTACGTCTGCAAAATTTCAAAGCAATCGGTCTAGTAGTTACGGCGTGAAGGCGGAACAAACAAACAAACTCACTTTCCGATTTATAATATAAGTAAGGATAAGGATAATAAACAAAGATTCTATTTGTAAAAAAAGAAAAGAAGAACATACATTTTATATGTTCCGATGTTATGCTTATTCATGTGATTTTATCCAAAGTGAAAGATTCAGTTCAAGTCATTATTAGTTCCAGTTGTGACTATGTCAAACTGTTTTTTGCCAAGCTGTTTTTGTTTAAGGCGCTCTGTAGATGTAATTCGCCTCTGTCAAAGGTCTATGAACTTTGGTTAGGTACCTATCTTAAGAAGTGTAAAGGGCTTAAGGAGTATACTGTTCAGGAGTTTTATACAAGAATCTCAGGTAGTACCTAACTGCTAATGATTTTTAACTCGCTAACGTTTTGCCTGTCTCTTTTTGTTTCCAAAATTTTTTTCGTTTTTTGATTGTATTTTTGGAAATTGAGTCTTGAGATCAACGACTTTATTTGGAGTTAGTGCCTACCTATACCTATTATGTAAGTTGTTCTTTATTTACCTCAATGCCTTGATTCCAATGTTATTTGAAGGTTTGTGCAGAATCTGGGCCCTAGGCAGCACTTGTAACGATGTTATGAGTCTAGAGCTGTGCATACGAAAATTCTATTCGCCGACAATTTATAAGTATTTTTGTACAAAAATACTCTTTCTTGTAATGGAAATAAGCTGCAAAATGGGACTCAACTCTTCAATAAATAGGTTGGGAATTTGTTATATCTATGGTTGGGAACCGTAGCGTAACATAACATCACGCCTTTTATCCTCGAAGGGGTATGCAGAGATGCACATTACGGCACTTAATGCCACTGTACATTGTTACACCCACTTTTCACTATTTATGTCATGAGTCCCATGTAATAGGGGGTGAGCTTATTGCCATATACCAGGCACAATTTCAGACGCCGTGCTACTACTGAGATTGTAAAAAAAATACTCAGTACTACTTTGACCGACCTGGAGTCGAATCCGAGACCCCTTGCCCGGTAATCCCACTTGTGACCACTCAGTTAACGAGGCAGCCTGGCTGGCTGGGAACCATTCGACTTATAAATTCGTCCAACCAAACCATTCGTCACAGTAATCGAGTTACTAGAATTATAATCCCTAGGAATTAATCTTCGGTTGGCACTAGAAGGCTTCCTTGCAAAGTCAGGCTCAGTCCGTGACCTAGACGCTGATCAATTTATGATCTTCTGTGATGTGTGTGTGGAAACATCTCTATTTATGTGTTTGGTATTGTTAGCCAAGGAAGTTCTACTGTTCTAGGTATCTACAGTTGCGAAAATAGATAGTTACCTACCTATTTTCTAAAACTCAAAAAAAAACTCAAAAGCATTTAGAGGTATTTCAATTAAACCATAATTTGGTACTTCTGAAACGTCAACAAATATGAAATAAATAACAGTCTGTCCGTCAGTGAAGCTAGGCGTTTCATAGGTAGTTATCTATTTTCATAACGTAAAATTAAAGGATATAAAAAAACAATCAGCCTAACATAGTACCTCCTCCTTTTTTTGAAGTCGGGCACCTAAGTATCTACACTATAGGTTTCCTTGTTTAGATAGAAGGGGAAATAAACATGCTAGAAAAAATGGTGAGGACATTATACAACATAACATCACGCCGTTTATCCTCAATGGAGTAGGCAGAGTGGTTGCGATTGCGACTGCAGGGCCAGGGGTCTCGGATTCAAACGGAGGCAAACTGAGTATTTTTTTACAATCTCAGTAGTAGCACGGAGTCTGAAAATGTGCGCGGTATACATATAGCAATAGACTCACTCCCTTATACATAGGACCCATAACATAAATAGTGAAAAGTGGGCGTTACATTGTACAGTGACATTAAGTGCCGAAATGTGCACCTTTACCTACCCTTTCGATGATAAAAGGCGTGATGTTCTACAGGCAACTATTAGGTCTGTGGCTGATCGATGTTTTTATTAGAAATCTATTTTCTGGATAACGAAACTAATATCCGTTTTATTGAGAACCATGTTTCTAATTAATTTCTACAGTTATTCTTGGAACTAAGTAATATATATTAAATTTCATTTTTATTAAAACTGTAATTACGAAAGCAATTTCAGTTACATAGGTACAACAAGGTAGTGGCCCGGAGGTTTCAGACGCCCGTTTCTCATGCATGATAGTGCGAGTTCGAAACCTAACAATGGAAAGTACCAATGTGACTTTTTCCGAGTTATATGTACTTTCTAAGATTATCTAGGTACCACTGAAAAACTGGGCTTATAATTTCTAATTATAAGTTTGTAATCGGCAACCCGCATTGAGCAAGCGTGGTCATTAATGCTCGAACCTTCTCCGTGTGCGAAGAGGCTTTGTTCAGCAGTGGGCATTTATAGGCTGTTGATTACGATGATGATGAGGTTCAAAACAGTTTTTATTTATGAAAAGTCCAGTCCAGCCGTCCAGTAGCTTAGCTTTTAAGATTAAAGTTCGGGAGCATCTTCTTCAACAATTGGTAGATTCATTTCAAACCTAAATCTCTTTTAATTTAATATATTGTATTATATTTTATAATATATCTACATACATAAATGACAATTTATATTTCTGTATATATTTATTATTAATATAATTAGGTACTTTAATATTGTATACATAATTATTGTTATATGTAAGTAAGTATAAGTTTTGAAATATATAGTGTTTATTGAATATTATGATTGTGAGATTTGTTATTTATTATACTGGTACATTGCCTATTTATAAAGGTTGAAATCACCTGCTACTTTCATCTCTGCATTGCTTAAAGGTTGATTGAGAGACAATGCCCAAGGCATTAAGTCCACCTGGACACACTTGCTGTATGAAGTTGAAAATAAATAAATAAATGAAAGTCTAGAAATTAAGTACTTACCTATTTACCTGGTCTATGGTGCCTTTTCTATATAAGAGGGAATGCCATAATTTTTCGCAAGGGTTGGAGCTATTCAAAAGGTTAAATATTATCAAGGAGCGTCTGTCAAACGTACTGTACTCTCTAAAGTTGGAGATCGCAATTAAAAGATCATAGATACGAGTTTAGGATTATCAAAGAGCGCTGATGGCCGGTTTCTGTCAATTGTGTAGTATTTTAGTCCCTTATGTCGGAATACTGAAACGCTACTCAATTTTAAGTCGTGCTTAAGTATAGTTCTATCTCTACAAATTCTTTGTAAAATGACAGAGATATCACGATATTTGAGCACGACTTAAAATTAAGTAACATTTCAGTATTCCGGCATTAGACGGCTTAAGATTATGATACCCGGGGTAAAAGAAGGCAAAATGTATTCTACACTGGCGTTTCCACGCTGTTATGGTTTTTAAACTTCGTTTAATGCTGGAGTGATCGCATTTGTGACTGCCCAGCAAGGGGTCTCGGGTTCGATTACCGGGTCGAGCAAAGTATTACTGGATTTTACTAAATTCTCAGTAGTATCACTGAGTCTGGAAATATGTTGACCCCCTATTATATGGGGCTCATAACAGGTACATTGTACAGTGGCATTGAGTGCCGTAACTGTCTATCCCTTCGGGTATAAAAGGCTATGTTATGTTATGTTTTTAAACATTTCCCCATACTAGGATTTTCTCCGGTATCGTGGGTGCGTTTACAAACATACAAGTTCACATACATACACAAATTACGTAGGCTGTAGCCGGAGGATGCAAAGGAAACCAAATTGTTTCTTAAAATATAACTTTAATTAATTAAAATTACAATAAGTAGGTGATAATTGGTCGATGTTGTACCAAGAATGACGCTCTTTACACGGGTTGAAATTAGATCGACAATTTATGCTGAGTTCGCGCCTCGTGTACGGAAAGTTGTCGCGATGCACAAAAGTTCCTCATTTACACCGTTGGGCCGTCTATTGCACCGTAGCGTAACACCTCCCCCCGAAGATCAGCAACTATTTCGAAATCTCGCGTGGAAGGGATGATGAAATATTGCTGTGGTCAATTATAATCTCGCTGGGATTAATCTTCCTTGATTGTTGGGATTCAGCACTCTCTCTAGAAGCTGCTAAATTATGACCTTCTAAAGACTGGTTCTTCTGAGAATGTTGTGATCGCTGCTGACGATACATCAGTGCAATAATGAGTGCACCTGCACCGAGTAGTATAAGGTAGACAGGAATAGTTGTATGGTACAGGCTCATATCGGTGACGTTGCTCAATTCTACTGGAGTTTCTAACATTATCTTCTTATTAATGGAGTGCAGATTTTCTAAGGCAATAGAGTTTAGTATGACTGGTGGCTCCCTTGACGCCGGTAGCTCATTAGATGTAGGCAGTTGTATGATTTCCAGAGCAAATCCCTTAATGTGGTTGTTGGAATTTGCTATAGTGAAATGTGGTGTCTTGATAAAGCAGTGATGTGGGATGACAGCCAGATAGCTTCCTTCTAGAGTTTTGTGGATTTCCTGCTTACAGACTATCTTCACCTTTGTGGGTCGTGGGAAATTTATGGTGTAATGCTTTTCATCTAGTTGTTCAACGGCTTCTTTCCTCAATTTGACTGTAGTAAGTTTGCATGATGGGAGAAGTTCCTGGTGGAGGATCAGGTGCTGGATGCAGTCCGGTTCATCTGGTCTTTCGTATCTTGTCTTAGTTTCGCAGAGGTACAAGGAATTTACCTTCGGGCATTCAGCCTCCATGTACGTAGAATCGTTTCCAGAAATTGCTATATACGGTAAGGTAGGTAGGAGGATTTGATTATTCTTATTAGGTATAGTGGATAGTTTATAGAAGTTGTAAATTTGAGGGAAGGCAATCGGCATCTTAAAGACTATAACTATTTGATTATCCATATAAAAGTATCCTAGCCTAATTATATCGTAGTAGTCCCTTAATTCTAAGTCAAGAATTTCATCATTCGAATATAAAATCCTTAATTTAACTAACATATTCTTAATTTCAGCTAAACTAACTACTGTATGTGGTGTGCTCGATGCACGTATAAAACCTAAGGTATATTCTAACTTATGAAGAGCTTCGAATAAGCTATCTATATTATCACTTAAAATAAGTAGATGTTGGGCCATATGGGCGAAATAAGTAAAGTCCGAGTCTTTATTTTTTATCATAGAATTTAAAACATCGCCTATCCGTTCCTGATTTTTGGTAATATTGGTTAATAAATCAGAGTTTTGCAACATCCAAGTTTTTGATAAACTCACATGCTGCTTTATTTGAACTTCTAATTTCTCTTCATTTTCATGTAGAGTTTTTATAGCAGTATTGTATTTAATTGCATCGGTTTGGTCTAAGTTACCGGATATGCTTTTGATTATAGAACCTAGTCCGTCTATAAGACCTCTTTTATTGCGGCCGTGTTGAAACGTCTTTAATTGCGAATATATTTTAGATAATTTAGTCGTAAGATAGTTTATATGTGGTTCGAATAAGAATGAAGTTTTATTATTTAGTCTAGGACGAACTTCGGAAAGCTTTAAACTAATTGAATCAACTTGATACTGAATTTTATCTAGATTAACGTAACTAAGAAAGGAGTGGTAGTGGGACACCATTCGGGTAGTTCCTAAATTAAAGGGGAGTATACCAGGGCCGTTTTCTAAAGAGTCAATCGTTACTTCTTGTCCTTGCGTCGTCTGGAATAGTAGTACTAGGAGGAGTAGCATCCTGTAACAATATAGGTTCTTTAGGGCTCCTCTTAATGCGAGACTTTGCAACAGCACCACGCTTCTTTTTGGTATATATGTGTATAGGAAGGTCAGCTAAGACTGTATCATGAGTAAAACGCGGAGCTAACTTTTGTCTACTGGCCAGGGGATTGCGAATGAATACTTGTTGATCAGGATGGTATTCCTTTTCAGGTTCGCGATTTTTATTTCTGTTTTCAGTTAATTCAATCCGGTGAGATTGTGAAGCTTCATTTATCGTTTCATAAACTTGAATTAAACGTTTCTTATGGTTCTCTAAGTATTGTTGTAATAAGTGTTCGGATAAATTGACATCAAGAGGATCGCGGGGATCAAAATGTCCTGTGATCAAATCTATGGGCCTACATTTGGTAAAACTGTGAATGGAACTGTTATAACCTAGAATTGCGTAAGGCATGAGATGTTCTACGGGTTCATTACGCTTTTCTATTTTAAGGATCCTAAGATGTTCAAGAATCGTGGAGTGAAACCGTTCTATCATTCCGTTATCGTTAGGAGTATGTGCAAGTATTTTATGATGCTGTATCTTATGTAGGCGAATAAATTCCGAGAAAAGTGCATTGGTAAATTCTGGTCCTTGATCTGTAATGATAGTATATGGAACGCCATGATGGGTGCAAAATGTTAGAAGAGCTTGAATGACACTTATAGCTGTACCATCTCTGAGATGATATGCTTGCGCATATTTCGAGAAAGCATCAACTATGGTAAGGAATTTCTCATGTTCGGCTGTGAACAGATCGAGATGTACAGTTTCAAAGGGTTTGGTTGGAGGAGGAACTATAGAGAATTCTTGCCTGACGGGGTTTCGATCGTACTTTGCCTGCCCACACACTCTGCATTCATTAATAAATTTTGCGATACTTTCTTTCATCTTGGGCCAGTAGTAACGATGCGACAAGGTAAGATAACATTCTGTTATACCGCGGTGGTTAGTTTTTCCTTGATGATAATTGCGAATAATTTCCTGTTGTTTCATATAGTCTTTAACGTTTTCTGTTTCTTTCTTCGTCAAGACCATATTTAAAGCAGAACTTTTAAAATTACTTTGAATAATTGGAATAATATGATACATAGCTAGTGGTGGATGAATAATTAGTCCGGTTTTTACTTTAGGATTAACGTTTTCTTTAATGGCATTAATAACATCACTTTCAAGATTAGACTCAGATACCTGTATAGTGGTTTTAACGTGAGTGTCAAATGGTTTGGTTACAGTGGGGCGTTTTTTAATATCTCCAACAACTACTAGACATACTTGACGGTAGAATTTATTCAATGGTTCATCAGATATTGGGATTTCTAATATAGGATCTTCGGTACTAGTATGGGCTGTCAATGTGGTTGAACCAGTAAGAGAAGGTGGTTTCTCCGATGGGTTAACTGTAATTGAACTAACATCCTCGTGATTTATTTCGATACGAGATAGAGCATCCGCGTTGGTGTTGAATTTACCCTGCTTGTAGATGATCGTGAAGTTATACTCACTTAATTTTAACCTCCAACGGGTAAGTCGAGAATTCGGTTCCTTTAAACTCATAACCCATTGCAATGGCTTATGATCCGTTACAATTTTGAATTTCCTTCCAAAAAGATAGGGGCGGAAGTATTTCGTCGCCCATACTATTGCTAATAGTTCCTTTTCAATCGTGCTATAGTTAATCTCACTACTATTTAGTGTGCGCGATGCGTACGATATGGGTTTGTCGCTACCTATTTGTCCTTGGGATAGAACAGCACCAATGGCCAGATTAGAAGCGTCAGTTGTTAGAATGAATTCCTTATTAAAGTCTGGGTATTGTAGGATAGGATCATTAGTTAAAAGGGTTTTGCACTTTTCAAAACAGCTGATATAACTTGGATCATTTAGACTAATCTTTGAACCTTTTTTGAGACACTGTGTCATTGGTTTTGTTATTCGGGCAAAGTCCGGGATAAATTTCCGATAATAGCCTAATAGACCTAAAAAGCGTTTAATTTCAGTAGCTGTTTTAGGTATCGGGAATTTTTGGATAGCCGAGATTTTATCAGGGTTGGGTTTGATCCCATCTTTGCTAATAATGTGTCCCAAATAGGCTGTTTCTAATTTCAAAAACTCTGATTTGTCCATTTGAATCTTGAAATTTGATTCCCTGAGTCTCTGAAAGACCTTTTCCAAATTTACCATATGTTCCTGGAGGGATACTGAAAATACTATGATATCATCTAAATATACTAAGCATATGACATTTTGAAGGTCCCTTAAGACATTGTCCATCACGCGTTGAAAGGTGGATGGTGAGTTTTTTAAGCCCATTGGCATACGGAGAAACTCAAAATGCCCATGTTCAACTGTAAACGCGGTTTTATGGATATCGTCTGGATTCATTTCAACTTGATAAAATCCGCTTGCGAGATCTAATGTAGTGAAGTATTGACAGTTGCCTAACTTATCTAATACGTCAGCAATATTGGGTATAGGATAACGATCGTCAATAGTTTTTTCATTTAATTTTCTGAAATCTATGACCAAGCGCCATTTTGTTTTTCCACTGGCGTCGGCTTTTTTGGGCACAACCCAGATGGGGGAACTCCAAGCAGATTGTGAAGGCTGTATAATATTTTGTTGTAACATTTTAGAGATTTGATCCTGAACTTCCTGCTTATGTACAAAAGGATATCGGTAACTTTTAGTGTAGATTGGTACTTCGTCCGTAGTTTTAATAGAATGTTTTACCTGATTTGTGAAAGATAATGGTTCACCATCTATATAGAATACGTCAGCGTATTTGGCACAAAGTGTCTCTAAGTTAGCCTTCTCCTCGGGATTTAAATGTTCTGTTCGTAATCGTGCTAATACTTCTTTAACACGGGAATCGTACTGTTCAGAATGCAAGCCTTGAATATTAAATATTTCTGCGCTAACGGGACGATCCATTGAGAAGATTACATCATGACGTGATGAGTTAGTAACTTCTATTATGCCTCTACTATCTTTAACGTTTGTAATGCAATTGCCTATTAAACAGTTTGAGATTCGTTGTTCAGGAATGAAAACTTCACCGTCTTGAGAATTTATAGGGACATTAATTAATTTAGATAAGTTAGCCGGTATTATGTCTTCGTATAGGTTGCTGTTGCGTGAATTATACATTAATAATGGATTACTAGAGTTCCGTGTAATTAGCAATTTATTTTTTAAGTCTATGGTAGATTCTAATTTTTCTAATAAGTCATAGCCAATCAATCCGTCGAAATATTCGTCGTGAAACGCGTACACGGAGAGAGTAATATCACCCGACTCATTAAATTCTTTAAAACAGGGTATAGTGATGGAGTAGTCAGTTCTAGTAGTAGCGTGAATATTGGTGACTTCAAAAGGGTCGTAATTGTATGGTACGTGAGGAAAGAATTGTTGAGCGACAGCTGGACTGACGAACGACATATTTGCACCTGTATCGATTAATAATTTGAGCGGGGGATTTGAAATTTGAATATATGGTAACTGTCTCTGGGTATGTAAATTTATTTCTATTTTAATTTGTCTGATTTGGAGTCCTTCGGAAAATCCTCATTATCAGAAGGCTGAGTGCAAGGAACTTCTTCTATGGTGTACGTATCTTCAGTCTGTGGTTGCTCGCAACTAAATTCGTAAGAATTTTCGAAATAATCATAAGGATAATAATTATCGGTATTGTAAAAATCGTTGTAGTAATCATACTCGACCGGGCATGTAAAATCGTTATAATTTACCTGCTTTGTTTTAAAATAATTCGAAGGTGGTGGGTTACCAGCTCTCGACCAATCGTGGGTTGGACGCGGGGCGAATGGTTTTGCTACGTAGTGACTAACACCACTCATAGGTTGCGGTAAATTACTCCCGGAAGGCTTAGGGCCTGGCATTCTAAAGACATTCTGCGGTCCATTATTAGGTGGTGGCGCACTAAACATCTGTTGAGTCCGTGAGGGACCACGGTATTGAGGGGGTTGATTCCTCAACAATGGTTGTTGAGTCTGAGGCGTGAATAGTCGCGACGGTCCTGGTATATTAAAAGGCCTAGGAGGCGATAAGGTAAACGGGTGCGCTGAAGGCGGCGCCGTTTGCACGGGTGGCTTAAAACCATAAGAAAATCTCGGACTAACCTGATGCTGATACTGCAACTTCTTTTCAGGAGCACGTTCATTGCGCTGCTGTAAGTATAGCGTATTCATTTCATCATGTACATACTCAAGGGCTTTTTCAATAGTATCAGGCCGCATGCAACGAATACGAGAACCTAACGGGTCACGTAAGCCACGTAAGAACGACTGTAGTGTAAGTTTTTTATAAAGAGTGCGCTTTGATTCAATAGTAGTGGCTACCGTTTCATGCAGACTGATATAAGTCATAATGGTACTAAAAAGATTTTGGCATTGTTCATAAAATTCTTGGGGAGTTGCCGTACCTTGAGTTAAAAGGGCTAAGTCATTATACAAGGACGTTTCATCACGCTGATCGGCGAAATTATTTATTAAAGAACTTCTTATTCCTTCCCAGGAATCTGGAATCCCGTTCGTATTAATCAACCTCGCTGCCGACCCTACTACTTTATTTAAAATTCCATTTAATAATGCCAAATTAATTAATTCACGACCTGGCTCGTTCCTCATGTATTGATTTACCAGTTGATCACATAATTTTATAAAGCGAGTTAATACGTTCGAGTTACCGTCGAATTCCGGCACCAGTCGTAGGGCCTTGTAAATATGATCCACTGATTCAGCCATATTCGAAGCGTGAGAACTACTACTTTCACACGGGTATGCTTCTAAATTTCTGTTAGCGTCTAAAATATTAATTCTATTACTATTACTATCTAACCTAGATAACCGAGATTGCCTTGGATGGAAAATCTTGGATAATTAGGGAAACACTTAAGGATAAAATGGAAAGCGACTCTAGAACGATTCTAGCGTACTTACTTGCACAAAATGGTACCTCTACTGTATCGATGTCTGGATACCCCTCGTGGCTGCAGCTCTCCCAGATTCGGATACTCGTGCGGTGCTTGATAACCACCCGGGTGGCTCGCGACTTTGAGGACTATTAGCGATCCTAGCAATTTACTCTCGCGAACCGGCCCGCGAGTATCCTACCGACTGCGCCAATTACGTAGGCTGTAGCCGGAGGATGCAAAGGAAACCAAATTGTTTCTTAAAATATAACTTTAATTAATTAAAATTACAATAAGTAGGTGATAATTGGTCGATGTTGTACCAAGAATGACGCTCTTTACACGGGTTGAAATTAGATCGACAATTTATGCTGAGTTCGCGCCTCGTGTACGGAAAGTTGTCGCGATGCACAAAAGTTCCTCATTTACACCGTTGGGCCGTCTATTGCACCGTAGCGTAACACACATGACACCCAGACTAGAAACAACAATTTGTGGATCACACAAAGAGTTGCTCCGTGCGAGAGTCGAACCCTTTGGCCACCCACCGCACCAACCGTGTAGTCAATTAGTAGGTGTACTTATTTGTACGTGAAACACGTGTCAACTCACGTTTTAGTAGACGGATTATAATTATGCGATTCCCTTGTGAGCACTTAACGCTAAAAGTTACCTCTTGTCAAATATTTGCACGTTTTTGGCAACTGTTATTTGTTTTAACAAAGCAACTATAACTAGTGTCCAGTACAAATAAGACATTGTCTAAATATTTTGTATACATACGTCTTTAGAAAATGTTATAACTCGTAGTCGTAAACTTGGTTCATAGTATTTGTCGTAATAGCTTAAAAATGTTGCTTTTTTTTTAAGGGGTGAAAATTATCGAATGACTGCTCCCGCCTGGGTGAGGCGGAAGGGAGTGTCAGACTCTTACTGACTAAAAACCACCCCGTTCCTTCTCCTGCACGTCGATGCAGAGCCCCGGTTACCCGTTAGAAAAATGTTGATGCTATGAATCAAAAGAGCGTATTCCTTTTTTAAAAGCGGCAACGCACCTGTGACTCCTCTGGTGTTGCGAGTGTCGCTGATCACTTAACATCAGGTGATACGTCTGCTCATTTACCGGCTTATGCCATAAAAAAAAAATTGCCTCCTATTCTACAAAAAAAATCTTCAAAGCCTCTAACATACTTATGCCCAATTCCCCGGTTAGATAGGGTAAACGAAGGTATCTCTTTCTTCTCTTCTCTTCTGTCTCTTTAGATACAGTTTAAAAATAATGAGAATAGTTTTCTCAGCTAAGAGGTGCATTATAATGATTTTGGCAATAACTAGGTTAAAACACTTGTTTCATCATATCAATGAAAAATACTTATACCTCTACATTTCGGTTTAGGTGGGACATAAGAATACATTCATGTCCTGATTGAGTTTATTCCTACAAAATAAAACTCAAGCGAAAAGGTTCGTAAAAAACTATAGCAATACCTACGTAAAACCAATCAATTAAGAACACAAATATTTGTGCTTTTTCCAGAATTCGATGCATGGAAACTCAAGCGTTTGCAATTTGGGAAATCGTTTTTTCGTACTCCTCTGAGCTCGGTCACCGATAGTTTTTATTTTACATCACTTGACTATATTGAAAAAGTCTGTCAAACCCCAGTTGGGTTGATTGGATTTTAGCAACCTGTTGTGTTGATTGGTTTCTGAATATCAGAGGCATTTTCGAAGTTAAATACCGTACGATAAAAAAAGCTGAAATAAAATGTACGTCAGGCCAGAAGACGTGACATGTAAAAGAAACTTTTAAGAATGTACTAATTAAAGTAACGAGCCATGTTTTGTCACAAATGGGCCGACTTGACCGAAGTGACACTACGGCCTTACAAAAAACCGACGTGAAACATCGCTTGCGTTGTGTTTCGTCGTGTGAGTATAGTTTACCGAAGGCCTATCAACCCTCAACTTCCTAGTCCTTATAAAAGCCGGTAACGCACTTGGAAAGTCTCTGGTGTTGCGGATGTCCATGGGCGACGCCGATTGCTTACCACCAGGTGATCCGTATGCTCGTTTACCGAGTTTTACAATAAAAAATCATCAAAGTTTAATGTATATGGTGGATATTCGTTGTTTTTATTTTTGGTGTTATCAAACCACAATTGGTAGTTTTAAATAATATGTCTTATAGCCTCCCTACTGTGAACTGCTTACCTACTTACATCATTAATTATTTATGCAACGAAACGTTTTTGGAAAATCATCTTAACATGTCACTAACCGATTAATCACTTACACCTTTTTAAATTTGTAAATTCATTACATTTCTCTTAAATGTAAAATAATAACTGATGAAATTTTGACATTTAAAGGATGTGATTTATTGCAGGTATGCTAAAGGTTGGATTGGAAGTGCATTGACCTGAATGATTTTAAAATTACAGATTATACACCAAGATGTAACATACAGGTATAACTTACATAAAGTAACTTGAATAAGTTATGGTTAGGGATACTTTTTTATTTATTTATTATTTATTTTATTTTCAGCCATGAACGTCCCACTGCAGGGCAAAGGCCTCAAAAGGGATACTTTTTTTGTCGAAATACTTTTATTTGTGTTTGAGGCAAACGTAACTAATTCAAAAAAGGTAGAAGCATTTTTCTTTTATGTTTCGATAAAGATTCTTATGAACAGAAAAAGAATAAGAAAGGGAAAAGGGTTTTTTAATTATGTGCACGTAGGTAAGTTTGTAATTTAATTATCAATACTAAAGTAATACTCCTTTCACCATTTGGGAGTTTGGAGCTTGAAGACCACAGTTTAAAAGTTTCCAGTCTTACTACAAAAAAGTATATTAAAAGTGTATATAGTTATTTATATTTACATATAATATAAAATGCATCTGACTGCCTCGTTGGCCGAGTGGGCGCAAGTGCGACTGCCGGGCAAGGGGTCTCGGGTTCGATTCCCGGGTCGGGCAAAGTATTACTGGGTTTTTAAAAAATTCTCAGTAGTAGCACGGAGTCTGGAATTGTGCCCGGTATATGGCAATAGGCTCACCCCCTATTACATGGGACTCATAACATAAATAGTGAAAAGTGGGTGTTACATTGTACAGTGGTATAATGTGCACCTCTGCCTACCCCTTCGGGGATAAAAGGCGTGATGTTATGTATAAAATGCATCTAAAAAAAGTTCAACCGTTCAATACATGCTACCACAAAAGAGCGTTTAAGAGAGACACTCCTTAGACATTGTTTAAATTTAAACATCGAAACAAGGTAGTTTAACGAGTGTTTAAGCTCGGTCTGTCATTTTGTTGGAGGTGTTTATTTCATTGATTTATATTGAAATAATTTAAATGGATGTCATAGACTTCTTGATCTTTATGAAAGAAGAAGAAATTGTTGATGTATTAACAGAGCGCGCTACCGCGGCGCAACCTGCCTATTGCTTGCTCGTAATAGTTTTCTACGAAGCATTCATTCATTAAAGTGTAGAACAGAGTAAAGGGTACTTTGCGTATACGCAGAGTGATTGTCGTAAAATGTTCGTAGTAGGGGCAGCCCTGTAATTCGCGAGTGCGGTGGTAGGGCGTTGTTAGTTGTGGTAACGCGCATTCAACGCACGCGCTTCGAATATCGATTTCAAAAGTTCGAATATCGAACGTTATTGTTTCCTTTTTTAAATTGGATTTTTTTGTACAAGGTGAGTGTTTTGTTTTTTATTTTGCAACAGATTAAAAATGAGTTGATTTTTTAAATGTTTTAAATAAACAACGAATCGTTAAAAAAGCGATTATGATAAAATTTCGCATTACACTAATGAAAGAACTTTGTCATAAGCCCAGTTAGTGTTGTAATATTTTAAAATTTACTAAAAAATATTAAAAGTCTAAGCGACTAAGGTCACTTTCAAAATACAGAGGTCAAGTTTAAACAGGGTGACGAAATAAAACCGCTAATTGATTTGTTAAACAATGTGACAATTAAGTGAAAGTTTTTGACAATTTAGCGAAAAACTAGATACTAAACTTAAAGACTAATTGCCTTGAATTTAGGTCTCTTGGTAAATTATTTATTTGTTTGAAATCTTTTTCTGCGAAGACAGATTACTAAATTTATTTCATAATTTGATCATTAGTTCATGAAGAAATAGTTTCATTCGTTTGTCATTTGAGTTCGTTAATCCGCTGTGAAATATTGTAAAAATATTGGCACCTACTTATTCAGGATTAGGATTAGCTTTTTGTGATTTATCAAAGTACTAAGATAATAATTTATAATAATTACATATGTGTAAGTATTACGTACTCAGCCTACATTATTTTCTAGCCTTTAGAATTAGCTTTTAAGTTCTTTCCCAATATTTCAAGAAA
This sequence comes from Spodoptera littoralis, assembly GCA_902850265.1. Lineage (NCBI taxonomy): Eukaryota > Metazoa > Arthropoda > Insecta > Lepidoptera > Noctuidae > Spodoptera > Spodoptera littoralis. The sequence goes on from LR824545.2 coordinate 11,366,233, forward strand.
TACAAAAAAAAAATAACTTAAATACAAAAATTAATTAAGTTATCTATCTATCTACATATCATTATTATCAACAATTAAAATAGACGCATACAAAATTTTGATTTGTTCCATAATCTGACATTAAAGTCAAAGTTAAAGCATTTATTTCAATGAATCCTTAGACTGCCTCGTTGGTCGAGTGATCGTAATTGCGACTGCCGGGCAAAGGGTCTCGGGTTCGATTCCCGGGTCGGGCAAAGTATTACTGGGTTTTTTAAAAATTCTCAGTAGTAGCACGGAGTCTGGAACTGTGCCCGGTATATGGCAATAGGCTCACCCCCTATTACATGGGACTCATAACATAAATAGTGAAAAGTGGGTGTTACATTGTACAGTGGTATAATGTGCACATCTGCCTACCCCTTGGAGGATAAAAGGCGTGATGTTATGTTATGTGTATGTTGAATCCTTAACACATTAAACGCCATGGGGGTCACCGGTACCCAATGTTAGTGGAGGATTTGTCTTTAACAGTTTTTTATTGGCAGTCAAAGCCTTAATTGGGCACTTTTGAAACATCAAAAACGGAATTGTCCGTCCGCCCGTCTGTCAGTGAAGCTAGGCAATCTAACAATATTCTTTTATTAAAAACTTCTTCGTTTTCTGTGGTCGGTTACAAATAAATCTTATATTATCACTAGCGACCCGCCCCGGCTTTCCACGGGTGCAATATGCATGTATTATACATACTAGCTGTTGCCCGCGACTTCGTCCGCGTAGATTAATGACTTCTGACAGAATTAATTCAGTGCCCAAGTAAGATTTACCTATTTTGAAATGATTTATCGTAGTTTCAATAAATAAATAATCCCGCAGGGATCTTACCAGTACAGTGCCCGATCACGTAAGGTTTGAGTAATAAAAACTATTCTATCGACTATTGTTGTACCGAATCTCTCTAAAATAAGTTCAGTGGTTAAGAGTTAGACAGTCCCGGGGCATTGACGCATAGTTCCCGTTCCCGTGGGACATCTGTGATAAAAACTATCAAACGTTACCCAGGTCCCAAATCATCATTTTACCGAATGTAATTCAAAAAGATTCAATGATTCTAAATTCAATGGCTAAGAAGATTTATACAAACTCTCATTCCCTATTTTATCCCTTTAGGGGTGGAAATGATCAAAATCCTTTCTTAGCGAATGCTTATATAATAACATCTATCTGTATATAAAATTTCAATCCGATCGATTTAAAACTGACAAAGTCTCATACAAACTTTCATCCCCTATTTTACCCCCTTGGGGGTGGAAATTATCAAAATCCTTTCACAGCGGATTACTACGTCATAACATCTATCTGCATGCCAAATTTCAACACGATCGGTTTAAAACTGACAAAGTCCCATACAAACTTTCATCCCCTATTTTACCCCCTTGGGGGTAGAAATTATCAAAATCCTTTCACAGCGGATTACTACGTCATAACATCTATCTGCATGCCAAATTTCAACCCGATCGGTTTAAAACTGACAATGTCTCATACAAACTTTCATCCCCTATTTTACCCCCTTGGGGGTGGAAATTATCAAAATCCTTTCACAGCGGATGCTTACGTCATAACATCTATCTGCATGCCAAATTTAAACCCGATCGGTTTAAAACTGACAAAGTTTCATACAAACTTTCATCCCCTTTTTTACCCCTTTGGGGGTGGAAATTATCAAAATCCTTTCTTAGCGGATGCCTACGTCATAACATCTATCTGTATTCCAAATTTTAGCCCAATCTATCCAGCGGTTTGGGCTGTGCGTTGATAGATCACTATGTCAGTCAGTCAGTCAGTCAATCACCTTTGAATTATATATATATAGATAAACCTACCTTAAGAATCTATCTATCTATTAAAAAAACCGCATCAAAATTTGTTGCGTAGTTTTAAAGATCTAAGCATACATAGGGATAGACAGACGGCGGATAGCGACTTTGTTTTATACTATGTAGTGATTAAAACGAATACATACAGAATCTCTTAGTAACGAATACAATTAAAATAATTAATAACACATTTACTTAAACAGACGTAAGTACTTTGTATTCTAGGTACAGATATATCCTTTGAAACATCCAATTATTAAATTATACCACAGTCACGCAAATATCAACAGATAGGCATCTAATTATTTTAATGATTCCACATATGTACTGTGATATTATAATTGTTTGTGTTCTTGAAATATGAAAGTTTGTCCGGTATCGGGAGCAAATTATACGTACTTTGATATCGTGGTGGCTCTGAGGTTAAGGTGCCCGCTTCTCAAACATAAGGGTGCGAGTTTCAATTAGGGGTTCTTCAATCGGGTTTCTTCAATCAAAAATAAATGATTTCGACTGTGATATAATAAAATATTATAAAATAACCACACTATCATTAATTGATTTTATGAATAACTTAATTATAGTATTTTTGTAATATTTTTTAGTAATAAGTATGCTGTTTGACGCTAATAAAACGTGACGAACCAAATCAATACATAATCTTGTACAAAATTCATAGAAAAATATAGTTTTTGAAAGTTTGAAAAAAGTATCGAATTTGACTAGTTGGCAAGTACCTAATTATGGCTAGTATGATTTTTCTAAAGTGATTTTTCCTAGTAACTTTTTAAATTTATTTAAGTATATAACCAAATGGCGAAAAAAACGAGTACATCTGGGACTATATAGAAAGAAAGAAAGAAAATAAAGTCTATAATATTTCCTGGGTGTCTTCAAGGTACGAGTGAATACGTTCCTTATGGGACGACGTGCTCCATCGAAGACCGCATCATCGCTTTCCGCCAGCGAGATAGTGGTCAAACGTCGGCCAAATTAAATTAGACAAGAAGACAGCCACACAAGCCCTTGGTGCGTCAGGCTGGAGCTGATGATAAAGCCATACCTATGTTAAATTCTGAGTTTGAAATCGCTAATCCGCCTTGGGCAAGTGTGGTGATTAATACTCAAACCTTCTCTGTGTCAGAAGAAGCCTTTTAAGAGGCTAACATGGTGATACTGAGTATAGTATAGTATGTATATTTTTGATATTTCTGATGTACTAAAATTATTAACAACAAAATAAACAATCATATATAATCCGGGTGTAACTTCCAGTCAACTTGGACCTTACAGTACGTGCTTCGGAAACTGACTCCTAAACTTGTAAGATGTGACGTTTTAATCTCAAAGCTAACCATATCTTGTAGCTGTTCTTAGTTAGGGGACATTCAATTAAGCGAGATTAGATTGTACTGTTTATAGGCACTAGGGCAGTAGCATACACATAAACTAACGTCCAGTTTACGAATTTTGACATGAGCTCCATACAAAATGTGTCAAAATTCTATCTCTAGTAAGCAAATCTACAGATAGATAAACCTATCTATCTATAACCATAGAAACTGGACGTTAATAGTACGTTTTTTTTTCTTCTTTGGCAACCGAGTCTCCAAAATGGTGTTGTCGACTATACTGCCAGTGCCGAGTGGTGACGGCAAAATTATTGGACCGTCGAACTTAACTTTGCGGTAGTTTTTAGTTGTTAGTAGGCGAGCGTGACACTTTTGAGGTTATGATGGAAATAGTTACCTAATAGTACGTTGTACGTAGGAGCTTGCTACAATTGACAGACAGACAAAATGACACATTCTGTCTTTATGTTTCAAAAGTGCCTGAATGTAGATTTATTAAGTTAAATGGTATGACCTGGCTTCGATTCTAATACCTATAGATGTCTATTTCTTGAAATCTCTCCGTTAAGACGTGAAATAAGGACAAACACACATATTTTCTCCTATATTATTAGTAAAGATTCGATTCCAGGGTCGGGAAAAGTATAACTGGGTTTTTTTAAAAAAAAAACAGTAGTAGCACGGAGCCTGGAAATGTGCCCGGTATAAGGCAATAGGCTCACCCTCTATTACATGGGATTCATAACATAAATAGTGAAAAGTGGGTGTTACTACCTCTGCCTACCCCTTCGGGGATAAAAGGCGTGATGTTATGTTATTATTAGTAAAGAATACGATATTAGTATAATAATTTGTTTAAAGACAGAACTTGAAATCTTGAGCGTATCATTTACATATAAGATAGAAAAGTAAATACAACCATATTTACTGTATCTAATTTTAATAGCTCTACTCATCCCTTCTGGGAAATAAGACTTCATAATATTATGTACAAAACAAGAGTCAGGTAACTAGATCATAGAAGTTCATACCAAAGGATTTAGAAAATTGAAATTCGTAGATTTCTGTCTTAACTAGCACTAAGTCTACGGTCTAGACAATGTTAGACTAAAATTAGGCATTGTACTATTAGTCTAGGATTTTAACCCTAAAATACTTTCTTGTGTCGTAATGTTTTCTAATATAAGTTTTCGTCGACTAAATTGTTTACGTTGAATATTTCTTAGTTGGATAAAACTAATGTGTTTGCAAGATTCAAGATTCAAGATTCATTTATTCATTGTAAAACATAGGTACATTATAAGTATATATTGCGATTGTAAAATGTGCGGTTTGGAGAAGGGATTCCTATTATATGAGTTCAGGAGTTGTCTAGCAAGAAAAGTTTTATTTCAAAAAGAGGTTTCCATTTTTTCAATCCTTTTTTCTTCTTTTTCTGCCTTGGGTGAGGCCAGAGAGAGTGTCAGAGTCTTACTGACTAGTTACTCCTCCTTTGAGCTCTGTTAACCCGCAATATCGTTCGCTGCGCATGAAATTCTCATATAGGTTATCTCTCCCCCATGTATTTTTAATATAATTAGGGCTAACCTAATTTAGCATGCATTGTTTTTCTGAAAACATTAAAACCAATCTCTACTAGCGAAAGTTTGTTAAGATGTTTGTTACTCTGTCACGCAAAAACTGCTGAACATTTAGTGAAAAGATAGATTATTATATTAGGGTAGTTTCCTAAATTTTATTTTAAAATCCGTCTGATAGATTATTTTAAAACATTAGACACGTATTTTTTCTTTATACACAAAATTAAATGCTTTCGACGATATATTGATCTGAAATGTCGTTGTGACGTAACTACCTATCACTCCTAAACTTAACGCCATTTTATTGAAGTATTGTAACTTTATAAGAGAAAATAAAAAAAACACGTGTCTCATACTTTTTCATTGTCTAACTGACGGACTAATAAGATTTTTAATTTTCTTACCCTGGAAACTACCCTATTTGGAATACACATTGATTGTTTTTCATTTCGCTATTGCAGGCAAAGTTACTGGCAGAATCTAGTTTTTATTATAATTTCAGACTTAAAATTAGATATTTAAAGTTCCAGTAAATATGTGGTATCTAACTAATAGTGCCTAAGTACTCTTTGCTTAGGACTTGATCTGTTGCATCCGGCCATTGGGTGTGCCTTAAGGGTCGTAGACTTGGGACTTTAGGAGTCAGTCACCGGAACAAACATTGTGGGTTCGATTCTCAACTCTTTAAAGTTGTTGGGCATAGTCCAATAGCCGCAGACGTATGGACGGTGTTGTGGGCAATAGTTTATAGTTTTAGCCTTGGGTAAAGCTAAGTTAAAGGTTGTAAACATGGGGTGTTAAAGTGACCTTAACAAATATTTTACTAGCTAACCCGGCAAACGTTGCGTAGTTTTAAAGATCTAAGCATACATAGGGATAGGCAGACGGCGGATAGCGACTTTTTTTATAATTACTGCTAGCGACCCGCTCCGGATTCGCACGGGTGTAATATGTATGTATTATACATATAAACCTTCCTTTAGAATCATTCTGTCTATTAAAAAAATAACCTGAGTCCTTAGTACGAGTTTGTTTTACGTTTAAAGTAATCGTAACGAGTACGCGTTCGGCGCTGTGATTGGCCGGCTAAAATGAACCAACCAATCAGATTGCCGAACGCGTACTCGTTTCGAATACTTTAAACGTAAATCAAACTTGTACTAAGGCCTCGGATCAAAATCCTTTACGTAAACTGTGGTTTGACTGTCAGTGTCATTAAAATGAATTAATAAAACAAAATAATCTCCGTAATCCGAATTTTGCGGATATATGTTGTCGACTCGAAATCGATATTTTTTTATGTTTTGTTATGCAGGTAATGTTTCGATCGGGTCTACCGTACCCCTTGATGAAATTATTAATATATAAGAAGATTCACCGCGTTCTTTTGTTTTACTGACCAGACCACATGAGTTTCAAAATGATACGACCGCAGTCTTCAATCATATTTCCAGAAGTTTATATTTAGTACTAAAACTGCCTATCGGTTTTATGGGGTTTGTTTAAGGTCTACTATTGTTACCATAGCCTTCGACTTATAAGTTGGACATTTATTATGATGGAGATATGATTGGTTTTTCATTGTTATAAATATTCAATACACGTTAATGTCAGTTTACATTAATGTGCAACTATACCATTGTTCACATAAGAGGATTAAGCCATAGTCACAAAGACAAGAGAGGCAGGAGATGGCAAGAGGGTTGAAGATACCTATGTGGCGGGACCTGCCGCAGACATAGCGGTAGTTCGAGGTATTATGGGTGACGATCACACAGACAATGGAGAAACACCGTTTCGGTTTTAGCCAGTATGAGTCCGGTACGCCCTCCCACGACGTTCCCACGACGAGGTGGTGCATGAGGATTCCATCGTAATAGAAAAAAAGGAGGGTTGGAGATCACAGTTAGAGACTCCTGTTATAATTTGCAGTTCCTTAGTCAAGTCTTATGGCATCTTCGGGAAGAATAGATGTGGACACAAAGTATTATTTTCGGTAATTAGCCATCAATCGTCAGTACTTATTCTGTTCCAAAAACAAAGGAACCAAAATTCCATGTTAAACAAAAACCTATTCTGTCCTTTATTGAATAGGATTCTATTTTCCGCGTTTTCCATCCCACATAACTTTACGGATAAGGTCCAGTAGGCACAAACCATCAGGTCTCTGAGATAAATGGAATCGCTTTGGATGCGATGGATGCATTGCACTAGTTTCCGCCTCAAATGTTACACGGTTTAGAATTTAAACGTTGAGTTGCCATCGTGGGGAATTTTTATGTAGATCCCCTATAGTTTGATTTGTGCTTTTCGGATTTTTTTAGTAATATTCAATGTTTTGATATTGTTGCCGCTTCTAAATTTACTATTGTCACATTGTTTTGCTTGTCTCTGTGTGTTTTTTTTTCAAAACTTTGCAGTGTGAATCTCTTTTGAGTGATCTACAAAAACAACTTTAAAAATGCCTACCTCAGTTTATTTTTTTAAGACTAATAATTTGTCTTTAATAATTTAATAAAAGGCCTTTGCCCTGCAGTGGGACGATCATGGTTGAAAATAAAATAAATAAATAAATATAATTTGTCAACCAACAATTTATTGGTCCACTTTAAAAACAATATTGATAAATAAAAACTTCGTAGTCGTCGTTATTAGGTAGGCTGCACCAACTAGAGTGCTAAAAAATCGCCATAATTTCTACTATTTCTACGTTAAAAAAATTAAATAGCTGGCAACATTTTAAAACGTTCGGATATTAAACTGTACAATGGTCGGTAATATCTCGTATTATTTCCGTTTCCGTCAGCATTTCGATACAGTTTGCATCAGCTGTTTTCTTCAATAAGGAAATATTCGTGCTGCGATTTACAATGCTTGATATTTCTCTTCCTTTTTACTTTAATGGTGGAGATTGAATTCATAGTGAGATTGCATCTTAGGTGGTATTTTGTCTATAGCGACTGCAGAACGATTATGCGTTACGCGTGTGTTATCCGAACTATGCATCTGTTAGACACATTATATTATATGAACTGCTGGATTCTCGCGTTGGCCAAAGGTTCATTGGGGTTTCTTCAGTTTATAATTGTTTAAACTTCAAACTCACCTCCTATTACACGGAACTCATAATATAGCTAGTGGAAAGCAGGTGTCACAATGTTTATACTTTTGTCTATACCTGGCGTGCTGGCGTGACGGTACCTACGTCAAAACAAAAACAAATTAAAAACGAATTAATCTTTTGGGCACCCAACCTAACGGTAGCGATAAGGAAAATGTTTTCTTTGATGCCTTATGATTTATTTTTATTATTATTATTTTTTTAAGGTGTAAATATTTTAGTTTTAAATTATTTTTTTATATTGTCATTATTATATATTAAGACTTAAAAAAATTAAATGATTAGCATTAATCTTCATATTATGTGACACTTATAAGCATAATAAATCGTCTTGTGTATCTTTCTCAAGGAATATTCATATACGGATAGAAAAAAGACAAAAAGATAAGCAAAATAAAAAAATTGCGCGTAAAATTAATAAGAGGTTTTTAATTTCATTCATTATTATGAGAGCAAACTGGTAGTGTCAATATTTAGACAATATTCTGTCTACGGCTCGTCGACACAGACCATATTGCAGGAGACATGAGAAGAACAATTTGACAAAAAATGTTCTTGAAAGGCCGGTGGAAACCTTTAAAAGTCAAAAGTTAAAATCATTTATTTCAATTAGACCAGGAAGGCACTTTTGAACGTCAACAACGAAAAAATTTAGAAGTGAAACTAGTTGCTCATTCCAAGGTGTAGATTCCTATGGAGAAGAACGAGCAAGAAACTCCATAGGTTACTCTTTTTCAATCGGATTCACAATACAATTCTCTAGTTACATTAATACAATACAATTACTCCAAAAAGTGTCTAGGTTTTGGAAATAAAGACTATGGAGTTGGAATCCTTAGTTAGCATATTTTTTTGAATGGGACAAGCCTGCCACATCCTTCCAAAACAGCTGCAACTTCGGCAAGCCAGGATCTACAGTAGATACAACCATGAAGTACCACCACCAACACTGAAGTACGGCGCATCCCAGGGACTTGATTAACTGTCTTGGTAATAAGAAGAGAAGAAAAAATGATAGTTTCCCCTTCCCTCGGTGAATTTATGTGGGTGACAGAATGGATTAAGCCCCAAAGGTACAAATAGTAGTAGAGACTATAAAACTGGGCCCAGTCGCCAAGCACCACAAAAATTTGACTATAAACTAAGCCCTATGTGTGAGCTATCATTTACCATCTATAAGATCCAAGGTCCTTCGGTCTGGCTCCAGAGCCCCCACTGCGCAGTGCCTTCGAAATAATAAGTCTCAAGTATCCCCTTGTATAAAGTAAGATGTTTTTTTTTCCAATTTTTCTATTATTCTGACGTCCCATGTTTACGTACTTATCATTTTTATTGCAGTCATTGTAAACCAGATACACACTGATTTAATGATTCTTGAATTACATTCAGTTAATAGTTAATAGAAAAGTTTGGTGAAACAAGTGTGAAACAAATGAAACAAGTGAATTTATTTCTGCAAATAGGCTACAAGGCAGCACCTTTACACGTCAATTTTATCAAGCGAACGATGAGGTCGACATTTCCTAACTGACTACTCTGAGAATAAATGCCGAAACAAACTCAGAGGTCCGTCTCTTTTAAAGTCCAGACAAATAGAAAACTACCTGCCAATGAACCTTTTCAAATGGTTTAATGATTTTCCTCTTAATTTACTTATTTCTTTAAGCTCATAATAATTATAATGTCAACATAACACAGAGTCAATTAACTCAAGTCTACTCAATATTTGTCGTAAAATAATTTTGCTAGCCAAACAGGCAAAATTCAATTTTACTTATAATAATATTATTAGTTCAATGAAATAATGAGTCTCATAATGCTAAGATTTTTAAATTGTCGAGGAAATACTTAATTAATCTTTGTGCAACCATAATTATGGCTTACTCGTGATCCACGAGGTTACTTGACCGGTTTCAAGTGACACCAGGGGCCTATACCTATGAGTGTAGAGAAGATTCTTATGGATGAATGGTCAATGCCATAACATTGGAACATGGATAATTCTGGAGTTCTACAGTTGAAACATAATTATTCCAAAATTCCAAAATTTCCACCTAGTATCACGGGTTACTTGTTTGCTTGTTTCACATACATTACTTTCGTGACTTTAGAAAATAATGAATCATAAATACATAATATTAAATCACATTTAAAAGATAAGTACATAGTATTTAATAAGTGACGATGGACAGACAACATGGTGCCCTTTGCAGCCGCCATATCACGTCTGCGGGTGAACTTTAAACTGTTATTCCTTATTTGGACATTTACTTAACGTTATTAACAAAATTATTATGTTAAGTGCAGTGAAAAATATATTGGAGAGCTCTTTGTTGTTGTTATTATTTGGTCATTTTTTTTTTGTAGCTCCGGTACCTACTGATATTTTCCGGTATTTTTTTTAAGGGGGGATCTAATGGCTGCTCCTGCCTTTGTGAGGCGGGAGGGAGTGTCAGACTCTTACTGACTAAAAATCACCCCGTTCCTTCTCCTGCACATTGCGCCGGAGCCCCGGTAACCCGGTAAGGTTCTATCGATAAAATTTATAGTTAAAACAATGGTAATGATTAATGACACAGGAGTCGACGCCCCATACTTGCTCTTTTTCAAGCGACGGGGCACCAAAAGGATCTTTCACACGAAAAGAAAGCATTAATAGACCTTTGGCGTTCATCCTTCGACCGATCCATATCCACATCAATAGCTAACATGCCTCTGTCTCCATTTCCTATGTGGGTATATCCTTGCTAATATTATAAATGGGAAAGTGAGTTCGTTTGTTCCACTTTCACGCCGTAACTACTAAACCGATTGCTTTGAATTTTTGTAGACGTAAATTTTCAAGTCCGGATTAAATAATAGGGTACTTTTTATCCCGGAAAAATTTCTATTCCCGATTGAAAACAAAAGTGTTGGTATAGATGGCGCTGTGTGTATTGGTATATGTCACATAGGCTACTTTTTATCCTTTTGTGACGCGAGCGTAGCCGCGGGTAAAAGCTAGTAGACTATAAAAGACATTAATAAAATGAACTCCTGACTGCCTCGTTGGCCGAGTGGTCGCAAGTGCGATTGCCGGGCACGGGGTTTACCAGGTCGCGCAAAGTATTACTGGTTTTTTTTTAATAAAATTCTCAGTACTATCACGGAGTCTGGAATTGTGCCCAGTATTATGAATGCCATTCATACATTAGACTCACCCCCTATTACATGGGACTCATAACATAAATAGTGAAAAATGGTGAAAGGTGTTACATTGTAAGTACAGTGGTGTATTGTGCACCTCTGCTTACCCCTTCGGGGTTAAAAGGCGTGATGTTATGTTATGTAAAATGAACTCCATAAAATATTTTCTTCTGGCAGTGAATCTGACACTATTTGATCAGTAGTTGTGCTTGAGAATATTCAACGAACGACAAAGATGATATGATTCACCTTTATAATAAATACTAGCTTTTACCCGCGGCTTCGCTCACGCCACAAAAGGATAAAAGTAGCCTATGTGACTATCCATCCGTTCAACTACCTTTAGTTAAAAAATCACGATAATTAGTACCTCCGTTCTGCCGTTTAAGACAGGCAAACAAACAAATAGCTTTGCGCTCGCGTGGAATTCGGTTATATCGCACTATTTACATTTTTCCAATAAGTAGGTAAATCGTTGACTGGTTTTAAATGACATACAACGCCATCTATACCAGTACATACAGCGCCATCTATACCAATATTTTTGTTTTTCCTAGGAAATATCATTCTTTTCCGGGATAAAAAGTACCCTATTATTTAATCCAGACTTCTAACTTTACGTCTGCAAAATTTCAAAGTAATCGGTCTAGTAGTTACGGCGTGAATGCGGAACAAACAAACTCACTTTTCCATTTATAATTTTAGTAAGGATAAAGTAACAGTGTACTGAACGCAATTCAACTTAAAATGTCCACGGCAGGTGTCATTCACTATCAGATTTTATCATCAACATTTAATTTACAACTGTATTTTTAACCGACTTAAGAATACGTAATACTTAGGTCAGTGTGTCAACTTGACATTAGTCGTATATTCGGTAATGTTTTGTAACTCATAAGTAAATATATATTATAATTCTGTTCGTCATCGTGTAAGTTTATTTTGTTGTTCTATAAGAAAGGTTTTTCTAATGGTCACAACAGAGCTTAGGGCTAAAAATGGTGCGAATAATTTTTACGTAACAATATACCATTTTTTTTTAAGAGGGGAAAGTCATCGATTGACGTCCCCCGCCTGGGTGAGGCGGGAGGGAGTGTCAGACTCTTACTGACTAAAAACCACCCCGTTCCTACTCCTGCACTTCGAGCCGGTGCCCTGGAAACCCATTAAGTCCTCCGTGGCTCCGTATCGGCATCAGCCCTAACAATATAACATTAACATTACGTCACTTATGCCACTGTACAATGTAACACCCAATTTTAATTATTTATGTTATGAGTCCCATGTAATAGGGGGCGAGTTTATTGCCTTACTGAATTTTTTTTAAAAACCTAGTAGCATTTTGCCCGGTCCGGTAATCAATAATTTTTGTTTTTTTCTTTAATAAATGCTTTCTTACTTGAATGGGATTGATTTATGTAAAGATCAACCATTTTATATTGTACTTATAAAGTTTTAACGCACTATCGAAATCTTTAATCGACATTCCATTTGACTGTATTAAATCGATATAGAGTATCGATAAAAATTTCCAAAAAATACAATATCACACTTTTTCGCAATAGGTTCTATATCAGACGAATATTCCAGACCCTTGAATTCATAAAGGCGATGAATTTTATATCGAATAGTTCTAGACGCTTCGATTACAATTTCATGAACGTTGCAAGGGATAAACATCAATTTCCAGTCGCACCTTCTCTCTCTCTTGGGAACGTCCTGAACTGAACAAGTTATTGAGGTGTCAGCAATGTACTGATTTATTCCAATGACCAATACACAGGGAAATTGTTGTACCTTGAAAGACTTAAGTATATGATTGCAAGGGACTAGATTTACCAGCTGATTTGACCTTTTAATGTTAGGTACCTGATAGGTACTTTTTTTGACGTGGGAAACCTTCAAAAGGCGCCTTTTTGGGGAAAAAAGACTAGGGAGTGTGGGATTTTTACCTCACTAAAACCTCCCCGGTGGCCACTATCCGCATTTGAAGGAGTATATACCTAATAGGTACTTATGGTAATCAAAGATATTATCTTTGATTTGACTATGGCCTAATGAATTCTTATATTTTTTTATATTTAATGGACATGGACCGACGTTTGACCACTATCTCGCCTGGCGATGAGCGGTGATGCGGTCGACGATGGAGCACGTCAACCCATAAGCAACATTCTCATTCGAGCCTTGCAGACACCCAGGTTATACAGACTCTGGCAAAGAATTCCACTCCTTAGCAGTACGCACAAGGAAGCTGCGAAGTGCTATGTGTGTGTGGGTGGGAGCTACCGTAAATAAAAAATATATACAACTATTTTAAAACCACTTTAATAATCATAGTGGAACAGGAGGTCGACTTACTGTCAAATATTAAGAACGATTTTGGCTCTCTAATATTTGTTATTGGTATTTCAAAGATAGCAATACGTATAGCAAAACCTAAGCGATACATATCGTGGTGTTAATTCCAAATTTTACTTGACTGCGACGAAGCCAAAAGTAGGCCATATTGCTCTACAGTACAAAATAATGGCATACGACGATCCTCAAACTCCTAATCCCCAAAAGGCCGGTAACGCACTTGTAACGCCTCTGATGTTTCAGGTGTCCATGGGCGACGTCGATTGCTTACCACCAGGTGATTCGACAGCTCGTTTACCAGCTTATGCCATAAAAAAACGATCACGATTACCCTCTAAGATATTTTATTGTTGATACTTTATAGAGCGTGTGTTTTTGTAGTTAGGTTTTAATTTTATAACAGACTTATTTTTTATATCAAATTAATTTCAGATAGATAAACCCATTAAATAAAACCGAAATTGCTCACCAACTTACTATATCACGCACTCAACTCATATTTGGTTTACACAAACGCTACTTTGGCAACAACGAATTAGAAAAGTTTGGAGCTGTCCAAACAATATCTTTACATAACTATGACTTAACTTGGAGTGAACACAGAACCTTGACACTTGACTGACCGGTATACAGTCGCTAATCGTATGTTAAACTGTTGGACAAACATACTTTCTTAGTTTGATGTAGTTAAAGGTGCCTATGCGCTATGTGTCTAATTTTTTACACAGGTTTTGGAATTCTTGTATTTGTTTAGTGTGGACTTTAAAATGAAAATCTTATACTATTTCTTATACTATTATATAAAGTGGAAGAGTTAGTTTTTTTGTTTGTTTGTTTGAACGCGCTAATCTCCGTAACTACAAGTCTGATTTCAATAATTCTTTTTGTGTTGGATAGCGCATTTATCGAGGATGGCTATAGGCTATAAAACACCACGCTACGACCAATAGGAGCTGAGCAGAGCGTGTGAAACCGCGCGGAAGTAGCTAGTATTAAATATAGCTGTTCCCCGTGATTTTGTCTGCAAATAATAATGGCTTAGGCAGAATATAGGTTCTTTTATTAGTCTTTTCCAAGGTTAATTCCGATGCTGCGTAACAAATCTGTGCCTTCAGCCAAACGCCACTTTAGCGCTTGTCTACAAAGAGAGTAGAAAACTAAATGTCAAAATTTACGTCAATTCCATATAATTTGGTTTTCTATTCTACATGTAGACAAGCGCTAAATGGCATTTGGATACAGCTGCTGATCAGAATCGATTCAGTACCTAAGTTATATTTATTGTGATATTAATTTTCGTGATTTCAAAAAATAAACAAATTCGAATATATTTTTAGTGTTATAAATAACATAACATAGCATAACACCTTTTATCTCCAAAGGGGTAGACAAGGGTGCACATTACGGCACTTAATGTCACTGTACAATGTAACATCCACTTTTCACTATTTATGTTATGAGTCCCATGTAATAGGGGTCACCCACTACTACATGAGACTCGTATTCCTATGAATCGTTTTTTTAAACCCAGTGATACTTTGTAGTATTATTATAAATATTAACATTAATATCACGTTATTCTTTCTGGGGAGTTAGGCAGAAATGGGAAGGTGCACGTCTAATATGGAACAACTATTTCCTTAGTATGTTATGTATTAAGTACCTAATGAGTCCATTGAAATAAGAGGTGGCCTTATTATATCTGTTTAAAGAAATAAAAGACAAGGTCTAAAGTACGTGAATTTTGATTAACTGATAAGCTGAATAAATTTATTTTCGACCGAGGAAAGCTTCCAATTCATCAAGGTATTTAAAAGACGGTCAAGGAAGAAATTACCTTTAGCTTCTGAACATTCGATAAAGGCTAGCTACTTCGCCGCCGGTCGCCATAAGAAAGTATTAAAATGCTTAATTTGGGACAAGGTACAGTGTCTACAATTTTTTATTGCTTCGGATTAAGAATTACTTAAAACGACTTCATTTAAAAGCTACTTAAGTAAAGTAAAAGGGTTTCTTTTTTTAATTTTCCTTGCTCATTTTAATTCTATGGAGTTTTCGTTTGTCTAGTTTTGTTAGTGTTTGTTTTATTTAGATTTCAATTTGTACTTGTTTAAATTGTTATTTAAGTGTCTTATCAAACTGTAAACTTACTAAGTAGCCTTTATCAATTATTCAGTAATGGCATGGAACTAAGAAATAATATCTCTTTGTTCTGTGAATAGAATCGGAGTCTAGAATTGTTCCTTGTATAATGTGTATGCCAATGAGATCACCTCCTATCAGAGGGGACTTGTAACATTACTAGTAAAAAGAGGATAATATGAGGACTGCATGGTTAGTGAGGTGGCTGGGCAACTGGCTGCCGTGCAACTCTTTGTGTGATCCACAAATTGTTGTTCTGGGTCTGGGTGTCATGTGTATGTAAAATTGTATTATATGTTTGTAAACACACCCACGACACAGAACCCGAGCGCACGGCGCGTCGTGTTCCGCGCGCACCTTAAAGAGTCATCAGACCACAACGGATGGGGCCCAATAGGGCTGATGCCGATACGGAGCCGCGGAGGACTGACCGGGTTGCCGAGGCTCCGGCTCGAAGGGAATGAGTAGGAATGGGGTGGTTTTTAGTCAGTAAGAGTCTGACACTTCCTACCGCCTCACCCAGACGGGAGATGTAATTCGATAATTTTCCCCCTTAAACAAAAAAATAACCCCACGACACCGGAAAAAATCCTAGTGTAAGGCAACGTTTAAAAAAAAAGGACGACGTGACGACAATGTTATTGAGACAAGTGAATTTATTTCTGCAAAGTGAACGATGAGGTCGACATTTTCTGACTGCTCTAAGAGAAATGCCGAAACAAACTCAGAGGTCCGTCTCTTTCATCCATGTTTATATCTACGGAAGTAAATAAACAAAACACTATCTAGATATTTTTATTGCAAACGAGCATATATCGCAGAGATAGTAGCCATACCACTTTTTTAACACTATTAAATATTTATACTGTTACATGTATTCTAATAGAGAAATTCGATGATGCAAATTTTTTCGCATAATATCTGCTATATGTATGAATATTTGTATCAAAGTTGAATTATTAATACTGGTTTTATGATGTAACTGAATGTTATTAATTTTCGAAAAGGCTGTTGCCTACGATTTCTATTTTTGTTTATGAAATAAATAACTATAACTTGCTAATTCACTTTTGTTTTGATGGCGATAAACATCGTAGTATGAGAATATAGAATGCATGTTACTTATTTTAATATGTTTCTCGTTTTACAGATTTAATTTAAAAATAAGTGTGAAAGACTAAAGTGGTATTGAACTTTGAATATAAAGATGAATGGTTGAACAAAAAAGCATTTTAAACAAGACTGATTAATATACATCTTTAAAATCTTTATTCAGAACTGTAAATAGACACAGATACAAAAATATTCCTTGGTTAAGTAAAATAGATCTCACAGGGTTAATAGGTGCCTGTACCTACTAGGATAATACTGTGTCACAGGTGAGATTATAATTTGTACCTGTTAAATCGAATCTCAACATAATCACTTCTATTAAATCTCTGTTGTCATAATAGAATATAAGTGCATTCCTGTATTGTTTATGATTATTAAAAAAAAGAATATATTTTTTTGTCTTGTTTCCGGATCTCAACTACGTTGTTTCATTATAGTACCATATAATTCGCATATTAAAACAATACTTCACTTTCATCGATTAAACTGAAGGTTAATTAATTAAAATAATTTGGCAGACGTTGCTTTTATGTTAAAATATATTTAGCATAGGCTGTCAAGCTTTGTAATTACTAATTTTATTCTAAACGCGGCACATCTAACAACGTCGTAAACAACGAGTAAAATTGAATTTAATTAAATTTTGAAGCTTTTTGCGAACATTTACAACGGAATATCCTTGAGTAATTGCATTTGATGGTAGCAGTATTGCAAGATGTTTAAATACTTTTTTAAACAAGGCTTTTTGTTAACGCTGTTGAATCAAATGCCCTGGGAATTACCTATATAATAATACACGTATTCTGTGTCAGCAACATCTATTGTCGATTGCTGATTTACACCCTCAAACAATAAGTCTGATATGTAGAGTAGACCCATGCTTCAAAGTCTAAGCATTTAATTCAATTAAACCATAATTTGGTACTTTTGAAACGTCAACAAAAACAAAATAAATAATCGACTATCACTCTGTCCGTCAGTGAAGCTAGGTGCTCATTTCAAAATGTATATTCGAATGGAGAAGAACAAGCAAAAATTTCCTTACTCTTTTAAAAAACAATATGTTTGATAAATTATCCAATATTGTACGTATATGTGAGAACAATGCTAAGACACGCTTGGCGCATTATATAATTACAAAACTTACTAAAATAAAAAACAGAACCAGTTCAGTATTGAACTGTCATAGTCTGTTGTTGATGATGCGGCCCATATACCAGAAGTATTATGTTTGGAAAATATTCCATAATAATCTGTTGTATGATAGTCTTGGTTATTACTAGCGACCCGCCTCGGCTTCGCACGGGTGAAATATGCATGTATTATACATGTAAACCTTCCTTAAGAATCACTACTATATATTAAAAAAACCGCATCAAAATCCGTTGCGTAGTTTTAAAGATCTCAGCATACATAGGGACAGACAGACGCCGGATAGTGACTTTGTTTTATACTATGTATATGATTCTAGCTAAACTTCACCATACATTATTATGTATTTTGTTTAGTATAATCTGGAAGGCGACCCTCTTATGAAACATTATGTGTAACTTTACAAGACTAATGTTATGATGCCCTACATAAAATTAAATTATTAAGCCTAACTTGAGCACTTGGCCTAGTCCATGACTAAGTTCATTGACTTTTGAAACCTATTTTATCACTTTGGATATTACGAAGGTTGGTCAGTAATTTTACAATGTCAATAGTACGAAAATGATTCGTCTCCAGAGCTGTTTAAGGTAATGAAGACCTTATGTCGTGTACCCTATGGCAGGTTATCATGGTTTTTTAATTTATAAAGATGACAGGAAATACAGGACCATTATAGATTATTAAAATATCTTCCTTATTACTTACGGTCAAGGTTGTTAATCCTATTACCCATTATCTTTTGGGTGACAGACAATTTATTAAAATTACTTTTCTATTGTTTTTTTATAGTTTCGCTTTGACATTGTTATACTATCAGGAAAATATATTAAATATTTATCTATTATATAACCTGAACCTCTTATTTGAATACAATAAATATAACTATATTTATCGGGGAACAGTATCGTATAAAATATAAAAGAAAAGATGATACAATGGACTTACCGAAAATTCTTTAAGAAATTCTTGAGATGTAGATAATTTGCATGTATTAGGTTCGAGTGGATTGGGTCATAATATCGAGAAGTGTCTGTTTTGACCTACTGAACTTCTAGGAAGTTATCCCTAAAGTAGGTACTAAAGTTATGATAATCTTAATAGTAGCTAAGATCTAGGGTGGGCATAATGGGAATAATATTCCCGATCTACTTACTGTACCTGCTTTCCATCAAGCAAAACGTTACTTCATTGTTACCTTAGCGCTATAAAAGAAATCTAGATAAAAAAGTGACAATTTCAAAATAAAAAAGACATCGATTACCGTACCACTGACAACCAAAATGGCGGCAATGAGATAAAGCGCGCCAATGTAAGGATTACATTACGCAAAGGAACGAGGATGACGCAGCCTGACATAAAAACTTTTTAAAGTAATAAAATATACTTGCGTAACTGTAATAATGTTTTATACTCAACTCTTGAAGTTTTCTAAAAGGGCCATCGTTTGAGGAAATCTTCAGGAAACTAAACTTCAGAAGTTGACTATGGTAGGGTCACACGTGGCCTCTCATTACTCGAAGGACAGTTGGGGAAACAGCTTGAACTTAACAAATTGTGTTTAGGATAACGGATAACCCTATTTGGATTTACGAAAACGTTTACAAAAACTTAACTTTTTGCTGATCTTTAGCTGTTCAAGTTATGAGCCTAGTAACTGATTGAATAAATAAATTATGACTTTATAGCTGGTCACGCACAAATGAAAGGGTCTGTAAAATAAAAAAATAACTTGTCACTTAGTGACGTTAAAATTGGCGCGCAATTTATTAAAAAGTCCTAACAAAACCATTGAAAATCGGCTAAAAGCGTTACACTTTCTGAGTTCGTTGGTTCGAAATTGAAAGTTAGTGTTTAGTTATTCATTTTATAGTCTAAAAACCTGCGGAGCGAATAAATAAGGCATTTTAAAACCGTTGAATGTTTTCTAAAACATATTTTAATTTTTTTATATAAACTCCGGCGGTCTTAAAGAAGTCTACGCACCGAAGAGGTTTATTGACTGTGTTGTTTGTCACATCCTAAAGGTGAAGAAACAATGGGTCATGATTAGTTCCATATTTAAAATGATAGAATATCAGGTGAGCCATCTAATGACTTTTCCTTGCCTGTGGTGGGGGCTACTTGTATTGTTAGGTACTTGATACATTGTACTGTAGTGCGAGTAGACAGGTAAACAGCAAAGGTGTCTTAAAAAAGTAGACCAGTAAAACATTAGTAAAACATAATTAAGTAAGTTCCCTTTGATACTGGGCTTTATGACATTAATTTAAGGTTCTGGTATAATAAAAAAAAAACAATTTATTGTAATTTATGTACACAAATGTTTACAAATTAGTTCTACGTACTCATAAACACCGATAACATCCAAACAAATTGCGATTACATACTAAAATGCAGTAAAACTAAACGAGGCATAAAATAACGTTTAACTTCTATTTAAAAAAAATGTTTGTTTATTTTTTTTTTACTTTCTCGCGCCGCGACTGGGAAACCTTATTGGCAACCGCAGTCCGAAGCATAAGTCTTGCAAAACATTTACATAATGGCGTCCAATGGACCGTCACCTTAATCATTTGCCAATAACCCACCAAAACTATCGGTTGTTATCGAAACCATCTCAGAGCGAAGCAAAAACCATCAGAAACAGACACTCACTTTCACTAACTCACAATTATATTCTTCTTTTTTTCGCAGGCGTCAAAGCCGAGGAAGTGGTAGCATTCAGTGCATTCGGCTCAGAAAGTGTTGTGAATTAAAGTGAATGACTGCTAAACCAGTGATTGTTTTGTGATTAGTGCGAATATTTGTTTATTTAAGAAGACCACAGCAAAAATGGTGAGTTACATTTTTTTTACGATTAATCGATTGTAGGCTGTATGAGCGCGTGCCGTGCATTCGTTTCGAATAAAAAAAAGAATTTTGACATGTGTAATATTTGGCGCGCTTTTATGATTGTTGCGTAACTTTTTCGTAATTTGATTAACTCTGGTTATAAAAAAAGTTACAACGAAATTATTTGAGAAGGTAGGTTTACTGATCGACTTAAGCTCTTAAGAGTTGGTCGCTTTGTTCTTGTTTTAAGTTAATTAACGGCAATGAATTTATAAGTAAGTCAGTACCGTTGTACTTTTGATAACATTGTTTTAATTTCTAAGAGACGCTATAGTAACGGAGTGGAATAATAATAATTTTAATAAAGGTGTTTTATTGTATCTATATATCGATTTATTAATATCTTTATTACGTTTACTAGCTTTTACCCGCGGCTTCGCTCGCGTCACAAAAGGATAAAAAGCCAATGTGACATTTACGAATACACACAGCGCCATCTATACCAATACTTTTGTATTCCCTCGGGAATATCAAATTTTTCAGGGATAAAAAGTAGTTACGGCGTTAAAGTGAAACAAACAAACAAATAAAATCACTTGCCGATTTATAATATAAGTAAGGATTCTGATACAGGTATAGGTACATAGTACCTAATCGAATTTTAACAGACTTTTTTTAATTTATAATATAAGTAAGGATTCTGATACAGGTATAGGTACATAGTACCTAATCGAATTTTAACAGACTTTTTTTAATTGATAATGTTGAGAGAATATTTTTTTATACAAAGTCTTATGCGAGGAAAAATGCATTTAGGAAATTCAGTTTTATAAAATTGAGAGTAAATTATGTGATTAAGTCAAAATCTTTAAGTTATCAATTGGCTATTATATTTGTAGTTCATAATTATGAGAATTGCTTCTTACGGAACTCGAACCAGTAATAAGATATCCACATTCCATAGTTATTATATGGAAGTATGACTTGTTTTGCTAGTAGTAAAATTATAGCTTAGGTAATTACGGGTTTAGATAATTTCTTTCAAAATCAAGTAGGTAATATTATATTTAATTAAAAATGTATTAGGTAACCCTAAAATAAGAACTTAATAACTCTTATTTTTCAAAAAATAAATTTTTACTGGATGAGCTGGTAATCGAGCAGACGGATCACCTGATGGTAAGCCATCGGTGTCGCCCATGGACACCCGGAACACCAGAGGCGTTACAAGTGCGTCACCAGCCTTTTGAGATTAGGAATTTGAGGATTATTGGGGATATAGGGATTGAAGTACGTTCTGTGGTATCACTCCGGTCGAGTCGGCCCATTCGTGCCGAAGTGTAGGTCTCCCACACATAAAATTTTGTCACAATTTAATTCATTCTAACAGAAATTGTCACAATCTCATTTATACCGTTCACAGTACTTTCTTCAAAACATGTCGACTGACGCATCAATCACTCGCACATGACCTTTTGTCCTTCAAAATAAAACAACAGTCACTATAAAGCTTCCTAGTCACAAGTCCATATATTGGCAAAATGGCTCATTAATACAATATTTATCAAGACCACAATAGACACTTAAAACCGCCACTGAGACGCAATAGCGACCAGTAGGAAGACATAAGGATAAAATTAAGACACCATTTGTGATTGTTAATGTGAATTTATTATTTTATCCTGGTTTATATTTGATGATAATTAATGGTACAATGTTTTTGAGGAAGTGTATTCTTCCTCCTTTGAATTCCTTAGATGTCATTGTGTGCTTTTTTCCATAGACATGTAACATATCATATCAGTAGCTTTTTTTGTACGTAGATCACCAATCTAACCTAGTTCAAAGTTTGCAGTGCGGTGATAACAGTAAAATATAATTCATCTCCAATCGACTGCCTCGTTGGCCGAGTCAAGTGTGACTGCCGGACAAGGGGACTTGGTTTCGATTTCCGGGTCGGGCAAAGTATTACTGGACAAAGTCTCAGTAGTAGCACGGATTCTGGAAATGCCCGGTATATGGCAATAGGCTCACCCCCTATCATAACATAAATAGTAAAAAGTGGGTGTTATACAGTGGCATTTGTGCCGTAATCTGCACCTCTGACAACCCCTTCGGAGATAAAACGCGTGATGTTATGATTTTATCTCCAATTCTCCTCTTCCCATAGGTAACATATTACACTACGATAGGTTTTATTTCCGTGGCAACTGTACAATATAATTGATCGCCACCAACAATAACAACGGATCTCAATCAAAAATTTTTAGAAAAAAAAACAACTTTCATTCATTGATTAGACTTTATAATTTACGATAAATATTCCAATTGAGCACAAAATTCATGTTGAATAATCGTGTATTCCGGAAGAAAAACATTGTATTTTAATAATTTTACATATTTGTGCACCATTTGTTATGGTTTGACATTTATTCTTACAATATTACTCTCACAAACATGTTTATCATTGTTGTGAACTATTTATCTTCTTTTTGCTATTTTCTGCTTATGTTAGAGGACTTGACATGTCATTGTGATGGTTTTGGTGTTAAAACAATGTATTCACAAGTATTTTAGTATTTATTTTATCAAGTATTTATTTTCGTTGTGCATTCTCTATCGCTTATACCACGGGGAGTGCTCTGAGGAATTGTTCGACCTGATACCTACCGCATCTCTTCGCCATCGACCCTCACGACAGAATATACATCCCCATCCATATAGATGGTTGGCAGGCCACGACTGTGCTCTTCTCACGATGCTTTCTGCCTCGCACAGCAAAACTGTGGAATGATCTGTCGTCGGCGGTATTTCCGAACCGATACGACCTTCAAACCTTCAAGAAAAGAGCGTATTCATTTTTAAAAGGCCGGCAATGCACCTGTAACTCCTCTGGTGTTGCGGGTGTCCATGGGCGGCGCTGATCGCTTACCATCAGGTGATCCGTCTGCTCGTTTGCCTCCTATTCCATAAAAAAAATGTACAATATAGCATTATTATTTGTGTACATTTAAGCGTATGTAGAAAGGATGGATGAAAGTAGAGTAACAAAAGAAGTATACAGAGCGGATATGAATGGGGCCGTCGGTAGAGGGCGCCCAAGACGGACATATAGTGACCAGATTGGCGATATATTAAAGAATGATGACTGTTGATGAAGCGAAAGAAGTATGTAGGAATCGTAGTAATAGGCGTTTCCTAGTCTCTGCATACCTCTATGGGAGACAGGCATGAAGTTATGTATGTATGTACCTATATCAAGCGTATGATTTTTTCAGTGTAGGACGTAATCTCATGGGAGGCTATAACTCTTTTTATTGGGCCATAGTTTCTTAGGATTTCTTTGTAATTTCACTTTCAACATTACTTTTAAAGTTTATTTGTTTGGTAAGTTGTTTTATTCTTTGAAAAGGGTAACCAAAGAAGCGCCGCCATATTGTATAAATCGCTGCACATGAAGCTATCAAGGCTCTTTAATATAATTTCAACTTTATAACTCAATGCTACGATTGAAAATCTAATAAACCTGTGCAGATTTGAATCCTTATGTATTTAAACATTGAAAGATCTAATTACAAATCTTTGTTTTAAAGTTTGTGAATATAGTAAACGTTCATTCACAAAAACTATGAAATTACGAACAACGTAAGTTTGGTTCAAGAACATTATACCTATTACTTAAATATTGACTTCAATTTGTTAGAACGATTACTTGAATATGTGGGTTTTTGTAAGTAAACCTACGCAGCTAAACAGGCACTTACTTAATGACAATTTTAATAATTAATCTTTGAAGGTTAGTGGGCGCAAAAAGTTAATGGTTCTAAGCTAAACTTCGTGATTACAAAGGCTGAATTTGTAGGTCACTTGTATGAATTTTCTTACAATTTTTGGGCTCAAAGGACATCAATGTTTAAGTAGCTTCTATTTATTGCAATTAAATAAATACTTTTGAACCTTCAGATTATAAGATCTTGTTGGTGAAGTTAGGAAGAAACTATCTTGTTCTTATGAATTTTTAAGACAGTCATTGGCAAATGTCTAATGGCACATCGGTCTTTAATAATTTTGATTCCTAGACCTCTGTATAACGGAGTCGCGGAGAACCTAACGGGTTACCGGGGCTTCGGCTCGAAGTGCATGAGTAGGAACGGGGTGGTTTTTAGTCAGTAAGAGTCTGACACTCCCTCGCGCCTCACCCAGGCGGGAGCAGTGATTGGATGACTTTGCCCTCTTAGGTGAACCTAACGGGTTACCGGGGCTTCGGCTCGAAGGGCAAGAGTCTGATACTCCCTCCCGCCTCACCCAGGCGGGAGCAGTCATTGGATGACTCCCTTAAAAAAATATTTCATAAATATAGGTCATAAATTACTCAAGTGTACTTTATGTTACTTATTTATTTTGCAAAGAAACCGAGTTCGAATTTTAAACTAAATAGAATTAAGTACCTGATCTATAGTTTCCACTCGTTACAAGAAGTTTGTCTTGTCTCGTACTTTGTTCTATAGGTATTGTAGTACAATTGTGAACAGAAGGAATAAATATTCTGACAGTATTATCTACACTTATACATGAACATTTATTTTACTATAAAGTAGTACAAAATTAAATGAATTTCTGGTTAATTGTTACACAAAATCGTATAGGTACGTCTATATTTTTATCATTCTTCAATAAGAAGCAATTATGTTTTTATAATAACTATCTTGAGACATACTAAATTAACTAAAATCGCGTGTTGTTCACGTGAATATACTGCGAAAAGCTCTACTAGTTTCGAACCACAGAGGGTTCTTCCTTATGAGTAGGCTGCGCGACATCGCCACGACCGCGCACGCTGCTCATGAGGAAGAATGTATATTCACGTAAGTAACATGCGATTTTTAGTTAAGAAACATTTAAACATAATTTTAGATGTTTCTTCTACATTATTTTAAGTTTTGGGTTATCTACTATCACTGCCCGAATATTGAAAGGCTATACTTAATTTTTAGTTGTGCTGTGGCATTTCTGTCATTTTACAAAGAATAGGCAGTGACTTGAGTTAAATTTGAGTGGCCTTTGAGTGTTTCGACATTAGTTACTTTTGTCCTTACCTGTACCAAGTAAGTGGCTGCTAATAAAAATTGGTTAAAGTTTTATTGTAGCGGGTTCCATTCTCGCGTCGTTCCCTTGTTTCACTAACCAGCCTATAAAGTTTACGATCAAGTGGTCTACCCTGTCGGTGTATTTACTTTATGTGGGTTCGAATCGGGTGGAATTAAAATGTACGATACCGCAGTAGATAGGAATGGTTAACATCTATAAAATGGGTAATTTTAGTTAATTACATGGCGTTAGTTTAAATTTACTACTTCGTTGACATTTTTTCTTATTATTTAATATTTAAATATTTTGTTTTAAAGTTCAAAAGTGCCTTTCTGGTCTAATTGAAATAAATTATTTTGACTTTGACTTTGGTTAAGCGAGATAATTATGATTATGGTTTCGACCCCCATGAAAAAGTTCTTATGTTAGAACTAATGCCTTCATTTTGTAGTGATACTAAACTTGACATTGGCCAATATGATACAATTGCGGGACGATCTCCGGCCACCGTAAGCGACGGCGAGCATGGGTGGCTCGCCGCCCGACTAGAACCAGACCCGAGCGTACGGCGCGTCGCGTTCCGCGCGCGCCTCAAAGAGCCATCAGACCACCACGAATGGGGCCCAATAAGACTGATGCCGATTCGGAGTCGCGGAGAACCTAACGGGTAACCGGGGCTCCAACTCGAAGCGCAGGAGAAGGAACGGGGTGGTTTTTAGTCAGTGAGAGTCTGACACCTCCCGCTTCACACAGGTGGGAGAAGACATTCGATGATTTTCCCCCGTTAAAAAAATAAATATGATACAGTTATTACGAATTCAGTAATTAGTTTAGTAGTAAAATAATAGTTTAACTATGTAAGCATTTGAATACAAACAAATGAAGTAATAAATAAAGAAATCGATACAACCGCGCGATACCTCGCCTCGATGACGTTCGCAAACATTGCGTGATATAACTTGAGCATAATTTTTAATACACCTAAGATCAGACAACTGGATCGGTTATACAATACGGACATCCTGTTTAACAAAAATGTATCTAATACACATATATTTAAGGTGTAATTTAGGTTTCTTGATAGGATATCCGCGTGTTTACTACGCAAGGAATTTTAATCTTTAATTATAGTGTGATAAAGTTTGGATTGTGTTGATGTGTGTGTAGCGAAAGTGTTTCGCGCACACTGCCTCATATATTTTTTTACTCTCACTGGTAAGCGGTCACGGTCGATGTTTTCAGACGATAGTGTGTGGTAGGTATGTGACAATGGGTGATTTAGGTGTGATAATGATGCTGACTCACATATGAAATAGGGGTAATGGTGGACATTTATTTTTCTGCTCGTTTCTTAGATTTATGTAAGAAATGTACTATTGGATAGGTTTTTTTGACAACATTTTATGCTTAAGATTTAAAACACTATATCATTATTATGTCATTAGTTAAAACGAGTAATAATGAAGTTTTCTGTTCGTATTAAGTAAATAGTGGTAATAAAACATTCTTTCTTAGTAAATTCTATTATTCCCTTGTATAGATAATTAGATATGTTACGTATACTATACTATATGGTACGTATAGATGTGTTCAACGCCATAATATGTCGTATAGAGACTACAGACTAGAACTCCTTTTATCACCTCCGCTCTGCTCGTCCCGTGGTAATCGTAAGAGCCGACAAGGGGACTACACATTTCACTAAAACGGGACAGGAGCGGTCTCTGATAAACATAGAACTTCAAAGTCAAAGTCAAAGTCAAAGTCAAAGTCAAAGTCAAAGTCAAAGTCAAAGTCAAATCAAATCATTTAATTCAATTAGACCAGAAATCACTTTTGAACGTCAACTTCTGTCTCCTGCCAACCACGGTGGCGGCACAGGAGAAAATTCTTAGAGTGGGGTAACATTAAAAAAATACCAAGCGAGTATTTATGACAAACAGTTTAATATAGACTCATAGTCTAGTAGTGAATTGATCCAGGCTATTGGACTTGTGACGCTATAGTTTCCTAGGCTATTGTTTCATAACATAACATCACGCCTTTTATCCCCGAAGGGGTAGGCAGAGGTGTACATTATCGACGGCACTTACACCACTGTACAATGTAACACTCACTTTTCACTATTTATGTTATAAGTCCCATGTAATAGGGGGTGAGCCGATTGCCATATTCCGGGCACAATTCCACGCTCCATGCTACCACTGAAATTTTTTTAAAAACTCAGCAGTACTTTGTAAGACCCGGTAATCGAACCCGAGACCGCTTGCCCGGCAGTCGCACTTGCGACCACTCGGCCAACGAGGCAGACGAGCTATTGTTTCCTCGATCTAAACTTCTGTTATAATTAGCACTTGACTAATAACCACGTCTCACAAATCGGTTCTGGTGATTACATGCTTTCACCACGGAGACCAGTGGCGACAGCTATGGTATCACTTCCTTGCGGAAATAAGTACAATGCTATGGTGTTATTTGCGCTAGTCTTTTCTTGGTGTAGGAAGAAAAGTTCTTCTAAAAAAGAAGGTAAACGAGCAGACGGATGATGATAAGCGATCAGCGCTGCCCATGGTCATCCGCAACACTAGTGAAGTCACATTTGTGTTGCCGGCTTTTTAAAAAGGAATACGCTCATAGAACTGTTAACAAAACTATTGCAACGGACTGGTTGATTATATGATTTTAAGATGATGATAAGTGTGAAGAATTTTCGTTCTATTTGCTGGATAATTTGATCTTGGCTTGGCTGTACATGAAATCTACATTTATAAAAATGAAATCCGTTTCTTGTTGTCACGCCGTAACTTGAGAACGGCTAGACCGATTTGGCAGATTTTATTTTTGTTGTGTTTGTTATCGCCAGGAGAAGGTTATTATGACAGAAAAAAGTCCTAAAAATCCTACGGGAATGGGAGAAACGGGATACCGTGTACGAAGTCGCGGGCAGACGCTAGTTATCAATAAGTATTCTGTATTTCAAAAATTGAACTGCGTAGTCTTTCACCGCTGTCTAGGAACAAAAACAAAACTTTGGCTAAAAGTAAAGAAACACAAGCAAGTTATCTATCTATATTTTCTATATCTATCTACATATATCTTCTATAGGTATTTATATCTATCTATCTATCTATACATGTAGTAAAATTGTAGGAAAGTAAAAACAGTACGTCGATATTTTTTTTAAAGAATGCTTTGAGCGTGATCTACAGTCGATACCGAAACCAAAAATATAGTTTTTAGAATTTTTGTCTGGTTGTCTGTATGTATATCTGTCGTATGTATATAAGTGAGATTCAATATGTTAAGAATAGCTACAGATCCTACCTAGTACTACAACATATTAATATTGTCAATCATCGACGACTGCACGGTTGGTGCGATGGCTGGGCAACCGGCTGCCGTGCAACGTGTCGCGGGTTCGATTCCCGCACGGAACAACACTTTTGTGTGATCCACAAATTGTTGTTTCGGGTCTGGGTGGCATGTGTATGTGAACTTGTATGTTTGTAAACGCACCCACGACACACGAGATAATGCAAGTGTGGGGCAACGTTTTAATTAAAAAAAATCAGCAAATGTAGTTTGACTTAAAATCTGCACCCGCTATTCACAAGTTCCTCTAATTTCAAATAGAAAGTATCTAATTGTAAATTTTAACTCGACGTGGCAAGGAACCAATTAAATACGAGATAATTACTAACAATTTTACATAACACAAGGCCGAGAGTATAGTATTAGCTTTCTAACTAAATTATAATCTAGATTTCATGCTACCTACCTATATGTGGCATGCCAAGTCAGAAATGTGATTATAAAATGTAGAATAAATAAGAATTCATAAAATATAGATGTTAATCACATCGTAAATTTATACATAACATCACGCCTTTCATCACCCGATGGGGTATGCAGAGGTACATATTACGGCACTTAATGCTGCTGTACTATGTAACACCCACTTTTCGCAATTTATGTTATAAGTCCCATGTAATAGGGGGTGAGCCTATTGCCATATACTGGGCACAATTCCAGATTCCGTGCCACAACTGAATAAAAAAAAACACAGTAATACTTTGCCTGACCCGGGAATCGAACCCGAGACCCCTGCCAGGCACTTGCCAACACTCGGCTAACGAGGCAAGCAAGGAGAACATTTATAGTTTAATAAATAAACTGTGTCCTAACATGTATCAACTTTTAATACTCGAAGAGGTAAGTAGAAGTATGCACTAGGCCCATTGAGTCAGTTCCTTAAAGCTATTTCAAATTTATGTACCTACCTATGTATAGCTGCGATTTAAGAACCACAACTGATCAAGTGATCCTCCTGAGTACCTAAGAAAAATACAATAGTCAAGTAATGTAAAGTACGTAAAGTAATGTAAAAGGTACGATGGGGCTGACATATCTGTGATTTTCTGTGTAAAAGACCCTTAAAAGATTTTTAGAATAAAAAAAAAAGAACCACAACTGACAATCAAAATAAAAACTGACTTTAATCGCACAAAAAGTAATATATTCTGTTGAAAAAGTTTCTCAAACACAATTTTAATTAAGTACAGAAAGTTTTAATAAGCATAATTTCAACAACTATGCTTAACAAAATTTTAAACATGTCATTATCATATAGCAAACGAGGATACCAACTGAATAATTTTATTCTACCGAAAATAGTTTAATCCCGTTCAATGAACGAGTACTTTTGGGATAATAATATATTTGAATGTCATCTGTTCACGGAAACCCGATACATCAAAGTTAGACAAAAGGAATATAAATAGACACGCGATTTGTCAGAAGGATTGAAAGGTATTTGTGGCTGGGATCAGAGGCTATTTCCAAATGGGATATTGCCGTAACTCATTATTCCAGGTGTAATCCC
Organism: Spodoptera littoralis; assembly: GCA_902850265.1. Lineage (NCBI taxonomy): Eukaryota > Metazoa > Arthropoda > Insecta > Lepidoptera > Noctuidae > Spodoptera > Spodoptera littoralis. Next base: position 11,396,901 of record LR824545.2, read on the forward strand.
TATTTCCACGAATATTGATGCTATGTTTTAGTTCTTTGATTAGTTTTACAGCCTATATATGTATGTATGTTAGATAGATACACACCGCAATGTGATCGGTATTTTGCGGGACGAATAGTTTAGGATTTAGTTCGCAATTCGTAATAAAAATATTCAGTTTTTGATATTATGTTTCGACAATCTGTTAAATAATAGTTATCGATTTATAATGTGTTGAGTTAAAGCTTTCCTTTTTCCATTGTTAAAACTGGCAAGTTAATATACTGACAAAGACTTAAGAGACTTAAGAGATACATACATATATAACTTCACGCCTATCTCCCATGAGGGTACGCTGAGACCTTTTTTTTGAGGGGGGGAAAATCATCCACTGACTTCTACCGTGGGTGAGGCAATAGAGAGAGTGTCAGACTTTCTACCCTCGTTCCTACTCCTGCACTTCGATCCGGAGCTCCGGTAACCCGTTAAGTTCTCCACGGCGAGACTATGAAACGCCAATTGCTACGATTCTTACATACCTCTTTCGCTTCATTAACAGTCATCAGTCTTTTTAAGTACGCTCGTCAGATAAGGGTACTTTTAATATACATCTTACATGTAGAAGTTAAGAAAACTATACTCTTAAAGAAAATTCAAAAAAGCAGAGAAAATTTCTTCCTTTGACAAAACACGTGATGACTGCTTTCCACATAGCATCCGTAACGTAAATCTGTTAAGCAAAGTGCAGTACAGAACTAAACTCATTTAAAGAGCGCTGGCACCGGCCAAGTTTAAAATATTTAAAGTAAGTATAAAACGACGTTAAGTTAGAATCAAGTGTGCAGGCAAAACGACAGCTTTATTTTTATTTATATAGAACTTAAAAGAGAGTTTTTTTAAATAAGGAATAAGTTCTAGAATGGCTGTTAAGGGCTGGCAATGTGTAAGAAAATTAAAAATCTAATTAGTCCGTAAGTTAGGGAATGAATAATAACAACCAAAAAGTCAAAACTAAAAAGCAAAAAATAACTAAATAAAAAATAATTATTATTAGTACTGATAGGTTACTCACCCACTGATAGGTAAGAAGTCGGTGCCATAAGTTCCATACAAAATTATTCATTAAACCTTAATAGATAGGTACCTAATTCACAATTTTGTGGACATTAAGTTACATCATTATGATATGAGCTTATGGCACCGACTTCTAACCTATCAGTGGGTGAGTAACCTATCAATACTAATAATAATTATTTTTTATTTAGTTATTTTTTGCTTTTTAGTTTTGACTTTTTGTTTGTTATTAGTTTTTGGTTTTTTGGTGTCGGTTTTTTAAACGCAGTTTTTATTTTATTATTTTATCATTTTCAGTGTAAAGCTACATATACCCGTTTTGTTACTTCTAATCTGCATAGGTGCAGAGTTTTAATCAATACAAATTATACAAGCCCAAACACAAGGTAGTTACAATATACCGTTGAGGAGTTCCCTTAACAATTACACTTCTTCATTATCAGACCCTTAATGACAGCCCCACTCTATGTAGGTGTAAATTCCTCATCAATACAAATTAATCAAGCCCAAACACAAGGTAGTTACTGTATACCGTTAAGGAGTTCCCTTAACAATTACACTTCTTCATCATCAGACCCTTAATGACAGCCCCACTCTATCTAGTACGTAATAATACAAACCATTGGTTATTGGTTTGCTCGCTTCCGTTTTGGAAATAACGAATGTTGAAAAATGAGCAATGAAAAATGCTTCTAAGGATATTCCACTCAAGAGTCACATTAACAACAAATTATTAAAACAACACATAAGCATATTGAGCACCCAAACACACATCAAAAACCACGCTAGGCTAGGCTCGTGAGAGTAAAAGTAGTATTATTAGCTTTCTAAGGCTATCATCAAAAAAATCTCCAAGCATTTTGCGTGTCAAAATACGATTGCCAAGTTTAAATTTCTTTAGCCTACTTACAGAATAAGAAGAAAGTTATGTTACATTAAAAAAAATTATGGTAATATGTCATTGTAATGTATCATTATTTAGTTCTGAAATGTAGTAATAAGTTGTGACGTAATAAATATTATTGTGTAACTTTATAGCTGTGACCTAGGATATGTAATAGGTCGTGCATTTACACTGAGACTAGGACTTGGCTAGTGCTTTCTCTCGTATTCATTATATCAGATACAAATGTCAACTGCTGAACATAAACATCATTCAATGACTTTCAGATTGGCGAGCATACTACAAAAAAAAAAAAAATGATACAAACATTGAGCTATTTGTGAATATCCATCTGTTTAGTAACATAATATAACATAACATCACGCCTTTTTATCCCCGAAGGGGTAGCCAGAGGTGCACATTACGGCACTTAATGCCGCTGTACAATGTAACACCCACTTTTCACTATTTATGTTATGAGTTCTGTAATAGGGGGTGAGCCTATTGCCATATACCGGGCACAATTCCAGACTCCGTGCTACTACTGACATTTTTTTTTCAAATCCCCATAATACTTTGCCCGACCCGGGAATCGAACCCGAGAACCCTTGCCCAGTAGTCGCACTTGGGACCACTCAGTCAACGAGGCAGTTTAATCTTTATTCACCTTAACTCAATAGTCTGACACGCCCTCTTGTCTCACCCAAGGCGGAAGAATCGTTGGATGACTTTTCCCCCTCAAAAAATAAATAAAATAAAGGCTATCATCAGCTTTGGAGCAGTTGAATTCTTTATTTAATTCTTCAGATTTCTTCTTCGTTCTGAGCTTTTCTCAAATAGTTTTTAGGTTTAAAACGGCATCTTAATCAGTTATAGCTGAATGACAGTGATCTACTTAATACCGAATTGGTTTTGATTTTCCAAATGTGAATGATCCATTTTTAAAATAATTAGGTACCTACTTAGAAATATTACCGAAATTTACTTTAAGCAATCTCGTACTACTTTTGCTGCCCTATAAAGATCAAAATGGTTGACTTCGCGATGACAACGTAATGTTGCAATGGCAACGCTAATTCAAAGGTCAATGACTCCGGTGCACTGAGGTGAATGGTTTACCGCCAAGGGTATACTTGAACGCCCTATTATGCTTTAGATTACTATAATATACAATTATACACTACTACCTTCTGCCCGCGGCTTAACCTGCATTATCATCGTATAAAATTGGCTAATGTGTTATTTATTACAGACCATAATCTAGATCTGTTCTAAATTTCAACCCCATCCCTTCAGCTGTGAGCGTACGGCGCGTAGCGTTCCGCGCGCGCCTCAAAGAGCCATCAGACCACCACAGATGGGGCCCAATAGGGCCGATGCCGACTCGGAGTTGCGTAGAACCTAACGGGTAACCGGGGCTCCGGCTCGACGTGCAGGAGAAGGAACGGGGTGGTTTTTAGTCATTAAGAGTCTGACACTCCCTTCCGCCTCACCCAGGCGGGAGCAGTCATTCAATAATTTTCCCCCCTTAAAAAAAATAAATAAAAAAATCCCTTCAGCTGTGTCGACGCGTTTGGTTAACAAACATACGGATAAACACACAAACTTTCACATTTATAATACACACACAGCAAAGTATCCCAAATTATCCCAGAAGGTGTGAACTTTTTGACATCAGGTGCTTTCATGTTCTTCTTGTCCTAATTCCAAGTTGTTTGAAGTCGGTATGATAATATATATCTTCTGTATCCATTACTTCTCGTAGAAGGACACAGTAGTAGACCGGGGCTCCGGCTCGACGTGCAGAAGAAGGAACGGGGTGGTTTTTAGTCAGTAAGAGTCTGACACACCCTCCCGCCTCACCCAGGCGGGAGCAGTAATTCGATGATTTTCCCCTCTTAAAAAAAAAATCCATTGCTTTTTGTAGAAGGACGCAGTAGTAGACCGGGGCTCCGGCTCGACGTGCAGGAGAAGGAACGGGGTGGTTTTTAGTCAGTAAGAGTCTGACACTCCCTCTCGTCTTACCCAGGCGGGAGCAGTCATTCGATGATTTTCCCCTCTTAAAAAAAATAGGTAAGATTAAGTACAGTGTACTAACTCAATATTTCTAGAAATTGTCATAATTATGTAGGGCGAGGTTAAATGTCGAACCTTCTTGTCATATGTGTGTATATTTGTAAAGGCGGAACTTCTAAACAGCTGAACCAAATACGGTAATACACAACCCTACACAACACTTTTTCATATCAGTAAATTAATATGTTTTATCGAATCGAATCATTAGAAAATTAAATTAAAACGACTGTCGGAAATATACAATGAAGTGTGTTGAATAAATAAATCATTTGCTACGCGTTGCAGTATAATTAACAATGTATGTAACTACGGTACAATCTAGTACAAACCAGTTTTATGATTTTGCGTGCCTCGTTTTTGTAATCGATGTAAACAATACGTTTGCGGTTATCAGTTCGGTAGATATTAAGCAGCTTACATTTTTATAAAGCACTAGCTTCTGCCCGCGACTTCGTATGCGCAATCCCGTTTCTCTCATTCCCGTAGGATGGGAGTTATGCAAGTTATGGCGTGACAACAGGAAACGGGTTTCATTTTTATATATATAGACTAGCTGAACCCGAACTTACGAAGTTCGGGTTCAGCTAGTCTATATATAAGCGCGCCTAACTTTTTTTTCTAATCTTTTAAACCTACCCTGGACTTCCCCGAACATTTCAAGACCAAAATTAGCCAAATCGACGTAATCTATAACTTTGCTACCTATTGTCGCTTCTATTTCTCAATCTGTGTCGGTTCAAGCGCGTGACAGCGAAATTATGTCTTTAAACAAAATCACATAAAAGCACGATTTAGAAAGTACTTAAAATATTTTTTTAATGTCTATTGTGATATGGTCACATTATGTAGTGATTGCAATTTAAGTGAATGTGTTGTTTGTTACAAGCTTAAAGCGGTTTGAGGTTGACATATAAAATACTCGTTTAATTATGCGGATTAAACAAAGAAAGAAAAACCATTTATTTTGCTACGACACTCAACAAGAATTTAGAAACACAAAAAAGCCTATGGTGCGTCGCAGCCCAAAAGGCTGGAGCTCAGCTTAATACCGTGGACCGGGCACAGAGGCTCGGCGGCGGCGCTGATTTTTAGCACCAGCCCGTCATAGTACGTACTAGTTAGTTAAACACCTACGGTTTTTTTTTAAGGGGGGAAAATCATCGAATGACTGCGCACGCCTGGGTGAGGCGGAAGGGAGTGTCAAACTCTTACTGACTAAAAACCACCCCGTTCCTTCTCCTGCACGTCGAGCCGGAGCCCCGGTTACCCGTTAGGTTCTCCGCGACAAACACCTACGGTAACGCTGTTCGGAGCGCAGCATGATTAGGATTATGTTCATTTCCTGGGTCGGGTTAAATATTATAAGTTTTCTTTTTTTTAAATGATACATTTACATCGGTAGTGTAAAGTAAATCTCCATGCTTCTTAGAGGATTAGGAAACAACACGTTATGAATGCATACAGCGCATGAAAGAGGTTACCGGAGGCACAATTACCCTACCTCCCTCCCCAATCCCCAAACAATACTCGAATTCGTAATCCCCAGGCCAGCGACACACTTGTAACGCCTCTGGTGTTTCCGATGTCCATGGATTGCTTGATGGTAAGCAATTTGTACTGCCGATTTATATGATCCGTCTGCTTGTTTTTCGGCTTATCATATAAAAATGCATAATATTTAATTAGTCTAAAAGCCTGATAGGTTAAGATTTCTATTAAGACTTGTTTAAACAAAACTCATTTCAACGCAAATATATTTTGCGAATTGACATAGAAAGTAAATGAGTTTCACTATGCATTTCTGAACACGTCAATTCAATCTGGATGCATATCTCTTGTAAAAACCTAATAATAATAATAATAATAAGCCCGCAGGGCACCTTGAGGCGAGGTGACGGGCATTAGCGATCCCGCGGGCTACCATCATCCCGAGTGCTCCAGGGAGAAGTCACCGTTCCTTCTTCTCCGGCTTGCCTTAATTGGCTGGCTGGAGTGAACGATGACAAGGAACAGGTCTCCCACCTCTGGCTTGCCTTCATTGGCCGTCCAGAGTGGAGTCGCGAGAGCAGTGATCCTGCTCGGAGGGTAAGAAACTATTCGTAAGTCGCGAGTGGGCCAGGGATGCAGGAGGCTTCGGCTGGAGCAGATGATCTGAGTAGAAAGCGGTGGTAGTTTCTTAACCCTTCAGCCACTCACATTCTCGTTGCCCCTCTGTTGCTATATCTAGCAACCATTCCCGGGGCCCGGTCAGTGAGTTGGCGAGTCTCCGCCTGCCATTTTTACGTGTAAAAATTACATTGTTTCGGCAGGTGCCATAGTCATCCATAGTTTCCAATTTACCAGTCCACAGCAACCCATCCATAGCCCTACCTTTTTTCCATTATCCACAATAGTTCTACACTAACCGGGGACTGTCCTTGGGTGCATTTCCATAGTGCATACAGGGATAGTCGCCGGTTTGTGTGTCCATTACATTTATATTAAAGTTGTCTAAAGGGCCTCTGCGCAGTTGGCTTCGGCCCCTCGTACGCCTCCCAAATGACCGGGACCCTGTGGTCCCGTGAATGGTAAAGACATACATAATAATAATAATAATAATAAACATTTACTTCAGAAACTGGTTCCATATTTTGTTAGTTATGACTTATATCTAATGTTAGTAAATAAACTAAACTAAACTATCGGGCATTATATAAATTTAAAACTAAAACTAAATAAATATACCCGCTAGGGACTCTCCCATCCCCGTCTATTTTACTGCATGGAGTCGTATCCAGCGACCCAGAATCGGAGACTCCCAGCGGTCAGCCAACGTCCTCAGGATAGTGTTGGGGCTGTCACGAAACCGATATAGTAATGATGCACACCTCTTGCGCATGACGGTTGAGAAGCTGTCAACATTTGCGTCGGCAAACATACCGGACGCGCTGCAAAAACGCGGCAGCCCCAACAACACCCGGAAAGCATTGTTGTATTGGATGCGCAGGTCGCTATATGCCTTCTGCGTGAAGTTCACCACAGGCTACACGTGTAAAAAGATTGGCAGAAGGCTTTAAAGAGCGTTATTTTAACTTGTGCAGTACAGCGGGCGAACCTACGGGCCAGCATACAGCTTCGGACAGCCAGCGACCTGCGCTCCCTTTCCACATCTCGGTTATCTTTAAGGTCTTCATTCACCCAGTGGCCCAAGTACTTAAATTCAGTAACTCTTTTTAATGGCATGCCGTCAAGTGTGATAGGCGGTACTTTAGAGTAGCTTTTATTACCAGCTTTGAAAATCATCAATTCACTCTTGATTGCATTGTACTTGAGTCCGTGCGACCTCGCGTAGGATTCGCAAAGACTAAGCATTCTTCGCATTGCTCCAACTGAAGGGCTCAGCAGCACCATATCGTCGGCGTAACTGATATTATTCATACACGTGCCATCAATATGACAACCGATTCTGGCGCCGCTGAGCTCCTCGATCAGACCATTCATGTATAGGTTAAAGAGCGCAGGGGAGGTTAAACCTCCTTGCCTTACCCCGCACTCCAACCCATACTCTTCGGACAGAGAGTCTACCCACCTCACACGGTTCACTTGATTTCTATACCAAAATTTAAATATGCCTATCACTTCCGGTGGTACCGAGGTTTCTCCAATTAGTTTGTCCCACAATTTATTATATGACACCAGGTCAAATGCCTTTGACAAGTCATAATAATGACCTCTTCAGACGAATGGAAAGATAAATAATTTTGTCTATAAAAATCATCAGTGATCAACTAAAGTCATCAGTTTATAACTTATCCCATACATTGATAAGAAAAAGAAAGGTAAATATTTATTCACGGTACGCACTACACACGTTATGCGTAATAACTTTTCCTAGTAACCGACTATTTTGTTACGTAACTTGCAATGCGCACTATAAAATAATGGCGGCGCCAATTCCAGCCAATTTTAGCCGCGTCTGTTTTGTTTTTTTATCTATGGAGGTTACGTGTGATTGTTTATGGTAGGTACCTATTCCATTTTATAAAACTAAGCGTATTTCTTTTTTAAATATAGAACGTTAAATTAATATATTCTTTTCTTAATTTATTTGAAGGAGGCTTTAAGTCTAATCAAGTTTGTTTTTTATTTTATTTTAATAAATGGCTTCATATTTACCTTAATGAAACTAAAACAGCTACCACACGATAAGTTCGTCGACTGCAAATGAAGGAGTAATGATTTCTCGCCAAAATTGTCCCTTCTAAACTATGACTTTCAAATATTTGGAAATTTCCTAGGGTCTTTAGTTTAAGGAAACTATGCAAATAACTAGGTAATTTGTCATTTAGTATAGTTTCAGAGATGATAGATAAGTGTGCGTTAGACACATGATTGAAAACTTTGTGGTAATATTTTCGTAAACAATAATCGAACATAATTTGTAAACTACATAATATGTAGTAGGTACGTACTGATACGGAGACGTTCCGAAATTTCTCTTAATTTTGGAAAATTAATTAATGACAAAATCAATAACATTTTTTTGTACCTTTTTCTTGTAAAGCTAAAAAAATATGGAATGTCCCTTCCGCTCTACAATGGGCTAATCTTACTGACTAAAAACTCCCATGTTCCATCTTCAGCTTTATGCTGGGGCTACGATATATGGCTAGTCCCCCGATACGTCAACAATACTTTTTTACACTTGGGAATCAAGTTCATCAAACCGATAGGTCATGCTTAGTAGTCACTCTTCTAATTCACTTAACCAACAACCCATTACAAAAACATTCGTCTCAAATACACTTCACTAGTTAAAGCAATCGATTAAACAATTACATTCATTCATTCATTCAACTCATTTTGCTCAGTCACTCAGTCAGCCATCACTATCAGGCTTTTTGGTTGATATGTTCAGTGAAACTAGAGATTGTATATTTATTCGCGTAAATGGACAAATATAAAATAGTTCAGTAGCCTTTTATCTTCTGTCTGAATAACTTAATTCAACTTATGACTATTTAAGGGCCAATGACAATTATGTCGGGGCCAAAATTCATTCAGATTTGCCCAAATAAATTTTAATAATGAAAAGCATAGTTTAAACCTCAATATCGTGATTGTTACAATGTGCGTTTGTGCATACCCCTTCGGGGATAAAAGGCGTGTTGTTATGTATGTATGTATATAGTTGTATATTTACTCTGTTCTTAGGACCAAGTTTTTAAGTATCGTACCTACGGTGAAATAATTAAGTTAACATTTTATTCAAAACTTTTTAAGTATTGTATTGTATATTGGTATTGAAGTTTATTCACTATCTATCAGTTATTATGTTCAATAGACACGTCTATTTTATATTCAACTATATTTTGTTCTTCACAACTTATTTAAGGAGCAAAGTTTACAGGTAAGAACTATTGAAAAAATAATATTTTATAAAAGAAGTATGTATTGGAAACTTAAATAGAAAATGGAACGAATTTTACTTTTCTTTTTTGTTCTTTTAAGTCTGGCTGAAGTTATTAAGTTTTAATAAAAAAGAATAACTACTTATTTTAAGTAAATAGATTTTTTATACGTCATTGCTTCTGAAATACAGTGTACCTATGTATTAAAGTTTAAACTTGAATAACAAAAGAATGATGAGCAAAAAAATGCAATAAAAATTGAGTTTTTATAATAAATATCGTGAGACATACTAAATCGCAGTTTACTCACGTAAATATATTGAGAAAAGCTCTACTAGTTTCGAACCACAGAGGGGTTCTTCCTCATGAACAGCGTGCGCGGTCGCGGCGATGTCACGCAGCCTACTGGGTATTGAGTACAGTATACTAAATAGAATCTTAACATATCAACTGAATTATTTTATACGGAATTCTAAATTGCAAAGACAATTCGCCTCAAGGATATCTTCATCTGAATGTTATAGAAAGTGTTCTCATAATAATTTTATAGCTCGAGTTAAGTCATTGCAATTTGTTTCGCTGTAATTAACTACTGCTGTGGTTACGATATTTCGTAAATAACTATTATATGAACTTGCACGTAGAGTTATGTTAATGGCTTTTATTATGTAGATCTTGTAATTAGTTTTGTAATAAAATGTTGTCATGCGATGGAAACTTATAATTTTCGGTGTAGTATAGGAATTTCTGTGGGACTTTTAAGAGTACTTGGACTTTTGCTTCATTTTTTGTTGTTATGTTAAGAAAATACGTGTAGATAAATCATCTAACTACATATATAACCTAACATAGTTTTCTACACTTGTTTAATTAATATAGGAACAAAGAAAGGGTTAACATAATTTTCAAAAGTACATTTCTCCTGCAATATTAATATTACTTACTGGTGAATTTTTTATGGCATAAGGCGGTAAACGAGCAGACGGATCACCTGGGTAAGCAATCGGCGTCGCCCATGGACACCTGAAACATCAGAGACGTTACAAGTGCGTTATAGGCCTTTTGGGGATTAGAAATTTGAGGATCGTTGGGGATTCAGGAATTGGGGAGATTAGGGAAGGGGAGGGTAATTGGGCCTGCGGTAACCTCACTCACACGACGAAATTAATAGAATTTAATCCTGTTCATGTTAAATACACATACAAATCTAAACTGTTCTGAATATCTATCCATTAATGTTGACCTAGGAATGTCCAAACTTCGTTGCTGAGCAATCAACTAACCATGTCAAAAACCATTAGTTTTTGTGTACCATAAAGATTAATTACATCTCCTCCCACCATTTTTAAAGTCTCAAATTTTTACACAACAGCGTATATTGTACACAGGTTTAGCAATATAAGGGCTCTTTGGTTGCTCTTACGTCATACGACTCGATTCTATCTCGATTTCATCGATACTTAATTGAATATTGGCTAAAAATTTCGATAGTGTTGCCAATATCATCAGAATAAGTTCATATGCTCTAATTTGTTTTTTAATGATTATTATGGAGTGTGGTGTAATGAGACTGGTGTATGTAAGCGGGATTGTCGAGGCCTAAAAATTGATGTCTAAGGTAGGGTCAATATAGTTATGATGGACTGCAAGATTGGCAATGTGACTTGGCGAATGCCTGCTGCTTATGTGTAAATATTCTGGGTGACCATTCACATCCTTACTAATATTGTAAATCTAAAAGTGAGTTTGTTTGTTTGTTCCACCTTCACGCCGTAACTACTCAACCGATTGCTTTGAATTTTTGCAGACGTAAAGTTAGAAGTCCGGATTAAATAATAGGGTACTTTTTATCCCGAAAAAATTGATATTCTCGAGGAGAAAGGAAATTATTGGTATAGATGGCGTTGTGCGTATTGGTATATGTCACATAGGCTACTTTTTAACTACACTTTTTATTTTAGTTACAGTGCTCACAGTTGGGGTAGGCAGAGGTGCACATTATGGCACTTAATGCCACTGTACTATGTAACATCCACTTTTCACTATTTATGTTAAGAATCTTGTAATAGGGGGTGAACCATATACCGGACACAGTTCCAGACTCCGTGCTACTACTGAGATTTTTTTAATAACCTAGCATAACATTGCCCGACCCGGGAAACCCGAGACCTCTTGCCTGGCAGTGGCACTTACGACCACTCGGTCAACGAGATCAATATAACAAAATATTTTTTGTTCGTTTTTATATCACTGTACTACAGAATTGTGTTCGATTGGAAATATGAATTAAATTGATTATACAAGGAATTGCATCGATAGCTATATAGACACAAATAGTGGTTATGTAACTTTACTAACTTTGGCATACTTCTGAATGAACGTGAAGTTATTTGTATAAGGAATGAATGCGCCTAATGGTAATTTCACAAGGAATCGTGAACATACTTTTGTGTGCAACTGTAATGTCATAAATTTTAACTTACAACATTTTACCGACAGTGATAGATAGCTTATGTCTTTTTTTGAATCTCTAATGCTACCTCGTTGGCCAAGTGGGCGCAAGTGCGACTCGGCAAGGAGTCTCCGTTTTAAGCAATCTTGCATATTGCTTAAAACGTTAAACTTGCCTATTATTTGGGAAGGATGTATGCATTCGTCAAATGACGGAACGTGGACAGTATCCCTAAGAGTGCCGACTCACAGAATTGGAAGACGAAGAAATTTTGAACCCTGTTTGTGGCAATTCCTTTAAAATTTCTTGTTTGTTGTAGTTTTTTTTTCAATACAGGTAGTACTGTAATATATTGTTATTATTATACTATGTGTTAACAAGTTTTATATACACAATGTACACTAATATTTATTACCCAAGTATACATAATATTCAATAAAAACTAATGAGTCGTTACATAGCTGTTCTTCACGTTTAACAGCTACCTATCATTACTAATTATAACCTGTCCAGAAGTTATAATTTGTAATAAAAGTTTGCGATGAATTCGTAATTTTCATGCTTCAAAATATAAATAAGTACCTAGGTACTAATTTATGACTGCCTCATTGGCCGAGTGGTCGCAAGTGCGACTGCCGGGCAAGGGGTCTCGGGTTCGATTCCCGGGTCGCGCAAAGTATTACTGGGGTTTTTTAAAAATCTCAGTAGTAGCACGGAGTCTGGAAATGTGCCCGGTATATGGCAATAGGCTCACCCCCTATTACATGGGACTCATAACATAAATAGTGAAAAGTGGGTGTTACTTCTATGTGCACCTCTGCCTACCCCTTCGGGGATAAAAGGCGTGATGTTATGTTATGTTATGTTATGTAAATCTTACTTTTTCTAATGTTATTGTCAATTTCATACTTTGACTTTATCATTCACTTGTTTAACTATCATTTAAATAACATTTATCTAAAGAGGATGGATAATAGCGAAACTTAGAACTTACACATCAAATATAGGTCAAGGACATCTCTTGAAACAAACAACTGTGCCACCTGGCTACTATACACTTTTTCTTTTTTTTTCTTCTTTGGCAAGCGAGTCTCCAAAACGAAGTTGTCGACTACACTGCCAGTATTGAGTGGTGACTTACACGCAAAACATAAACACATTGACACGAAGGACATAAGTCTGATAACGTGATAACTGGAGAATTGTATTGTGAACCTGATTGGAAAAGAATCACTTATGGAGTTTCTTGCTCGTTCTTCTCCATAGGAATCTATACCTTTGAATGAGCAAATAGCTTCACTTTTAAATTTCTATTACTGACGTTCAAAAGTGCCTTCCTGGTCTAATTGAAATAAATGATTTTGACTTTGACTGGTAAGGTGGTGGTGGAAAGAAAGAAAGAAAGAAGGAAAAACAATGTATTACCCCACGACACACAACAAGAATACAGGTACACATGCACACATAAATAAACCACTGATATTTTGGTGCTTCTATCATTTCTAAGAGGCATTATGTCCGCCTTCTTGTCTATATCCTTGATATAGGTCACACGTAATAACTGCCTCGATGGCCGAGTGGTCGCAAGTGCGACTACCGGGCAAGGGGTCTCGGGTTTGATTGCCGGGTAGGGCAAAGTATTACTGGGTTTTTAAAAAGAATATCTCAGTAGTAACACGGAGTCTGGTAATGGGTCCGGTATATGGCAATAGGCTCACCCCTTATGACATGGGACTCATAACATAAATAGTGAAAAGTGGGTGATACTTCTGTGTGCACCTCTGCTTACCCCTACGGGGATAAAAGGCGTGATGTTATGTTATGTCACACGTAATAAAAATATACTTAATCCAGCTTTCCTAAGACCTTGAACTTCAGTACTGAAATGACTATAAATTATTTCCTCTTGATTAAAGCATACATTTCTCGTGCAAGGAGTCTATCCACCTGTCAACTCGTTTCTCTTGAACTCTGGAACCTTGTGTACATTTAAGGTGTTCGCGACGTAAAAAATAATTGCTATGTGTTTTCGTATTTTTAGCTGGAGTATGTATTTATAAATATGTATACATAACTTCTTGCCCGTGTCCCATGGCAGGGTGAGACATGGGTAGGTAGAAGCTGGCCTTGGAGTACTTTCATCTATTACCTATCTATCACTTATTGTGGCCGTAAGAAAAGAGAGACCCCAGGTGGCTTTTGAAATAGGCGTCAGCGCTGTAGGGTACTGTACATATAAATTAAATTATTGATGCTTGTTTTCGACATATTTTATTTAACGTCCTGCTTACCAAACACGATTGTGTATATCCCAGCATTACGGTTCTAAGTCGTAGGTGCAATATTAAACGTAGTCGTTGAACTAGTCCGAGAGAGCGTTCACGTAATAGCACAGCTATAGGAAGATAGTCAAGGAGACCGGTTCGTTATCCAATCCATAAGTAGGAAACGGTTGAACATTGTTGAGCTTTAGGCCTAGTTTGTGAGCGACCAATATAACTTGATACTTGAGTGAAATGCCCTTCTCTTCGAAGAAAACACAGCAGAATTAAAATATAATAATTCTTTTTGGTACTTTTGATGTAGGTCAAGGTGCATTGTACGTATTGATATGTAATCTTGATATTTTGTTATTATTTTGATTGTCTAATATACTATAAGTATATAGTTATCTATCTTTATCCTCTTAGTATTATTACTGCGAAATAGTAATGATGATTCGGAATCTCTGACTTTAATGAAACTCCATCACACCGCCAAAGTTACCGTAACCTATTTTTTTTCAAAATGTTAATAATTCGTACTTATATTATTATGTTTTCGGCTTACTTATGTAATTATTTGACGAGGAACTCGACTAGTTTCAAGCCAAGTTATAATACAAATTCGTACTAATTCGATGTGGTGAAATAGTACACTAAACTTAAAGAGCAAAAATGAGGTTATTAAATAATAAATTGAAGCTCTATTAAAAGGAATTGTCACTTCACATCACATCATCAACAGCCTATAAGTGACCACTGCTGACCAAAGGCCTCTTCTGACACGGAGAAGGTGTGAGCATCAATCACCACGCTTGCTCAATGCGGGTTGGAGATTTCAAACTTACAAGTCTAGGTGTCCTTACGATGTTTTCCTTTACCGTTTGTCAGTGGTGTCTAAATAATCTTAGAAATTACACATGACTCGGAAAAAGTCACTAGTCACAGATACTTATTGTTGGTAGGTTTTGAACCCGTGTTTTAGACCTCCGAGCTACCACGAAATTTGTCACTGTTTACATAGTATACATTCAAAAATGAAATTATGTTTAAGCAATTTCTAAGTCAGATGTCAAGTTACACTGGTCATGTAATACAAGTGTATAAATTATGTTTATATGTTTGTACACACAGCTTATGTGACACTACTGGTTGAAACGAGAGGTGACGAAATATTGCCGTCCTACTTGTTTGTGCGATGACCGACAGAGATGGCACCGTTTCCAATTACCTGTTTAAATGTGTTATGGATTTCCGTTGGATTATATCTGGTAATATCTTAATAGTCGGTGTTATGAAAAATCTCAGGTTTTTACAATAATTATGTTGCATTTATTTTGCTGTTGTAATTCCTTTTCGAGAGACATCCTTCTGTAAAAAAATATCGTGAAACATACAAAACTAATTACTCATCGAACTGATTCAAGGATACTCAACTAATTTCGAGTAATGACGGGACTCTTAATAAATAAAACATGTAATGTTGAGTATTTTATGTTAAATAATAAGAAAAATATATTCAATTAGAGCTTCCCCTACTTTATTTTACAGTGAATAGAAGCATATTGAAGTCTTCAAGGTTGAAGGTTAATATTCCAAGGTCATTTGCATTAATGATCCTCCACGAGGTTTGGCTCAGCAGGTGACGTTAACGACTTTATGAATTTATGTGCTCTGACTGCCAGGGATTTCATCTACTGGTTCCAAGGACGAAATGGCTTCAATTCCGGGGTTGAAAGGTGTTATTGAAATATTGCACCCATTTGTTTAGTGAGATCTGGTTTATGTAAATTTTACTATTGAAAATTACTGTATAAAAACTGGCTTTATTGACAATAAAATACCGACCTAAAAAACCCCAAACTAAAAACAAACAAAACGTAAAAACTAAATAGTAAAAAATAACTATTATTGGTACTGATAGGTTAGCCAACCACTAATTCGTTTAGTATACTAGTTATTAATTAATAATTAACATTAATTAGTTTTAATATACTAATTTATACTCTCTACACTCCCCCAAAAGATAATGACTTCGGCATTGTGGTTGTCTACGCAACTTTGTTTCATGAAGAATTGTTTTTTTTTTTGGCAAAGCCTTAGTGTCAGACTCTTACTGACTAAAAACCACCTCGTTCCTTCTACTGCACGTCGAGCCGGTTTTTTATGTTCGCTTATTGACTTGATAATGTAATTGCGGTTTTGGTTTCAAAAATTCGTAACATTTTAAGCAAGCAGATAAAACGAATTGAAGTAAATCACTTCTTCTACATAATTATGTATACTGATAAATAAAACACGAGCTTTTTTGGATTTATTAATGAATTTTATACAATAAAAAATACTGTTTTTACTTAACCCCTGAGATAAAATAAGTGTAAATGTGTAAAAACGCAAGATTAACTTGAATGATACCTTCTCAGTGAATGTGCTTTCTTGCCCTGTACCGAATCATATTTTCTTCTTTATAGTCAGCACTTAAGTAGGTACATTACATAATAAACGAAATGTAATTTAATCAATAAGACTGACAAAATCCATTGGCACTACTGGAATCGGCTTACTGCCACGTGAGCAGAGACGTCATGCATTCTTAAATGTTCTACAGTCGATGGCGCTGTGGGCTGGATCGCTCCGTTCCCTACGAAATGGTTGATCGGACCGATTGCTGGCCCTCACGTCATGCTCGTGAACGGGCGCCTTCTGCTGGAGCAGGTCGGCTCGCTCATCGCGCGTGTGGTCCGATCCAGTAGGGTTAATGTAAATGTAATAAAACAAGTATTGTGTATATGTAGATAGTAGACACAATCTTCTTTGTGAAAAAAAAAATGTGGTTAATGTAGCACGTAAGATTTTTGTAACAATTAATTTTGACTGTAAAATAAAATGTAATTGAATGACAAGGACACGGACAAGAGCCCGCGGAGAAAAATAAATCTAATGTAATAAAAAAAGTAGGTACTATTAAGGTATAACCTATTTTTATGTATTTATAATATTGATAGGTATACTATAAAACCAAATATGTATGTGTATAATATATCTACTACATTAATAACAATAAAACATCAGCCTTCTTTACGACAAGCTATTTATTTTATTGAAAAATACTCATCTTTTGTTTATGAGTCCCGTGGGTTATAAAACAATGGATTAAGCATTCGATCTTTGTAGCTTAGTTTATTTTTTTTTGTATTTAAAGAGCAAAATATTTTTACTTGGTTATATTCCTTAAGCTTTGTCTGTTGTTATACCTACAGTAAAGTATTATACTCAATACATATAATATTTTAAACATCACATTTTAAGTTTTGTGAATTTGATGAGTATTTTTAAGAAAATGTGATAATTATTAACTCTGGCTGCTAAAGGAATGCTTTATCGATTTTCAGCATTCCGACTATTTTCACAAAATCCGTAGCTCAGTTACAACGCAAAAGAGACCATGTATATTTAGTATTCTGTGACATACATATGGTCAAAAAACTGTCACATTTTTGCATGTCCAGTATTGATAGGATAAAAATTATTTGGAACATCGTCTGGTAACTTTCGGCTACCAACACGTGACAGTAATCGTTTTATTATAACAAAAACGTGACGATGACGTCATCGCCGAATTCACGCATGCATCGGCTTAATTGGCTACAATAATAGCCCACGTATGGACACAGATGATTGAATAAATGGAGTGTTGACGTGCGAGACACGTGCTGGACATTGTCGAAGCGATTGCCGATTTGTATATGACGCACATAACACATAACATTTCTTCTTGAAACGGATTTAGACGAATTATTATTTTTTTTTTCAGAAAATAAGGGTTTAGTCCTCTATTTTTTATCTTACTGTTTTTAGTGATACGAAACTTAATATATAATTAAGCAATGTATACCTACTTTATATGTATTGTTAGTTTATTATTATTAAAACTGCTAAACTATATACTGGAATTATCAGGTTGCTCAGATTGGCCGGAAAGTAACTGCCACGCTACGATCTCTCTACAGGTTCAAGAACTTTCTGCCACCAAATATCAAGATTCTGCTTGTCCGGTCCCTTGTGCTTCCTGTTGTTGATTATGCTGATGTTTGTTACTCCGATCTATCCCAAGACCTTTTTAACAAATTGGATCGAATGCTCAATAACTGTATCCGTTTTATCTTCGGTCTTCGTAAATACGACCATATCTCTTCCTTTCGTGCTCAGCTTAAATGGCTTCCTGTCCGTGAGAGGAGATCCCTCAGATCCCTCTGCATGCTCTTCTCTATTCTTAATGATCCTTGTGCTCCAGATTACTTAAAATCTTGCTTCCAGCTATTAGGCAGTTGCCACAACCGTAACCTCCGCTCGACTGATAACTTGCTCCTTGAAATACCTTCCCACCGGACCTCTTTTATTTCTAATTCCTTTACAATAAGTGTCATTAAACTTTGGAACGCGCTCCCCCTCAATATCAAAAAAGCTCCTAATAAAATCTCCTTCAAACACCAAATTCATGAATTTTACTTAAAATCGCTGCAACGCTAGGTCTAGGTCTTCGTCGATATATATTTATTTATGTATTTATACCTATATATTTTATGCATATGACTATATATACTATTTACTATTATGTAATATATATGTATAGCTATATTATTGAATAATTACCTTTTTATTTATTTTTTCCTCTCTTTCTCTTTGCTTTTAGTTTATTCTCCGTACCTTATTTTTCGCAGATTTTCTATTTAAACCCTAAGGTTGACTGGTAGAGAATGCCATATGGCATTAAGTCTGCCTTATGTGCCATATTAAAATTGTGTACATTAAAGATTAAATAAATAAATAAACTAATTTAAACCCATTGTTTTCATACTTCATCACACAATATTCAAGCATGTTTTTATCGTAGTCGGTCAGTTTTAACTTATTTTGCGTTTGTATTACCAAAACCGAAGAACTAAAACTGACCAAACTAGATTTGTGAAACTTTGAGGCAACGAATGCCAAAAACTGAAGCGTAACTCAATTTTAGGTTGCAGACGTTGCATCTTGTACTGTTACTTTTACTCAGTGCATACTAAATTGTGGCATAATAAACTTTTACTACGATTTCAAAGTAAAGCAGCTTAAGCATGACTGATTGAAATAGAAATAAACAGACCGTGTTTAACAGGCTCTTTGCAATCATAGTTCGTCTCACACGCATCAAACAAACTACCGCTAAACACTCCACGCGTTCACTAATCCTTGCCCATCTTATAAAGGAACCAACACGTGTGTTTACAAACAAACTGATTAGCATCACAATTATGTATATGCAATACCATAAATGTATGGGAGATCGTTAGTACTATAGACACTATGGACCACCATCGTAAACCCATTGTTTCAGATCGGTATTTATAATACTTCCTTATATTATTTTGTAGTGTATTTTACGTCGTATTTTAATGGGAGAATGAAACAAATGAATGATTGATTTTGTTATGAGCTGTGTATGAGTCAGTGAATGCGTTTTTCATTGCATTATGTTGCTTTTATGGGAGTTTTGTGAATATAATAGTTAAGTGTGTTTTATTGTGCAAAGTTTCATTCAAATTGAAGTTGTGTGTTAACTTTTAGCTGTCGACCCTCACGATAGCACATCCATTCCCATCATATGTCGCGGAGAACCTAACAGGTTACCGGGGCTCCGGTTCGACGTGCAGGAGAAGGAACGGGGTGGTTTTTAGTCAGTAAGAGTCTGACACTTCCTCCCGCCTCACCCAGGCGGGAGCAATGATTCGATGATTTTCCCCCCTTAAAAAAATCCCATCATATAGATGGTTGGCAGGCCAAAACTGTGCACTTCTCTCGTACCTTTCTGCCTCGCACAGCAAAACTGTGGAATGATCTATCGTCGGCGGTATTTCCGAACCGATACAAGTTTCAAACCTCCAAGAAAAGAGCGTATTCCTTTTTAAAAAGGCCGGCAACACACCTGTTGCTCCTCTGGTGTTGAGAGTGTCCATGGGCGGCACTAATTGCTTACCATCAGGTAATCCATCTGCTCGTTTGCCTCCTTTACCATAAAAAGTTTTTGGAATGCGTATTATAGTATTAGGTCTTTTTTTTTTAAGGGGGGAAAATCATCGAATGCCTGCTCCCGCCTGGGTGAGGCGGAAGGGAGTGTCAGACTCTTACTGACTAAAAACCACCCCGTTCCTTCTCATGCACGTCGAGACGGAGCCCCGGTTACCCGTTAGGTTCTCCGCGACTCCGAATCGGCATCGACCCTATTGGGCCCCATCTGTGGTGGTCTGATGGCTCTTTGAAGCGCGCGCGGAACGCGACGCGCCGTACGCTCGGGTCTGTTTCTGGTCGGACGGGGAGCCACCCATGCTCGCCGTCCGCAGGCCCGCGCTTACGGTGGCCGGAGATCGTCCCGCGATCCCCGACGCCCGTCGACAACCCGGCTGGGTTGCGAGGAGGCAACGCTTCGCTGCCTCACGCGTCCCGCCTCCTCCTTAGCTAACATGACTGCTTCGCAAAAGGAGGAGACGGCATCCCAGTCCTCCTCGCTCCGCATCATGGCCTGCACTAGGCCCGGACGCGAGAGGTCGCCATCGCCGATCACTTCCCTGAGGGCATGGCGGTGCTCAGCCCACGCAGGGCATTCCGCTACGGTGTGTTCCACCGTGTCCTCAGGGCGGTCCTCGCAGTGATGACACCCAGGCGTTTCCTCCCGCCCCATCAGACACAGGTACCTCCCGAAACTTCCATGTCCGGTGAGGACCTGCGTCAGGCGGTAGGTGAGGACGCCGTAGCGTCTCTCAAGCCACTCCTCAAAGAGGGGTCTTACCGCTGCAATGGCAGCGAGCCCAATAGTATTAGGTCTATCTATCTAGCAATGTCTTTTTAATATGTCGTAGACGTACAGGTATTACAGCGAATAAAAACTCGTTTGTAGTTGTTACCGGTGCGAAAGTTCCTTATTGTTTCATTGACTAATAATGGCGTAATGTCATGTAATATTAGGTATTATTTAACGATAACTCAGTTACTTATCTATACTAATATTATAAAGCTGAAGAGTTTGTTTTTTGTTTGTTTGTTTGAACGCGCTAATTTGACTAACTACTGATTCGAATTGAATAGTTATTTTTGGTGTTGGATAGTCCATTTATCGAGGCTATAAAACATTTCACTACGACTAATAGGAGCCGAGCAGAGCGGGTGAAACCGAGCGCAAGTAGCTAGTAACTCATAACTGATTTGACCATAACAGCCACAGGTATACATTTAAAGCTACACTCAAAATTCCCACTACACATGATAATAGATGAAAATTCAATAGATCAACATGACTTAACATACAAATTGACAATGTTTTTCCTTAAATTTTCCCACATAAAGGTAATACAACACAGTGTTGCTAATAAACCGTCCAAAGATAAGTCTTCAATTGGCTTTGCTTAGTATAATGAGGTAGCATTTCAAAGTTCACTGACCCACACAATATATAGACGCAATAACATAACTTCTATTGCTTCGTCATGAGAGTTAGGTTACCGGAAGCCCAATTACCATCCTCAATATGCTTAATCCCCAACAATCTTCAAATTCCTAATCCCCAAACGGTAACGCACTTGTTACTCCACTGGTGTTTCAGGTGTCCATGGGCGGCGCCGACTCCGTCGTCGTTTACCGGCTTATCCCATAAACATACCTCACACCTTTGTTACCTAAAAGGATAGGCAAAGACATACAGTATAACATACACTTATCACCCACTATGTTACGAGTCCTATATAATAGGTGATGACATTATATTCTGGGGACAATTCCAGTATCCGTGAAACTTCTCAATATATGTAAGTATGGAAAAATTTTCGCAAAACCGAAAAGAGTAATGCAATAAGTATTTTTTTTATATGTATATTTGATGGGCCGACGTTTGACCACTATCTCAAATAATTTGTCCAAACTCGATCGAGATTCCTCCCTCACCAGTTGCGCTTTCAATCATTCGATTAGTGAGGCAGTCTTTGGTAAACACTAAGCTAGCATTTCAAAGTTCATTGACCCATACAATAAATAGAAGAATTATTGACGTTTGTAGGTGTGGTTCTTATATGCAAATCACATTATGACAATAGACAGTTTAAACAAATTCTTACTTAGAACTTACGTCATACGTTTATGAGCTTATTTTTTGGCATAGATTCGTTGATTTTGATCGATTATTGTGTCGTGGTCCCCCGAAAGTTTAAGAGGGTTTTGAATCCGAGGCTTGGGGGGCCCTCATGCCTCGGATTCGAAACCCACCGACGGCAAGTACCAATGTGACTTTTTTCGAGTTATATGTACTTTCTAAGATTATCTAGACACCACTGACAAACGGCGAAGGAAAACATCGCAAGGAAACCTGGGCTTATAATTTCTAATTATAAGTTTGTAATCGCCAACCCGCATTGAGCAAGCGTGGTGATTAATGCTCAAACCTTCTCCGTATGAGAAGAAGCTTTGCTTAGCAGTGGGCATTTATAGGCTGTTGATAATGTTGATGATAATTGTATATGTGTTTTGTAAAATGTTATTTAGATATTTATCTTAGTAATGTTATTTTAAATTATATAAGTTAAGTCTGACATAATTTCTCCGATAGCAAAAAAGTAGTTATATATCTTTGTAAGTATTCCATAATTTATTGACCATAATAATGATATTATAATACAATTCTAAATTTAATTTATATCATAACATTGCACCAATAACTGCAAAAGGAGTAGACGTATACGTAAATTTTTTGTTAGTAATGATAAAAGAACGCAAAAGTCGCAATGTATAAATCCTGACTGAAAATTAACAATAAAAAAATAGTATTCCTAACTCAAAAATGAAACAAAGAGCTCGTTCTCAGTAGTCATACTCGCTAACACACAATCATCTATAAACATAAAAGAAAATAAAACATAAACAAAACACTTTTCCAAGAAATAACAAGTACCTAAGAAAGTAACGATCATCGGATACCAAGCAAATCCTTTCCTACTAGTATCAGATTATCCATTGAACAACTCGATATAGGTAACACGTAGTTATGTGGACCCACCTCTTAGCAAATCTTATGTCAACTAAGGAAATGTACATATGAACTCTACCTACTTTCTAATATCAACCTTGTCTTATGTAAGCTACGGTATGGTTTGCTTTAACTTGATTGTTTTAAGGGAATCTGGTAGTTTAGCCCGGAATTGAGAAAGTATGTTTTATGCTAAAAAGTAATTGCGAAATTGTTTGGTCAAACAAGTTCTGAACGTATTACTAAATGATATTTTTTCGCCGTGTTTATTGTTATCTGTTCAAGGTTATGGTTTTTTTTTTTTTTAAGGGGGAAAATCATCGAATGACTGCCCCCGCCTGGGTGAGGCGGGAGGGAGTGTCAGACTCTTACTGACTAAAAACCACCCCGTTCCTTCTCCTGCACGTCGAGCCGGAGCCCCGGTTACCCGTTAGGTTCTCCGCGACTCCGAATCGGCATCGGCCCTATTGGACCCCATCTGTGGTGGTCTGATGGCTCTTTGAGGCGCGCGCGGAACGCGACGCGCCGTACGCTCGGGTCTGTTTCTGGTCGGACGGGGAGCCACCCATGCTCGCCGTCCGCAGGCCCGCGCTTACGGTGGCCGGAGATCGTCCCGCGATCCCCGACGCCCGGTGTGTCCTTCGCGATGGCTGGGTTGCGAGGAGGCAGCGCTTCGCTGCCTCACGCGTCCCGCCTCCTCCTTAGCTAGCATGACTGCTTCGCAAAAGGAGGAGACGGCATCCCAATCCCCCTCGCTCCGCATCATGGCCTGCACTAGGCCCGGACGCGAGAGGTCGCCATCGCCGATCACTTCCCTAAGGACACGGCGGTGCTCAGCCCACGAAGGGCATTCTCCCACCGTGTGTTCCACCGTGTCCTCAGGGCGGTCCTCGCAGTGATGACACCCGGGCGTTTCCTCCCGCCCCATCAGACACAGGTACCTCCCGAAACTGCCATGTCCGGTGAGGACCTGCGTCAGGCGGTAGGTGAGGACGCCGTAGCGTCTCTCAAGCCACTCCTCAAAGAGGGGACTTACCGCTGCAATGGCAGCGAGCCCAGCCCTCGGTTGCGACAGTCGTTGCTGCCATTCCGCCATGAGATCGCGCCGGAGCTCATCCCGCCACGCACTTATCTGGCGCGGCAGCGGAGTTTCGCCCCGGCGACGTGCCTCCGCGCGCATGCTGTGCACGCGCGCGAGCACCTTCGCCTCCAGATCCCACGGCGGTAATCCGGCAAGGAGGTTCGCCGACTCCCCAGAGATCGTGCGGTATCCGCGGATCATTCGGATCGCCATGACCCTCTGTGCCATGAGCAGCGTCCGAGCGGGACGCCACAACAGGTTAGGCGCCCAAACAGGGGCGCCGTAGAGGGCCATGGACCGCACGACCCCGGCGTATAACCTCCGGCAGGAGGCGTTTGGCCCCCCGAGGTTAGGGAGGATGCGTTTAAACGCAGCCCCCGTCCTCTCCAACTTTGGAGCCAAACGTCGGAAGTGTTCTATGAAGTTCCACCGACTGTCGAGGACGAGTCCTAGGTACTTCATCGTCGTCTCGACGCCGATGGTAACTCCTCCCGCCGTTATTTGGGACCCACCCGGAGGTAAGGTTATGGTTTAGAAGCAAATAATAATATTGTGGGCTACTAATTTTAGAGTTTCCATGCTTAGTGCAAATTACGGCAGTTAATGCACCGCTTATCACTTTTTGTATTATGAGCCCCATCTAATAGGGGGTTAGCCTATTGTCATATGCACAATTCCAGACTTTGTCCTATTACTGGGTAATTTTTAAAAGAACCTAATAAAACTTTGCCCGACCCGGAAATCGAACCAGAGACCCCTTGCCCGGTAGTCGCACTTCCGACCACTCGGCCAACGAGGCAGAAGGAGCAACAAACATAATAACAACATAATATCCTCGCAAACTTTGTGTTTATCAAAGTCAAAGTCAAAGTCAAAGCATTTATTTCAATTAAACTATATTCTGGTACTTTTGAAACGTGAACAAATACAAAATAAATAATAGTTGGTCAGTCAGTCCGTCAGTGAAGCTCATTCCGAAATGTAGATTCGAATGGAGAAGAACGAGTAAGAAACTACATACGTTACACTTTAAAAAAAATCAAATAATGATAACTAGTTTATGACAGTGCCTTCGCCCGCATTCTTGTGGGATAAAAAGTAGCGTATACTTAATTCCAGACCATAAGCAGGCAAGCAGGGCAGGGGTCGTATAGATTAAGTTATACTAACACTAGTCGTAAGTTTTGTAATACTAACCAATTGGATCATTGTTATCTGAATAAAAAGTTATTATTATTTCCATATATTTATTTAAACTTTCTCTAAAATTACATTTTTAAATACTACAGTATAAAAATAATATTTAAAAACAAAAAAATAGGAGCCGACCAGTAGTGGGAGCATGGTCCAAGCTACCGGTGGTTAGGGCTCCAGAGACAGAAACCTCCTCACAATGCGCGCCGTTTCAAGGAGAACTGCCTTCTGTATCAGGCCCTTGACCCAACTGCCTAACGCTAGCCTCCTAAGGTGGTTGTCGAGGCTATTAGGGATTAACCCATTGGCCGACACGACTATCGGCACAATGATAGCCGAATCTACATTCCACATGTCGACAACCTCGTGAGCCAAATCAAGATATTTGATTTGTTTATCTTTTTCAGCTTTCACGAGGTTCTCATCATGAGGAATAGTGATATCGATTATCATCGTGCGGCGCACTTGTCGGTCTATCACCACTATATCAGGTTTGTTGGCTATAATAGTCTTGTCAGTGATGATAGACCGGTCCCAGTACAACGTGATATGGTCATTTTCCAGAACTGGGTCGGGCACATACTTGTAGTACGGTACCTCAGACTCAACAAGTCGATAGTGCAAAGCAAGTTGCTGATGGATAATCTTGGCTACTTGATTATTATTATTATTATTATAATATCTCTATCTCTGTACCAAATTTCATCGATGATTCAATGTTACAAGCATTCAAAAATCCTTTCCAACTTTCGCATTCATAATATTCTAGTAGGATCATAGTGATCGCATAATCTCCTAAAATGTATAACATCTGCCCATTCCCCTTTCACTTTCTAACATGTCATCACAACAGCTGAGTATGTGTACTAACGTCATATTAATTTTAATAACTTTTGAATGTAATTTTGATGTGATTTTTACATGGTTAATGTCCCATGCCCACACAACGGCATTATAATCATGATTGTAGTGGTTTTTATGTGATTCCTATGCATTTATGTGTGTAGGTCTGATGTGTATTGTCTGTTTATTCGCATGGCGCGAAAATTACTTAGAGTTTGGGGTTAGTAAACTGGGTGTACGGTACGAAAGGAATCGATAAAGTCGAATTTTTGTTATAAAGAAACTTATTTGTCAGATTGCCTCGTTGGCCGAGTGGTCGCAAGTGCGACTCGGCAAGGGGTCTTGCGTTCGATCAATGAGTTTTTAATCAATTAATTTTAATTATCAGAGAAAATCCTTAAAGGTATAGATATATTAAATTTAAATTTTAGATATGTCAAAGAACGATGTTAATTACTTTCTATGCATTTAATAAACATAGAGTTTATTGGTCTCACTCACTCTCTTTGTGTGTCCGCTTCCAGATGCAAAGTCAAATGCATACATTTTTGATTGCAACATTCATGTACATTCTGGTTTGGAAATGTATATTCTTGTATTATGTTGTGTTTATGAGTAGGTACTGGTATGTTTTGCAAATGTCGCTAGTTTTGCTATTTTGAGTTTCATACTGGACATTTGTTGCATCACCAACAGCCTATAAATGCCCACTGCTGAGCAAGGCCTCTTCTCACACAGAGAAGGTTTGAGCATTAATTACCACGCTTGCTCAATAATAAATAATAATAATAAATCATTTATTTCAGGCATAGGAACCCATAGTAAAAAGTCACAAAATTACATGAAAATTACAATAAACGAAATCAAAATCAAAATTATAATAAAATCAAATTAAAATCACAATAAAATAAAATTAAAATTAAAATTACAATCAAACAAAATTAAAAAATAAATAAATAAAATTAAAATTAAACAACTTAAATCATTAATTAAGATATTAAAAAAAAAAAAATTTTATTTATAAATGTTTCGTCATAAGGTACTTCAGTTCCAACCTCAACAAGTACACGTGATGGAACACTGCCGAAACCAATTTACTCCCACAAGCACATAGACGAGCCTGGAAAGACGCCCTGAGCCTCCTCATAAGCCCATAGAAGTCTGTAACCCTATTCTCCACAAACATGCCTGTCGCACTACACCGCCAGGGAAGCTTTAGGATTGCTCTAAAAGCATTATTGTATTGTACACGAAGAGTGTTGTAAGCACTCCTTGTGTATCTGTACCACAGCTGACTGGTGTAGAAAGACTGACAATACGCACCAAACAAAGTTATCTTAACTTGGTCCGTGCAATGTGAGAAACGCCGAGCCAACATGTTGGCACGACATGCTATACTACGCCTTTGGCGTTCCAGATCAGCGTCATCCAATAGATCATCCCTAATAATGTGACCAAGATATTTAAATTTCCTTACAACATTTAGCGTGGATCCACATAAATTGATCGGTAAAATATTGTCGGGACTTTTACCACTCCTAAATATCATTATCTCAGATTTCTTAACATTATATGTAAGATAATGTTCCGTAGCATATTTTTCACAGATGCCAACAAGTCTCCTTAAACCGTTGGCCGAGGGACTGAGCAACACCATGTCGTCCGCATAACTGAGATTGTTTACAGCAACATCACCAATATGACAACCGGCACGGGGCGCTGCTGAGCTCCTCAATCAACTGATTGGTGTACATATTAAACAATATTGGTGACGTGAGCCCACCCTGCCTTACGCCACATGTTAATTTGTATGAGACAGACAAGGAATCATTCCACTTTACTTGGTTACATTGATTGGCATACCAGTACTCCAGCAGGTCAACAACTCCTGGCGGTACTTTAGAGCTGGGATCCCTCAACTTAGCCCACAACAACTTATAGTTAATACAATCAAATGCGCGGCTTAGGTCTAGAAAGCAGGCATAAACGCTAGTATTTCTTTGTATGTATTTATATACGGTGTTCTTTAGTGTAAATATAGCCATGTCAGTGGACAGACCCTTTCGGAAACCAAACTGTGCGTCGTTTATTGGAAACCTCATTTCGTTTAAATGTGGTATTATTAAGCGCTCGAAAACCTTAGAAAAAATGGTTGCTAAAGATATGGGCCTGTAATTAGACATGTTAGATACATCACCAGTCCTATTCTTTACAATGGGTACAACTATAGTCCTTAAGAAATTATCAGGTAAATAGCCATGGTCAACACATGCATTAAACAATTCTGAGATTCTAATATACACCGATTCTGGAGCATATAGTAAGTGCTCGACACTGAGTCCGTCGTGGCCCGGCGACTTACCGCGTTTCATACTTTTCACACAGTCAAACAGCTGTTGCGTGGTGACGTGCAACACACTGGTATCACATGAAGGCGGCGACTGCGTCTCCGGCCCACCACGGGCCTCCACCGGCCCACCACCATCAATGCGGGGTGGCGATTACAAACTTATAATTAGAAATTATAAGTCCAGGTTTCCTCACGATGTTTTCCTTTACCGTTTGTCAGTGGTGTCTGAATAATCTTAGAAAGTACCTACATATAACTCGGAAAAAGTCACATTGGTACTTGCATGATAAGCGGGAGTCTTAAACCTCCGGGCTACCACGACATTTTGTTGCATAAAATCAGTTAAGTTTTGTCACAATTATGTTCGTATTAGTTCTGCAAGTACTTTTATTAAAGTGATGTATTAATGACAGAATAGCATCAGATTTGTCCGAGTAATCGGACATGGGCATTCGTAAGGCCACCTGCGCGATGCCATGTCAAAATATTTCGCTATCGGTTTTATAACTTAGCACTTTCGTGTGATTTTGTTTGTGTATTCTAACACTTATAATAGCTGGGTGAATATCCCAGGCGCTAATTTTACGTGTCCGCGTTGAGAATCATGGTGTAAAACCATGGCATGCTTCTTATATTTTTTTATAGTGAACTACTTAACTTAATCTAATTAGGGCCACATTTTTTTTTAAATAGGCTTACCTATTGAAGCTGTGGAAAAATAAATAACTTTAAAATTCAAGTTTGGTGGCTTGTCCTAGCTCCATTTTTTGATATAAATGTATTTACCAAAGAAACAATTTAAAGTGAAGTAAAAAACAAATCATTACATTAGTATAAGCATAAGACACACTATCTAAAAACAACTAAACCATATTATAAAATTGATTTTAAAAGCACAGGATACTCGATTTAAGTTTGTCCTTGTAAAAATCATAATTTTGGTAGCACTTTTTCAAGTTACATTTAGCATGAAGATTCGTGTGTGTGCGATCAATCGCGTTTTATATTCTGTATTTGTCAATCTTGCGCTGGTAGTGGCAAGTAACAGGTGTGTGCATAGTGCTGTGATTTCTCGCCAAAAACGTAAGTATCATCTTGGGTCGAACAGGGGACAAGAATTTTTCAATTTTGGTGGATCGATTTGCTGTTGATTCTTAAGTGTTTTAATAGTAAGCCACGTATTGTAGGTAGTCATTTGGGTAACTTACTTATTAGTGATATTTATTCTATTGTATCTTAATAACTGTATTTTTTAAGATTTTTTTTATGCCTGGTTTCAATTTTGGTGGCTCAATTTTGGTGGCTTTGGTGGCAATTTTCGCCATCAAAATTGAAAATAAGCCACCAAATTTTAAGTATGTACTGTTTATATATTATTTTTGCATTTAAATACAGTTTTTCACTACAGATTGATTATGTGAAGGCCTTTGACGGGGTATGGCACGACAGTCTAATCGGCAGGCTTCCTGCATATGGACTTCCTACTGGTCTGTGCAGATGGATAGCAGACTTTCTGAGGGATCGGTCAATACGAGTAGTCATCGATGGCTGCTCGTCTGACCAATTCGGTATTAATGCCGGCGTCCCTCACGGGTCAGTACTTTCAGCGACGCTCTTTTTGCTGCACATAAACGACCTGCTTAAGCCCGGTATCTTTGGGTATGCAGATGACAGCACAGTTGTTGAAAGGTATGTGTCCGGTGCGCGGACTAGCGGAACACAGATCCAGTCTTTAAGAGAATCCATGGTCGAACGTTTGAACTCGACCTTGAAGGCGGTGTCCGACTGGGGTGACGCCAACTTGGTTAGGTTCAATGCTAGCAAGACCCAGGCGTGTCTATTCTCCGCCAAACGGAGTCAATTTCCGCTGACTCCTACTTTCCGGAATGTACCCGTACCGATAACCGATCGTCTTGAGCTTCTTGGTGTAACTCTGACGCCCACGCTCAACTTTGGCTCCCATATAGAGTCAAAAGCGCAACTGGCTGGTAGGAAGTTGGGTGTCCTATGGAGAGTGAGACGGTACTTCACGCCGAAACAATTGTTGAGCCTGTACCAAGCACAGGTTCGGTCCTGTATGGAGTACTGCTCTCATCTTTGGGACGGCTCGGCAAAATATCAGCTGGACGCGTTAGAGCACATTGAGAGGCGTGCCAGGAGGCTCATCGACGATGATGCGCTTGTGAAGGCTCGGCTTCAAAGCCTCGAACACAGGCGTAAGGTTGCAAGCCTTTCGGTTTTGTACCGGATACATTTCGGGGAGTGTGCGGGGGAATTGCACAACTTGATTCCCCCTAGTCCTTTCCATCATCGTACCACAAGACAATCCGCGAAGCGTCACCGATTCATGGTAGATGTTCCGCCCACACGCACGAAGCGCTTCGCTTCAAGCTTCCTTGTGCGTACTGCTAAAGAGTGGAATTCTTTGCCAGAGTCTGTATTTCCTAATGGGTATAACCTGGGAGTCTTCAAGGCCCGAGTGAATAGGTTGCTTATGGGACGACGTGCTCCATCGTAGACCGCATCATCGCTCACCATCAGGTGAGATAGTGGTCAAACGTCGCCCAATCAAATATAAAAAAAAATGTATTATGTATATATCTAAGTATACGTTACTATTTTATTTGTTTCTCTTCTGTTTGTTATATTTATTAAATTGCACATGCCAGGTTATTTTTCTGCACTACTCTAAGGTCGACCGGCTGTTATGTCGATACCTTAGTTTTATGTAGATACTTAGCAATAGATTTGACCTATTATTATTCGTATAAGAGTAATGAATTAGTTATACTTACCTATTTTTCTTACTTTTTAGAATGCCAAAACAGACTAGAAAAGAGAGGCTGCTTAAAAAATAATGGCAGAAAGAAAAAAAAGAAAGAATAAATTACGGAAAAAAAGAGGGATAGATATCATGAGAAGAAAAAAAGGTAAACTGGCTTCTCAGAAACTAAAATCCCAACGCAAGCATCGCGCTTTGCAAATAAAAAACAAAATATATCAACGAGAATATTAATAAGCCGCAGCATACCTTGGTTTCAAGAAATTTACGTCCACGAACAAGTCGTGATTGTAGTAGTCCAGATGCTCGCACCAAAAGTAATAATAAAATGACTTTGCAACATCAATACTCCGACAGCTTACAGCCGACCACAAGTCATATTACTCCAAGTACCTAAGTCACAAAATCTTCGCACAAGTAGCTATGCTGAACTTACAGCGCTGTCACCCCCTACATCTCCATGTGTCAGTAGTATTGATATTTGTAATGTTTCCATATTATGCCCTGATAATCCAATGTCAGATACATCAATAACGTCAGTGGACTTTAAACGTGCGTTTAGGAATAAGTTCCGACGATATCAAAAATGCAAAGCCAAAGAGATAGAGATATTGCAGCGAAGGATTTCAGAACTCAAGAGTTAAGAGAGAGAAGAGTTAAGAGTAAGAGTATTATGTTTTGGTTTCTTAGTTTTGTTGAGGAAATTTTTGTTGTTTGGCAAGTAATTTTGTTCAAAATAAAAATATTGTTTTATGTCTACACTCATAAATTATCATTACGAGTTCATCAGATAGTTAAATAATAATAAATATTATCATAACAAGACTGAGTTTTATTAACTGACTAGCTTCTGCCAGCAGCTTCGCCCGCGGTCCCAGCGGTAAAATGCCTATGTATCACTTCAGACCATAATCTACCTCTGTTCCGAATTTTATTCCGGTCCCTTCACTCGTTTTAATATGACTGAGTAACAAACATACACATAAACTCACATATTTTCATTTATAATATCGAGTCAAGCTAATTTCAACCATTGGCCTTTCAGTTACAGCGTAAAGTCTATGAATGAGTATTGTAAACGTTAGAGTAGACAAATACAATCAGAAATCACCGAATTGCTAAGCTATCTGGAGTTTCACGTGTTATTGTGAGTCAACCATAAAAGATAGACATATGCTGTCGAGGAATATTTTTTATATAATTTTAAGGAGAATATTTCCGTCATACATGATTTCTATGTAGCTTTAACCTGCCTGCACACGCGACGGAAGCTTAAAAAATGGAGTAACTTCTCCCGTTTTCCCAATATTTCCCTTCACTGCTCTGCTCCTATTGATCGTAGCGTAATGAAAAGTATACTATAACCTGCCCAAGAATATGAAGAATAATTGTGCCAAATTTCGTTAAAATCCGTCAAGTAGTTTTTGTTTCCATAACGTACATACAGACAGACAGACAGACAGACAAAAATTTTACTGATTGCATTTTTGGCATCAGTGGCGATCCCTAACCACCCCTTGATAGTTATTTTTTAAATATATTTTATGTACAGAATTGACCTCTCTACAGATTTATTATAAGTATAGATAGATGGAGTTTTTGGTCATTCCCAAGTATTTTAGACATTGAGCTTTATTAGTGAGATTTAAGTTTGTGACAAAAACTTATTTTTAATGTATTGTTTTAAGCACTCTCAATTTTGGTGGACAAATATCAATTTTGGTGGCTGCGCTAGTCTTTCAACTCAAATATCTCAAAAAGTTACCGGGATATTGTCAGACCTCATGAAGATTCCTAAAGCTTGAGCCTTCTATTTTTGTACCAGGTCAATAGTTTTCACGAAAAGTAAAGAAAAAATTTCGCCACCAAAATTGACAAAAATATGCACTTGTTGATATTCACCCAGCTGTAGTATGGGCCGTAGTATTACTTAATAGCCTATTATAAAGTTTATAAAAAATACTATTAATTGTGACTTTTCTTTGTGGACATATTGTGTAGTGGGGTTTTGTTCAAAGTCGAAAAGAATGAGGGAACTCAGTCCCTATAAATAATATAGATACTACTACAACTATAAATATAGCTTAAGTTAGGAAAACCACATTTAAGTACTTAACTTTAAATACCATTTACTTACTATCAAATGAATTTATGGGAGAGCCATGCTTCGGCACGAATGGGCCGGCTCGAACGGAGTGATACCACGACCTCACAGAAGACCGACGTGAATCAACGCTTGCGTTGTGTTTCGTCGTGTGAGTGAGGTTACCGGAGGCCCAATTACCCTCCCCTACGCCAATCTCCCCAATCCCTGAATCCCCAACGATCCTCAAACTCCTTATCCCCAAAAGGCCGGTAACGCACTTGTAACGCCTCTGGTGTTCCGGGTGTCCATGGGTGACGCCGACGCCGCCCATCAGGTGATCCGTCTGCTCGTTTACCGGCTTATCCCATAAAACAAATATTTGGAACTAGTGTTGCCCAAATTCAGTCTTGGTCTTGCAGTCTTGGTCTTGTTCTTGCGTTTTTGCAAGACCAAGACCAAGAACAAGGCCGCGTATTTTTAGCAAGACCAAGACCAAGACTGACCGTGCAAGACTTGAGCAAGAACAAGACATAGCCTGCAAGACTCTTGCGTCTTGCAGCTAGGACTTAGCGCTATTTCACTGAGTAGTTAGGTGTAACAGTTCGGTGTATAGGTAGGTACGCTTAGGAATTCTATGAGACGCAAAAAACTGTATCAAAGAATATAAAAAACCGGACCTATGCGCATTACGACTAATACCATAAACATAGCGAATAAAAAAATATCTATTAAAATCAAACTGAATGCATGCATAGTTATGTTTTAACCATCGGCACTTTGATAATGCGGCATCAAAGGTTTTGTACTTACTTCTCAAAGAAATTTGCCGCTTTTCGGAAGTACATGGTTATGATACACGCGCCGGCGGCTTCTTTTGAAATCTAAAACAATCGTTGCCGCCACGCCGAAATCATAACATTTGACACTATTTGATTGCCGCCATAGGGCGTAAGTATACTCATGCAAAATAATTTCGAATTTTAAGAGTACCTACAGGTGTTCCAAAGAATAAATAAGTTTCAGAGTGCTTAGAATGAAAATGAATACATTATACTGATCACGCAAGTAGTATTATGATTAGAATAAAATGATAAGGATAGGTAGTAGATGTCATATTAATTCATTCTAGTAAGTATATATTATAATATTGATTACTTATATGGTTTTAAACTAATTACTTAGGTACTATTATTGTACATTTAGTCATTATATTTCTTAATCTTCAGTTATTTATTAATCTGCTTGATCTTTGCTATGGCTATGTTAATTCAAGCTCACAATGTTCCAATTCTAATACGTTTTTCTAAGATTTAAAGTAAACTTTAATAAATAGTAATAGACTAATAGGTAATTGCAAGACTTGCAAGATTCTTGCTGCATGACCAAGACCAAGACCAAGACTGGGAGCGCAAGACCAAGACCAAGACCAAGACCAGGTGTATTGGCGCAAGACCAAGACCAAGACTGGCTAAGTCTCGTCTTGTTCTTGCATTTGGGCAACACTATTTGGAACTTACTTCTTGTACTTAACTACTTAAGTAACATTTACTTACTATCAAAAGAACCTATGTATATATAACTTAATTGGCCAAACGCACTCGTTTATTCCCATAAATCAAATCAGCTACAAATTAAATAGTTATGTAAAAACAAAGTGCAGGTAACTCCATGTCGTAACAACGAAGACATCGGACGATCATTTTGTTGCGTTCCACATTACGACATGTTTTTAAAAAGTAATAAACATTGGAGTAACCATTTTCTAGAAATATTTCTCAATGGACAAGCGCTTAGGAAAAAATTTAAGATATATTTTTTACTATTTTTTCCCCTTGCATTGCATTACTTATTGCATCTTTAATTCATTAAAACTGAGACGTTTAAGAAATTCGTTTAATTACCTTGTTTGTTCAGTCTAGATTAGGTGCATTACAATTTTCGACTTTTTGATTTAAATATTTATGGGTTAACGGTCTAGATTTCTATTATCTCTTGAGTAATAATTTATATACCTCTAGTACTCATGTATTATATCGACTGCCTCGTTGGCCGAGTGGTCGCAAGTGCGACAGCCGGGCAAAGGGTCTCGTTTTCGATTCCCGGGTCGGCCAAAATATTACTGGGTTTTTATAATAACTATCATTAGACATACTAAATTAAGTAAAATCGCAGGTTACTCACGTGAATATACTGATTACTGGGTTCTAAAAAATTCTCAGTAGTAGCATGGAGTCTGGAATTGTGCCCGGTATATGGCAATTGGCTCACCTCCTATTACATGGGATACATAACATAAATAGTTAAAAGTGGGAGTTACATTGTAAGTACAGTGGCATAATTTGCCTACCCCTTCGGGGATAAAAGCCGTGATGTTATGTATGTATTATCTTTCCTTTACTTGTGATTCGAACTAACACACTGAAAATACAAAGTTCAACATGGATTTGATACGTACTGAATTATAAATTTCCAGAAATTGGGTATAAACTATTGTATTCAAATTCAGACATTGCATTCTTAGAAGGATTAGTTCTCTGGAATAACAAGGTTGGCATTTTTGGATAATCGCTCTGGGGAGACGAAGTAAGGCAATTTTAGCATGTTTTAGGCTTAATTTAACCTTAATTTAGCTTTATAGACTTGACCGTACAGCTTTGTAGGCAGTTGTCATTGTTTGTAAGGAAGATGCAAGCATTAATCATTTAAGGCTACCTATATTTATGAAGAATGCATGCATTCGTCAAATACCTCAATGTGGACCTTAGTTACCCTTAGTCGTGGCATACTAAGAATTGGTCTATTTGCTATTCTTACCTTCAAAACTTCTCAACAAAAAAATGTCATTATTATAATTTTATTATTCATTATAAGCCTGATGACTGCCTCGTTGGCCGAGTGGTCGCAATTGCGACTGCCGGGTAAGGGGTTTCGGGTTCGATTCCCGGGTCGGGCAAAGTATTACTGGGTTTTTAAAAAAATCTCAGTAGTAGCACGGAGAATGAAACTGTGCCCGGTATATGGCAATAGGCTCACCCCCTATTACATGGGACTCATAACATAAATAGTGAAAAGTGGGTGTTACATTGTACAGTGGTATAATGTGCACCTCTGCCCACCCCTTAGAGGATAAAAGGCGTGATGTTATGTGTTATGTGCGTTATGTTATAAGCCTGATGAATTACAGATCGACTGGTTAGAAACAATCTTTTTGTAAATTCATTAAGCCAAAATTTTAAAATATAATTTGTTTGAATTTCACACCACTGTGAATACATCTTTATCTTACAGTTGCACTGATAATTCACTGCATTCTAAATCATAATTCTGCACATTTAACGGACTGTTGTCATAACTATTGGTTTATTTACCAACTCGTATATCATTGGCTAATGAATGCCTAGTTTGCTTATATTAAAGTTTATACTAACTATGCATGTGTCGTATGTTTTGTGTACTCAATGCCGTGAGAAATAATTGTTTGTGCTATTGACATCAATGCATACGTATCGTAATTGAATAAATTTTAATTTTCGATTTATTACTAGACTAGCGACCCGTCCCGGCTTCACACGGGTGCAATTTTAAAGATCTGAGCATACTTAGGGACAGAGAGACGGCGGATAGCGGCTTAGTTTTATACAATGTAGTGATAGTGATACATCTAAATCGATTTTTCGCTAAAATAGTACCTAATATTATCTCTAACAGTAATATTACGGAGTCAATAACATCTAATTATTCAATGACAATAATTATGTACCCGTAAAATCTAGCCCATACATCCCCAAGCGGTCATCGGTGACCGCTCTCCACTAACTACATTATAGACCTTAATTCCAATGTTTAGAGACTACTTTTGTAAGAACAAATTTAGGGGATGAATTTCAACGGGCTAGGCTGTAATGCACAAATGCACCCATGGGTTACAATTTCAAACTATCTATATATCGAGTTTTACGAAAATCGATCAAGTGGCCACTAGCCCGAACGTCTTTGTGCCTGAGTAATTTTTTTAATTCTTATTATGACAGTATTTACATATTAGTCATATAGAGAAGAGCAGGAGCATATTTATAAGTTCATGACGTTCGCCTATGCATAGTTCATGGAGGTAAAAAGAGGTATCGATTGTTCATCAAGTCAATCGATTAACTGCACTCACATGTGAGTAAAAATAGACAAGGTTACAATGTCAGGTAATTGCGTGTGGTAGTGTTCTGGGAACTGATTTATTATTTCTTTTTATGAGAGAGTAAGTCGATATAGCAGTGACTATTAATGTGTTGTTTTTGTTCTTTTACTAACTTTGTATAAATTTGTGATACACTCTTTACATGAAACCTCTTTTCCAAGCATTCTAACTACCTACTTAAGTAGTTAGGACTATGTCTATTCTTATTAGGTTTTCAGTATTTTTTTATGGAATAAGTCGGTAAACGGGCAGACGGATAACCTGATGGTAAGCAATCGGCGTCGCCCATGGACCCGAAAAACCAGAGGCGTTACAAGTGCGTTACCGGCCTTTTGGGAATTAGGAATTTGAGGATTGTAGCGGATTCGGGGATTGGGGAGACTGGGGAAGGGGGTAATTGGGCCTCTGGTAACCTCACTCACACGACGAAACACAACGTAAGCGTTGTTTAACGTCTGTTTTCTGTGAGGCCGTGGTGTCACTCGTTGAGCCGGCCCATTCGTGCCGAAGCATGGCTCTCCCATACTTTTCCTCCAACATATTTTTCAGTATAGTTTACAATTTACGAATAAATTGTAAACTATACTGAACTATGTTTAAATCAAGGGGTCAATTCAACGTCCTATACTCCGATACAAGACACTTTAAATTTTAAAGTATATTATTTAATTAAACTTTGATAGAACTACAAATTTTCGTGCATATTTAGAGCTTCATATTTCACAGAGGGTTTAAAATGCAAGCCATAAAATGCTTGAAAACTAAAACTAACTTGTTTATTAAACTTAGTACTTTATGAAGAAACTTAATTAAAACTTTTGATATGTGAACTTAGCCACAAGAGCAAATATTATTATAGAGACTAAGATCCCAACATGCCAAGTTGTATTGGTTTAGAAGTTACAGAAGTCGATGTACATAACAATAGTTTGAGTTTCATTCGCGTATTAGAGGAAGACTTCTACAATTATGTATGGTCACGGTGCCATTAAAAATTACTAAACCGATCTTTGATGCTATTTTCATAGATGCTTAGTTATTCTTGTATATGTAGGATTGGAAGGCTCCCGAGCAGGTCTATTATAGAAGACTTGGTGCCCTCTATAGGTGGCCAAAGTGGTGGATTTCATTGGATGAAAATCACACACTCCTTAGTTTTGTTCTGGAATCGTTTGATGATTTTATAGGGAGCGTCGATATTTCTATAGGAAACATCGCAGTACACTTCTGTCTACCCTTACTCTATAAATTATGGATATGGCGTTTGGGAAGTTTGGGATATGAAGACATTTGTGCCCCAGAAATGGCGGGTCTTACAACTTTGACAATTAAGTGATTATTATGTGCTTACACTAAGGATATACAATGTATGTACATACATACGTGTACGTACGTATTCAATACGCATACCAAGTAGATAGCCAGGGTGAACCGTGTTTATTGTTGTTTTCATGTTCTGAATATACAGTAGATAAAAAAGATATTTATATTGTTCTGAAGGTATAAACTGATTTATTTATTTGAGAATTGCTGTACAAAATTATGTTATGTATTAGGGTGCTTAGAATAATGGGCATTATTTTCCATCCAAACTTTTGGGTGATGCAGTGACAAAAAAAAGAGGTATAGATTATACAAAATTGTGACTAGGTAGGGTTTAGAATTAAGTCTAATAAAAATTGACATTAGGTATATAATAGAGTACCTAACTTATATATACAGACGCGAGGTACATGTTTAACCTTAATTTATTAACCTCTTTGACGGTTAACAGTCTGGATATTACATACCCTGAATTCTCAGTACCTTTTAAGTTTTCTATGGGATAAGCCGATGAAGAAATATAGGAATCACCTGATAGTAAGCAATCGGCTGATGGTGACGCCCAGGGACACCCGAAACACCAGTGGCGTTACAAGTGCGTTGCCAGCCTTTTGAGGAGTAGAAATTAGAGGATTGCTGAGAATTCGGGATTTGGGGAGATTAGGGAGGGAGGAAATTGGACTTTCGGTAGGTTCACTCACGGGATGAAACACAAAGCAAGCGGTGTTTCACGTCGGTTTTCTCTGTGGCCGTGGTATCAATCCGGTCGAGCCGGTCCATTCTTTCCGAAGAGCTCTCCTACACGCAACCTATTGTTACTTAGTTGAAAAGGAAACATAAGATTTACCAAAATCTTTTCTCTTGTTCTCAGCATAGGTCGAGATGGCCGTTCCTCTGTCTCCCGATACTGCTGGCTGCGTCAGCGTGTGGCAGCGACATCCTCATGATCACCATGGGCGGCACCAAGTCACATAAGATGCCGTTCTGGGAATTAGCTAGAGGACTCATTAGACGGTGAGTTGAAGGTCTTTTGATTAAATATCTTACGCAAAAATTTTAAGAAAGAAATAATTAATCCGTTGAAAATCATTCCCTAAATTTGTTCGTACAAAAGTAGTCTCTAAATATTGGAAATAATGTCTATAATGTAGTTAGTGGAGAGCGGTTACCGGTGACCGCTTGGGGATATATGGGTAGAACTATTTATTACGCCACGTCACACACATAGACAATAATACAGGTACACATAAAAAGCGCAAAGTGCGTCGCAGTGCAAAAGACCGGAGCCCAGCTTAATGCTGTGGCCTGGGCACGAAGGCTCGAGTCCATGGCGTTGATTTTCAACACCCTCCCATACTTAACTAAAATTAAACCTTTGAATTGGCTTTATATAGATTACGTCATTGTAGTGGCCTATGCTCTGAAGACGACCATGATAATAATAATAATTTAAAGTTTTATAAAGACTAGCTCCTTCCAGGCAATAATCTACCACTATTAAATTATTGGCGAAAGTAAATGGTTAATGGGGATCCGGCTCGAAGTGCAGGGGTAGGAACGGGGTGGTTTTTAGTCATTAAGAGTCGGACATTATGGTGGGGGAAGAAA
Source organism: Spodoptera littoralis (assembly GCA_902850265.1). Lineage (NCBI taxonomy): Eukaryota > Metazoa > Arthropoda > Insecta > Lepidoptera > Noctuidae > Spodoptera > Spodoptera littoralis. The sequence continues at coordinate 11,437,524 of LR824545.2, forward strand.
TTCGACGATTATCTCCCCTTAAAAAACCCTGTACCATATTTCATTAAACTATGTATGTACATATAATATTACTATATTTCATATTGATCCCTTCAGACGTTGTGACATGAAGGATTAACAAAAAAAAAAACAACAAAAATATAGGATCTTAAAAAGGTCTGCTTAGATTTTTGCTCGTCTTTCTTCAGTTAGTCAATCTACAGAGTACCAATCCAAGAAAAGACCTATAAGTACTTCATAAATGACAAAAAGTATTTCATTTTATTTTTACCTTAATAACAATCCTTTTTAACCACCAACACTTTTATACGACATTAAAACCATTGACAGGTTCGGAGAATATTTAGGAATTTTAGTGGGACCATTTGGAATCTATATCTATTAACATTATGGTCCTTCCAGGCGTCGAATTATGGTCCTTCCTAAAGGTCGGAGCCTAATTAACGCTGACCCTCATTTTGTACAGACTAAGCCTAAACCCGTATCTCTGTCGGTTTTAGCAACCATTACTCAGATCATTAGCAACTAATGGTCAGTTATAGGATGATCGCATTGAAAACGAGGTAATTTGGAGTATGTAGTTATTTTTGGAAATATAGGTAATTGGTATTTTTATCTCTTTCTTTGAGTTGTTAGGTTAAGGTCGATACTGATTTAGATGTTTTACCGAAAACCTCTTTTCGTATTGATTGTTAAAATTCCGTTTTCCACGCTTGTTTTCGCCTAGTCAGTATTTGTGTTTAGTTATATATATATTTACACAAGAACCACTGGCGGTCTTTCATTAGTTTAAAAAAGGGGAATTCTACAGTTTTGCATTTGATTTAAGGTTACACCAATACCAAACTGTTACAAATGCGTACATATGCAACCTTTTAGAGAGGAGTACTTCCTAAAAATTGATTTTAATTGTTTCCAGAGATCACAACATCACATTTATCAGTGCGTTCCCAGCAGACTTCCACGTCACAGGGTTGGAGGAGATCGCTCCTGAGGGTCTGGTCACGTATGTGAGGAACTACATGTCCTTCGACCTTGTGGGCGCGAGGATGAGGGGGGAGGACCAAATGCCTGTTAAAGATATTCTTCGGTATGGTTATGAGGTAAGTTGATGTTTAATCTATTATATAAAAATAAGTCGGGTTTTCCTTCCTGACGCTATAACTCCAGAACGCACGAACCGATGTCCACCGTTTTGCATTCGTTGGAAAGGTCTCGTTGTTATTAATTACAACATAACATAACATCACGCCTAATATCCCGAAGGGGTAGGCAGAAGTGCATATTATGCTACTGTACAATGTAACACGCAATTTTCACTATTTATGTTATGAGTCCCTTGTAATAGGAGGTGAGCCTATTGCCATATACCGGGCATTGTTATTTATTTATGTAGAAAATGGTGTGTTTCTGTAGTAATTTATGTTTTGTTCCGGTTAAAGCATTATGCCTGTTTCAATTGCTTTTATTCATGATCTAAAGAAACTTCACAAATCAGACTTCAAAATCTAGTGAATCAGCTTGCATTGCCACTAATAAAGGACCTGCTCGTTTCATTAGATGTAATTTACTTTTAAATATTCTATTTTTAAGTCATTTGTAAGTCTAATTGTAATATTAAAATAACCTTATAACATTTTTTACAATTTTTATCTGTCTGTCTGTTTTTCTGTTTGTACTGGTTAATCTCTGGAACGGCTGGACCGATTTTACCGGGACTTTGGCAGGTAGATGATGTACAAAGGTGTAACATAGGTTACCTTATTTTGAAAAATTGGAACTAATAAAAGTTTTTTTTTTTATTTGTATCCTACGCGGTTGTAGCCGCGGGCAACAGCTAGTATAAAATAAAAACCTTAATAGAGACAAAAGCTTATGCCGTAATGAGCCGTGAAAATTAAACAAATCGAAATGAAGTAACCGGCTTTGAAGAAAATCCATATAATTATGGTAATTGCCGCGTTAGAAGTAGCTTTGGGAAATCTCTGTAGCAATTTGCCTTTTTTAAATTTTATTAGAAAGCCGATAGCCAAACGATTGTATCGAAAAATGTTGGGTAAAGACATTATTTTATTAAATTACTGTCTTTTTGCCAAATTGCGATTCAATCTATTTGGGATGAAGACAATTTACATTGTATTATTGCTGCAGTAAGTATATTTAAATGGGGAAATTATTCCATTTTTTTAATTATAATATTAAACAAAAGACAATGACTTGGTATGATAGCCTTAGCCAAAAATATTAGAACATAAACATAACTTTGGGCCTTTTACCCCGAAGGGGTAGGCAGAGATGCAGTGAGGCTCACCCCCTATTACAAGGGAATCATAACATAAATAGTGAAAAGTGGGTGTTACATTGTACAGTGGCATTAAGTGCCGAAATGTGCACCTCTGCCTACCCTTTCGGGGATTAAAAGGCCTGATGTTATGTAATTTCAAATACCTGCTAAGAAATGGCTTAGAAAGCTTAGTGAAGGCGTTTATAAACGATAGAAGAATTTACCCTGCATCTTGTTGGTACGATGCAATATTTTCTTTTAACATTTCCTATTAATATTTCCAAATACGTGTTGTTATAAAGTTGATCGTAACAGATTGTTGAAACGTTCTCATATGATAGTCATCGATTTGCCACCCAGTATAGCCTTGCACGACAACATCTGTTGTTCCTTAAATGAAAAAGCGGACGGTGTTATTAATCCCGTATCCCATTGATGAAAATAAATAGTTGTTCCTTTTCAATTTAGGTAGGTGTAATTCTGAATGTAGATTTAGACCAGACATGGTTTTTTTATACCACGACGGTGGCAAAAATTGTACACGGCCCACCTGATGGTAAGTGGTTGGGTGTTTCTTCAAAAAACTTTAACTTTTATTTAACAAACTAGCTTTTACCCGCGGCTTCGCTCGCGTTACAAAATAATAAAAAGTAGCCTATGTGACATATACCAATACACACAGCGCCATCTGTCCATTTTGTTTTTCCTCGGGAATATCAATTTTTTTCGGGTTAAAAAGTAACCTATTATTTAATCCGGACTTCTAACTTTACGCCTGCAAAAATTCAAAGCAATCGGTTCAGTAGTTACGGCGTGAAGGTGGAACAAACAAACAAACAAACTCACTTTCAGATTTATAATATTAGTAAGGATGCAACGTGAAGCAACAATTGCTTTAAGTTTCGTCGTGTGAGCGAGGTTACCCGAGGCCTAATTACCCTCCCCTTTCCCAATCTCCCCAATTCCTGAATCCCCAACGATCCTCAAACTCCTAATCCCCAAAAGGCCGGTAACGCACTTGTAACGCCTCTGGTGTTCCAGGTGTTCATGGGCGACGCCGATTGCTTACCATCAGGTGATCCATCTGCTCGTTTACTATGCTCGTCGGCTTATGCTATAAAAAAAACAAATAATTATCTTCCCGCGTTTTTAAAAATCGCAGTAACTTATTAGCATCTGTATTTTATTAGATTGTGTGAGAGCAGTGACACGGCTCAACTGTATGAAACTAAACTTTGTATTTTAATCAGCAGAATTGTTAACTATGGCTTAAGGATAATAACGTCGTTAATGTTTTGGTTTTTTTTTTGGAGAATATCCCGGTCACCTTGGTCTATGAACGCTTGCAACACATAAGGCATTACATACGCTTTGTCGACCCTTCAAAAATTTAATTTATACCGATATTAACTAAACCAGGCAGACAGACTGCCTCGTTAGCCGAGTGGTCGCAAGTGCGACTGCTGGGCAAGGGGTCTCGGGTTCGATTCCCGGGTCGGGCAAAGTATTACTGGGTTATTAAAAAAAATACTCAGTAGTAGCACGGAGTCTGGAATTGTGCCCGGTATATGGCAATAGGCTCACCCCCTATTACATGGGACTCATAACATAAATAGTGAAAAGTGGGTGTTACTTCTGTGTGCACCTTTGCCTACCCCTTCGGGGATAAAAAGGCGTGATGTTATGTTGTTTGTTATGTTAACTAAACCAATTTCTTTGTCCTCAGGCCTGCGACGCATTCCTCAGTGACCCTGAGACGAGGTCCTTCCTCAGATCAGGAAGGACTTTTGATCTCGTTATCCTCGACGGAACCTATCCTGAGTGCGCCCTGGGCATCGTCTACAAACTCAAAGTCCCGTTCATGTACATCAACACTGTTGGTTTCTACACCATGCCATTGAGTAACTCTGGAAGCCCAGCACCGTACTCTGTCACTCCATTCTTTGGCAAGGCTTTTACTGATAACATGGGGATTTTTGACAGAGCCCTAAATGCCATCTTCCACGCTGCTATCATTCCCTTCCACGCCTTCAGCATGCAGATCCTCCAAGGAGTTTTGCGAAGAAATTTTGGCCAGCAAATACCTCATGTGTATGACATGGCGAAGAATGTGAGCTTCATACTCCAGAATGGACATTACTCCGTGTCTTACCCAAGACCTTATCTTCCTAATGTAGCTGAGGTTGCCTGCATTCATTGTAAAGAGGCGAAACCACTTGATCCGGTAAGATTATCATTTTGTTATTTATTGATAGGAGGGAGGAGGAGGATAGGGATATGAAAATTACCTATCATAAGTAAGTCTAAAAAAGTTAGCCTAATAAAATTATTTCTTTTTATATTATGCGGGGAAATGCTGGTTTACTGTTAAGGAAGTATTCACGTACATATATGATAAGCATTAATATTAACCATGAAAGATTTAAGATAGTGTTTTTTACCAACATTGTTAAACAGAAACCTTCCGAAGCCTTGGAGGATACAATACTTTGATGTCGCCCTGAAATCTCGAACACTTGAACCCTTCTGTAGGAAAGTGTATAAAAGTTTGTTTGTGTTTCTGTCACTCACACTTTGGGTTCCGAACTCCCGACGGTGTTTGTACGACTTTCGTATTTCTTCGAAGTTTGGAGGTTGGATGAATATTTTTAGCAGCTGTTTAATAATGTACCTTTGTTCGTGGAGTCTTTTAAATATGTAAGAACGTGTCATTAAGCCTGTTCCTCCCTGAGGCAGAGGTGAAAATAGATATTAATTTATTCATGTGTCTACATAACACAGTTCTAAAAGAACTGAGAAGATTTGCCGTGACATAGTAATAAAATATATGCTCCGATTTGTATGGGATATAAATAGACTTAATATTAAAACAAACAAACAATTTGACATTATAACACATAAATAGACTGACATTAAAACAAAAATAAATGAAACAATTGTATTCGTGGAAGGTAACTTTTTTACGACAATTTTGTTACTAGCCCTTTGCTCTGTTCTGAAAGTTCTGATGTGAGATATATGATCTCACAGATTTGAACTTTTAAAATCAACACGTTCATAATTCAATATTTTGCGTGGGCCTAGAACGAATGCCTTTACTTAGAAATAGTGTTCAGGTTCCGCATATACAAAAAGTAAGATAATAGGGATAATGAATGGGTATGAATATCAAAAATTTTATTAGTCCGTCAGTTACATAATGAAAACGTATTTTTTATATTGTCGTGTAAGAAAACAATACTTAGATAAAACGAATCAAAGTTTCGGAGTGGCAGGTAGCTATGTCATTTTAGAGTATAAAACGTACAAATAAGTGACTTCTATTGTATAGTGTTTTAAAATAATCCACCACGGACGGACTTTAAATTAAAAATGAGTCATCTACCCAATTCTGGTGAAATTCAAAATTAAGCTCAAATATTTTCTTTAACTCCTCAGGAAATCGAAGAATGGATATCAGGTGCTGGTGAGACAGGTTTCGTCTACGTCTCCATGGGATCTTCAGTAAGGACAACGAAGATGCCACTCTCCGCCCACCGTCTGCTGGTAGAAGCTCTGGGCAGATTACCACAGAGGGTGCTGTGGAAGCAAGATGTGGAACAGAACATGACTGATATACCTTCAAACATCAGGTTGTACAAATGGCTGCCACAGCAAGACTTGCTGGGTGAGTAGGACCTTTGGAAATTTTCTCTTCTGTTCTGGATTATCCGATTATCCGATATTAGTTTTAGTTTATAGTTTAGCCCGGTATATGGCAATAGGCTCACCCCCTATTACATGGGAGTCATAATATAATTAGTGAAAAGTGGGTGTTACATTGTACAGTGGCATAATGTACACCTCTGCCTACCCCTTCGGGGATAAAAGGCGTGACGTTATGTTAATGTATGGTATGTAAGTTTATAGTTTAGTATTGTGTGTTTGAAAATGAGCTGTCTAGTCGTTGGCTGATCGATAGTTTGTTCTAGATTGTAATGAGAAATCTTAGATACACAGAATAGAGTCCAAAGTAATGTGTAACTTATACTACAACATTTAAGAGCAAACCTTGCCTTTGTGGTTAATCCAATTCAAATTAGAATAATATATACTAAATGTCACGAGTTTTATATCATCTTTGTACAAATATTTTCAAAGCTTCTATAATGTAAGAACAAGAACTTAAAACAATACCTTCGCATTGGGAATGTTCTATGATTCAATCAAAACTTTACAAATAAAATATAGTTAGGACTGTATATAAAACCTATTGTAGAATACTACTTTTACTTCATAATATCATCGTTTGTAGCAATTCGAAATCGTATTTTCGTAGCCTACTTCCAAATGTGGGATAGCTATGCTTCGGCACGAATGGGCCGGCTCGACCGGAGTGATACCAGGGCCTCACAGAAAACCGACGTGAAGCAACGCTTGTATTGTGTTTCGTCGTGTGAGTGAGGTTACTGGAGGCCCAATTACACCTCCCCTTCCCTAATCCCTGAATCTTCAACGATCCTCAAATTCCAAATCCCCAAAAGGCCAGTAACGCACTTGTAACGCCTCTGGTGTTCCAGGGTGACGCCGATTGCTTACCATCAGGTGATCCGTCTGCTCGTTTGTCAGCTCATGCCGTAAAAAAAGCCTTTATAGAAGTATGAAAGTCAAACAATCGCTTGCTTTCGCTTATACAATTTGTAGGATTTGTAAATATCATTTATTTTCAAATATTCGCTATAGAGCAGATACTTAAGTATGTCAGTCAAATATGATTGAAAGAAAATTTAATAATACCAGTGAAGTAGGTACCCTTATTAATCGGACTTTACAAAACGAACATCAAATAATAAATGTCAGAATGGAAGGTTTTGGAATTTTCAGGGGTGTGTCATACCTAAGTGATATAACTAAATATTTATTGGAGTTTAAAATAAAGTCTAACGGGTAACCGGGGCTCCGGCTTGACGTGCAGTATAGAAGGAACGGGGTGGTTTTTAGTCAGTACGAGCCTGACACAGGACACTCCCTCCCGCCTCATCCAGGCGGGAGCAGTCATTCGATGATTTTCCCCCCTTAAATAAAAAGAGACCCATGACGCTGTCTCGACCTAAACTATTACTTAATATGAACGTTACATGGAATTGTTAAAAGTCTAATATCATCTAACAATCGGGAGAAGACTCAGATAGTAAAGTCATGGCCAATACAGTCGGTCACGACAAACTGCAACCATTTGAGTTAAATGAGGTCTACCGCACGCTGCGGTCGGATGCCAACAATGCGCTTAAAGGTCCTAGGACATTATACGTATACCATAAAACCGCAACTACTATAAGTACAAAACATTGCCCATATCATTTCCCAGAAGGACAAAATGTCAACATTTCGTTAGTTACGTATACATATTAAGTAGGGACATTGCCATACAGGGGATAGAAGGCACTGGCAGTGTACAATGACACACACCACAACCACACAATGCAAGCGTTGCTTCTGTTTTCTGTTCCGTAGTATCATTCTGGTCGAGTTGGGCCATTTGTTCCGAAGCGTCATAATAACATAATATAATATCACGCCTTTTATTCTGAAAGTATGCAGATGTGCATATTACGGCATTTAATGCCGCTGTACAATGTAACACTTACTTTTCACTATTTATGTTATAAGTATAAGGGGTGAGCCTATACCGGGCACATTTCCAGATCCGTGCAGTATTGTATATTTTTTAAAATGTCATGTAAGACTTTACCCAACCCGGGAATCGACCCCGAGACCCCTTGCGACTCTCGTACTTACGATCATTCGGCCAACGAGGCAATCATACAAGTAATTTATCATTGAATCCTAAGTTTCATTGAATGTTGAATGTTTTTATTTTAATTACAGGTCATCCTAAAATCAAAGCCTTTGTCACACACGGAGGTCTTCTGAGCATGTTCGAGACAGTCTACCACGGCGTCCCAATCGTTACCATCCCCATCTTCTGCGACCACGACTCCAATGCTGCCAAAGCCGAAGTCGATGGCTACGCCAAGAAACTCGACCTACAATCCCTCACACCAGAGAAATTATACAAATCTATTCTAGAAGTAATCACAGAACCCAGATACAAACAAGAAGTAAAGAAAAGGCAAGTCCTCTTAAGAGATCAGAAGGAGAGTCCATTAGAAAGAGCCATCTACTGGACTGAATACGTAATAAGGCACAAAGGAGCTTACCATTTGCAGTCACCAGCGAAGGACATGAACTTCTTCCAATATTATTCTTTGGATGTTTTCCTACTTATCATCTCAGTACTTGTAACTTCATACGCTCTTATTTCTTACGCGTTAAGGTTGAGTTTCAATAGATTAATAAGTTACGTGCAGAAGAAACAAATGCATGAACTATTGGACAAGTCAAATAATCTACTGACTAGTTCGAAGTTATTAAGTCAAGCTTCGGTAACAAAGAAGAAATTGTGAACAACAAAATGTAACTTTAATAGAACATTTTGTGACTGAGAAGATGTCTTATAGAATAGAGATTGTTATACAAAAATGGTTCTTATTGGACTTTGTATTAAGTGAAGATTTGATTGTAATCAGGTTACTTGTAACTCGAGGAGTTCAAATTGATGTGATCGATGTTCACTTAATAAAATAAAAAGTATGTACATAATACCAGTGATATTAAAGTTAGTCCTAATCCCGTTAGTAGGGGGGGAGACAGAGATAAATAAATTGACGTAAGCGTTAAAAAAATGTTATTAAAAATGGAGGAATCTTTCATTTGTATACAAATTACGAAATTAATTATAAATTCTAAGTTTTGACTTGGAAATGTATTCATTAGACTTTTTGGTCACGCCAGTGACTTAATATTCCAGTATTCAAAAGAATTTTGTTTATAGAATATTTTATTCTTCTTTGTCTTTGAGATTCTAGCTCTAACTATATTCGGGAGCAAAGTAACGGACTGACTAGTGTTTTTTCTTTTTCAGTTCATATTAATATTTTATAATACAAGCATTTTATTAACTGGTAACATATATCGTATAATAAAAGGCAATTTAGATACCTTTAAAATGTGAGCATTCTGGTGTAAAAAAATATTTTTTTAATTATAGAGGCTTTAGTAAAATGAAAAAGAAATTTGCTAGTGGCTCCATTTCTTTGGTCCTAAGTGTAGTTAAAGCCACTGTGTCGCGACATGTCGGCCGATTTCACCCGACATGATATAGGGCTACAACGTGCGACTTATGGGCTCGTACACAAAACTGAGATGCGATGTGATGCGAATTCGCAACGCAGAAAATTACAATGCGAATTGCTGCGATGCGATTTCGTGCGACAAGGCGTCTCCCAGGGTGACCATTCCTTCGACGACCGTCAACCGTACTAAACGTATTTTAAATTGAAAAGTAGGTCGTGATATGGATCGTTAAAAGAAGTGTGCACTTTTGTTATTATTTAGGAGATACAGGAAAAAGAAACATAGAAGATTTTGGGAAGATAAGAAAATAATTTGATGCGCGATGCGAATCAATTCGCAAGTTCTTGCGATGCACAGAGGGAGTTCGCACATTTTTGCGATGCGACGTCGCATTGCTGTTTTGTGTACGAGCCCTATGTCCACAGCGACGTTAATATTGCCAGATATGTCGACCAAACTCCGGCAACATCGCGCTACTTCACCCAACGTCGCTGGCGACGTGTGTCGCAGGACATTGTCTCCTAAAGATAAAAAAGGTTGATACATATTTGTTATTTCTTTTCTGTAAAAATAGCCACCGTATTGTTACCAATCACAGTTACCATTAGTGTGTAGTAAGATAGTGAAGTTTGTAAATATTATAATATATAGTTATAGTGATAAGAAAATAATAGGTACTTACTTATTTTTCTTAAAGTTATGTATAAATAAACAATTTGCTCATTGGTGTAACTTATGATTTATTTTAATTTAAAATAAAAATTGTTAAAATATTTTTTTATGTGTTTTATTGTAATTACTACGTTACTAAAGTTATTTCGTAACGTATGTCGATGGCGACACCATCGACCCGGTGGCCCGGAGGTTGAAGACGCCTGCTTCTCGAGGGTTGGAAACCTACCAATGGCAAGTACACACGGCTACACGTCGAGCTTTACATAACCAGTATAAACTGAACGTTAAATGTGCGGAAAGATGATGCGACGCGACGCCAGGATAAACTGGTTTTGTATAGGTTGATGTGTGACCGTGTGTACCAATGTGACTTTTTCCTAATTAAATGTACTTTCTAAGATTATTTAGACACCACTGATGAACGTTGAAGGAAAACATCGTGAGGAAACCTAGGCTTATATATTCCTAATTATAAGTTTGAAATTGCCAACCCGCATTGAGCAAGCGTGGCGATTAATACTCTAACCTTCTCCGTGTGAGAAGAGGCTTTGCTCAGCAGTGGGCATTTTTAAGCTGTTGTTGATGGTGATGATGATCAAGTAATTTCATAACAAAAAAAAGAAAATAAGTATATTTATTTTTTTAATTTTTCTTTTTATCACTACAACTTTTGGAGTAGAGACTAACAAGTTTGTCTAAGCAGCGCTCTTATATTTTTAATCTATGGACAATGATAGATTATTAAGTTTTGAGATTTAGAACTACCAAATATTCGGTTGGCGTTGTTTATGGGCAATCGGCTGCCGCGCAACGTGTAGCGGGTTCGATTCCCGCACGGGGCAAGTTATTTGGTTAAATAGTCTAAAAATAAAAATGAACAATTTTGATCTAAACTTTAATAGAATTAAAGGTGACATCTTAAACATCTAAATATTCTGAAACAATCAGTTACTTATACAATTTAAACTAATATTTATTTGTCTAAGAAGCAGAAAAAAGAAGTGAGTGCATGTAGATTAAATTTGTGAACAATAATGACTAGAAATCGTACTAGTTAAACATTTTAGTATCTACGATAATAATTCTAATAATGATGTAATACTCTAAATTAAAGTAAACTTATAAAATGTATAGTAAATTCTATTTAAGTAAAAGAAAACCTTAAATTTAGTAGACTTATATACCTAGTAGTAGGGACTAGAGTAAGAACTAGGGTAAATTTAAAAATTACGATTTACGAACGTGTACCAGAAAGACATAGTATTACCTAAAAATATATTTTATAAAGAATAGCACTGAAAACATCCTAAACAAATATCGTCGACTGTACTACAAAAAAAAAACAATAAAAAAAAATTATTAACAAAAAATATGCCAGAGTATCCTCAGATAAAACCACATTTTTCTGATACACATTCCAAAATCTTACTTCTAATTTGTGCAGTTGAACTTTTGTGTCATAATTTAATACTATAATATGAGTATTAGCATACGGTGATTAGCATAAATCCCCTGCAAATCTTACTTCTTTCTTTAGATTCCAACCAGAATTAACTGATTGTTGGCTTCAAGAACTTCGCTCTTGTTATAAGGCCTGTTTAAAAAGGATAAAGGGAATTTTCGTTTATCCTCGTATATCTCCTTAGCACTATCTTACATCTACAACTCACTACACTATCATCTAATTTCTTCTACGTCTAACAAGGAATTTGTAAGTTTGGGCCCATATTCCTCGGTTCACTATCCCGTATCGACGACTCCATATTACAGCTAAGGTGAAGAGTCGTCTGAAGGTGGATTATATGTTGATCTTGGCTGGTTCCTGTGCTGGCCCAATCACACTGATGTCCTTCTGCTCCTCGACTTCCTCGGGTGTCACTTTTGACACCTTCGAGTCTCCAGAAACGGCTAAACGCATTATGTGATCTGTGTGGAAGATAAAAATCGATATATCATTTGGTTGCACTAAAGTTGCCGATGTAGCCCAAAGGATTAGCAAGCTGAAATGGCAGTGGGCCGGTCACATTTGTCGAAGAACCGATGACCGCTGGAGTAGACGTGTTCTAGAGTGGAGACGGCGTCTAGGCAAACGTAGTGTAGGGCGCCCTCCAGCTAGGTGGAGTGACGATATACGTAAAGTGGCTGGTAGTGGTTGGATGCGTGGAGCTGAAGACCGAGCTCAGTGGCGTGCCATTGGAGAGGCTTATGTCCAGCAGTGGACGAAAACAGGCTGTTGATGATGATATCATTTGGTTTGTATGGGGAGTTTATTTAATGGCGCTGATGTTTAAAATTACGACTTAAACTCCCCAGGTACCCCTTGGTGATTGAAAGGTACTAGTAGATACTGGTACTGTCTGAGATGCGTATTTTTAAGTTCAAAAATTCTGAAATTGTTGTGTAATTGTTTACTCGTAAGTAATAACTTGTTACAGAACTAAATAATATTTAAATATGAAGTGATTTAGACTTAGGTCACTAAGGTCTCGTACACAAAACTGCGATGCGATTTCGTGCGAAATTGCGTCTTCCAGGGTGACCATTCCTCCGACGACCGTACTAAACGTTTTTTAAATTGAAAACTAGGCCGTGACATGGATCGTGAAAAGAAGTGTGCACTTCTGTTATTGCTTAGGAGATACAGGAAAAAGAAACAGAAGATTTTGGGAAGATAAGATTTTGATGCGCGATGCGATTCAATTCACAAGTTCTTGCGATGCGTAGAGGGAGCTCGCGCATTTTTGCGATGCGACGTCGCATCGCAGTTTTGTGTACGAGCCCTAAGTCCTTTATATCATTCTTTGTATTTTGCAAATACCTATAAGAAAGAAAACTTTCCCGACGGATTTCATTCAAAAGTTACTGTTGTCTTAGCACAACTATACAAGTTTATTTATTAGTTTTCTATTATTTAATATCTATTTTGGACTTTAATCTATTTTGAATTAGACTGGGATTTACATAATTACATTATTTGCCGAAGATCTATTTGAAATGCAAATAATATTTGATATTGAGGTGAATGTCTATTAGTATTTAGATTCTCAAACAAAAACATGATATGAATAATAAAATGTAACTTTTTAAATAATATTACATCGACTTTTAATGCTTGAGTCATTGAAGGAGTTCGTATATTTAATAATAATAGCTGTACAAAATAGTAGCTTAAGTTATTCCTTAGTGCATTAGCTATCTGCTCATATAAGTCTGGCCAAAATGGGTCCAGCCATTTCAGAGATTAGCCAGAACAAACAGACAGATAAAACTTGTAAAAAATATTTTAGTACCCTTAACCGACGAGCATGCATGAAAAGATTGATGACTGTTGAAGCGAAAGAGGTATGTAGGAATCATAATAATTGGCGTTCCATAGTCCTACCCCCATGGGAAATAGGCGTGAAGTTATGTATGTATGTATGACTAATAGAGAAAAATAATGACACTGCTCAATTTGTAGAAAACCCCGATTCTTCGACAGTAGCAATTGGGTACTTGCCAACTAGTGAAATTCAATACTCTATTCGAACTGTCAAAAAACGACAGTTTTCTATGAATTTTGTACGAGATTGTGTATTGTGACGTCACATTGCAACCACTTGATTGTGCAACCTATCAATATCTGCTTCAATGAACTTACTTGCTTACCTCTGAAGTGGAACACTATTCCAATCACTGCTCCAAGGCTTCCGAAGGACACCATCCACCAGCGCAGTACTCCCACCACTCTCTTTGGTATAAAGAGCTGGTGTTTCAGCATGTTCACGAACGTCTTGTTCAAAGCCAATCCCTGTTATATAAATATTATAATGGTTATCACTTTTCAATTCATTAACCTTAATAAAACAACTGGTGCTTTAATAACGTGATATTTAGCCCTTTTTGTCAGTTATAGGTACAGCAAGACTTTTGCTAATTTTATTGAACATATTTGCTGAGTCCCATACCCAAGTGACGTGACTAAGAATTATGAGAAATCAGAAGACATAAGTTAAACCCCATTTAATGAGTTATCTACTCACTCAGAAGGCACACTTGCCTCTTGAACAACGAGGTAACGAAGTTTCACAATCCTCATTTTCTAGTTACCTATATCTTCCATCATTAATAAAATAGTCAAAGATTCTTTGCACAACTTAGAAATCAAACACAAACACCTTCTACTTAGCAGTCACTTTATAGATATATTAACAACACAACCAAAAGGAACAGTGATTATCATCTCAAATAGATAATCTACAAATGAAATTACCTCTTCAATCCAGAATAAAGGTACAATATCTCCAGAAAGATCCTTGCAAAGGTCTAATTTGTCAGTTTTTAGCAGTTGAATATTAAATTGGATCCTTTGTCTTGCTACCAGCGGTGTGCCTGATATCTGAAACGGATATTTCTCGAAAATCTTACTGTTATAATTATGTATCGAATTATCTAAATAAGGGTTTAGATTGTTATTTAGTAGTGGAAATTCTTCTACACTATTTGTTCCAAAGGTCAACGAATTATGGACTATAATTTTTGTTTTCACAGAAAATTGGCCTTAAATGTCCTTCAGTTGGTTTATATCTGTTGCTAGCTGACCCGGTGAACTTCGAGACATTTCAAAACCAAAATTAGCCAAAATGGTTAACCCATTCTCGAGTATTAGCGAGACTAACGAACGATAATTAATTTTTATTTAGGTATATAGATTTAAGGATTTCCTTAGATCCGTCTAACGGGACACCGGGGCTCCGGCTCGAAGTGCAGGAGTAGAAACGGGGTGGTTTTTAGGCAGTAAAATTCTGGCATTCTTTTTTGCCTCACCCAAGGCGGGAGACGTCATTAGATGATTTTCGCATGTGAAATGAAAAGGCTACGAATAGCATTGAATAAAATACTTGTGTTTTCATAACCGATCCTTATTATCTATCCATTAAGTTTTTTTTTATTTTATGCTAATAGTTTAAGAGCCCACAGCTTCATAGATACTCTCGATGTACTGATTCCAAGTAATACTAACAACATACGTATTGTTTCATTTTCCTCTTAGAAATATTATTCTAAGTTACCTAGTTATATATTATACTAGGTTGCGTTAAATAATTGAGCTGTAAAATTTCAAATGGCGAGCAATACTAAGAAACCCTTCGAGTAGGTAATTGTTTGAAACCCATTCTTAATTTGTTTCTAGGAATAAGGAACATGTGCGTATCTTTCAAATTCAAATAAAAAAAATCACATAGAAATAGTACGTACGAGATCTTCTATGAAAACAATTACTTTAAGTAATACAAACAAAAAGTTCAAAGTCAAACTATATTTAAATCAAAGCACCCATAGATAGATAAAAAAATCATAGAAGATTTTTATTAATCAGTTATTCATATTAAAACTTACGTGAGACATTCTAAATTAATTATTATGTTTTCGGCTCACTCACGTAACTGTTTCATAGTCACCACGTCGTTTGTAGCGGAATGCTGCTCATGAATATGAGCCTCTAGCATGGCTTGAAACTAGTCGAGTTCATCGTCAAAGAGTTACGTGAGAAAGCCGAAAATATAATAGTTATGTGAGAAATTTTTTGATTGTGATATATAAAATTTCACCTAAATTACACCCCGAAATACCTACATTTGATTTTTAACGTAAGTCATTCACCTAGTACTGAACATTTTTGCGTAGTTCATCATCTATCATCATCGTTATAGAAAACTAAACTTACCGGTTCAAAATCAATTTCAATTCCATGCGCATTGACATCGGGATTAAGACCTTTGACCTTGCTCAGCAAAGCCGGATCACTGTCCAAGAAATGAGGCATGGAGGCGTACATCGGGGCCTTGATACAAGGAGCCAGGTCCATTAGGCCTTTCGGAGGACATTTGTCTGGCTGGGGACAGAAGCACTGCAGTTCTGGGTCCTCAGCCAAGTTTCCAATGTTTGCTACGTATCGGTTGGTCTTTATGCCCCTGTAGGAACTCTTCTTTTGATACCATGGCTTGAAGGACCTGGAGGTGGTTAAGGTGTTTTAGACTTTGAAGTGTGACATTTGAGTTCAATTTGAGCTATCGTGAATTTTTATACCAAGAATTGGGTAGTTTCCTGGCTCAAAAATAAAACTATTTTGATTTTTCAGTCCAATTAAATATTGAAAAATAGTTACTTTTCCATTCATTGATTTGTCGATATACTTAATTTTCGATTTATTCTAAAATTTTTTGTATTTCGTACAAAATTCATAGAACAGTATCGTTTTTGAAGTTTCGATAAAAGTATTGAATTTGACTAGTTGTCAACTACCGTATTACTTTTCTATTAAGGCAAGCCCCGTCACAGTCTTCCAAAACTGCTGTGACCACTCCAAGTCAGGACTAACAGAAGATAGAATCATGAAAATACTACAGTCCGGCGCTAGAATTATTATGAAAGCTGAACTAAGTAATATATTTCACTGGTGATGGTAGTTAAAAGTAATCATAGATGAATAATAAAGTTTCCAAATAAACCAACAGACGTTGTAGGTACGGAGAATGTGTAAATGAGCGCTTACTGTTACAAAAGGACTAAATGAGCGTTCGTAGAAGTACACAGCCGACCCGAAAACCATTTATTTAATTGTGCGGAAGAAAAAGACCGAAGATATAGGAAATTTCATTAAATTCATGGAATCATAGATTTATACATTCCAATGAATTTATTTACTGGTGAGTGAATTTGCTATAATTTTCACTGAAGGCGTTGTAATGTTTAAATTAATTTACGGTGCGGTTTTATTCTTGTAATGTTCTAACTGTAATATAGAATTTTTTTTATACAATTGGTATAATATGTTTTTTAAACCTTATCTAAAACAAAAATTAAGCCTTTAGCTGCCGCTAAAAACTTTTAAAGGGTTAATCCTCCGCTAGCGGCGGACATCATAGTCCGACACGGTATCCAATATGTTAAGCTTATTGTAAGTAGAAAATTTCTAAAATATAAATGTACTTTAAAAATATACAAGCACAACAGAAATGATTGATGCCAAACACAATTAAATTGAAGCCCTTTACAAATAAATACCAATCATAACCTAACAAGTGTACCGAATTATTTTATTTTATTCATCAATCCTATACTACCTTCGTACAAAATATCATTTCCAATCTTACCTGCACAAATCAGTGGAGAAAGATTGAAGGCGATCATTCTCAGTTAAGAAGGGTGGGAACACAGTACCATCAGTGCCCTGGTACTCATTGCACGTGTCCTTCCAAATGGTCTGTTCCGTGTGACCATCCACTGCCACCACTTGACCGACATCCATCACATTCTTTATACCACGTTTGACTGTTATCACGTGAGGGTCTATTGTGTTGTTTCGCTGTGGGAGATGTGTTTAAATTACTATTTGGTCTTAAGGACTTTTATCTTGACTCTTATCATATACTTGGAAATAAATGACATTCTATGCTGTTCCATTCCATTCCATTCCATTCTATTCCATTCCATTCCATTCCATTCCATTCCATTCCATTCCATTCCATTCCATTCCTTTCCATTCTATTCTAAACAATAATTCCATTCTATACACTAGGGGACAAATGTCCCAAGACACGTATCGGCGACATATCAAATGAAGTCACCTGATTTTGCTTGATATATACGGCGACAACGCGCGACGTCCACAGTGACATTGATGTTGCCAGATATGTTGACAAAGTCTGACAACATCACGCTACTTCACCCAACGTCGCTGGCGACACGTGTCGCTGGACATTTGTCACATATTGTATCCTTGGCATCTTCATTAAGCATTGAAGAATTTAATGGATCAACAATCGGTCAAAAATAAACAAGCTTTTCTTTAAAATTTAGGGTTAAGTTAAAGAGCTTAACTCTTTTTTAACTTAACCATAAATTTTAATAATCAACGATAACGTGTCTTGGCACCCTTGGGTACACCTTACCGATAGTGTTTTTAATCAACTACATATCTCTAAATCATAGTCCGTAGACTACGTCTATAGATGTATGTGTTAAAGTGAAAAACTCAAGGATACCTACCGTTCCAAATATTGAGAACCGAAATTGATTATTAGGTTCCAAAACAAGCCCACTGACACCTTCCTTCTTCAGTGCAGTGCAAGTGGCCTTTGAAGCAAACTCAGTTCTAGCACAATTGATGATCATCCCTCGGAACAAGATGTCCATAGCTTTGACCCTCAAGAATATATCAGGAGGATCATCAAAGATCCCGTTCATCGCTTTGCCAACCATATTCAACATGGCTGGCTTTTCTCTCTGGACTGTTAGCGCCATGCCCTAGAAGTAAAAGTTAAATTAAATGATGAAGCAAATTTTAGCACATAGCTAAATTTTGAGTAGTAGATACACTACCGACTCTATTTTTACGAATAATTTTATTATGATAAGGTTTTTTATCCCTTTGGGATGGGTTTTAGAAAATCTCCATAAAGCTTTGGAGTATTTAGCTAAATTAAAATTAAACCTTAGTTTTCAAAAGTATTTGTAACATTTGCTTGTTCCATTTAACTTACCAGCATAAAGACGTGTGGTATCACCACAATTTCTTCTCCTGTCAACCCTGGAGCAGTCAGCTCAGGGTTTAAGTAGAACACATCTCGTCTTTTATAAGTAATCGTATCATCTTCCTCATGATCCTCCACGTCTACTTTCTCTTTCCATTCACTGGGAAAACAGATAATTATTTTACTTTCTTGTACAACTATGCCAATTCGAGGTACGGAATGTTCAACTAAGTAAAATTTGTTACTAAATATTAACCCTCAGAATGTTACGTCACTCACCGGTCTGGCGCTAGTGGAGGTTTGATTTTCACCATTTTAATCATAACATCAGAACGTCACGCCTTATATCCCCGAAGGGGTAGGCAAAGGTGCACCTTATGGCACTTAATGCCACTGTACAATGTAACACCTACTTTTCACTATTTATTTTATGAGTCCCATGTAATAGGGAGTGAGTCTATTGCCAATTACCGGGCACATTTCCAGACTCCGTGCTACTACTAAGATTTTTTTAAATCCCAGTTATAATCAATCGATCCTGAGACCCTTGTCGCACTTGCGACCACTTGGCCAACGAGGCAGTCATTTTAAACTTTGGAGTTAAAGTGTTAAGACACATAAAGCTGTCTCCATAGAGAGATCAGGTACCAAGCGTTGGGGGCTGAGGGGTTGTACTACTACTCGGTGCCTCTTTCAGATGCAGATTGTGGCCACCGAGGAGGTTTTAGTCAGGTAAAAATCTTATTCCGCCTAGTCTTTTCCCCAGAAAGATAGGCGCCTTTTGAAAGTCTATTAATTACTAAAGTTGATAATGGTCAAATGCTGCTGTACTATCTTTCGTATTGTTTATTTTCCATTAACTAAATAAAATATAATTTCTACATTTTAATTGTCAAATACAGATACGTCTTATGAAGGTACATACTTGTCGTTTACTATTCAAAAATAAAAATAAAGATGTGTTTATTGACAAACAGCACATTACATTTTTGTATGGCCCTGAATATTATTTAATATTATTTTTTGAATACAAGAAGCTGACGGCTGACCTTCAACATTGAAGAGGATTAAGACTATAAGAAGAAGAAGAAGAAGAAGAAGAATATTATTTAATAATATTTTCATAAAATGAAATATATTCACGAAGAATGAGTAATGAATATTTTCGTTTCATCATACAAGTGTCAGTATCGATTTTAATGTCAGAATACTTAAATGCTGTAGAAAAATAGTAGGTTTATAGTTTATACTTTGTGATATATCAATAATGACCTAGTATTGCAAAACAGTGGACGAGACAGCATATCATTATTTTTCAAGGTGAAAATATGACAAGAAGTTCTTGGAAAAATATATTTTTCTAGATACATACATATATGAATCACTTCTTTAGTACTTTAGTAGTTTTATAACTACTTGACTTGAATGCCTCGCCCGGTTCTCATGCATGAGGGTGCGGGTTTGAAATCTACCAACGGCAAATATCAATGTGACTTTTTCCGAGTTATATGCATTTTTTAAGATTATTTAGACATCACTGACAAACGGTGAAGGAAAACATCCTAAACCTGGGCTTATAATTTCTAATGATAAGTTTGAAATTGCCAACCTGTATTGAGCAAGCGTGGTGATAATTATATGCTCAAACCTTCTCCGTGTGGAGCAGTAGGCATTATAGGCTGTTAATGTGTGGGTGTGAGTATGACTTGAATTAGAGATTCTCCTTTTTACTTTCATACCCTATTTTCAATTCAAACTTCATCATGACCATCATAGCAATTTTGCCATTAACAATTAATTTGGATCTTATTATGACAAGATTTTTATCAGAATTTACTTTTTTTATAGCATAAGCCGGTAAACGAGCAGACGGATCACCTGATGGTAAACATTCGGCGCCGCACATAGACACCCGAAACACCGGGATGTTGATATGATTGTGGAGAATTCGGGGATTCAGGAGACTAGGGACAGGGTAATTGGGCCTCCGGTAACGTCACTCACACGACGAAACACAACGCAAGCGTTGTTTCACGTCGGTTTTCTGTGAGGCTGCGGTCGAGCCGGCCCATTCGTGCCGAAGCATGGCTCTCCCACACTTACTTTATATCTCGACATCAAAATCTCCACTACCTTTACAAAATTACTATACGTATATTAAAGATATTAAAATAAATTGTTGCATTAGTGCTTAAGAAACAATATCATCTGTGATTATATTAGAACTCTCTGCATAATATATAATGTTCAAAATGACTACTTTAATAACGCAGCTACTAATAGGTACTACAATTATCAAGTATGTATTTGTCTTTGTCATTCAAACAGAATTCTATATCATTAAACTATAGGCTTCCGTTATTGGCAGCACCCTGATTGTAAGTCTCTGGACAAAATTACTGGCTAAAGTACAAAAGTGATCATTTGTTTGAATGTCTCCAATTATCAGTTAATTTAGTTAAGCGGTGTGTCATTTTTATAGGCCGCTGAGCATGAAAATAACTACGAGATGTTCTGTAGTCCTATATTCCTTTGATTATGTAATTATGTGCGCTTTTAGGCGTCAACCCGTTATGCATATTGTTAGTGAAGTTTTCTGAATATTATAAACTAACTCATACCTTTTAGATGGAGTGAAAATCAAATGCACTTGGCAGTTCTTTTCGCTTACACATTTTAAGAAGGCTCCTCAAATAAGGTAGTAGATTTTTTTATAGAATAGGTGTTTGAATATCAAGCTCCAGGTGTGTTGCTGGTGGACTTGAATAATAAAAGACTTCGGTATGATGAGAAGACTGTATTTAAATAGGTACTGATTGTAAGGGTCAACCGATATGTGCGCACGGCGTCGTGTCGGGAGAGCGAGAGAATGAATGACCGCCGATCGCAGCGGTCGCGGGCCACGTATGGTGGTGAGCACGATGTGACGTCAGGAACAATAGGAGACAAACGAGCAGACGAATCACCTGATGGTAAGCGATCAGCGCCGCTCATGGACACCGGCAATACCAGAGAAGTCGCGAGTGCATTGCCGGCATTTTAAAAAGGAATAGGTACGGTCTTGTCTTGAAGGTTTGAAGATCGTATCGGTTCGGATAATATAGCTGACGATAGATCATTCCATATAAAATATGATCATATCTAAGGTAAAAGACAAAACAAAATATATCCGCGGGTAATCCATTCATTTGCAACAATGCTGATTTTAAAACCAAACAAAACTCAAACTCACTCAAAATGATAAGGTCCAATCTCCTTCAGGATTGGTGTAGCTCCTTTCGCCACTTCTTCAGCATTAGTATAGTTGAATATGTACACCTTGAAGTCCAGGGGAAAAGGGATCTTCTCCCACATCTGGCGCACGTCCGTCTTCTTCGATAGAGCCATTTCCTAGAAAAAAAAATTGGGATGATGACGGGGTATGAAAATCAAAAATCTATCAAGTCCGTCAGTTATGTAATGAAAAACTATTAGACACGTATTTTTACATGTTTTTTTTTTACAAAACAGTATTTTTTTTTAAGGGGGGAAATTCATCGAATTACTGCTCCCGCCTGGGTGAGGCGGGAGGGAGTGTCAGACTCTTACTGACTAAAAACCACCCCGTTCCTTCTCCTGCACGTCGAGCCAGAGCCCCGGTTACCCGTTAGGTTCTCCGGCTCTCCGCGACACAAAACAATACTTAGATAACACGAATCAAAGTTTAGGAATAGGACTAAGTCATACACAAAAGTGTCGTACACAAAAGTGACGTCACGCGACATTTCAAATAAATATATAGTCGGAAGCATTTGTTTCCGTAAGAAAATAAAAAATACTCGTTCTTAGTCATCTACACTATTGAGTAGGTAAATGTGTAAACAATGTTTCAATAGATTTTGATCAAAGTTTTTAAACATATTTTATGAAAGGTCTAAAAGCTGTATTATCATAAAAGACACAACATCTAAAAGGCCAAGACCTTATAATCTAGAAATTGTTTTGTCTTAAAATTTTTCCTTAGATGCTTCTTAGACTGACAGCATAATTAATTTCGAAGAATATAATATAATATCATCAGAGGAACGGTATAAACTAAACTACATAACCTAACTCACTATACAGGATGAACGAAATTCAATAAGCCAAATCTAATTTAAATGGGACAAAGTACATAAATTGCTTCGCATCTTTATCCGTACGATTTTTGCCTTGTTTTGCGTATCCTAATAAATTTAAAGCTAAACTGGCGAACTCGGCATGCTGACATATAACATACATTAAGAATAAACAGGACCCTTACCGAACATACCCTATAAGGCTTTTGACCTTGGCCTATACTCGTTTTGGGGACACCTTAACTGAGGTCGAGACGCGAGAGGCTTACAAAATTCTTTATTGTTTTATTTCATGCCTATTTTGATCAGCCTGTATAGAAAACTATTTTTATTAAAAAAAAAATGAATAAAAATGGACCCAAAGAATATTAATAATATTGAAGTAGGATGAAGATTGCTTCAGCTAATAGTTTGGGATTGGGATAAAAGTTTTACGATGACTCGGGTTAGTAGACAAGTAATCTATTCAGATAAATAAAATTAAAGTGTCTGTTTGTAATATTAAAACAACCGCATTTACCTCTACTATATGCACATGAATATACATACGATACACATACCAAAACGTCATTTTGTACAACTTTTTTCTGTCACTCTGTTTGTACTGGCTAATCTCTGGAATGGCTGAACCGATTTTGACGGGACTATAATTGGCAGGTAGCTAATGCACTAAGGAGTAATATAGGCTTTTTTAAGGGGGGAAATTCATCGAATGACTGCTCCCGGCTGGGTGAGGCGGGAGGGAGTGTCAGACTCTTACTGACTAAAAACCACCCCGTTCCTTCTCCTGCACGTCGAGCCGGAGCCCCGGTTACCCGTTAGGTTCTCCGCGACAATATACATACGATACACATACCAAAACGTCGTTTTGTACAACTTTTTTCTGTCACTCTGTTTGTACTGGCTAATCTCTGGAATGCCTTTACCGATTTTGGCGTGACTTTTATTGGCAGGTAGCTAATATATACTAGGAAGTAATGTAGGCTAGGTTACTTTGGAAAATTGAACCATATAAAAAATATATACTAAAATTCAAATTCTACGCGGTCGAAGTCACAGGCAACAGCTAGGGAGGGTTTTATAAGTAGTAATATTAGTTTGCTGAGTGCCTAGAGACTAGGGCTAGACTTTGTAATGTCTGTTTCTATGTCTATGCCTGGTTGGAATAGTGTTCTGTATTGCCTATTTCGAGTTGTCATAACTGCGAGACGAATATACATTATACGTTAAGTAGTTCTCATTACAAACTTTACTTTGAAGTGATTTTAGAGGACTACTTTGACATAATGTTTTAATAAATAATTACTTTTCTAGTGTGTAATTGATAAATTAAAGATACATAGTTATAAAAGTATTTAGTTTATAATACACTAGCAAACCCGGCGAACTCTGTTTCGCCACCAGATGGCTTCGTTTTATGTAACATTTCGTTTAGTGATTAGTGAATTTTCTTTGCTATAAACCTCACCGACCCGAGACCTTTCCAACGAATGCAAAACCGTGGAAATCGGTTCGTGCGTTCTAGAGTTATAGCGTCAGGAAGGAAAACCCGACTTATTTTTGTATAGTAGATAACTGGTTTTCATTGTAATTACACAAAATAAATACTCTTTATCTCATCTTTCTTTCATTTCAGTGAGTGTGCGAGGGAATTGCGCAAGTTGATTCCCCCTAGCCCTTTCCATCCTCGTAACACAAGATAATCGGCTTCACCGATTCACGGTAGATGTCCCACCCACACGCACGAAGCGCTTCGCATCATCCTTGTGCTTACTGCTAAGAAGTGGAATTCTTTGCCAGATTCTGTATTTGAAGGTCCGAGTGACTACACTCGGGCCTTCTTATGGGTCGACGTGCTCCATAGTAGACCGCAATTGCTTACCACCAGGCGAGATAGTGGTCAAACGTCGGCCCATTAAATATAAAAAAAACTCATTTTATACCTTTTTCAGTTGGCTCTTCAAAATAGTGGGAAACAGCACCCATCCGAAGATGAGACCAAATATCGCCACCCCGCCAGCAATGGCCGCATACTTCAGCTCTTTGGGAAGCAGCATACTGCTTCTTTATTCTGCAAATAAAAAGAACGTTAGATTGAAGATATTATATAGGCAACAGGGCTCATCCTCTATTAGATGGTACTTATAACATAAATAGTGAAAAGTAGGTGTTACATTGTACAGTGGCATTAAGTGCCGTAATGTGCACCTCTGCCTACGCCTTCGGGGATAACAGGCGTGATGTTATGTTATTGAAGAAGTTCTTTTTACATTGTATGAGGTAGATAAGTTCATGAGTGAAGCTTTATACTTTATATTTTTTGGGAATTTGGCTTTCCTAATAGCAATAAGAAAGAACCCTTGGTAAAAATCACTTCTAACTTGCATTAACCCGTATATCCCCAAGCGGTCACCGGTGACTGCTCTCCACTAATTACATTATAGACCTTATTTCCAATGATTAGAGACTACTTTTGTATGAACAAATTTAGGGGATGATTTTCAGCTTCCATTATTGTTTCTAGATTACATTTTTTTTCAAACTTAATCTACATATTTTCCCAATCTCCATGGACCCTAAAATAGATAAGTAGACCAGACGAGTAGACATACATACATAACTTCATGCCTGTCTGGGGGTAGGCAGAGCCTATGGAACGCCAATTACTACGATTCCTACATACCTCTTTCGCTTCATCAACAGTCATCAATCTATTCATGCATGCTCGTCGGTTAAGCGCACTTTTAATTTGGCCCTTCTTTGATATATTGCAATCTGGCCAGTATACGTCCGTCTAGGACACCCTCTACCGACGGCCCCATTCATATCCGCTCTGTATACTTCTACAAGCACACCCTAATGATGCGAATACTGCTAGACCACTTTCATTCAAATTGATAGCAGTTCTCAAGAGAATTTGTATGACAGGCTTATTTGTCTAAGTGGACACTTTGAAGACAACGTTGATGGAATTAAAATGTGAATATAATCTAAACAAAAGGTCAGAGGGAGGTCTATGTATACCATTTGAGGCCTGTCATAAAATTGTGGGCGATTTTCTAAAAGCTTTAGTCGTAATTTGGGCAAAATAGTAGTTTTTAATGAGGTCTATTGTATTTGCGTCACTGAAGAGGCATGGTACACGAGACTTTTTGTTTTTATTGACCTCTTTTTAATAAGTTTGGTATCGCAACTGATTCGATAAGAAGAGAAGATGACTTGGATGACAGTAGCCTAAAAATTACCTTGATTGAGTACTTGCCTTAATCAAAACAAATTATTCCGACTGTTCAATACAATAAAATATTAAAATGTAATTACACTTTCATTAATTGATTTTATGACTAACTTAATTTTAGTAATTTTCCAGCAAATTTTTACAAAAAAGTATCTTGTTTGACGCTAAAAAACGTGACGTCACAGTTTTTTTTTATACCACGACGGTGGCAAAAAAGCACACGGTCCACCTGATGGTAAGCGGTTACCGTGGCCTATGTACGCCTGCAACACTTGGGGTATTACATGCGTCTTGCCGACCCATAAGAAACCTATTCACTACCCTCTTGACGAACCTCATGTTGTAGCCCACTGGGAAAACCACGGCAATAACAATACACAATCTCATACGAAATTCATAGAAAATTGTTTTTTGACAGTTCGAAATAATTATTGAATTTGACTAGTTGGCATGTATCCAATTGTGATAGTAGCGTTACGGCTTTTTTCATAAACTACCCCTAAACCACCCTTTAACTAAAAGTTACTAAGCATGAGAAAGCACCAGAGTGTCAAGCAAGAATTACTATCGCATTCGTAACGTTATAGTATCGAGCGCATTCGCCGTTCTGATTGGTTGATTCATTGGTGCCGGCCAATCAAAGCGCCGAACGCGCTCGATACTATTACGTTACGAATGCGATAGTAGTTCGTGCTTGGCACTCTGATCTAAACTCTTCTCCTTCTACCAGGCATCACTTATTAGGGTCGTGAAATCAAAATGTTATCAAGTATCACCTATCTTAGTTTTCAGCTTATTAAAAACGGTCACCCGTGAAATTAATCACCCGCGGGATGGATAAATCTGGTGACGAAAATGTATTCCACTCTGTCTGTACCACTGTAAACTTTACACGAGCAAAAACGATTTTGACCCTGATAATGGCAAAACCACATTACGGATCCTTGGAATCGATCAAATAATTGATGATGACTTTATTATACAATTTCTTTGATGGGAATAAAAAGCAATCCACGTATGGGAAGTGTGTCTTGGTTCACATGCACTCCCTTGAGAACGCCTACATTAAGCTCATGGCATTTACGAAGGCCATCAATGTTAATGTGAAAATTGCAGTGCCATCGATTATGGGGGGGATGGTAAGAAGAATTGATTACAACGCAGTTAAAGAGGGTGACTTCAAATAGAATAGGAATAGGTGTCAAGGAAGGTGACACTTGTGTTGTCACACGCTATTTTAGTTGGACAGTGGTGAATGCTGTTTCAAACAAAGTGGTATTAGTGGATTACATAACATCACGCCTTTTATCCCCGAGGGAGTGGGCAGAAGTGCATATTACGGCACTTAATGCCACTACACAATGTAATACCAACTTTTCACTATTTATGTTATGAGTCCCATGTAATAGGGGGTGAGCCTATTGCCATATACCGGACACAATTCCAGACTCCGTGCTACTACTGAGATTTTTTAAAAACCCAGTAATATTTTGCCCGACTCGGAAAGCGATCCCTTGCCCAGCAATCGCACTTGTGCGACCACTCAGCCAACGAGACAGTCAGTCACCATATTGGGTTACATTGATTCTTATTTATTACTTTTTTCATCATTAAGCAATAAATAAGACGATCAATCCCTAAGTGAGCAAAAAAGTTTAATAAAACTGCTATTTTGAAATCGAAACCGCAAAATGGTTCTTCTAGTTGCAAAAAAAAAACTACATTTAAACTGCAACAGTTCCTATTTTGTCACAAACGTACCAAAGTTAACCTCTAGTAACTGTAACCAGAACAGTGTGACTCGAGCTGTACCAAAACTCGGTAACACAGTTAAAACAACTCCTACAAGCAATGTCGTTGTGCATTCAACTTTAAATTGTAGTTAGCAAAAAAATAATGTACAGAGAAGCCGTTCCACAAAACTGACTGCGACTTTGACTGCACGGTTGGAGCGGTGGCTGGGCAACCGACTGCCGTCCAACGTGTCGCGGGTTCGATTCCCGCACGGAACAACACTTTGTGTGATCCATAAATTGTTGTTTCGGGTCTGGGTGTGTGTGTATGTGAAATTGTATGTTTGTAAACGCACCCACGACACAGGACAAAATCCTAGTGTGGGACAACGTTTAAAAAAAAAACGCTCAGGGGAGAAGCATTGCAAAAACGACTTGTTCTTCAGTTCCCGTTTCCACTATTGGGATTTGGGCCTTAGATTTGAGTGAGGTTATGAACGATAAACTAAAGCCCAGTGCGGATTGGATAACCCCATTTATCATTTTTACACTAATGTTTAAGGAAAGCTTTTATAGCCTCACACATTTTGTATACTGTACGTTAAATAAACAGAATTTCAATAAGAACTAAAAATATATTAAAAATTTAGTCTGCTGTCTCGTTGGCCGAGCCAAAATCATCGAATGGCTGCTCCCGCCTGGGTGAGGCGGGAGGGAGTGTCAGACTCTTACTGACTAAAAACCACTCCGTTCCTTCTCCTGCACGTCGAGCCGGAGCCACGGTTACCCGTTAGTAATTTTGGGTTAGGAATTTTATTGTTTTATTTAATAAGATTCTGTATAAAAATGCTGATTTAAAATGAGCCTAGTTTAGGATTCATATTTATTCCTAAGACGCAGGAATTTGTGTAATAATGTAAAGATTGCAAACCTTTTAGCTTGGATAAGATCCATTTAATTTTCATTTTAAATAATATATTATGTTAAAGATAAGATATGGTAACGACTTCAAAGAATACGGATAAGCAAAATACAGCTTCGTAAGTAAAGTAGTTTTTTAATCACTTATTTTAAAATTTACTACAGTGTTTTTCAACAAATCTTGTGATAGTAAAGAAAAAGAGATGCATATTGTTGAAGCTAATAAAAGAGGATAATTAAGACAATAATAAACAATGTCGTGTGCTGAATAGATTTGCAAGGCATTATCTCTAAGTGGATTTATAATGCTCTGTGCTGACCGTGTTGTGAACACTGTTTCATCTTGAACAATATTAATTAGCTTATTTACTTCGCAAGGATTTCGGTCGCTATATCTGCAGGTTATATCTAAACATTGCAACACATTGAAAGTAGATTCGAAAAAATAACTCGTACATTGAATTTTCTGTCTTGGAAAACTTCATTGAGAACTTTTTTTTTATAGTGGGGAAAATCATCGATTGACTGCTCCCGCCTGGGTGAGGCGGGAGGGAGTGTTAGACTCTTACTGACTAACAACCACCCCGTTCCTTCTCCTGCACGTCGAGCCGGAGCCCCGGTTACCCGTTAGGTTCTCCGCAACACCGAATTCATTGAGAACTTAACCTTTACTTTTTGAAGTATAACGGAATTAAGTATTTGCAAAATGGTCACCTTTTTCTTCAATAAGTCTGATGACGTAAATGGGAGTCTAAAAACTGACAAGAACAAAATACAAGCTCAAATTGCTAATCCCCAAAAGGCCGGTAACGCACTTATAAAGCTTCTGGTGTTTCAGGTGTCCATGGGCGGCGCCGATCGCTTACCGTCAGGTGATCCGTCTGCTCGTTTATCGGCTTATTGCATAAAAGCATACCCGGACTTGTTATGCTGTAGGTTAACTCCTGCATATCCTCGCAGCAAAAACGAGATGGTATGTATCTCAATTTTCTATATTTTACGTATTTGTACAACGCATATAACACAAGATAACTTTTCACGTTAGCCATGGATGTAGGCCTGCAACTGGCCGTCGGATGACAGAAAGTTCATGAGCTGACGGCAAATAGTAAAAACCTTATCACTTCGTACGGATCGTACTCAGTAAACGGGCCTCGAGTGCCCTTATGGTATAGACATACCATAAGGGCACTCGAGGCCCGTGCCCAGGACCCCCATCTTCAGGAGGCCCCCAAAGACTGGCAATTTCTACGACGGACATACACACGTTGCGCGGTAAACGGAAAGTCTTTGTGTGAATCAAAAATTGTTGTTCCGGGTCTGGGTGTCATGTGTATGTGAACTTGTAAACGCACCCACGATACAGGAGAAAATCCTATTGTGGTGCAATGTTAAAAAAAGAAACATTCTACAGGGGCTCTGAATTTTGTGTGGCAAAGGGCCCCAGCGTAGTCTATGACGGCACAGGTCGTATTATTGTCTTCGATTGATCCGTAGTTAGTGGGTAACCTTCAGGTAACTGAAAGTTTATTTATTTATTTCTCTAATACTATTAAGCCGTTGTCCATTTGACATCTATACCATTTGTTCAGAGGTTCCAAAAACCCGACAACAGATCATACTAACGATGTTAATGGTCCTGCGATTAGCGAGTATGCGTGAATCGCCACCCGACCAGAAAACCAGACCTGAGCGTACGACGCGTCGCTTTTCGCGCGCGCAACCAGGAGCCACCAGATCACCATATATCGGTGCCAATAGGCCTGATGCCGATACAAAGCAGCGGAGGACTTAACGGGTTGCCGGGACTCCGGATCGAAGTGCAGGAGTAGGGACGGGGTGGTTTAGTGTAGTTAATCAGTCTGAAACTCCCTCTCGATTCACTCGGGAGAGCAGGGGAAGTCATTGGATGATTTCCAGCCCTCAAAACAAAACAAACTAAAAAAAACGATGTGGATCACCTTTATAGTGGAGTGTGGTTTGCAGAATGCAGTCAATCAGAAAAGGCTGCTTGAATATTAATGTGAAGGAACCCACACTTATACTATAAGTTCCTTCTCCGTTATTTATAGCACAGCGAATCCCGTGAACTATAATAAATGCAGCTATATTTTTTGTTTCTATGTAGATATCATATTTGTTTGGGACTTCAGAGATCGGGACATTATTGATATTATCTATGTAATTGATATATTTTCTAATACTTTAACCTATTCAATCGCTTTCTTATTTATAGACATTATCTCGTCAAATTTTATTCTTCAAAACTAAATCTTATTTTAATTGATTTTTTTAAACATTTATCATCTTACAATCTAAAAAACTTGACGAGAAATGTAAATTTCTGTCTACCCAATTTCTTCCACTTCTGTTAATGAGAAGAAAGGCATTGTTTAATAAAAGATGGGTACGTACGTGCAGCTGTCCGTGTGTGAAGAAGGTCGAAGAGTGACTTGTGAATGTGCACTGCTTTTAATCAATGGGCGGGTCGCAGTACACCCACATGTGAGCTCCGTCCTTGGTAAATATTTTTTATCTTGGTATTTTATTATTTATAATTTAATTGAATTTAATTATACGAATTGATAATTGGAATTTAATTATACGAATGTTAACTTTTGAACTGATCCTGACACTTTGTACTTTATATACTAGCTTTTACCCGCGGCTTCGCTCGCGTCACAAAAGGATAAAAGTAGCCTATACCGATACACACAGCGCCATCTATATCAATTCTTTTGTTTTCCCTCGGGAATAACAAAACTGTCCGGGATAAAAAGTGCCCTATTATTTAATCTGGACTTCTAATTTTACGTCTGCAAAAATTCAAAGCAATCGGTTTAGAAGTAACGGCGTGAAAGCGGAACAAACAAACAAACAAACAAACTCACTTTCCCATTTATAATAGTAAGGATAAGGATTGGCGATGAATTCATAGATATATATAAAAAAATGTGATATTATTTTAATATTATTACATTACATATAACAGTTGACATTGAGAATTTAAAAATTTTTGTGCAATAGACAGTGGATTCAAATATTGAAGTTACATTTGTATAATAAATGGAATGTAAGTTTTATTCCAACTACATGTTTTTTATGGGATAAACCGGTAAACGAGCAGACGGATCACCTGATGGTAAGCAATCGTCGTCGCTCATGGACACCCGGAAAACCAGAGTCGTTACAAGTGCGTTACCGGTTTTTTGGGGATTATAAGTATGAGGATTGTTGAGGATTCAGGGATTGGGGAGATGGAGTAGGAGGGTAATTGGGCCTCCGGTAACCTCATTCACACGAAGTAACACAACGCAAGCGCTGTTTCACATCGGTTTTTTGTGAGGCCGTGGTATCACTCCGGTCGAGCCGGTCCATTCGTAGCGAATCATGGCTCTACCACATTTGAAACGATATGAAATATTAACTAACGATATCAAGAATAACAAGCCAAAATACTTCTACCATACTATATATCAAAATTATCATGAATAATAAACAAATTTGTAATTGTTTCTGTTGTTATTAGGCAGTAAGGGACTGCCTACACTTATTGTTATGGTACATCGACACGTGTAACATACAGACGCCATATTTATTCTATCAAAATCGAGGCTCGTACGCGGTAATATTCACAGGCAAATTTTCCTTATGTCGTTTAAATGTTGGAATGTTTTAAGATTAGAGGCGAAAATATTATAAAATTTTGTTGATAATTATGTAGGTAATATATTTGCCTGCCTCGACTTCATCGTTGGCCGAGTGGTCTCAAGTGGGACTGCCGGGCAAGAGGTCTCGGCTTCGATTCCCGGGTCGCGCATAGTATTTGTTGGTTTTTTGAAAAATTCTCAGTAGTATCACGGAGTCTGGACATATGCTCATGGGACTCATTTGACTCATAATATAAATAGTGAAAAGTGGCTGTTACACTGTACAGTGGCATTAAGTGCCGTAATGTGCACCTCTGCCTACCCCTTCGGCGATAAAAGCCGTGATGTAATACTTTTTACTGTAAGAAAAATAAAGGAAAAATATTTCAATACTTTAAAGTCGGGTTTCTCGTTGGCGTGTACTAACAACGGCTTCGGGCTGACTGTGGGATATACGGCACGCGTCACCATTAAGGGGCTGTTCCAAAGAATTCCTACTGTCTTGAAATTCCTTGAAAGCGGTATTATACGTGTGAGGATCAGAACGTGAGTAAAATCCTTTTCATTTGACCACATTACCTTTTGTTTTTAGTATTGGAATTGTAGAACATATATTAAGTAGTTTCATTAGACATATTTGTACATGTTTTAGAAAGTAATTAGTTTTTTCCTAAATTGTATCTTAAATATAAGTACTTAAGACGTTTTTTCGTAAGGCATACAACTCGTATTCTAAGACCTAAATAGGAAAATCTGTGGAAACTGAGTTTCATTTGCACCGTCATCTTCATCATCATCAGTATCCCGATAAACGCTAACAGGTGATGGTAAAAAAACAAATTCATTTGCACAAAAGTAAGGAATTCAATGATTCTTTGATCTAATAATAGCTGTAATCCGTTGATTACAATTATTAATAATAATTACTTGAACAGTTGCTCAAGGCTGATGTTGCATGAATAAAAGTAAAACAAAGACTAATTTTTATTTTAATGTCCGTCTGGTAGATTATTTAAAAACATTAGACACGTATTTTTTCTTTTCTCACAGAAACGAATACTTTCGAAGATATATTGATTTGAAATGTCGCGTGACGTCACTTCTCAGTACATTTTATACTAAGAAATGACGTTTTAGCCCCCACTCCTAAACTTTGATTCGTTTTATCTAAGTATTGTTTTATTATACGACAAAATAAAAAAATACGTGTCTAATATTTTTTCATTACCTAAATGACGGATTAATTACATTTTTAACTTTCCTTATTATAAAAACAATTTATTTTGTCTGCATTTCGGGAGCGTTCTGTTCACACCCTGTATAGTACTGAGACCCTTTTTAAACCCGACGACAGTTAACCAAATCTTCCTAAAATTGATTATTCAAAAACCACCATTCTATCTTTTAAGTCTAATTTAAAACAAAAAAACAAACATCGTAGAACGTCCATCTACTTAACAGAGAAAAAATATTGCATACATGGAACCAACATTTTACCTATTTAAAAAAAATAAAATGTAAAAGAAGTGGCAAGCTATGGAATTATCTTGTCACTGTAAACGATATGGTTGGGCTCTCATTCTAAAATGTATAGACCTGTGATTTTTTCCTTTGAAGTCGCTACTTAATAGAATCGGTTTCTACTTAAAACTGTTCATATTTTATAAGCCCCACGTATGCGTTGTCGATACCTCATATTTTTTATTTAGCTTTTATTTCGAATGCATTATTATCTATGTACTGTGTGGATATTTAAGTGCAAAAAATTTGTTTGATCTTTTGTTAGAATGTCTATTTACTTAGGTAAGGTCTTCATTTCGTAATTTTAGGGTGACTGTATTCCTGCAAATTGCCATAACATGTTGTGATTTTTTTTTAAGGGGGGAAAATCATCGGATGACTGCTCCCGCCCGGGTGAGGCGGGAGTGAGTGTCAGACTCTTACTGACTAAAAACCACCCCGTTCCTTCTCCTGCACGTCCCGGTTACCCGTTAGGTCCTCCGCGACAACATATTGTGATTAGGTGCGATATCATGCAGACAAAATAATGAGATACCTTTACACCAGTTCCTAAATGTAAAAAATGTGGTCATGAAAATATTTCATTGTATTGAAGTATCCGTTTAACTTGCCCAAATAACACCAAAATTACGAAAAAAAAATACGATTAAAATTACTAGGCTAATTCATTAATCTACTCTTTCCTTCAACAATGTCGGTCGAGGGGACATTGATAAAGTACTTACTTACTTACGTACTTAATAGACGTATCATTATTGTCCTTTAAAATAACATACCATGGCTAAGCCCCTCCCCAGTGGGGCAAAATTATACCTTATACCATACAATTTGTATTTATTCTATAGTAAAGGGTGAAATCTTGGTAAATATTTCATTAAGTCAAGTTTTAGTAACACCGTGATTATTTAATGTCTTTATTTGTTTTGATTTATGGATTGGTTGTGGCTCTTGATTCTTTGTGTGCCTGTTTAAGTTGCTGTTTAGTTTAATTAGAATAGTATATTTTAACATGATTAAAACATATTTTGGGAGCACGGTTAGGAAATAAAACATATTTTTGTATAACGTATTTATTATAACAATGTTTTTAATAAATAGCAATGGTTTTAAGTGGAAAAACTATACATTGTAAATCAGAAAAAAAAACAAATGTTTTCTGGTAACGGAAACCAGCTTCATAATGAATAATTGGTGGAATGATGCAAATCTAGTTGCGGCAAAAAACCGCTTCCCGTTTAAGTACCAAAAAAGGATAATTAGTAGTTAGAAACCCTTAAGTATTCATGCAGTTAATATAGACTTAACTAATATTACACCTTTTGAGCAGTCATGGTGGCCCGGAGGTTTACGACGCCCACTTCTCATGTATGAGGGTGCGGGTTCGAAACCTACCAACGGCAAGTACCGATGTGACTTTTTCCGAGTTATATGTACTTTCTAAGATTATTTAGACACCACTGACAAACGGTGAAGGAAAAACATCGTGAGGAAACTTGGACTTATAATTTCTAATTATAAGTTTGAAATCGCCAACCCGCATTGAGCAAGCGTGGTGATTAATGCTCAAACCTTCTCCGTGTGAGAAGAGGCTTTGCTCAGCAGTGGGCATTTATAGGCTGTTGATGATGATGATGACACCTTTTGATGCCCAAAGCAGCAGATGTTGCAGACATGTTTATTCTATTAGTTACTACAACTACAGTCACATATAACAAACAAGAAGAGAGCTCATTAAAACGT
This sequence comes from Spodoptera littoralis, assembly GCA_902850265.1. Classification (NCBI taxonomy): domain Eukaryota; kingdom Metazoa; phylum Arthropoda; class Insecta; order Lepidoptera; family Noctuidae; genus Spodoptera; species Spodoptera littoralis. The sequence goes on from LR824545.2 coordinate 11,473,075, forward strand.
TTTAAATATAAGTAATATTACGTTAACAAATAAATAACAATTAGGCACACTTAGAAATTACTTTAGAATAAAGTGATCTATTTTATGTCCAATACTCATGAAGATATTCTCCACTGTGCACGGGTTTGCTGAAAAATTAAAAAATGCCATATATTTTTTTTTAATAAAGCTCTAATAGGTAACTTTATTTGATTTTTAAGATGTCAGAAAATGTATACAAAGTTGATTCCGTCCTTAATATAATCGAACCTCGTTAAAAACTTAGGAAATAAATGACATGAAGATTACTTAAACTGTCAAACACCAAGCGGTCACCGGTGACCGCAACCTATTGTTCTTTAATTGTGTTTATAAATACGGTACTCGACGAGTTAAAGTATACTTACGTATATCAAACCATTCATCATCATGTCCAGCTTCCAAACGAGCTGCTCTTACTGCTTCTCTCAACGCGTGAGTTAACACTGATGCAAGACAAAATGCTGGTTCTCCAGTGGCTAAGAAAAAAAGACGTATACGGATTAGCTATTTAGTTAAATACATAACATTTACTACAATTAGATAATTTACTATCACTTTTGATATTAATTAAAAGTAAAGGATTTTCAAATAATAATAAATCTTTACCTTTGGATTGTAACACACCGTATGGATTTCTAGAATTTCTTCGGAAATATACCCTGAAATCAGCCGGTATATCCTTGATTCCCGGAGGCTTGTACGTCCACGTACGATCTGTGAGCAGTTTTCCATTATCAGGATCATAAACCAGTTTCTCTGAAGTCCAGTAACCAAGACCCATCACGAAAGCACCTTCAATCTAAAAAAAACATAATATTTCACTCAAATTGTTAGCAAAATTAAGACTTATTATAATTCAATCAAAGTCGACAATTACCTGAGCAACGTCAATAGTTGGATTTAAACTCCTTCCAGTATCTTCTAGCAAATCAACTCTTCTAACATCATGATTGCCAGTCAAAATATCTACTTCTACTTCAAGAGCACAAACTCCATAAATATCATAAGGTTTTAAATTATCATTACTTGAATACATATATGAAGCTTGTAAATCAATTCCTTTTGCATAAGCTTCTTGTATAAGTTCCTCCCACGATGGCTTATCCATTTTTTCTTTTATAGGTGCAAGCCTTTCTAATAATGTTTCACACGCTTTCATAGTAGCAAACGAGACGCATTCACTACCAACGCTAGCTCCAGTTGCCATAGCATTAGGTGATGTGAAACTCGAAGTTGGTTTAATGCTGATCTTCTCTATCGGTATACCAAGTGTGTAGGCACAGACTTGAACAACTTTAGTGTTCATACCTTGGCCCATTTCAACACCACCATGAGTTATAACAACTGACCCATCAGCGTGATACACTGATACAAGTGAATTGTAAGGTCCAATATAAAATAAATCATAAGTCATCGGCATTATCTTCAAGGCTCGTTTCCTCCAACGATTGTTCATGTTAAATTGTTTAACTTCTTCCAGCCTTTCGTTGTAATTTGAATCCTTTTTTAAATGGTCTAATAGGTCTGGTATCGGATTATCTTCTTTTACCATGTTGGCTAATTTGACTTCTAATGAGTCCTTGCCTGTCTTGTGAGCAATGTATTCCATTATGTATTCGATCATTGCTAAACCCTCGGTTGAAGCTGAAAAATAATGAGGAATTTCTTGTGTTCATTTGAATACAATATTGAGATCTTTGTTAAAAGATACTTGAGAACATAATACTAAAAATATTGAAGATATTTGTAAAGAGGTTTTTAGTACATTATTACAGACTTAGTTCATGGTTTTTCTCATTACGATCAAACTTTTATCGTTTTCTTTAAACTTCCGTATTTATCATTTGAGTTGAACTATTACAGTATGCAAACGATGTTGTTTTAATATCAACGGTACTTTATAAAAAAGGCGATTCACATAAAGTGACATAAAGTTCCTCATGTGAATCATTTAGGTTTCTATTCAAACTTCCTCGAGCATGAAACACTTAGCAAATCTCATTTTGGTCTAAGCTTCGGAAATTCACATAAATATGACATTACATATGGAATTTACCATTTGTAGGAAGAAATAGCAAATGTTTCCATGAATTAGGGAAATTGTTGTTTTTATTACGTTTTGTAATTGAATATGAGAAAAGCCTTTTGTTTTGGAGTTATTGCTGTTTTATGTGTGGATGGACTTTGTTTATTTGTCTGTACTTATTATCATGAATGGAATTATTCTACTTATTTGCGTATTTATGCATTTGAAAGCTGCTATCTTAACGATCAAAAGATGAAGCTTATAGTTCATAATTATCTAAAGGTCCCATAAAACTCAAATATTTTACGTATATCTGTCAGTTAACTCAATGTGTGTCACTAAGGTAAATCTACTTTAAATCGGGTAACTACTTTCCTAAATAAAAATTAAATTATTTCGACTGTTTAATATAAGAAAATTAAAAAAAATCATCATCATCATCACTTTAATTTCTTGATTTTATGATCAACATAATTTTTATAGTTTTCCAGCAAATAAAAAAAAAATAAGTCTGCTGTTTGACGCTATAAAAAAGTGTCGTCACAATACACAATCTCGTACAAAATTCATACATAGAAAACTGTCGTTTTTGACAGTTCGAAAAAAGTATTGAATTTGATTCCAAATTAGACCTAGAAAGATAAAAATACAATAAATTGGATACTCACATGGAGCTCTGCACCATGTATTCGATGGGGTGTCTGTAGCAACACTGTTACCTTCAACGTACCATCGCTTGCGGTCATAGCAGTTGAAAAAATGATTCACTGTGATCGGACTGATTGTCTCATTTGCAGAGCACCCATTGTCTTGATAGAAAACGTTTTTAAGATACTGAATTACGCCGTTTTGATCCACTCCAACCTGTATAAAGAAAAAGAGTATTTATGTCATAGAGTTTATATTTGATAGGTCGTTTCAAATCATAAAGTCAATGAAGGAAATCTTGTGCATGGCTTCTTTTTACATCACCACATAGTATAAAACAAAGTCGCTATCCGCTGTCTGTCTGTCCCTATGTATGCTTAGATCTTTAAAACTACGCAACGGATTTTGATGTGGTTTTTTAATAGATAGAGTGATTCTAAAGGAAGGTACATGTATAAGATATGCATATTGCACCCGTGCGAATTCGTGGCGGATCGCTAGTAATAGAATAAAGTAAGGTAAAAGAAATCAAGGATCTATTAAAAGAAAAGTTAGCTACTAGCAAGTTGAAAAGGAGTAAACTTTTATCATTAAACTGTTAGCAAGTAAAGACATAAAGTTCTGGGACTAAGTAATCCTGTTAGAGGTATTAAGTATTCACTTACCTCAAAGTTTGAGTTAGTGGGCAGTCGCTTCCCGATAACACTCATTGAAGTTTCCAAAGGTAGGATGAATCTGCAAGTTTTTCCTTGTAAATGAGCAACTAAGGCCGCTGCGCAGGCTATTTGACATGAACGTGTTATTTTGCCACCGTAGCCTCCACCTACTCGTCTTACAACCACTTGTATGCTGAAATTATTTCACATTGATATATAAACGATCATAGAGTAAGTTTATGATTTTATCTTTTTATCGGAATTCCCTAAAGGCATAATGGTCTCGAAGACCAAAATGTCAGTAGGTTGATTCGGTAACCGCAGCTAAATTTTAACAGCAGCGGCGAGAATTAAGATAATGTAACACAAAATGAATTGCCCAAATCTGGCTCATTTTAGAGATAAGCACGTTCCTGCAAAAAGAACAGAACTTCCCACTTTATACATTTTTGATTAAGATTTAGCTAAAGAGGCGTTTCAGAGCGAAGGTGCACGGACTTGTTCGTCCATTTCGCATGAAAATGTAACACATACATTTTTCATGAAGCGGAAACTTCTTGTTCAAGTTAATCTCTGGCGTGTCAAATTATCACACTGAAATATTAATGAGGTGGCGAGTTTTACGATATTAAGGGTGAAATACGGACCTGTTAGCTGGTTTATTTAATAACTGAGAAATTGCGACGTTAGTCAAATCAAGCCATTGAGTTGAAGATGTGACTTCTAGTCCATCTTCTGTGTGGCGAACAACGCATGTTTGTGGTTCCATGTAGTAATGGTATTGAGACTCCACCTTATATTCACCGTTGATCACATATTTCACGTCTTTTCCAACTTCTTCTGGTTCCACGATCTTATTGTTAGTAACTCTTTTATTTTTCTCAGGAGATTTTAATACATCATCGATTTTTATTAAAGGTTTGCTTTTGTTGATAGATTTGTATTTAATTTTAACAAGTTTTGCAGCTTTATTTGCTGTTTTTTCTCTGTCCGCAACAATAATGCCTACTGGGTCTCCATAGAATTTTATTTGACTTGAGCAAAGGACTTCTTCATCTTCAGTTAATATAAGACAGTTTGTTGGTGTGAATGTATTCTTTCCAGGTATATCCTTGGCCGTGTAGAAGGCTAGGACACCTGGAACTTTCTGAGAAAAGCAAAGGTGTAAAAATAAACAAAACAAATTAAAGATCATTATTTGAAGTTTTAAACAGTCATATTCACTTAATTACATGTAAAGTAACAATATTTTGTGATTCAAAATTTAATTTCGTACTTACAAAAGCCTCAGTTGTATCAAAGTCATTAATGACACTTCCTGGTCGGGCATCAGCAGTAACGAATGCTGCAAACACCTCATTAGGTTGTTTCGGCAGATCATTAGCAAATGTGGCCTCGCCACTACATTGTACTAAACCTTCCAGTTTTGATATTGGTTGATTCAGAGGCCAAACACTTTTATCTGTATCGAATACTTGTGTCCCATGAGATATGTGTCTTTTTATAGCTTCACCACCTGATTTTAGTTTAGGATCGATTTTGTCGTCTGGGCATAGATATAAAATAGCCTGAAAATAAAAATGTAGTAAAAGTTATTCAAAATAAACTGTGTTCAAGACTTTTAATTGTCAGTTTTACGGACTTGAGCACGTGCCCTTCTTTGACCAAGTGTTTAATGAAGTAACGTGAGGAAAGTTGATGATAAAAGAAAAATTATCAAAATTGCAAAGCTGAACCTTTGCAATTTTGATATAATCGAATAATTAAATTGCTAGGTAAGTAATTTTTATTATGTCCCATTTTTTGGTTTATTCTTACCTTATAATACAAAGCTATAGCCAACATCTTCCTATAGGCAGCTGAAGGTTCTGGAGGTGCTTCCTCAGGGAATATCTCCATGCTTAAAGTTTTGAGAGCTAATTGCAAAATTTCATTTTTAAAAGGATTTTTCCCGACTAACAAAGATTCAGTTTTTGTAGCGTGAATAAATTTTGGAGATATGCTGCCGTATACTACGGTAGCACTCTCCAATAATTTCGAATTACTTCTGAATTTAAATAAAAATCCAGCATTTACTACAGCATGAGCGTTCTGAGACCGCGGCATTATCTAAAATCAAATAAAAATAAATTGTATAGACATTATTATTAAACTTATTTTGCAACGACGCTCCAAAATATTACCTTATACGTTTTTAACTTAGCATTTGTAGACAGAGGTGGCAACATTACGTTTACAATTAATTTCCGTTTCATATCAGCTTTCAAAAAATTCTTGAAAGTCATCACTTTCGTGGCGCTTACGCTTTCAGCTGAAAGTAAAAGTTTCAGTTTGAACGACAGAAAAATTTAATTAAATAAGTCTAGAGTTAGAGACGGCGGTCTTACCGATAGTGATCATCGCTCCGACAGTTTCGAAAAGTAAAAATAAATCAGATTGAAACTCATTGTTGAGATACTTCAAGTATAAATTACCACCGATTGTGCCAATCTGGAAAACGTTAAAAGTATAAAAAGGTCGATATATAAATAATCGTCTTTTAATATATAGATCTCATTTAATGCGAACTTACATTTCTAACCGGTAAATGAGCAACGAGATCCATATGATCATATAAAACTTTCAAATAACTAAAATCTTCATTAGTTCGCGATATTTGAAGAAAGAGTTCCATCATCTCTGACAATGGCATCCCTGCTCCAATAATCAGGTTTACATCCATTGTATGGCCCTTGAGTTCCACAACGTTAAAAATATCTATCAAAATTGGAGGATAGTCGGTCACGTGGTAGACTCCTACAATAGAAAAAGAAAATGGTTTCTTTTTAATTATTTTTGAACATTATAATAAAAATTGTTCTTGCAAATCATTAAGTCAATTAGAAATAATAAAATTCTATTATGATTTAAACTAGAAACAAAAATGGTAAACCAAGGAACATTTACGAAAGCTTTGAAATACCGTATAATAATTCCTATCTCAAAAAGATTTCAACATACCTTGTCCAGTGTTTCCGGCGATTAGTTTATAATTGTTACTCTTATTAATCACTTTGAAGACGTCATCCAATAAATAAGTTTTGTACCATTTAGTCATACCACAGTCTACAACTATCATTTTGTTGCTGCTTTTCTCGATGACACACCAGTCTTCATCTTTCTTGGCATCATCAGTTTTAGTGTCATTTTTCTTAGGACATCTCTTGTTACATTTCTCTCCTTTACATTCTACAGTAGATAAATCTTCTAAATCAACTAGTTTGTTGATTAGATCTTCGCTAACATTATTGGCGAATGTTTTGAATGCATCTGCAATAGGTCTGTATCCTGTACATCTGCAGATGTTACTTGCAAACGAATTTTCTACTTCTTCCATTGTTAGATTGTTCTTTTTGCTTTCATAAATGCTGTTAGAAAACAAGGTTTTAATACTAACATATAGAAGTAAACAATATCTAGAATTTGACTGTATATTAATTGGCTATCTCGTTGATCGTGTGTTTTAACATAACATAACATCACGTCTTTTATCCACGAAAGGGCAGGCAGAGATGCACATTACATCACTTCATGCAACTGTACAATGTAACACCCACTTTTCACTATTTATGTTATGAGTCCCATGTAATAGGGGGTGAGTCTATTGCCATATACCGGGCACAATTCCAGACTCCGTGCTACCACTGAGAAAAACCCAGTAATACTTTGCCCGACTCAGGAATAGATCGTGTTTTATACCAAAGATTTTCTACTTACAGAAATAGAAGCCCGAAACAGGCGGTTAAAATATTTTATTTGTTAGATTCGCTATTTCAGTTCCTAAAAATACCTGTAATTATATTTGGTCCGATGTTATGTGTATTCAAAATTTGCGTTTGTAGCTGTTTGGAGCGTACGCAGACAGTTCTTGCTAACCGTAAACTTTCCTTAACCCATTTGGGCCCGCCGTCCCCATATGGGGACAGGTTTTCTTTTACCCGCTGGTTATTAATTATTTTAGCTATCTTCACATTTCATGGGTATTTATAATGAGGAGTAGTGTACTTTCCTAAAATTATTAGAACTTTTGACAAATTGCTACAAAAAAGGGGTCATATTGTCAATTTTATCAAGAGGAAGTGAAATGGGAATTATTATTGAAAGCAGAGGCGTTTTGTAGTACGTTATTATGAAGATTTATAAAACTTTTTTGTGATTATTGCTTGCTTATAGTGTCAATTAAAACAATATTGAAGAATATCCTTATACTTTCAATTCCGCTTAGGGGAAAGTTAGAAAAAATGATGGTGTCCCCGTATGGGGACAATGGGCACATCTGTAGTATATTTTTAAAACATTTATACCTGATTTGTATTTCGTTTTCCAATTTATAAAGGTCACCTATAGGCTAAACTTAGTTATAGCTAATACTTGGTGACAGCAGACGCTAATTCACGAAGAGCATCACCAATTCCGCCATATCTTTACGCGTTCATATTCTAAAATCTGATGGGCATCAAGACCGAAGATGCAAAAGTACCAGGCGTCGCATCCGATATCAGAATTCAGCAGTAGGGGGCATTTCCTCCAGCTGTATTCTGGTGTCGTCACAGCGAAGTCCACCCAGAGGATAGAGTAGCATTATGCCCTGTATACGTTGACCACCGCCGTGTCTTCAGGGAAGTGATCGACGACGATAATCTTCCACATCCAGCTTAGGTTCTGGCTGTGGTGCGGATCGAGGGGAACTGGAAAACATCTCTTTCTGCGAAGCAGTCATAGTAGCAAGAACAGATCGCCGCCCAGAACCAGACCTGTACCTGTCAAATTGATTTAGACATTTTCCGCAGAGATTTAGTTAATATCTGTTACGATACGCAGTTCATCATAAAAAAACTGTGATATCAATGCAAATAATGCGTTAGAACCTTATGTGTCGAAAACAGTTACTACTTCGAAAAGTACTACACATGAGACCGTTGTCCCCAATCAAGGACGGCATTTTTTTTAATACTTCTAAAAATATTTTTTGAATTTTTTTTGCTGATATTAGTTTGTGGGCGTCATATCATTGAGTTAATAAAGTTTTTTTTATTAAATTATGTGTAGTTTGCATTTGGTCCCAAATGGGTTAATGAAATAATATAACCTTCAGCCACGATTTCGGGCTTGATATTCTTTGAATAATATATATAATTTTCATTCATAAAATAAGTTTGCCACGTTCATTGAAATATTTCTAGGATTTGTGTGGGTGGCGCATATTGCGTACAAGAATTTTGCTTTATATTGACATTAAAAGGTCAAAATATAAGACAAGTTGATACGTTAAATCTACATTGTTATATGATTTTCGTGACTAGACCTGATTCAAGAATAACAGAACGAAGGCTATTTCAAAGTTCATTCATGTAGTTAGAAGATAATTGCCAAAGTTTTTTCGCAGTATTTTGGGCTATCATTCCAGTAAATATACAGGCCCGATAGCGCCCTTTACAACGAGCGCAAAAATCAATAGTCTATATTTTCTAGATAACAGAGTCCTTATTGCCATTACACACTAACTAACTTTAATATTGTTACTTCTAATTACTGTCATAAACCTATAGATACTTTTTTTATTCAATTTACTTGACCATATTATAACTATTTTTTTTTTTATAAAGCATGGTTAACTTAATATGTACACCAGCAATGGTAGGGTATGTGAAACAATATTTAATGTCAAACCTTAATGTACCATATACTTGGAAATAAATGGTATTCTACTCTATTCTATTCTAGCTCACCTGAACATGTTCATGACCCATCCAGGGGTACAGTATCCACACTGTGTACCATTAAACTTTGCTAATCTGCTTTGAATGTCGTGGTAGCTGGTCATCTTGCTTCCAATCCCTTCAACTGTGATTATCTCCCAGCCGTGGCAGGATAATATGGATACCAAGCACTTCAAAATGATAAAAGAGGGTATTAAATATCTTTGTTTGTTTTATTTTGAATCCATGGTAATCAGATTAAAAATAACGAAGAAAAAACATAAGTAATCAATAACATAAGTAAGCATAAGTAGTATATTTTACGATCAATTTTTTAAGTTCGGTTTGGTCTTTTTATTATCTCCAATGGATTAATCTTTTTATAGCCTGCAAGTTTTGATAGCTGGTTTGGATACACAACCTATAAAGAACTTAAATGGTGAATGTAAATCGATTACATAAAAGTATTTTTTTAATATCTTACAGAATTAACAGAAAACGTCTTGATTTCATTTGTGGGAGGTAGTGCTGCGCGTACAGTGACAATGCAGGCGCCGCAGCCGCCCTCGTGACACATCGCCTTTGTGCCACGCAGCTCTGCCACAGTCCGAATGTACTCGTTCAAGGATACATCAGGACTGAATCTTCCATCCGCTAGAAAGATGATTATCATTATAAAAGTCATCATCAACCATCTTCATCGCTGAATAGAGCTAAATAAAGAGCTTCTCCTAATAGTATAGTCTTCATAACAGCATATCTGATTGATGTGATTATTTCAGAAAATCCTATTTTTGGTTAACAGCAGATCAAGTCAGAATTAAGAACGAGGTGGTTTTTAGTTCGTAAATCTGACACTCTTTCTTGCCTCATCCAAGGTGGAAAAGTCATTAGATGGTTTTTCCTCCCCTCAAAATAAGGTCTTTTTTTTTAAGGGGGGAAAATCATCGAATGACTGCTCCCGCCTGGGTGAGGCGGAAGGGAGTGTCAGACTCTTACTGACTAAAAACCACCCCGTTCCTTCTCCTGCACGTCGAGCCGGAGCCCCGGTTACCCGTTAGGTTCTCCGCGAAGGAATTAATATGGTAGATCAATCCTTTCCAATACCAGTGCTATTTAATAAATACAATTTTACAGCCCAAGAGATCTCTCTAGAAAAAATAGAAATTTAGCTCCTCAATAATAAGAAAACCTCTCAATTTACCTTCATACGATTCCCCGTTGATTTTGAACACAATTTTAGCCATGTTGGTTAGCGGCTACCGTCGAACTGATTCCTATGAGGCTTCTATGGTGTACCAACCTCTTTATCATGTGCAATGAAACTGGCCTATCCAACATTACTTATTGTTAAATTTAATTTTCCTAGCGGAAATAATAATACAATTGGTAGCCAGTGGTCTAATGAACAGTTGCTTTTAGTAATATTCTGAGTTGACTTAACCTAAGTGTATAATAAAAAGTATTGTTTAGAGTTCTGCTATGTAATTTTTATAATGGTTTACGTGCGTTTTGTAACATTGTTAGTTGCCATTATTATGTTGTTGGCGATACTAGAGGTTGTCGCGGTTTCGGCTTGATTTTTTTTTTTTTTTGTTGTGCTTAACGTTGGTTTTTCTCTGTTTATGTGTCTTTTCGTTGTGTGCTTAATTTTATGTGTCGTTTTTTTGAACACATCATTATTTTTTCATCAATACATGGAGGTACTATACTGAAATTGAAAAAAAATTAAGCTAGATAGATATCTAGCTATATTTTTTACATAAAAATGCTATGACAAATAAATCATCTAATTTAACACAGCTTTGTCAGTTATGTTACAATTTTCGAATTTGAATCTCATTTATTAATCGATTAACATTTAGCAGTAGAATAAGTAATTATATCATTAATAGTAATTGGTACAAATTAAAAAGAAAAGTAGGTTATATAAAAGAAAAATAAAAAACTACCGTTAATTACTTAGAAAGAAAAGTTCTTTATAGAGGCCACTAATTAGGAATGTCATAATTATAGGACAGTCTGTAATTATATTGAATACTAAGTAATTAAGTTATTACATTACGGTAGCGACTGGTTCTTATGCTTTATTCTATTAATTGATTAGATAATTGTTAAGGAAATGTCAGTTTTATTATACAGGGTGGTTTGGTGCTTTGAATTAGGGAAATCGTAAGCATCACTTGTAATTATAAACTTAAAGAATAGTAATTAGGACTTCTTACTCGGAAGTCCTCGTATTTTTTTAATTCATGTTCTAATAAGGTAGTTGTCAATGTAAGAAAATTAAAAATCTAATTAGTCCGTCAGTTAGATATTGAAAATATATTAGACACTAGCTGTGCCCGCGACTTCGTTCGCGTGGAATAGTAACTATGAGCAGCGTTTTTCAGCCTATGTATGTATATAAGCATAGAATACTGTTCGACGTGATTCTTTAATTTGACATAACTTTTTTATTTATGAACTGATTGACATGAAACAAACACTAAAGCATAACTGAAGCATACCACAATATATTTGTGAAAACCGCATCCAACTCGGATCAGCCGTTTCTGAGATTAGCGTGAACAGACAAAGAGACAAAAAAAAAGTTAATTACATTTTTGGGTTCGACATCGACATAACAATAACCCCTGCTATTTATTTTATTTTTATTTTCAATGTACAGACAGCACTTTTCTACAATTTTATTATATGTATAGATATAGAAGATAGATAGATATAGATGTATTTTTTATTTTTTTCGTTTTGAGACACGTATTTTTTTTCTCGTATTATGTTGCAATACTTAGATAAAATGGCATTAAGTTTAGGAGTGGGAGGTCGTTACGTCACATCGTGCTACTAATATATTTAATTAATAAACACGTTATTTTAAATTAATATATCGTAGAAAGTATTCAATTTTGTGCGAAAAGAAAAAATATGTATCTACCTATTGTATTAAAATAATCTACCAGACGGACATTTAAATAAGATTTAGGAAACTAGTCTAACTATTGGCTTGTTTATTAAATTGTCATTGATACTTAGTCTGACCCAGATTGAAATGAAAGTAAAGTATTTAACATGGAATGAATTTTCAAAATCATACAAACATTTTACACTACGAAAGGCATTCTCCTAATACGTAGATTATACGTACACACGGCTACACATCGAGCTTTACATAACCAGTATAAACTGAACGTTTAATGTGCGGAATGATGATGCGACGCGACACCAGGATAAACTGGTTTTGTATAGATTGATGTGTAGCCCTGTGTACGTATAATCGTAATATATACGTATTTAATGCCCAGTACCCAATAGTCTGTTTAGGATAATTTTATGATAAATTCAATGTAGGTACATTTGAATAATTTGTTTTGACTGATGCAGTTTCAAAATTTATCTCCAAACATTATATTCGTCGTTTAGCCTTTTCAGCTAGAAATAGTTAAAACATATTCAAACTTGTACCCCAATACTAACGTCATGTGCAAGTATCATGCTAAACGACTTGAGCATACCTCAACCTTAAAGGTATTGTTACACATATTCTAAAACATAACATAATATCACGCCTTTCATCCCCGAAGGCAGAGGTGCACATTATGCCACTGTACAATGTAACACCCACTTTTCACTATTTATGTAATGAGTCCCATGTAACAGGGGGTGAGCCTATTGCCATATACCGGGCACAATTCAAGGCTCCGTGCTACTACCGAGATTTTTTTTTAAAACCTATTAATAATTTTCTCGGTCCGTGAATCGAACCCGAGACCCCTTGCCCGGTACTCGCACTTGCGACCATTCGGCCAACGAGACAGTCTATTACATATTCCAAAATAGCGTGCTAAAAGACGTTCTATAGAGCATGCTCAAAAATGTTCAAAAATCGAACGTCTGTAGATTCGCAAGCGAGCCCGAAATGAGCATGCTATTTTTAGCAACATTCCATAACAAATGCTATTAAGTGTTATGCGCTCAAATGAAGCATGCTTTATGCTTTTCATTACCATGTATAACCAGAAGGTTTTTAAAGGGGGGAAAATCATCGAATGACTGCTCCCGCCTGGGTGAGGCAGGAGGGAGTGTCAGACTCTTACTGACTAAAAACCACCCCGTTCCTTCTCCTGCACGTCGAGCCGGAGCCCCGGTTACCAGTTAGGTTCACCAGAAGGTACCTCAACTCTAGATCACCCCAAAAAACGTGATATTTTGCTACGTATTCGAGAAGACCTAGTTAATAAATACAAGTCACATAAGAAAATATTTATAAGAGTGATTTCGACCACAGCATTTTTATTTTAATTCTAAAAAAAGAGTATAGGTAGTAAATGATTTTTCATGGAACTTGGCGTCCGTATGTATGTGCGTCAGTCTATATTTTTAGACGTGGGAGCATACAGGTGTACCGAGGGCCGGTAACATCCATATATATATTTTTCATTGCAAATTCTGTCATTGGAACGTCCCCTTGTTCTATGGATATGTCAAGGTGTATGTTATAGAGGGTGAAGTTAAAACCATAATATATTTTTAAATCAAATATGATAGTAGACTAGCTACTTCCGCGCGGTTTCACACGCTCTGCTCAGCTCGTATTGGTCGTAGCGTGATGTTTTGTAGCCTATAGCCATCCTCGATAAATGCGCTATCCAACACAAAAAGAATTATTCAAATCAGACTTGTAGTTACGGAGATTAACGCGTTTAAACAAACAAACAAAAAATCAAACTCGTCCGCTTTATATAATAGTATAAGATATTCTGTTTTTTTTCACATTAAGTTACTATGGTCATGAATAAACTCAATGTAATCGAAACTTTTAACCTCAATAATTCCTAAATTCACCGCTTTAAACATCTACAACCAGATAGTTAGTATTTAGATAGTAACCTTAGATTTGTCTGCATTGCGATCTAGGTACAATTTGGGATTTTGTGTCCATTTAGAAAATGATGAGGTCTTACGGTGATGTCTTTTTAACCATTTAGTAGCTATGATATTCTGAGTATGGACTCAATTTCAAATTGTTTCAAATTAAGTTAAATATACCAATTCGAATAGTGCCCAATGTTTTAAAAAATCAATCAATTCAAATTTCAAATTTAAATTGTTATTGCATTACTAGATTCTGCCCGAGACTTCGTACGCGCAATCCCGTTTTCTCCCGTTCCCATAAGATTTTCAAGATTATCATAAGAACCTTATCCTGACAATACTTAACAAACATAACAAAAAAAAAAATCAGCCAAATCGGTCTAGCCATTCTCAAGTTTGGCGTGACAACGGGAAATGGGTTTCATTTTTATAAATGTAGATATCATGTGTTCAATAGGTGTTACATAATGGGGTACAGTTTCAACATAAAACCCGGTTAGGGCACGGCACCATATAAAGCAAAATATTTTTATTTATTTATTTATTACAGTCACAGCGGTTGAAAACAAAAACCAATTAAAGTAACTGGACACAATAATGAAATAAACGATGAAATAATAAAACTAAAACAAAACATACACAACGAACCAGAAGAGTAAAACTTATTTAAAAAATGGTAGCATTCATAAGTTCCTCTCGCAGTACTTCAGGCATTTTAATAAAATCTCCTTCCATCCGTCCGCAAACAGATCACTAGTTGGATTGGAATCCAAGAGACCATTGAGCGCGGCCAGAGTGATAGGAATCGGTGCTTTAGCACGTGCTACGGTACGACATGAGGGTACGGCAAACAATACAATCCAATTAAATTACTTATAATTTATTATCACATAAAAATATTATTCTCATTCTAAACAATTAAAACGTTTCCTTAAATTTATTATAACAATCTATATGTGCGGTAAACTCGATCAATACATTACCAGAATAACAAAACATAAAAAATATCGATTTCGAGTCGACAACATATATCTGCAAAATTCGGATTACGAAGATTATTTCGTTTTATTAATTCATTATAATGACAATGAAAAACCGCAGTCGCCATCTTGAGTAGGCAATAACCGTTCCGTTTCATACTAGCTCTCAAATACGCCTCGGCAATCAACACGTCGCGTCAAAAAAGTATAAATGAACAATAAATATATATATCAATAATTTCACGCGAACGAAGTGTATTTATATTTATGTTAATTGTATGTAGTCTATGTATGTAGGTACTAATAAGAATTTTAGTTAGGTAATTATGTTCTTCGAAGTTAAAAATCCGATTCAATATACATTTATTCGTACCTATGATCTAAGATAAGCATTTACGTAAGTGACCGCTTACTGTAAACTCTGTACCCCAAAGGTAGTTAAATTTACAAGGTCGTTAATACTTCCATAGCGAGACCCTTCTTGTGGTGCGCGGTCGACTCCGCCAAAACTTTTCGGTCCCTTCGGCCATGTGCCCGTGCCCTGTGCGACGTGCCTTATTCACTGCCACAAGTTTAACCACGTTGAACATAACGTGAAGTGTTTTTTATCCCTAAATTGTTAAACAGGGGTTAGTAACCATTACAGTCAGTTTTCGTTACTTATAGCCGAGGTTTCGATTCCCGCACGGAACAACTCTTTGTGTGATCCACAGATTGTTCCGGGTCTGGGTGTCATGTGTATGTGAACTTGTATGTTTGTAAACGCACCCACGACACAGGACAAAATCCTTGTGTGGGGAAACGACATTTTTTTAAAAGGAAAAAATATGTGTCATTTATTAATCTCATTGTATTGGACACAAAAATGGATTATGTTAATTGAACCAAGAAAAAAATAGTTAAAGTAATAATATATGGAGTTAAGAATGGCAAGACATATAGACGACCGGCTAAAAAAGACCTAAAGACTTAAAAGACGACTTATCAGAAACATTTCTTGAAATAAATAGGTAAGACAATATTCAACATAAGAGGATTCCTCCTACAGAATGATTTCAAAGAGAATAATGTTGGGTTATATCGCGGCGCCAGGGTTATCTAGACATGACTTGATCTACCTGTCATATAAGATTAAGCCACCTAAGCAGCGTCCTGCCGTCGTGTTTCTTCGTAACTTTGCGGGTATAGACAAGACCAAACTTGCCAGCGAGGCACAATCCATTGACTGGACAAACTTATATCAATCGACTTCTATAGATGAGAAAGTGGATTGCTTCAATAAAACTGTCTTGAGACTTGTGGATTCTCACGCTCCTCTGAAGGCAGTCCGTCTCCGACGTCCTCCGGCTCCGTGGATAACCCCGGGTGTCCGGATGGCTATGAGGCGCCGCAACAAGGCGTTTTGTAGGTTTAGGAGAGATCGTAGCCAGGAAAACTGGAGTCAGTATAAGACAGCGAGAAATCGGTGTAACCAGATGGTGAGAGCTGCCAAACGCCGATACATTTTTGATAATGTTCAAAACTCTTCGCAGGCTGATATATGGAAGTTCTTAAAAACTCTGGGCGTTTGTGAGACTTCAACAAGTGTTTTATCACCAAACTTGTCCCTCAACAGTCTCAACTCGCATTTCGCTGCATCTACGGGTCTCACAGACGTAGTCAAACACAAAACTATTTCTGAGATAACTTCCAGGCCTATATTACCTCCTAACACTTTTTCATTTAGTCCCGTGACTGACCTCGAGATCCAAAGAGCTTTTGCATCAATCAAATCCAGGGCGGTGGGCCCTGATGGGATGGGTCGAACCATGGTGTCCTTAATATTCGAGCACTTCCTTTCCCACTTCACTCACATAATTAATTTTTCTATTTTTTACGGTGTATTCCCGTCATCGTGGCAAAAAGCATATATAATTCCACTCCCAAAAACCTCCAATCCTTGTCAGCCCAACCATTACAGACCCATTTCTATCCTTCCTTACCTGTCCAAGATCCTCGAAGCAGTTGTTCATAAACAAACGTCCTCTTACATATTCAAACATAACCTGCTGTCTCCCTTCCAATCAGGTTTTCGGCCCGGCCACAGCACATCCACTGCCCTGCTGAAGGTCACAGAGGATGTAAGACATGGCATGGAGGGTTCGAGGTTAACTGTGTTGGTTTTAATCGATTTCTCCAACGCTTTTAACACGGTTGACTACGATATTCTCTTGGCCATGCTAACTCAGATTGGGTTCTCGACGTCATCGCGGGATTGGTTCTCTACTTATCTTCGTGGTCGCCAGCAGGCGGTACGCGTTGGTCAGGAATTCTCCGACTGGGGTGGGCTAACAGCTGGTGTACCACAAGGCGGTATACTCTCTCCTTTGTTATTTTCTCTATTTATAAACTCTATTACTAGTCTCCTCAAATGCTCTTATCACCTTTACGCCGATGATCTACAACTATACGCTCAGGCTGATATCGCTAACTTGAACACTTGCATAGCATATCTCAACACTGACTTGCTTGCGATTGAAGACTGGTCAAGGAGGTATGGGATTGCAGTGAATGTAGGCAAATGTCAGGCCCTCATCTTAGGTAGCTCCTATTACTTGAATAGCCTAAATGTCAATCAGCTTGATCCGATAACATTTAATCAAACCACCATACCATTGTCTCCACACGTAAAGGATCTAGGCTTGTATCTGGACAGCGGGCTCAACTGGAATTATCAGGTTGCTCAGATTGGCCGGAAAGTAACTGCCACGCTACGATCTCTCTACAGGTTCAAGAACTTTCTGCCACCAAATATCAAGATTCTGCTTGTCCGGTCCCTTGTGCTTCCTGTTGTTGATTATGCTGATGTTTGTTACTCCGATCTATCCCAAGACCTTCTTAACAAATTGGATCGAATGCTCAATAACTGTATCCGTTTTATCTTCGGTCTTCGTAAATACGACCATATCTCTTCCTTTCGCGCTCAGCTTAAATGGCTTCCTGTCCGTGAGAGGAGATCCCTCAGATCCCTCTGCATGCTCTTCTCTATTCTTAATGATCCTTGTGCTCCAGATTACTTAAAATCTTGCTTCCAGCTATTAGGCAGTTGCCACAACCGTAACCTCCGCTCGACGGATAACTTGCTCCTTGAAATACCTTCCCACCGTACCTCTTTTATTTCTAATTCCTTTACAATAAGTGTCATTAAACTTTGGAACGCGCTCCCCCTCAATATCAAAAAAGCTCCTAATAAAATCTCCTTTAAACACCAAGTTCATGAATTTTATTTAAAATCGCTGCAACGCTAGGTCTAGGTCTTCGTCGATATATATTAATTTATGTATTTATACCTATATATTTTATGCATATGACTATATATACTATTTACTATTATGAAATATATATGTATAGCTATATTATTATTTATTTTTTCCTCTCTCTCTCTTTGCTGTTAGTTTATTCTCCGTACCTTATTTTTCGCAGATTTTCTATTTAAACCCTAAGGTTGACTGGTAGAGAATGCCATATGGCATTAAGTCCGCCTTATGTGCCATATTAAAATTGTGTACATTAAAGATTAAATAAATAAATAAATAAATAAAAAATAATGTCTTTTTAATTATTTTTGATGAAACTCAACTTGTGCTGTAGACGTTTTAAAAGCTTTTTTACTATTTCACAGAAAGAAGTCATTACGTGACTGCATTTCAGATGCAGATTGCTTGAGCAAAGTTGTAAAGTATTTCTTCGAGATGTTCCTTAAATATGCTATTTGAAAAATGATCTATATGAATGAAAGATCTACATCTTAATTTACACCCATAGACTGTTTTACTTATGATTTACGAGTCGTTTTCGCGATACTTTTTATGGACCGTATACAATGTTATTCAAATAGTTTATTAAGATTTCAAATAGTTCCTAGGCAAAAGTAGGTATACCTGGGTAAGTTTAAATTTAAAGGATAGCCGACTGGAGGCCGTCCGTGGACAGAGCAATCCACAGTAAGACTGATTGGACTAAAAAAGTGGAAAGTGGAGGAAGAGAAAATATTTCAGTCACTAAATTTTATTACATTTTTTGACCGAACAATACGCTTCAATGAAGAGTGTATAAGGCAAAAAATATTGTCTAAATCGAAAACTAAAACAAATATTCAACATACTCAATTTTAAAATGAGCGAACTCGACCACTGGTCAGTTGCACTTTTAACAAAAAATATTTATTTGATCTTTCTGAATTTTGACATCAACATGTCGTATGGTTGCTACTTACACCAGCCAGAAAACGAAACACAATTAAAAACTTTTCAGGTTGTTCCCCTATTTTTCATACCAAACGAACTTTGATGAAGAAATTTGAACCAACTTCATTTTATCAAAATAAACCGTGAAAATCTTTTACTCCAAAAACTTCTTCCCTAAGTTGTCTATCAGGCTATTTTCGTAGAATCTGCTAATACAAGCCAGTATATTTTTAAGGTACGAAATATTATTATAACATTGTACTGCCCACTACGATACAAAGAGACCTCCCACGTAAAGCCCAAACGGCGAGGCGCACGAAATCCCTAAAACTACAATGTAATAAGGTAATTGTTTCAAAATAAATATGACGTTAAGAAAAACGTTATTTACTGAATATGTAAGTAAGTGGGCTTGCATATTTGCTTAGGAAATGTGAGAAAAGGTGAAATAAATATTTGGTATCTTTTTAAAAGATATTTGTAAAAACTTTGTAAAGAAATGAGTAAGTAGTGTACAGCTATGATTAGAAATTTTATTTCAGGTGATGACTCTTCTCTTTCATAACCGAAAAATTACTTAATCACCTGCTACTTTCATCTCTGCACTACTTAAAAATTGACTCGGAGACGGCGACCCAAGGCGTGAAGTCCACCTGTACACACTTATTATATTAAGTTGAATTAATTGTTAAAGCCGAACACAGGCGTAAGGTTGCAAGCCTTTCAGTCTTCTACCGGATACATTTCGGTGAGTGTGCGGGGGAATTGCACAACTTGATTCCTCCTAGTCCACCACAAGACAATCGGAGAAGCGTCATCGATTCATGGTAGAGGTCCGTGCGTGTGGGTACACGCACGAACCGTGCGAAGACGTGCTCCATAGTAGGCCACATCATCGCTTACCACCAGGCCAGATAGTGGTCAAACGTCAGTCCTATTTAATATATATAAAAAAATAATAAAATAAATTCAAAGTCTGTAGGTCTGCGGATAGTGAGCAAAGGTAGCTCGCCGCTCGATTAGAGACCTTATTACGAGTTTATTTTACGTCTAAAGTAATCGAATCGAGACCGATGCGGCACTCTGATTGATTAGTTTATTAAAGCAGATCAATTAGAGCGTCGAATGTGGTCCCATTTTGATCTTGTTCCTCTGAACCAGACCCGAGCGTAGTGTACGCCGAGTTCCGGTCCCACTTCAAAAACCCATCAGACTACATTATACACGGCCTACTAAGGTCGTTACCCTGCTGGCTCGAGGGTAGATTACCAATAAGTTCCGAAACCACGACACAGAGCAGGAGTTGCATCGTGAGAGTTTTTAAATAGTGACTGATACCCTCTCCCCTAGGGCGGGTAGAATCATTTAATGATTTTTCACTAAAATTATAAATGCGTAAGTTTCTTTGCTTGGATGTTTATCCGTCAATCACGCTGATACCAATTAACGGATTTGATAAAATTTTATATACAAGCAGGGTATTGGTTGACTTAGGTGATATAACACTTTTTATCCCGATTAAATGCTCCCATGGGATAAAACAGAAATACGCGGGCAAAACCGCGGGTAAAATGTTTTATAAAATACATCAGAGTCGTACTAAATACGGATATTCATACATAATTTTTATTTTTTAAGGGGGGAAATCATCGAATGACTGCTCCTGCCCGGGTGAGGCGGGAGGGAGTGTCAGACTCTTACTGACTAAAAACCACCCCGTTCCTTCTCCTGCACGTCGAGCCGGAGCCCCGGTGACCCGTTAGGTTCTCCGCGACATATTCATATATATTACGAACATAAATAGGTCAGGTTTAAGTTTATCGTTGTCCTCGTATGTCCGGGGTATTTTTAGAATGATACAAGTTGTAAAATCGCTATCGCCCAAGGCGTAGGATAGAACTGTAACTCAAAATTCCACATAAACCTCTCATGAAGTTTCGTCTGTTTTTGGCTGACTTGGTACTCTTGAACTTTGTATAAGTTTAAACATTAAACAAACTTTATGTTATTGTTAAACGCATGATATGTTTGCGTGGGTTTTGATTAGTTTGGTATTTTAAGTTCAATGTTTTGTTGTTGGCTGACCTGATACGCAATAATAGTTTTAAAACTGTCTAAGTTCTCTCAACAGCTTGTTGAATCAAAGCCATTGTTTTATTAAGATTTTCGATTAATAATGTATTAGTTCTTTGCTGATATAACCTTTGTTCATCAAGAACGACCAGAACTTATTTTTTTTGCATGGAAAAACAATCTATATATACATATACCTATAAGAGCCATCAGACCACCACGGATGGGGCCCAATAGGGCTGATGCCGATACGGCGCCGCGGAGGACTTAACGGGTTGCCGGGGCTCCGGCTCGAAGTGCAGGAGTAGGAACGCGGTGGTTTTTAGTCAGTAAGAGTCTGACACTCCCTCACGCCTCACCCACGGAGCAGTCTTTCGATGATTTAATGATTTTCCCCCCTTAAAAAAAGCGTTATTCATTTCTATTAAGTCTGAAATCGTAGACAGTTAACGTAATTTACCCGAACATACAAGACAATACTTGAAAATATTTTAACATCTTCTTTTGCGAATACTGACTCATTTTGCAGGAGAATATAAATTACGACATAACCTCCTTTTATTCCCGAAGGGGTAGGCAGACGTTCGCATTACGGCACTTAATGCCACTGTACAATGTAATCATAATAAAAATCTACCATGCTGGTTTCGACGACCGTTTCTCGCCTGGCGTCTATCATGTTACTGTACAATGCAACACCCATTTTTCACTATTTATGTTATGAGTCCCATGTAATAGGGGGTGAGCCTATTGCCATATACTGGGCACATTTCCAGAGTCCGTGCAACTACTAATAATTAAAAATAAACCCAGTAATAATAAAAACCATGCCAAGTATAATAAAATATATTCAAAATAATAACACAATACAGGTAAGATAAGAAGCTATAATTTCCATTTAGTTTGGAAGTGCAGGTTTCAAGTTAGTTTGAAATCTTCTATCTTATGGTTGACCGCCATGAAAATATTTTCCACGTTGTATGGAGTGCCTGAAAAAATAAAAATTAATTAAGAGATTGAATGAGATAGAACGTCGTGGTAACTCGAAGGTCAATGACGCCCGCTTCTCATATGTCCTCACATATGCGCGGGTACCATGTGACTTTTTCCGAGTTATATGTACTTCCTAAGATTATTTTACACCACTGACAAACGGTGAAGGAAAACATCGTGTGGAAACCTCGATTATATAATTTCTAATTATAAGTTTGAAATAGCGAACCCGCATAAAGTTAGCGAGGAGATTGCTTGAATCGAATGCTCGAATCTTCTCAGTGTGAGAAGAAGCCTTTGGTCGGTAGAGGCTACGAGGATAGAATTATTTAATTAAACAGTCGATTAATTAAGAGCTAATTAAAAATGGGTCTGATACATATATACTTAACTTCATGCCCAACCCCCATGGGGGTAGGCAGAGACTATGAAACGCCAATTGCTACGATTCCTACATACCTCTGATTAATTAGATTTAGATGAGAAAAACATTAGCTGTGACTAGTTAGGTATAACTTGTACAGATGCTGTCTAAGATACCAATCTTAGACAGCATCTGTATGATGCATACTATATGATGAAATTTCTTCTAAAGTTTTCGACTTCATAGCAATAACTTCCTTGTAAATCTGTTATAAACAACTTTGGATAATTAACTAAAAATCGCGGGTTTCTGACGTGAATATACTGAGAAAAGCTCCACTTGTTTCGAACCACAGAGGAGCTCTTCCTCATGAAAAGCGTGCGCGGTCGCGGCGATGTCGCGCAGCCTACTGGCACAGCGACCGCGAAAAACCCCTCTGTGGTTCGAAACTAGTAAAGCTTTGCTCAGTATATTCACGTGAGTAACTCGCAATGTTTAGTTAATTTAGTATGTCTCACGATATTGTTATTATAAAAAGTTTTGGATAATATTAAGTACTGTACAAGAATATGTCCTGGCCCATGACAGTGTAGGTAGGCTCATAAAGAAGAGTCCTTCTGTTATTATTATTATTAATATTTTTGCGTTAATAAAATGTTTTGTTTAAATGTTAATGTTGATAGATACCCTAAATTCAGTATTACAAAAGAGATTATCATTGTCTTGTTTTTTATGAAAAGTCTGAGACTACAAAATATCACGGCCTTGAAGAGATGAGATTCGCGAAAACAATAGTGTTAACATTTATGATAATACCAGAGTTGTCGACAAAAAATAAATGTACAAACATTCGAGAAACACTTTCAGAATTTTATATTTTTCCGACAGAATTTTCAATTACAGTTATGTGTACCAGTGTACCTGTGTGTAACATATACTGAACAGATATTTTTTCACCTGAATAATGTTTTCTTTTATGTATTTCGTATAGACCTGCAGGCTACTGTTGTCTTTTACAAACATTATAATGTTGATACATGTTTTTTTTTTTCACAATTCTGCCAAAGGTTAACACAGTGGCATTATCACATTCTTTTTTTGTTTTGATTAATATTTAAATAGCATCACGCATTTTACCCTCGAATGGGTAGAAAGATGTGCACATTATAACACTTAATACCACTGTACAATGTAACACCCACTTTTCACTGTTTATGTTATGAGTCCCATGTAATAGGGGGTGAGCCTATTGCCATGTACCGGGCACGATTCCAGACTTCGTGATACTACTAAGAATGAACTTATATAAAACCCAGTAATACTTTTTCCGACCCGGGAATCGAATCGGAGGCCCTTGCCCGGCAATTGCACTTGCAAACACTCGGCCAACGAGGCAGTCTGGTTTGATTAACTCGTCGAGTACCGGTTTTATAGACACAATTAAAGAACAATAGGTCGCGGTCACCGGTGACCGCTTGGTGTTTGACAGTTTAATGTTGGTATAATTATGTAAAGATTTGTTGTTAAGTTAATAATTATGTTTTGTTGACTATTGTGTAGTGAGGTCTAAAATTATTATGTTTTTACTGAAACAGTGAAACTTTAAGCGTGGGAGCGCCATGCTTCGGCACGAATGGGCCGGCTCGACCGGAGTGATATCACGGCCTCACAGAATAGCGACGTGAAGCAACGCTTGCGTTGTGTTTCGTCTTCATCGTGTGAGTCAGGTTACTGGAGTCTAATTACTCCCCCCCCCCTTCCTAAATCTCCCATTATCCTTACTAATATTATAAATCGGAAAGTGAGTTTGTTTGTTTGTTTGTTTGTTCCACGTTCACGCCGTAACTACTAAACCGATTGCTTTGAATTTTTGCAGACGTAAAGTTAGAAGTCCGGATTAAATAATAGGGTACTTTTTATCTTGGAAAAATTTGATATTTTCGAGGAAAAACGCAATTATTGGTATAGATGGCGCTGTGTGTATAGGTATATGTCACATAGGCTACTTTTTATCCTTTTTGACGCAAGCGAAGCCGCGGGTAAAAGCTAGTAATATATAATAGGCTTATTCTATTTTTTATGGACAAAGATACAAATATTATAATATAATTTTAATCTAAAACCAACTTTATTCTACAGTAATAAGGTTGATCTAGTCCACGTCTCAGTGGGAATATTTGATTGGTTGCAATCAATGTAACAATATGATTAGGTACGTACCTATATCTATCCACCCTGGTTCATGGCCGGCATCCTGATGAGCTGATTGAAGTGCCTCCTGAATAGCAAGGAGGAACACGACTCCTAGACAGAATGCTGGCTCGCCGGTTGCTGTAAAGTAAATAAAAATAATATGTATATATTTATATATATTTTCTTGGATTTTGTTTTGTAAACAAAATCCAAGAAAATATTCGCGTTATTATAAATTAAAATGTTGTTTAGATTTTATTGTGTGTTTAAAGTACCTACGTACTGTATTGAATTATTTATTTTGGCGACAAAACCACAAAAACCTTCGAAAACCCGTATAACCTTCAGGGATACTACACAAAAACCACTGAACTGTATATCACTTCGTATGTTGTATGAAATAATAATTATTTTTAATATTGTTCTTATAAATTATTAAACTAACCAGCATAAAACATCAACTGAGTGTCATTAATCGCCGGAAAATGTTGACACCGCGATTCACAAATTGGACATTAACTAACAACGCCATCTAGTATTCAAGATATGAACTAATTTTACTTGAACTAATTTAAAAATATGGTGGAGAATTGAATTGTGACCGTAATAAACTTATTCAAAAAATTACGTTGGATTGTATGGCAACGAGATTAGTATATAAATCTAACTCAAAATAATAAATAAAAAATCAAATCATAATAATTTACCTTTAGACTGCAGCACACCGAACTCATTATTGGAGTTACGGCGGAAGTAGATCCTCATATCTGCTGGTATGTCCTTTATGCCAGGTATCTTGTAGGTCCAGGTTCTGTCTGTGAGTAACTTGCCAGTGGCTTCGTCATAGACCAGCTTCTCTGATGTCCAGTATCCTAGAGCCATCACGAAAGCTCCTTCGATCTGTGAAGTAAATTATGTAAATCTGATTAAAAAACTATCTGACGTTATATGTATAACTAGTTTGATATCTCCAATTATTATAAAAAAGTAGCGTATAATATATCTGTAGAAGAATTATTAAAAGTTATAGATAGTTATTGAATGGGTTTAGTGTCACAGTTTTCTTTTAATTTCATTTACTTTTTTGTAGTCTGAGGAAACCAATATTTTACCATGTTTTGTTGAGTGAAGTTTCATCAAAATAAAATCATTAATTTAATCAACGAAACGTTGCTTCTACCTTTGTAATACTACTAAAACGCAATTTTACCTGAGCGACATCAATTTCAGGACTCAAACTCCTTCCAGTGTCCTCCACAATATCAACACGTATAATATCATGGTTGCCAGTCAAGATATCCACTTCAACTTCCAGAATGCCAACAGCGTATACATCATAAGGTTTCCCATCACCCTCGGTAAGATTAAATGCACCAGTAGCTTGGAGATCAACCCCGGCCTCGAATGCAGCTTCTACTAGTACTTCCCAGCTGGGATTTTCGAGCTTTTCTCTTATAGGTTTAAGTCTTTCATTTATTATATCACACGCTTTCTTAGTAGCGAAGACCACACATTCACTACCGACACTGCCTCCAGTAACCATAGCATTTGGAGAAGTAAAACTATTGCTAGGCTTAACGCTAATTTTGTCCAACGGTATACCAAGAGCGTAAGCACAAACTTGAGCTGCTTTAGTGTTTAGTCCTTGCCCCATTTCTATTCCTCCGTGGATTATCACCACAGATCCATCAGCATGGTAGACTGACACAATAGCATTAAATAATCCTGTGTAAATTATACCAACTGTCAACGGTACCATTTTAATACCACGTTTCCTCCATCGATTGCTCTTATTAAATTCTTCGACTTTTTTCTTTCTGTCGTCGAATTCAGAGTCTATTTTCAATTGGTTTATCATTTCTGGGATGGGATTGTTTTCTTTCTTCATGTTTAGAAGTCTCACTTCTATGGGATCGAGTTTTAGACTAAATGCTATTCTTTCCATCATGTATTCTATCATCGCAACGCCTTCAGCTGAAACTAAAGATGACAATATTTTTACTCATTTGAAAGTATCATAAAACAAGAATATATAATTTCAATATATAATCTCATGAAAATTACCTAGATTCAAAATAATAATTTATGAAAATCAGCAAACGTGTAGTTTGAAATCCAATCGTTAAAATGTTCTATTTTATTATTATTGAAACATCTTTCGTTAGTTTTTTCATTTTATGGAAATTATAACATTTAAATGCCTCCTCAATCTCAACCATTGATTTCCAATAATATAAAATTTTAAGATAGAAAGCGAAGGTGATATATAATAGTTTTCTAAAATACTTACATGGGGCTCTACACCAAGTGTTGGAAGGTTTGTCTGTCAACACACTAAAGGAAGAAATACCCCATCTCTTAGGATCGTAGCAATTGTAGAAATGATGAATGGTAATAGGTGTTATCACCTCGTTGTAAGAACTTCCTCCATCTTGGTAGAAAGTGTTCTTCAGATACTGAATTTCTCCTTCAGCGTTGACGCCAATCTGTGAATTTTGTTTATGCCATTTATTTTTACCATCATCGATCAGTAAACAGTTTTTCATTTTGACAGGCTCGCCCTCTGTTACTATGAGTCTTAAACATACTTAACAAAAAGTTACGAATAACTGTTGTGTGGTGAACACCTAAGCATATATAAGTCATATATATTTTTAACTTTATATGCCATCATCATCATGTCGGCCACAAGACGTCCAGATGTGGGGCTAAACAAAAGCCTCCCACAGATTTCTTTATATGTAATTAAAAAAAAACATATATCACTATGTCGATGAATCTGGAGAACTAAAAATGGAGCTCAAATGTTTGCCTATGTCACGCTATGCAGATGATGATGATGATGATGATATAATTAATACCTACAACAATTTTAGGCCTTACCTCAAAATTACATTTAGTACCAATTCGTTTGCCGATAGATCCCATGTTTGTCTGTAATGGCAGAATCATTCTGCAGGTTTTATTCGTTAAATGTGTGACAAGGGCCGCTGAGCATGCCACCTGGGTGGACCGAGATATTTTTCCGCCGTAACCACCTCCCACTCGGCGAACTATGACGTTTATACTGCAATAAAATTGAAATAATGTGATTTATGAATGAAGTATTCTCAATAAAAAATGTAAACTGTAACTGACGTCAATAGAACAATTTTTATTATTTCCCTAGGTCAGGAAAAGTTTATTGGGTTTTTTACTAAAGTGCAACATCGTGGGCTTCTTAGAATTATGGGAACAGTAACATAACCAATGAAAAATGCCGTGTAATATGCAACGTGTTCCAGTGCACACAATGCATGCCAGTGCTTATACCATGAAATAAACACATCGCTTGCTAAGTTCTGGTTCTGTTTCAGATTTCTTCACTTACCTATTAGCAGGCACTTTCAGAGCCTGAGCTACAGCAACGTTAGTCAAATCTAACCACTGCGTTGCCGCAAACACTTCCATCCCTCCCTCAGTAGGCCTGGTTACACAAGTCTGTGTTTCCATGTAATAATGGTATTGTTCACCCATATCTAATTCACCATTGATAACAGTTTTAACATCTTTGCCAATATCAGAAGGTTCTATATTTTGATCTGATCTAACTCTTTTGCTCCTTTCCGGAGATTTTATAACTTCATCCATTGTTAGAAGAGGTCTGTTCTTGCTTACAGTTGAGTACTCAATTTTGACAAGTTTAGCTGCTTGGTTTGCTGTTTTCTCTCTATTAGCTACTATGATAGCTGCTGGTTGTCCATAGAATTTTACCTCTTTGGAACATAGAATTTCTTCCTGAACTGCTATGAAAGGTATATTGCTGGGAGTAAAGGTGTTATCTCCTGGAATATCTTTTGCTGTGTACAAGGCAATCACACCTTCCAATTTCTGAAAATACATTAAGTGTATTAAGTACTATCACACATTTTTTTTTTATTTTTAGGTTTAATCTGTCAAACACCGAGCGGTCACCGGTGACCGCGACCTATTGTTCTTTAATTGTGTCTATAAAACCGGTACTCGACGAGTTAATTTATACTTACAAAAGCTTCCGATGTATCGAAATCTTTGATGATACTGCCAGGAACGGCATCAGCAGTAACAAAAGCAGCATACACTTCATCATATTCACTTGGTAAATCGTTAGCAAATACTGCCTCGCCGCTGCACTGAACTAATGCTTCTATTTTTGGTATAGGTTGATTCAGTGGCCAAACACTTTTGTCAGTTTCATAGTACTGTGTTCCTTTTGATTTGCCCCGTTTTATTGCTTCTCCTCCTGATTTGTAATTGGCATTCATCTTGTTGCTGGGACAAAGACTGAGTATTGCCTGGAATATGAAATAGGTAAGTTAATACAATTAATAAATGACTATTTGTTTTTTCTTGGGTGAGAATGCAAATTAATTACTTTTAGACCTCATAATTTACTTCGAAGTCTTGTTTCGTCATTCGAATTTTAACTAATGTTAACTCTGGTACTATATTTTACTGTAAAATGGATTAGTAACAGGTTATCTACTTAACCCGTCGAGCGTCCGCATTCCTTATGCATTTCCTTATCCTTATGCATGCAATAAAATGCATTTATTTGGCCATTGGCACACGTAAACAAGGATCATTACAATGGAAATAAAGCAAATACAGTCAAAATAAAAACAAAACATTAATAATAGATTTTATAAAAGAGAAAGCAGTATGGAGCATTTTTTCTTATGATCCACCGGGTTTCATAAGGACGCTCGAGAGGTAAACTGTCTCTAATTTAAAAATAACGACGACAACATATTTTTTTTTAGTTTTATAAATGATTTTACTACTTCCTCGCATACTCCTTTGAAAACAATAAGTCGGTTGTTAGATGTTACGATGTTACTTACTTTATAATACAAAGACACAGCCAACATCTTTCTGTAAGCTGCTGAAGGTTCAGGAGGTGCTTCAACAGGGTTAATCTCATCATGCAGAGTTTTTAGAGCTAATTGTAGAGTTTCATCAGTGTAAGGATCTTTATCGACCAATACTTCTTCAGTTTTTGTAGCATGTATGAAAGTTGGTGAAATACTGCCATACACTATGGAAACCTTTTCAATTATGTTCGAATTTTGTTTGAATCTGAACATGAATCCTGCGTTGACAACGGCATGTGCGTTTTGGGAGCGAGGCATGATCTGTAAAATAATTAGACATATTTATTTTATTTTGTTTAAAAAATAATCTAATTTTCTTATTTCAATTTCAAGATACCTGAGTGCCTAGCACGAATAACTATCGCATTCGTAACGTAATAGTATCGAGCGCGTTCGGCGCTCTGATTGGCCGGCTCAAGTGAACCAACCAATTAGAACGCTTAACTCGCTCGATACTGTTACGATACGAATGCGATAGTTATTCGTGCTTGGCCCTCTGTATCTTAAATCCTTTGAATAATCTTGGAATTTTTCGAACAAATATTGGACTGGAAGTTACAAAACTCCTGCGATATACAAAGTTCACAAAACACATAACAGTATACAAAATATAAGCAATTTCTTTGTTTTTCTCAACACATTTTGAACTTTAATAATTTTGGAACAAAGAAGAGATTCAATTGTAGGTTAGATTACGTTGATATGCTGTCATCTTAAAGAAAATACAGACCTTGTATGTTTTTACCGCACAGCACTGTGAGAGGGGTGGCAGCATTATGTTCTTAATAATTTTGAAATCCAAAGATATTTTCAGGAAGTCTGGTAATTTCATGCTCACTTCTTTTGTAAGACTTTCCGCTGTAAAAATATTTACACCATTATTGAAGTTATTTGTGGGAACTTTTGTACGGAACTTTTTGTTAAGATATAGGTACAAGTTAAGTTCTGTGCCAGAGTCTGTATTTCCTGAAGGGTAACTTGGATGTCTTCAAGGCCCGAGTAATAGGTTGCTTATAGGGATGTGCTTCTATCGTAGACTGCATCATCGCTTACCACCAGGCGAGATCGATATCGAATATGTCGGGTTAAGTCTTTTCAAGTTGGATAAAGTATTATTGTTTAATTTTAAATCTTATACTTTTAGTTGTAATGTTTGGATTTGTAGCTGTATGACCAAGTTCATTTCCTAATTCAATTGGGCTAGTTAATTAAAAAGCAAGAGTTGGTACCTATGTTGTAGCGATTAATACTCTTTGTGGTGGTTTAACTCGTCGAGTACCGGTTTTATAGACACAATTAAAGAACAATAGGTCGCGGTCACCGGTGACCGCTTGGTGTTTGACAGTTTAAATTTCGTGATGTACTATACATTTGTTCTTACCAACAGTGACCATAGCTTCAACAGTCTCAAATAGAAGGAACAGATCCGATTGGAATTCGTTGTTAGAATGCTTCATTGCTAGGTTGCCACCAATTGTTCCGATCTAAAAGAAAAAAGATATCAAAATTGTGTCTGCAATTTTATGTTACTCATTTATGACTAGAAGCCTTAGATGCCTTAGAAGAAATATAGCCAATTCAATATGCAACTTCGATTTGGTTAAAATAAACCTTTTCTGTTTTTACATTATTATCTTTCTTTATCTTTGCAAGTATTGTTGTATGTTGTACTAAAGAATGTTCTTTAAAGTTTCCCATTTAGACAGATCATTTTAAAATCAGTACAGCACTTTAGACTTTATAAACAAATAAATCTTTTGTAGGTATGTATATAAATTATCTTCTACTTACATTCCTCACAGGCACATGAGCAACTAAATCCATATGATCATAAAATTGTTTCAAATAAGAAAATTCTTCCCTAGATTTTGAAAGACTTAGGAAAAGTTCCATCATGTCTGTGAGTGTCATACCAGCTCCAATTATAAGGTTTACATCAATTACGTGCCCTTTGAGTTCAACGACACTAAATATATCTATGATAACCTTTGGATACTCTGTCACGTGGTAAACACCTGAAAAGAAAGACATACAATTTTAAATTATGTTGCAGTTAGGACATGTATAGGTCTCGTATCGAATTCCCGGATCAGTCAAAACTAATTATGCGTTTAGATTTGATTTGTATTTGGTATTGTATTTGGTGCACCATGTTCATACTTATTATTCTTTTATTCACGTAAAAGTAAATACAGAGATTTTTTTTTTTTTTTTTTTTAAGGGGGAAAATCGTCGAATGACTGCCCCCGCCTGGGTGAGGCGGGAGGGAGTGTCAGACTCTTACTGACTAAAAACCACCCCGTTCCTTCTCCTGCACGTCGAGCCGGAGCCCCGGTTACCCGTTAGGTTCTCCGCGACTCCGAATCGGCATCGGCCCTATTGGACCCCATCTGTGGTGGTCTGATGGCTCTTTGAGGCGCGCGCGGAACGCGACGCGCCGTACGCTCGGGTCTGTTTCTGGTCGGACAGGGAGCCACCCATGCTCGCCGTCCGCAGGCCCGCGCTCACGGTGGCCGGAGATCGTCCCGCGATCCCCGACGCCCGGTGTGTCCCTCGCGATGGCTGGGTTGCGAGGAGGCAGCGCTTCGCTGCCTCACGCGTCCCGCCTCCTCCTTAGCTAGCATGACTGCTTCGCAAAAGGAGGAGACGGCATCCCAATCCCCCTCGCTCCGCATCATGGCCTGCACTAGGCCCGGACGCGAGAGGTCGCCATCGCCGATCACTTCCCTGAGGACACGGCGGTGCTCAGCCCACGAAGGGCATTCTCCCACCGTGTGTTCCACCGTGTCCTCAGGGCGGTCCTCGCAGTGATGACACCCGGGCGTTTCCTCCCGCCCCATCAGACACAGGTACCTCCCGAAACTGCCATGTCCGGTGAGGACCTGCGTCAGGCGGTAGGTGAGGACGCCGTAGCGTCTCTCAAGCCACTCCTCAAAGAGGGGACTTACCGCTGCAATGGCAGCGAGCCCAGCCCTCGGTTGCGACAGTCGTTGCTGCCATTCCGCCATGAGATCGCGCCGGAGCTCATCCCGCCACGCACTTATCTGGCGCGGCAGCGGAGTTTCGCCCCGGCGACGTGCCTCCGCGCGCATGCTGTGCACGCGCGCGAGCACCTTCGCCTCCAGATCCCACGGCGGTAATCCGGCAAGGAGGTTCGCCGACTCCCCAGAGATCGTGCGGTATCCGCGGATCATTCGGATCGCCATGACCCTCTGTGCCATGAGCAGCGTCCGAGCGGGACGCCGCAACAGGTTAGGCGCCCAAACAGGGGCGCCGTAGAGGGCCATGGACCGCACGACCCCGGCGTACAACCTCCGGCAGGAGGCGTTTGGCCCCCCGAGGTTGGGGAGGATGCGTTTAAACGCAGCCCCCGTCCTCTCCAACTTTGGAGCCAAACGTCGGAAGTGTTCTATGAAGTTCCACCGACTGTCGAGGACGAGTCCTAGGTACTTCATCGTCGTCTCGACGCCGATGGTAACTCCTCCCGCCGTTATTTGGGACCCACCCGGAGGTGGCGCGTTCCCGCGGCCATGAAAACACATGGCCTCGGACTTGTGGAGCGCCACCTCGAGTCCCAACTGCCGGATTCTCTCAACGACTGTCGCAACCGCTGTCGCCATTAAGTCGGCCGCCGCCTGGTGTGACCTCCCGTGCGCCAGCACCAGCGTATCGTCGGCGTAGCATATAGTGCTAACGCCGTTCGGGAGGTCGGTGAAATACAGAGATGTGTTTTTATGGATTGGTAGGTAGACAATGTCATGGTAACCTAGAGGTTTAAGGCGCCCGCTTCTCATGCATGAGAGTGCGGGTCCGAAACCTACCAACGGCAAGAACCAATGTGACTTTTTAGAGTTATGTGTACTTTCTAAGATTATGTAGACATCACTGACAAACGGTAAAGGAAAACATCGTGAGGAAACCTGGGCAATCTGAGAAAGCATAGTGATTAATGTTCAAACCTTCTCAGTGCGAGAAGAGGCTTTTGGTCAGCAGCGGGTAGTTATAGGCTGTTAATGATGATGATGATGATGATGATGATGATGATGATGAGGTAGACAATATGATACTGTGACCTATGTCTACGTCTTTCGATAAACAAAATACAACACAGTCTTTCAAATATACCTTACCTTGACCAGTGTTCCCAGCAACATAGATATAGTATCCATATTTTATGATTTCAAAAACATCAGCCAAATGGAAAGCTTTGTACCATCTATGTTTGACTGTATCAACGACCATCATTTTATCGTCGTCTACGTGAACGAATTCTTTATCTTGATCATCCAGTTCATCAGGTTCATTGCTATTATTACCACTTCCTCTGGGTTTAAAACACTTGTCTCTGTGACTACATTTTTTAGCACATTCTAGACCACATCGTTTGACAATATCCAGTTCTTCAAGATCACAGAGTTTGTTTAGAAGTGATAGGTCAGCGTCTGTGGCGAATGATTTGAAAGCATCTGCTATGGGCCTGTATCCTGTACATCTGCACATGTTACCGGCGAAGGAGTTCTCAATTTCCACTGCAGTTAGTACTTTGTTCTTCGATTCGTATAAACTGGAATTTGAATTTTATTTACCGATTAGGATTCAGGTATTTGTAACAGTAAACGATTTTAAATGGTAATGAAACTGGTTTGATATAACATTGTACATTATGGTGTATGCGAATTCGAATTTCTCTTATTAACTTATTTATTCTTTCTTTATTGACTTTTTCTTCTCAAGCTCATGTTACAACTAATTTAAAAATGTATTCATTTGCTAATTGGATTTGGAACGGTAAGTGGCGTTTATATATTATAGTCAACTGAATTTTGTTTTGTTCAGTACTTGACCATTCTCAATTGAAACGTATAATGACAGGAACACCAGCGGGTCAATCTTGGCACTCCAAAAAATTTTATTACTTTCTTATGAATTCCAAAAGATTTCAGAATGTATATTATGTGCCTGTGTACTTGCATTAAGACATTTCAGCCGTGAAAATATTTATTCACGTTAATAGATCACAATTTCATGCGAAGAATACCAATATGTGAGCTAGTTTGAATCGACTTTTTACGATGTCGTAAAATATTAGTATTCCTTCAACGCTTAAGGAAAATATAAGAGAAACGAGCAAGTTTCATAACATAACATTACATGATGCCTTTTATCCCCGAAGGGGTAGGCAGAGGTGCACATTATGCCACTGTACAATGTAACACCCACTTTTCACTATTTATGTTATGAGTCCCAGGTAATAGGGGGTGAGCCTATTGCTATATATCGGGCACAATTCCAGATTCCATGCCTATTGCCATATATCGGACACAATTCCAGACTCCGTGCTGAGAATTTTTTAAAAACCCAGTAATACGTTGCCCGATCCGGGAATCGAACCCGAGACCCCTTACCGCTTACCTTGGTCGCACTTGCGACCATTCGGCCAACGAGTCAAATTTCAAGTGTCAAGGTCATGTGAATTTTTCCTGTTATTCTACCATGTACCTCTAGTAAGCAGAATTCTTTTAAGTAGTTTCAAATAGCTTCATGATGATAATGGATACAAAAAATATAAATAATTATATTGCGCAATACAAGGAAAGGAAGTAGTACACACTGTTGTCAATTAGTTGTATGTATGTTTGTTTGTTTATGAGTAAAGATTCATCTTAACTATTAAATTATAGTTTTGTTAGAGTAAAAAGTTATTTTGATACATTCGGTTTAACATAAAGTGCATAACATCACGCCTTTTTATCCTTGTTGTATTAGGCAAAGGTGCACATTACGGCATTTTATGCTATTGTACAATGTGGTACAATGTAACATCCACTTTTCACTATTTATGTTATGAGTCCCATGTAATAGGGGGTGAGACATTTACCAGACACAATTGTTCCAGACTCGGTGCTAGTACTGAGACTTTAAAAAAACCTAGTAATACTTTGTGCCTGACCCGGGAATCGAACCCGAACACTCGGTCAAGAAGGCAGTCAGTATCGAGGATTCAGTTTAATTTTGCAAGCATTTGTAATTGGGTGTGATGATTTAGATTATTTTGCAGTTTCATCACTTCGATAATCGTGACCTTGAAATTTATTTTGGTGACGGTGTAATACAGTCGAGATTTTTGTGTCTAAGATCGATTCGATCACTAGAAGAGTTACTTTTAAATATGCTTGTATTGATTTGTGGATTAGAATATTATACAATAAACTTTGAATATTTGACAATTCTTCCATACTAAAAACTGTTAAAGTCAATTTTATTCTACAGGTAAATTTTTTTTTTAAACTTTGCCCCACACTAGGATTTTCTCCTGTGTCGTGGGTGCGTTTACAAACATACAAGTTCACATACACCCAGACCCGAAACAACAGTTTGTGGATCACACAAAGTGTTGTCCCGTGCGGGAATCGAACCCGCGACACGTTGCACGGCAGCCGGTTGCCCAGCCACCGCACCAACCGTGCAGTCAAATTAACTCGACTCGACCCTTAGTAGAACAATTAATCTGTATTTTGAAAATATCCCTTACCTGTACATATTCATGACCCATCCAGGAGAACAGTAGCCACACTGGGTGCCATTGAAGTTGGCCAGTCTGCTTTGTATATCATGGTAACCCTTGATCCTATTTCCAATACCTTCGACAGTGGTTATCTCCCAACCATGGCATGATAATATTGCCACGAGACACTGAAAAACGATTTTGAACAAAGTCTTACTTTTGTGAGACTTGCAAATAGAATATTCATTTTTCTTCTTTAGTCTTTGAATGCTCAGTTATGGTGAACTGCTGCAAATGCGTGAGAGAGCCATGCTTCGCACGAATGGGCCGGCTCGACCGGAGTGATACCACGGCCTCACAGAAAAGCGACGTGAAGCAACGTTTGCGTTGTGTTTCGTCGTGTGAGTGAGGTTAGCGGAGGCCCATTACCTTCCCCTTCCCCAATCTTCCCAATCCCTGAATCCCCTTGTAACGCCTCTGGTGTTCCAGGTGTCCATGGTCGGCGATGTTGCTTACCATCAGGTGATCCGTCTGCTCGTTTACCGGCTTATGCCATAAAAAAAAGCTCTAAAATCACATCATGGTCTAAAATCTCCAAAAACCCTATCAATTCGCAATCTTTAAATTTTGAGGACAAACATCCAAATGTTTGTCCGTCAATTACGCTGAAACTGGGTATGGGCTGCTATGAATGCTCAAAATTTTGTGGTTGCAAAGTTATCATGTGGAGTTGACGAAGACTATTACTATTATTGAAAAAAAAAACAGTCACTGTTACATGACATTGATGTCATAATATTTATCGAAGACTAGTTGTTCCTATGAATATGTTACTACATCTCCACTTATGGCCAGAAACCACAAATTGCGTCACAAACCGTATTACAAATTACAATCCTTTCATAAATCAGTCGAACCTTTCGTTAATCACATGATGAACTTAACTTTATTATGTATTAAGATTTTGATCATTACTTTGCAAAAAACATAATTCTAAGAGATACAGTTGACCTCGGATTATTTCGTGAAAGGCTTGGTCTTGAGGTACTCACTAAAATTCACTCAACCAACAACATTCAACTACTTAGAACCTACTAAGTGTACCTATTTTTTTTATGAATTAGTTTATATAGGACAATTGTGTGTGTATATGGAAATTAAGATTATATAATTATTGTATAGTTACTAGCCCGTTTTGCCCGCGACTTCGGCTGAGTAGATGAGTAAATTGGCAATTCTTTATTTTCAAAATGTTATAATCATCTCCTACGATGTTCAGCAAAGATACAAATTTCTAATGGTGAAATAATTTTTGAAATCGGTTATTGGACCGATTTGTATAAAAATATTACATAAATTCATAATAATATATACACATTATACACAAACAAAAACAGAAATGGTTCCTCTTGATAATATTGGTATAAACAAAATAGGTATATGTATAATTATGTACTATAAAAATAACTTGAAATCGATGTCGATGATTCGATTATATCTAATAATTCGATATTAGTATTATAACGTATCCAATCCATATTAATCCCGTCGCGGAGAACCTAACGGGTCACTGGGGCTCCGGCTCAATGTGTAGGAGAAGGAACGGGGTGGTTTTAAGTCAGTAAGAGTCTGACACTCCCTCCCGCCTCACCTAGGCGGGAGCAGTCATTCGATGATATTAGCTCATAAAAAAACCCTATTAATCCCCGGCAAAATACGCAGTAATGTGCGTGACATATTAAGCATACCACCATTATGATAGTCACATAAATATACATCTTTAGATCAAATAAATAGCTTTGCGAGTACTGTTACAAAATTCCAAATAAACATATTTGAAAAACTGCTTGTCATCAATATGATCATTAGCATTACGTACGTATAAAAATATAAAGCTTTTTTGTGCATAAAAATATAAAGGCCAACGGATCAAAGGTGAACTTTGGACAAAGCGAAAAGCAATGACAGGGATTCGTAGTAGACTTGGGTTTTAACAAGTCAAACATGATACCTGTTCTTCATGTAACTGTTTCGTAAAATAACCGTTATTAATTAATAACAGCTATTTACTTTTCTGTAGAGGGGTAGACCTCTTAAAAGATGGGATGATGACCTCAGGCAAGTGGCAGGAGTTACATGGCACAGAGTAGCTCAAGAACGAAATGTAAGTATCTGTTATTTTTTATATTCTTTGTTTGTGTGCCATTTGCCAAATAAATGCTTTTTCTTTCTTTCTTTCTTTAAATGAATGTAAAAGGTTGGAGGAGGCCTTTGCCGACCGGCAAACAGATCTCCAAAAAATAAGTAATAGGTATTTTATAGATACTAGACCTACGTAATGAAAATCTTAGGCAATTTTAAATTATGTAACAGTTATTAGTTGGATCTGAATAAAGCGCTATTTTATTTTTATTTTTTTTTCTAGGCGCAACATAGAAATAACAGTTAATGTTTTTCTTCTTGGTATAATCAATTAATTCTATTATTATTTGAGCTGTTTTCAGTTGTGACTAGGATTTAGGCTGTGGTTGTGATTTGAGACAAGAATAGAGTGAGTGATTTAAAAAAAGAATAAGTGAGTAACTGTTATTTTCAATAACAGCTACGCCCAGAAACAACATACTGTTATCTGTTATCTGTGTATTACTTGTTACTTATACCTGTTATAACAAAAATACGTCCCGCCTAATTCGCAGAGATAAAATGCTTACCATACATTAATATCGGTCGTCCTGACAACGTATTACGATTGTATAGTAACGAGCTAAGATCAACCTTTTTTACCAATAAAACGTTTTTTTTAAGAGTATCATAATATTTCTCATGAATGGACACTCTTTAAATAAAATTGAGAATTCGTTTAGATTCTTAGACCGTTTTGTCATATTTATGAGTCATTCACGTATTAAGATCGTTTTGAATGTGTGTGTGTGGGACTTATGAGTACGGGTTCCATTTTTAACATAATGCTACCTATTGGTATTTTTCTTATTAAATGTAAGTCAGATATACGGACATATAGTGACCAGATTGGCGATATATTAAAGAAGTACCCTTAACCGACGAGCATGTATGAAAAGATTGATGACTGTTGATGAAGCGAAAGAGGTATGTAGGAATCTTAGTAATTCGCGTTCCCTAGTGGAGACTAGGGAACGCGCCTGTCTTCCATAGGCAGAGGCCTACCCCCATGGAAGACAGGCGTGAAGTTATGTATGTATGTATGTAGGTCAGGAATGAGCTTAACCCTTTGAGTACCGTCATTATAGATACAATTATTAAAATCAGATAGACATTTATAATAATTTTGATCATATTTTAAGGTTTTATTCCCTCAATCATGTTGTCAGGTCCAGAATTATTATATTGTTTGGTTTGGGATTCTGGCTAACATCCTATTAAAAAAATGGGACCGACATTAATTTGGTTTAAATATTTCGTCCAGTTTAACAACCAGTGAACGTTAAATACTGAACTACTCCGTCCTTAGGGATTGCCATAATTTTCGGGTCGGCAAGTGTGTCAAATATCTATAAGGTTCAGGTTTATCAATTTATCAGGCTTATCACTGTTTCATAGTTCATGGTTTTTATTATACCTATATGTTTATATTATCTGTGGCAAGCTGGCCACTTTCAATAGGGAAACCTATTTATAGTCGTCTTTTGTTTTGGAAAAATATATGATTGTGTTTCTGATTAGCTTGTTTAATTCACACGATAAATAGTTATTGCATTATATATTGAAGTCGCGGAGAACCTAACGGGTAACCGGGGCTCCGGCTCGACGTGCAGGAGAAGGAACGGGGTGGTTTTTAGTCAGTAAGAGTCTGACACAATCTCCCGCCTCACCCAGGCGGGAGCAGTCATTCGATGATTTTCCCCCTTTAAAAAAAATTATATATTGAAAATATATAAAATTTTTCTTATTAATACTCACAGAATTTACAGCAAAAGTCTTGACCTCGTTGGTGGGGGGTAGGGCTGCGCGTACGGCGACGATGCAGGCGCCACACCCTCCTTCGTGGCACATTGCCTTTGTACCACGCAACCCTACCACTGATCGTATGAACTCGTTCAAGGATACATCAGGACCAGCCTTGGTGCCATCCACTGTTCAAACAGTATGCAAGTTTTAGTAAAGATTAAAATAAAATATTCATTAAAATATTAATAAAAGTAATCTAACAATTTTATTGTTGTTTACGATAGATCGTTAAGTAGGATTTTTATATCAGCGTTATAATGAAAAAAATATAAGTATTTCACCATTATTGTAACTTAGAGATTTGGATGTACATATTATTAAATAGAAACATATAACATACTTACCTACATACTCCGTCCCGTTGATTTTAAATTTCATTTTTACGATTTAGTTACTTATATCTGTAAACAAGAAAATATTAAATATTTCTAAAAGTTAAAAAAGACACGTTAATGACAGTACGCTTGAAAACAAATCAATGGAATCGTAAAAAAATAAAAGCATGAATATATTTTTCTGAGGGATAACATAATATGTAATTTCATTAAATTATCTAATTTTATTAAATCATTTAATTTAATGCTAGCTTTTACCCGCGGCTTCGCTCGCGTCACAAAAGGATAAAAAGTAGCCTATGTGACATATACCAATACACACAGCGTCATCTATACCAATACTTTTGTTTTTCATCAGGAATATTAAATATTTTCCGGGTTAAAAAGTACCCTATTATTTAATCCGGACTTATAACTTTACGTCTGCATAAATTCAAAGCAATCGGTTTAGTAGTGTAGTGTGTATGTATGTATACATGTCCATTGCTAGATCTAAGTGTGTAATTCATATATATCGGATTGTATCCAATATTTAGAGGAGTATTAAATGTAACTTCAAACAATAAAGTTGTTTCTCTAATTTCCCCGATGCACCACCTTACATGGCGACCCTGCCAATTAAGGCGGCCGACTCGGGTTCCGTCGCGCGTTCGCGTATAAATTACGTACCTAAATAAATTAAAATAAATATATACAAATACAAAGTGGTCAAACTCGAAATGTGCCGAGCAAAAGTCGAAAAGGAAGAAGTCTTTATAACACAAAATGCTGCCGGAGGATCTAACTCAGCGAAGATTCAAGAATACCACCTTTCAAACATTAGCATAGTGCTAATTGTAATGTGCACTATGATTGGAATTGCTGGTTTATATGCAGTCTATAGATTGTATAGAAACTGTCACCATACTTGGATTAGAAACGAATTTTTGACACAACAATTGATGCGGTCTTTTCGGCGACCAGAGGGACGAGTTGTGTACGAAGGACACCAGCGCCAAGTGATGCAGAGCTGCGAGCACCGTCAGCAACCATATCGACAGGAGCCAGTGATGAAAGTGCAAGATCAGTGTTAAAAATATCAGTGTCGAAAAGATATTGTGCTATAATGAAGCGTGAAATGTGAAAAAAAAAAAGTGTATTGAGTTAAAGTTTCCTAACCTATTGACTATAACGTACTAAATGCCATAATTTTATGTAGATTTAATTTTAGCACTTTATGGACTTATAATTGCATAGACTAGTTTGAGGTGTAGAGATAAATTTAGCGTAATTCAAATATGTTGTAATTTGCCTAAGGTTTAAGGATTGTGTCAATATGTTATGGCCACGGAGCTAAAAACTGTTTATGATAAGTTAAAGAGTATAAAAACTAATTTAGTTAAATCTAATTATTCTCGAAGGACCAAAGTATATTTGCAACAAAAGTTAAATGAGGCCACGCAATTACGGAGACAATTTGATGGCTGTATGCTTATTTTGTCTCAGCAAATAGAGCGGAAACAATTGAAAAGTCCGGTTTTGGTAGAAATACAGGCATATTGTGATTTGATTAGACAAATTTATATTGAAATAGAAGGCATATGTTCTAAGGAGTACTGCTCCCCTTCTCATAGTATTGTTGAAGGTATCGACAGTGAATCTATCGACATGGCTAGTTTCGATTTTAAGATAGCTACGTCTCTCTTGCCGGTTATGACGGGTGATGAGAATATCACTAAGGACCTAATCGATGCTATAGAATTGTATAGTTCCACACTTAATGACCAAGGTAACAACATGCTTATAAAATTTATATTAAAAACGCGCTTAAATCAAAGTGCAAAACTAAGGTTATCAAGTACCTATGAAACATGTGACGCGCTACTGGCAGACATGCGTCTGCAATTATTAAGTAAAAAATCAAGCACTTCTATTCATAAGGAAATGCTAGAATTGAAACAAAATGGCATGTCCTTGGATAATTATGGCCGTAAAATAGAACAATTATTCGTAGATTTAACGATTTCCCAAGCCGACGGTGACCAAAATGCGTATACAGTTTTACGTCCATTAAATGAAAAGATTGCAGTTAGAAGTTTCAACGACGGCCTACGAAATCGACAGCTAAGCACTATACTATCCGCACGTAATTATACCAGTCTAAAAGATACTATTAGGGCGGCTAAGGATGAAGAGGCATCAAGTAGTCAACAGAATCCGGAACCGTCTGTGTATTTCGGAAATAGAGGAAAATTCAATAATAATAGATATTTTCGAAACAACAACAGAGGTAATTTTTCAGGACGGTTTGGACAATCTAATCACCAGTGGGCGCGGGGTAGTTTACATACAACTTATGCTAATCGCCAACCTCGTGGTCAAATTTCAGGAACATATCCACAACGTGGTGGAGGTTATTCTAGACGTGGACAAAGTGGATTCCATGGTGGTAAGCATAACCGAAATTTCACTCGCTCTAACAATAGTATGCATTTTATGAATAATACGGTAGATAACACGACATCGGACGATCGGTTATTACCAAACTCTAAGAACAATGGAAACGAACTTTTGCAGTTTTTTCGATAACAATTTCGTATTAGCTTGTGAGTATAATAGTTCGGTGGAATGTTCAATACAAGATGCCAAATATAGTTTGCTTATAGATTCCGGAGCATCTTTGTCGGTATTAAAACATGAAACGGTGAAGCATTGGAATATTCCAATGCACACCGAATGCATTTCCATAAATGGTATTGGAGGC
Source organism: Spodoptera littoralis (assembly GCA_902850265.1). Lineage (NCBI taxonomy): Eukaryota > Metazoa > Arthropoda > Insecta > Lepidoptera > Noctuidae > Spodoptera > Spodoptera littoralis. Next base: position 11,516,330 of record LR824545.2, read on the forward strand.
AAAGTACAAACCGTGGGGTATGTTTTTATTACGCTCAACATAAATGGAAATGAATTTATACACAAATTTTATGTTATGAAATTCTTACCATGTATGCAACACGGTATAATTGGTCGAGATTTTATGAGAAGATACAAAGCTATTTTAAATTTTGAAAATAATACCTTGATACTAAGTAATAATAACAATACTGTTACATCTACTATGACTAATGGTACATTAGGTACGACAAATTTTCTAAGTATTCCACCGAGGTGTGAAAAAATATTTCAAATAGACTGTTCTTTTAAAAATGAATGTGTAGTGATACCTGATGAATTAGGAAAAGGAGTTTTCTTAGCTGGAAGTATATGTAAACCGGTTAACGGGAAAATAAATATACAAATACTAAATACTCGGTTAACAACAGTAAATTTAAATTATTTTAGGCCAGAAATACACAAATTATCAGAATATGAAATATTAAATTTTGAAAGAAACAATAATATTGATGGAGATAGAGTACGCACTATGTTTGCACATTTGAATTTAAGTCATTTAAATGAAGAGGAAAGCAAATCGATCCAAAATATTTGTGCAAAATTTTCAGATGTTTTTCATTTACCCAATGATAAATTAACAACTACGAATCTTTTCGATCAAACTATCCAGCTAAAGACGAATGCAGATCCAGTTTATGTTAAACAATATAGACTACCATTTTCACAACGTGTTGAAGTTGAAAAGCAAATTAAAACAATGCTGTCAGATGGTATTATAGAACCTTCAAAAAGTGAATGGTCTAGTCCCATTTTACTAGTACCTAAAAAGTCTAATGATGAAACAAAAAAATGGAGATTAGTGATTGACTTTCGTAAATTAAATGACAGGATATTAGATGATAAATTCCCACTACCTAATATTACAGATATTCTGGATTCATTATCCGGTGCAATGTATTTTTCTCAATTAGACTTATCTCAAGCTTATTATCAGTCAAATTTAAGTCCCGAATCTAGAAAATATACAGCATTCACTACTCCGTCGGGGCAGTATCAAATGACGCGTCTTCCGATGGGTTTAAAAATTAGCCCAAGTGCTTTCTCTCGTCTGATGACAGTTGCGTTGTCAGGGCTCACCTACGAAAAGTTATTCATTTACCTAGATAATTTAATTTGTTTTGGTCGCAACCTTGAGAGTCACAATAAAAATCTGATAGATATTTTAACTAGGTTACGTGAAGTTAATTTAAAATTGAATCCGGAGAAATGCGATTTCTTACGGAAGGAAATGCAATTTCTAGGTCATATTATTTCTACGGAAGGTATAAAACCAGACCCTGAAAAAATTAATGTCGTTAAAAATTACCCCATACCAAGAAATGTTGATGAAACAAAAAGATTTGTAGCTTTTACTAACTTTTACAGAAAATTTATACCTAACTTCGCAGAAATATCATTACCTTTAAACAAGCTTTGCCGCAAAAATGTTCATTTTGTTTGGTCCCATGAGTGTCAAGAATCCTTTTCTAAGTTAAAGAATGCATTAATATCTCCACCAATATTACAATATCCAAATTTAGAAGAAAGTAATAGGTTTATTTTGCAAACTGATGCCTCTGGTTATGCAATTGGATCGGTATTATGTAATAGCGATAATAGACCGGTAGCGTTTGCGAGTAGGAGTTTAAATAAAGCTGAAATTCGATACCCTACTATTGAGAAAGAGCTACTAGCTATTGTATGGTCTGTAAAATATTTTAAACCTTATCTTTATGGACGAAAGTTTATAATCAAAACTGACCACAAACCACTAATTTATTTATTCAACATGACAAACCCATCAAGTCGTCTCACGAAATTTCGATTATTATTGGAAGAGTACGATTATGAGGTTGAATATGTTCGAGGAAGAGACAATGCAGCTGCAGATGCATTGTCGCGTATTCGAATATCGAGTGAGGACTTAAAAGGGATGAATGAACATGTTATGTCAGTATTAACTAGGGCTCAGAAAAAACGACTGAACGAAAATATACAAAATGTGTCTGATAATCCTATGGTTGATAAGGTAGACACCGACAATTGGACTGATCATCCAAGAGTTGTGGATATTCTTAAAAAACCAGAGGATTGTACAGAATTAATATTTGTAGATGAAAGAGAATGGAATAAAATCGACAATATGTCAATGGAAATGTCAGCAAAATTCGCTTATTCTTCATCTAAGTCCGCTGTTTACGTAAACCCTTCTTTCCGATCATATTGCGCACGAGATGCCTTTGTGAGGGAGTTGTGTAACTTATGCAAACGGATAGGAATACATAAAATTTATCTTATTAAAAATGCTAGTAATGAGAAACTAGTAGACGAGTTAACTCGGTTTATAAGAGACACCCCAGCGTGGTCCGGACCACAATTATATATTTTAAAGGGGGTCCAACGAATAAGCGATCACGATACAAAGCGTGTTATACTAAATGACTATCATATGTTACCGACGAGTGGCCACGCCGGTATCAGGCGAATGATAAATAATATTAAAAAACGTTACTTTTGGCCAGGACTAGAGAAAGACGTAACCGAATTTGTAAGTCGTTGTGACAAGTGTTTACGTCAAAAACATTTTAATAAGTACATTAAGCAGCCGATGGTGATAACGGATACAGGACGTTGCACTTTCGACAGAATTTATTTAGATTTAGTAGGGCCCTTATGTAAGGATAGCGATAGTTATATGTATATTCTCACACTTCAGTGTGACCTTAGTAAGTATGTTGAAGCGTATCCGCTTAGAAATAAGGATACTATTTCAGTAGCAAGAGCGTTTGTAAATAATTTTATCTTGCGTTACGGAATGCCTAAGCAAGTTATATCAGATAGAGGCACAGAGTTCGTGTCAACAGTAATGAGGGAAGTGTGTAATCTGCTTCAAATTTCACAGTTGACATCAACATCTTACCATCATCAGTCAATAGGAAGTTTAGAAAACACACATAAACATTTAATGTCTTTCCTTCGTATTCAAACAGATAATGACCCTTATAATTGGAGCACGTGGTTACCATACTGGTGTTTTGCCTTTAACACTACAGTGCACTCCGAAACTAAGTATACTCCATATGAGTTAGTTTTTGGCAGACTTTGTAAATTACCGAGCAATTTAGCATCAAATCTAGAACCATTATATAATCATTATGATTACCCTAAAGAATTGAAGTACAGACTACAAAAATCACAACACGACGCAAGACAAAATTTAGTTACAAAAAAAGAAATTAGAAAAATTAAGTATGACTGCAATACGAACCCTATAAATTATAAAACTGGCGATATGATATTACTAAAAAACGAGCAGCGTATGAGCAAATTTGATCAGCTTTATGTAGGTCCTTTTAAAGTGTTAGAAGATTGTGAACCAAATTTAAAAATAGATTATAAAGGAAAACAATTGTTAGTTCATAAGAATAGAACAAGGCCATATAAAAGGTAATTTCATTAAAAAAAAAAAAAAAAAAAAAAACGGTGGGCGTGTAGTGTGTATGTATGTATACATGTCCATTGCTAGATCTAAGTGTGTAATTCATATATATCGGATTGTATCCAATATTTAGAGGAGTATTAAATGTAACTTCAAACAATAAAGTTGTTTCTCTAATTTCCCCGATGCACCACCTTACAGTAGTTACGGCGTGAAAGTGGAACAAACAAACAAACAAACTCACTTTCAGATTTATTGTATTAGTAAGGATAGTAAGGATATAATTGTTCCGTGCAATAATACCAACAACAGATTGCTCAGTCACCACACAAACCATGGAGTGGAACTTTGAGATAGCATATTAAAACAACCTATTTATTCAATGGCAAATATTGCAAGTCATTTGTCTATTGTCTATAGAAGCCTATGTTTTATGTAGCTACTAACAAGATGGCCACACATCAAGCTAAAAAAAACCAGCTTATCTTGGTCTTGCATTATATGATTGTTCCATACAGTCAGCGGTCAGTTTATACTGGATGCTATAGTTTGATGTGCTACCATGTGTAATTACTTGTAATTGTGTATGGAGATCTTTTTAATAACTGGTTAAAAGCGGTTGTTAATACTGAGATTATCTATTCTGACTATGAAGCAATGTTTTTTTAGTTTCATAGCACTGTTTGTTTAAGTCGGTAAAATGAAGCATCATTTTTTTCACCGGGGCTCCGGCTCGAAGTGCAGGAGTAGGAACGGGGTAGTTTTAGTCAGTAAGAGTCTGACACTCTCTCTCATCACGTCTGACCTCATCCAAGGCAGGAGAAGTAATAGATGAATCGGATATCTATTTCTAGCGTAGAGTTTTTTCGCGTTACTGATTTACTGCGCTTACCCCGTAGGTAACGATAAATAGGTAAGATAGCGTAACAATATGTAGCCTTTATGTTGACCCGACCTGTCAGTAATTATCACACAAAATTTGAAGTAAATCCATGCAGTACTTTTTGAGATCATCCCGGACATACATATAGACAAAATTACATAACATATCATAACGCCTTTTTATCCCCGAAGGGGTAGGCAGAGGTGCACATTACGGCATTTAATGCAACTGTACAATGTAACACCCACTTTTCACTATTTATGTTATGAGTCCCATGTAATAGGGGGTGAGCCTATTGCCATATATCGGGCACATTTCCAGACTTCGTGCTACTACTGAGATTTTTAAAAACTCAGTAATACTTTGCCCGACCCGGGAATCGAACCCGAGACCCCTTGCCCGACAATCGCACTTGCAACCACTCGGCCAGCGAGGCAGTCAAAATTCAGACGGACAAAATTTTATAAACCATATTTTTGGCTTCAGTATCGACTGTAGATCACGCTCCAAGTATTCTTTTAAAAAATATTCAATGTACAGTTTCGACTTTTCTAAGATTTTATTAGATATGTATAGACAGATTGTAAACAATATGATTTATACTGATATAATTCTTGAAAGGTAGATTGAGAAAGGTCAGTTATTGTACGTCACCTACATACTTAAATTATTATACTGGGAACGAAGCTTTTAATAAAATACAACATTGAAAATAATTAAAAACAAAATTGAACAGAATTGCTCATGCGATTATATTTTTACGTTACAAAATACATAACTATTAATTTACACATTATTAAGTAACATCCAACAAAATAAATAATTAAAATAAAATAAGCAACTATCAAAGAAATAATTAAATGGCGTTACAGTTGAAAAAGTAAATTGTAAAGACCAGCTGCACGACAAGACAATCCAATTTATCACACTAATTCAATGCATATTGTACTTTATGATGTTAACATAAAGCTGAAAATTCAAAACAATATTTAGGTAGCTTTGCTAGCAAGCGTCTTTAATTTAAACTTTAAGAAAACTGAAACGAAAATACAAATCTTACTATTAAACTTACTATTAAAAATAAAAAAAAATCGGTTCAAAATAATTATTAGGTATATACCAGACCGAAACAAAAATATTTAAAACTTATACTTACACAATCCAAATTGAAAAAACAGTATCCATTCAACCAATTAAAAATAAATAAAAAAATATTCCCGTTAAAACCACAGATAAAAAAACGATTTTTTAAATATAGAACTCGCGTCTTGTCTACGACATGTGTTTGTAGTACACGTCACTATTCGTAAAGCAATAATAAAATACTGGCCAGATACAACCATAGAAATAAGTACAGTCATTAAAAGTTGCGCGCATTGAAAAATGTACAACTGCTTATTTAAAATGTATTAAAATTATTTGTAGTTACGCTTTTTTGGTTTTACATAGAATAGTTTTTTGCTTTGAAATTGTGAAATTAGAGATTTTTATGGTATTTTCCTTATTGCTTTTTGTAAAAGTGTACAGTTTTCCTTGTATTGTTATTGAAATAGGTTTGGAGTTTTAATGTGACACTTTTTTACAATAAGGTTTAATTGCAACTTTTGTAAAAAAAGAAAAAAAAATGTTTTAAATTTTTTTATAATATGAACCTTTTAGTTAAACTTTTAGTATAATTAACGAAACGATTAATTAATGGCCAAAAATAATAACCGAAAGAAATAAAATTAATATTAGTCTAGAATTAATAGAATTAAACTAATGTCAACAGTCTTAGGTCAAATTTTTCCAACGCCCAATAAATTTTCAATTAGGAATAACTTTGAACATTTGACAATTCATCCATACTAAAAAATGTCAACTGTCAATTTTATTCGATAGTTAAAAATTAACTGATTATTGAAAATTCGACCCTTAGGCCTTAAGTTGTGTCGCGGAGAACCTAACGGGTTACCGGGGCTCCGGCTCGACGTGCAGGAGAAAGAACAGGGTGGTTTTCAGTCAGTAAGAGTCTGACACTCCCTCCCGCTTCACCCAGACGGGAGCAGCCATTCGATGATTTCCCTCCTTTAAAAAAGGCCTTAAGTCATTCGATTAGTTTTCTATTCGTTGATTGTATGTGAATGTACCTACAATTAAGTATAGACATAGTTACGTACATAGTACATCCTGGGCCTTGTCACGTAGTACCCGATCACTTTGTCATATTACCGTGATTTTGTTTTATGTGAATTTTTGATCTACCTACAAAAAACGTACATGAATCTGATATAAAAATATAATGTCACTCATTAAGCAAATAAATATTATCTTACCTTATCTTAATGGATCAATTTATATATATATAAAAGAAAGTCATGTTAGTTACACCACTTATAACTCAAGAATGGCAGAATAGATTTGGCTGAAAATTGGTAGGGAGGTAGCTTAGAGCCAGGAGACCGACATAAGATACTTTTTAACCAAAATTTTTTTTTACTTCTTACCGAAAATCACGAACGGGGACGGGAAAAAATGGGATTACGCGTACGAAGATGTTGATGATAAGACTAGCTTCTGCCAGCGGCTTCGCCCGCATCCCTGGAGGTAATAAATAGTCTCATGTATTACTTCAGACCATAACCTACCTCTATTTCATATTTCATAGTTGTCCCTTCAGCCGTTATAATGTGACTGAGTAACAAACATACACACAAACACACAAACTCACATATTTTCGCATTTATAATATCGGTTCAAGCTAATTTCAACCATCGGCCCTACAGTTACAGCTTTTTTTTATGGCATAAGCCGGTATACGAGCAGACGGATTACCTGCTGGTAAGCAATCGGCGTCGCCCATGGACACCTGGAACACCAGAGGCGTTACAAGTGGGTTACCGGCTTTTTGGGGATTAGGAGATTGAGGATCGTTGGGGATTCAGGGATTGGGGAGATTGGGGAAGAGGAGCGTAATTGGGCCTCCGGTAACCTCACTCACACGACGAAACACAACGCAAGCGTTGCTTCACGTTGGTTTTCTGTGAGGCCGTGGTATCACTTTGGTCGAGCCGGCCCATTCGTGCCGAAGCATATGGCTCTCCCACATACAAAAAAGTTAACTTTTATAATATTGTTTTAAGCTGTCTAAATAGTAACATCCCCATAGTATTTATTTTTTTAATGTATTCAATATACATATTTTACACTTCAACAGTTTTAGTATAATACTAGCTTTCACCCGCGGCTTTGCTCGCGTCACAAAAGGATAAAAAGTAGCCTATGTGACATATACCAATACACACAGCGCCATCTATACCAATACTTTTGTTTTCCCTGTGGAATATCAAATTTTTCCGGGATAAAAAGTACCCTATTATTTAATCCGGATTTCTAACTTTCCGTCTGCAAAAATTCAAAGCAATCGGTTTAGTAGTTACGGCGTGAAAGCGGAACAAACAAACAAACTCACTTTCCAATTTTTCGAATTTATAATATTAGTAAAGATGTATATTATGTAACCCAGAACACTTATTAACTTCAAACAATTTAACCATGAATCATCACCACGAAAACCAAAACAGATTAATTCAAATTGACAAATTATGAACCTAAAATCAATATCATTAAAGAGCCCTTTTGTTCGCACAGAACATCACATATTTAACAAACAGATCCAAGGCCATACATGTGACAAAAGAACAAAATAAGCCTCCAAATAAATCAAATTTCTATTTAATCATGAGCTGAAAAATCGTCAGCGGCAATTTGAACCGGCCTTTTGTAAGATTTTGTATTGGTATCCATTAAAATCACATCAAGAGATCCATTAACTGACGTCAGCGACATCTGTAGTGCACTAATCAAAGGTAAATGTAGTGATGTAATTACTGGTTTTTGCACATGAGCATGTAGAATCAATGTCAAATGTATATCCCGTTTATCTCGGTTTTGAATATTGTAAAAGATTTTTTTTATTTGTTGTTGTCAAGAAATCTGATTGTATAAGGATCATCTGTTTTTAAAAGTTACTTGGAACATACTTCAATCAGGTGAATTCACATACACAATATATTTTACATTTTACAGTTGAAATTAATAATCCAAAATATTTCCCTCTAAAGTGTTTCTAGTTGACTACCTTGTTGGCCGAGTGGTCGCAAGTGCGACTGCCGGACAAGGGGTCTCGGCTTCGATTCCCGGGTTGGGCAAAGTATTACTGGGTTTTTAAAAATCTCAGTAGTAGCACGGAGTCTAGAATTGTGCCCGGTATATGGCAATAGAACAACCCCCAATTACATGGGACTCATAACATAAATAGTGAAAAGTGGGTGTTACATTGTACAATGGCATAATGTGCACCGCTGCCTACCCCTTTAGGGAAAAGGCGTGATGTTATGATGTTATGTTTCTAGATACATTAATTGAAGTAATTGCTAGCTTTGTTTGGCTATGCTCATTCAGTAAAAATTCGGAGTCATGCTTACTCAATGAAATCTACATAGCATCAGGCAGATAATATTTAAAAAGGTTTTATGTAGTGTCTATATCTTGCATATAGAATAGGCAGTAACGTATATTTCAACTATTGCCCATTTGAGATAATCAAAAGTTAATAAATAATTGTTAATTAAATTTACTTAAACCTAATTTAATTTACAAGAAAATTTATGTAATAAATAATTCTATTATAATAAGTGCAAATAATATGTATGGCTGTGTTGTTGTTATAAGTTTTTATTTAAGTTTTTTTTATTAATGTTAATTATAAGTTTTTATATTAAGTGACAACATTATCGCATTGGGTGTAACCTATTAGGATGTGTTAAATTAACTCGTCGAGTACCGTATTTATAGACACAATTAAAGAACAATAGGTCGCGGTCACCGGTGACCGCTTGGTGTTTGACAGTTTAAATAAATAAATAATTTATGAAATAATAATAATTATGTATTTAGTTACCGGGCAAGGGGTCTCGGGTTCGATTCCCGGGTCGGGTTAAATACTACTGGGTTTTTAAAAAAGTCTCAGTAGTAGCTCGGAGTCTGGAATTGTGCCCGGTAGGCTCACCCCCTATTACATGGGACTCATAACATAAATAGTGAAAAGTGAGTAAATACTTCGTGTAAATTTAATTAAGATAATGGTCCATTAATGAATTATTATTTCGTTTACCGATTGGGTATATATTGGATTATTTAAATTTACGAATGAATAAATAAGGATAATCCATTACTCTAAAGGGGATTCGAAATGCAATAATTAACTTTTACTGATTGAGTTATTGGCGGTCGAGTGATTTACGGTCTAAATTAATAAGCTATCTTAAGCCATTGAATTACGATTCATTTTTGGAATTAATTTTATGGAGTTTCTGTCAAAATCTAGGATCGATCCAGAGAGCGGTTTGTTAACAATCGCATAAATAAAATGAAACATTTTTACTAAATTAAATATTATTTATTAGTTAAAATACAAATCGTGTTTAGTCTGTTTTACATTAAACAAACCATAATGTTTTTATTAGAAATCAATAGAGTCTTTCCACATTCCAATTTATTTTCCGAGTCCTCTATTTTTACCCGACTGCCAAAGAAGGAGGGTAATGTTTTTCGAGTGTATGTAAGTATTTATTCTTTTTTTTAAATATCCCGCCTCATACCAGCCATGCAACGTCATTTTGATAGATAGATAGTGGTGGCTTAGATCGTGTCAAAGGAGTTTCTTATTCTAAAATATTGTTTATGGTTTGAAACTCAACAGTCGAAACTAATATTTATTGAATTAGATAGACAACCACAAATATTATAATAAATGAATTGTAGATCGGTCTCAACTTCCAACTCCATATTAGATAGATCACCGTTGGCGATATAATCTCGACAGACAAACCCTCCGTTTTCTGAATGGCATTACCTAAGCATCGTCAGGCGTGATAGTGAATAGGTGGTTTTTAGGCACGCGTGCTATCATCGCTTACCACCAGGCGAGATAGTGACCAAATGGGAATACAATGCTCATTACAAATAAATAAGAATCATTAATCTATCCTAGGTTAGCGATCGCGGAGAACCTAACGGGTTACCGGGGCTCCGGCTCGACGTGCAAGAGAAGGAACGGGGTGGTTTTTAGTCAGTAAGAGTCTGACACTCCCTCGCGCCTTACCCAGGCGGGAGAAGTCATTCGATGATTTTTCCCCTTAAAAAAAATCCTAGGTTAGTGAAAGCCTGTAAAAACAGACGTTAGTCGTTTTAAGGAAACCATAAACAAAGATACGTCAAATTTAAAAAACAAATGGTTTTCATTAAACTATTAGTGACATGGACAAAGTACTACTGGGCTTTTTCAAAAAATCTCAGTAGTAGCACGGAGTCTGGAGTTGTGCCCGGTATATGGCAATAGGCTCACCCCCTATTACATGGGACTCATAACATAAATAGTGAACAGTGGATGTTACATTGTACAGTGGCATTAATTGCCGTAATGTGCACTTCTGTTTACCTCTTCGGGGATAAAAGGAGTGATGTTATGTATGTTATTAGTATCACCTTAACTAAAATACAAGTTAGGGGCTAGTTTAGGTGCTACATCATGCTAAGCAACTTTTAGTTGAGATATAGTTTAGGGGTGTTTCGTGAGAAAGGCCATTAGAATGTCATGAATTACTTCATAAAAAGGCCATTAGAATGTCATAAAGTAATTCATGACATTCTAATGGCCTTTTTATGACGGTATAATCGTTTGCCAAAGAAGAGAAAAAAAAAACAACGGTATAAAAAAATCTGTCTGCCAGAAGTCTACGGCATCGCCCACTTGATACCAAACCATGATTTATACAGAAACATGAGCTTAATAATTAATAATTAAGCTACACAAGTAAATTGGTGGAAATAAATATCTTAATTAACGTTATTAATTATTAATAATGAAGATTAATTGGTTTATTTGAAACCACCTTTATTTAATTATAATAAGTACTGAGAATTATCTAACAGAATGTTGATTATTCAAGGTTGTTAAGCGTAAAGGTACCGCAGGTATAGATAGGGATGATGACAGGGTATGAAAATTAAAATCTAATTAGTCCGTAAGTTAGGTAATGAAAAAATATTAGATACATATTTTTTTATTTTGTCATATGATAAAACAATACTTAGATAAAACGAACCAAAGTTTAGGAATGGGGGCGAAAACGTCATTTCTACGTATAAAATGTACATAGAAGTGACGTCACGCGACATTTCAAATCAATATATCGTCGAAAGTATTCCTTTCTGTAAGAAAATAAAAATAACGATTTAAAATAATCTACCAGACGGACATTAAAATAAAAATTAGGCATCTAACCTATTGTTACACAGCTGCTGAATTTAAGCACGAAAGTATGCTTCGATTGAGCACTTGTCAGTTAGCAACATGTGTGTCAGAAAGTTGCTCAAAATTAGTATGCTCATCGGGGCATAGGTACTTGCGAATTAACAGGCTAGGCGTTCGATTTTTTTAAAAATTTGAGAATACTCTTTGAGCTGGCTTTGAGTTACCATGGTATAAGTGTGTGTGTGTTTGTGTGTAACAGTACTTTTAAGCAAAGCAAATATATATATTTACACCGGGTTTAAAAAAAAATATTTAGTAGTAGTTTATGTCAGCCAGTATAGTAGTATAGTGTACCTATATATATATTTATTTTCTTAATCAATTTACCTAGAGGTATAATTTGACTGGCTCGTTAGCCTAGTGAGTGGTTGCTAGTGCGACTGCCAGGCATGGGGTCTCGCGTTCGATTCCCGGGTCGGTAAATTATTACTAGATTTAAAAAAAATCTCAGTGGTAACACGGAGTCTGGAATTGTGTCCGGTATTTGGAAACAGGCTCAAGGGTATTACATAAGACTCATTACATAAATAGTGAAAAGTGGGTGTTACATTGTACAGTGGCATAATGTACACTTCTGCCTACCCCTTTGGAGACAAATGGCGTGATATTATGTATGCTCAATTTACCTAATGTTAAAACCAAAGACGGTACGGCTTGTTGGTACCTACTAAGATAGTTTAGTCAAATAAAAAATTTTCAGCTTGCCTCATTTTTCATAGGTGAGGACGTTATGGGTCTCCCGTTTTTTTTTATGGAATAGGAGGCAAACGAGCACACGGATCAACTGATGGTAAGCGATCAGCGCCGCCCATAGACACCCGCAACACCAGAGGAGTCACAGGTGCGTTGCCGGCCTTTTAGAAAGGAATACGCTCTTTTCTTGAAGGTTGAAGGTCGTATCGGTTCGGAAATACCGCCGACGATAGATCATTCCACAGTTTTGCTGTGCGAGGCAGGAAGCATCGTGAGAAGCGCACATTATTATTGGGCTGAGCAAACGATTACTGGGGTTCTTTAGTTTTTCTATAATTAAGTTCAGTGTATCCAGACTCACTTAGATGTTACATGGGACTCTTAACATAATTACTGAAAAGTAGCTTTTTTGGTACAAGCCTACCACAACCTCCCACAACCGCTGCTGCAAGTCAGGTTGTCGCGGAGAACCTAACGGGTTACCGGGGCTCCGGCTCGACGTGCAGGAGAAGGAACGGGGTGGTTTTTAGTCAGTAAGAGTCTGACAATCCTTCCCGCCTCACCCAGGCGGGAGCAGTCATTCGATGATTTTCCCCACTTAAAAAAAAGCCAGGTTATGCAGTAGACACTACAATGAAAACACCGGAACAGTGAAGTCCGTCTCAGGGTCATGAATAACTATCTTGGATCTCGCAACGAAATAAATCAGAGGATATTATAAGAGGGGTAGAAGATACAATAAATTGACACTATGAAAAGTGGCTTGACATTAAGCAAGCAAACGTAGTTAGACCCGTACATAATTAATTGGGGACTTTCCTTAATCAAAAATAAATTATTTGGACTATTCAATACAATAAGATATTAAAAAACAATCACTTTCATTAAAAGGTTTTATGACCAACTTAATTTTAGTATTTTTGAGCAATAAGTATGCTGACGTCACTAACGTGACGTAAAAACGTGACGTCACTATATACAATAAACCTAACATAACATCACGCCTTTTTATTCCCGAAGGAGCGGGCAGAGGTGCACATTTCGGCCTTTAATGCCACTGTACAATGTAACACCCACTTTTCACTATTTATGTTATGAGTCCCATGTAATAGGGGGTGAGCCTATTGCCATATACCGAGCACATTTCTAGACTCCGTGCTATTACTGATATTTTTAAAACCCAGTAATACTTTGCTCAACCCAGGAATCGAACCCGAGACCCCTTGCCCGGCAATTGCACTTGCGACCACTCGGCCAACGAGGCAGTCGCAGTGAATTTGATTAGTTGGCAAGTACCCAATTATTATTTATTTATTCTACGTAATATAACTATATTTTACCTTCACAAATCAATGATTACTTCAATGCCTATCCGCCGAATAACAACCAATCCTTTACATTAAATAAACATGAAATCAATACAAATACCTATTGAAATTGAAATTAGTAAATACAATCTATTGTGTTCATTAATCGGGTTGTGGCTATTGAATAGAATATCCAAAATATTGATTAGTACCTCCATGACTGAAATATAAACGCAAGGCACATTAAGCTATAACATCCCTCAAAACAATTTCAACTTTGTTCCACAGCGATTATGGTTGAGTGTCCATTAGAAAAATTTCACAGATTTGGGCATACTGATCTGCTCGTGTCTGCATAATAGGACCTCAATCGTAAGAATATTATTTTTTCTTGTTCTCGCGAACTAATGATGGTTTAAACTTTAAATTCTCATTGTTAGTTTAACAGTACAAGGCAAACTAGTTAGATATTTGTTTTTATTGCTAATTTTTTTGACATTCTTAGTATTAGCACGAAACTACATGGGAATGGAATGGTTCTAGGCTATGAAGGCTCCGGCTCGACGTGCAGGAAAAGGAATGGAGTGGTTTTTAGTCAGTGACACTCCCTCCCGCCTTACCCGGGCAGGAGGAGTCATTGGATGAATCCCCCCACCCAAAAGGCTATGAAGAAACATTTATTAAGTTTGACAGTTCAACTTTGTTCCATTGAGTCGCAATTAGTAAGAAAACTTTGATAAAGGGGTTTTAAAATGCTGTTTATCAACAGAAACTGAGGTAGCTGCTATTACGTCATTTTTGCTTTCTTAAAAATGACAGTAGCGATGAAAGCTTTCTGTTTCTCAGTTCTGTGAGATACAGAGTAATCTATACTAATATTATAAAGCTGAAGAGTTTGCTTTTTTGTTTGTTTGTTTGAACGCACTTATATCCGAAACTACTGGTTCGATTTGAATATTTTTTTCTGTGTTGAATAGCAAATTTATCGAGGAAGGCTATAGGCAATTAAATATTACGCTAGGATTAATAGGAGCCGAGCAGAGCGAGTGAAACCGCGCGGAAGTAGCTAGTTAAAACATAAATGGCAACACATTTGTATGTCTATTTGTTTGTGTTACTCCTTTATGTCAAAACGGCTGAAGGGAATGCGACAAAACTTGGAAAAGGGGTAGATTATTGTATGGAAATAAATAGGTCATGTTTTTCGCAGGTGAAGCCATGTCAGACCTTCAATGGGCTGTAATTACACAAAGTCCAGAATTGTGGGAGAGCCATGCTTCGGCACGAATGGGCCGGCTCGACCGGAGTGATACCACGGCCTCACAGAAAACCGACGTGAAGCAACGCTTGCGTTGTGTTTCGTCGTGTGAGTGAGGTTACCGGAGGCCCAATTACCCTCCCTTTCCCCAATCTCCCCAATCCCTGAATGCCCAACGATCCTCAAGCTCCTAATCCTCAAAAGGCCGGTAACACACTTGTAACGCCTCTGGTGTTCCAAGTGTCCTCAGGCGACGCCGATTGCTTACCATCAGGTGATCCGTCTGCTTCTTTACCGGCTTATGCCATAAAAAAATTGTGGGTGATTTAGCATATCCTATCTCTCTTTCACTATAGCTTAATCCTTTGGGCGATAACTGTTATTGACTTGACTTAGCGTATGAGGAGCTAGGTAGGAGGGAGAGGCCTGTGTTCGGCAGTGGACGTCTTGGAGCTGACATGATGACCTAAGAGCTATGAGCTTGAGCGATGATGATGCATTAATGTTGTAATGTTCTAACATCATAATATTGTAACATTTCATGTCAGTACCTAACATATTCAAACTGTCATACCTCTCTGTGTTATTGTCTAAAAAGGTTTTGTAGAAAGTATTTTGTAAACTTCTGTTCACACGTTCCTTTAGTTGACAACGGTCTGGAAATGTCGAGGTAATCCATTTATTGTGGTTTATGAATCTATATTGTAGGTAGCTTTAAATTATTTTGCCAATATCATGAAAAGGCGATTGTGCTTATGTTTGTTTGTAGTTGGATCGAGTTTTGTTAAGCAATAATTAGTCTTAAGTACTCTATAACACAATTTAAAAACGAAAATCATAATAGCTTTTTCGCCCGCGGTACCAGAGTAAAAATAACTTTCTACCTTTGTGTCTTCATCGAGATCCCTTAACGGCAAGTTTCAATAACCTATTCTTACTTTTTTGTTTTTAGGGGGCAAAATCATTCAATGACTTCTACCGCCAGGGTAAGGCGGGAGGCAGTGTCAGACACTTACTGACTGAAAACCACCCTATTGCTACTCCTGCACTTCGAGCCGGAGCCTCGGCAACCCGTTTTTTTTTTTTTTTTTTTTTTTAAGGGGGGAAAATCATCGAATGACTGCTCCCGCCTGGGTGAGGCGGAAGGGAGTGTCAGACTCTTACTGACTAAAAACCACCCCGTTCCTTCTCCTGCACGTCGAGCCGGAGCCCCGGTTACCCGTTAGGTTCTCCGCGACTCCGAATCGGCATCGGCCCTATTGGGCCCCATCTGTGGTGGTCTGATGGCTCTTTGAGGCGCGCGCGGAACGCGACGCGCCGTACGCTCGGGTCTGTTTCTGGTCGGACGGGGAGCCACCCATGCTCGCCGTCCGCAGGCCCGCGCTTACGGTGGCCGGAGATCGTCCCGCGATCCCCGACGCCCGGTGTGTCCTTCGCGATGGCTGGGTCGCGAGGAGGCAGCGCTTCGCTGCCTCACGCGTCCCGCCTCCTCCTTAGCTAGCATGACTGCTTCGCAAAAGGAGGAGACGGCATCCCAGTCCCCCTCGCTCCGCATCATGGCCTGCACTAGGCCCGGACGCGAGAGGTCGCCATCGCCGATCACTTCCCTGAGGGCACGGCGGTGCTCAGCCCACGCAGGGCATTCCGCTACGGTGTGTTCCACCGTGTCCTCAGGGCGGTCCTCGCAGTGATGACACCCGGGCGTTTCCTCCCGCCCCATCAGACACAGGTACCTCCCGAAACTTCCATGTCCGGTGAGGACCTGCGTCAGGCGGTAGGTGAGGACGCCGTAGCGTCTCTCAAGCCACTCCTCAAAGAGGGGACTTACCGCTGCAATGGCAGCGAGCCCATCGGCAACCCGTTAAGTCCTTAGAGATAGAATGTTGACATATTTTGTATGAAGCTTAAGTTAAAAATTCTATATCTAGTAGGTATATCTAGCAATCCACAGATAGACAGGTTATTGAAACTGGCCCTAAGTTGTTTTGTGTGAAACTGTAACATCTTACATACACATGCATTTATACATTCTGACAACTTTCCCATTTAATTTATAATATTAGTGGCATAGTGGGATAGAATAGAATAGGATTGTTTAATTTGACTAATCATCATCTATTATCAATATATAAACATACTAGACTGCCTCATGGTTCGAGTGGTCGCAAGTGCGACTGCCGGGCCTGTACAATGTAGAACCCATTATCCACTACTTATGTTATGAGTCCCATGTAATAGGGGGTGAGCCTATTGCCATATACCGGGCACAATTCCAGACTCCGTGCTACAACTGAGATTTTTTTTAAAGACCCAGTAATACTTTGCCTGACTTGGGAATCGGACCCGACACCCCTTGCCCAGCAGTCGCATTTGTTACCACTTGGCCAACGACGTAGTTACCTCGTTTATAATATTAAGAATAGTGTGTCTAATGCATGTATAATTTATTCCGATATTATATTTAGGTATATGAACAAATACATGGTTTAAATGTATCCTCGATCTGACACAACATAATAAGCAATGTTATCACTAATCAGTAATGATAGATAATGAGACATCGTTCCTCATTAGTTTGCCTTGGAGGATATTAACATAAATACATTTCTATGAAGATACGGGGAGTAATAAGATTTGTATACGTCAAGGTTTTGTACTGTAGGTATAGTGTTATGGTGTACGGTAAAAGTAAAAAAGTCAAAACTGTACTTTGAATATTTTTAATACTTGAGGCGTGACCTACAATCGATACCGAGGTCAAAAATATGGTTTATAGAATTTTTGTCTGCCGGGCCGGGATGATCTCCAAAAGTACTGCATGGATTTACTTAAAAATTGCATGAATATTACTAACAGGTCGGGTCAACATATAAGCTACATATTATTACGCTATCATCTACGGAGGAGGAGCTGTGAATCACAATTCCACGCGAACGAAATCGCAGGCAACAGCTATTAATGTAGTTAAAATGTCAGGATAAGTTGGAGACGAAACACACATCACTGTGTGAAATCTATTTCGTTTCTATCTCGCGGCAAGACAATTTGCCATTAGGCCTTCAGGAGTATTTTCGATGTATAAAGTAAAACGTAAAACAAAAAATATAAAACATGTAATTAATTCTTTTAGTTTCAAATAAGTTTTCATGCAATATATTTTTCGGTTGTTAGTTCCAAGTTTTCTTTCAGTTATTATTTTTTTGTTTTCATTGCATGTAACCTTTACACTGTCTTATATTTATAATTATTCTTTTTCCTGTCGCAGGTCTGCAGGAAGAAATCGCTCAAGGAATTTGCAGTACCTATGTACCTCATGCTTTTAATGTGTTGTCCTCTGTAATATTGTCTGTAGTATGGTGTACATGAAATAATAAATAAGTAAATAAATACGCTCATGAAACACTAGACGTAAAGTAGGCACTATTCGCATCGCACGTGCCACTGGATGAGAAATAGGTACCTCTTCGAGAATTAAATAGCGTAATGTTTTGATAAAGTAGAGGTACTATGAGTTCGAATGCACTTTCGAAGTTTTCATTATGCAATGGATCACCAGTTATTCTTTAAAACTGTTAAATCTTGTATTACCAAGTCATAACCATTTTACTTCGGGACGTAAACGAAATAGGTTTCACGGTGTAGGTATATAAGTAAATAATAAATATAATACCACAACAAATCTACGGAAATTATTGCTTGGAATATTTCTGACAGTGATGGCCGCTTTCCGTGTAAAGGGTAACTTAAACTTAATACATAATTCACAAATTTCTACAAATGATAAGTCATAACATTGTGCCTGGTATTTACTGAAAGGGTAAAGATAGGTGTGCCTGCAGTATAGACATTATCGTCATCACCGTAACTACGAGTAGGTAACTACTACCTAACCTAACTATGTATATACACCGATTTTCTACTGAATTCTGCTGATTTTCTACTTAACCCAAAGGTTGACTGGGAGAAAATGTCACATGGTATTAAGTCCACCTCATGTATTTGTGTGTATTAAAGAGTAAATAAATAACCAAATAAAAAACATTGGTTATTTTTTGGAAGGGGAAAATAATGCAGTGACTACAAAATGCGATGACATACAAGGCGGGAAAAGCCTTATATGAGGCGGGTGGGAGTGTCAAATGCATACTGACAAAAAAATACTGTTCCTACTTCTGCTTTCCCCGGTGACTGGCCATGTCGCCCATAGCTTCGGAGTAGCACTATCTTTTAAAATTTCAATTCATATTTGATGTATTTAAATAATTATCGAATGATCAACAAAAAATACTACTTTGCGACTATTAATATATACAACTTAAAATATAAAAAAATCATTTAAAACTAAAATATTTACACCTTAAAATAAAAATAATAATAAAAATAAATCATACGGCATCAAAGAAAACATTTTCCTGATCGCTACCGTGAGGTAGGGTGCCCAAAAGACTGGCAGCATTGCCACGTTGAATGGCAATGCTTAACCTTTGCCCAAGGTAGTAGCCAGCCCTTCGATCACCTGAAGAATTAATTAGAAGAATAGAATTCATATTGGAACTTTTCTGATGATAATGATGATGATATTGCACTCTGCGCTGAATGATTGAAGTCTTGAACTCAATTCAGCCATCTAGCACGAGATACAAAGACTTAATACTACGGACTAAATTAAGGATAAACTTATTACTTTAGACCAATATTTATTTAAAACAACACACCGCAAAATTATACACAATAGCGACATGGTAACCAAAAACTCAACAATACTTTATATTACTAGCTTCCGTTATAGAAAAAATATTAATAATACTATTAAGTGACCTTTTATGTCAAGATGATTAGTGTTTGTGGCTCGTTTCGTGATGTGTGTTACTTGAATAGACCAACCGTGACGTTAGGGCGGTTACACATCGATGGCGTGCCGCCTGTCAAGCCCGGTCGTGGCTAAATGCTCGAAAATTGACGTGAGTTAAACAAAAACGTGTAGTTTGATTTATATTTTGAATTTGATTATACAAATTCTTTGCTAGGGGAGTTCTAAGCAAACGAGGAACTATAGGACGCCTTAAACGATGGCAAATACTTGACCTGGACCAGATAATTTGATCACAGTCCTCAAGCATATTACAGTGATACTTGATGGAGTATTACTGAAATAAAGAAGAATACCAATAAGACCACATTTGATTATGGCTAGGGAGCTGATTGCAAAAAGTAAATAAAAATTATTGTGTCGTCGATGCTAAGCAATCGGCGTCGCCCATGGACACAAAACACCAGAAGTCTTAAAAGTGCGTTACCGGCCTTTTAGGGATTAGGAATTTGGGGATTGTTGGGGATTCGGGGGTGGGGAGTGGGGGGGGGGGGTTATTAAATCACCGGTCACCTCACTCACACGACGAAACACAACGCAACCGTTGTTTCACGTCGGTTTTCTGTTCGGTCGTGGTATTACTACGGTCGAACCAGCCCATTCGTGCCGAAGCATGGTTAAAACACGAGTAAGGTATATCGCATGTAATCACTCTTAACACTTAATCTTAGGCCATTTTCTATAACCTATTTATCCTTTGAATTGAATTATGACATAATCTTCATACAAAATTCTATCTCAGTAAGCGAATCTACAGATAAATAGGTTATAGAAAATGGCCGTTAAAGTATAGAAACAAAATCATTATCCCCATATCGACAAGAGCAGGAGAGTATTGTTGTCTAAACATAGCTTCAAGGTGACTTCTAAACAAAAGAGCAAGTTGATTGAACTGCTTTCAACCTGCCCTTGTATTGTTTGTTCCAAAGATAACACCGTGAATAACAAGGCACATTATTTTCTTTTTTTTTTCAATGTCTTCTTCTAGATATTTTTAATTAGTAAAAATGTTCTGATTAGCTCTCCCTCTTTTGTTTTCTTGGAAATGAAATCTAATTAATTCAGTTTATTTTTTCAATATAAGCTCGACCTCTTCGTCTTGGTGGCCCGAAGGTTTAAGGGACGGGTTCGAAACCTGCTAATGGTGAGTATGTATCAATGTAACTTTTTCCTAGTTATATGTACTTTCTAAGATTATTTAGACACCACTGACAAACAGTGAAGAAAAACATCGCGAGGAATTATAATTTCTAAGATACAAATTGATAGATTTTTTGTCTGTCTGACTTATAGGCGATTGATGTAAATGTTTCTGGACATTTTATTACTTTTATGTTACCAGAACTTAAACTCAGAACTTAAAATTACAATTATTTTAAATAATATTTCAAATAAATAAAATTAACATTGATTCTCACCCTCTGTGAAAACATCCTAATAAACATGTTGGTATTTGAGAACGCAACCTTTATTTTGTTCTGTTGGCAATAATCTGTTTGGAGTTTCCTCGTAAAATAGAAATGAAATTCGGGCCTTGGTACCAAAAAACTGAATAAGGTGATAATTGAGGTCGAATTGAATACCTATGTAGGTCACTATCCATGACAATCATAATAATACGAAAAATGGAAAACCACATAATGACCTTTGCGATAGAAATGTTAACAGTTTATATATTTTTATGTACGCGAAACGTAAAATAAAAATACGTAGGACCTAGGTACAGTTTTATTTATTTAAGTGACTGACAAACAAACTGCCTCATTGGTCGCGTAATCGCTTGTACGATATCGATGAAATAGAAAGTTTTCAATAATTTTAGAAATATCACATAGTGTAAATTCATTAATAGTCCTCGAAGTAAGGCAGTTCTCTATGCCCCTGAAGTTATAAAAATAAAAAATGGGTGTTACTTTCAATGAGTGCTTTTCACCTACCCATCCGGGTAATAAACGATGTATCGATAATAATTAATGTGTATGTTCAAAAGTATCTTGCTGGTCCAATCGAAATAAATGATTTTAACTTTGGCGGTGGCTTTGACTTTGACCTTAACTTTGACTTTGACTTTGATTTTGTCTTTGATATTGACTTTGACGGTAACATTGACTTTTACTTTATGTTATTTTCGATTCAATACCTAGTAGTTGAACTTCTGTTACGTACTAGATATTTAGGATATGGTAATATGAAGCAAAAAAGTTGGCCAGTGCCTTTATTTCTAAGATATTATTCGTACCTCCACGGACGTCCTTATAATTTTTGGAAAGTAAATTGATACTTCTGTCTTTTGATTCAATGGCATGGCCTAAAATATTCATTTTCATTATAAAAAATAATGACTTGATGAATTCCACTCGAACGCGGGCGAAGCCGCTTGCAGAAACTAGCTAGAAAAATAAGAATAAAAAAATTATCTATTAAGAAATCCTCCTAATCATACCCTAATCAAGATATCCTCAAATTTTTCAACCCCATGAATAAAGTTAGCACAATGGCCTTTATAATTACTTCACACTCAAAAAGAGAGTACTGCAAATATCACATAGTTAGGTATATGTTAATACAAGTGTTGTTTCAACACGCATGTATATGGAAACATTTCGTAACAATCATGAGATAGGATCACACGGTGGCGGAACAAAATGTCGTGTTTCAGTTTAGATATACATCGCATCGATGACGATTTAGAACAACCACTGAAGACTAGAACTTGGTATATTTTTGCCGGTTTACTCACGTATATACCGAGAAAAGCTTTACTAGTTTTGTGTTACAGAAGGAGCGCCTTATGAGCAGCGTCAGTGGATTGCGCTGACACGATTACCCTGGGGGTACCAGAGCAGGTCTATTATAGAGCACCCGGTGCGCTATAAGTGATGATGGTGGCCACCGAGGTAGTAAGCCCACACTCCCTAGTAGTTTCCCAAAAAAGCTAGGTGTCTTTTGAAGGTTTGACTGCGTAATCAAAACAATAACGTAGGTAAAGCATCACAATCTGATATAATTACTATTTCATGGTACATTTATCAATTAATTGAAACTTCCTGGTTTTACTTCAATTATATTTATCTCCTGGTGGTAGTCAGAAAAATTGTAACAAAGCTTCAATAAATTGAGAACCACTTAAATCAACTGCTTCATGTCCTTCATTGTTATTCTATGAATTAAGAACAAAAAAGAACTGGAACTGTTAGATAGGGCTGGCTTTTTATCATGAACAGCTCATAAGTTCCCTCTGCTGATCAAAGGCCTCTTCTGACATAAGGAGCGTTTGAGCGTGAATCACCAGTACCAAGATTGTTCAAGGTGGATTGGCAAGTTCAAACTTAAGCCCGGGTTTCCCCACGATGTATTTTCTTCACCGTTTGTCAGTGGTGTTTAAATAATCTTAGAAATTACATATAACTCGGGTAAAGTCATATTGTTACTTGCTCTTTGTAGGTTTTAAAACTGCACTCTCATGCATCCGAGGCGGACGGCTTAAACCTTCGGGCCACCACGACGTATAACAGATATTTTGAACCTTATTATTAAAACCTAAGCCGTACCACTACTGAATTTTTCATTAAAACTCTAATAGTAATTCCGTTAATCAAACCAAAAATATTACGTCACACGTTAATACGTACGTCATAAAAGAATTCTAAAATACTCGTCCCTACAGACAACAGATGGTAGATTAATTTCATCAAGTCTGCCTTTCCAAGAATACTTACAAATGATCTTTATAGTTTCTTTGTCTTTGAAGCGCTTCATCTACTTTTTATCAAGATTCGATTGAACTTCTCATCTGTGAAAATGGACGGACTAGACTTAAATCAATATGATCGCCGACCTACCTTTTGAGTTTTGCATTTTTTTTTGTTCCATCAAACGCTTGAACTACGTCATCGAAATCAAATTGAGGTCCTTTTATAGGTTTTGTCTTAGGCTTTTGCTCCATTTTGTTTTAAGATCCAGATTGAAAAGGATTTGGAGTATTTGTTCCAACAGTTCTATTTTATTTTTATCACACTTGTCTGCATGGATGACGATAATTAATTTCGTTTAAGTCCAAGCCTGAGGTGAAAGTGACTTTTCTGCTTGTAAACATCCGACACTGTATCACGAACGCAGAAAATCGCTAAATAAAAAAGATTGTATGCATCACTACGGCATAATAAGGTAATTTTTTCAATTAGCAATGATAATGAGAGTGATAATTTCAGGGATCTCTTTTTATTATGGCATTCGAGTTATCTAACGTTAGGTATAGAAATTAAAAGGAAAATCAGAGAGTAATCTCAATTTGCCATTTCATTACCATCATAAAAGTACAAATTATGGTCGTAAAAATAAATGCTATAACGCACACAGTTCGTAGTCGACATTCGTATCAATAAGTACCTGTATGGCAATATCACATTTTTACACAATAGCCGGCCATAACAATCCAGTGAAATGATTAGTTGTGAGTGAAATTTCATACAAAATACCATCAACGTTATTTTTGTCTTCATCGTCTATGTTTTTATCTATTTCTAACACTTTTGTTTTTTTGACTATATTGGTTTGTGCTGTGTTTTAGGATTTGGTTTGTGTGTCATATTTTGAGTTAACTTTTATGTTATATCTTCTGTTATATCTGTTGGCGATGATTGGTAAGCCAAATGGTTGACTTTTTATTCGCTCTTAATATAAAATATTAATGATATCTAAGTACCTGAGTGTTTTTATGCTACTGTGTGGACTATAACTAACTTTAGTTAATTGCTTTCAATGATTTAACAAAGTAGCTATAATTAAATCAAATTAGACAATATTACTATTTCGTGTACTTTTGTTAAATTAACTCTTATTAGTTTACCAGCGAAATTGAATAAGAAGAAAAGTGCTGTCTTCAAATTTTATTAGATACACAATAGGGTAGATGCCTAATTTTTATTTTAATGTCCGTCTGGTAGATTGTTTTAAATCATTAGACACATATTTTTAATTTTTTTTACAGAACCGAATACTTTCGACGATATATTGATTTCAAATGTCGCGTGACGTTACTTTTATGTACATTTTATACGTAGAAATAACTTTTTAGCCCCCACTCCTAAACCTTGATTCATTTGATTTAAGTATTGTTTTATTATACGACAAAACAAAAAAATACGTGTCTAATATTTTTTAATTACTTAACTTACGGACTAATTAGATTTTTAATGTTCATACC
The DNA here is from genome assembly GCA_902850265.1 of Spodoptera littoralis. NCBI lineage: Eukaryota > Metazoa > Arthropoda > Insecta > Lepidoptera > Noctuidae > Spodoptera > Spodoptera littoralis. The sequence continues at coordinate 11,541,363 of LR824545.2, forward strand.
CTGTCATAATCCCAATTTCCAAGTAGTACATAATTTTATTGGACTGCTGGCTGGGTGACCGACTGTTTTGTAACGTGTTCGACAATTCTTATAAGACAAAAACTTAAACAGTCGTTATCTACGGCCAAAAATATCTCATTTGATCAAAATTGTAATTGATGTAGTCCAGTTATAAATAGTCAAAATCATTTATTTCAATTAGATAACGAAGGCACTTTTGAACGTCAACAACAAAAAAAGTTTAGAAGTGAAGCTAGTTGCTCATTCCAAGGTGTAGATTCCTATGGAGAAGAACGAGCAAGAAGCTCCATAAGCCATCCTCCTCCATAAACCTGCAGCTAATATGATGTATGTAGGATATTATATATGATTCCATTCTATCTTTCCAGTGAAACACCTGGAGTTGGTTTACATCACCAAGTGTCTTCTGTTTGTGAGCCTGTATGCAGCGAGTGTACCACACACGGTGCCTGCTAAATTCACTTTGAGCAACTTCTTCGATTCCACCCTATCAATGATTCATCCTCTTGTTAGTGCTGGATCTGATAGATGTGAGTATTTTCATGTTTACAAATGACTGCTTAATATTGAATCTTTTGTTTTTTTTGTGGGAGGAAAATCATCCAATGACTTCTCCCGCCTGGGTGAGGCGGGAGGGAGTGTCAAACTTTTGCTGATTAAAAACCCACCCGTTCCTACTCCTGCACATCGAGCCCCGGCAACCCGTTAAGTCCTTCGCAGCTCCGTATCGGCATCAACCTGTAGTTTTGAATCTGTAGTTATGTTATTAATGTGTCGCGAGTGGTCGCAAGTGCGACTGCCGGGCAAGGGTTCTCGGGTTCGATTCCCGGGTCCGGCATAGAATTACTAAGTTTTTTTAATTCTCAGTAGTAGCACGGAATCTGAAATTGCAAGGCTCACCCCCTATTACATGGGACTCATAACATAAATAGTGAAAAGTAAACATTATATTGTGGCTTAATCTACACCTCTGCCTACCCCTTTGCCGATAAAAGGCGTGATGTTATGTTATGTTAAGACATGCGGTGGCAAAGGGCGTGTCTTTTTATTGTGTCCTACAATATAGTTGTTCAACTAATTTTGGATATGATGTGTTTTCTAATTTATATTTTTTTTGTACGGGAATCGGACCCGTAACGCGTTGTCTAGTGCCTGATTATATTTTCTATAACATGGTATATTGCATAGTTTCCAGTCTTGGTATCGGAGATGATAATATTGTGATTTGCTTCCTAAAAGAGGTATTTTTGTGGTAATTCAAAATTATTTATTTCTTTTTATATATTTAATCTTCAATGCACATCATTTGATAATGCAAAATAAGGTGAACTTAATGGTATATGGCATTTTCTACCATTTTACGCATAAATTACATTGGTCGTATTTATTTGTAGGAAATCAGATACAACTATTGTTACATGTTAAATAAATGGTAGTATTAAAATGTTTTATGTTTTGTGACAGAACTGATTTTATCATAATTACACAACATTAAGCATAATATACGACCATTTTTATCTATACTATATAATATTATAAAGAGGAAAGATTTGTATTTTTGTATTTTTGTATGTTTGTAATGAATAAACTCAAAAACTACTGAACCGATTGCAATAATTTTTTCACCATTCGAAAGCTGCATTATTCAGAAGTAACATAGGCTATATAATATCACGCTAGGTCCTATAGTTGTGGAGCAGTAACCAAAAATGTTTTAAAAACGGGGGAAAAGTATCGTTTCTGAGGCCTTCCGTGGCGTGCGCTGAGCATATAGTTAAAGTTATACAAAAATGTTCTATAGATGAATTGTTTATCTTAACATTATTTTTAAAAAAGTCCGCGAGAGCATATGTCTACCTTTTATAGTTTACCCATAACAATCGTTTTAATGAATGGTTCAATCCTTATAAAAGTTTGCTCTAGATAACTTTTGAATTGTTCAATCGGTTACCTTAAGACGCGACATCGACAACGGAGGGCAGGTCGCTAAAAAAAAACTGAGAATAAATATAAATAAAACGTAAAACTATGTAAAAAATCTTAAGTCCCCCCGTGCGAAGCCGGGACGGGCCGCTAGTTATATGATAACTATAGACTAGTAGTTTGTCAAAGTATGAGCAGATTTACTGCCTCGTTGGCCGAGTGATCGCAAAAGCGACTGCTGGGTAAAGGGTCCTGGGTTCGATTCCCAGGTCAAGCAAAGCGTAGCTGAGTATTTTTTTTTAATTCTCAGTAGTAACATGGAGTCTGGAATTGGGCCCGGTATGTGGCAATAGACGCACACCTGTTACATGGGACCCATAACATAAATAGTGAAAAGTGGGTGTTACATTGTACAGTGGCATTAAGTGCCGTAATGCGCACCTCTGCCTATCCTATATAAAACGTGTGATGATAAGTATAAAAGCAGGTCTAGGGTTTAAAGCAATTTAAAACTGTTTCATAACCGGTTCATTATGACATACAAATACAAAATTTATTTAAAGTCCAACAGGAGAAGTGCGTTTCTATATTTTGTTGTTAAGTTAAAATGGCCTTGGAGACAGATAGAAGAAAGTTTTGATGGTTCCCGTCGAAGTTAAATTCGATTGAAGATGAACTTGACCAACCGGAAAAGTAGTTAATGTTTTTCTTTAATTCCCAAATCGTTTTTATAATCGAATCTGAAAGTTTGATTATTAAGACGTTGTGAGAGTGATTTGGAAGGACCAGACGATCAGGCGTAAGTGTAAACTTGGTTTGCAAAAAACAACTCTAGTACATATAAAATAAAGATGTTTTGAAATCATTGCCGTAGACGTATTGGCGACTGTTGGAGCAAATATTAGCTGGTCTGGTACCCTTAGGACTAAAGTTTTGAAGTTATTGTTACGGACTAGACATAAAACTGCTGAAGAAGTTTTTAATGCTTTGTTACAATTGTACAAAATAAATGGTAAACTCTGAAGCCATTGTCTCCCCGAGGACTTATAAAAGAATTTCATTGTTTGAAAAGTAAAATTTGAATTAACGTACAAATATTTATAGGTATGTGAACCTAATATTAGACAAACATTGTTTCATAGTGTATGAATTATAATTACCTGAGACAGAACAAAGAGTTTTATAAATGATTTTTTTTATATTTGAGGGGCCGACGTTTTACCTCTTTCTCGACCCTGGTGATAAGCGATGATGCGGTCTACAATGGAGCACGTCGTCCCATAAGCAACCTATTCACTCGGGCCTTGAAAACCCTTCAGGAAATATAAACTCTGGCAAAAAAATCCACTCTTTAACAGACTATCCCATACTTGTTCCAGGTGAATCCCTCAAGAGCTTTTTGGGCATAACATATGAACAGATGCAGGTGAAGAACAAAACGAACTGGTACGACGTGCTGAACATAGACCTGGTCACTAAGAATGGAAACATCAAGTTTAATCTGACAGCAACTAAGAGAATGAACAGACTGATGGCTCGAGCTCAAACCATAGTCATATTAATCCACGGCTTCATGGAGAGTTCCAATGGGTGGATGGTGAACGCCATAGCACCAGAGCTTCTGAAGAAGTCCATGTATAAAGTGTTTGCGCTAGATGGAAGGAAGATCATTAATTTAGAGTATTTCAGTTCTTCTACAAATGCAAGGTTCATGGGAGAGTTGCTTGGCAGTTTCTTGGGTGACGTCATTAGAAGTGAGTTAGAATACAATTACATTCAAAAAGGAGTTTGATACCTATTTGACTGTCTTTGATAGTATAGTACAATAGGGTAGTAAACAGTGTATGAAAATTAAAAATGTAATTAATCCGTCACTTAGATGATGAAATAAATATACGATTCTGAAGGAAAATGTGGTTCTAAAGTAAAACTGTGTAAAAGTTTACAAATAAGTTTATTTCTGAGATCAATCATACAGTATCATGCAGACGTACGGTAGACTACCATAGATTAGAAAAAAATAACATATCTCCATACAACTAAAGACAGCGCCACTAGTGGCGAGAATATGAACTAGTTTGCGTTCTATTTTCATTTCAGTATTTTAACAGATTCGTCTTTTTTATTTTGTCGTATACGAAAACAATGGATAATAACACGGAGTTAAGTTTCGGACTGGGAGGTCATTGTGTCACGCTGCCCTATAAAATGTAAATCGTGACGTCGCACGATATTTCAAATCAATACATTGTAGAAAATATTTAATTTTGTAAGAAAAGAAAAAATACGTGTGCAATGTTTTAAAACAATCTACCAGACGGACATTAAAATAAAATTTAGGATACTACCCTATTCTTAGACCGATTGATACTAACAATGTTTAATAAGTCTGTTTTTCGTCTTGCAAATTATTTTCTAATTAATAAAATCTTTTTCTTATTACAGATGGAGAAGACCCTTCTAAGATCTACATTATAGGCCATAGCCTAGGATCCCATATCGCAGGGATAGCAGGAAAGAAGGTCTATGAAGTGACTGGCAAACGGATTGGTCGGATCACAGCACTAGATCCTGCTGGGCCATGCTTTAGTAACATTAGTGACACTGGAAGACTGGCCAGGACTGACGCAGAATACGTTGATGTGGTACATAGCAATGCAGGAATATTGGGTTTCAAAGCGCCTGTAGGTAAACAATGAACTTTTTCAATATTATTAGATACGATTCCCGGGTCGGGCAAAGTATTACTGGGGTTTTTTTTTAATCTCTGTAGTAGCACGGAGTCTGGAATATTGTGCCCGGTATATGGCTATAGGCTCACCCCCTATTACATGGGACTCATAACATAAATAGTGAAAAGTGTGTGTTACATTGTACAGTGACATTATGTACCGTAATGTACATCTCTGCCTACGCCAGGTTTTAATATTATATTAATTAACGGACTTCAACGAAAGAGGGAGCTGATGGCAGTTTTTTAAAACGTAGTTTATAAAAGAATTATTCTTTTACTAGTTTTGACTTTTGAAATTACCATCAAAATTGTATTATTTTCTGGTTTAGTGGTGTTTTTTTTGCAAATAAAATAATATTCACATTTTGTAGTATGAAACTTAGATAGTAGTATAAGCACAGTATAAGGTTAAATACTGTTAATTTTGATGATCAAGCAATTACAAAAACCAACCTTACTGCAGCGGGCTAAGTATCTTTTTTTCAAAAGCTCAACAATAGAGAGATACCATTGAAAAAGGTATTAATATGCTGCGTTTGTTAATACCTTCTTCTTTTGTTCTGAAGAAGTATTAGTGATGTGCATACTTTTGTCAAGTAGATACTTATGGTACTTATGCTGATGGCCATTTGTCTCTCAGGAAGGAATTATTATGGTGTAAGCTACTTTCCTACTGTTTTTGCGAAGATATATATTTTTGTCTGAGATTTTCTTGGTTTTATATTTTTCTGTTGGACATTGCTTCATTTTCTTAGTACTACGTTGATTTAGATTTCATTAGTGGAATATAATGATGAATGCGAAAGTTGAATTGTTCGTCTGAACTGATCGTTTGATAAATTTTATTACTGAGACATATTAGAAAACTTTAATCTACATTGACACGTGAAATCGTGAACGATAATTAGTTTAATTTTAATAATTTCTCGCAGTCGACAGTCTAATATGATTTGATGTTAAAAAGTAAAACCATATTTTAAATTTTACAGGTCATAAAGACTTTTACCCAAATGGAGGGATCATCCAGCCTGGATGCTATCTGTCTATATGTGACCACAGCAGAGCTTGGGAGCTATTTACAGAATCTATTGCATCACCTAAACACTTTCCAGGTAAACGAAATTCACTATGTAAAGTTGTTTTTTTAGGTATTAAATTGGCCTTTGCAACTCCATAGCCTAACCCAGGGCAGTCCAAACTATATACCCTCGCGGGTTAATTCAATTTCTTACAAGAGCTGGAGGGTAAGAAAAATATTTTCAATTTGACATTTAACATTGTATTCTCACTCCCAGACAAAACTTGTACTTATACAAATTATTCACTGAATTTTATTATTGTTGTTGCAAATAAGATGATGTTTAGATTAAAATGTGTGTCGCGGGCCACATGAAAACAAGCCGGGCCTTATATCTATTCTACATTCTATCTATTGTACAGCCCTGGGTTAACCAGTAAAAGTGTGACACTCTCTCTCGCCTCACCCATGGTGGGAGAAGTCATTGGACACGTTTCCTCATTTTCGCAAAAAGTGTGTCTAATTTAACTACCAAAAACCTACCAGTTGATTTTTATTGAAAGTTTATCTTTTTTCGAAGCAAATCAGTGTTTATTATAGCTTATATATTGAGCATATATCTATGTTTGTAATTATGAAGATAAATTATTAATTATTATAAATAGGGAGGTTATATAAGGATTAGAAATCCCGCTCGAATTTTTTGTATTTAAAAACTAATAATAAACACATAATAAACATTAAGCTCGGGGATTGGCCAGTATGTATGTGGCTGACATGAGCATTTACCTAGTAATGACTAGGCATTAGATTCACCTATAAAATACCCTTAATAATTGCATATTAACAAAACACTACGTGGGCCCCCCAGCCAGCCATACTAACGCGGAACCGCGGCGGTTTTTAATCGTCTGATTTTGGAACAACAAAAGTAGTGTCGACACTTGCCGGCGGTTATATCCTGCCCCTGATTTTAGTACCTACAATGTTATGCGACTAAACACCATCGCGGTTCGGCACTAGTGTGGCTAGAGCTTAAAACTGGATTTATTTACAGCACGTAAATGTGAAAATTGGACAATGTTCGGAGAAGGCCGATGTTCTAAGAACGAGATATCTTACATGGGGTTGGAGTCTGATGATGGCAGTCCTGGGGTATACTTCCTCACCACGAAAGACTCTTTGCCCTTTGGTATGGGCTCTGCAGGTAGTGGGTAGTGTGAATACTGGAATAAACTTTTTAATACAAATAATGGTTTTTATTCTCCAGTGGGTCTGTGTCAAGAACTTCGTTGTTGAAAGCGATTTTTTTATGGCATAAGCTGGTAAGCAAGCCGACGGAACACCTGATGGTAAGCAAGGCATTACAAGTGCGTTACCGGCCTTTGAGGTCGTCTCGAATCCTCCGCAATCCTCAAATTTCCAATTTAAGGATTGTGGAGGATTCGGGGATTGGGGAAGTCTCCCCAATCCCCGAATCCTCCCAGTCGGGAAGGGGGGATAACTGGGCGTCCGGTAACCTCACTCACACAAGTCACACAACGAAACACAATGGTATTTTTTTTACATTTTCTTTAATATGGTATCCAAAAAATACAGTATTTACAGTCATGTGGACGAAGCATGATATGGTTACAGCCATAATGGAAGGATAAGAAAAGCACATACCAATTTTCTAAAGAAAACAAGGAAAAATTTCGTAATCACATATTAATAGAGACACAAGAGCGATTCATTAAGGAAAGAATGTATATCAAAAGGATATCAGACGGTTGATATCACCTTTAGATGACAAGGAATGACATGCTAAGGACAGACTGCGATTTTGAACTCTAGACTTGAGCTACTTAAGGACTTATTTAAATTGCATTTCGTGAAAATAAAACGGTTCTTGCTAAAGATTACATACATACAAAGAGAGCTTTAAGGTATAATCTTAAGTAGAAAGATGAGATTAATCTTAACGATTGGAATTTTAATGCTTACATTAATTTTTTTTCGTGTTGTTCGTAATCTTGCTTTTATAGTAATATTTTGTAGCAGTCTTAAGTGGCACTTTAGAATCATTTTTCTAAAGCCAACACTTTTGTTAGGCTTAGCTAAAATTATATTTGATTATACTTATCATCATAATTCCTTGTGCTAGCGGTTCCGGCCGCATACGCATGGGATATAAAGTAGCCTGTCTTATTCCAGACCATATTACCCCAGCTATTATAGCTCCAAATTTCATCCTGATAATTCCTTCAGTGTTGTAACTCACACAAATTCACTAACAAACATTCACATTCATAATATTGTTCTTCTTCATATGGCGCCACATCATTCCTGAAGATTGGCCGTCAACTTTTTTAAATTGATCCTTGTCATTGTCCAGGCAGAAAAGTCATAATATTAATTCGGGAAAAAAATATCTTTAACATAAACACATAACATAACATCACGCCTTTATCCCCGAAGGGGTAGACAGAGGTGCACAATGTGCACATTATACCACTGTACAATGTTACACCCACTTTTCACTATTTATGTTATGAGTCCCATGTAATAGGGAGTGAGTCTATTGCCATATACCGGACACAATTCCAGACTCCGTGCTACTACTGAGAATATTTAAAACCCAGTAATACTTTGCCTGACCTGGGAATCGAACCCGAGACCCCTTGCCCGGTAGTCGCACTTACGACCACTCGGCCAACGAGGCAGTCAAAGACATAAACACACACAATATTAAATATACAATAAAGAAAAATCTTCACAGTTGCACTGATCCACCCAGAAGATAGCAATAACGCTAACAAATAACTGCCATTGCAATGAAATAAATAAATTCTAAGGAAGTTATTGCTTCAGGGACAGTACCTCCCCTACTGTATATTGGACTTCCTATAAATGTAGTTCAGGAAGGGTCAGACGATATTTCTTTGGTTCTATATACCCAGGGGAAGGACAGAAAAGGTGAAACATTAACACGTAAAATGTGAGTATGGCTAAGGGATAGGGCTGATGACAAGATAAAATAAAGTTGTAAACCTTTAGAAATAAGACTTTCTAAACATAAATAGCAATGATAATAAAAACAAAATATCATGCCTTTTATCCCCGAAGGGGTAGGTAGCGGTGCACATGACGGCACTTAATGCCACTGTACCTATAATGTAACATCCACTTTTTACAAATGTGTGCATGTAAAATTAATTTGATAGTGATCTTAGGTCTAGATGGCAACAATGTACAAAAGATTATTAACTAAACGAACTATTATACTATTATAACTATTATACCTGGAACATAAATAACAATATTTATTCCCAAAGGGCCAGGCAGAGGTGCACATAACGTCACTTAATGCCACCGTACAATCATGTAACACTGATTTTTCACTATAATTATGTTATGAGTCCCATGTGGGTGAGCCTATTGCCATATACCGGGCACATTTCCAGACTTCGTGTTCAGAGATTTTTAAAAAACCACTGTTTTCGCAGTAGCCGTTCTCCAAGTAAAGTACCTATGTAATCTAATCTGAATATTAAAACTACACAAAGTTTAGAATAGGTCCATCAGGATCTGAGAGTTTAAAACTAAAATTGACATATTAATATTTTAGTTCATTTATAAATTCTAGGGTCTAACGACTGCCTTAGATGTTTGAACATAGTGTGAACATAGACATAAAAAACTTCCATAGAGATAATTATAACTGTACATAAAGTGGAGTATCTAGTATCTTGGAGAGGCCTATGTCCAGCTGTGGCCGAATACAGGCTGATGATGATGATGATGAAGGCGAAGTATCTATATATCTATAAAACATTCATGAATAAACAATGTTATTATAGTTTCAACCCTGGGAAGTCTTAAAACTGCGACCAGTCACCGAGGAATGTGAATCAGCCTTCCATAAAAACGTCGATGTCCTAACGGCAATACACAAGCCGCCAGCTAAGTGTGGGGATAATAGCAACTGCCCCTGCCCTAAAGGGGAGCGCCTTTGTCCAGCAGTAGACATCTCCGGCTGTTCTCTCTGGCTGTTGTTGATGATGATGATGATGATTTTTTTATAGTTTAGTTAGTAAAATACATTTTCCGTTATTTTTTTTTTTTTGATCTTCTGTTCTACATTTACTTACGTCAATCATAGGCTCAACATTTAATTTTGTTTCACTGAATACACGATCGCTTCCACCTGAGTTAAATAACTATACGTACATTGTTTAGTTTCTTAAAATATTCATCTCTATAAAGGAATGTTCGAGATGTTTCCACCATCTTGTCCGTACTGAAATAGAAACGGTTTCTTTAGACAATACATTGTATTGAAATCTCTTGGGTTCATTGTTTCGGACTGTCCTGTCTGTTATTGCGTACCTGCAGGCGGCAGTTTTGTTTAATTGAAAACTCTTCAGTATTGTCATAGATTAAGTGAAGTAGAAGTGCCGGTTAGACAACTGGAAAATACTTTTAGTAGATTATTGTTGAGGTTAATTGAAATACTCAGAAAAAGTCCTTAAAAATTATCTTAACTTATAGGCACTTGACGTTTATTTGTTGACTACTTTCCAAACATGTATGAACAGAAAAAGTGCAACGTCAATAAAATTGGACTGCACGGTTGGTTCGGTGGCTGGGCAACCGGCTGCTGTGCAACGTGTCGCGGGTTCGATTCCCGCACGGGACAACACTTTGTATGATCCACAAATTGTTGTTTCGGGTCTGGGTGTCATTGTGTATGAGAAATTGTATGTTTGTAAACGCACCCACGACACAGGAGAATATCCTAGGGTGGGGCAACGTTTTTAAAAAAAGAAAAAAAAATCACTCCCTCATGAAATTTTTACTTTTATATTTCTGTTAGCAACAAAAATTCAACAATTCATTTGTTAGCACCATTTCAAAATTTTTATCACTTTTTATTAGTTATAATTTCATCTTTTATTGTTGTGACTGAATATAAAAAAATATATGAGCTACTAAAGCATACATACAAGATACGCGTGAAAAACAATACTCTTCGTTCAGACATATAAAAACGTAAATCAGGTAAGTATAGCCAAAGGATTTGCCTGGCTTTAGATATACAACTTATCCTATTCAGTAAGTTTACTTATGCTACAATATTCAATCCCAGTGGCATTCTAGATAATAATAACTTGTTTAGTTTCTTGAACACTGTCTGGTTTCAATGTTTAATCTCTTTCTGGAACTGTCTATGGCATTGTTAGACTTGCTATGAGTCTTCTTGCAGGGCCATCTTGTTTGATACAAAATTAATCACTGGTTTTTTTTTTTTTTTTTTTTTTTTTAAGGGGGGAAAATCATCGAATGACTGCTCCCGCCTGGGTGAGGCGGAAGGGAGTGTCAGACTCTTACTGACTAAAAACCACCCCGTTCCTTCTCCTGCACGTCGAGCCGGAGCCCCGGTTACCCGTTAGGTTCTCCGCGACAATGCTTTGACTTTAAGTACACTTGTCTATTAAAACTTAACACGATATTAAAACTGTGCAGTACCTAATAAAAATCGTGCGATTTAATATTGTAGTGCGAATCACTGGCTACCATGTCGTTGGCGAACACAAAATAAGTAAAAATCTAATATATATTGTATTTTACCTGCGATCGAAGTCATAGTAGTCATGTCTTCACCTATAAGATCATCGAGAAAGTTTCCCAAAAAATGTATAATATCCGGAGTTCCTCAGGGCTCATATTTAGGGCCAATACTTTTTAACTTATTTGTTTTTGTCACTCGCTAGATTTCCTAACTTTATTTTCTTTTAGTATTGTATAACATTTTGCGTTGCGTAATGCAAATATACACAGTACACATTCATACACATAAATATAACGTTCAAAATCTAACTAATCCTCTCATCTGGTATTACACTGAATATGGAAAAACTGACTAATGGCTTGTTAAAAATCTGATCCTCTCTCCGTGGAATTGCACAACCGTGCACGTGAAAAATCCGACCAAAAAAGAAATGTATCAAATCCAGTGGAAATGGCAAAACCTACCAAAACGAATTTACGTAATCCTAAAATCCAGCTTAAACTGGATTTATTAACTTTATTATCTGTTCTATATCATCAGCCTTTGTCAACATCGAAACGGGATTCAAAAATTGGAAAAGTCCAGTGCAAACCTGTTTAATCCGAAATAATCCAATTAGGAGGTAAAATGGGTATGTTGCGAGTCGCGTCGCTAGTTGGTGTTCGGTATTTAGTTTTGTCCTATCCGAGCCTTTAGAGAAGCACCGTATTTGATTCATGAATAAACGTGAATTCAGGTTAGTTAGAAAAACGTGATCGTGTTACTGATGTCTTCATTTGTCCTTGTGGCATATTTTGCTTTGTAGGGTTAAAACTATGGCAACAATTAAACCGATTATATTACTGGCTAGAACTATTGATGTCGATGGTTTGGACATGTAGAAAGGATGAATGAATAGACAATTATAACTGTTGATGAAGTGAAAGACGTAATAAGAATGATAACAATTGGCTTTTCATAGTTTCTGTCTACCGAATTTCGATGACTCATGCATGAGAGGCTTTGTCTTAAACCTCTGAGCCACCACGACTTGTGTTACATAATAGGAATGATGACAGGGTATGAAAATTAAAAATATAATTAGCCCGTAAGAATATTAGACACGTATTTTTTATTTTGTCGTAAAATAAAACAATAGGTACTTAGATAAAACGCATCAAATCTTAGAAGTGGGGGCTAAAACGTCAATTCTACGTATAAAAAGTACTTAGAAGTGACGTCATGCGAAATTTCAAATCAATATATCGTCGAAAGTATTCGTTTCTGTAAGAAAATAGAAAAATAATCTAATGATTTAAAATAATCTACCAGACGGACATTAAAAAAAAATTAGGCATCTACCCTATTAACTGTTAGGTTAATTAAGTTTACAAGGTGAATTTGGGTGAAAGCGTTTCGCCCTATCAATGGCATTCAGTTCACACAAAGGGTAATCGACGTCGGAATCCAAGGCTCTCGACCATGGCCACACTAAGAATGTCCAATACGGTTTAACTCGTCGAGTACCGGTTTTATAGACACAATTAAAGAACAATAGGTCGCGGTCACCGGTGACCGCTTGGTGTTTGACAGATTAAGTCACAACTGCCAATTGGCTCTCTTTGATGAATATTCCAGCAATAAATGGAGCTTTGAAATGGTATTCAAGATGCCAGGTTCAAAGCAGTAAATGACGGTTAACCTTTGACAATACACTATACGATGTCTTTGAAATAATATGATAGTAGGTAGTCTTAGATCGGAACATTGTTGCCATTCCGATCGATACAGATTATTAACTAAACGAAATATTATACTTGGAACATAAGTCATATCATTTATTCCCAAAGGGGTAGGCAGAGGTGCGTATACTGGCACTTAATGCTACCGTACAATGTAGGTAACACCGACTTTCCACTATTTATGTTATGAGTCCACATTTCGAGACTCCGTGCTACTAGTGAGATTATTTTTATAAACCCAGTAATACTGCCTGAAATTGAATCCGAGACCCCTTCCCCGGCAATCGCAACCATTCGACCAACGAGGCAATCGAGAGCAGTTTTCCTGAAAAACACTAATTTACATATTTGAAAATGTTAAAGTAAAAAAAATCAGATGAGATCAACTTTTTCTTGAACAAGACATATTTTCCTAATTACGCAAAATTCGTGTAATCTATTAAAAAAAAATTACTTTATTTAACTGAACACTACTCTTTTCTTTTTAAACAATAAAACCTATTGTCTTATAATTTAATTAATGAACTACCTAAAACCTAAATTACAATATACCGTTTCATTTCACAGCTCTTTTCAAAGACCGACATGGTAAAAAAGACGAAATATTTTGAAGAAAAAATAAAACAAGTGCCCGTGGTGACTAATTAGAGTAATTAGGCTATTTCTTTAGAACGAAAGGTAATTTTCTTTGCAATATTACGATGAAGAGCTTGTTACTTTTTTCTTTTCTTTACAATATTTATTAGGTAACAACGCTTGCAACCGAATTTTTCTTTGTCAGAAAATCTATTGAAGAGTCTGTTTTTTCTGAACCGAATTCTAGTAATCATCATGTCAAAATCGTATGGTGGTGTGCCTTTCCAGAATCTGATTTACAAATTCAAAAAATTAGGTACCTAATATGTTACAGTGGTGCCATGCCAGTTTATATGCCTGTTCAATATTTTATTGGGACTAGCTTGCTGCAACTCGTGTAAGCCAAACACCCCCAAAAAACACTGGAACACTGAAGTCCGGCACGTCTCAGGGACATGAATAACTGTTCCCGCAACGAACTGAATCAGAAGATATTATAAGAGAAGAAAAAAACGATAGTTTCCACTTCCCTAGGTAAATTACTGAAGAAAACTGAATTAATTAAGCCAGGAGGCACAAAAAAGAGATTGTACAACTGGGTGAAGCCCAGTCGCCAAGCACCACGGAAATATATTTATTTATTTATTTAATAATTTATGTACACACAGACAGCACAGAGGATAACACATATATAAAATAAGAGTACAAAGGTGCTACTTATTCCTGTTGGAATTTCTTCCAGTAGACCTGAGACAGGAAATCTAATTAAAACAAAAGACACGGTGTGTATCAAAAAAATAAGAAATATGTATAAAAAAGACTAAAGCTAAATAATAACTAAATAAATATAGTATAAATATAAATACTTAATATATAATAATAACAATAAATAAAATACACACATATAAATAAAAAAAAGTATCAGTACTCATGAAGTAGAAGAATATATGTTATATTTATTTTAAATCTACTTACCACATGCATACAATTCGCTTGCCTTACCTTTTTAAGGGGTGAAAATCATCCAATGTCTCCTCCGACCTTAGGTCGGGTGAGAGGGAGCGTCAGAAACTTACTGACTAAAAATTACTAGTTTCAAGTGCTGCTCTTCGAACCGGATTCCAGAAACCCGTTAAGTCTTCTGTGGTTCCATATCAGGCATTAGCTCTACTGGGCTGGGAGAAGGAGGACTGTGGTGGGAGGAGATTGTGATAAACATAACATGATATAAACATAACGTCACGCCTTTTATCCCCGAAGGCAAAGGTGCACACAGAAGTAACACCGACTTTTCACTATTTAGTTATGTTATGAGTCCTATGTAATAGGGGGTGAGCCTATTGTTATATACCGGGCACATTTCCAGACTCCGTGGTACTACTGAGATTTTTTTTATACCTAGTAATACTTTCTCCGACCCGGGAATTGAACCCGAGACTCCTTGCCGCCAGTCGCACTTGCGACCAGTTGGCCATCGAGGCAGTCCTGTGATAAATATTCTTACGTAGAATAGGCCCGCATTCCAGCAGTAATAATACTAGACAACAAGGATGTTGAATGAAAGAGATTATAACCTACAGTCGCAAACGAATAAAACCTAAATATACAACCTCTTTGATTTGACATTTCGCTTACACCATGCAGTCTGTGGTTGAAAAGTCAAAACATCACGACAAAATTACAATTAGATCAGGTAATAAATGTAAATTGAATGGAAAATTTTAT
Organism: Spodoptera littoralis; assembly: GCA_902850265.1. Lineage (NCBI taxonomy): Eukaryota > Metazoa > Arthropoda > Insecta > Lepidoptera > Noctuidae > Spodoptera > Spodoptera littoralis. Next base: position 11,556,635 of record LR824545.2, read on the forward strand.
AAAAATTAACGTTGATAATGTCGGCGTTGGACGACCTGCCCGATGTGGTGTCTTTCTTCGGAGTCGACTTGAAGACCGGCGCCTTGATAGTCGCTGCAATAGGGGTGGTAAGTTTCTAAGCTACAACTTTTTAATGTGTATGACCTTGAACGTATCGAAATACGATGTGTTTGTAAGAGCAAAACGCGCAGAGAGTACATAATACATATCTTCCTAAGAACTCGTTTCACTCTCATCTTCTATGTTAAATATTAATTAAATAAAAAGTTCGTTGGTCAAAATAATTATTAAACTTTGAGTTATTGTCATTGCTGTGAAGACCTCATACCAAAGTTTTCGATATAAAACTGAATAAAATTATAATCCGACTCAGCATATCTCTACTTGACCAATGGCCTTGCTTAACCGAGATTTTGAATACTTGCAAAAACTCTTGAGTGAATAATTTCGTTATAGGCAGATGTGCTCCATCGTAGGCCGCATCATTCCTTACCACCAGACGAAATAGGGGACTAACGTCGGTCCATCCCAATAGGGCTGTTGCCGATTCGGAGTCGCGGAGAACCTAACGGGTAACCGGGGCTCCGGCTCGACGTGCAGGAGAAGGAACGGGGTGGTTTTTAGTCAGTAAGAGTCTGACCCTCCCTTCCGCCTCACCCAGGCAGGAGCAGTCATTCGATGATTTTCCCCCCTTAAAAAAAAAAGTCGGTCCATCAAATATAAAAAAAACTCGTAGAAGTAGCCATACATTCAGATCAGATAAAAACCTACTGACATCAAGTGTACAACAAAGGTATATGAATAAATTGTAACATAGGTACAATAAATATCTTATGTACTCTTTACACATACTGTGTAAAACATTACATGACACATTTCCATATGAAATTCTGACTAAAACCTTTGGCTTTATATGCTCTCTGAGGCATGTCAAAGCGGCTATGAACCAATTGTATTTAAGTAAGGGGTTCTGTACGGCTAAAAATATTTTGGATATTTCGTTATGTTTAATTGTTATATTTTCAGTTTTCGATCAGATGGATGGACAGTGATCAGTGATTTTTTAGTTATTTGTGAGGTGTCACTTGGATAAGAACTTGAAACATATCATAAAAATAACATATCCCATCTATTTAATTTTGAGATAAAAAGACTGCAGCTGTATCCAAATGCCATTTAGCACTTGTCTACATATGGAATAGAAAACCAAATTATATGGAATTGACGTATATACCCCCTATACATTTTGATTTCTACTCTCTCTGTAGACAAGCGCTAAAGTGGTGTTTGGCTAAAGGCACAGGTTACATTAAATATTATTTTCAAGTGGGGTGTTTTTACATTTAACATTAAAATATATTTCGAAGATCAGGTAGGCTATCTTGAAAATGTAAGTATACTTGCTTCTGCATGTGGCTTCACCCACGTTCCTGTAGGATAAAAGTAGAATATGTGTTATACCAGACCATGAGCTATTCTTAATCCAAATTGGAACCCGATCCCTTTAGCCATTTTCACGTGTTTGAGTAACAAACATTCACACGAATACACCAACTTCCGCAGTTATAATATTAGAAAGATTTGACCTTCAAGCATGGATCTCCAAAAAGTGAAAATAAAACGCTACACATAATTACATAGGAAGGGTACATATAAAATGTTAGGAAGGCAATCCTGTACAAAGGGCCGGTTCACAATGAGATACGTTTCTATGCATCCGTTGTCGCGGATGAAGAGAGCGCAAAATTCGATGTGAGATGTTCCTGCGTGCGTAGCGACGAGACGTGTGCCCTGGTTTCTGGGAGCTCCGCAAACATGTATTTGTATTCCACTAGTCTATCGTGATATTTAATCCGAGGAACCCTGTTATTAGTTTACCCTGGTGGCCTTGACCGAATCAAAAGGCTAAGATGTAAAATAGTTTAAGTCCAAAATTCAAAGGTTAGCTTTAGTTATTTTGATATTAGCAATTATGTGCTATTTTAATTGTGTGCCATTAGTACTATTACAATCTCCACTGACTTCTCAAAGTTTGATGGCTGTGAAACTAAGCCAAAGTTAAGGTCTTAATAGTTCTATTATTGATTAGACTTGGTAATAAAATCTCGTTAAGATTACATAAATAGTGAAAGGTCAACAGATGAAGCAAAGGTTATGTATTAAGTTACTAAAACTAGATTTTAAATATTAGGTAAAAAATATTTCACCTTACTTGAATTTTTATCCTTTAATTTTTTAAATGGGTATGATGGATTGGATTAGTCTATATATGTCGAAATGTGCGTGTATGGACCCAGTTTCGTCTTTACCATAGCCCTTATGGTCTCTCGGGGTCTGCACCCAGGGCCCCCGTCCCCTGGGTGCCCCGAAGGACTGACAATTTCGACAACGGACACACGCCCGCTACACGATGTACGGCAACCGGTTGCCCTGCAACGTGTAGCGGGTTGGATTCCCGTAAAATCTTTGTGTGATCCACAAATTGTTCTTTCGGGTCTGGGTGTCATGTGTATGTGAACTTGTATGTTTGTAAATTCACCAATGATACAGGAGAAAATCTTAGTGCGATGCAACGTTAAAAAAAGAAACGTTCCGATAGGGCCCCGAGTAATTGTGTGCCCAAGGCGTCTCCCGTCTGACACTCTTTCTCGTCTTACCCAGTCATTCGATGATTTCCCACCTTAAAAAAAGGCGTAGTCTAAGACAGCCCTATATGTACCTCTAACACTAACACGCTGACAAATTAATTACATTGACAATCCAAATTCATATTTAGGAGCCCAAAATACTTGAGTTAGAATAGAAAAAGTTATAGCCCCTGATTTGATATTTTGCAGGTCCATCCAATGGCCTACGGATGTACTTGCTTCACACCCATAAGCTACCTCATCGTCACAATATGGATCCTAGTGGCTTTGTTCTTCGCTGCTAGCGTCGCTTTGTTCTGTGGAATAGTGAATGTAAGACAACAAATTAATAAAACTGCATTTTGAATCTTCAATTTTTCTTCTTCATTAATCTGCGTTTATGGATAGATACATATTTGGAAAAACAATGTAGCCTACTCCACTCAAACTCATACAGAAAAAATCATTTAAATCAGTCAAGCCGTTTAGGAGGAGTTCAATGGCATACACACGTACAGCAGAACTATATATACTAGTCAAAACAAAATAAGGGCCACCACGTTTTTATAGTTTCCTCATGAAATTTTGAGGTTTAAGGGTTGATTAATGATTAGATTTGATAAATTAACTGTTTTTTATTATTAACAGCACAAAATGATGAAAGCCACATTCCAAAAAAATAAAATACCATTTTTTCTGAAAAACTAACATTTTTGCAAGCAAAACGTATGAAATAAAATTAAATGAAAAAAGAAAAACAAATCAGATATTGGTTGAATTGTAACTCCTCAATATTTAGTATGCCCTCCTCGTTTTCTAATGCACTCTTGAAGCCTGGATGGTACACTCTCCACCAAGTGTACCACTGTTTCTTGAGGAATTTGTTCCCAGCTTGATTTTAAAATGTTTATTAGCTGTCTTTCATTGTGCACGGGTTGGTTTGTGCTTCGAACGTTGCGTTTGAGTAAATCCCACATGTGTTCAATGGGATTGAGATCCGGACTGTTTGCAGGCCAGGGCAACACCTGTATACCAGCCTCCTCTATAGCTTCTCTAGTGGCCCTAGCTGTATGAGCGCGAGCATTATCGTGCATCAGACGGAATCTTGCGCCGATTCTTTGTGCATATGGGACCACATGAGGTCTTATGACCTCCTCGATGTAACGTTGAGCTGTAATTGTGCCTTCGTTGAGAATTATCAACTCAGTTCTACCTGATGTAGAGATTCCTCCCACACCATAACGTTAGGGCCCCCAAATCTGTCACTTTCATGGATACAAGCATCCGAAAATCGCTCACCTTCACGCCTCCAGACCCTGATGCGACGGTCATCACTAAAAAATTTTACTTTGCACTCATCCGTAAACAATACTGTGCTCCATTCACTCATATCCCATGCCAGATGCTGCCTTGCGAACGATAATCGGTTTGCACGATGAGCACTTGTCAATGGTATCCGCACTACACGTCTCCTAGAGAACTGCTGGTCCTCGTGTAACCGATTTCTAATGGTTTGATCACTAACACGTGTACCCGTAGCCTGTCGCAAACGGTTTTGTAAGGAACGGGCTGTGATGCAGCGTTCTCTGCGCGCAGTCAAACGTATGTAGCGGTCTTCCTGTGCGGTAGTTGCTCGATTTCTGCCAGATCCCCGTCTCCTGGTTAGTCTCCCAGTCTCTTGAAATCGATTCCAAGCATTCTGAATTGCTCGCCGAGAAAACCCCAGCTGCATCGCAACAGAACGCTGCGAATGGCCTTCTTGAAGTAATGTTACGGCCCTAGTTACGGTTGGTAAGTCCATATGTCGTCGGATTCTCGGCATATCTTTGTTAAAGAAATAACTCAGCCAGAAGTAAAACAAAACTAAACTGTTCTTGACAGAATCGTCAGTTTGACTGACTTAAAATCCATCTTAAAATCGGGTAAAATCAAGTGGGTACAATAAATTATCAAAAACTGCCCACTTCACAGAGTTATGCCTGTAGAACACTTAAATAAATGTTTGTAAACAAATAAGGTAACGCTGTAATAACCATTCAGCTACTTGAGTACGAAGAAAAAATAAATTATCGCTGCCGCTGTTAAAAATAACAAGTGGCCCTTATTTTGTTTTGACTAGTATATATAAAGATAAAAAACAATGAATTAAATAAGTAAAGACAAAAATAAAGATACAACAAAGTATAACAAAATAGTGACAATACAATAGTACAACAGAAATTAAATTTTAACAAAACGAAGATGTAAATAATGTTTAATTGCGCGTGCCTATGCCAAAAGGGCCTCCATCCGATGTCATCTGCCTTGTCGTCAGCACACCAGTTATGTGGATGACAAACACTGAAATTGCTTTGTTTATCCACAGGACGATGCCCTGCTTTGCAGTATATGGATTTGGTACACATTGATATTCGTAGTGATTATGCTGATGCTGATGACATTGCTGGCTCTACTGTTTACATCTAGGAGACAGACGAGTAGAGTCTTTGTCGCGATCTTGGGGATGCTTTGGTATGTCTGTAAGTATCTTTATGATTTAACTCGTTTATATATCTTTAAAGTGATCCGTCTGCTAGTTTACCGGCTTATGCCATAAAAAAAGGAGTCTCGGGTTCGATTCCCGGGTCGGGCAAGTACTACTAGTAGTAGCACGGAGTTTGAAAATGTACCCGGTATATAGCAATAGGCTCACACCCTATTACATGGGACTCATAACATAAAATAGTAAAAAGTGGGTGTTACATTGTACAGTGGCATTAAGTGCCGTAATGTGCACCTCTGCCTACCCCTTCGGGGATAAAAGACGTAAAGTTATGTATGTATTTATGTTTTCACGTATTGTGGATAGTTTTCAGAAAATATTGACCTTATCTCGTTCGACCTTTTCATTTTGCTGTTTCCATCCTACGATGACATATTTATGACATAATATCTTTGATAATTGAATAATGTCTTGAAAAGAATACTTAATTTAAATTTTGGGTTGGTTCGAGTCAGAATATTTTATTTAGATCAACTAAAATTGAGTTTCAACGCCTAGCTATTATGTATTAAATAATAACTCAATTTTCATTTTCAGTGACAATCTATTTCATATTAGTAGTGAACAGTCATCGCAAAGCTCTCAGTAAAGCAGAAACAGAAGGGGCAACCAAAGCACCACCAGCAGGAGGACCAGTAGAATCAGGGAACGAACCAACATCAGACGCACCATCAGGAGACGCATCACCAACAGACTCGCCAACAGGGGACGCAACAACAGCAGATGCATCAACACCAGAGGCACCACAATCAGACGCAACACCATTAGATACACCACCACCAGACGCACCATCATCAGATGCACCAACGGATGAGCCACCACCAGATTCACCAGATGCGCGAAAGGCGCTACGCAAGGCTAGTGTAATACCAAAATAAATAGTTTTATTTAATAATGTTCAGTCATGTACTCATTTACCCTTCGTACCGGCTTCACAGACTGGTCATAAGAAAGCGGCCTTATCTCGGTTAACAACAGCGACTGCGGCTAAACCAATGTTGCAATGTACAATGGTCCCAACAATTCGCCACAAAAAGGGCCAACGTTTGCATCAGTATAAGAAAAGCTTAGAAGAAGAAGAAGAAGAAGTAGTGAAACTTATACATCTTTCCGAGGATAATAATGTGAAGGTTTAATTGCGGAGTTCGCTATTCGCGTATCTATTTATTTGCTGAACATGTGGCGCCTAATGTGATCGTATTGTAATTTGTAAAATAAATTTGGTCTTATTTTTGTTTTTGTTTTATTCAGAACTAGCTTTTACCCGCGGCTTCGCTCGCGTCACAAAAGACATAAAAAAGCCAATGTGACATATACACACAGCGCCATCTATACCAATACTTTTGTTTTCCCTCGGGAATATTAAATTTTTCCGGGATAAAAAGTACCCTATTATTTAATTCGGACTTCTAACTATACATCTGCAAAAAATCAAAGCAATCGGTTTAGTGGTTACGGCGTTAAAATGGAACAAACAAACAAACTCACTTTCCGATTTATAATATAAGTAAGGATTCATGTCGTTTATGCAGTGCAGATGGTAAAGGTTAGTTAAGGATAGTTTCTTTAGGTATTTTTTAGACCAGTGACTCGCCACTATTTAACAGGTTAATTAGCAAACTTACTGACATAACCAATATGAAATTTGTTTTGTTTACAGTCGTCGCTTGTCCTGATGCAATATCTCATTTTCAGAAGAGTATGTCTATATATCCTAATTTTACTTCTTCTGACAAACACAAATAACACTATTAAGATACCTAGATAAAGGTATGTTTTTATAATAACTATCGTGAGACATACTAAATTAACTAAAAATCGCGGGTTACTCACGTGAATATACTGAGAAAAGGTCTACTAGTTTCGAACCACAGAGGGGTTCTTCCTCATGAGTAGTGTTCACGTGTCACGTGCGTAACCTGCGATTTTTAGTTAATTTGGACAAAGGAATGCCTCGTTGGCCGAGTGGTCGCATTAGCGACTGCCGAGCAAGGGGTCTCGAGTTCGATTCCCGGATAGGGCAAAGTATTACTGGGTTTTTTAAAAAAAATCTCAATAGTAGCACGTAGTCTGGAAATGTGCCCGGTATATGGTAATAGGCTCACCCGCTATTACATGGGACTCAAAACATTAACAGTGAAAAGTGGGTGTTACTTCTGTGTGCACCTCTCTCTGCCTACCCCTTCGGGGGTAAAAGGCGTGATGTTATGTTATGTTATGTTGGATAAAGGTAATTGTAAAAACTTTACGTAACAATCAATCATTTTAAATATTGGAATTACAATAAATTAAAACTAAATAATAATACATTAAGAACTTTGCAGAAAACATCTTCTGTTCTGGTACATTTGTCTTTTGCTCTTTTAGCTTCGTTTTCGTACACTTTCTAATCCGCAACTGTAGACGTAAGTGGGGTCACAATTGTTCTTTTTCGAATTGAGAGCCAGTAGCCGTATGCGACTAATATGAAGTAAGCCATAATGACTGAAACAAAAGTTAACGTTCATTAATTAAGTACTTTCCAATTGGCCATCTGTATACAGATAAATAAATTTACTACATGCATGTACATACATAATTATGAAACACATACCAATATAACAATTTTTAGAATTTTTGTCTGTCTGTCTGTCTGTTTGAACCGGCTAATTTCTGAAATGGCTGGGCCGATTTTGACGGGACTTTTATTGGCAGTTAGCAAATGTACTAAGGTACTCCTTAGCGTAAGGTACTCCTTCCCTTAATAAACGTAGCCTGTGTTACTAGTCGCGGAGAACCTAACGGGTAACCGGGGCTCCGGCTCGACGTGCAGGAGAAGGAACGGGGTGGTTTTTAGTCAGTAAGAGTCTGACACTCCCTTCCGCCTCACCCAGGCGGGAGCAGTCATTCGATGATTTTCCCCCCTTAAAAAAAAAACCTGTGTTACTACACAGGCTACGTTTATTTATAACTTACTAAATATATTTTTATGTTTTCGACTCAGTAGCAGCGCGACCTTCGATCAACAATAGCAACGATCGAAGAGCGCGACAGTCGCCGCGTCGTGGGTCGCGAAATGCTGCTCATGAATATGAGCCTCTAGCATGGCTTGTAACTAGTCGAGTTCCTCGGCAAATAATTACGTGAGTAAGCCGAAAACATAATAATATATTTGGCTAAGTTTATTTTGAAAAATTGAAACAAAATAAATGTTATGTCTTAAAATTTATACGCGGATGAAGTCGTCAGCAACAGCTAGTATTTAATACTTTTAAAGTCAAAAACGATATTTTTATTAATTTTGTAGCGTATGCGCGCGTAAACATTAGTCCATCCTACTCCTATGGATGACGTTAAAGTCGACCATGGGACTACTTATTTAACAGGAGCCTGGCAGCATCGTTCATTGATAAACCTGATACTTTTAAATTACAATCTCTAATCCGCTATTACGGCAAACCTCTATTTTGTACAGATCCATAGTGATGATGTTGTTGTGACGTCACAATATTTTGTGTTAAAAAAACACCAATTTCCTAATATAAAGATGCAAAATTACTTATAGATAATTGTTTTATAAAGTAGTTAGAAACATAGACAAAAAAATGAAACGTCATCGCGGAGCGGGAAAATGTAATCTGTGGTTCGAAAACTGAAAAAGTCAAGATGGCGGGAACTCGGAAGTTATTGAGACGGCGTATTTGGTGTTCAGGGAATTTTAATCGTCAATTTGTCTATTTATGTGTTGTTGTTGTTGTTTTTCTTTCCAATTAATATTTATGGTTTAGCTAGTACTGATTTCGTAATTTGATTTCGATGTTAACAATATAAGGTGCATTGTTATGATGGTACTCTTTATGTTTCCTGCCTCCTGAGTTTCTAAAATCTAATGTGTTTTAAAACCAATAAGTTTCTAATATCAAAGAGTAAGGTGAACTCTATGATAGTTTTTTAGTTTTCTAATACTACTTTAAAAAAACCCAAGCATACCCTTTCGGGGATAAAATGCGTGATATTATGTATTGATGATAGATAGATTATAAACTAAAAGTCTTTAAGTAACTCCTAAGAGAAGATATTTCTTTTAATATTTCCATGTAGGTATGATTATTACCAAGAAATGAAAGTAGATAAAATAGAATGACATAATCTAAAGGTGTGACTTATAAAGGTATTTTTATACAAATATTTTTAGCTACAAACCGTTGCTACATTTATCTTTTTATACCTTCCAAAATAATCAGTGAAGGGAAAGCCGGTGTGCTAGGGAATGAGTATACAGAGGTATATATACGTACACCGTACACTTGGAAGCAAAAAAACGATGCCACTAGCGATTTTTCCATTTTTTTAATTTCATTCATTGTTCATGACTGCCTCGTTGGCCGAGTGGTCGCTAGTGCGACTGCCGGGCAAGGGGTCTCGGGTTCGATTCCCGGGTCGAGCAAAGTATTACTGGGTTTTAAAAAATTCTCAGTAGCAGCACGGAGTCTGGAATTGTGCCCGGTAATATGGCTATAGGTTCACCCCCTATTACATGCGACTCGTAACATAAATAGTGAAAAGTGGGTAAACAATGTAATTGTACAGTGGCATAATGTGCCTACCCCTTCGGGGGTAAAAGGCGTGATGTTATGTATGTCATTCATTGTTAGGGAATTTTATACAAATTTTGCGACGATATCAATCCCATTGTGCTTTTACATAACAAATATATTTACAACTTAAATAGTGACATTTTTACTATACCTTAGGCTTACAAATTAATTACTTATTACTGTGATATTCTACAAAACAACTTAATCTACTTATCTATCCAATATAAAGGAATATATTATAATTTTCGCAGCTTCAGATGTAGGCTTAGCTAAAATACCATTAAACATTCCAACATCCATTACTGACAGTTTCATGGAGTTGAGAAGTGCATTTCTCTTATTTTTATATCGGATACATTCTACCAACACATGCTGCACGTCATTTTATCCATTTTATAGAACCCTCTATAACCTTGAAAAAAAAATTTTTATGGCATTAGCCGGTGAACGAGCCGACGGATCACCTGATGGTAAGCAATCGGCGTCGCTCATGAACACCTGGAACACCAGAGGCGTTACAAGTGCGTTACCGGCCTCTTGGGGATTAGGAGTTTCAGGATCGTTGGGATTCAGAAATTGGGGAGATTGGGGAAGGGGAGGGTAATTGGGCCTCCAGTAACCTCACTCACACGACGAAACACAACGCAAGTGTTGCTTCACGTCGGTTTTCTGTGAGGCCGTGGTATCACTCTGATCGAGCCGGCCCATTCGTACCGAAGCATGGCTCCCCCACATTTACAAAATGCTCTCATTTTAAAGGTAATATAGTTCCCTTTTATACGACACTAGCTCCTTTCCGCGGTTTCACCAGCTCTGCTCGGTTCCTTGGTCGTAGCGTAACGTTTTATAGCCTATAGCCTTTCTCGATAAATGCACTATCCAACACAAAAAGAATTATTGAAATCGTACCTGTAGTTCCTGTGATTAGGGCGTTCAAACAAACACACTCTTCAGCTTTATAATAAATAGTATAAGTGTATAAGATAAGTTATCAATTAATAACAATACTTGTATCTATCAGAAAATATTTATCAAGAAAACAAAAAGAAAAACGCCAGTGGCCCTTTTTCTTGCTCCCAAGTGTATTTAAATTTATGAATATACATTATTATGTTTTTTGATATACGATGATATTCTCATCTTTTGATTTCTGAATTAGATTTATTTTTACTAGCTCATAGATGAAGTAGGTATAAGTAGAAATCACCTTTCTTAAAAGTAAATGACAGGGTTTTTTAAAAAACGTTGCCCCAAACTAGGATTTTCCCGACACTCGCCACGTGGCCTCTAACACGGCTTGAAACTAGTCGACATAACATAACATAACATCACGCCTTTTATACTCGAAGGAATAGGCTGAGGTGCACATTATGCCACTGTACAATGTAACACCCACTTTTCATTATGTATGTTATGAGTCCCATGTAATAGGGGGTGAGCCTAAATTACCATATACCGGGCACATTTCCAGACTCCGTGCCACTACTGAGTTTTTTCTTAAAAACCCAGTAATACTTTGCCCGACGCGGTAATCAAACCCGAGACCCCTTGTCCGGCAGTCGCACTTGCGATCACTCGGTCAACGAGGCAGTCAAACTACAGTCGAAACTAGTCGAGTTACTCCTCAAACAGTTACGTGAGTAAGCCGTAAACAACGATTAATCACGAAAATGTTATTTTTGAGACTGAACATTAAATATATCATATTTACTCAAAGAACCCCGTAGCGAATACTTCTAAGAAATAAACTTGTTCTTTTGCTTAAACCTTACTGTACTAAAAATAACAAATCAGCTTTCAGTTTCAAACCATTCCAGGAACAACCTTCCCGAAACGTCCATCTGGATTATTCACGACAGTGATTCCTGCTTTCAGAAGAAAGGCTTACATTTAAGATTGAAGATAAAAGCGTTTAACACTTAAATGCTGCAAACATCATGGCCTTTTGTTACCATAAACTACAAGCAAAAAAAATAAAATAAAAAAAATACAGTACAAATAAAACAGCATCGATATTTTAAAACACACAATTCGAATTCACGAAAATAAACTCAGAGCGCAATCAATTCAATCATGATACATTCGCGTTCCTGGTTTAATAATAAAACTGATACGGAAATAAAAAAATAAATTACTTCTATCACCATCGTTATCATCAACAGCCTATATGTTGCTATTAACCTCTTTTTGCACGCAAAAAAATTGAGCATTAATCACTACACTTGCTCAATGCGGCTTAGTGATTTCAAACTTATAATTAAATTATAAGCCCAGTTTTCCTCACGATGTTTTCCTTCACAATTTGTCAGTGGTGTCTAAATAATCTTAGAAAGTACATATAACTCGGAATTAGTCATATTAGTACTTTGCTGTTGGTAGGTTTCGAATCCGCGCACTCATGCATGAGACGCGGGCGTCTTAAACCTCTGGACCACCAGGACATTATCACATCACATTTATACAGATAAATTGGAACATCTGTTTTTAATATTGAAATAAACGCTTATTACTTCACGCATATGAAAATATACCAAAATAACACTTCGTTTGTCCGTCTGTTTGTATTGGCTAATCTCTGAAATGGCTGAACCGATTTTAGCGGGGTTTTTATTGGCAGGTAGCTGATGTACTGAGCAGTAACATACGCTACATTTATTTTAGAAAGATACGGACCAAGTTACGGGTTCAGCTAGTCTATCATAATATTGATATTTTATATGAGTACTTTGAAACAGTTTGTTTTGAAGTCGGTGAAGCGCAAGGATTCAGTCGCTTTGCCGATGTTTCGGCTTCTTCCTCAATGTCAGTTGCAGATTTAATGGCCTTAAGTCATGTTATGTAACGGCCGGTCGGAAATTGCGATTAGACAAAGTTAAAAGGTTTTGTGTACATTGACAGTGCACAGAAGTTAGAGATTTCTCTGTTAAATATACACTTGGGGGTAAAGAAGCGGAGGCACTAGCGTTGTAGTATTTTTTCAAAAGAGACAGACCTCTGAGTTTGTTTCGGCATTTCTTCTCAGAGTAGTCAGTTAGGAAATGTCAACCTCATCGTTCGCTTGATAAAATTGACGTGTAAAAGTGCTGCCTTGTAGCCTATTTGCAGAAATAAATTCACTTGTTTCACTTATTAATTGGTAACGGGATATTATAAATTGCATATCCAATAAATAATCGCCTATCAATACATACTCATCATTTATATTCTTTTTTACATCAAATAACATACTTCATTACAAACAAATGAAATGTTCTACAAAACTCAAACTGCAGATAATTCGAAATTATACATTAATACGACAATCCTTTTTTCCTTATAATGCAATACGGTTATATTTGTTTTTGTACAAAAATACTACATACATAGCATAAATACTGACTGCACAGCAATTTTGGGCACCCCGAAACATTTGGTTAGGTTAGGTTAGAACTGCGACCCTCACAAGGCGCGAGGCGAGCGAGCGTAGCGAACGGTGCCGCGGTAGCGGCCGCCGAGCGTTATATCACTAACTGCTTTTCAAATCTTTTCATACCATTTAGCCGTTTATATAAAATAAGTGAATTTAAAATGCTGCTTTATTTAGAAAAACTGTTGTAAACAATTTAAAAATAGAAACTATATTTAAAAGAAAAAGAGTTTACCTATATAATGTGCATTAAGATTATTAGCTGTGCATTAATGAAAGCTTTTGCTTTAGGCAAAATCGTTGTACGCTGCGAAAATAAATTGTAGTGTGTTTAGTAATATTTTGAGTTAAATATTTTGCTGTGCAATCAGTAATTTTGATGGGAATTCGGAATCTTATTGCAAAGAAAAAGGATATTTTTGATATTCGTTTAAATACTCGTGTGTAAAATAAAAGGCAATTTAAAATGAGAGTATTTTGTAGTTAAAGGAATATTTTTTTACGTCAAAGAGGGTTTGATAAAATGAAATAAAAATGACGCTGGCTTCCAACACTACATTTGATTACTCTATTTTGGTTTTCGAAAGTATAATCACATTCAGTATAAGGAACCATTTGTTTAAGAAAATATGATTACTAATCATTAGTTGTGGTTTTGTAAAATTGGTCGATATTTTGTACTTAATGATTCAGCACGTAGATCTATGTATAACTAGAAAAATGCTATCTTAATATGTCCATCCCATCTTAATATTGTCTTCTGCAGTAATTCACCGAGGGAAGTGTAAACTATAGTTTTTTCTTCTTCTCCTCTTATAATATCGTCTGATTCAATTCGTTGCGGGAACCAAGACAGTTACTCATGTCCCTGGGAGGCGCCGGACTTCAGTGTTCCGGTGTTTTCATGGTGGTATCTACTGTTGATCCTGGCTTACAGAAGTTGCAGCGGTTTTGGGAGGTTGTGCCGGGCTTGCCCCTAATAGAATGTCCATCCTATCAAAAGCCTTTGTCACATCACGTGACCAAATCCTAAATCGTTGGTGTTACCGTGAAGTTCGATAATGATCCGATTACAGAGACTGTTAATTTGTGAAGCTATAGATTAAGGCCAACACGTTAGGTTGGAGCCTTATCGAAATTTGAACTGTGATCAATTATTACACTGAGTTAACACAGAATACTTGGATGTATAGATCAATTTTAAGCCCTGTGCTGTAAGGAATATGATCCAAATTCGTGTACACTTTTGGTAACAGTTTAGGTTTCAGGAAACATTGGCTCCATCTACTGCGATATACAACTTTATTGGACTAGTTTAAAGTTTGTTTTGTAATATCTGGATTTCAAACAAAGAAAACTAATACTCTAGATCTAACATGCTTTGGCTAAAAAGAACGTGTAAAATTTGGCACATAATAAATTATATACATCTACAAACATGTACCTCTATATACTAATTATTAGAATCCTACATTATCTGTGATGAACATAGGCTATATTTAAAAAGAGAACCGATTGAAAACTTCGCCGCCGTAGAAAATACCGCGGAAAAGACAAATCTTGTCAGACGTCATTATTCTACGCGGACGAAGTCGCGGGCAATAGCTAGTACTTACTTACATACGAACATACACACATACATACATACATACATACAATTCTGAGAATCTCCTTTTTTAAGTTGGTTAAAAATATCGTTACTCACTGTAAGCTATTATGGCTCCGCCGAGGGCCACCATCCAGCCGAGGCTGGTGTCAGTGATGTACATACACAGCAGCACAATCACCAACACCAGTGACTGACCCCACCACAACCCAGTCACCACTACCCAGCTTAGCACCACTGATGATTTTTGCTGGAATAACATTTATAATTATTTTATTGGTAACAATACAAAACTACACAACTTTCAGCTAGATAGCTGGTCTATGTATTCTTTTTAACTGGATTCATCTATTTATCTATATATGTAAGAGACATTTTTAAGTAAAATAAGAAATTATAACATGTGTAGGTAAACATTGATTCGATTGATTACATTCCTAAAGTGATAATTTGTCCTGAAGACAAATTTATGCTTTTTGTCTTGCGTTTGCAATGAGAGCGACCACGTTGGTCCGACTAGCAGCCCCAGCTTAAATCACATGATTATATTTCCCGCTCTCACTCAATTTGGAAAAAAAATCTATAATTTTATTGTAAAATATAAGTTATTAAACAAATTCTATCATTACATTGTGTACCTATAAAACACAGCAAGCCTCAAAAGTCATGTTCAAAGTAATTACTTTATATTGCTGAAAGAAGGAAAGTAATAAAGACAAATAACAAAGACAAGCACTGTGCACTTACATTCCTAACTCCCCAAATAAACCAGATATTGACGAAGATCATGAATAAGCAGTAGATGGCAGCGTTGATACTAAAGCTGTATGCATTGTGCATCACCAGCGCAGTGCATCCTTTACACTCCTTGTAGTACAGGATCTCTATAGCAATGCTAATCACACAGATTATGCTAATGATCTGGAAGAAATAAGAAGTAATTTTCAAAGATGCGACTTTTTTATTATAGTATTTAGCCCTTTGATTGACTGGTTAATTAGAATTGGCTAATCAGTGCCTTTAGCCAAACGCCACTTTAGCGCTTGTCTACAGAGAGAGTAGAAAACTAAATGTATGGGGATGACACTGACAAGTGTCAAAATTTACGTCAATCCCATATAATTTGGTTTTCTAATCTACATGTAGACAAGCGATAAATGGTATTTAGCTGCAGCTGCAGAGCACCAAACGCTATAAATGTGTCGATTTCGTGAATGTAAAATATACTCGTGTCGAGACAGCCCGGAGGATTAAGATGCCCGCTTCCCATGTTCCAAGGTGCAGGTTCGAAACCTACCAACGACAAGTACCAATGTGACTTTTTCGAGTTATATGTACTTTAAAAAATTATTTAGACACCACTGATAAACGGTGAAGGAAAACATCGCGAGAAAATTTGGGCTTATAATTTCTAATTATAAGTTTGAAATCGCCAACGCGCATTGAGCAAGCGTGGTGATTAATGCTCAAACCTTTTCGGTGCAGGAAGAGGCCTTAGGTCAGCAGTGGCCGCTTATAGGCTATTGATGAAAATATATTCGCACTAGGCACTATGCCTCAGATAGATAGAACAATAATAAACTGACAGATATTATTATCGCTACGACCGCGCACGCTGCTCATGAGGAAGAACCCCTCTGTGGTTCGAATCTAGTAGAGCTTTTCTCAGTTTATTTACGTGAGTAACACGTGATTTTTATATGTAGATAAGGACTAATTCAAAAGCCCAATTTCCGCCGTAAGATAATTTTACGCAGACGATGACGCGAGTAACAGCCTATAAAATTACTACGACTACTAATGACAGTTTAAGCTAAAAACCTTTGCCTATATTATACCAGGTATTCAAAATTAGAATTCGAACTAAGAAGTCTTCTGATTTAACTGATAATAAGGTTAAAAACGGTCACATATAAGGAACTGTAAGTACTTGAAGAGATTATAAGAATCGAATAACAACTTACCAATGTTATAATTCCAACAACCAATGAACCTTTCTGCAATGTAAATTTTCCCAAAAACGACTTGGGAGCTAGTTTTTGGATGAACATTTTATTTTATTCAATAATTTTATGTTTTCCTCATAAAATACATGTAAAATGTCTAAAATATTAAACAACCATTTCGTAACCACCCTGATTTGACAGGCGTGGTGTATTTTTCATCAATCAGTTTTTGTCTCGTTGGTTTAGTGAAAGTGTGGGAGAGCCATGCTTCGGCACGAATGGGCCGGCTCGACCGGAGTGATACCACGGCCTCACAGAAAACCGACGTGAAGCAACGCTTGCGTTGTGTTTCGTCGTGTGAGTGAGGTTACCGGGGGCCAAATTACCTTCCCCTTCCCCAATCTCCCCAATCCCTGAACCCCCAACGATCCTTAAACTCCTAATCCTCAAAAAGCCGGTGACGCACTTGTAAGGCCTTTGGTGTTCCAGGTCCATGGGCGACGCCGAGTGCTTACCATTAGGTGATCCGTCTGCTCGTTTACCGGCTTATGCCATAAAAAAAACCGGATTATCATCATTATCAACAGTCTATGCCCACAGCTGAGCAAAGCCTTTTCTCACACGGAGAACGTTTGAGCATTAATAACCGCGCTTGCTCAATGCGGGTTGGCGATTTCAAACTTATAATAAGAAATTATAAGCCCAGGTTTCCTTACGATGTTTTCCTTACCGTCAGTTCCATGATCACTTACTACCAGGCTGTCTGCTGCCTACTTTTTATCCTCAATCTCATAATAAAGAAAGAAATATAAGTCAAAAGTTTTCTAGTTATACCAGAAAATGAAATGTCTGAACGAATCAACCGAGAGAGGTTCAGAATATAAAGTAAGACACAACTCGCTTCATGTTGTACTACTGGAGAATATTTTTAAATATAAATAACATCATATTTTCATATACTAAAGTGCATAAAGGTGTATTTAATGATAAAGACTGCCTTGTTGATAAAAACACAGACGTGACTGTCGAGGAACTGGTTTTGTCTTCGATCCTTGGGTTGGACATATAAGTGTTGTGATTGCTTCGATTTATTCAAAAACATTTAATTAAAACTAGCGAAATTAAGTTTATATTTATATTGTAATTCTATCAAAGTATTCAAATAATGTGATTTTTAGGTAATTGTAATTTTACATTTGAAATCTATGAAATGGTGGATGTGACGTAACGCCATCATTACTGGGTGGAGTCGGGACAGATATATATGTATATATCAAATTTGTTAATATTAAGTCACTATTTAGTCAATATTAAGTCGTTGTTTGGACGCGAGGGAGTGCAGTCGAATATTGATTAAGTATACCGATATTAACTAATGGTGAAATTATAACTGTGATTGAGGTTTGTTAAGTTGAATAATATAAATCGAGAAAAAATAAATTGGTGATTTGGAAGAGAAGGTATTTTTCATTTCATAAGTTTATGTCCTTAAGGGTTTATGCATGTCGCGGAGAACCTAACGGGTTACCAGGGCTTCGGCTCGAAGTGCAGGAGTAGGAACGGGGTGGTTTTTAGTCAGTAAGAGTCTGACACTCCCTCCCGCCTTACCCGGGCGGGAGCAGTCATTCGATGATTTTCCCACTTAAAAAAAGGCATGCATATTTTCCAAGTTTCATTAGTAATATAGAAACTGTAATGTAATAAATAATGATAGTAGTTAAACCCCGTTATTTTAGGATTGTTTGTACCCATGCCATGGTTTGTTAAAACCTCAAGGTCATTAGTCAAAAGTAGCCTTATGTTAATTTACGTAAATTAATTCTCTGAAGCTCTTATTTCAAGCAATTTGTATTCAATAAACAATTTTTAATATTACTTATTTGTTTATATTTACCGATAGCAATTTTAATAATCTAAATTAAACAAAATCATCCATTAATGAATAATTGGAAATATATATATTTTTTTAATAAAGTAACTTCTGGTAATGTCAAATATTTTTTGAATACGAAATTATATTTTTCCTAGAAGAAAAATAATTTATTAGTTAATTTGTAGGTGATAATTTGGTAGCAAGGGATGGCACTAGGAGCCGAGGTCGGAATAAGAGAAGATGGGAGAATGACTTTAGGACTTCTCTGGATAAGAATCGCGACTGATAGAAAACAATGGAAAGAATTGGAGGAGGCTTTTGCCGTAAGACACACCAAGCTGAGAGACTTTGTAACATTTGGATTATATCGGATTTGCATTAGATAGGATACAGAATATCTCGGTCACGTACTGAGACATGATAGATACATGCTGCTTCATCTTATAATGATGGGTAAGGTGGAAGGGAAGAGTAGCACTAGGCGAAGGAAAAACTCGTGTCTACGCAATATACGCGAGTAGACTGACATCAGCTCTGTAGAACAACTTTTCCGCCTGGCCAATGACAAGGACCAATTCAAAAAGTTTGACGTCCAACCTTCAGGAATAAAGTGGCACCATCAGCAGAAGAAGAATTGTTATAGTTAGTTTATAGATGTCCATGAGCGGCGCTGATCGCTTACCATTAGGTGATCCATCTGCTCGTTTGCCTTCTATTCCATATAAAAATAGACATCTTTTAGCTGATATTGATGGCATGGTAAGTAAATTAAATAAAAAACATTTCATATCAAAATTCATAGCCAAGCCACGAGCCGGTCGCGGAGAACCTAACGGGTAACCGGGGCTCCGGCTCGAGGTGCAGGAGAAGGAACGGGGTGGTTTTTAGTCAGTAAGAGTCTGACACTCCCTCCCGCCTCACCCAAGCGGGAGCAGTCATTCGATGATTTTCCCCCTTAAAAAAAAGCCACGAGCCAAGTCTTCATCCCTAAGTTTACGTGCCTCATGATTGACGTTTAAATGCCCTACAATTAATTAATGGTTTACACTACTCAAACATCGTTATTTCTATATTATTGCTTATAAGTTAAAGGTAAGTTCTATTCTGTTTGATAATATAGTTCCCTTTTAACATGTTTAATTGAGACTTTGCTTATAAATAGACATATAGGATTGCTTTGTGTGGCATCTCTATTTATATTTTGTGGCTAATATTTGACAGTGTATTAATTTTGATGAGTCTGGTGACATTTTCAATTACGTATTTAACACGTTAAACACCATGGGGGTCACCGGTGACCGGCGTTAGCGGAGGATTTCCCTTAAACAGTTTTTTATTGGCAGTCAAAGTCTTAATTATAACTGTCTTGGCCGTAAGTGCGACGGCAGGGCAAGGGGATTCCTGGGTAAAACAAAGTATTACTTGGTTTTTAAAAAAAAATCTCAGCAATGTCACGAAATCTGGAAATGTGGCAATAGGCTCATCCCATATTACATGGGACCCTTAACATAAATAGTTAAAAGATGAGTGTTACATTGTACAGTGGCATTAAGTACCGTAATGTGCACCTGTGCCTATCCTTCGAGGATAAAAGGCTTGAAGTTATATGTTTTGCGTGTAAAACACTACAAAATCAAAAAGAGGTAAAATAAAATCTCATTTCTCTTTCATACATAAATACTTGTCAATCATTTGATATATTCTACAGAAAATCCCCAAAATTTGTTCATGCAAAAGTAGTCTCTAAACATCGGAAATAAGGTCTATAATGGAGTTAGTAGAAAGAGGTCAACGGTGACCGCTGAGATATTTGTAAAACGTATTCCTAGTTTTCCATTTCGTTGTCCCTTTCAGCATTATTAAATACTAGCTTTTACCCGCGGTTTCGCTCGCGTCACAAAAGGATAAAAAGTAGCCTATGTGACTATCCATCCCTTCAACTACCTTCAGTTAAAAAAATCAGGTTAAATAGTACCTCCGTTCTGCCGTTTAAGACAGGCAAACAAACAAATAGCTTTCCGCTCGCGTGGAATTCGGTTATATCGCGCTATTTAGATTTTTTCCAATAAGTAGGTAATTTGTTGACTGGTTTTAAATAACATACAGCGCCATCTATACCAATACGCACAGCGCCATCTATACCAATATTTTTGTTTTCCCTCAGAAATATCAATTTTTCCGAGATTAAAAGTACCCTATTATTTAATCCGGACTTCTAACTTTACGTCTGCAAAAATTCAAAGCAATCGGTTGAGTAGTTACGGCGTGAAAGCAGAACAAACAAACAAACAAACAAACTCACTTTCCGATTTATAATATAAGTAAAGATGTAAGGATTTTTTGTGGGATACGAGGAGACGGAACACCGGGTGGTAAGCGATCAGCGCCGCTCATGGACACCCGTAATACCAGAGGACACAGGTGCGTTGAGAACCAACCCTTATTAGACATGTTTAAACAAAAACAATGCTTACAATGTGTACACATTCACCTCATTTATATTCTTTGCTTAGCCGACACCTTACAGTTTAGTAGAGTCAGGAAGCCGATAAAGATTGGTCATATATTATACTTTTAAGTGTTGGGTCGTTAGGTAAGATTTAATTGTTACCTATACTTATAATTAGTCGCGGGGAACCTAACGGGTTACTGGAGCTCCGGCTCGGAGTGCAGAAGAAGGAACGGGGTGGTTTTTAGTCAGTAAGAGTCTGACACTCCCTCCCGCCTTACCCAGGCGGGAGTCGTCATTCGATGATTTTCCTCTCTTAAAAAAAATACTTATAATTAATCGTAGGAAGTTTAGTTTCGTCAGATTAATTAATTATTATGTTTCATTTCGGCTAACTCATGTAACTTTTTGACGTGACACTCGACTAGTTTTTAGGCATACTAGAGGCTTGTGCCTGCATGAGCAGCATTCTGCAATCGACGCGGCGTCTGATTTATTTATTTATTTCTTTATTTATTTCTTTCAGACTCAATACATGGATTTATGTTAGTATCTCTTGATTATCAGGAATATCCGAAATCAGAGTAAATTGGTAAGTACAAAATTAGTTCTATAGTACATAGGTAGTGTAAAAACTACATCTCACAAGAAATTAGTTCCCTAGACATTCCAAGATTCATAAAGTTTTATCACGTCATGTACCTTAGTTAGAAGTTATCCTAATAAACAAATAGAACTTTCGCAGAATTCTTAGAAATCAGTCTTTAGGTAATAGACGATCTAGATTCTAGAATAGTTTCAATACAAGTTTTCTCCCCAACTTAAGGGAATCACATTTCTCGAAAGAAGCAAGTAGGTACCATTAAAATTATCTTACCTTGCCAAACGAAAAGTTTTTACACGAAATAGTTTTAGTTAAACATCAAGGTTCCAAATTCCATGAACTTAGCAAGTACTTACGAAGCAATTTCGCCACTTTTGTTTTAAGTAATAAATTACGAACATAAATAAGACTTGACAATCGTAAATCAAACTAATGCTAAAATTAAATAGAAGTTTCAAATATAAATAATTCAATGAATAGTCCTGTGAAGTTATAACGAAGGAAAATTTAACAATATGGCCATTTCGGTGTTAAATTCATTTAAAAGTTTAAAAGTAAAAGAGGTCAGTTAGGCATATAAAGGTTAGTCAGGCATATATTATTGTATTATAATACTTCATACTATTATTTATTATATTTAGGTGCACAGGTACTCAGAACAATTCGGAATAATTGATCGATCATTCGATTAACCATACTCTATATACGGTTTATGAAGTTTAAGTCAAGGTCAAAGTGAAGTTCATATCATTAACCGACTTAAATAAGTTTGCCTTCTTAATGAGGAAAGTTTCATCGCCTAACTGTGAGATATGTCATAAAATTGAAGATGTGCAGCATTTACTGATGGAATGTGAAAGGAACAAGAATGAGAGGGAATCCTTGGCTAGAGAATTTAAACTAAACCTGTGGGATGTTGGACTTATGCAAAATATTTTAGCTCACCCTAAATCAAACATGTCTAAATGCATTATTTCTACCTTAATAAAGAGTTCTAGGCGATAATTCCCCTTCATTTAGGCAAAAGCATAGTTAAGTACGAAAAGTGTTAATAATATGTGTTTAATAATTTTATGAAAATAGTGTATAAGTTACAATGGGGTTGACATATCCATGTGGATAAAAACCCCTCACCAAATATAAGAGAATAAAAAAAAAAAAAAAAAAAAAAAAACCGACTTAAATAAATAAAGTTCTATGTTTGACCTCTATTTATGTAGGAATGTATGTATTATTGTGGATGATTTTCTCAAGATTGGCTGAACTGATTTTGATGCGGATTTTCTGAAAAGCATATTAATTCACCAAGTTCAAAAGCAGAGGGGTCAAAGTCGGTTTTTTATCGTTAATTTATATAAGTGACTGCTTCATTGGCCGAGTGGTCGCAATTGCGACTGCCGGGCAAGGGGTCTTGGGTTCGATTCCCGGGTCGGGCAAAGTATTACTGGGTTTTTAAAAAATTCTCAGTAGTAGCACGGTGTTTAGAACTGTGTCTGGTATATGGCAATAAGCTCACCGCCTATTACATGGGACTCATAACATAAATAGTGAAAAGTGGGTGTCACATTGTACAGTGGTATAATGCGCACCTCTGCCTACCCCTTCGAGGATAAAAGGCGTGATGTTATGTTTATGTTTTATTTATATAAGTGTGGGAGAGCAATGCTTTGGCACGAATGGGCCGGCTCAACCGGAGTGATACCACGGCCGAGCAGACAACCGACGTGAAGCATTGCTTGCGTTGTGTTTCGTCGTGTGAGTTAGGTTACCGGGGGCCCAATTACTCCCCTCCCCTTTCGTGTCGTGTGTATGAAAAAGATTG
This sequence comes from Spodoptera littoralis, assembly GCA_902850265.1. Lineage (NCBI taxonomy): Eukaryota > Metazoa > Arthropoda > Insecta > Lepidoptera > Noctuidae > Spodoptera > Spodoptera littoralis. The sequence goes on from LR824545.2 coordinate 11,580,087, forward strand.
ACTAATAAAGAACTAGAAAAACTATAAGAATATTAATATGTTCTCTTATTCATAGTTTTTCTACTTTCAGCCAATAATGAACAACGTGACCGTCAAAGTGGGCACACTGTTTGAATGTGAATCCATTCAAGAACATTTGGATTACACTGAAAAACATTTTATCTACGATCCAATATGGCGGCAGACTGCTATCGGCTGTACCATCTTATGTCTTCTAAGGGATATGTACAAATTCAAGTAAGTACGATGAATACTAAATGTGACAAAGTCCAATTACTTTGAAAGGTAGGTTGAGAAGAAATAGTACCTAATAAAAATTAAGAGTTAGATAAATGATATTAATACTTTTGTTAGGGTTTCCAATTTTCATACAGCCAAAAACACCTCTATAATATTTAGGTCAGCCCTAAAGTCGAACTTACGGATTGCCTTACGGCGCGTCGTGTTCCGCGCGCACCTCAAAGAGACGTCAGGTCACCACAGATGCGACCCAGTAGAGCTGATGCCGCTACAAAGCCGCAGGGGACTCAACGGGTTACCTGGACTCCGGCTCAAAGAGCAGGAGTAATAAAGGGGTGGTTTTTAGTCAGAAAGAGTGTGACATTCCCTCTCGCCTCACCCGGGCGGGAGAATGCATTAGATGATTTTTACCCCTCAAAAAAGGACTCCATGCAGCAACACACAGTAGGCAAGATTATCCGAATAAAATAACAAACTTTCCTTTCTTACAGTGTCTCCTACGTTTTCGAGAATCCAGTATGGAACTTGACATTAAGTCCTTCACTGAGAAATACGACCTATCAGATAAGTACCAAAGCTGATGTCTACACCAGATCTATGAGTTTAACTACTGAGTTTTTGCAAGATTCCTACCCTGTACTTGCTATTAATACTTGGCGGTTTGTATTTGTTTTTATTTAGTACAGTATTTAGATTTTATGATTGTGACTTTAACAGGGCTTTTTTAACATGTAAACGTGTGTCGTTCATGTATTCCTTTACTTTTTTGTAAAATTAATGTACCTAGTTAAATCGATTGAATATTGTTACGTCCCAAAATGCTACAAACGAGCTTACTCGAAAAGTAACTTAAAGTAAGAATTTGAAAACTACAAATATATTTATATTGTGTTCGACAATAAAATCTTTATGATAAATAAATATTTTTTTTTACAAAGTATGTTTTTTGAAAGTAAACTCTATTCTAAATTTAATATTCCTACAAACTAGTCTATAAAATATTGCCAAATGAAACTTAAGCCCCTCTAGTCTCATATTAAAAGACAAAGACTACTATAATTTCAAAACAGAATGTTTGTCCTTAGGGATTGCTACTAAATGAGCACAAAGCTACATTTTTTATTGCCAAGACATGAAATGGTTTCTGTTAGAAAATTATTTTTGTAAAATACTTGAAATTGTGCTGTACAAAGAGGCTTAAAGAGATTTGATCTCTTTGAATGTTTTTGGGCTTTTGTCGATATCCAATGATAAATTACTTATGAATTCTATTGGGTACTTTTCTAGCACTATAAGGGTCACAAAATTGCTATTTTTTGTAATACCTAGCCATATGCAGTCTGCTTATGTAATGCATTTCAAGTCTGGGAAAGCCATGCTTTGGCACAATTGCGCCGGCTCGACCGGAGTGATACCACGGCCTCACAGAAAACCGACGTGAAAAAACTCTTGCGTTGTGTTTTGTCGTGTGAGTGAGGTTACCGGAGGCCAAATTACCCCCCTAGTCCCCGTCTCCCGAATCACCGAATCCTCCACAATCCTCAAATTCCCAATTCCGAAAAGGCCGGTAACGCACTTGTAACACCTTGGTCGTTCGAGTGTCCATGGGCGGTGCCGATTGCTTACCATAAGGTGATCCGTTTGCTCGTTTACCGGCTTATGCTATAAAAAAATACACCAAATTTTTGAAAAGAAAAATATTGGAACTAGGAGAAACTAAGAAAGAAAACAAAATCAATCATGACCAATGCATGAGCATAACCAGAATTTTACTCACTCTTTCCAAACTTTTACAGTAACTCAACAACAATAATTATTTTTTATTTTCACAGATTTGGCTTCCTTCTAAGTCGTAGCGACAAAAAATTCTTCACCACATTCTACAGCAAACCGTTTGCCAGGCCTGTGTGGAACTGCTTGTATGCCATGGCATTCCTCACCAGCATCATCTTCTACATGCTCAAACGATGGGAGTTTAGCGTGGTGGGCGGATGGCATTGCAGCTTCGTATACGAATCCCTGGTCATCATTGGTGGATATTGCCAGCATAGTAAGTAATTTTTATTAACTGATTTGATAACATGGCATTCTGATAGCGAATAAGGAATACTAGTCTATAAGATAGAATAAGTACTAATTGGGATAATGACAGGGTATGAAAATTCAAAATAAAATTAGTCCGTAAGTAAGGTAATGAAAAAATAATAGACACGTATTTTTTATTTTGTCGAATAATAAAACAATACTTAGATAAATCGAATCAAAGTTTAGAAGTGGGGGCTAAAACGTCATTTCTACGTATAAAATGTACATAGAAGTGACGTCACGCGACATTTCAAATCAATATATCGTCGAAAGTATTCGTTTCTGTAAGAAAATAAAAAATACTTGTGATGATGATTTAAAATAATATACCAGACAGACATTAAAATAAAAAGTAGGTATCTACATACCCTGTCATAATCCCAATTGTTTACCATCGGGTGATGGTAGATACTCAATGTGTCTTTATTATTTTTCACAGTACCACCTATAGACACGAGGTTACCATCCAGAAGAATTGCCTACTTCATCTTCTTTGTGTTCACGTACATCGTGTATACCTTCTATACTTCTAACCTGCTCTCAAATCTGGTGAATGATAAAGACAATGAAATCAACTTGGAGACTCTTGTAGCCACTGAATATATGCGTGTCATTGTGGACTATATGATGAGGAACATCGTGGAACGTGTGAGTATCTCTCGTTCTTCTATGTACCAGTTTAATATTTTTTTTAATCGTTGCCCTACCCTAGGATTTTCTCCTGTGTCGTGGGTGCTTTTACAAACATACAAGTTCACATACACATGACACGCAGACCCGAAACAAACTATTGTGGATTACACAAGGAGTTGTTCCGTGTGGGAATGAAACCCGCGACACGTTGCGCGTTAGCCGGTTGCAAAGCCACCGCACCAGCACCAACCGTGTAGTCCATTTTAAGCACTACATTTTAAGTAGTGATTAATTTTGCACCCTTCAATGATAGGCCATTATTTAAAGAGTAAAATGGAAGTCTTTCTACACAGTAAGATCAAATTGACTGTAGCCGTTGCTTGTGGTTTAGATTTGACCTCGTAAACCGATTAATCTTTAGACGGAACATTTAAATTATAGTCTGAGTAAGATTAGTAGTTTAGTATAGTTCCATATATTGAAGTATCTACGAGTTAAACATTTGGTCCCAGTGAAGTTATCAATAAAGATTTTAATCCGAATATCTGTACCATTATGACTTGACTGCACGGATGGTGCGGTGGCTGGGCAACTGGCTGCCGCGCCTTTTATGTGATCCACAGAATGTTGTTCCTGGTCTGAGTGTGATGTGTATGTCAACTTGTATTTTTGTAAACGCACCCACGACACAGGAGTATGGGACAATGTTTAAAATAAAATATCCTTAACAATTAGCGGACTATGCTGCGTAGAATACTAATATAAGTAAACATCTTACAATTTCCATTAGGTAAAACTTTGGTGTGCCCATTCTTAATTAATATTAAAAGTAGTAACATGTAATAAATATGATTAATTATAGTCTCATATGTACGCCCAGAACTACGGAGCTATATTCGACAGGTTGATGGCAATGCGAGTGGTGACAGTCGTCAAAGGACTGGAGGAAGTGAAGACGGGGCGCGTGGCTTTACTCTCTGATTATACTACCATATATCCGTATATGAAAAGGGGTAAGGGGCAATGAAGATATATACTCATTTGTGTATTTGATTTTTCCATACCTATTTTGGAGACTGCCTCGTTGGCCCGGTGGCCGTAAGTGCGACTGCCGGGCAAGGGGTCTCGGTCTCGACTCCCGGGTCGGGCATAGTATTACTGGATACTGGGATTTTTTAAATATTCTCAGTAGTAGCACGGAGTCTGGAATTATGTCCGGTATATGGCAACAGGCTTACCTCCTATTACATGGGACTCATAACATAAATAGTGAAAAGTGGGTGTTGTTTGGTGTTTGCCATTGTTTGCCAAGCGTATGGACGGGGCTTTAAACAGTGACGAACACTAACAAAGACTGGGCTGAGGCTGTTTGGCAAACAGTTTGCGTTATTTCCACACGCTTGCTACACATCAATGTTTGTGTTTAATATTGCTGGCAAACATCAAGCGAGTCATGGTCATTAGTCTGGGCATTAATCTTTTGATCTCTAGTAAAACAATTATTAAATACCGGCACCTACATCATATATTGTGACTCATATTTTCTTTACTTCCAGTGTACGACAACGATGATATTTGCAAGCTGGTGTCAGTCGACCTGTTTTCCGGAGTCAAAAAGTATTTTCATGCTTCAAAACAATTTCAATACAAGGAACAGTTTAAAATTGGGTAAGTGGTCCCATAATGTCATATAGTTGAACGGAATCCAATAATTTGGTCTTAATGGTCATGTAAATAAAGATTATATTAAGTATCAACCTCCAACTTTACTTTTAAAAATTGCGGTATCAAAATATTGCAAAATAATTGACTCAACCACACGACTAACCCAAACCCAAGAGTTACAACAAAACTGAAAATCATTGAGTCACATTTTTCTTATGGGTTTTGATTGTTGGGGATTCAGGGATTGGGGAGATTGAGGAGGGGGAGAAAATTATTAGACCTCCGGTAACCTCACACATATGACGAAACATAACGCAAGCATTGTTTCACGTCGGTTGTCTCTAAGGCCGTGGTATAACACCGGTCAAGTCGGCTCATTCGTGCCGAAACACGGCTCTCCTACACTTTTAGGCATTTCGATCCATTTTCTTTTCTGACACAAAAATACCTACTTATTTATCTTTTTCCAGCACACTGCGTATAAAAGAATCAGGAATACTACAACGGATAGTTTCAACCGAATTTGAAGAGCCTAAGTGTACGAAAAGCCATCTAATACAAATATCTATGCAACAAATATCAATACCTATTACTATATTAGCGTGTAGTTACGTCATATCATTATTGATACTTGTCGCTGAAAGGATTCACTACAAGAGATATGGTGTATGGCCTTATGTGGAATAAGGGTATGGAAGGTCTAGGGCTTGTAAGTTTCATTGGCAGTGCAGTCTTTTTGTTGTGAGTTCTAAGCGTTTTAATTATATATATATACATATAGACACAATAGCTAAAGATATATGTAGAAAAAGGCAATAGCTGATAGAGAATAGGAAAAATCGAAAGTTTTATAACAATTTGACAATGTTTGTATGTACATCTATACTTATAATAAATCTGTAGAGAGGTCAATTCTGTACATGAAATATATTTCCAAAATAACTATCAGGGGGTGATTAGTGATCGATACTACCTAATGCCAAAAATGGAATAAGTAAAATTTTTGTCTGTCTGTCTGTATGTTCCTTATTTCAAATAAAAACTAGTAGACGGATTTTAACGAAACTTGGTACAATTATTCTAGCTTCATACTCCTGGGGAGGTTATAGTATACTTTTTATCACGCAGCAATCAATAAGAGCAGAGCAGTGAAGGAAAGTGTTGGGAAAACGGGAGAAGTTACTCCATTTTTTAAGCTTCCGTCGCGTGAGCAGGCTTAATAGTTAAACCTATATAGAAATCATGTATGACGGAAAAGTTCTTAATAAAATTATCTAAATAATATCCCACAACAGCACACGTCTATCTTTTATGGTTGACTCACAAAAACACGTGTAACTCCCGATAATACTGATGTATTTTAATATTTATTCGTGTGTTCATTATAATCCTTATCCTTACTATAATATTATAAATCTGAAAGTGAGTTTGTTTGTTTGTTTGTTTGTTCCACCTTCACGCCGTAACTACTCAACTTATTGCTTTGAATTTTTGCAGACGTAAAGTTAGAAGTCCGGATTAAATAATAGCGTACTTTTTATCCCGGAAAAAAATGATATTCCCGAAGAAAAACAAAAGTATTGGTATAGATGGCGCTGTGTGTATTGGTATATGTCACATAGGCTACTTTTTATCCTTTTGTGACGCTAGCGAAGCCGCGGGTAAAAGCTAGTTATAAATATTGCATAAATTTGTTTCAAAGTTACTTTACAAGTACTTAATTTCGTATTCGTAGAAAAGATGAACTTTATCTTTTCGAAATTAAAAATGTATGTTGTATTCCAATATAAAATATTATTATGAAATTACTTTTAATATATGCCTTCGTGTTTTAATCATAATTATTTTTCAGTAACTTTGATCCAAAATGAAAATTATGTATGTTAATATGTAGATGATGGATGTGTTTTAAATAAATATAATTACTATGTGTAAATTTCTATTTTAAGTAATAATATTTGTAGTATGTTACGTATCGGTGCCGACACATGTACCTACACCGTGATCAACGCCGTGCCACGAGGACCATATCTGCTGAATCAGGACATTAGACCTACTTTGATGCAACGAAGTATTGCAACACCTAAACTGCTGAGTCGTCTCCTCATGTCACCGCCTCGTGCCCAGCTGCGATTCGCTGCATCATCAATCACCCCACTAAATTTAACCTCAATAGATTTTATTGAAAACCTTCTTTCGAAATAATTTTAAGAGAAGAAAGCAGTGTTGTTCCAACTTCGAACGCATTAGCTCTTAGGTTAGTTAGATTTTAAGAGTTATCATGTAATTTTAATTGTAATAAATTTAGTAAAATGATCATAGTTTCCATTTGCACCCTCTGTCGGTGGCAGAAATATAACTAGTAACATACACGGTTCATTCATATTAACTTTTGGAAAACGTTTGACTAGTTTCGAGGCGCACCTGCGAGCCCCTGTGTGCCTCGAAACTAGTCAAGAGTGTAAGCACTAGAATTACCTACGTATGAGACGTCGACATTCGTTGAATATTTTAGATAGTTTCACACTATTTAGACTATAATTTTCAAACCTAGAAGTTCACCTCGAATACAAGTCGGTTTTCGTACTTAGAACACAAGTCAGGTAACAATATAATAATCCTAAAATGTATTTGTAAAGTTCTGTAAGTAGTTTGCCAGTGTTAATATTATTTCTTGGAATACAAACAAACGAACTGGATAGTTATAATATTAATGTATAACTACTATATATATATTTATTTTGTATAAGTTTCAGATATGCTACGTTAGGTATAATAACAAAATATAGATAAAACTAAATGTTGCGGTTTTTTATAATCAATGAAATACCTACAACTTAAAATTAACTTAAACTAATATTAATATTATACTTAAATACAAACAATCAAAAACTAAAATATCATACATACATACTCACTGTGGCAGTTGTGCACTTAATGTTCCATGACCAAAATTGTATTAAATACGGTCCTGTAATTAATTAAACCACGAAACAAAAAATTAAGCAATCAAAATATAATTAACCGAAATAAGTAAATAAACAAGACATTCAAATCCCCATTACCTACGCCACCGCTATAGTTAAACTTTATAAAAATGTACCCAAAATTGTTCATTACTTCCAAATAATTTAACAGCAATTACTAAGACGTAGTCTTTAAAAACATTACCCTCTTTCCAAACAATCGGTTAGCAAACAAACGACCGAAAATTTCGAAACGAACTTCAAAAAACAGTTATAACGTTTCTATGGATTCCTTTTGAAAGACAGGAACGAAGCAGTTGTAAAAAACAACCTCAAAAAAACGGTTAGCCGCCATTAATTTAACGGAAAACGTTCCACGTGACCAACTTTTATATCTGTCACGTGGTTTTAATTGTCAACGCGGACTGCTATTGACAGGGTAGGCAGGGGAGCTCATATAACTCTCGTATCGATCCAATCTCTTTCTTATTTTAATTTGATCACGTAGAAAGTTTTTGAAGTACCTGAATGAATCAATCAAGGTGATTTGTAGTCTAGGAAGGGAGAGGAAGGCACGTAGATTTTATTCCGGTTATTATACAAACGTAATGATGGTTTGTTGATGATTAAGAAGTTTTATTAATGCTATGACTATCTTAAATCGAATTGGTTATTATATTCGGAAAACTCTTAATAATAGCACGGTGTCTGGAATTGTTCCTTCGAGAAGGGGCCTTTAGTTAGCAGTGGTAACTTATAGGCTGATGATGATGACAATGATGTTAGGAATTGGGATGATGACAGGGTAGGACAAGTAAAAATCTAATAAGTCAGTTAGGTACTGAAAAAATATTTTTTCTTAGACACATATTTTTTTATTATGTGGTATAATGAAATAATACTTAGATAAAACGAATCAAAGTTTAGGATTGGGGGCTAAAACGTCATTTCTACGTATAATGTACATAGAAGTAAAGTGACGTCACGTGACACTTCAAATCAATATATCGTCGAAAGTATTCGTTTCTGTAAGAAAATAAAAAATACGTGTCTAATGATTTAAAATATTCTACTAGACGGACATTAAAATAAGAATTAGGCATCTACCCTATTGTACATCCCTACCTATTACATAAAATTTATAACAAGCCTGGTAGAAATGGATGTTACATTGTAATATAACATCATAAATGTCTAATTGCCTAACTATTCAGAGAATAAGAGATGAGATGTTGTGTTAAGCTGATTCCAAGAAGAGTTAAGAAGTTATAGGCATAAGATAGTAAGCTAATAAAACAATAATAACTTAAGCTTTCAGCTTACATAAGAGTATTGCGATTTACTTTGTTACTAGGCCTGAATTATAACAAAATGTCGCGGTGGTTGGGCTGAGCTGCCGGGTATTCCGGGTCTGGGTATAATGTGTATGTGACATTGTATGTTTGTAAACGCACCCAAGACTCAGGAGAAAATCCTAGTGTAGAGCAACGTTTTTTTTAAATAAAAACTAAAATAAATCAATCAATAACATGAGATTTTTTATGGCATAAGCCGATAAACAGCAGATGGATCACCTGATAGTAACCAATCGGAGTCGCCCATGGACACCTGGAACACCAGAGGCGTTACAAGTGCGTTACCGGCCTTTTGGAGAATTAGGAGTTTGAGGATCGTTGGGGATTCAGGAATTGGGGAGATTGGGGAGGGGGAGGGTAATTGGGCCTCCGGTAACCTCACACACACGACGAAACCCAACGCAAGCGTTGCTTCACGTCGGTTTTCTGTGAAGCCGTGGTATCACTCCGGTCGAGCCGGCCCATTCGTGCCGAAGCATGGCTCTTCCACACTTATTCGTATATATTACATCTAAGTTTTCATTACCATTTATCTCCGTTCGTAAATTCTATCATGATAAGTATCTACTTTTAAAATCTACACCACAACTAAATTTGTATCAATAAAAAACAAAACTTTAATATCTTATGGCGAAAATAACGGAAATAACCAGATATTTATGGAACTTAATTTAATATTGTTAAAAGGAAAATTAATTATTTGTAAACATATCTAATAAATGAAATGATAAAATGATTTGATTATAAATTATTGCCTGTCTCATTATCGAGTGGTTGCAAGGGCGACTACCGGGCAAGGGGTCTCGGGTTCGATTCCCGGGTCTTACTGGCTTTTTTTAAATTTCTCGGTAGTAGCACGGAGTCTGGAATTGTATCCGGTATATGGCAATAAGCTCACTCTCTATTACATGGGGCTTATAACATAAATAGTGAAAAGTGAGTGTTACATTGTTCACATTGCGGTACTCAATGCGTGCGTTAAAGATAAAAGGCGCGATGTTATATATGTATTAATTATTGTTATCGTTGTTATTGAAAAGTTATAGTTATTTTATTGAACCGTTTAAGCAAATCTTTAGGGACAGAGATAAAAAAATTTAAGCAAAATTCTAGATAATAAAGTAAAACAATGAGAGAACAAAGTTATGCGACTTTTTACTTGTTTTTATGACATTTGTAACGAATAAAATCGGCGGAAAGTTTTTAGAAACATTGATAATTATTATACATAACTTTATATCAAACTTCGAAATGGTCTTGGCTTAGAAATTGACAATAGTATTTATTTTACGATTTGACTTCGATAAATTTTCTTTATACTACTTTCATAATTTAGTACTACGAACATTATAAGGTATCATGTAAACACATACAGATATACTATAACAAGATATATACTATGTACATAGAAGCTGTTGGGATACCTATCATCATCATCGTCATCATCATCAACAGCCTATAAATGCCGACTGCTGAGCAAAGCCTTTTCTCACACGGAGAAGGTTTGAGCATTAATCACCACGCTTGCTCAATGCGGGTTGGCGATGACAAACATCCTTACTAATATTATAAAACGGAAAGTGAGTTTGTTTGTTCCACTTTCACGCCGTAACTACTGAACCGATTGCATTGAATTTTTGCAGACGTGAAGTTAGAAGTCTGGATTAAATAATAGGATACTTTTATCCCGGAATAATATGATATTCTCGAGGGAAAACGAAACTATTGGTATAGATGGCGCTGTGTGTATTGTGGTATATGTCACTTAGGCTACTTTTTATCCTTTTGTGACGCGAGCGAAGCCGCGGGTAAAAGCTAGTATAATTATAAATTATAAGCCCAGGTTTCCTCACGATGTTTTCCTTCGCCGTTTGTCAGTGGTGTCTAGATAATCTTAAAAAATACATATAACTCTGAAAAACTCACATTGGTACTTGCCGTTGGTAGGTTTCGAACCCGCGCCCTCATGCATGAGAAGCGGGCCTCTTAAATCTCCGGTACTCATTTGAATATACTGAGAAAAGCTCTACTAGTTTCGAATTACAATCTTCCTCATGAGCAGCGTGCGCGGTCGTGACGACATCATGTATATTCACGTGAGTAACCCGCGATTTTATTTAATTTAGTATGTCTCACGATAGTTATTATAAAAATTTGGAAGTACTTTATTTTTATCAATATCCCTTGTTCAACCTTTTACTGTAAACATGTAAAAATATTGAATTAGGCCAGGGCGACTGTAAAAGGCAGGTTCATAATATATTTCTACTTAACTGACTGGAGGCACGCGATGATCAGCTATCCGCAATAAACAGTAAGCTATCAGCAAAATTGAATTAGAAATTTCTTTCAAAATAATCGATACGGTAGTAGGGATAGCATTTTTTATGAACACTGTTATTAACGTAACATAACATCACACCTTTGAACCCCGAAGGGGTAGGCAGAGGTACACATTACGGCACTTAATGCCACTGTATAATATAACACTCACTTTTCACTATTTATGTTATGAGTCCCATGTAATAGGGGGTGAGCCTATTGCCATATACTGGGCATATTTCCAGTATCTGTGATACTACTGAGATTTAAAAAAAAACCCAGTATTACTTTACCCAACCCGGGGATTGAACCCGAGACCCATTGCCCGGCAGTCGCACTTGCGACCACTGGCCAATAAGGCAGTTCAAGTGGATCAAACTACGTAATATGCAGATAAGTACGCAAAGTCAACCCGTATTTTCTATTGAAATTTGTGGGTTTGTGCGAATACCGACGCGTAACTGGCGCGACCTTAAATATTTCTGCTTCCCCGTATTCAGGCGTAGTGTGAATAAAATATTTTAACCCATTTCGGGATTGCAATACAAAGCTCTATTTGTATTTTTACTATATTGAACCTATTTTTAATGAGGTAGGTAAATATAATAATCGCCTGTAACAGCTCCGCACACAGGTGCATTGGGCACCTCCAAAGAAAGAAAAAAGTTAAGTAATTAAGTAAACTAAATATGGTAATAGTACCATATTTAGTATACTTGAACCTATGCTTACCGCTATTAGGTACATGCGACTCATAACATAAATAGTGAAAAGTGGGTGTTACATTGTAGAGTGGCATTAAGTGCCGTAATATGCACCTCTGCCTACCCCTTCGGGGATAAAAAGCGTGATGGTGTGTTATGTTGATAACTTACTTTTTTGCGTGTGGAAAAATTACTATTACTCCGACGCTGAATGTAAAGTAAGCAATGAAAAATGAAAGAAAACATATGGAGACAAAGTTGGAAATAGCGTAACAACTCGTCATTGGCTAACAATACGCCCAAACCTCCGAAGAGCTCTTCAGCACCTATTTTTGGTTTAACAAGGAGTACTGGTCGCTGTCTGTACCTATTTTAGTTTGTTCTATTATCAGATTTTTTAATATAGTTGACCTCTAACATCTTAAGTGCGTCCAGGGCAAATGTCATTTCGTAAGTAAGTACCATTTTCATATTCCAAAATTAAAATAATTTTCCAAAATTGATTTATGAATAATGGTTATCTTTGTGTCATTCTATAATCGTGCCTTCTCATTATTAAACTATCAAACACTGCGAGAACACCCCCTATACTTATTATACTCTTTGGAGGACACTGGTGTCCGCACACCTATTGTTTTTTAATTGTGTCTATAATGACGGTACTCAAAGGGTTAAGGACTTATTTATGCGAAGATAGTGTACTATACTACATCTTAATCCGTCAAACACCAAGCGGTCACCGGTGACCGCGACCTATTGTTCTTTAATTGTGTCTATAAAACCGGTACTCGACGAGTTAATACCTAGTACATAAGGTTTGGGACTGTGTCTTGTACGTTTCAAAAACTACATCATATCTCACCAGTTATGACACTGACGACCTCGATTAACTAGTCAGTTAGCGATGAAGTCTACATAAACTTAAGCTAAAACTTAGATAGTAAACTGCACAAAAAATTACGAGTACATAGTTAATAATAGGTCCCTAGATCATCTCATAATATCCCCAACTGAGATTGTGCGCTTTTTGTTATCCCATGTATTTATTACAGACACAAAAGGGACTATGTACACCACCTAATCCGCAATAGATAATCCGTATATCCTCAGTAATCCGAATCAGATTTCAAAAGGACTTTTTATATTGTCGGATCTCCCCATTATGGGGATTAAAGTAATATAAAACTGCTTTGGTCTAGGGCTGGAGACGAAACACGAGATTATGAAGGCTTTTTCTTTTTTAAGCGTACTTATTAATTGTCGCTAGGAAAATCGTCAAAGAACAGCTTATTTCTGTTCTAAAAAGATGTTTTCAAGTTTGTCATTATGAGGTGTGTGATAAACAATATGGGGAAACTCAAGTTTTCCTTAAAATAAAAACAATTATTTGAAGTCATCAATCGGATTAACATAATCACGTTGATCAATGCTTATTCCTTAAATCATCATCAACATACTATAAATACCCACTGCTGAGCAAAGCCTCTTCTCACACGGCGAAGGTTTGAGCATTAATCACCACGCTTGCTCAATGCGGGTTGGCGATTACAGACTTATAATTAGAAATTATAAGCCCAGGTTTCCTCACTATGTTTTCCCTCACCGTTTGTCAGTGGTGTCTAGATATTCTTAGAAAGTCCATGTAACTCGGAAAAAGTCATATTGGTACTTGCCGTTGGTAGGTTTCGAACCCGCATCCTCATGCATGAGAAGCGGGCCTCTTAAGCCTCCGGGTCACCACGACATGACAAATAATTCAGGCGAATTAATATAACGTGTCTGATTTATAAAAGGGACGGAGTTATAACCTTGTACTAAGTATTTGGTTGTCACTGAGCGAACAAAAATAGTCTTAAATTTAGACTTATAATAAATATAAATGTAAAAAGTTAATCCGTTTAGCTAAGGTCATGATTAATGATTTCTCCTTTTCTGTAAAAACTTTTCAGCTTTATCCTCGATGTAGGTTAATACCTGAGAAGCCAGTTGGGTTTGTATTTTGTTGATTAATATGTGCGTATTTCTAGTTATTTTTAAACACAGTTAAAGTACAGTATAAATTATAATAGTGGGTTGAAAAATTAATAAATCAAATGCTTATACGAATGTGCATAAATGACAAGAAAATATTACATCTAAACGGGGCAGAAAACGTGTATTTTTTAATTAAACTTTTTTATATATGAAAACTCTTTGCAGATGAAAACAATGGCAATTTTCTTCAAAACAATATTTACTTTATGGGTTTGAACTTCAACCAGTTTGCTTTCCACCCTCCATATAAATGATCCCTCAGCATGTACTTCGTAGAATTTGAAAATAAACAGTCACCCCAAAACACGTTTTTAGAAACCCTGAAACCTCGGAAAATTACCTCAAAAGTTTTGGAATCACGCGGCCTAATCAAATGTTTCAAAGCTAGGCTGTTTCGACATTGTTCCAGTGCCCAAAGCCATTAAAAAAGTTTTTCATTTGTTCCCTACATTTTCCTACAGGTGGTTGCAACAGAGTATTAAAGCGCGTAGCTATATAATAAATTTGCTACCCCTCAGAATTTAGTACCGCGTCGGGCTTCGATGACGACGGACGTCTCGCCTCGCTCCGTGTTGTAGATTCGTACTTCCTATTCTCGGAATATCTCAACAGCGCGATAAATTTTCGTACCTTTTGTTTTTGAAGTGATTTGTTGTGGTTTTAAGTGGATTATTGTGTCTTAGGTAAGTTTTTAGACTCAGGTTTTTAATTTTGAATAAGTTTTAATGAAAAAAGTTTAGTTGTTATGGTGGTTTAGGAATATTTGTTAGAAAAGAAAAGTCGAAACTGTTTTCAGTGAAAATTTAATTAAAATATATGAAACTCATTTAATAATTTAACCATTTATCATTGTTTTCCATTAATCTCGATCAAAACAATAAATATATAAAACGGAAAACTAAAGGTTCGATAAATTAAAATTCTGCGTATATTATTCGCTCTTAAGATGAAAATTTTATTTCTTCTCTCTTTAGTTTTTGACGTATATTGACTACAATAAATGCAAAATCATAAAACAATTTAGTTTAATAATTTATCATTCACTTTGAAGTCACAACGAGCGAAATCTGCCAATTAATGCAAAATTTAACAATTAAAGTCATCATCAACAAAATTGATGGCAATTTAATTGATTACACGCTTTACCCCTTTACGAAAAGTTCCATATTTAGTTATTCTTAGGTACCTTTAACAAAAGTAATGTACGTAGACTATAATGTGATGCCCTCTGTAACCAATGTAATCCCTTTTTTATACATATATATTTATTTTATTTTATATACATTTTAATTTAGTTTATTATAGATAAAAAAACATCCGCTTTTGCACCCTTAAAAAAAGTCTGTCACTGGTGACCCCCATGGCGATTTACGTGTTAAACGAGGATGTATCGACAATCGTGTTAATTCTTGTAGCGACGATCTTGGAAACGGCTCCGATAAACATTTTCTTTAAATTTCGTATTCAGAGAATTTGAGGCCCGAAATCTTCTTTTATCTTGTACCTAATTTGGAATCCAGAATGACAGAGTACACTACTTAATTCAATTGAACACGTAGTATAAGTATTTGTGAGATTGTATGTTGAAACCATACGTGTCATCGTCTTCCATTAATGTTATTTTCTGATTGCTTTTGTTGAGAAACGAAACACTTGATTATGTCCCAGGGGCGTATCAAATCTCAGTATCATTTTCCTTTTTGTTGTTAGTGGCTACTGATAATTCTATACATCACGTAAACATAACATAATATCATGCCTTTTATTCCCGAAGGGGTAGGCAGAGGCGCACATTATACCACTGTACAATGTAACACCCACTTTTCACTATTTATGTTATAAGTCCATGTAATGGGGGGTGAGCCTATTGCCATATACCGGGCACAGTTCCAGACTCCGTGCTACTAGTGTCAATTTTTTAGAAACCCAGTTTTATTTTGCCCGACTCGGGGATCGAATTAAATTAGGTCAAGTTAGGACAAAGATCAAATTAGGACATAAACATACTTTTTCATATGATAGAGGGGTAAACAGCAAACCTAATGGTAAGCAATTAGGACCGCCCATAGATATCTGTATCACCAGAGCAGTTACAAGTGCCCTTTAATAGCCCCTTGACTTTCAATTAATCGTACGTTATATTTGTTCGTATATATTGCTTACACAGAATATATAGAGCCGTTTTAAAATTCAATTTGGCGGTCCATTGCTTTCGGTACAAACTTGGCTTAGGCACGTGTAATGATATTTTGCATAAATTATTAAAGTACGAATAGACTACGCCAAATTGTGACATTAATGTCTGTATGGTTCACTGTTATATCTGGCTGACGAGACACTAATTATCGTATCACGATAAATTTTCCAATTATAGACACTCGGTTTCATACAGTAGCGTCGTGGTGGCCCAGACGTTTAAGACGCCCGATTCTCATACATGAGAGTGCGGGTCGAAACCTACCAACGGCAAGTACCAATGTGACTTTTTCCAAGTTATATGTACTTTCTGAGATTATTCAGACATTTACAAAATGGTGACGAAAAACATCGCGAGGAAACCTGAGCTTATAATTTCTAATTTTAAGTTTGAAATCGCCAACCCGCATTGAGCAAGCGAGGTGAGTAATGCTTAGACCTTTTCCGTGTGAAAAGAGGCTTTGCTTAGCAGTGGGCTAGATGATGTGATGATGTGTTCATACAGAGACATTTGATTTACATATTCAACGGTGTTTAGTGTTGTAGTCTATTCCTACCCATATTACTGGACTACGACTTGTAAGAGCAGTTTGACTCTTTATTTGTGTTAAATGGTATTGAGATTTTCGACTTTAGAAATTAGACATCTCTATATTATAAAAATTAATGTCCATTCGTTAGTCTCGCTAAAACTTGAGAACGGTTGAAATGATTTGACAAATTTTGGTCGTTAACCGCTTGTAAACCAAGTTATAATAAAATTAGTCATTTATGATTATTCTAAGTGAACCATGTTCTTTATGAGTAAATAATCATTAATGTCTACACCATGAAAGTCACCGAGGAAATGAATAAAATTGAAAAAAAGAACAAACATCTCGCTGACTCCATTTATATGCACAGAGGGGAGGACGACGACGGGAACAATTTTCAATTATTTCATTAAATTCCCGACGTCGCTATTAACGGGTCATGGGCGAGGTACAATGGAAATATAGTCTGGTGTCTGGAAATACCTACCAGCTACCTATAATTATGTACCTACACACGCCAGGAGGAAAATCTAGATCAATATGTGTTTCTTTAGTAGATCTTTAACTGTATTCATATACTTATTCATTTTATTTACTTAGAGGTATTTCCACGAAGGCAGGGTTGTGCAATATGCATATTCACAAAATAACAGCCATACTTCACCTTATGACATGTGGAGTGACCCTAATGCCTTAGAATTCGGAGTCGCGGAGAACCAAACGGGTAACCGGGGCTCCGGCTTGACGTGCAGGAGAAGGAACGGGGTGGTTTTTAGTCAGTAAGAGTCTGACACTCCCACCCGCCTCACCCAGGTGGGAGCAGTCATTCGAAGATTTTCCCCGCTTAGAAAAATGCCTTAGAATGGACACAATTCCATAATTAGAGCTATTACAGAGTATTAAAAGACACCAGGATACTAACAGTCCGACTGGTCCGAAAATTTAAGGTGGCGCAGTAGGAGTCTCTCTGAAGGATAGAATATGTAACGAGGTGATCCGACAGAGAACTAAAGTTACCGACGTAGCCCTAAAGCTTAGCAAACTGAAATGGCAGTGTCACATTTGGCAAAGAATCGATGACCAGTGGGGGTAGACTTGTTCTGGAGTGGAGGCCACATCTAGGCAAATGTAGTGTAAGGCGCCAGCAAGGTGGAGTGACGATATCTCCAAAGTGGGTGGAAGTGGATGCGTAGAACTGAAGATCGAGCTCAGTGGCCTGCCATTGTAAAGGCCTATGTCCAGCAGTGGACGAGTACAGGCTGTTGATGACGATGAAAAGACCCCAATTACCCCCCTCTCTAGTCCCCGTCTCTCGAATCCCCGAATCCTCTACAATCCTCAAATTCCCAATTCCCAAAAGGCTGGTAACGCACTTGTAACGCCTTGGTGTGTCCATGGGCGGCGCCGATTGCTTACCATCAGGTGATCTGTCTGCTCGTTGCTCGTTTACCGGCTTATACTGGTCAACCGGGGGATCAAACTCGAGATTCAGAGTCGTACTTGCTATAACTCGACTAACAAGGCAGTCTAGTAATAGCTAATTCAATATTATTTTGATTGGATTAAATAGTTGCGAATTAACCACCATACTTATTTGTTTCGGCGTAACGTTGTATTGTTTAGAATTTCCGGGTACTCATTGCAGTATAGATGTACATTAAAATTAATTTGATATTGTGAACCCTAATTCAAAATCAAATAAAAATTTTAATTAGATTACTAATGGTTTTATTATCGTTGAAGATATTTTTGGAATCTGCTAAAATTAGAATCTTATAATTGATATAGTTATTTTCCTTACATGTTACGCTGTGGGTGTTATAGAAAGCTACTACATAGCTCTAATTTATTGCATGCCTACAACAAATGAAATATCAGACGACATCAACAAACTCCTCCGGGAAATGAATGACAATGTTATAGTATGTAGATTCGATTTCCCGGTCAGTTCAGATACAATGATGCCCACTCACAATCTAAACCCGTCGAAGACGTCATAGAGATATATTTTTGTACATTTCATGAGGAGCACTCAACAATCCTCTCATTGAGTATATTGTATGGAATTCATATTTTATCATCTGAGATATTGTTACACATACTTTTTGAGTTTTTTTCATAAAAGTTATGTTTTTATTATGACTTTCATATTTAGTGTAATAAAACCAGGTCCAATGAAGGGTAGATATGTATAAATTATTGTCGTAGTAGATACATTTTTAAGTTTTTCTACCGTATAGTCTCGCACTATGATTCTCTTAGATTTTTTTACGTTTGCTATCTATACATATAATAAAAATATAATAAAATTGTAGAAAAGTGCTGTCTGTACATTGAAAATAAAAATAAAAAAAAACAGCAGGGGTTATTGTTATGTCAATGTCGAACCCAAAAATGTAATTAACTTTTTTTTTGTCTGTTTGTCTGTTCACGCTAATCTCAGAAACGGCTGATCCGAGTTGGATGCGGTTTTCACGAATATATTGTGGTATGCTTCAGTTATGCTTTAGTGTTTGTTTCATGTCAATCGGTTCATAAATAAAAAAGTAATGTCAAATTAAAGAACCACGTCGTGAGTATATATTTTAAAAAAAAACGCTGCTCATAGTCACTATTCCACGCGAACGAAGTCGTGGGCACAGCTAGTTTTATAATAAATCTAAAACGTTTAAACGAACAATTCTTATAAATACGTAAAAACATACATAAATACAAACAATGGATTTTCTTGAAATTTTGTATATAGGGACAAAACGAAATTTAAATTTCAGAAAATGTCGTTTTGTTTCAAATTGCGTTTCGATGCCTGATACGCTGAACACAGAACGAAAGTTTATTATTTTTTTGTCTATTTTATTTTGATTTTAAGTTACCGAGCAAAGCTGGGTCATGGAAATACTATTTTTAATTTTGTAATTGAGAAATTCTTATATTTTCTCCCATTGTACAAACACAGAATTATACGTAATGCAACAGTTTTTTTTTACATTTACAAAACAAAACAAAAAAAGTAAATGTTTACATTTTCAGTCGACCCACAGTAACCTCAATGTAGGATTTTTGTTTATGTTGTATAAATATTTCGTTGAAAAATCGCCTTTCATTTACTATTATATATACGTACATACGTCACTACTGAGTGAGCGTATTACGCACGCTGCGTAGTGTTGCGTAGCATTGCGTAGGACTTTCTGCGTACTATTCAATTTTCGAGCCATACGATAAAGTAGAATTGCTTTTTATATGTTTAGGTACATAATATAGTTCACAAGTAAATACTAGTTCCATTCAAGAGTCCAGAGTAATTGTTATTTATACTTTTTTTAATACTTTGCGTTACACTGCACTTTTCTCCTGGGTTTTTTTGAGTCAGGAAAATCATCCGATAACTTCTACTGCCTTGGATGAGGCGAAAGGGAGTGTCAGACACTTACGGACTAAATGCCACACCGTTCATACTCCTAGCTTATTGCCATATGAGCCTAGACGAAAGTCATTTCCAAAACCTAGCAATTCTTTGCCCGACCCGGGAATCGAACCCGAGATCCCTTGCTCGGCAGTCGCACTTGCGACCACTCGGTCAACCGGTCGACAGTCAATGATGAATGACACACTGGTAATCGCGTTTTCAGTCATTTGATCAATAAGCCAGTTTAAGAAATAGCTAAAGTTTATAATTCACTTAATTTATATCAATTAAAATCACTTTGAACATTTTCGAAAGCATTTCAACCAATAACGACTTGTTAATAAATCTGCATTTAAAATGTTCAAATCTAAATATAACTTCAGTTAAAAATAGAACACATTTTTTTATGGCATAAGCCGGTAAACGAGCTGACGGATCACTGTGCCGAAGCATGGCTCTCCCACACTTTAATATACATATAAATGATATAAACATAATATCACATCACGCCTTTTATCCCCGAACCCCTTCGGGCAGAGGTGGCACATTTCCTGTCTCCCTGCTACTAATGAGAATTAAAAAAAAACCTAGTAATACTTTGCCTAACCCGGGAATCAAATCCAAGACCCCTTGCCGCACAGTCGCACATGTGACTACTCGGCCAACGAGGCAGTCAAAAATAGAAGATTCTTAAGTAATTCATCAAGGTATGATTTATTGGAATCAATATTTGAACGGATAGTGTGAAGTGAATTTCAATTCATTCTATTACTGTAGAGAATAAAATGCACAGTTTTATGTTTGTTGAAATTTTGATCACTTGTCTGATAGATGTTTTATTTTAAATACGTGAAATAAAAAAGCATATACCTCTACTATATGGTCGAATTGAGAACCTCCTCCTTTTTTTGAAGTCGGTTAATTAATAATAATAATAGCATGGAAATGTTTACAGATTTAATCTCAATCACTCGGTATCTTGGTCAAGTTTATATTGAATTCAAATATTCAAAAAATAAAAAACTGAAACCTTAAAATGAGATAAAATCTTAACAAAAAGTCTAATCGAGTTGCTTTAAATTGCTACGAAGGCTGTCCTTTAAAGTTTTAACTGTACAACTAATTAATATTGTATTACATCATAAAAGCACCCGCGACAAGCTCTAGGATTACATAGACGGCAAACGCCAAGAAAAACGTTCAAAAACTGTACAGTTCCCATTTAATTTGGAATATTTACCTAGAGAATTTCGTTTTGATTTAACATGATTTGACATGTTAACATCTACGTGTATGTGTATCTGTATACACAACATGGTGTATTTACAAACGATTTTTTATAGTACGTATTGTTTATTTAATAATAATAGAATAATTAATACAGTGAAACCTGGTTAAGTGAGACATAAAGGGACCTGCAATGTCGTTTCACTTATAGAGGTATTCCACTTGCCCAGTGTCTCAGATATATAGGTATAAATAAATATTTGTCTCATTTACAGAGGGTTCCATTAATAGGGGTGGACTTTGAATTACGTGTGTAATTTGTGGGTAGAATAAGAATGAGTAAACAAACAATGTTATCTCAGTTACAGAGGTTTATGCATATAAAATTTACTCGCTGTCTCAGTTATTGAGGTAACTATGATGATAAATCGAACGAACAAATCCCAGATATAGAGGTTTACCTCGTCCTACTAACAGAGGTAATTCAGTGCCAAAGTGTTGGGACCTCAGCATGAGTTACAGTTATGGAGGTTTTTCACTTATACAGGTCCCACTTAACCAAGTTTCACTGTAATAGCTATGTATGATGCAGGAAGCAGTACTTCTTCTTCGATTTCTAAATTTTACATAACATAACATCACGCCTTTTATCCCCGAAGAGGTAGGCAGAGGTGCAAATTACGGCACTTAATGCCACTGTACAATGTAACACCCACTTTTCACTATTTATGTTATGAGTCCCATGTAATAGGGGGTGAGCCTATTGCCATATACCGGGCACATTTCCAGGCTCCGTGCTACTACTGAGATTTTTACAAACCCAGAAATACTTTGCCCGACCCGGGAATCGAACCCGAGACCCCTTGCCCGGCAGTCGCACTTGCGACCACTCGGCCAATGAGGTAGTCAAATTTATAAAATTCTAAATTTTATGTCGTATGATTTACATATTTTACAACGTCAATATAAAAAACGTGCCGTTACTGTGTGTCCATCTTTCCGTATTTTTCTATCTTATTCTCATTATATATTGCAAACAGAACCACAGGAAAAACCCAATATACAAAAACAACTGCCAAATATAATAAAAATACGTGTGGATCTCGCCTGAGACCTAAATTATTTATTCAACGCATTGTGAAGACGAATGTTTCATAAAGGTATCAAATATAAGGCAATGGTATATTCTTCAAACCTAAAGACATTGAACCTTCAGCCATATTCTGTAGGTATTTGGGTATATTTTCAAATGTATATTACGTCAGAAAACCACATGATGATGAGGATATACTCTGTAGGTATTATCTTATGAATACTATGCTTTCTTTTATGTTGGAACTCATTGAAAGGTAATAACATAATATACTAAAGGTAATAAATAACGTAAGGTACCTACAAAAGCTAACTTTTTTTAAACTAATTTGTTGCTAATCTGCAATCATTTATTTCAATTAGAGCAGGAAGGCACTTTTGAACAAAACATTTACAAGTGAAGCTATTTGCTTATTTCAAGGTTTAGATTCCCATGGAGAAGAACAAGCAAGAAACTCCATAGGTTACTCTTTTTTAATCAGGTTCACAATATAATTCTCTAGTTGCATCGTTTTGGTAGTCAACTGTTTGAGAACAATGTACCACCAAAATCCAGCCAAAAAGCTGTCAAGTTCGGTAAACGAGCAGACGGATCACCTGATGGTAAGCAATCGGCGTCGCCCATGGACACCTGGAACACCAGATGCGTTATAAGTACGTTACCGGCTTCCTGGGGATTAGGAGCTTGAGGATCGTTGGGGATTCAGGGATTGGGGAGATTGAGGAAGGGGAGGGTAATTGGGCCTCCGGTAACCTCACTCACACGACGAAACATATCGCAAGCATTGCTTCACGTCGGTTTTCTGTGAGGCCGTGGTATTACTCCGGTTGAGCCGGCCCATTCGTGCCGAAGCATGGCTCTCCCACACTTATTTTTTTTTCCCACACTTTGTAGGATAGTATGTAAAAAACCAAAGCACATTTCACAGCGCGTTTTACGCTTGCGGCGGTTGCTATTGTTTCCAGCTTCTGCTGCACCAGCAGGCGCAACCGCAGTCCCGCAGTCACGATATGAAACATCGCGCCAATTTTTAGGTTCCGACTTGTCCAACCGCTGCGATACATATGAGATAGTTATTTCAGAATTAAAAATTTGAACTTTCTACACCCTTTCATCATAGACCATTCTTTCATTATGCAAAATTTAACACTCCACCGAGCTCGTTGCATGCCTGAAAGGGCAGAAAGTTTTAATATATATACGCATTAAGGTTTAATTTTCTATGAAAAGTTTAATAGATTCGCTAACATATTTTCAAAGGAAAAGGTTGTCTGATTAAGTGCTATAGGTAGCCCCATTTGCCTATGTGAAGGATATATATAAGTTTGTGAATTAATGAGGATTTTACGGTCTGATAGTCAGTTCTAGCTAAGGCCTAGATCGATTTTATCTGTCTAGGCATTAAGTTCGTTCTCCCAGCAAAATATTCTCGGATTTCCAGATTTAGATTTTTTCTAGATTAATAGCTAGATAGAATTAAAATAAATTTGTAATAATTGAGTGGAATTTGGAAATTTGCAAAAGATGAGAACGAAAAGATAGATTTTTTTAAGTGGGGAACATCATCGTATGACTTCTGCCGCCAGGGTGAGGCGGAAGGAAGTGTCAGACTCTTACTGACTAAACCACTCCGTTTCTACTCCTGCACTTTGAGACGGAGCCCCGATTATCGGCATCAGCCCTATTGGGCCCTATGCGAAGTCTGGTCTGGTCTGATGGCTCTTTGAGGCACGCGCGGAACGCAACGCGCCGTACGCTCGGGAACGAAAAGATGGATAGATTATCTGAAGAGATATGACGAAGAATACAAAATCGTTTGTATCATCTGATATGGGAGTTGCTGAAAAAAGAGGCCGTTGAACCGACCGACCTCATGCCGTTTCAGGGTAAGAATAGGTAGAAGAAATTGAAGATTGTTATTGATAATAAAATTATTATAATTATAATGTCTTTTAGATATATAGGTGAATTATTATTGTAGTAACATAACATTCTGATTCTGATACTGACTATTTATTTTACGAGTTCCATGTAATAGGGGGTGAGCATATTGAGTAATGTACCTTTACTGTAGTAATATACATACTTTTCTGAGACGTAAACGGTAAATAGCGTTGAGCAAAAATAGAACTAGTACCTTCACTATAGTACGTACGTAGCCTGCCAACTCCTTCAGGAAAAGAACAAGGATAATATTACATTTTACTAGATACTCTATGTTGCTACACTAAGAATTTTCCTGCGTCACAAATAGCTCCATTGATCCAGCTACCATCAACAGTATTGCCATATCTAGAACAATAGTTGAATTAGTAGCAGTCTGTATTGCTAATACAGAGACCATTTCGATTCACCATTTGATAGGTAGCCGACCGACATTTGAATATGTATGGAGTAATAAACGTAACGTGACTCTACGTCTGTCTTCCAAAAAGGCATAAGCAGTAATGTACACTGATCATTGTCACCTTTTGTTGATAAATAACATAACATAACATCACGCCTTTTATTCCCGAAGGGGTGCACGTTATGCTACTGTACAACGTAGCACCCACATTTCACTATTTATGTTATGAGTCCCCTGTAATAGGGGGTGAGCCTATTGCCATATACCGGACACAATTCCAGACTCCGTGATACTACTGAGAATTTTTAGAAACCCAGTAATACTTTGCCCGATCCGGGAATCGAACCAAAAACCCATTACCCGGCAGTCGCACTTGCGACTACTCGGCCAATGAGGTAGTTGATAAATAAATGCTATTATTATAAACCTTTCGATACGACTGACAAGTTATTAGTATGATATTGTATGTCGCGGAGAACCTAACGGGTAACCGGGGCTCCGGCTCGACGTGCAGGAGAAGGAACGGGGTGGTTTTTAGTCAGTAAGAGTCTGACACTCCCTTCCGCCTCACCCAGGCGGGAGCAGGCATTCGATGATTTTCCCCCCTTAAAAAAAAAAAAGTATGATATTGTATACTCGGTCCATTCGTGCCAAAGTATGGCTGTCCAACACTGCAACAGTCAATGATCCAATTAAAAGAATAGTAGGTACTGTAGCCGAGTTAATCAATAAAGATAATTTGATATCTTTTATTCGTTTGGAGGTCACTCTTCATGAGCATCTGTAGAGACTAAATTAACAAGACAGTCATAACCTCAACATCATTAGTAGAACTTAATACAAAATTAATCAAAATACTTCACAGTCCACAGTTGGTTTTAAAACCTGTAAATACAATATTAACTTCACTAAGCTAATTCAATAACATGATAAATATTTTAATACCAGTCTTGTCTGCGTCCCTTACTAAGTTAAATTGAGCTTGAAATAACTTAAGTACTACATTGAAAATTAACTGGTATTCAAAGTTTTGTTGGCACACGTTTACGAGCCGTGAGGTTTAGAATCATACCTGTATTCTGTGAAAACGTAGGCAGAAGTATACAAATAGTACACCCACTGTAATTATCAAGCTTGTTATAATGGTAATAGTCTAGTTTATTTATAGCCAATTATTTGGTGTTAAATAGTGCTAGTGCTGAAAATGCGCCGTGACTCGAGCAATCGCGCTCGTGACACGGCATTTTAGCTGAGCACTGGCCTTTTTGCACCGTGTACACTGTTGTTTTTTTTTAACTGTTTTATTTCTTGTTTTTTCTATAATGGTGCAAATTAACTGCTTTTCTTTCTTTATTAAATCAATGAATGGGAATTGATTGCCACGTAAATTTGACTTATTATATGTCCACATTTCCTATGGATGAGTTCTTCACTGCGAACCCACGCTTTCGCAACGCGACTTGAGTCTACGATTAGTGGAATAAACAATTGAGCAACCACGCCAACGTGACCTTCCTTATTCAATCCGTACAATTGTTTTTTTGGCTCTTTGCAGAGGCAACTAACTTCTGTACGCAACTTTGTAAGCCCAATCCTGTTTTTTCCGTTCCCGGAGATTTACCCTATGTCCGTCTTCTGGTTTTAAGCTACCCACCAATTTTCAGTCAAATCGGTTCAATCGTTCTTCAAATATAAATGGTGTAACTAACACGACGTTTAATGGAGTAATAGGATTTCTGTTAATTTACATCTAATTAAATATAACTACATAAATATTTACAACTTAAAATTAACTACAACTAAACTATTAAATAAAAAGAAAGTAAAAGAAAACAACAAAAATTGTACCCTTAATTTAGGCGTCAAAGTATTCGTCCGCATCACTATCACAGGGGAAAGTTCCCAGAAGACTGGCAGCATTGCCACGTTGAATGGCAATGCTTATTTTCTGTCCGAAGAAAAAGCCAGCCCTCTGGTCACGTGTAGAGTCGATAAGCCTACGGGCGATGTCTTTAAACACAGAGTGTGCACTGGGACCCCATGGCCCAAGTGTTTCGACCCCAAACGGCTCAAAACAGTAGTTACCCACTAGATTTGAATATTTACGCCGTTTGAGGGCCTCTGCCGCGGAAGCAGCTGCACCAACGCATGCAGCGGTGCTTAAAAGATGTGATGGCGCAAGGGTGTCTACACACGTCGCGTCCCACACCAAAGGCCTACCCATCTTCCAAGGCAGCAACGACATACCATCTGGTCTTTTGCCGTCATCACGTACCAAACCATTAGGTTCTAATACGGCTGGTACACCGGCTGAGGCAAGAGCACGACGAATGATGTCGTTGATGCTGGCATGGCGAGCTATGCGGCCTGCACTTCTGCAACAAGAAAGACCATGGTGTCCCAAGCCATCGACTCTTTCTCCACAGTGACAATAATGCGGAGAAACACAAGGAGCACCTAAACGTAGGCATACAGCTAGGCGGAACGTTATGTCATCCAACATAGTACCTATGAAGGGTGACGGGAGTGCCTGAAGCCACAATCCTGATTCCCATTCTCCCACAGCCAATAAGCGAGCTCGCTCTGCAGTATTAGGAGACGAGTTGATTAAAGACTCACGAATAACACTGCACAGCGGCACGTCCCACTGTCTCTGAGAAGATGGGTGAACAGGTAAATCCGTAAGTGGGCAAGCCATTTTCCACGCTTCCACTGCATCAGTCAAACACGGCACCTCAAAACTGGTCAGTGACGAAGAAAGAATTTTCCTGACCAATTCAGAGGTACTGTGGACCGAAGACAGAAAAGCTGGTAAACTAATACTTGAAATTTTGCGGACGCCGAGCCCTCCCATGCGAATAGGAAGAGTAGCTTGTTGCCAAGCTCGGTCATCCAAAGCCACATTAAGTATGGATGACAATGTGTGTCTGATAATTTTGTCTACGTTTTCTAAAATGTGTGAATGTTTCCATAGATGTGAAGCGCGGAGAATATAAGTAAATTTTGGTCCAAAACAACAGTACCGAATTAGGGTGAAAGCCGAATGTGTGTTGATTTTGTGTAATCTATCCGAAATGTGATTGAAATTTTGTATCTTGTCCTCGATGAATTTAGGAAAACATTCATCGAATATTGGTGAACCTAGGAGGTGAAGTGAGTACTTATCAATAATTTTGATATTTGGAGCTATTTGATTAAATTTTGCTAGAGTCGTTAGTCTGTCTGTAGAGTCAGGAATGTATAGTTCACATTTTGATAAATTTAGGTCAAGGCCAATAGAACTTAGTTTTTCTTTCAATATAGTCAAATCTTTTAAAACAATGTCATCGTCACCTCCTAGAGTTCCGTCGTCTAAATACCATACATTAAATTTGGAATTTAGTTCACGAATAATAGGATTTATAGCTAAACTAAAAATGGCAGGCCCAAGGGGGTCTCCTTGTTGACAACCAACAGCCGATTCTATTAAATTGTCCTTATACAGTAATTTTGAAGGGTTTCTATAACATTGCCAAAGAAAACTGTAAATTTTGGGGATTTCTTTTAGAATTTCAGTCAACAAGGCGTTCCTGCTTACGGAGTTAAAGGCGTTTTTAATGTCAACCTTTAAGACGACCTCACCTTGGTTACTATTTAAAAATGTGAATAGGGCATGTACCGCAGCCTCGCAGCCCCCTTTGCAACCAAAGCCTAGTTGTGAGGGCTGGAATTTGCTGGCCAAAGACTCATTGTAATAGGCGCAGCAAATTTTGGCTGCGATACGCCTGTATGTACAACCTACAGCAATGGGACGAATACCGCCATCCTTCTTACGCAGGGCACATAAGTTAGCCCCGTATAAGACATCGATGACGGATTCGTTCACATTGCCGGAGAGCATTAGATTGATTAAGGCCGTCAACTCCTTCAAAAGGGACTCACCAGCCTCCCCGGCGCTCGAACACACGAGATCTTTCAGATGTTGTGGTGTCAAGCCGTCGAGGCCGCCAGCTGAACCATTTCGAAAGGAGTCAACGGCCTCGCGAACCTGTTGGGCAGTAATCGAAAGTGAATGGAGTTGAGGGTTTGGTGGGTCAGGAAAGATGAGGTCATCTGCCGGGGAAGGATGTTTACTCTGCAGGGTTGTAACTACCTCTGCAGAGTACGTAGCGACCACATCACTACTAAATAGAACCCTAGCAGCACCACGGATATCGCCATCCGCTATTTTGGACTCTACATGATGCAGCAAACCTTTGTGAGTAAAGTGTACTGATAATTTAGGGTCGAAAGTTTGGGTTTGAGAAAAGCAATTATCTTTAATTTGGGTTGTTAAAGTTTTTTTTTTTTTTTTTTCTTTCTGCACATGTAGAATCCTAAATGGAAAGGTTAATAATTGCTCCCAAGCACTTAGAGAGTTCTCTCGAACCACAAGACCAATGCAGCGTGCTAAACTTGAAGCTACGGATGCTCTTGCACCTCGAGGAACTCTCTTTAAAACTGGAGTTGTGTTTTTAAATTTTGATAAGGTTTGCCAAAGTTGTAGTTGCTGGACAGGGGTTGGTGAAGGAGCTGAGGCTGTCACTAGGCAAGGAGCTACATTTTTGGGTTTATGTACCTTGCCCAAATGAACCCTAAGACCCCGTTCACCCTTAAAAAAACGTGCTTGAGAGCAATGTGGGCATCTTACCAGAGTCCCATCCAGGGGTGCGGCAGGTTGACTGGCACTCTGTCCGGCGTAGCTGCTGCATCCAGGCATACAAAAATAATCTTAAAACTACACAATATAACTATAAAATACACTTAATAAAAATATAAAACCACTATTTTACTATATACAAGCCGTCACTCAGCCGTCAAAATCCGTCAAAACTTTACATTATAATAAAAAACAATAAAGCGATCCCGTGGCCAGTACTGCATAGGGCGCTGCCGAGCCGCGTGAGGCGACGCGGCGCCGCCGCGCCGCCGTCGACGCGCCACCGCGCTGCGCTGCGGTGACCACTGGGATGACTTTCTTCTTGATTTGTATATATTAGTCTCCAAAGATATAGTCGTAGTGGCGTCGTAGTGGCGTACAGTTATCTTGATATGGAACCTGCCTATTTAGGCTGGTGACATCTCTCGACAGATCTGAAGAGAAGATCCTCGGGAACCCCGATTCAGAGTACAATTTTTATTTATTTATTTTACACCACAACCACAAGTTACAATAAAGCTAAATCAATTATATTGATTGATTTGAAATGTGAAATATTGAAAAATAATTAATTTAATTTATTTGACATTGCTTGTTACGTTACCACGTTTCCATTTCTTCCGACTAACACGACTATATTTTATATCAGAATTCATAGTTGTAATCATTCGAATTGCGAAATAGTTTGAAATCTCGTCTCAATTGAAGCACGAAGTTCGAAATTCAATCCGGTGTTTAGCATTAGGCTCGATCCTTATTGTTATTAGCCCTTTAATCCATAGTTCACAGTTGATCCCTCAAAGTTAGTTAGTACTATCCAAATTACCTTTATACGATCTACTATTTGACCCTTTATTTCGTTTTAGGATCAAAAACTTGCGTCACCCGACACAATATGTTCTTTCTATCACAATACTTCTGTATGTGTGTATTGTATTTTATACGACTTTATTTTAATGGTAGTAATTTTGAAGTGTCATGTCAGTTTTCTGAAAGGTTTAAATAGCTATAGTAGATGGCGCTTCAATCGCTTTTCATCCAGCGCTACATGACAACATCTGTTGGGTCTAATAGTCGGTTATAAAAGCCGTTTTTGTAGCTCACAATTTCCTTGTCTGTATTAGTTTTGACCCAACGAATATGAAATATTTACTCAACATAATACACTAATCACAATACCCAAAAGTTATTTAATATTTATAATAGACTTGCCCTATATTTTCTCAGCTATTGTTAGGTACATGCGTGTAATAGGAATAATGATAGGGATTGAAAATT
Source organism: Spodoptera littoralis (assembly GCA_902850265.1). Classification (NCBI taxonomy): domain Eukaryota; kingdom Metazoa; phylum Arthropoda; class Insecta; order Lepidoptera; family Noctuidae; genus Spodoptera; species Spodoptera littoralis. Next base: position 11,610,852 of record LR824545.2, read on the forward strand.
AAAAACCTGACGGACTACCGTCAGTTCGATAACGAAACAATTTTGAACGATTTTTTTTTTGTCGTATAAGATAATAATACTTAGATAAAAACTAATCAAAATTTAGGGGTTGGAACTAAAACGTCATTTCTACGTCTAAAACGTATGTGTATAGAAGTGACGTCACACGATATTTCAAATTAATTTATCGTCAAAAGTTCTTGTCTCTGTAAGAAAATAAAAAGCATGTATCTTACATGACATTCAAATAAAATTTGTCATCTACCCAATTGTAACAATATCGCATTGCTTTATTATTATGATTTTGGGTCAGTCGCGACAGTCGCCGCGTCGCAGAATGCTGCTCATGAATATGCGCCTCTAGCATGGCTTCAAACTAGTCGAGTTCCTCGTCAAATAATTACGTGAGTAAGCTGAAAAACGTAACAATTTTTAAAAATAATAAATGTCTCACGAATGTTATAATATAAATATGGTTGTTTACTACGAAAGTGTTTCACTTGTTTCAGTCTATATCAACTTGTTTGGTGAAATAAAACTTTTTAATACGTCTTTACTCAACGGACATTTATTGCACACAACTTTCTTTATAATAATTCTAGATGAGTGGACTGTATGAACATAATTTGAACGTGTGTGAAGTATGACTGTGTGCGTGAAAAATGTTGCCAACCTAATGAACTTAATCTATTTAGACAATGGTTTTTCCTTTTTTAGACATTCCTTGCCTTGCTTGCCTTTTTAGGTATATCTTTTGGCTATAACATGCCAGCCGAGTAGTATACATTTTAACATTAGTCCTGTTATCTCCGAGACTTCACTATTCACAAAAACCAGGAGGAGCTGTGATCTCCAACTTGTATACAAAACGTAGAGATAGAAGTACCGCTCATAGCCTAGCAGTGGATTGTTACACGGTGCTTGCCTTGTCGCACGAAATCGCATCCCAGCAATTCGTATCGGAATTTTTTGCGTTGCGAATTCGCACCGCACCGCTTCGCAATTTCATGGACGAGCCCTTTATAAACTAAACTATAATACTTGAGACTTTACTCTCTCACACACATACACACACAGCAGTGTATTGTCACACGGTGTTGATGACAATGAGTATTTTATAAGCTTAGTGATCCTACTAAGAGTTAAGAGTGACAATTAATCAAGTTCCAAATGACAGTTTAGAATAAATATCCCTTTTGTCCTACAGAAGTAGAAGTAGAATGTTTATTTAGCAAAATACTAGAGTTCTTGGACTTACCGCACTGTTTGTTGTCTAACCACGTTCCATTAATTTGTAAGTGCGTAACTATTTTGTTATAGGGCTCATACACAAAACTGCGATGCGACATCGCATCGCAAAAATGCGTGAGCTCCACGCATCGCAAGAATTTTCAAGATTTGCATAGCGCATCAAAATCTTATCTTCCCAAAATCTTATTTATTTATTTTTCCTGTATCTACTAATCAATATCAGTAGTTCACGCTTCTTTTTACGATCCATGTCACGACCTACTTTCAATTAAAAATACGTTTAGCACGGTTGACGGTAGTCGAAGAAATGGTCACCCTGGGAGACGCCATGTCACACGAAATCGCATAGCAGCAATTCGCATTATAATTCTTTGCGTTGTGAAATCGCACCTTTTGTGTATGAGCCCTTAAAAACTAAACTATAATACTTGAGATTTCAACATTATCTCACACCCACACACCCACACTCCAAATTACTATTGGCACTATTAACTACTAAACCTAAACATATATTATCTGAACCTTGTTCGTTAATATACATTAACATGAATGTTCACGGAGTATCGATCCTTAACCTGCCAGGCTGGCAAGCGTAGCGTAGATCTTCTTAAAACCAAGGCGTTTACATACATAAATGTGTTTCATCAGAAACCTTTAAACTATGATCTTCAACCCAGCGAGGAAATTCTAGCTGCGCCAGTAAGCTGTCCCTAGTTGTATTCGTTATAACTAAGTATTGTTTTATTATACGACAAAATACGGACTAATTAGATTTTTAATTTTCATACCCTGTCATCATCCCAATTGTGCGGCTCAATTTGACAAAGTTACTGTACCAAGAGCAAATAGAGGTATTGTCAACCGTATTTTGGATCATCTTGGAACGTTCTCCGAACCCCCAAAGGTGGGAATCTCTTCCTCACTTCACGCTATTAAACATCAGTGCCAAACTTCACTCAGTGCCTTCGTAAGGTAACCGCAACCTTCTATCGAGCACTCCGCCGGACCCAGGAGATTTGAGATCGACATTTGTTTACAATCTCAAAGCGTCAGAGCGCAAAGACATTGTGATGACTGGTTCAATTATTAAATTCTATTATAAGGAGAATTACTATGAACTATACTTACCTATAAACTATAGTTAATGTTATATGGTGTAAGTTCGATTTAAGTATGGAATGTAAGGCATCTTTTAAGGAAACCATTTTTGTATGGAGATTGTAGGTAATATAAAAAACTAATTAGCTGCAACGCATCAAGCTGTACCTCCTTGTGTGGCGGGTGTCTATTAGTGGTGTTAATGGCCTGACTACTCCTTGGAGCCCACAAAAATAATAACAATAAAAATATAAATCATACAGTGGTACACACTTATTTTAACCGTATATGGAGCAATTTCAGACACACAGTTTTTAACATTTACAACTACATTTTGTACAATTAAAAAAAATAACAATGAAATATAAGAACTCATTTTTCATTCACCATGCAATCTGCGATCGTTTCGCGCACCCTCTCCTGCCTTCGTTGTTACGTTCGCGGGCAAAATTAAAATAATTTTGTGTTTCCATTAAACGCAGGCCCTTATAATATTGGCAAAGATTCAACAGTTTTATTACCTTCAGACAGGGTCTGAACAGTCGTGGCCTTGAGAAGAAAATAGGCCTAATTGGGGGCCTTTAAGAGGTCTTTTTGACGTGGCTGTGTTAGTGAAAAGTTGTGGTTATAGAATCCTTACTATCCTTACTATATAATATAATTAATATTATAAATCGGAAAGTGAGTTTGTTTGTTTGTTCCGCTTTCACGCCGTAACTCCTAAACCGATAGCTTTGAATTTTTGCAGACGTAAAGTTAGAAGTCCAGATTAAATAATAGGGTACTTTTTATCCCGGTAAAATTTGATATTCAAATTTGAGGGAAATCAAAAGTATTAGTATAGATGGCGCTGTGTATATCGTTATATGTCACATAGGCTACTTTCCTTTCGTGACGCTAGCGAACCGCGGGTAAAAGCTAGTAAAATATAATTTATGTCATTTTATTAGTTTTAAAAATGGATCAACAAATTATATTGTGCCTGTTTTTGTCTGCGGCTTCGCTCACGTTCCCGTAGAACTTACTTTGTGTTATTCCACTTCCATTCTAACCTAACCTAACCATGTTCCAAATGTCGTCCCGATCTCTTCAGCGGTTTCGATGTGAAGGGTTACACTTTTAAACTCACGGGAACGCGGGCAAAGCCGTTAGCAGAAGCTATGTTAAATGGGACAAGCCCGCCAGAACCTCCCAAAACCGCTGCAACTCCTGTAAGCCAGGATCTACAGTAGATACAACCATGAAAACACCGGAACATTGAACTGCGTCCCAGGGACATGAGTAACTGTCTTGGTTCCCGCAACGAAGTGAATCAGAAGATATTATAAGAGGAAAAGAAGAAAAAACTATGGTTTCTACTTCCCTCGGTGAATTAGTAGAGGAGAGACAGAATGAATTAAGCCTAAAGGCACAAAGAAGAGACTGTACAACTGGGTGAAGCCCAGTCGCCAAGCACCACGGAAATTTGACTAAAAACTAAGTGGCAGAAGCTAGTATAACATTAAATATTCACATTTTTACCTATGCTAAAAATAGCTAATAACAAAACAAAACATCAACGAAAACACCATTGTTTTCGTTTGATACCTTATGAAACAATTCGACTAAACAAAGTTTAAAAATTGTTGTCCATATTATTACTTATTGGTTTTTTGTCAGTCAACCCCTCGATGCGTCGATCCGATCATTCGTTTACCAAAATTACTTAACCCTTCAAATTCTTGACGACAGAATGGCGGAAGTATTTAATTTATCCTTACTTTGAACATTTTGTGTATATGGGAACATTGTTATTGTTGATTTTTTCCTGTTTTGGATCCGTCTCTAGTAAGCAAAAATTTTGCTCAATATTAAATTTATACATACATACACAACACGCTGACACACTTCCACGGCAAAAGTGCACATTATGCCACTGTACAATATAACACCCACATTTCACTATTTATGTTTTGAGTCCCATGTAATAGGAGTTGAGCCTATATCGGTCATATATCGCCATATATCGGTCACTATTCCAGACTTCGTGCTACTACTGAGATTTTTTTAAAAAACCCAGTACATAACACCGTACTTTGCTCGAACCGGGAATCGAACCCGAGAAACTAACAACATGACTCACTAAAGTGAATTGAAAAGAATTTTAGTACCCTTATTATTGCGTCGCGGAGAACCTAACAGGCTACCGGGGTTCCGGCTCGACGTGCAGGAGAAGGAACGGGGTGGTTTTTAGTCAGTAAGAGTCTGACACTTCCTCCCGCCTCACTCAGGCGGGAGCAGTCATTCGATGATTTTCCCCCCTTAAAAAAAACCCTTATTATTGCGAGGCACAAAGTTTTGTGTTTACAGGGTCTTTAATAGGATGTAGCTAATAGATGCATGACCTGAACCTAAATGTCCCGTCTTGAATAAAAAAAGGATGATCATGTTAGTTATTCCCCGACAGCAAAGGTTATGGTCGTTATGTTTGTTCTTAGTATTTTGATTGTCAATTGCACTATCTAATTAATGAATGACAATTTTTTTGGGCACCCTACCTCACGATAGCAATGAGGAAATTTTTTTTTTTGATACCTTATGATAGAATTTTTTTAGGTGTAAATATTTTAGTTATTGATATTTTAAGTTGTATATATTTTCATTTAGTAATAGTTAATATTAATTATATTTATGTCAATTGTTATCTTAAAAAAAATGAACTACTTACAAACGTAAATTTCTTTGCTAACTCTTTGACCCACTTCAAAAACCATTCGAATTCGTAATTACAAAAATCCATTTAGGTACACGATGAAAATAAGGTTTTTGTAACTTTGTTCGTCCGTACATAGGTATAGTCTAGAAAATTGGTGAGGAAATCCCTGAAACCGCACATGGAAAGTATCTTTTAGGTAACCCTTTAGTTTTATGACCTCATCATCATCATCATCATCATCTTCAACAGCTTATAAATGCCCACTGCTGAGCAAAGCCTCTTCTCACAAGGAGAAGGTTAGAGCTTGCTCAATACGGGTTGGCGATTTCAAACTTATAATTAGAAATTAAAAGTCCAGGTTTCCTCACGATGTTTTCCTTCACCGTTGGTCAGTCGTGTCTAAATAATCTTAGAAAGTACATATAACTCTGAAAAAGTCCCATTGGTACTTGCCGTTGTTAGGTTTCAAACCTGCACCCTCGTACACGAGAAGCAGGCGTCTTCAATCTTCGGGTCACCACGACACCAGTGTGTGTAATAACTGTCTCGATGAATGAGAGGCTGCATGGATGAATGGAAATTGTGGTTTGATTCTCGATTCCGAATTATTGAACTTATTTGATTTACTCAAAATTCACAGTAGTACGTGCGACTACAATTGATCAGTGCCCAATGTGTGGCAGTTTAGGGAGCCTTATTTCTAGTATAGCAAAAGTATTTCAAAAAATCCAAACAGGAATCGTAGACAAAAAACTAATACAGATATGAACAACTCACTTTGCCGTAAATAAAGTGACAGGTCCCAGCAAGACACCATTAACACATAATTGCAATATTTCCTTTCCTTCCTGTATATATACCGTAGATATATCATCATAACCTTCATGTCACATCAAGCAACGCTCGAGTACTTCACTACGCAGTAATGCTGAGAGACGCACAAGGAATAAGGAAGTGCAGGGTGTTTATATGAGACACATAGCCTTTCAAACCTAGAAGGGTTACGAAGGAGTAGAACTAAGTATATTTTATGATAAATCTAACTTCAGACTCAGTAATTTGAATGAGAATCGAAAACTTACCCCTTCCCCTTCAAAGTCCGGCGACACTCTAGTAGTTATCTCCTTTAGTGTTGTGCTCCACTGACCACTTACTATCAGGTGACCCATCTGCTAGATCACCCCTTAACTTTTAAAAAATTGAGTAACATTTTTCCTTTTACTTTTCAGTTGCACTTACAATCACTTACTGCCTCTTTGGCCGTTTGGTCGTAAGTGCGACTACCGGGCAAGGCATCTCGGGTTCGATTCCCGGGTCGGGCAAAGTATTAATGGGTTTTTAAATATTCTCAGTAGTAGCACGGATTTTGGAGTTGTGCCTGGTATATGGCAATAGGCTCACCCCCTATTACATGGGACTCATAACATAAATAGTGAAAAGTGGCTGTTACATTGCACTGTGGTATAATGTGCTCCTCTGCCTACCCTTTCGGGGATAAAAGGCGTGATGTTATGTTATGTTATAATCACTTAAATGGGAAATCCTAGTGTAGTTAGAACAATAAGTTTTCTTCTACAAGACTTTGGTACAACAAGCGAAAAATAATGTCCATCTTTTAATACTTCAAGTTCTCCCTACCCTTTTAAGATAAATAAGGCATGTTATCACATTATGCAACGGCCCTGTAGTGCTCACCCATCTGATTTATTGTATCGAAAGTAATTCAAAATGTCTACCAGCCACAAATGAAGGAATACGCGTATGATTGAGTGTTGCAAACGCTTCATTGAGCAGAGCAATTTGTGTTTGGCAACACTGAAATGTTTGTACACATACCATCAGCTGTTGGGTATTTATTTGTATACAAAATAATGATTTAGTACTGAAGTTCGACTTGATAAAAATTGTGTCTTGTTGGTAGAACGGCACCAAGTATGACTGCTGACTGTGTTGTTTTTGTTAATATTTTTTTTAAACGTTGCCCCCTTTTTTTTAAGGGGAGAAAAATCATCGAATAACTGCTCCCGCCTGGGTGAGGCGGGAGGGAGTGTCAGACTCTTACTGACTAAAAACCACCCCGTTCCTTCTCCTGCACGTCGAGCCGGAGCCCCGGTTACCCGTTAGGTTCTCCGCGACTAAACGTTGGCCTACACTATGATTTTGGGGTGCGGTGCCAGAAGACCTCCCCGTGGTGCACCCTGGGTGCGGGCGAAAACAAAAAACCCCTTCCTTTTCCCCTTGAAAAAAAACACTATGAGTGTCTTTAGTGCATTTACAAATATACAAGTTCTAAAGCACATAATATCCAGACCCGAAACAACAATTTGTGGATCACAAAAAGAGACGCTCCGTGGATTACGCAACACGTTGCACGGCAGCCGGTTGCCCAGTCACCGCCCCAACCGTGCTGTCATCTTCATGTATCGATAAGAGTTAAAGAGATTCCCAAAATATCATACTTTTTCTGAGAAGGCAGTTTAGCAGTGGTCGTCTTTGTAAGTGTTATGTCTATTGTCTTGTTTTCATTAAGACAATGATGGATAACAAAAATGCTACTGAGAATAAAACAAGAACATGACACAATTTTTCCAAAGAAACAATGTTATCTTTCGTGAAAGTTACACCCGGTAAAAATATTTTGAACGATTTCTTGGAAACTTAATTTCCAAGTTAGCAAGAAAAAATGAGGCGTTCAGTTCGACGAAATCTTTTCTATCATTAAAGTACAAAGTTCTTTATGTACGCTTCTTTGTTTCAGGTAACAAAAGGGCTGTTTGACAACCGATGTTTTTTTAAAAAGTGAATTTGTGTGTGTTCTGTGCGTAGGGATAAATCACGATAGAACTGAATGAGGGTATGGAACGGTTGGTGGAATTCCCAAAAATAACATATAAATCAGAATAAATTTAATAGAGAAATGACACCTACATATAGTACAGATCAAACTACATGAATGTCTAGTCAACCAACCTAGCAACAGTTTTGATCTGAATTCTAAACCTGGCATAGATACTAAAATGTATCCAAAGTAAAAAGTGTTAAATGAATCAGTATTCTAACTTGATTTAAATACTACTCATGAAGTTTGAGTGTTAGTGAGTGAAGTGAGAGTGAGTAATGATGACGTCATACACGGAGCACTTTAATGACTCGGTGGTGAAGGCAGTGGATGAAGGGTTTCCACTGCTCATGCCGAGGTGGGGGTATGTGGTGTCAGCATTCGTGTTGTTCCTGATCGGATTCTTCGGGTTCTTCCTGAACCTGATGGTGATATTACTCATGTTTAAGGATCGACAGGTGAGTTGATTTATTTTATTTATACAATATTTTTGGTTATTGTTATTTTGTCTGTTTTTTAGTGTAAAACTCTTAGGGCCAAATTTTTCAATCATTAGTTAATTCTTAACTGCAGAATAAAATTTTGCCAGTTTTTTTAGTATGGACGAATTGTAAAAATATACAAAGTTGTTCCCTAGTTTTAAATTTGTCTGGCGTTGGAAATATCGACCGGCTAAAAGTTTAGCAAAAACGTGTCAAAAATAGACGAAACTGTGACACGCGTCGCAATGGGCTATGATTACCGACTGTCATAACAAACACGATTAATGATTATTAAAAATCAATATCCCACAGGATATGTTGTTGACATCCAAAGGTTGTATTCGTCTTCACTTCAGTGATATAAAAGCGACGATCTAGATCCTCATAAAAATAAGCCAAATCTCCCTCCACTGTATAACTAAGCTCAACAAATTTTAAACTGATTTAATCTTTCAATAACATCAGATCGATCTTCAGAAAATTACCGAACATAACAGCTTCGTCAAAACTTTTTTAAGATTCTGCAAAATATATCAGATTTTCTATCCAGCAGTTTTGTTATCAGTAACCCAATTTGACCCTCTAGTGTCGTTGATTTGCTTTGGCAGATAAGCTTTGGACACATCTGCTTAGGTATACAATATAGGTATTGGTCTGCTGGTTTTTACTCAACATTAGAGGCTGGTTTTAGTATGAAATACTGATAGTATTTGTATTACCACTATAGTATAAGTGTGGGAGAGCCATGCTTCGGCACGAATGGGCCGGCTCGACCGGAGTGATACCACGGCCACACAGAAAACCGACGTGAAGCAACGCTTGCGTTGTGTTTCGTCGTGTGAGGGAGGTTACCGGAGGCCCAATTACCCTCCCCTTCTCCAATCCCTGAATCCCCAACGATCCTCAAACTCCTAATCCCCAAAAAGCCAGTAACGCACTTGTAATGCCTCTGGTGTTCCAGGTGTACATGGGCGACGCCGTTTTCTTACCATCAGGTGATCCGTCTGCTCGTTTATCGGCTCATGCCATAAAAAAAGTATATGTTGTTCATTACTGATTGTTGTGGCTTTGTTTGTAGTTTTTGTATTACTATGTCAAATATAGAACTCAGTATTGTCAAAAATCAGTAAGTATCAACTTTTAATATAACTTATTCATTGTACCGAACTATTATTGCACCGACTTGAAAGTCTTGACGATTATGAAAATATGGAAAATCAGTTTTAAATAAAAAGCAATTCCTTGCCACTCTATTACTTTCTATTTTCATTTCTATTTTTATTTCTGTACAATACAAAACAACTTCGTCCCTGACTGTTGAATTGTCTAGTAAATACTATTCCTTGTAATATTCTGTCGCAGACGGCAACTCATATTAAATATGTCTGGACGAAGTTTCCAAAGAATGTTTATGTCAAACACGAAGCCTCGTCCTGTCTATTTTCAGTGGGTAACTAAGATAGCCTGTCATGAACACTGATTATGGCTGATAGTAAGCACAACTCATATCGACTGATCGTTTTCGTGCTTATCGAGGTTTTTTTTAGATTGAGATTTACGTTTTTATATCTTCACATCACGCCTTTTATCCCCGCAGGGTTAGGCAAAGGTGCATATTACGCTTAATGCCACTGTAAACTATTACACCCAGTTTTCACTATTTATGTTATGAGTCCCATGTAATAGGGGGTGAGCTTATTGCCATATACCGGGCACATTTCCAAACTCCGTGGTACTACTGAGATTTTTTTTAAAACCCAGTAATCTTTTAAATTATTTTTATTGGCTCTGAAGTTTAAGACGGCTGCTTACCCATGCATGAGGGTGCGGGTTTGAAGTCTATCAATGGTAAATATCAATGTGACTTTTTCGACTTATATGTACTTTCTTAGATTATTTGGCACTATTTGACAAATGGTGAAAGAAATCATCGTCCTCAAACCTTCTCAGTGCGAAAAGAGGCCTTTGGTCAACAGTGGCCTCTTATAGACTGTTGATGTGATATGGGTATTAATTCATTATAATAGAAATTGTTAAATTGTTTTATGGCATAAACCGGTAAACGAGCAGACTGATTACCTGATGGCAGTAAGCAATCGGCGTCACCCATGGACATCTGGAACGCCAAAGGCGTTAAAAGTGCGTTTCTCTAGACTCTAGACAATAGTAATCTTTTAAATGTGTTTGGCGCCAATCCAATAAATTAACTTTTTCTTTAGCGCTTTAAGTGCTATTATCCACAGTTATTGAGGTATCAGCAGGAAACAACCCATAAAGGTTCTTTTAAAAATACTATACGGATGTCTCATTATGCTAATTACTGTCCTGCATAATATCACCGTAGATCTTCCACGAGTACTCGATTAAATTCTCATTTAGCTCCTGAAACGTAAAAAAAGCGCATTTTAAGTTTAAACGAAATAGATGATCACAATTTGATAGCTAAAGTTAGCCTCTCGAGTTACAACTGTTTGTCGTAATGTCGAGGTCAAGAGCTCTTTAAAAATAGGGATGTTTACAGGGTATAAAAATAAAAATTAAAATGGTTCTATGTAGCTCATCAGGAGAAGGAACGGGGGGTGGTTTTTAGTCGGTAAGAGTCTGACACTCCCTTTCGCCCTACCCAAGGCGGGAGAAGTATGGTATACCCAATGGATGATTGTCTATCCTTAAACAAAAAGCGCCCTGTAGGGTAAGTACTTTTTAACTGACTTCAAAAAAAGGAGGAGGTTCTCAATTCGACCGTATATATGCTTTTTTTTATGTTTGTTCGCCGATATCTCCGTTGCTTATAAACCGATTTTGAAAATTCTTTTTTTGTTAGAAAGGAGATAGTTTCAGAATGGTTCTATGATAAGGAAATCAGGATCTGATGATGGAAAACCAGGGAAACCGAGGGGAACTTTTAAAAATTATAGGGGTGACTAGGACATTTGTTAATTTTTTCATTAAGTATTAAAAACCACTACAATCTGATAAAGGTCTGGAGCCGATCTGATGATGGAGCCGAGAGCCAGTTGAGGGAACTCCTCAAAGGTTAACACTAGCTACCTTGTTTTTGGGTTTGATTAATTTGTATTGATGAGGACTTTACACCTGAGTGGGGTGTAATTGATAATAAGGGTCTGATGATGAAGTAGTACGATAGTTGAGGGAACTCCTCAAAGGTTAACACTAGCTACCTTGTGTTTGGGTTTGATTAATTTGTATTGATGAGGACTTTACACCTGAGTGGGGTGTAATTGTCAATAAGGGTCTGATGATGAAGTAGTACGATAGTTGAGGGAACTCCTTAACGGTTAAAAGTAGCTACCTTGTGTTTGGGTTTGAATAATTTGTATTGATGAGGACTTTACACCTGAGTGGGGTGTAATTGTCAATAAGGGTCTGATAATGAAGTAGTACGATAGTTGAGGGCACTCCTTAACGGTTAACAGTAGCTATTTTGTGTTTAGGTTTGATTAATTTGTATTGATGAGGACTTTACACCTAGATGGGGGGGGGGGGTGATGGTCATTAAAGGTCCAATGACGAAGTAGTATGATAGCTAAGGGACTCCTCAATGGTTAAGAGTACCCACCCGGTGTTTGAACTTGCATAATTTGTATTGATGAAAATTGACAAACAAAAAGTAAAAACTAAAAAGGAAAAAAAGAACTATTAGTGGTCATACGTACGTATAGCTTATACACCCACTGATAGGTTAGAATTCAGTGCCACAAACCCACAATAAAATATAAAGTAGACAAAAGTCACAGCTGGTATAATCCATAATAAAATTGTAAACAGCTCAATAATGTTAGGTATTTAAGGTTTTAATGAATAATTTTGTTTAAAACTTGTGGCACCGACTTCTAACCTATCAGTGGGTGTATAAGCTATACGTACATATGACCACTAATAGTTTTTTTTCCTTTTTAGTTTTTACTTTTTGTTTGTCATTTGTTTTTAAAGTCGGTTTTTTTAAACGCAGTTTTAAAAAAAAAATCAGTTGTAGCACGGTGTCTGGAATGTGGCAATAGGCTCACCCCCTTTTACATGGGACTCATAGCATAAATGGTGAAAAATGGGCGTTCATTGTACAGTGGCATTAAGTGCTATGATGTACACCTCTGTCTACCCCTTCGGGAATAAAAGGCGTGATGTTATGTGTAGTAAATCGTTATGTGACACAATATTTTAAATTAAATTAATTTTGTGAGAAAACAAAAAATACCTGCCTAATGTTTGAATTAAATCTTTTAGACGGATATTAAAATAAAATTTAGGAAACATCTGTGTTTTTCTCAGTTTTAGTACCAGATACAGGATGAGACAGATTTGCACCCGGTTTCCAAATCCGGGTATCTCGAGTTGAGAACTCGGATATCTTATTAAGTATTAGTAGGTACTTCGGTATTGTTTTGTTATTGAATTCAGATGACTGGAAGTGGTTATAAAGTTGAAGATATATTTTTGAGATTGTGCTTAACTGTGGTCATTGTTTAATTTAATAGTTTCAATCGTTAAGTACCTATTTCAGAATATACGGTTTTATTCAATTCTTAGATTTCCTAAAATTCTGTTCGTCATATTTCTATTCTTTGATTTACTGTAAAGTGTATACCTACCATGTTATTATTAACCATGACGATAATAAATAACTGCCTCATTGGCCGAGTGGTCGCAAGTGCGCCTGCCGGGCAAGGGGTCTCGAGTTCAATTCCCGGGTCGGGCAAAGTATTACTGGGTTTTTCAAAAAAACTAAGTAGGTAGTAGCACGGAGTCTGGAATTGTGCCCGGTATATGGCAATAGGCTCACCCCCTATTACATGGAACTCATAACATAAATAGTGAAAAGTTGGTCTTACATTGTACAGTGACATAATGTGCACCTCTGCCTACCCTTTCGGGGATAAAAGGTCACGCCGTTATTTTTTGTTATAATAAATATGTGAGTTATAAGAAGTGTAATTCTAGTTATCATCTCCATGACACTTTTAACTCCGTAGACAAAATGTTGAAGTTTTACTTGCCAAGTTCAAACTCCCAAATTAGAAAACGTCTGTTAGAGTCCAAATTAGTAAAGTAATTGTATTTTGAAATTCATTAGGTTAATCTTATGTTCTAATTTCTTTTATGTGAGAATTTTACACAATTTTGTTTATATAGATATTGCCCTTTGCTGGGATATAGTGGGTGTGCTTATAAACATATCTACACATTATGCCCAGGCTTCAAATTACAATTTATGGATCACACAAAAAGTTGCTCTGTGTGAGAATCGAACCCGCCGCAACCGTGCAGTCTTATTATTTATAAATTGTAAAGTGAAACATTTGAATTTATCTAGCAAATAGATTAAGAAATAGCACCTTTACATGCCATTTTTAAAATAAAAATAAAAATATAGATGAGACTGTCATATCCTCACTGACTATTCTGAGAATAAATACTGAAACAAACTCAGAGGTCCGTCTCTTTTAAAGTCCAAACAAATATGTATAGATAGATTAGGTGTGAGTTAAAAATCGATCGATGACTGCCTCGTTGGCCGAGTGGTCGCAAGTGCGACTGCCGGGCAAGGTGTCTCGGGTTCGATTCCCGGGTCGGGCATAGTATTAATGGGTATTTAAAAAAAATTCTCAGTAGTAGCACGGAGTCTGGGATTGTGCCTGGTATATGGCAATAAGCTCACCCCCTATTACATGGGACTCATAACAAAAATAGTGAAAAGTGGGTGTTACATTGTACAGTGGCATAATGCACCTCTGCCTACCCCTTCGGGGACAAAAGGCATGATGTTATGTGTTAAACATCGATCTCAATTAGATATTGAGATTGGTCTAAGTAAGTCAATCTATCAATTGCCTACAATAAGAATGAACCTAGATTATAGGTCTTACAGCAAATAAAATAGGTAACATTTTATTCCGTCTTACCTGTACTAACAAGATTGTAAGGCTAAGTCGGAAACGAGACGAGTTTGCGATTCTGCATGTTATTATAATCTTCCGAAATACGAAACCTGATGAAATGCAAATTGAACGGTGGATATCTTGATATTGGGACTTCATATTATGAATATCCTTACTATCCTTACTAATATCATAAATCGGAAAGTGATTTTGTTTGTTTGTTTGTTTGTTCCACTTTCACGCCGTAACTACGAAACCGATTGCTTTGAATTTTTGCAGACGTAAAGTTAAAAGTCCGGATTAAATAATAGGGTACTTTTTATCCCGGAAAAATTTGATATTCCCGAGGGAAAACAAAAGTATTGGTATAGATGGCGCTATATATATTGGTATATGTCACATAGGCTACTTTTTATCCTTTTGTGACGCGAGCGAAGCCGCGGGTAAAAGCTAGTGTATAATATTTATTTCTGTAAATAGGGTACTGTTGTGAACAAAATCTTGTAACTTGCAATTTAAACAATCCCTACATCCTGTAGCGCTTACAAAGTCATGTATTATTATGGTGTAAGCTAGACTTTCAGTTAAAAGCTAACCCGTGTTATATTGTAATAAAGAATTGAAAAGTATTGGTATCAAATCTAGCTTCCAAATCAACGTCTGTGTTATTGACCTGCTAATAGCTATTCAGCTACTTGCAGCGCCATCTCTCGTGCAAGCATATTTGCCGACTTAGGGATAACCCCCAGTACCCCCCACCACTGGCCATGAATGATGAAATATACGTTGTAGTTACTGTCAAGAGGCATTTCAGTAAAAGTTGCCCAATTACAATTGCCCTATTGCCATATATCAGGCACAATTCCAGACTCTGTGCTGCCATCCAATCCCAGTCCGTCCGTTAAAAATCCCAGCAATAATTTTCCCGACCCGGCAATCGAACCCAAGGGGTCTTCTTGCCCGGCAATCGCACCTGTGACCACTCGACCAACGAGGCAGTCATAATAGAAAGACAATATTTGTATTGTAACTTTTGTGAGACATACTAAATAAATTATTATGTTTGCTACTAGCAGCACGACAGTCGCCGCGTCGCAGGTCGCGAAATGCTGCTCATAATTATGAGCCTCTAGTATCGCTTGAAACTAGTCGAGTTCCTCGTCAAATTATTACGTAAGTAAGCCGAAAACATAATAATTTATATAGAAAGACAATTTAATAATTTTAGTAAGTGCGTACATATAACTCGAAAAAAGTAACATTGGTGCTTGTCGTTGGTAGGTATCGAACGCGGGTTCGGACCCTCATGCATAAGAGAAGCAAGCGTCTTAACCACAACGATACCGCGCCAACAAACATGCAAACAAACAAACATACAAAATTTCGCTTTTATGATATTAGTAGGATTGCAGTAAATGTAAGTTCTATAGTTTAGTTACTGGTAGTTATTGCATACGGTCCACGTTCTGTTTACATTTCCCCCAAACTGTTTAAGAAGTTTCTATGTAGTAACTTTGAATACGTGGGTAAAACTTAATAGAACCGCTTAACAGATGTGCTAAGCTACGTTTAAACCCTTACATAATATTACTAGGTCATACCAAAATGTCACACAACTTATGATCTTGAAAGGGATTATAGAATAAATGATGGTAAGTAATTGGCGCTGGAGACCCGAAACACCAGAGATGTTACGAATGCGTTACCGGTCTTATGAGGATAAGGAATTTGAGGATTGTTGAGGATTCAGTGTGGGAGAGCCATGCTCTGGCACGAATGGGCCGGCTCGACCGGAGTGATACCACGGCCTCACAGAAAACCGACGTGAAGCAACGCTTGTGTTGTGTTTCGTCGTGTGAGTGAGGTTACCGGAGGCCCAATTACCTTCCCTTTCCCCAATCTCCCCAATCTCCCCAATCCCTGAATTCCCAAATATCCTCAAACTCCTAATCCCCAAAAAGCCGGTGACGCACATGTAACGCCCCTGGTATTCCAGGTGTCCATGGGCGACGCCGATTGCTTACCATCAGGTGATCCGTCTGCTCGATTATCGGCTTATGCCATAAAAAAAACAAAAGGATTCGGTTATTGGGGAGAAGGTTATTGGGCTTCCGGTAACCTCACTTACACGACGAAACAACGCAAGTGTCGTTTCGCGTCGGTCACTCCGTTCGAGCTGGAATCCTGCTGAAAATTCCCATTTTTCACGAGGTATGTAGAATTCTAGAATCTATAGAATAAAGTTTTATTTTTAAGTTATCTTTAGTATAAAGTTTGTATGAAAGCAAGATCGATCACATTCATAAAAATAACACCAAGGTAAAGCTGGGGCGGGCCACTAGTATGAAATAAAAAAAACACCCAATAAACATTACCCGATCCTGGAATTTAACATAATACTCGTACTCCACAGAAATTAAACAGTCACTTGACAAACAGTAAAAAAAAAACAAAACAAAATAAATTTTTAAATCGAACATCAGCTGTCTTTCATTGATTTATTGTCCAAAAAAAAAACAAATTGTCAACATCGGTCGATCAGTTTTGATTGGTTTAATTAAAAAATATAGGATCTGTTGATTTAGGATTCATAAAAAAGGGATTATAGGATATTTCTAAATATTTTTTTTAAAGATACTATATTATTATCAGATGAATCTGGAATCACTTGACTGACTGATTGATGAGAGCATTATGGGTTATGGTTTTAATAGGTTGAAGATTAGGTGTATTATATTATATTTTTTCTTGGAACTTTAACATGTGCCTTTTGCTCACAAGAAATGCACATGTTAGGTAAATGTAACAAAACATGTTTGCCGCTCTAATGATTTTGAAAATGAAGGCCAAAAACAATATATTTATATCTCTAAATACAAACAATTTTGTCTTGCTTGTCTTTTACTTAGTATAAGTGCACAATTGGGGGTCCGTAGTTTACTCTTAATCTCTTAAATAAAAATTGGTTGCCTGTAAAGTCGGTATACGGGCGAAAGTTTTACGTGAGAACGATTTTGAGTGGTGTGCCTTTCACTTTTTATGTCTGTCTCTCTCGCTTTTAGGCGGGCTAACCATGCCCGAGTGGAAGGGACGCGTGCCTCTCACTCGCTCTCATTGTGAGCGCATAACGTGAGCGGAGCGTAAAGCAGTTTCTTGAAGTGTCACCCGGCAAACCAATTTATAAGACGTTGTCACGTCAAAATGAATTTCCGTTCGTTA
This sequence comes from Spodoptera littoralis, assembly GCA_902850265.1. Classification (NCBI taxonomy): domain Eukaryota; kingdom Metazoa; phylum Arthropoda; class Insecta; order Lepidoptera; family Noctuidae; genus Spodoptera; species Spodoptera littoralis. The sequence goes on from LR824545.2 coordinate 11,628,333, forward strand.
GTCTCGCGAAAACTCGAGAACAGGTGAACCAATTTTGCTAATTTAGTCTTGAAATGTTCGTGGAAGTCCAGGGTAGGTTTGAAAGGCGAGGAAAAAAATTAGGCTGTGCGAAGTCTGCTGCGTCAGCTAGTATCAAGTCATGTAATAGGGGAAGAATATATTATTATCTCAGTATCAATCTAAACAAAAAAAAAAAAACACTTCCCTAACCCCACATTGAAGTTTGACATATCTTTATATATATAATTCTTCTGTGAGTGTGTATGTCACTGAACTTCTCTCAAACGACTGGACCGATTTTGATGAAATTTTTTGGGTGTGTTCAACCCCATCTGGGAATGGTTTAGATTCACAAATCAGCCCGGCAGATGGCGCTGCAGTCGATGTCTTGGTTATTTATCCTAAACGGCTGAACTAATTTGAATGAATTTTTGTTTATACATTCAAGTGGATATGCAGGACAACGTCTACGGGTCCGCTAGTACCATATAAAATATCTCTAGTAGCCATAAGTATCGACCGATAGATATATTTTAGAAACTAATCATCAGTCGACATTCATTTTAATTTCATTATTTATTTGAACGCAAAATCAGCACACTAGAACGTAAAATCAGCAAAGCAGTCAACACTTAAGTACATTATATTAACCAAAGTTAACGTTCAAAGAGATTGATTACACTGATTCCGCTCGATAGAGCTTTTGAACAAAGAGAGGCATTGGAACCAGTTTTTATACGAACATCCGTGTGTATCCAACTTCGCTTTTCTATTGAGGCATCACATCACGGGCATAAAATGAGGGCAAATATGTTTGTATCACGGATTTACTAGCGATAGTATTCTCTATCAATGTTCAAGTGATATGTTTGTTGTGATACAACACATCAACAGTCCATGATAAAGATTTTTCTGAAGAAGTGGAAAGAATAGTTTTTTATTCTCTTCGATTAATAACATAACATCACGCCTTTTATCTTGGAAGGGGTAGGCAGAGGTGCACATTAAACCACTGTACAATGGAACACCCACTTTTCACTATTTATGTTATGAGTCCCATGTAATAGGGGGTGAGCCTATTGCCATATACCGGGCACAGTTCCAGACTCCGTGCTACTACTGAGATTTTTTTTAAAACCCAGTAATACTTTGCCCGACCCGGGAATCGAACCCGAGACCACTCGACCAACGAGGCGGTCTTCTATTAATATCTTCTGATTTATATCGTTGCGGGATCCAAGACTTATTTATGTCTCTAGGACACGCCGGACTCCAGTGTTCCGGTGTTTTCATGGTTGTATCTACTTTAGATCCTCACTTACAGGATCCTAGCTTGCAGCGGTTTTGGAAGGTTGTCAAAGAAGACATCCATAATAGAGACTATTGACTACAACTAACTACCTCTATATTGAAAGGGTTTGCCATAATCTGTCCTCTTTCTGGGGATTAGAGATCACAATTTACTTTGTAATAGTAATTTGGTTAGAAATTACCTCTAGACAAAGCTGTTACGCAGTCTGGCGCATGGTTGGTGCGGTGAATGGAGAACTGGCTCCCCGCACAACGTGTCGCGGGTTCCCGCACGAAACAACTCTGTGTAATCCACAAATTGTTGTTCCGACTCTGGGTGTCATGTGCATATGAACTTGTATGTTTGTAAACGCATCCACGTTACAGTGTGGGGCAACGTTTTAAACAAAAAAGAAAGAAAAGTAGTCTTTTCTGAAGCAGTCCCTTTATGGCCAAAATAACCTCTCAATCGAAATCTGTTGACTATGAAGATGATCGATTTTTGACAGGAACTCCAACAATACCATACAATACAACCTATTCCAAAAATCGATACTTATCCACAGATTTTGGATACAAATAGAATTATTAATTCAGCTCCTAGTCGATTCTAATAACATCAGAAGGGAACAAATGTATTCTACTTTGCCCTTATCACACGACACGTAGTGTTATTCAGAACTATAATTGAAATTATCATTAACCTACTCGTAATAGGATTTAAGTACCCGGAACCGTCATCAAACCCCTATAAGGGTGGAGGGTAAACGAGATACCTGTGATACAATGGGTTATTGTGGTATTTTCACTGTCATTTCACATAAACAATGTGTTAATAGTTTAATGTCTCTTAGAAGTAATTCGATTTGTTTTTAACCATATACGCAAAAGGGGTGATAAGATTGACGTGTTTATATTTGTGTATATTGTTATGAAAGCTCTTAAACAGATAAACATTTTGATATCTTCTTTTTTTGTATTCATAATCTTCTTCTTCTTCTTCTATATATATAAAATTCAAAGGTGATTGACTGACTGACTGACTGACATAGTGATCTATCAACGCACAGCCCAAACCGCTGGACAGATTGGGCTAAAATTTGGCATACAGATAGATGTTATGACGTAGGCATCCGCTAAGAAAGGATTTTGATAATTTCCACCCCCAAGGGGGTAAAAAAGGGGATGAAAGTTTGTATAAAACTTTGTCAGTTTTTAACTGATCGGGTTGAAATTTGGCATGCAGATAGATGTTATGACGTAAGCATCCGCTGTGAAAGGATTTTGATAATTTCCACCCCAAGGGGGTAAAATAGGGGATGAAAATTTGTATGAGGCTTTGTCAGTTTTAAATCGATCGGATTGAAATTTGACATGCAGATAGATGTTATCACATAGGCATCCGCTGTGAAAGGATTTTGATAATTTCCACCCCCAAGTGGGTAAAATATGGGATGAAAGTTTATATGAGCCTTTGTCAGTTTTAAACCGATCAGGTTGAAATTTGACATGCAGATAGATGTTATGACGTAAACGTCCCTTTAGAAAGATTTTTGAACATTCTCACCCCAAAGTGGGTAAAATAGGGGGTGAAAGTTTGTATGATACTTTGTCAGTTTTAAATCGATCGGGTTGAAATTTGGCATGCAGATAGATGTTATGACGTAGGCATCCGCTGTGAAAGGATTTTGATAATTTCCAACCCCAAGTGGGTAAAATATGGGATGAAAGTTTATATGAGCCTTTGTCAGTTTTAAACCGATCAGGTTGAAATTTGACATGCAGATAGATGTTATGACGTAAACGTCCCTTTAGAAAGATTTTTGAACATTCTCACCCCAAAGTGGGTAAAATAGGTGATGAAAGTTTGTATGAGACATTGTCAGTTTTAAATCGATCGGGTTGAAATTTGGCATGCAGATAGATGTTATGACGTAGGCATCCGCTGTGAAAGGATTTTGATAATTTCCATCCCCAGTGGGTAAAAATATGGATGAAAGTTATATGAGCCTTTGTCAGTTTTAAACCGATCAGGTTGAAATTTGACATGCAGATAGATGTTATGACGTAAACGTCCCTTTAGAAAGATTTTTGAACATTCTCACCCCAAAGTGGGTAAAATAGGGGGTGAAAGTTTGTATGTTACTTTGTCAGTTTTAAACCGATCAGGTTGAAATTTGGCATGCAGATAGATGTTATGACGTAAGCATCCGCTGTGAAAGGATTTTGATAGCTTCCACCCCCAAGTGGGTAAAATAGGGTATGAAAGTTTGTATGAGACTTTGTCAGTTTAAAATCGATCGGATTGAAATTTGACATGTAGATAGATGTTATCACATAGGCATCCGCTAAGAAAGGATTTAGATAATTTCCACCCCTAAGGGGGTAAAATAGGGGATGAACGTTTGTATGAAGCTTTGTCAGTTTTACACCGATCGGGTTGAAATTCGGCGTGCAGATGGATATTATGACGTAAACGTCCCTTTAGAAAGATTTTTGAACATTCTCACCCCCAAGGGAGTAAAATAGGGGATGAAAGTTTGTATGAGACTTTGTCAGTTTTAAATCGATCGGATTGAAATATGACATGCAGATAGATGTTATCACATAGGCATCCGCTAAGAAAGGATTTTGATAATTTCCACCCCTAAGGGGGTAAAATAGGGGATGAACGTTTGTATGAAGCTTTGTCAGTTTAACCGATCGGGTTGAAATTCGGCGTGCAGATGGATATTATGACGTAAACGTCCCTTTAGAAAGGTTTTTGAACATTCTCACCCCAAAGTGGGTAAAATAGGGGGTGAAAGTTTGTATGATACTTTGCCAGTTTTAAATTGATCGGGCTGAGACTTTGCATGCATAAAGTTACTATGACATAGGTATCTCTTTAGAAAGGATTTTGATAAATTCCACCTCTAAGGGGATAAAATAGGGAATGAGAGTCTGTATAAATCTTCTTAGCCGTTGAATTTAGAATCATTGAATCTTTTTGAATTACATTCGGTAAAACAATGATTTAGGACCTGGGTAACGTATGATAGTTTTTTCACAGATGTCTCACGAGAACGGGAACTATGCGTCAATGCCCCAGGACTCTCTAACTCTTAACCACTGAACTTATTCTAGAGAGATTCGGTACAACAATAGCCGATAGAATAGTTTTTATTACTCAAACCTTACGTGATCGGGCACTATACTGGTAAGATCCCTGCGGGATTATTTATTTATTGAAACTACGATAAATCATTTCAAAATAGGTAAATCTTACTTGGGCACTGAATTGATTCTGGTTAATTCTGTCAGAAGTCATTAATCTACGCGGACGAAGTCGCGGGCAACAGCTAGTTACATTATAAAATATCAGGAACAATAAAAATATTTTTGCAGCGTTTTTTGGTGGCATGTGCGACTGGTGCTTGACTGCGACTAAGTCACAGCCAAACTTGGTCCTGAGTCGAACACAGCGGGTAATTTTTATATTGATACTAGCGGACCCGACAGACGTTGTCCTGCATATCCACTTGAAGGTATACACAAAAATTCATTCAAATTAGTTCAGCAGTTTAGGATAACTAACTTAGACACCGACTGCAGCACCATCTGCTGGCCTGATTTGTGAATCTAAACCATTCCCAGATCCCCTTGGATCTTTATTTTTGGTTTATTAATTTGGTTTGATTAATTAATTATTTGGTTTATGATGAAATTTTTTGTGTGTGTTCAAGGGAACACACACAAAAAATTTCATCAAAATCGGTCCAGTCGTTTGAAAGAAGTTCAGTGACATACACACTCACAGAAGAATTATAAAGATTTTTATGTCATAAGCCGGTAAACGAGCAAACGGATCACCGTAAGCAATCGGCATTGCTCATGGACACCTGTAACACCAGAGGCGTTACAAGTGCGTTACCGGCCTTTTGGGAATTAGGAGTTTGAGGACCGTTTGGGATTCAGGAATTGGGAAGATTGGGGAAGCGGGGCCTCCGGAGTATTTAAAGTATTTATAAAATACTTTGCAGCATACTAGATATTTACCAAAATAATTTTAAGAAATTATTAGACAAACGTAAATCTAGGAAGGCTTAATAGATTTTAACTAGCTACTTTTGCGCGGTTTTACACGTTCTGCTCAACTCCTATTGGTCGTAGCGTAATGTTTTATAGCCTATAGCCTTTCTCAATAAATGCGCTATCCAACACAAAAAGAATTATTCAAATCAGACTAGTAGTTACGGAGATTAGCGCGTTCAAACAAACAAACAAAAAAACAAACTCTTCCGGTTTATATAATAGTATAAGATAACAGTAGGAATGCTGGATAATATTGCGAAATCATATTCTTGCGCAATAATTAATTTATTTTCGTGACAGTGACTGACAGTACAGTAACTGGACGTTTATTAAATAACGACTACGTCGTCTATACAACGCTGATTGGGTGACCAGCTGGCCTGGAGATGTAACATGCAATGCAATAAAGGCTATGGTAGGTAACTTTGTTAGATATCCGTACTATATATAGAAAGACTGGTTACGACATTAGTAATTGTATATACAACATGTAACTTAACGCACATCCTGAAAATAGTTCGTTCAGAATCGTTAACTGAATCGATTTATATAATTTTTAGTACCTATAGGTAATTTTTTATCTCAAAATTAAATAAAACTACGGAAATTACTCGTTCTTCTCCATAGGAATCTACACTTTGGAATGAGTAAATAGCTTCCCTTTTTTATTTTTTGTTGACGTTCAACAAGTTTTTAAGGTCTTATTGAAAGGAAAATAATAATGGTTCCGAAAAACAAATTAATCTCCAGCGATATGTGGCTGTAACTGTAACTATAGGTAGGTAGGCGTGCTCCATCATCGGCCACATCATCGCTTACCATCAGGCGAGATGGTGGACAAACGTCGACCTATAAAGTATAAAAAAAAAACTATAAAAATGGATCTTTGAATAATAAAACTAAACTTCCGAATAGAATATTGAACCTCCGACAAAATTACTAAGTTACCGACAACAGACGTTTTAGGTTAGGTTAGTATTGTAGCAATAAACAGTCATGTAAAATAATCGGAAAGTTAGTATATTAGGCAGTACATTTAATATTTTCAGTAAGGAGAATTCTTCTTTTCTAGTCGGAGCTTTTATTACTACCCGATTTGAAATAAATGATTTTGACTTCAGATTGACAAGAGAAATTTCCTTTCCTTTTCCCACGTGGAAAGTTAGTATGACATAAATTCAGCTACTCCTGGACTGGCAAAACGCTGGAATTTAACGTCCCCACATATTCCTTGGCGTAAAGGAACGCAAAAAGATCTTGTTTGCGTACAAAATCGGAGGCAAATCTATTTTTACTTGAGTTTGCACGTGTCTTCAAAGCGTCACTACAAATGTCAATCAGTTCAACCCTTTATTTTTTTCCGTCTAAGTTTTATTTTTGCTTGACACTCGTGTAGTGTAGACGTCTCCGGTGGTTTAAGTTTGAAAGCTAAACAAACAAACATACATATTTTACCTTTAGTAATTACATAACAGTAATTACACGCCTTTTTATCCCCGAGGAGGTAGATAGACATGCGTATTACGGCACTTAATGTCACTGTACAATGTAACACCCACTTTTCACTATTTATGTTTTGAGTCCCATGTAATAGGGGGCGTGCCTATTGTTACACGTGCACATTTCCAGACTCCGTGCCTCTGCTAATACTAACTACTTTGACGGAAACAAAAATTATAAAAAATATACCTACTTTGAAATTAAAATTTTTTTTCTAGTTGTCTATTACAGCTACCCCTTCGGGGATAGAAGGCCTGATATTGTATTTTGTTTCTTGATATCTTAGCGAAGATTAACGCTGTACCAATCTTGTTAGATATATCAATAGTGACTAATAAATCTCTCGTTGTTTTAGAAGTCTGCATACCACTATAGAGTTTAACAAGCGTGATGTTATATATACTGTCCATACAGAGCGTGTTGATTGGATGGGCAGGGACATAGTGTTGTTACGTGTACAAAGCAATAAAACGCTATGGTCTCTTCGTTAGACAGTTTTAACTAAAAGTGAACTGTATGCTGCATTCATTAAAGTTGTATCTGCAAGGTATAGGTAAGGAGAACCTCCAAAAAACAAAGAAAGGTGCATGTGAAAATGAGTTTTATTTTCTAAAAGTAAGGAATTAAATGTTTATTTTATAATACTCAACCCAACTACACTGTCCTTACATACCTAAGCACAACCAATCAACTCACATCACATATATACTCTCACAATATCACATCTACACCTGTCATAATCTGGAATATATTAATCCTAGTATACCTTTACTTGGCTCTTACTTATTACAAATGGCAAATATAAACAATATAAACACTGACCTAGACTCACTCGACTCTACAAATACATACACCTGTCATCCAGAAGACTGTCAAAAGTACCTTACATATAATCATTCTATTAAGATCTTCCACGCTAACATTCGTAGCATAAATAAAAACTTCGACCAAATATGTATGGTACTATCAACGACTGATGTCAAATTTGACGTCATTGTCCTGACTGAGTGCTGGCTACGTGGTATGAGCAACCTGCCAACATTAGAGGGCTACGTCGCTCATTCGACGGCCTCTACGCTAAACCAAAATGACGGGGTGGTTATTTATACTAACGTAAACCTAACGTGTACAGTACGTGAACCAAACTTTAAAAATGCAACCGGTTTACTCTGCCGGACAATCAATGATATAACCATTTTAGCTGTTTATCGCTCCCCTTCCTGTAAAACACGCGACAACTTTACCAACTTCATTAATAGTTTAAGTGACATCTACAACGAGTTGCCAGCAGATAACCTTATCCTGGTTGGAGACATAAACATTGACATTTGTCCTAACAGTACAGATCCTTTACGTGAGGAGTATTTGACTTTAAATGCCACTCATGGACTATTTCCCACGCATACGCTGCCCACAAGAATTACCACATGCTTAGATCAAGTTTTCACAAAACCCAGTCTTCCGTCCACTACTTTAATAGTTGAATCCTATGTCACAGACCACATGCCGACAGTCTTATACGTTGAAAAAGGTAACTCCACTAGACTACCACCAAATACGAAGACTTGCATTGATTACGATAAAATTAGAATTGAATTAGAAGACACCGACTTCACAGATATTCTCACGATACAGGATACAAACATGGCTACAGATTCTCTTATCTACCGGGTATCGAACATCATATACGACAATACATCTACGACAGTAGTTACTAAGAAACACAGAATTTTAAAACCGTGGATGTCCTCAGGTTTACTCCGATGCATCAAAAACCGTGATAGACTACACATCAAAGCAAAAAAATCAATAGACAACATGACTAATAAAATAATCTACACGCGTTATCGTAACTATTGTAATCGTCTTCTTCGTAAATTAAAAACTGCATATGAAAAAAGCTTAATAGACCAGGCCGGTAACGATCCAAAGGCCCTCTGGCAAGCAATAAAACAAATAACAAACACAGATAAGCCTAAACATAATGCTACAGAACTACTAAACATATCAAGTAATCCAAAAGAGTCTACTAACCATGTCTGCAACTACTTTACAAGTATAGGTAAAAATCTGGCTGATAGGGTTGCCTCTAGTGTCACTCATACCGTTGATACAAAACACACATATCCAAATGTCACACAGAACTCACTTGTCCTCTTAGAGGTTACAGAAGCAGAAATTGAAGCTAGCATATTACAACTTCGAACCGACTGTGCCACGGGCTGGGATGGCATTTCGTCACAGATCCTTAAACGATGTCGCCATATACTGGTTCCCCCAATCACTCACATTTGTAACCTTGCCCTTATTACTGGAGTCTTCCCCGATGCGCTCAAAAAAGCAACAATTTGTCCTATATACAAGAGTGGGGACAGAGGCTGTGTCAACAATTACCGGCCTATTGCGGTACTGCCTGCGATCTCCAAAATACTGGAAAAAATTCTGAACATCTCACTAAAAAAGTTTTTGGATAAATTTAATATATTGGCCAATAATCAGTATGGATTTCGTTCAGGCTATTGCACGGAAGACGCGGTATTGGATCTAACAAATGTCATAGTTAAAAAATTAGATGAAAAAAGCAAATGCTTGTGCATATTTCTGGACCTTTCTAAAGCTTTTGACACGGTCTCTGTCCCGATTCTCCTTGCTAAATTAAATAAACTGGGCGCACGAGGTATCACCCACAACATTTTTGAAAGCTACCTAACAAATAGGAAACAACGTGTGAAAATAGGAGGTCATGAAAGTGATGAGGCTGAGGTCACTTATGGCGTGCCACAAGGAAGTATTCTTGGCCCTACCCTTTTTCAGATCTATATCAATGACCTCTGCCAAATTACTCTTCCAAATACTAACATATTCACCTACGCAGATGACACCGCCATATTTGTTTGGGGTCCAAACTGGAAAACGGTTAAGGAAACGGCCGAATACTCCTTATCTAAAGTGATGGAGTGGCTCTCTGTTAACCTGTTAACATTAAATGTTAACAAAACTCATTTTATGGCCTTCTCCATTCGTAAAAATACAGCCCCACCACGTGACTTCTCCATCAAAGCTCACATTTGTCACTCTCGACAGACTGACTGTGCCTGCGAGGTAATAACTAGGGCAGAAAGCGTCAAATACTTGGGCGTTAACTTGGATGATCGACTGAGATGGGATAAACAGATAGACACTGTAACCTCCAGAGTGAGAAGGCTAATACACGTATTTAAACATCTAAGAAATTCTGCCCCACCAGATAAACCAGATAAATTAAAATTCGTCTATTTGGCTCTGTGTCAGTCCATTATCCAATATTGCATACCAGTTTGGGGAGGGGCAGCCAAAACGCTTTTTCTTATGCTTGAGAGAGCACAAAGAGCTGTACTGAAAGTGATGACCAAAAAACCATATAGATATCCCACTGCAAAATTGTACTCTGAATGTAAGGTATTAACAGTCAGACAGCTCTTTGTGCTCAAATCTACTTTGAGAAGGCATCGAAATGTCCCACTACCGAATCCAAACAGACGCAGTAAGATGCCAGTATGCCCGCAAATCCCTACCAATACTACTTTTGCCAGAGGACAGTTCAATAGTCTCAGTTGCAAGCTCTACAACATAATTAATAAAAACCTGAACATCGTACGACTCAGCCGAAAAGAAGTCACAAGAAAAATCAGTGATTGGCTTCAGCAAATGGATTACAACGAAACTGAAGGTTTACTTGCGTATATATCATAACCGACACACACATACATAGACACACAAACACACACATACATACACACACAAACACACACACACATACACACACACACACACACACGCGCACACACCCTCACACACACACACAAAATTCCGGAATATTAACCTAAGTAGTCCTTTTAACTTTCCCTTTATATTTTATTATTTTTGATTTTGGATTACAGCTCCTTCCATTTCATTCATTCACTTTCATGACATTCACTTCATTATAGAGTAACATATAATGCGACTTCGTGACATACTCTAGGCCTGAATCACTGTTTTCCAAAATACAAGCTTATAGCTTAGTTTGGAAAGCAGTGTCAGTATCGATCGTAATTCACACTCGTTCATGTAATTGCCGCATTTCTGTGAATGTATTATTGTGAAATTTTTGTACAATAAACAATTTTTATTTTATTATTATTTTTTTTATTATTATTTTATGTGATAATATGTAGTTGTAATCAACTGATCAATGCTGATTTTGCATAAATACCACATACGTGTGGGAGAGCCATGCTTCGGCACGAATGGTTAAATTTCTAATTTTTTAACGGCATATGCTGCAGAACTGAGCCTTTTCGATAACTTATCTATATGTGGAGCCCACTGGAGCTTAGCGTCTAGGGTTATACCTAAAAAGACAGTAGAATCTACAGGGCTCAACTAGAAAATAATATTAAAAAAATGGTGGCAACATGCCAATTCCAAAAGGGCTGGTCAACGCAGTATGAGCTGGACACAATAAGTACCCAACACTGGTTTCACTTGGCAGATATACTTACAAAATTATGATGTATCCTAATCACCTCAAGTATTGTAACAAATGCAAAAGTCAGTTTGATACTTCTCGACGCTTTATCTTCTGAACCAATCTTCTTGAAATCTTTGAAATCCTTGCAAAAATGCTCCATATATGGAGATCCAGATATCGAGAGATGTAGAGAGATCAGAGAATCATGTCTGTGTTTTCCTTGATAAAAAAATATGACTATCTTTTTACTAAGTGCAAAACCACGTACAAAAGTTGATTAAAATTAAGTTGATTAAATTTTTTTTTAATTCGTTATCATCTGTATTTCAACCTCTTTAAAAAGCTAAACTTATTCAATTTGTATCAAGTAGTTCCGTATCTTGATTTCGATACGAAAAATCGAATGGTGATTCGTCGATTTTACTCGATACCTATTTCATTCAGTCAAAGGTTGTAAACTACATCCTGTATCTCTGTGCCCCACAGTCAAAGAGTACTAACTTATCTTCTATCTCTAACGTTTCGACTTTCAGGGTTCTTTAACTACATTTTATTTTAGTTAATAATAAATATTTTTTTTAACTCGTCGAGTACCGGTTTTATAGACACAATTAAAGAACAATAGGTCGCGGTCACCGGTGACCGCTTGGTGTTTGACAGTTTAATGATCAGTTCGGCAATAGTAGATTTAATATATTTGACACCGTGCAAATAGTAAGAGTTGACATATTACATACCCCTTCGGGAATAAAAGGCGTGATGTTATTTTATAATAACATACGTATTGCATAAAAAGTATTTATTTATTTATTTATTTATTTATTCATTTATTGAATTAGGCTCTCTAACAAGGAACACAGTAGAACACATGGGTAACATTACAGATAATTTAAACTATGTATGTGCTTCCCAACACTAATTATTTTCCCAACACTATAATCAAAAAACACTAAATTCAAATATAATTCACAAAAAAATACGTAATTTTGTTAATAATATAAATAATTTTCACTAGCCCACTGCGTGATAACATTTTCACAAAAATTTGTCGCGACATAATTATAATTTGACAATCAAAATCCGCGCACTATGCACTTACTGCCGCTCAATTTTGACAGACAACTAATTCAGTGTTACCACTATTCAAAAAAATAATAAATAAAAGAAGATCATTTAATAAAAAAAAATTGCCGTTCCAAAAATGGAACACTGGGAAGATGCGGGTATAGATGGCATCATGCAAATAAATCATAAAGCTTACTACAGTAACCCTCTGCCTTGATCTGTAGTAAATATTCATTGTCGTACAGAACCATTTCACGTGTTAATCGTACTTCACCGAGTATTTCACGACGGTCGTCGAAATTGAATTTCCTACTCGTCGAAATGTGAGTAGTAAGATATAAGTGACTTTTTACAAACCCAATACCGATTGGCTAAAGTTAAAGGGTTAGGAAGGATACCGATATCAACCTTGACCCTCTGTCTACATCCATGTTGAGGTTTTATTGAAAATTTCTATTTGTGAAGTAGTCTTTGTATGTTTTATCAATTCAGCAGCTGTAGCCAAATGCCATTTAGCGCTTGTCTACATGTATAATAGAAAACCAAATTATATGGAACTAGCTTTTACCCGTGGCTTCGCTCGAGTCACAAAAGGATAAAAAGTAGCGTATGTGACATATAGCAATACATACAGCGCCATCTATACCAATACTTTTGTTTTCCCTCGGGAATATCATTTTTATTCGGGATTATAAGTACCCTATTATTTAATCCAGACCACTAACTTTACGTCTGCAAAAAATCAATGCAATCGGTTTAGTAGTTACGGCGTGAAGTCGGAACAAACAAACAAATTTACTTTCCGATTTATAATATTAGTAAGGATTGACGTAAATTTTGACACTTGTCAGTGTCATCCCCATACATTTTGATTTGTACTCTCTCTCTGTAGACAAACGCTTAAGTGGCGTTTGGGTAAATGTACAGGGTCGATTTTTCAATCATTTGTTCATTTTTAACTGTAGAATAAAATTTAAAGACAGTTTTTAGTGTGGAATCCAATGTTCAAAGTTATTCGTCAAGTAACATTTATCAGGCCCGTGTTATTTTATATGTACTAGAGTTGTTTTTTGCAAACAAGTTTACACTTCGGTTCGATTCCCGTGTCAGGCAAGGTATTACTGTTTTTTTTTTTAAATTCTAAGTAGTATCACGGAGTCTGGAATTGTGCCCGGTATATGGCAATAGGCTCACCCCCTATTATTTGTTACTCATAGAACACATAGTGAACAGTGGGTGTTACATTGTACAGTGGCACAATGTGCACCTCTGCTTACCCCTTCGGGGACAAAAAGCGTGATGTTATGTTATGTTAAGTTTACACTTCGGTACGCCTGGTCGTCTGGTCCAAAGTAGGTACAACAGCGGTAAATAACTTTAGAAGCAATATAAAATAACTGTTCTATTAATACAAAATGTCATTAAACCATAATTTGCCAACGAATTTGACGAAATATTCCGTAATTATTATTGTAATGTAATGTTATATTCAGTTATGAAACCAAAGGGTTTAATGGAACAAGAAACATGTCATTCATAATTTGATTAGCATTCCGAAATAACTCCACAATATTTGCTGGAAATTATTCCGCCCTCCACGTGTAAAACGAACATCTACAGGAATCAGGATTAAAGCCTTCCTTCTTGAAAATTAATTGCCACTTTCTAACAAAGTATACGGTAGCATCATGCTTATTATATTTCGAAGGGGGAAGGGGGAGGCGGTAATCTAATAGCTCATCAACATTTTGACTTACATACATGGTACATTAAAGTCACTTTACGATGGGGGGCGAGCTTAATATGAAAGCCTAATAATGTATCCTCTACATTAATTTACAATTCTATAAAAATTACATTTTTAAATACTACTTAAAAAAGCAGAAAAATATCACAATAGGAGCCGACTAGTAGCGGGAACATTATACGGTTCACGTACAAGCAAATTGCTTAAACCGCGACCTACTTTTCATCACTTACTTTATTCACTTTATAATTATAATAATTCAGTTCACCATTAACTTTTATCTAACTACAATCGCGGATAAGTATCCAATTAAATCTTCGTGTAACTTTACGAATAAACTGATTATTGGGACATCTGTGGTTTTCGTCAACTCATATACAACAACTCAACTACTATTGCTACTTGGCTACACCTGAACCATACAGGTATGGTCCAAGCTACCGATGATTGGGGCACCATAGACAGAAACCTTCTCACGATACGTGCCGTTTCTAGGAAATTCGCCTTCGCCTTCTGTATCAGGCCCTTGATCCATACGCCTAACGCCAGCCTCCTAAGATGGACGTCGAGGCTTTTAGAGATGAATCCATTGGCTGACACGACTATCGGCATCCATCTCCACATGTCGACAACCTCATGAGCTACGTCTACATATTTTTTTTATATTTCTCAGCATTCACGAGGTTCTCATCATGGGGAATGGTGAAATAGATTATTATTTTTTATTATCATTTTCGCGAAGTATTGAACGATTATAGACATGATGCTGAAATGAACCTATGCAGAAAATAATGGTTTAATTAAACAGGTTCCTAAATATTTGATAAAAGATGACTGTGGCGCTTCTGGTGTTGCAAATTTATTTAGGTCATGGTAACGTCTTGCCATCAGGGGCCTGTAAGTATTGTAAATGTTGATTAAACTGTCATATACTGGAACGGAGATCTAAGCGATACAGTATGTATTTTATATTGTGTTTCATAAAACAGCAGCCGATAAGTATACAATAAAAATTACAACAAAAAAATATGTAATATGAAATATTTCGATTCTCGATTCTCATGTAATTGTAATCAACTTCATTTATAAAAAAAAATAATAAAAAACATACCTACATTTTTAGCTTTTAAATTGTGAAGAGTGTTCACTCCAGACGAGTTATAAAATCGATTACGAGTGCAACTGACATTTAGAGAGCGATTCGATTGATCGACTGTATTGAATTATTCAAGCAATTTACTGGGAATAGCTCCATAGACTTTTATTTTTCTTATATTTCTATATTTTGCGTGCGGTGCGGTGTTTAAATAAAGAAAATCGTTTTAGAACATAATTCGGAGATCGTGTGATTACAAATGTAGTGGCTTAACAAAATATTCTTATGATTTAGGACTTAACCCTTTGTGTACCGTCATTATAGACATAATTAAAGAACAATAGGTTGCGGTCATCGGTGTCCTCGCGGTGTTTGACAGTTTAAAGAACTAGCATAATTACTTAGCATGGTCTTTTAGTACATTGATGGTGGTGAAAAAATGTACCGACTACCAGCAAATTATTTACTTCGGAAATATCAGCAGGGCTGATCTGGTCATCCGGAGCAGGTCTATTAGACGACCTGGTGCCTCTTTTAGGTGCTGAGGGTGGCTACTGGGGTTTTAGTGACGTAAAAAATCCATTTCCTAGTCTTTCTCCCAAAAACCTAAGCGCCTTTTGAAGGTTTCGCCCAGTCTTCAAAACAAAGGCGCTCTTTACTATTTTTAAAAACGTTGCCCCACATTAGGATTTTCTCCTATGTCGTGGGTTCTATTATAATAATACAAGTTCACATACACATGATACTCAGATACGAAAGAACACTTTGTGGATCACACAGAGCTGCTCCGTGCGGGAATTGAACCCGCTACACGTTGCGCGGCAGCCGGTTGCCCAGCCACCGCGCCAACCATACAGTCAGGTCCGGATGCTTACTCTTGAATCCAATCTCAATGTTAACGCAATTTCAATCCAATAAAATCTCAATAATTATTCAATGTCAAAACTATACTACCCCTACCGTAGCTGTTGACATAGCATTCAGAGTACAGAATATAAAGCTAAACTCAATACCATTTAGTTCATTTAATATCCACGCAATACGGACGCAATGGGCGCTAGTGTTGCAACTCGAGAGTACGAAATTTCACAATACCAATGTCGATCGATCGGAATTGGATTCAAGAGTAAGCCCCCTAGTCATCTTAAGAAGGCTTATGTTATACCGATTAGATTTTTTTTAAACCTTAACAAGATTAATTCGTCTTCTTCAACTACTATATGTTATTTTAGACTGATTATAATAATGGTCTCCTTCACTATTTGAACCGCAGTGCCTGCTTCACAGAACAATGGCACGACATCCACGAGGCCCATTGAAGTGTATGCTCCAAACGATCACGTTATAGTGTACCAGTATTTTATTTGCACGTTTATTTGTCACGTTTCTATGACCCATACCTTACAACTAGTATTGAATAAACGTGGTAAAGGGAATTGTAAAGATAGATTGCAGTTATAACTTAATCATGCTTGCAAAAGTATGTGTTTTTATCTATACAGATAAATCTCATTTGAGTGTGTGTTTGAAATATTAAAATCACTGGTTTTTACTACATCCATATGATACTCTTCCCGAAATAATATTTTTTTCATTTTTTGTCTGTCTGTCTGTTTGTACTGGCTAATCTCAGGAATGGCTGAACCGATTTTGTGAGATTGTTATTGGCAGGTAGCTGATGTATCTACTAATGAATAACAGGCTATTTTTATGTTTGGCACTTTTACAAAATAAAGTTATGTTTTAAAATGCATACCCTACGTGGATGAAGTCGCGGGCAATAGCTAATATTACAATATAATAATCGGACTTGTATTTTTTGAAGAAATGAACAGTTTTCGCAAATATGCGAGTGCCAATCATGGTGTCTCAGAAATCAAGTAAATATTGGGTTTTACAAATTTATTTTTAATTTTATAAAAATACCATTCTATGTGATTTTGATATTTAAGCTAGTACGCTACAAATAGAAAAGAGTAACTAAGTACCCCTCACCCCTTATTACATGGTACTCATAGCAAATAGTGAAAAGTGGGCGTTACTATGTATAGTGGCATTAAGTGCCGTAATGTGTACGCCTACACCTTCGGGGATAAAAGGCGAGATGTTATGTTACATATAACTAAGTACCTAATAAACATAATAGAGAATATTTTCTGTAAATCCATGTTTGCCTCAGTGAACGATTATAACAATGACCCGTGCCCGTAGCTAGTATACAATCGTCAGCAGCGCGACAGTCGCCGCGTCGCGGGTCGCGAAATGCTGCTCATGAATATGAGCCTCTAGCATGGCTTGAAACTAGTCGAGTTCCTCGTCAAATTATTACGTGAGTAAGCCGAAAACATAATAATTTATTTAGTACTAGCAAACCCGGCGAACTCCATTTCCCCACCAGATGGCTTCGTTTTATGTACCACTTCGTTTAGTGATTACATTTTTTTTTATTTTCTAAAGCTCACGGAGCCCGAGACCTTTCCAACGAATGCAATACCGTGGAAATCGGTTTATGCGTTCTGGAGTTATAGCGTCACGAAGGAAAACCCGACTTACTTTTATATAGTAGATAGATTTTTTTTACAATACAATTGATTCTAGTGTGAAATTTTTAATATTAACGATTTATTTCACTCGTCCGAATCAAAGCTTTGCAACAAACGTTGTACTCATTCACAAACGTTTTACGAATGTTCCAGGATTTTAGTAGAACAGAACACAGATGGTAGAAAGGCTCGAAAATTGCGAATCTTTTTCCTATTTTCACTTATTTTTTGGTTCTCTAACAGCTCTTTTATAACGAATGTGTTGTGCTGGGAAACTGTCGTAATAAAATCGTTTGCAGAGGTTTTTAATTAATAGTTGAGCCTTAGTTACATTAGTACGTAGTTTTAACAGTATTGTTTTTGGGATGTTTCGTAAAAAGGTTCAACAATTTTGCCACACACTTGCCAAAATCAACAATTTTGAAATCAATGATAGACATTCTGACACTATTGTAATAGCAGCCTTGAGGTCCTGACCGATTGATTCATTGGAACCTAAATATTTGGAATTACGTCTGCGCCATACAACAAGCCAATGTGACTGAAGGCTTTATGAATGGATCTTTATTCCAATGTGATACATTGTTAACCACTTAATAATTTATTTAATAAAGACACGTGAGGTCCAATCACGTTTATTACTATTCGTATTCAAGGTTCAATTTTACGTAAAATAGTTTTGTAATTCATTGTGGAATGAATAACTTCGTTTACGGTTTCGTTTACGCAATTATGAACGTTATTGATTAAATATTTTAATAGAAGTGGCCGTATTATAGACATTCTGAAAGAATGTACAGAGTCTGGTAATTGGCTCGCCTTCTGTTATAAATATGCGACTCATAATTTTCAGACTTTTATTTGGAAAACTTCCGCGCGGTTTCACACGGTCTGCTCAGGTCCTATTGGTCGTAGCGTGACGTTTTACAGCCTTTTAGAGCCTTCCTTGATAAATGCGCTATCCAACACAAAAATAATTATTCAAATCAGACTTGTAGTTCCGAAGATTAGCGCGTTCAAACAAACAAACAAAAAAACAAACTCTTCAGCTTTATAATATTAAGTATAGATAAACTGAAGTGTGGAAATTCATTCATAAGTCTTAACTAACTAACTGATAAAGTAAAACGCAATAACAGTTAGGTATATGTCATGAATGGTACATTATAATAATATTTTACATAATAATGGTACGAGTAGACATACATCGTCCCTGGAAGAATTCCCAAAGTATTTGTATAACATGGAAGTCTTGGAACTCAGTTCATACCTATTGTTAAAATAATCATTCAATTAATTTTGTAGAACAAAGACACTACTAATACAATATACGAATGAGTTACGTAGGACTAAACTATGTATATCGTGCTTGTGTTATCAATATAGACTTAGTAATTGTTTTTCTAGTTAGAAATAGGTAGACGTCTGCCACGATGTTATGACTAACGAAAAATTGGTATTTTGTCTAGCACATAATAAAATAACATAACGTCACGCCTTTTTATAATGATAATTCTCTGTTGACATTGTAATTACCTACTTTGTATTAATATTAATCTTTTTTATTGACATTGATAGTAGATTTGATTTTGTGACATGTATTATATTGTATTGTATTGTATTATATGGTTTTGTATTGTATTGTATTGGGTATACTTATTGAACAGTGTATCAATGTATTAATGTAGTTGTGTCACATACATTTTGTCGTTATGAGATCAGTATTTTAGTAATAATTGTAATTCTAATTCGATTTGAGAAATGTGTCTTTTTTTTCTCTCTTTTTGTACTACTTGTGTGTTATTAGTTTTTTTATCCTCGAAGGGGTAGGCAGAGTTGCACATAGACGTAACACCCACTTTTCATTATTTATGTTATGAGTCCCATGTAATAGGGGGTGAGCCTATTGCCATATACCGAGCACAATTCCAGACTACTGACATTTTTTTTAAAACCGGGTTATTATGCCCGACCCGGGCCTGAATCGAACCCGAGACACTTGCGACCGCTCGACCAACGAGGCAGTCCTCGGTCTATTATTTCTAATTGTCTGACAAAACCTTTTGTTTATCCAGCAAAGTATCTTCTTTAGAAGTTTTCAACTTGAGGTCGAATAAAAAATCTCTTAAATAAGTATTTGTTGTGTTTGTTTAAGTTCAATTACCGAGCATTTTGATTCCGAAATATAATTTTTTTTTTTAAGGGCGGATAATCATCAAATGACTTCTCCCGCTTGGGTGAGGCGGGAGGGAGTGTCAGACTCTTACTGACTGAAAACCACCCCGTTCCTACTCCTGCACTTCGAACCGGAGCCCCGGTAACCCGTTAAGTTCTCCGCGGCTCCGATCCGAAATAAACATGTATTCGAATAGTTGTATGAAAATCATTAGACTGTCTAAAATATTTCTTTTCACTTTTACGATGCAACTTTAAAAGCATTCCCCTATTATACAGTTTATTTTTCTTTTTAAATAGAATTATAAATAATTAACAAAGAAGTAAATGAAATGTTGAGAAAACTAAATAACGAAAAAGTCTGAACGTAATCACTATCACTACACCCAAGGTTGTTGTACCTGGGTACTATAGACTTACACGGACAACATACACACATTGTACCGAGGGACATCTGTATTTTTTTTAATCTGATAACGATGTATGGATACACACGCACACATATTTAACCTGCTGACATTTTTATGTTTCAATCATTTCTAATTGACATAATGTCCGCCTTTTTTTCAACACCCTTGACTACATAATATAAAACAAAGTGGCTTTTCCCTGTCCATGTGTACATACTTACAGTACCTATGCTTAGTATTAAGTGTGGGAGAGCCATGCTTCGGCACGAATAGGCCGGCTCGACCGGAGCGATACCACGGCCTCATAGAAAACCGACGTGAAGCAACGCTTGCGTTGTGTTTCGTCGTGCAAGTGAGGTTATCGGAGGTTCAATTACCCCCCCCCCCCCTCGCCAATCTCCCCAATCCCCGAATCCTCCACAATCCTAATATTCCCAATTCCAAAACGGCCGGTAACGCACTTGTCACGCCTTAGTGTTTCAGATGTCCATGGGCGACGCCGATTGCTTACCATTAGGTGATCCGTCTGCTCGTTTACCGGCTAATTCCATAAAAAAATTAAAACTTTGAACTGCTACAAAAGATATCGATGATTTTTTTTTTTTAATATAGAGGAATTCAAGAGGACGGTTTATAATTATGTAAAAGCCACGGGTAAAAGCTAGCTTTACTTTTACTACTTATATAATACCTAATGTATTGTTGTCTTGTTGTACTTGTAATTGTAATTGTTGTAGTAATTGTCTCGTCGAAATATTGATATTATAATTTGAAGTAAACCAAGGTTATAACTTGACAACATTTTGGATCGATATATTTCATCTAGTGTCTAGTTGTGACAAAGTAATTGGTGAAAGTCGCAGGAAGCCGTTGGATGCAGGTCCAATGGAAGCCAGTCGATGATGAAAACTACCTAATAGAGAAAAATAACCTCTCTCTTCAGGGTACATCATCATTAGCACGGTAATAATGATAATATTACCGCGCTATTAGCCTAATAAAGGTTTCTCTTTTAAGAAGACATTTCCCACAATAGCCAAGCTTTGCAGAATGGTTGGGGACATCAGATATATAGGCTAGTAGACAGTGTGTGAAAATTAAAAATTTAATTGATTCGTCAGTTAGATAATGAAAACATATTACACACAATTTTTTTATTGTGTCGTAAAAGAAAACAATACTTGGATAAAACGGAGTTAAATTTAGGAACGGGAGGTCGTTACGTCACGCTACCCTATAAAATATAGTAAATCGTGACGTCACACGATATTTGAAATCAATATATCGTCGAAAGTATATAATTTTGTAAGAAAAGAAAAAATACGTGTCTAATGTTTTAAAATAATCTACCTCTATAGCTCCGATTGCATACCGCATATTGTGGAAAAGCAGTTTATGTAAGAACTTAAAATGTTCCTTTTAAGCCTGACAACGACCTGGATATATCTTAAAATTGCGACCTGTTAATGATATAGGGTTACTTAGCGTAATCTCAACATTTTTGATAATATAGGTATGGGTAGTTTCCTAAATTTTACTTTAATGTCGGTCTGGTAGAATTTCAAAACATTAGACACGTATTTTTTCTTTTCTCAGAAAATTAAATGTTTTTGACGATATATTGATGAGAATATCGCGTGACGTCACAGCGTGCTACAAAATGTACCACTTTATGACGTAACTACCTCCCACTCCTAAACTTAACGCCATTTTATTTAAGTATTGTAACTTTATACGAGAAAATAAAAAAAAACGTGTCTAATATTTTTTCACTATCTAACTGACTAATTAGATTTTTAATTTTCTTACCCTGGAAACTACCAACAAATATTCACAATATTTATAGTAAAAATCACGAAGAACAACAAGTTATTACTTTATTTTTGTATATTATTATTATTATTTATATATTTCTTCTTTATTATATCTATGGTAATGACGGTACTATGAAACCAAAGCGGTGCCCTTCGATAGCATCGGTATAGATACTCTGTATTTATAATAGAAACTGAATCGAATTCAAGTCACGTACGGATATTGTTAGCTTTATAGTTCAACGTAGCTTTGAACAGTTCTGTACCTAGATCAGCATATCTTCTACAAATTGGTAATTAATACAAACTTCCCTATATTTGAGTTCCTAATAGAATATGCTTTGGTAAGCCAGTTACCAAATAGCTGTTATTTATAGACTAAATAAACACTTATCTAACTTCGCTGCTTCTAGAGTTCGCCTTTTATCCCCGAAGGGGTAGGCAGAGGTGCACATTACAGCACTTAGTGCCACTATACTTAATACCATGTAACACCCACTTTTCACTATTTATGTTATGAGTCCCATTGTAATAGGGGGTGAGCCTACACCGGGCACAATTCCAGACTCCGTGCTGATTTATTAAAAATCCAGCAATTCTTTGCCCGACCCGGGAATCGAACCCGAGACCCTTTACTCCGTAGTCGCACTAACGACCACTCGGCCATCGAGGCAGTATTTGTAGTACCTATGTATTTATTTGTTTGCTGGTTAAAATATGTCAGAAAAACCAATAAACCAACACACTTTGGTACTTATTATATTAGTACGGACAAGCAAGTAGCAGCTCTTAGATTTTTTACCGAATTCAAAAAAATAAGGAGATACCGCTCGTTTACCGGCTTATGTCATAAAGAAAAATAAAAGAACCAAACTTAGTATAAGTTCAGATGCTAGGCAGGTCATCCTACAAAATTTTTGTCAAATTTCTTCATTCAATTTCCAACTTTATAACCTTGAGGTAAAGCCAAAAATACAATGAGAAGAAGAAGAAAAACGACATATAGACAGAATCTATAGGCTTGCTAGTCTCTGTACATTTGTCCAGCACTTTGTGACATTATACAAGGTGTTGTTTTAAAGCCACGTCATTTTCTAGGAGGTAACTTGGATATCGATTCTGAGTCCGAATCAATAAAAAAAAATTGTAGATAAATATTTTTCATTTTTCTAAAATTACGGAAAACGTGATTGCGAAGTACACGCCGTCGTCTTGTAACTAGCTTTATGGCGCGGCTTAACACACATAAACTCAAACACGTAATTGATATTATTCCTAATTCAATAAAACTCCAATAAGAAACATTGCTGTCGCTTATTCTGAAATACTGTCGAACTTAAACAATTTATTATAGCCGTATTTTTAACTATTGTCCCGACATTGTCTCTTACATTGAACCTTTATGACTTCTGTGACATGCCCCCGAGAAATGACACGGTTTCAAAACTACACCTTGTATATATTTATTTCTCTTTGTTTCAGTTATGGACACCGCTCAACATAATACTATTCAACCTGGTGTTCTCGGATTTCTCAGTGTCCGTGCTAGGGAATCCCTTCACACTTATATCAGCACTGTTCCATCGATGGATCTTCGGGAAGACCATGTGTGTTCTCTACGGGTTCTTTATGGCTTTATTAGGTAAGTCAAAATCTTATGACAGGTTTATCATCAACAGCCTATAAATGCCCACTGCTGAGCAAAGCCTCTTCTCACACGGAGAAGGTTTGAGCATTAATCACCACGCTTGCTCAATGCGGGTTGGCGATTACAAACTTATAATTAGAAATTATAAGCCCAGGTTTCCTCACGATGTTTTCCTTCACCGTTTGTCAGTGGTGTCTGAATAATCTTAGAAAGTACATATAACTCGGAAAAAGTCACATTGGTACTTGCCGTTGGTAGGTTTCGGGCGTCTTAAACCTCCGGGCCTCCACGACAGGTTATCAAGGTTGTTGTCAGGTTATCAAGTCAAATTAAACACATCTATCAAAATCAGAAATCAGAAATCGGCATCACATATCAGAAGGCAGAGGTGCGCATTACAGCACTTAATGCCACTGTACAAAGAGTTCTGTTAAACTCTATAGTGGAATGCTTTCTAAAACAACGAGAGATTTATTAGTCCCTATTGATATACCTAACAAGATTGGTACAGCGTTAATCATCGCTAAGACATTAAGAAACAAAACATATTATCACGCCTTTTATCCCCGAAGGGATAGGCAGAGGTGGCACATTACGGCACTTAATGCCAGCGACCAATATAACACTCACTTTTCACTATTGAAGTTACGATTCCCATATAATAGGGGGTGAGCCTATTGTCATATACCGGACACAGTTCCAGATTCCGTGCCACTTCTAAGAAATTTTTGAAAAACCCAGTAATACGTTTCTATAATAACTATCGTGAGACATACTAAATTAACTAATAACGCGGGTTACTCACGTGAATATACTGAGAAAAGCTCTACTAGTTTCGAACCACAGAGGGGCTCTTCCTCATGGGCAGCGTGCGCGGTCGCGGCTTAGTATGTTCACTTGAGTAAACCGCGTTTTTAGCTAACCCAGTAATACTTTAACCTGTAACCCGAGACCTCTTGCCCGGCAGTCGCACTTGTGCCAACGAGGCCAACGAGGCAGTCTATCTATGGAATAATATTTCATTATTTCATTTACCACCAAAGTCCTTGGTTCACCCTTCAAGTCAGTCTCACGTGTCACTCAGCTACTACTCCATACGAATGTATCTTCTAATGGACGTATAGAGGTGGTAGACAGTGATTGATTGACAATACCAAGGTAAACTAAGTTCTATTATCTGTACACAGAGTTACTTATAACTTGTGTTTGTGTGTGAACTTTGTACTGTCATCAATTGATCCTGGATATTAATTCTTTGATAGATTAACTTGAAAATAAGGATTGATAAGGGAATGTTACGCTGGGTTGGACATGTAGAAACGATGGATGAAAGTAGAGTAACGAAAGAAGTATACAGAGCGGATATTAATGGGGTCGGTAGAGGGCGCCCTAGGCGGACATATAGTGATCAGATTGGCAATATATTAACTCGTTGACTACCGTCATTATAGAAATAATTAAAGAACAATAGGTTGCAGTTACCGGTGACCGCTCGGTGTTTGACAGTTTAAAGAAGGGCCAAATTAAAAGTACTCTTAACAGACGAGCATGCATGAAAAGATTGATGACTGTTGATGAAGCGAAAAAGGTATGTAGGAATCGAAGTAATTGGCGTTCCCTAGTCTCTGCCTACCCATGTATGTATTAACATGAAAATGTAAGGCGTGATATCTAAGTTGTTCAGTACACCAGCTGGATAAGTTAGAATACTTTTAGTGTCTAGGGTATTTACTGATTTAACTGACATGACGACCTGGAGTTATGACCTAGTGTACACGTGGTTGTCGCGGAGAACCTAACGGGTAACCGGGGCTCCGGCTCGACGTGCAGGAGAAGGAACGGGGTGGTTTTTAGTCAGTAAGAGTCTGACACTCCCACCCGCCTCACCCAGGCGGGAGCAGTCATTCGATGATTTTCGCCCCTAAAAAAAAAGGGTACACGTGGCAGCAGTAGCGTTGCCTAAGGCTTATTTTACCTGGTCAGGATAGCTATTTTGGCATAATCGAGACAACCATTCTACACTATACAAAGAACTTCATTTTCTATTTCGTGTTATTATTAATAAGAATTTTAAATTAGTAACAAAATTAGTGGTTATATTGGGAAAACTCAACCCAGATCTTATCTTCGTAGTTACGCACGCAACTGCCTGTAACCATACATAACATCACGCCTTTTATCCCCGAAGAGGTAGGCAGAGGTGCACATTATACCACTGTACAATGTAACACCCACTTTTCACTATTTATGTTATGAGTCCCATGTAAGGGGGTGAGGGCAACTGCCTGTAACCCTACTAATAAAAATGGGAAATTTTCTGAGGATGTCTGTGTGTTTGTTGCTTACTCTTTCACGCAAAAGCGGCTGAAGGGATCGGTATGAGATTTGGAACAGGGGTAGATTATGCATTTATAATAACTATCGTGAGACATACTAAATTAACTAAAAATCGCGGGTTGCTCACGTGAATATACTGAGAAAAGCCTAGCTAGTAGGCTGCGCGATATTGCCGCGACCGCGCGCGCTGCTCATGAGGAAGAACCCTTCTGTGGTTCGAAACTAGTAGAACTTTAAGTGTGAGAGAGCCATGCTTCGGCACGAATGGGCCGGCTCGACCGGAGTGATATCACGGCCTCACAGAAAACCGACGTGAAACAATGCTTGCGTTGTGTTTCGTCGTGTGAGTCCCTAGTCCCCGTCTCCCGAATCCCCAAATCCTCCGCAATCCTCAAATACCCAATTCCCAAAAGGCCGGTAACGCACTTGTAACGCCTTGGTGTTTCGAGTGTCCATGGGTGGTGCCGATTGCTTACCATCAGGTGATCCGTCTGCTCGTTTACCAGTTTATGCTATAAAAAAAGGTAATTTAGGGGTAGATTATGATCAGAAATAAGACATAGGCTACTTTTTAACCCACGGGAATGCGGGCGAAGCCGCGGGTAGAAGCTAGTGAATAATAAACAAGCCACTTAAACAAGGAAATAAGTGAATGTTTATATTTTTCTAATGGCAAAGTAGGCACAACAGATGTGTACAATTTATGAGTTAAGTTGTGTACAACTTTTTAGGGATATTAATAATATCACATGGCCTTTTTCTTCCTTATAAATCTTAGCTAATTTGCTGGCCTAGTATTCACGAGGGCGACTATTGAACGTGTAAATAAGGGCCTGTTTCTAGACAAATTAAAGTATATTTTGTCTTCTTGAGGATCACCTCAAGAAGCCAAAATAGGTATAGGTACCTGCATACAATATTAATTAAAAAAACATAAGAACATTTTTTGCTTGCCTTATTTTAAGATTCAAATACTGGAAATCAAATTAAAGTTCATCAATTTTAGACACTGTCCTATATTTTTCTGAGCAAAAGAAGCTAATCTCAAATTTTTAACACAGTGGAAATGATAATATCTGTTAAATATTCCATTGGCTATTAAACATTAAACAGTAAACGTTGAATAAACATTATTGTTTAGAAAATCTGAGCTCCTAATTCCAGTTTTTTATGTTATGTTAAAAGTCACCACCTTTAGATATCAGTAGGCTTACTCTTGAATCCTATTCCGATCGATCGACATTCATATTATGAAATTTCGCACTCTTGAGTTGCAACACCAGCGCCCATTGCATCCATATTGCGTGGATATTTTTTTTATTTTTTTATTTTATTGTCCTGCAATCTGTCTCTAACGAACATTCAGCACATGGTCAAGAGTTTAATTTAGTTTGTCTTGTAGGGTCACCAGTCCAGCGACGTGGGCCCTTTAGAATTCATCCCCTACAGGTCTCTAGGGGCTTTTCGTTTTAGCCTTTTGAATGTGGAGTTCATATTCATTAAGTGCATTGCTAGAGTGTTTGGGTGGTTGTTGAGCCTTTTTCTGTAGGATATCATAGACTGTTTTATCTCTTCTTGAACCGTTCTGATTTTAAGGTCATGGTGTAATTGTTGGTTAGTTATAAACCAAGGAGCATTAGTAATTATCCTCAGCATTTTGGACTGGAACCTCTGGAGTATTTCTATATTAGAATTTGAGGCAGTGCCCCAGCGTTGGATTCCGTAGGTCCAGATCGGTTTTAGGATACTCCTGTATAACAGTAGTTTGTTTTCGAGTGATAGCTGCGATTTTCCGCTGAGCATCCAATACATTTTCCTCAGTTGGATTCCCAGTGCTTTTCTTTTAGTAAAAATATGCTTTTTCCAGGTGAGGCTGGAAAAGAGTTGTAGCATGTTACTTGCTTGTTTTGGTTCGTCATGGGTAGTTAAGGCTGCAGTGTCCATTGTATCCATATCGCGTGGATATTAAATGAACGAAATAGTATTGAGTTAGGCTTTAGGTAAATTCCGTACTCTGAATGCTATTTTAACAGCTTCGATAGGGATTGTATAGTGTTGACATTGAACAATTATTGAGATTTTATTGGATTGAAATTGCATTGACATTAAGATCGGTTTCAAGAGTGAGCGCCCTGATTGGCTACTTTAAGTTAATTAACCAATCAGAGGGCTCAACGCGGTAATATTTCGATCGCATTGACGTAAAATACAAACTCGCCCTTTATAAAGTTAGATGTCTTGTGGTCCTAGACGTATCCAAGTTTTTTAAGTAACTTAAATAATGGAATGTCTGACCTAGATTTTGTTTCCAAAAAGTTTTATTGGATTCGAAATGTTTTTGTTCTTTGGGGAAAATTCTTAAATTGATTTGTGTTGGGATTATGTTTCAGTATGCATATTGTTGTGCGTACTGCCTTCAGAACGGGTCCGCTCAAACTGTTGTGGTTCTTTCCTCAAAAGGCCACTACAGAAAGAACTTACACGGTTCTCACACATAATCTTTTATATACATTTGTCTGGACTTTAAAAGAGACAGACCTCTGCGTTTGTTTCGGCATTTCTTCTCAGAGTAGTCAGTTAGGAAATGTCGACCTCATCGTTCGCTTGATAATATTGACGTGTAAAAGTGCTACCGTGTTGCCTATTTGCAGAAATAAATTCACTTGTTTCACTTGTAATAATAGTTAATGTTGGGCCCAAACTGCCTGATATAAAGGCATTATTAATATCTAGTGATTCATTTCCAGCTTACAATACAGTACAGTAACCACGATCTGTATATGGATTTACCACATTTTAAACCACAATGGAGTAATTAAACTCTGCGTTTCATCACTACATAGTTACAAAGTCAAACAAAGTCGCTATCCGCCGTCTGTCTGTCCCTATGTATGCTTAGATCTTTAAAACTACGCAACGGATTTTAATGCGGTTTTTTTAACAGATAGAGTGATGCTAAAAATAAATTCATTTTCACTTTTAGCGATTGTAATGGGGCTTACCTTACTTTTGCTCACCATATTGCGCTAGCGCGAACCTCTCATTTGTCGTCCAATAGGCAATTAGCTAGTCACATCATCGGACGTTAAATGTTCGACAGCTCCTATACCTAATTGGACAAAACATCCCCTTCCTACATTTGCGTATATAGTGAACATCACTATATGATATTTGAGCAAATGCTCAAAAAATGTTAGCCTCACTAGAATTATGAACAAAACATAACATCACGCCATTTATCACCGGGTAGGCAGAGGTGCACATTACGGCACTTAATTCTACTATACTGTAACACCCACTTTTAACTATTTATATTATGAGTCCCATGTAATAGGGTGTGAGCTTATTGCCATATACTGGGCACAATTCCAAACTCCTTGCTAATACTGAGATGTTTTTTAAATGCAAAGTAATACTTTGCCAGACCTGCCTCGTAGCTCGGCAGGGGCACTTGCGACCACTCGGCCAACGAGGCCGTCAGTAGAATTACAAAACTCGCATAAACTTTGCTAACACCAAAACATTGTGATTGGTATTCTCTCGCGTAACAAGTACTATATCCTGTTTAGATTGCCGAAGCCACAAACAGTAAGAAAGTGGAAAACTTTTAAACGAAAGGTTTTTTGCGATCACACTGTTCTCGGATTACATTGGAGGAAATTTAATCCTTATTATTTCTTGGAATTGTGTTCAGGTACATTAATATAAGACACCATTATGCCATTTAGTCTTGGTGCATATTTATCCCATAGCAACCCCATGGTTGACTGTTAGAGAATGCCACCGGGCATTAAGTCCGCCATCGTATGTTTATTATACAGAAGTGTTAATAAATAAATATTTACAACCTTTTTTTTGAGGGGGTAAAATCATTCCATGACTTCTCCCGCCTGGGTGAGGCGAGAGGGAGTGTCAGACTCTTACTGACTAAAAATCACCCCGTTCCTACTCCTGCACTTCGAGCCGGAGCCCCGGCAACCCGTTAAGTATTCCGCGGCTCTGTATCGGCATCAGCGCTGTTGGGCCCCATCTATGGTGGTCTGATGGGTCCTTGAGGCGCGCGGAACGCACCGCG
This sequence comes from Spodoptera littoralis, assembly GCA_902850265.1. Classification (NCBI taxonomy): domain Eukaryota; kingdom Metazoa; phylum Arthropoda; class Insecta; order Lepidoptera; family Noctuidae; genus Spodoptera; species Spodoptera littoralis. The sequence goes on from LR824545.2 coordinate 11,658,599, forward strand.
CCGTACGCTCGGGCCTGGTTCTGGTCGGGCGACGAGTCACCCGTGCTCGCCGTCCATTTTTCCATGAAATAAATGTGTGTCATAATTTGAGAGTGTAGCTACTGTTACTTTTCGAAGGTCCTTAAGGTAAGCTTTGAGTGTGGAAGAGCCATGCTTTGGCACGAATAGGCTGGCTCGATTGGCAATCATTACTGAAACAAAATAAACCCTTTGTTCGGTTTTTGCACTCTCAACCACTCGACAACGTGGCAATCATTTACAATTTCCCAGAATCATGTTTACATCCAAACAATAAATATCCTTAATGTTAGGCAGAGTACATACATTTTCGAGATACATTATACAAGTTGACTGGTTCAGTAGAAGATACTAATGAATACATACTGTTTAACCTAATCTATAGAATTGCCTGTCGCTTTTTTTACTCGTATTATTAAGTCTGCCTTGCTTCTTGTAGTCATGTACTCGTTTTTTTTCCATTAGGTAACTTGTGTCTATTGCTCAATAATAGGTAGTAGTTATGGTATAAGCCGGTAAACGAGCAGATGGATCACCTGATGGTAAGCAATCGGCGCCGCCCATGGACACCCGAAACACCAGAGGCGTTACAAGTGCGTTACCGGCCTTTTGAGGACTAGGAATTCAAGGATTGTTGAAGATTCAGAGATTAAAGAGATTGGGAACGAAGGTATTCGGGCCTCTAGTAACCTCATTCACATGACGTATCAGTTAAAAAGTCGTTGGAGAGGCCTATATTTAGCCGTGGACGACTTGTGGCTGATGATAATATTATGATGATGACGATATTGATCAGATAACATAAGTTGATTTGAGATTTGTTGATTAAGAGATATTCGGTGGAACCCTAAAGGATAGTCATCTTATAGTAGTGGGAAGAAGATAGAATAATTTAAATAACTGAAATCTCACGACACGGGCTCTGTACGGGTTACGCGCCTGTGGGGATGTTTATTTTTTAAAACTTTGAAAATAAATTTATAATAACCTAGGTACTGAATCAATTGACTGCACGGTTGGTGCGGTGGCTGGGCAACCGGCTGCCGTGCAACGTGTCGCGGGTTCGATTCCCGCACGGGACAACACTTTGTGTGATCCACAAACTGTTTTTTCCGGTCTGGGTGTCTTTGTGTATGTGAACTTGTATGTTTGTAAACGCACCCACGACACAGGAGAAAATCCTAGTGTGGCGCAACGTTTTTAAAAAAAAAAATTTTGACAGCATTTGCTATCGTAGAATATCCCTTGGTAAAGAACTAATTCAATAGCCCAAATTCTGCCAAAATCCATCCAGATTTTACGCGGACGAAATCGCAGGTATCAGCTAGGAGTCTTATTTTCTTTTATCCTGACATCTGGTTAAAGCTCAATGCTAGTTGGGAATGCAAAACTAATCAGGAATACTGCCTAGCTTTTTTGGGAGTATGAGATGTTATTACCTCACTAACACCACCTGGTGGTCACCATCAGCACCCAATAAGAATAGAAGTCCTTTAATAGACTAATTCTGGAGGAGACAAAATCCTAGACTTGCTACTCTATAATACATTTTCGATCGCTCGACTACAGAAGCGAAAAGAGATTAATAACCAAAGAAAACAAAATGGCGCTTGTTAGCATAATTAACGCGTAGACTGCAACATGATGCTTGTTCGTTTTCTGCAAGAGCGTCCAAAAAGAAAGTGCTTTATTTTTGTGTTTTGTATTTCACTCACTAGCTACAAACACTTTTATCTTTAAAATTTATTAAGAACTGCTTTTTATATTCTTAAAAGCATTTACATAACTAAAATTCATAAGAAGTTCATTAAAATTTATTTAGTTTTTAAGGAGTTAAAATGTCACGAACAAAGCATTTTTTTTTTTCATTTTTACAATTTTCAATTTTATTTCATTTACATAAATATTAATTAGTAAAAATCCTGATAGCTCTCAAAACACTAAACCCTAAAGACCTCAGCAATCACCATGCAAATTGATACAAAAGAAAAATATTCACAGTTTACAAATTTCCCATGAGAACGACGGAAAACAATCACGCAAACGAAGTCACGAGCCGTGAAATACTTAATAATATTAGAAAATTCTATATTTTAAATTACTTTTTATTCCATCACAGAACTGATACCAAGGCTGGCTTTTTTATTATACTACTAGCGACCCGCCCCGGCTTCGCACGGATGCAGTATGCATGTATTATACATAATATAAACCTTCCTTAAAAATCACTTTATCTACTTAAAAAAACCGCATCAAAATCCGTTGTCTAGTTACAAAGATCTAAGCATACATAGGAACAGACAGACGGCGGATAGCGACTTTGTTTTATACTATATAGTGATTGGTATCCTGCCAGATGATGATCAAAAGTGTCGGTAAAGAAAACACATTGAAGTCCAAGTTTTTTTATGGCATAAGCCGGTAAACGTGCTTCCCGATGCGAAGCAATCGTCGCCACCCATATAAACACCTGAAACAGCCTCTGCTGTTTACCTTGCGCCTCTGCGTTACAAGTGCTTGTAACGCCTCTGCGTTACAAGTGCGTTACCGGCCTTTTGGGCGTGGTAAAACTATGACTAACCACTGAAAGACGAGCAAATACCCTTTGATTCTTCAGTCACCTAACTCCCATTATGCCTCTTCTTAGAGACCTTTATTGAGCAATGAGTGGATTAGGGTGTGTGTGGTGATGACGATAATAATATAGTGTGTGTCCATTACAGTTAGATTAATGTTGTCTAAAGGGCCTCTGCGCAGTTGGCTTCGGCCCCTCGTACGCCTCCCAAATGACCGGGACCCTGTGGTCCCGTGAATGGTAAAGAAAATAGTAGTATATTTATCAATGACTGCCTCGTTGGCCGAGTGATCGCAAGTGCGACTGCCGGGCAAAGGGTCTCAGGTTCAATTCCCGGGACGGGTAAAGTACTACTGGGTTTTAAAAAAAATCTTAGTCATAGGACGGAGTCTGGAATTGTGCCCGGTATATGGCAATAGGCTCACCCCCTATTACATGGGACTCATAACATATATAATGAAAAGTGGCTGTTACGTCGTACAGTGGCATTAAGTGCCGTATGTGCAATTTTGCACCTCTGCCTACCCCTTAGGGGATAAAAGATGTGAAGTTATGTTTGTATGTATGTTTGTATGTATGTAAATGAATTTTATCACCCTTCATTCAATTTGAATTTGCCGCGCTTAACTTGATTCGAATTTGGCGCGTCATCGGTGTGTGATGTTTGAAGTTTATTAGCTATGCCTCGTTGGATGACATTACTAGGTTATGTGTAAAATAAAATACCGGTGAATATAAAGTAATAAGTGAAAATATAGCTTAAATGTTGTCTTATCAATATATCTTAGTCTAACTTCAAGACGTAATACTAGATTCAAAACACGAAATCTGTTTAGGTACTCGAAGGTCTAGATTTACGTCGGCAAAATATTTCAGTCACAATAGTTGACATTCTAAGCTTGGTACGCGACAATGTTTAGTGACATATTGTCAGGTTTAGAGGAAATAGTCTGACTTTTTGCACAAAGAAATAATATTCTTAGTACAACTTGTGCCACATACATCTCTGATTGTCTATCAAATTTATTGATTTATTAATATTAACTAGCTGGAAATATAAAATGTGTCCTTTTCATGGCTGAATACTAAAGAAATAAAATTTTGTGACAGACCCTAGTGAATCTAATCATCATCTTGCATGACTTTCTTGCATGTCTTACCCATTTATCCTGAAGCGGTCACCGGTAACCGCTCTCCACTCACTTAGATAGACCTTATTTCCGTTGTTTAGAAACTACTTTTATATGAAGTTTTGTGGATAATATTTCAACAGGAAGGCATTAAGTCCGCCATTCACAGGTATCTTTTGTGAAGAAAAAATAAATAAATAAATCATAACTGGCATCCTGTGAAAGTTTACTGTTGAGTATTGAGCTATCGAAACTCCACTATATTAAATAAATATATGGTTTACCATAACCTACCCGTATGACAGAAGGTTTAAATATCGCAATTTAAAACAATCAAGTATAAAAAGCAACGCTAATGCTTGATCTCTGCTATAAATGTAGTGCCATACCGTAATCACATCCCTCCAAATCATTCTAAGAAAACTTCAGGATAACATTATAAAAATAATAATTTAATAACACTATAAAATACACTATAAAAGTAAATTAACTTACAAAACAGATAATTAAGCTGTGTACGACACAATAGGACTGTCCCTCGTATCGGGTGGAACGGGCATTCGACGATTAGAGAATAATAAAACCACGAGATCTGCTGCTAACAGGAGTATTGTGAACATGGGTAGAATACCATTCAGTATCAAAGCTGTAGTAGGACGCATCGTCTTCAGTTCTTGGAACACTGACACAGATAGCAGCCCATGTAAGAAACAGCATATGACTAAAGCGTAACCTTGTAGGTATACCGAAGCTTGCTTTCCTTTATACCCTCCAATTAAATAGTTACCAATCATGGTGTAGGTTGTAAAGAAAGCCACTGGAGCAAGTATAGCATGGTCCGCATAAAAAGTAGGTGTGCTCCGTTCATTGATCATGTTGCTAGTATTAATTACAAGTATAAGAAAGCGTAGTCTTAGAGAACACAAATAAGCGTTCATTGGGTTTTCGGCGCTAATGCAGCATTTACTCCTCATTGTTTTCTGAATATATTTTTATTTAAATTAACATTTTTATTGATATACATTTTTAGCTGCGATAGTTTTGATGTATGTTGTCTCTCTGTCAGACTTATTATACTCTTTGCTGCCAGCTGAAAGTCAGAATATTAGAATTAAAGAAGGTTATATTTTAGTTTGGATTTACCAACTTTGTGCCTTTTCGAATGACCTCTTTTATTCTAAAATGGTCTCTATCAATTGGAAATTAAATCCATTTTACTTGAAGCCAAGACAGAGCTGTTGCTAAGTTGTAAATGTAAATAAAATATAAGATGGAACATTTCACAATATTATTTCATCACATACGTATTTTGACGGTAATTTTCCTGAAAGAAGCAGGCATAGACAAACATATAGTTACTTTGGGTTGTACAAATATTAATTAGTCTTCATATTAGCACTCTCATTGAGTTAGATAATGTTACTGTTATTTCCCTAAAAGGCTTTTTAAGTATTCATAATATTACATACAAATTTTTTTCGACCACACGACCTCTTGATTTTCGGTCGAGAAACACATTTTTAAATGTAACGATCAACGTTTTATTTATATTTTTAACTTTGCCCCACACTAGGATTTTCTTCTGTGTCGTGGGTGCGTTTACAAACATACAATATCACATACACATGACACCCAGACCCGAAACAACAATCTGTGGATCACACAAAGAGTTGTTCCGTGCGGGAATCGAACCCGCGACACGTTGCGCGGCAGCCAGTTGCCCAGCCACCGCGCCAACCGTGCAGTCGATGATACCTGTGAGGTACGCAGAGTATGGAATGAGACTCAAATGCTGGTTAAGTATAGAATGTTTTTTATTTCGAAAATACGGTGCCTTATATACAAAATCTGATTCAATTATTAATACATTGTAGGTACACATAAAAAGTTTAAATTACCCTACGTACGGTATTATCTGTGAGGGTGATATTCCGTATAATATTATTACAATACCTATCTCGTAAAAAAAATATAGCCTTGACTTGGCAATTGGCGATGCTTTTTACATTTCTTATTTTTAAAACGGTTGCATTGTCTCGTAAATGTAAAGATCGAGCCATTTCTCCATCTTAGCTTCGCAACGGAGGCGGTCGAAAGAGCTTAAGTCAATCCTGTGAAATTAGTTTCCTCTCAAGTGGTTGACAGTTGACAAATGAATGTATAACCAGAGGACTTTGAGAAATTTGAGGAATTTGTGAGAAATTATCTATCATGACTTGTGTCTTTATATTTTCTCATCATAAAAGGGTATCGAGTACCCTCTGGTCTGCGGAATTTTCAATTTTGTTGTAAAAGATTATGTATGGAATGACATTTTTATTGGCTTGTAGGTCGAACGGTCGAAGATGACGTCAGCGTTTTTATGTCAGATTTCTTTTTCAATTCGGCTAAAAAATGAAGATTAACGATTAAACAGTGGGTGAATAACAGCAAAATAAGCTTTTAATAATAATATAAGTGTGGGAGAGTCATGCTTCGGCACGAATGGGCCGGCTCCACCGGAGTGATACCACGGCTTCACAAAAAACCAACGTGAAGCAACGCTTGCGTTGTGTTTCGTCGTGCGAGTGAGGTTACCGGAGGCCCAATTACCCTTCCCTTCCCCAATCTCCCCAATCCCTGAATCCTCAATCACAAATCCTAATCCTAATCCCCAAAAAGACGGTAACGCACTTGTAACGCCTCTGGTGTTCTAGGTGTCCATGGGCGACGCCGATTGCTTACCATCAGGTGATTCTTCTGCTTGTTTACCGGCTTATGCCATAAAAAATATATATATAATGAGCAGAAGTTCACGATGTTGTACAAACTGAGACCAATATTTTCAAGACGAATCCTCAACTTAATCAATAATGGTCGAATTGATCGCCAAACTAAGCTCAGTGTTACTAGGCTATAAGGCAATCTTAAGACTTAAATTAGACTGAAAATTAATTTCCTTCCGCCAGTGACCTAGTAATTAAATGTCAGCAATTCATTAGTGCGGATACCGAGAATCCTAATCTAGATCCCTTTGAGTATTTTACAATTATTTTAATCTCTTTTGTCGATTGGCCCTCTGTCGACTTTTGGCTGGCCCATAGTTTCAAAATATATTTTTCCCTTTTACTTGGAGTTTGTTATGCTACATGGCTGTTAACACACTTGTCACAGCTCTGGTGATCCGGGTGTCCATGGATAATCTAACAATAGCATAACATCACGCCTTTTATCCCCGAAGGGGTAGGCAGAGGTGCACATTTCGGCACTTAATGCCACTGTACAATGTAACTCCCACTTTTCACTATTTATATTATGAGTCCCATGTAATAGGGGGTGAGCCTATAGCTATATACCGGGCACATTTCCAGATTCCGTGCTACTACAGAGTTTTTTTTTAAAACCCAACCCGGGAATCGAACCCGAGACCCCTTGCCGTCGTGCAGTCGCACTTGCCACCACTCGGCTAACGAGGCAGTCATAATTTAACTAGTTTTGGTAATACTTTCGTTTAACCGTTTTCTGCTGCAAAATCATATATATACTGACACAATTTGGTCTCGTTTGTTTATTTATTTATTTAGACAGAGGAAGGAGATTATCTATAACTTCAAGCTTATATTCCCCAATGGGGTACATACTTCTCGAGAACGAACAGTGGAACTTGGCGATTAGTTTATCTTCCGTGTGATAAAGCAATCACAATAGTTAATTTTCTCAATGGAGAACGGCTTTTGTCTATCTTTGAAGTTCGTCGTCCAGACGTTTTGTACTTAAACAACGTACAATCTTAAGGCAATATCAAGATTTTTGTTTTGAAAACTGGGTTAGTGGACTCTGAACTTTATTCCAAAAGAATATTGTTAAAAATCTGTTAAACGTGAGGGTGGGAGAGCCATGCTTCGGCACGAATGGGCCGGCTCGACCGGAGTGATACCACGGCCTCACAGAAAACCGACGTGAAGCAACGCTTGCGTTGTGTTTCGTCGTGTGAGTGAGGTTTCAGGAGGCCCAATTACCCTCCCCTTCCCCAATCTCCGCAATTCCTGAATCCCCAACGATCCTCAAACTCCTAATCCCCAAAAGGCCGGTAACGCACTTGTAACGCCTCTGGTGTTCCAGGTATCTATGGGCGACGCCGATTACTTACCATCAGGCGATCCGTCTGCTCGTTTACCGGCTTATGCCATAAAAAAAAAACAAAAAAAAGCCTCGTATCCACTAGGCAAAATTTGGCGCGCGACACGTGAATCTCAACATGTACGGCAACGCTGCACAACAGCGCGCGACGTTGCCAGCTACCGCGCAACATGACGCGCGGCTTGTTGTTTGTTTTAGTGCATCGTTAGTTGTTCGTCTCCTCGTATCTCTCCTCCTCCATCCTACTCTCATACCACCTATGAAATATGTATCAGAGACATTGTACCTCTAGAACATAATTTTTTAAAAAGAGTAACGAATGGAGTTTCTTGCTCGTTCTTCTCCATTCGAATCTACTATTTGGAATGAGCACCTAGCTTCACCTAGTTTCACTGACGGACTGACTGACAGACTATTATTTATTATGTATTTGTTGACGTTTCAAAAGTACCAAACTATGGTTTAATTGAAATAAATGCTTTGACTTTTGACCTCCATCGTAAACAAATGTTCCGCATCAATATTATACAAGTTGCGAAACATGTTGAGCAACATGTCGCGCTAAATGTTGCCTAGTGGATACGAGGCTTTAGAGAAACAATTTCCGTAGTGTATTACTTTTTGTTTTCTATTTTATTAGGTACTTCATCTAATATTACATTTTATTGTATCTATCAGAATAGTACTATTGGATATTATTTCTGGATCAGATAATTCATTGTTGATATTTCGTATTTGAAAAGTTTTGGGGGCCCTATATAGAGGTAGTTATGGGAGGTAAGACTCATAACATAAAGGTTGTGTGTTGTTTATAATGGAAAGTCCTAGGAATGCCACAATTTCTGACTGAATACAAACGAGTTTATATTCTATTTTCACGGCATTACGACTTTATATTCTATACACAGAGCTAGAACTTCACTTCTATTGTATGAGGGTACTCCATTTTTATTTAACAGGATCTCAGCACCTCGATGGCACTAGAAAAGTGGAAATCTCTTTGTTGTGTCCAAGATACCTTCGCGAAGAGCGATGGACATTGATAACAAAATTTATTGAGTTTAAAATAAACTTTCTACGTCCATTTTATGAAGACTGCAACATTATTACTTTTTTATATTAATAATTTCGTCAAGGGGTACGGTAAACTCGATCGAAACATTACTTGAATAACAAAACATAAAGAAATATCGATTTCGAGCCGACAACATAAGTATATCCGCAAAATTCGGATTACGGAGATTAATTCGTTTTATTAATTCATTTTGATGACACTGACAGACAAACCGCAGTCACCATCTTGAGTAGACAATAAATGTTCCGTTTGATACTAGCTCTCAAATACGCCTCGCCAATCAACACGTCGTCGCGTCAAAAAAAAAAATTAACAAGAAATATGAATAACGCGAACGAAGTCGAAGGTAACAGCTAGTTATATTATATAGTAGTGAATTCTACTGAATTTGTGTTAATAATACTCGTAAAATTTTGAGAAAATATTATTTCATTTATTAATAATCGATGCGCATGCTTGAAGAGATTGATAAATATAGAGGGAGCTAAGGAGGTATGCCAGAATCGTGTTATTAGTTGTTCCATTGTCTCTACTTACCCCATTTAGAGACAGGCGTAACGATATGTATGTACGTGTATGTATATGTAGACCAAACAGAGTTGGTCTAATTTTGTATTGCTCAAAGGCTTGTATTGATCATGTGCTTTTGCCAAAACCAAACTTTTGCACTATTAAAAACTATTGTTAGTTAAATAAAATTATTTTAGCTCATTTACGATAGGCAAGAATAACGCTATATATTGCAATAATTATTTTGTCATAAAATTATAATTATACAAGACACGTATTTTCCGGTAAATAATATAAAAAGTATAATTATACAAGACAAGTATTTTCCGGTTCATAAATGAAACCACAATATTTGTACTTCCAAATTATAAGTAAAAGACATTTTTCATTTATTTGCTTTAATTTTTCCTGTAAGAAATAAAAGTAAGTAATTTGAAAAGCGGGTATTTTTTCCTACTAGTATTTTTACAGAGAATAAAATACGAATTATGACTTTGTAATCTACAATTTACAAAATTACAAAAAAGTTACATTCCACAATAATTGGGATGATGACAGGGTATCAAAATTAAAAATGTATTTAGTCCGTGAGTTAGGTAATGAAATAAATTAGACACGTATTTTTTTAATAAAACAATACTTATATAAAACGAATCAAAGTTTAGGAGCTAAAACGTCAATTCTACGTATAAAATGTACATAGAAGTGACGTCACGCGACATTTCAAATCAATATCGTCGAAAGTATTCGTTTCTGTAAGAAAAGTTTCTCATTTTGACCTGTACGTACCTATGTTTGTGCGCGATTATCTCCGGAATGGCTGAACCGAGTTTGATTATGTTTTCAGAAAAGTGTTCGTTACACTTAAGAGAAGGTTTTATTATATTAATTAACCGACTTCAAAAAAACGAGGGTGTTGAAGTCCTGCTTTTTAACCGTAGTTTAAGAAATGTTCACTCCACATCAAATCGTCACACACATCAATCACATCATTAAAATCCGTAGTAGTAATTTGCAAATCATACAAAGAGTTCTGCCATGTGGAAATCGTACATAGAAACAATATATTGTTTATTACCCAGTCGTTTAACCTTTACACCGCTACTCTACGGTCAAAATTAACAGCCCTGAAATTTTCCGAGTCTAACCTTCAGTTAGTTATCTAATGAAAATAATAATATTACAGTCGAAATACACTTGTACCGTAATAAGGTCGAAATATTACGCTTTGTAATTAACATTTCGCTTAATAGGTCATCATAAAGAATTACCTGCCTACATAGATTTTTACTCAAATTAAATCATATAAAGACTCGGAAACAGAATTAGGTTAATACAATTTGTGTATCGTATTCATTTTAAAGCACAAACATATTTGTGTTACTTGATTGAAAACATAACGCAACACAATGTTAGATTATTTAATTGTTTCGTCAGGTGTAGTTTATTATACAGACCTTGTGGAATCTAGAACAAATTTCCATGCATTTAGGAGTTTTTGCCATACCTGTTATTGGAAACAAGTAGTTATAACAGTTTACACATAGGATCCACTTAGATTTTTTGTCAAATTTCCGTGGTGCTTGGCGACTGGGCTTCTCCCAGTTGTATCTAGTCTCTTTTTTCCTATAGGCTTAATTCATTCTGTCTCCTGCAGTAATTCAGCGAGGTAACTGGAAACTATCGTGTTTTTCTACTTCTCTTATAATATCTTCTGATTTATTTCGTTTCGGGAACCAAGACAGTTACTCATGTCCCTGGGATGCACCGGACATCAGTGTTTCAATATTTTCATGGTTGTATCTACTGTAGATCCTGGCTTACAGGAGTTGCAGCTGTTTTGGGACAATGTGGCGGGCTTGTCCCATTCAAAAAAACACAATGTATGTAGTTCCTCAAACAGATAGGCAGAAAGTATTCTCTTATGTATTTTAGTTTCATCTATTTCCAGTAGTTTACTAAATACAGAGTATAATTCAAGACTTTTGAAATTAAAACACCCAGTGGTATTTCCAACCTATGGTGAAACCAAAATCTCTTTTCATACGACCGTGCTAACGAACACCCTAAAACAAACAGCATAAACACTCGTCATATCAAGTAAACAAAAAAAAATCAATGAATCAGCTAATGTTATTTTTAACATCTACTGTAAAATGAAACCCGTTTTCCGTTGTCACGTCATTACTTGAGAACGATTAGACCGATTTGGCTGATTTTGGAGAAGGTTGTTATGACAAAAAAAAAGTCCTGAAAACCTACGGGAATAAGAGAAACGGGATTGCGCATACGAAGTTGCGGGCAGAAGCTAGTATTATATAGAATATCAATGTCAAATCCAAAAGTTATTTATTATCACTCGCTTAGATCAGTGGTTATGCCATTTCGCTCCTAGGTAAGTCATAACACAGGTCTAATTTATCACGTGATTTGATTCTCTAGTGTACCATAGCTACGAGTTCTGAACCGAATCAACTAATATCAAACACGTGTGACTTTGATTGGAGCCTTACACATCACTAGCAACAATTATGATAGCTTATTCAAGATAAATTGAACCTAATTTCCCAATGGGTTACGTTTAAAATCGTCAATTTTCCTCAATCATACATACAACATAGAAATCTGTAAAGGATTATTTTTATTACTATACTATACTAGGGATGATGAAAGCACATATAACTCGGAAAAAGTCACATTGGTACTTGCCGTTGGTATATTTCGATCCCGTGCCCTCATGCATGAGAAGCGGCCATCGTAAACATGGGGGCCACCATATTAATATCGTGTCAAACTCTTTTCATCCTTATTTACAAGAACAATAAAACAAATTATCCCTTGTTCCAGGTATAACTTCAATAACAACACTAACAGTGATATCGTTCGAGAGGTACATGATGGTGACGAGGCCCCTGAACGCGAATCACCTTAGTTCGAAGGGCGCCATCTTGTCTATCGTGTTCATATGGACATACTCTCTGGCGCTGACTACACCACCGCTCATGGGCTGGGGGCATTATGTCAATGAGGCTGCTAATATAAGGTAAGTTTTTGTGATTATTGTTAGATTGTGTCGTTGAGTTTGGATCTCAGGCGTGGTTCTATGGGAAAATATAAAAAAACTACGAAAATATAAAATAAAAAAAAATGATCTACAGATTGTTGTTCCGGGTCTGGGTGTCATGTGTATGTGAACTTATATGTTTGTAAATGCACCGAGAAAATCTGAGAGTAGGGTAACGTAGGTGTTTTTAGGTAATTCGAAATTCTCAGTGTAGGTCGTAGATGTTGGATTTGATTTAAGCCATCAGCAGAATAAAAATCGATATAAACAGAAGAATAGATACGGTTGTCTATATTGCAATAAAAGGACAAAGTTTTTGATAACAATAGTTCAGACTCCATACTATTACCGCAGTCATCATGCCGTGGAGAACATAAAAGGTTAGCCGGCTCGAAGTGCAGGAGCAGGAACAGGGTGGTTTTTAGTCAGTAAGAGTCTGACACTCCCTCCCCCTCACCCAGGCGGGATAAGGAATTTGATGATTTTCCCCCCTTAAAAAAAAACTATTGCATTATAACGACAACATGCATTTTCATTCAATATTAATCACTATCACTGTTTCAGTAAATCAGGCGTGTTGTAATGTTCTAAGTATTGTGATGGATAACATGTACTTAGCTCCTTGAAGACGAGGAAGTAGGTACAGCTTAAATAATAACATGTAGGTACTTATCTCCTTGAAGATAAGGAAGTACAGCTTAAATAATTAATAGCGTCCTTAATGTTGTCAAAAAGCCTACTAGAGTTAATCCATGTTAGGCCGGACACATTAGTTGCATGCTCGAACTGGGAAGTTAGGAAATAAGTCATGATACTATCTTAATGTGAAACGTAGTTAGAAAGGATCAAGATTTGTTCTGCAAAATGCCAGTGAAATTAGTTTTTTACAGCCAAAATTCTATCTATCTCAATCCATTTTTTATTAATATCGGTTTTTGTTAGAAACCCCATGCAATTAATGTCAAAAATCGATTCAAATTTGATTTTTGATTGAACTAGATTAACTATTAATATCGGCCGGTAGCGGATAGTAAACAAGGCGACTGTTCGTCTGATGGTAAGCGATTAACACTGTATCCATGGCACTGATCTCTATGATAATACTAGAGGTCAGTGATCCATGGAATAGTAAAAACTATAGACTGTGTACACGACTGGCAACACCAGAAACTGAAATCCATTACTGGCCATTTAAAAAAGCATACAATCTACTTGAAGATCCTATTTCATCACCTTAAGGAAATGCTAAAAATTATCGTCACGTTCATCTAGTATTCGAGTAGTTAGCACTAATAAAATTAACATTCATATTTTTTTTCTAAACTTTCACCGAGCCATCTTCCCCAAATACAATTTATCTCTTGTTAAAACTATAGTGATGTTGGATTCTACAACTTTTGCTTTAGAACATTAATATTTCCAATTTATAACCCCTGTTTACGTATAAATAATGTGTAAGTACTGAGATAAAGACTTTAATTTTCTTATCATAGTTTACTTTTTTATTGTACAATTAAAATTAGTTACCAGGTCATGTCTAGTTTCAATAATATCTGGTGGTTTATAGATTTGGTTCCTTGATATAGAATTTTGGCACAAGCTCGATACAAAATGTGTGAAAGTTCTACCTCTGGTATATCTCTTGATAGATAGGATATTGCAACTAGATGTAAAAGGCTAACCTTACAGAAAAAAATAATAACACACGTACTTAGGACTCGTATACAAAACTGCGATGCGACGTCGCATCACAAAAATATGCGAGCTCCCTCTACGCATCGCAAGAACTTGCGAATTGATTCGCATCGCGCATCAAAACCTCGTTTCTCTTTCCTGTATCTCCTAAGCAATAACAAAAGTGCACACTTATTTTAACGATCCATGTCACGACCTAGTTATCAATTTCAAATACGTTTAGTATGGTTGACGGTCGTCGAAGGAATAGTCACCCTAGGAGACACCTTGTGGTACAACATCGTATTGCAGCAATTCGTTTCGTAATGTTCTGCGTTGCGAAATCGCATCGCATCGGATCACAGTTTTGTGTACGAGCCCTTAAACCTATATAAAGTACTCAAACATCACATGCGGGTCTACGAGCTAGATCGATTTAAAAACGGGGTCGTACTCAGTACTCAGTGAAATTACAACCAACTTGGGTGCCAACACACGAAACAGCCGTATCGTATCTGACACTACTCGTACGGAATATAAATGATTTTTTATTTCCCCGCGGTGTAATTAAAATCAAATTATTCTGGAACCTGTTTTTGTCGTTTTTACCAAATATTTGCCTGAAAAATGTTTCCTAAAAATCCTTTTAGAGCTTGAAGCTCGTGTTTAGATGAGAATATTTAATGTCTGTTTAGATTAAACAGTCAAATTGGATAGAAGGGTTTCAAGTATACACTTACCTGTCGAAACCTACCGTTGTTGCTGGAGTATTTTGTTTAAATGTTATTATTCTATCAGCTGTTACCCGTGTCTTGATTAGTGTATTTATGTTATTGTATTTCACGATAAAAATTGTTTGTTTAACAAGGTGACTAAAAATATTACAAACTAGCTGTTGCCCGCGACTTTGTCTGCATAGAAAATGAATTTAAGAACATAACTGTTTGTTTTGTTTAAATTTTCCAAAATAAAAGTAATCAATAAAAGTCTTGCTAAATTGGTCCCGCCAAAATGTAAGGCACGCTGGCTTTTGTGACTTTATGCTCAGCAAAATCGGTCATCCAGATTAGACAGGCAGACAGATATAAATTGTAACAAATGTTATTTTGGTATATATGTCGTAGGATAATTTGATATTTCGAATCTTCGCGGAAATCCTAGGGGTTTTGCGAAAACGCGGATAATTAGACATAGGCGAAAAATTATCAAATCTTACTGGACAAAGTCAGGATTTTTGCGAAAATACTCGTTACTATAGTAAGATTTGATGTGCTCAACACTGATTGGCTACAATTTTGGTGGCTGGCTTCTAATTGGTTCCTAGTTTAGGTGAGAAAGAAAAATTGATTTTTATAAACCTTTTATTGAAAATTTTAGTATGTATGTTGTTTTCTACAGACAATAGGAGATCTCAGTCGTTGTAAAAAAAAAATGATCCAATTTTAGGGTGTAATCCATAAATTGGATGAACTGGTCGTTTAAGACGACGAAAAAACATTTAAGACGTCAACCAATCAGAGACGATCTCTTATTGAACGCGCTGACCGACCAACCAGCGTTCTTATTTCATAACAGCCAGCGTTTCGTTTCGCAATCTTACTATAGTAACGAGTATTTTCGCAAAAATCCTGACTTTGTCCAGTAAGATTTGATAATTTTTCGCCTATGTCTAATTATCCGCGTTTTCGCAAAACCCCTAGGATTTCCGCGAAGATTCGAAATATCAAATTATCCTACGACATATATATCCATATGCATGTAGTAAAAAGCGGCAATTTTGATATTACAAACATACACCAATTTCATGTATCTGTATACATTTATAGATAGATGATGCAACACGTCATGCCATTTTCGAAGATGACATGCTACGTGTTTCTATGTAGATAAGCTCTTTGGAGGCTTGAGTACTAGACCTGTACAGAGTAACTGACGAAGAGCTCAAGAACTAGCCAACGGTATAATCCCAAAAGGGTTTAGACTGTATTCAAGTGCTCTAGAGCTATGCGTGAACAAAGTGTACAAAGGAGTTAAAGGAATGTCGGGCACTTGAACAATTTGTTGCCATGGAAATTATTGTAGTGCTGCAAATGTTACTACTATAAGTACCAATATCAAGCAGACAATTCTAATGAACACCTGTTCTAATTCATAAAATATGTGGTTTTATACTTCTTATTAAACATAATATAATATCACGCCTTCTATCCCCGAAAGCCTAAGTAGAGGTGCACATTACGGCATTTAATGCCTCTGTACAATGTAACACCTACTATTTATGTTTTATGAATCCCATGTAATAGGGGGTGAGCCATATACTGCGACCATTTTCAGACTCCGTGCTACTACTAAGAATTGTATTCTTGTTAGTTATTATTATGTACTCATGTTCAACCTTTGATAGATCGTCCATATTGTAGTGTTAATACTGAAATTCCATAAACAACACACCTCAAGCACGTTATTTTTTTTATTTTTTTATGGCATAAGCCGGTAAACGAGCAGACGGATCACCTGATGGTAAGCAATCGGCATCGCCTATGGACACTTGGAAATCCAGAGGCGTTACAAGTGCGTTACCGGCTTTTTGGGGATTAGAAGTTTGAGGATCGTTGGTGATTTAGGGATTGGGGAGATTGGGGAAGGGGAAGGTAATTGGGCCTCCGGTAACCTCACTCACACGACGAAACACAACGCAAGCATTGCTTCACGTCGGTTTTCTGTGAGGCCTTGGTATCACTCCGGTCGAGCCGGCCCATTCGTGCCGAAGCATGGCTCTCCCACACTTAAAAATGGTTATAAGCCCTTATGTATCACTTTGATTGAAATCTGTTTTATTTTTCATCCCAATTCTAATTTCACGAACAAATTGAGGAACTCAAATTCAACCGATAACCCCAAGGCACTTCACTGAACATTATCTTGTACTAGGTGGCCTTTAACGCAATTATTTCACTGCATCTGACATTTCCGTGTCAAGAAGATTGACAACCACGAATCGACAAACATGCTACTGACATCGACGAATTGAAAAGGGCGCGATAATTTTATCTACGGCAGTTTGGCTTGCTTGTAAATGGAGATGATAACAGAGTATGAAAATTAAAAATATAATTAGTCCGTAAGAAAAGGTAATTTAAAAATATTAGACACGTACCTATTTTTTTATTTTGTCGTATAATAAAACAATACTTAGATAAAACGAATCAAAGTTTAGGAGTGGGGGCTAAAACGTCCTTTCTACGTATAAAATGTACATAGAAGTGACGTCACGCGACATTTCAAATCAGTATATCTTCGAAACTATTCGTTTCCGTAAAAAAATAAAAAATACGTATGTATCTAATGTTTTTAAATAATCTACCAGACGGACATTAAAATAAAATTCGTCGCCTACCCTATTCTCGTAAATGTATTTATTACTGTATTCTTTAACACTTTCATTCTCATTAGTGTAGGAACAAACATAGAACAAAAAAAATGCAATCATTCATGCGCCCATACAAAATTGTTATATCCTGCACGGTCCGTTCGTTTATGGTTTTTGCCATAACGAAATACGTATTTGTGACCTCTTACTTATGGTCTATTATATTATCCATGAAGGATTTTAATCCACTCTGGGTTTTTTGGGCATTCTCGTTTTGGAGTAGATATCTTCAAAGATTTGTTAAGACAACGTTAAGTTTGCATGACCATGGTATAAATGCTAAAACCTTTTTTTATAATGATTTTAATTTTTGTTTTAGCATTTTGAGCTGTGGAATTTTTATATCCGTACTTGTTTCTTCATGTTTGTATCTCAAAAGTCTAATATATCTTTGCTAAAAAAATTCCAACCTGCTGAAATCATGGCAAACCATCTTATAAAGAAGTAGGTGATTAGGATCATTGTCTTTATTTTAAGGGGGGAAAATCATCGAATGGCTTCTCCCGGCTAGGTTAGGCGGGAGGGAGTGTCAGACTCTTACTGACTAAAAACCGCTCTATTACTTCTCCTGCACTTCGAGCCGGAGCCCCGGTAACCCGTTAAGTTTTCCGCGACAGGATCATTGTCTAGCAGTGGACAATTGCGTATTGTCGATAAGATTATATTTACCAAAACAATATCAGCTTATTTGACCAAATTAAATGTTATAAATTGTAATAGATCAAGATAAAACCTTTTAGCTGCAAGTAGGTGCCTTAATACCTATTATGGTGCTAGACTGAAGCCATGGCCTGTCAGAGTACAGTCTACGTGTTTGGCATCCAATTACTCGCTAAGCTCCAATCTATGGGCGTTGCCTAATTCTAATCGACTAAGTTACTATCACCTAGGCCGATCTATTTGTTCAGACGGACTAAGTTTCATGTTTATATGTATTGAAGTTGCTAAATCTTCTGTTACACCTCTTTGAGGGATGTATTTGATGAAATGTATATTCTTCTGAGATAGAGGTAAATTGGAATTGTAATAAAATCATCAAATTGGATTTAAACTACACTGTGTCTTTAATCATTTAGATTTTCTCATTCTCTGCTACACAAACTGCACATATATTTCTAGTAAAATGGGTTTATTGTATCACTGTGTCTATTGCCCTTTTTTTATAACAACAAACATTATTATTGTTGTATAAACTTTACTATACTTTAAATTACGCTCGTCTCTATCATTTGCTCAAAAACCATACAAACTTCTTTGATGTATCAATGAAGCTCATTGCTCAGTTGATATGTTCCTAATTAAATTAACTTTCTTAAAACTGTTCTTTTTTTTCTTCGACAGTTGTTCAGTGAACTGGCACGAGCAGTCTATGAATACCCTCACCTACATCATGTTCCTGTTCGCTATGGGGGAGATAGTCCCTCTGGCTGTCATCACGTTCAGCTACGTCAACATCATCAGGACGCTAAAGAGGGTAAGTTTGGTTTTTTTCTTTCATTCTTTCTTTCTATTTACGTATAGCTTTCTATATATGTCTACTAGTTATGCATGGTTCTTTGAGATTTAGTTTAATTCAAGGTTTTGTATTTGAAAGAGTATGTATTTTTTTTATCTGAGTTTCAAAATCGTATACCTATATTTTAGGATTATAATCTGTGTTCCCATCCGAATAAGAGACTACAAAGAGGCAAGAATGTTGTGTTTCAACCTATTTATGATTAACTACCTTGTTATATTTCATCAAAGAAAATTATCATAGACCTTTTTCTATTAAATCAAAAATGGGACAAAGAATGTTTTGCTACACATAAGAGCATTTATTACGATTATGATTTAGTAAGGCTCCCTAATAGGGTTAATCCTATACACAAAGAAAATATTTGGAAAGCTTCACTATCTGAAGGATTCTACGAAATTATCTAGTTCGTACAACATCATATCGTTCATACTAGTGTTTGTCCAGTGTAGGCGTTCGATAAACGTACGCGCCGTCGGGGAGAACCTAACGGGTAACCAGGGCTCCGGCTCGACGTGCAGGAGAAGGAACGGGGTGGTTTTTAGTCAGTAAGAGTCTGACACTCCCTTCCGCCTCAGCCAGGCGGGAGCAGTCATTCGATGATTTTCCCCCCTTAAAAAAAAAAAAACGTACGCGCCGTGAAGACACCGCGCTGATTTCGCATTGTGGCAGCGTCAGTGCAACGCGGCGTAGTGCGTAGTACGTTAAACAAACGTTAGTGTGACGGCGATTTTAGAAATATCTTCATACTAACTTTCATACTAGGGCTTTAAAGAACAAATTAATTTCGTGGAATATTTTTTTTATGGCATACGTTAGCCCGTTATCTAGCAGACGGATCATCTGATGGTAAACAATCGGCGTCGCCCATGGACACCTAGAACAACAGAGGCGTTACAAGTGCGGTAACCTCACTCACACGACGAAACACAACGCAAGCGTTGTTTCACGTCCATGCCCATGGGCGACGCCGATTGCTTACCATCAGGTGATCCGTCTGCTCGTTTACCGGCTAATGCCATAAAAAAGAACAAAAAAATACATAAGTATTTTTCGATCAATCAAATTTTGCAAAAGCCTTTAAGAAATCCATTGTCCTAAAACAACGTACCTTTCTTGGCGATCAAATACATTATATTATTTTTGTTCTTTTATCTTTTAGATCTTTGACAAACGATAGTCCTTCACAATTTAATATATTCAATTTGACTACACAATATACGGATGCAGCATCTCCTTGAATATTGGAAATATGAAATGTTTATTTTGCGAGAAATGTCTTTAAGATATGGAAACTAGTTTATGTAAATGTTGCAGGCATCTTGAATGGTAG
Source organism: Spodoptera littoralis (assembly GCA_902850265.1). Classification (NCBI taxonomy): domain Eukaryota; kingdom Metazoa; phylum Arthropoda; class Insecta; order Lepidoptera; family Noctuidae; genus Spodoptera; species Spodoptera littoralis. Next base: position 11,679,043 of record LR824545.2, read on the forward strand.
CTTTTCTATAGAAATGTTTGCTCGTTGCCTTAGGCACGGAAAGCAATATTTATGGCTGTATTTGAAAGGGTTGCTAGTAATCTTCATTTTAATGATCTTGAGTCCACACAGTCTTGAAATGGATCTAATAGAATGAATAGAACTTATAAAATATCTTGCATAGCCATAGATTAGATTAGATTTATTATCAAAGTTGAAGATTTTGTTGACTAAATAGGATATTTTTTATATATTTCAATTAAGTATAACAAGCTCACACATAGGGCCCACTTAGTTTTTAGTCAAAATTCTGTGGTACTTGGTGCAGTCACCACTGGGTATAGCCCAGTGGCTTCTCCCAATTGTGCAGTTTCTTTTAGTGACTTTTGGCTTAATTCATTCTGCCTCCTGCAGTAATTTACCGAGGGAACTGGAAGCTATCGTTGTTTTCTACTCCTCTTATAATATCTTCTGATTTATTTCGTTGTGGTAACCAAAAGAGTGATTCATGTCCCTGAAATGCGATGAAAGGAATAAGCAGCCTAAAAATGAGCAACAGTTCCACAAATTTATATGTCATTTGTAAAGTATTAAGTACTATTGAGTTTCTTTCAAAATAGTCCAGAAAAGCGTCTTTGACGAGTCTAGACAAGGCCGTCGACCTCCACCGACTGATATAGGCCTACGCAACAACGTGTTTTCCTTAAAATCTCTTACTGTCTCAAGTTGTCATACAGACACTTCAAGTGCAGATACTTTTTTTATATAAATATCCTTCTAACTTCGTGAGATGAAATGAATTTAAAAATAAATACATGAATCGAGTGACGACAAATATGCAGGCAAGATGAAAACGCTTTGTATTTACTATACAAATTATTATTGAGTATTTCGGTACTAGAAGTTTTAAAAATCCAACAATATAAGAGTAAACTAGCTGTAGTCGCAATTTCGCCCGCGTAGAATATGATTCCTGTTTTATCCCATGCGAGCATTTAATCGGGATTAAAATCCTATCAGCTAAGTCAACCCATACCCTGCTTGTATATCAAATTTCATCGATATCCGTTCAGTAGTTTCAGCGTGATTGACGGACAAACATCCAAACAAAGAAACTTTTACATTTATAGGTAATATTAATGTGATTATGCAATTATATGAGTCTGTTCTTCTAGAGTGCTTCTCTTTTCACACAATATATGCAAGAATAAACACTATAGGTTAAGTAAGCGCGGGCCTGCGGACGGCGAGCATGGGTGGCTCCCCGTCCGACCAGAAACAGACCCGAGCGTACGGCGCCGAGCGTTCCACGCGCGCTTCAAAGAGCCATCAGACCACCACGGATGGGGCCCAACAGGGCTGATACCGATTCGGAGTCGCGAAGAACCTAACGGGTTACCGGGACTCCGGCTCGACGTCCCGGAAAAGGAACGGAGTGGTTTTTAGTCAGTAAGAGCCTGACGTCCCCTCCCGCCTCACCCAGGCCCCCCTTAAAAAAAATAGTTTAAGTAATACAATCAACGCGAACGAGGCTCAGGACCGAAGTTTTCCCCATTTACGCTTAACTTGCCGTCGAATTCAGCTTGTCTATAATTTGAATTCGATTATCGTTTTAATATATTCTTTCAATATTCCATTTTATTTCTCGATCTCATTTCATTTGTTGAGATAGGCAATTTTCGCTTGACAACAACTATTCAAAAGAATTTTCCCAATCTATGTGACTTGGGAACTTTTTAAACTTTTGTCAAAGAAATAAAGTTATACATAAATTTTACATAAGTATTTTATCAATTCGGAGTAGGTACTGATTTCGTATTCATTTTTGTCAAAAGTAAATTGGTATTATTTTGAACATAATATGATATTACGGCTTTACTTGTATTCAATGGTGTAGCACACGCAATTTCCACCAATAACTTTATTAGATCCAGTTAAAAGAGCCAATCTGTGGCCGGTCACAATTCTAAATCGGTGTTATTACTGAGAATTAAATATACATACATCACGCCTTTTATCCCTGAAGGGGTAGGCAGAGGTGCACACAGAAGTGACACCCACTTTTCACTATTTATGTTATGAATCCCATGTAATAGGGGGTGAGCCTATTGCTATATACCTACCTGTTTTTTCGTTTTTTCATTTTCTTTTAATATTGTGCTTTTCAATATCAGAGGAAAAGAGTAATAGAAAAATGAATAGTTTTCTATTACTCAAAATACATAGTAAAATGAACACAAAGATATCAAACGCTACTCATATTCTATTACCCTAAGGACCCCAAAGAAGATATTTTGAAAAGGACAATTTAGTAAATTACGCTCGCAATACGCGTACCTTGACAAGTAATTACAAAAAGTAATATAATTACATCTCTTAATGAATGTTAAGTAATTTTGAGGAAGTATGAAATGTCGTTTATGTTAATAATTAGTATAATTTCTGCGGCCTTTAGCCCTATTTTGATGGCAATGAAGATATTTTACAAGGCGGATTGTAGGGCAAAAATGCTAGCTTATTTTCGTAATATGACATCAAGATTATTTTCCTCTGAAAAGATTTGTACCTACTTATCATCATCATCATCAACAGCCTAATGCCCACTGCTGAGCAAAGCCTCTTCTCACACGGATAAGGTTTGAGCACTAAACGCTTGCTGAATGCGGGTTGGCGATTACAAACTTATAATTAGAAATTATAAGCCCAGGCTTCCTCACGATGTTTTCCTTCACCGTTTGTCTAAATAATCTTAGAAAGTACATATAACTTGGAAAAAGTCACATTGGTACTTGCTGTTGTTAGGTTTCGAACCCTCATGCATGAGAAGCGGGTGTCTTAAACCTCCGGGCCACCACGACATAGCCTACCTAATTCCTTATTTATAGGTACGCCTTAAGCCTTCATATCTTAGGCTAATAGAAATCATCAAACACAGTTCTTTTTGTATATTTGATGGGCCGACGTTTGACCACTATCTCGCCTGGTGGTAAGCGATGATGCGGTCTACGATGGAGCACGTCGTCCCATAAGCAACCTATTCACGCGGGCCTTGAAGACACCCAGTTCTAAATGTATTGTTACTGAATAGAAATTAGATATGTGTATTTAGTGTGTTTCTATCAAAATCTATCTTTAATAAGCTTTACTGATATATGAACGTAATCGATAGAATTATCAATATTTTTTTTTCTAGAAACTTAAAATATTTGGTTAAATTGTTTTTTTCTTTGTTACAGAATTCACAGCGGCTGGGTCGCGTGTCCCGAGCAGAGACAAAAGCCACAGCCATGGTGTTCATCATGATCGTGTCCTTCACCGTTGCGTGGACACCCTATTCCGTCTTCGCTTTGTTAGAACAATTTGCTACTGAAGGGATAGTAAGTAAATTGTTTCTTTTATTTTTTATTGTATTACAGCCCTCGCCATCTTGGATCGTCCATCATTTCGAAATAAAATTGCTTGTTATGTAGGTATTGTATTTTCGTATAAACCTATATGACTATGTATCCAATTATCTACATAATTTTTCCTAAAGATCAAAAACAAATTAAAATAATTTATTTGCAAACACATGTGTATACCTACAATAGTATACATACACATACACAGATGCATGTAGGTACATATATAAGATGAACAATATAAAGTTGCACTTAATACATGTTTGCCACTCGTCATGGCATGCAAATTTCAAGTTACACCAATAAACTTTTATCAAAGATAAATTAGTATTTGTACCCTTTTAGCATAGGCATGTTGTCAGCGTCTCTTTTCTAATTCTTCTGTTTCAATTTTTCAACTCTTATATTTTTATTACTTCCACTGTCACATCTTGATTGTCTTTTTTATATTTTATTTATGCTGCATCGTGCCTGGTGCTAAATAAATGATTTTTTCTTTATTTCTTTCTTTCTAAAGGATGCCCAGTTGTCGTTCGACGTAGAAAACTGACGCCTTTATCCAGCAGTAGACGTTTTCCGACTTTAAATGATAATGATGATGAAGAATGCCCATAGTATTGAACACTATAGGTTCGAGGCGTAACGCTGCAGCACTGAACTCAATCATTTTTCTTTACATTTCATCTATAAATTAATGATTATGTTTTTCGGCTTGCTCACGTAATAATTTGACGAGTAACTCGACTAGTTTCAAGCCATGCTATAAGCTCTTATTCATGAGCAGCATTCCGCGACCTGCGACGCGGCAACTATCGAGCTGCTACTGTCTACTCGAGTCAGGTGATAATATAAATTCGTCTATAACATTAAAATATTTCCATTTAATGTTATGAATCAATAGTCCACTGATAATAATGTAGACAGATTTCAAAACTGAATCAGTCAAACTGATCGAGATGGAATTGATATTAGATTCTAATCGGTTCATTGAATAAAACATTAATCTGTACCTTAATATATTTTAGGCATGTATGAAATATTAGGTTTACTTGTCATAGAAACTCGGACAATTAATATTCTGTCAATGTAATTGATATATGGGAATGTTTAACATCATTTATATAAATGATGCTAGCTCCTGTCAGCAACTTTACTCGCAATCCCGTGGAATAAAAATTATCCAATGTGTTACAGATTATTTAGGTACCCCCTTTTTTGGGAAAGGTGGGAAATTCTCATATAGCCCCCTCGCCGGGGGAGGACGAAAGGGACTGTCAGACTTTTACTGACTAAAATCCACCCCGGTACAAAGCTGTCATAGGTAATCTACCCCAGTTCCAAATTTCACTCCGATCCCTTTAGCCCGCTTTTATGGCATAAGCCGGTAAACGAGCAGGTGGATCACCTGATGGTAAGCAATCGGCGTCGCCCATGGACACCTGGAACACCAGAGGCGTTACAAGTGCGTTACCAGCCTTTTGGGGATTAGGAGTTTGAGGATCGTTTGACATGAAAAAGGTACAACAAACACATAAACTTTCAGATTTATAATATTAGTATGATTACTATTATACCCTTAATTAACCCTCTGTCGCGGAGAACCTAACGACATATCCTGGCAAAACAACTTAAGCTTGTAGAATACGTGCCGATTCGAAGTCGCGGAGAACCTAACGGGTAACCGGGGCTCCGGCTCGACGTGCAGGAGAAGGAACGGGGTGGTTTTTAATCAGTAAGAGTCTGACACTCCCTCCCGCCTCACCCAGGCGGGAGCAGTCATTCGATGATTTTCCCCCCTTAAAAAAAACCCTTAACCCTCTAATTTACCTACGTACTCACACACATACCTTTAAATAAAGTGCTGCAGTTGCAAAAATTCTATCGCCAGCATAATCCATTTACCTTAATTGGAGTTCCATTAGATGAATTTTACTTTTTATTGAGCTTTTGAACACATTTTATATGTGCTAAAATTTGAATAAATTTTTGTTGCAGTTCAAAAAATCTTTAGATAAAATTTTGTGTTGACAGCATTCGGGATTTTATTTAATTTGGGCTTCTATGATAATATAGAAAAGCCTTATTTAGTATTATAGATAGTTATTAGTTTATTATGAAAATCAGACTAATAGCCAAGTTTCGTATTCAAATTCCTCATCCACCAAGCCACTGATTTTATTATGAAGATTATCAACAGTCAGATCTTCAGATCGTGAAATTATCCTCTGCATGAACAAAGTTTTATTTATTTTTTTTATTTATTTTTAAACTATTCACATACTACTATCATTACAGGAACTAATACCATATGCAAAAGCGTATGCTAATATATATATGATAGAATTAAATTACAAAGTCTCTACAACAATTAGGTACTACAACATTCATTATTATGGTAACAATCATATTTCTTAAGCTAATTCACAGATAGGTACAGGCACAAGCTCTCCTGAATTCGTTCAGTGTACAAATAAGTAATAGCTTATCCTTAAATGGATCATAACTTAAGAAAAGCGTATATACGGTAGAATTGAGAACCTCCTCCTTTTTTTGAAGTCGGTTAAAAAGTGTCATAAAGTTATCCACATGTCAAAAGTCAATACAAAAAATTTCGTGCCTAGGCTTTATCTAAGAAGTCGGTCTGAAAATTTTTAACACAAGTCATAAGGCGTAAAATTAATATATTGCTCGACGTAACGACTTCAATTTGCTCGATATATTGCGAAAGAAAAAAGTCTTTTTGATTATTACATTTATGTTAGTCGATTATTGACTGCTTTTCTTTTCTTTATTTTCCTTCAAATAATCCATAGTAGGATTATTTTTTTACAACATTGATTGATGGAAATAGTCGAGTTTCTCGTGTATATGTAAACCGATAATATAATAATTAACAACATTCCTTGTTGTAAAAACACATTATTTCAACATGATTGTTGTATGGTTACAAGGTTTACTGTTACATTGGGGGATTAATCTGTCAAACACCAAGCGGTCACCGGTGACCGCGACCTATTGTTCTTTAATTGTGTCTATAAAACCGGTACTCGACGAGTTAATAATTAATACTGCCTCATTGGCCGAGTAGTCGCAAGTGCGACTGCCAGGCAAGGAGTCTCGGGTTCGATTCCCGGGTAGGGCAACGTATTTCTGGGGTATTCAATTCAAAAAAATCTCAGTAGTAGCACGGAGTCTGGAATTGTGCCCGGTATATGGCAATAGGCTCACCCCCTCTATTACATGCGACTCATAACAAATAGTGAAAAGTGGGTGTTACATTGTACATTTGTATAATGTACACCTCTGCCTACCCCTTCGGGGATAAAAGGCGTGATGTTATGTATATTTGATGTTGTAATAATTAATACTCAGATTTATTTTACTTGGATTTATTATAATAATGTGCAGAGCGCACTACGTGTACACACACCAGAGTATGACTGACAGACAGCGCGCTCCGTACCGTCTGTTGATCTTTAATACTACAATGGAGTGAGGGGACCATACCTTACAATAGTAGTGATGTTAATACATACATGTAAGGTTTAGAATGGAAATATCTATCTTTCGTCCATCAGATAACAATGATTAGGTCCAGTGTTAAATGGGGTGAGCATTACACCTAACATCATCATCAGTCCCCTGACGGAATACTGCTGTACTATCTGCTATCTCCACAAGACCCTCTCAGAACGCTTTCTTTTTTTAAGAGACAAAATCATCCAGTGGTTTTCCCGTCTTAGGTGAGGCAAAAGGGAGTGTCAGACACTTACTGACTAGAAACCATCCCGTTCCTACTTCTGCTCTTCGAGTCGGAGTCCGGCAACCCGTTAAGTCTTCCACGGCTATCTCTCAGAACGCTGCTGCACAGTCCTTTCACTAGCTCATACGACATGCTTGTAACTAGAGTTAGTGACACATGAATGTATCCTACTTTATCCTCACTGCGAAGTATCAAATCATCATCATCAGCATCATTAGCCCGTGTTCGTCCATTTCTGGACATAGGCCTCTCCAATGGCACGCCACTGAGCTCCGTGTTCAGTTCTTCTCATCCAATTACCGCTAGTCACCTTGCAGATGTCGTCACTTCACTTAGCTGGAGGGCGTCCTGCCTCGAATACCTATCAGACCACCACGGATGTGGCCCAATAGAGCTGATGGCGATACAGAGTTGCGGTGGACTTAACGGGTTACCGGGGCTGCAGATCGAAGCGCAAAAATAGGAAAGGGGTGGTTTTTAGTCAGTAAGACACTCCCTCCCGCCTCACCCAGGTGGGAGAAGTCATTCGATGATTTACCGCCCTTATAAAAAAAGGTCTATATATATATATATATATATACTATGTATGCCTAGACGCGGTCTCCGCTCTAGAATACGTTTATCCATTTACACGTTTACATATAACACCTAAGCGTCGAATTACAGTTGTGAAATCTAACCTCAGTTCCAAAGACATAATGATTTAATTTCTTCCGTACAAGGTTACACACGTACGGTTCATTGACCTTACAATCTTCCTCTCCTCTTCCTGTTACTTCAAGCGACAAATATGTCCTTACGATTTCCCGAGAAATTTTCCGTCTCTTTAATACCATAATTATTTCTTAATGTGACCCTTGATATGCCATTGTTACATATATAGTACCTACCTTTGTATGTACGATATGACACCTTTATATTCGGTAGGGGATCAAAGTGTTCGTATGTCAAGTGAACTCGCTTTTAGTCAGCTATTTTTATGATTAATACTCATTATTATATAATGACGTCATGCCTTTTGAGGGCCCTGCGAGTAGAGGTAGACATTGACAATGTAACACTAAATTTGTTATGACCCCATGTCTGGAGAGTCTATTGCTATACACCGTGAAATCTATTTCGTTTTCGTCCCGAAGTATGATAGGTATGTACGTCTTGATAATACAATAGTTTCCCTAAAACAAAAAATAACTGGTAAAACATTGTAAAAAGCAAACTTCGAAACGATAACTTATGAAATCGATACTGTAAATCGTCGTTATTTTGTTCTTGTAAATATGTATTCTTTACTAGTAAGATTTGTCTAGATATTTCTATTTGGGGTCGCCATATTTAACATTGCTATTATTTTTATTCTTACTTTTTGATTAAGTAGTAAGTTAACTTACATAATAAACAATAGGTATTCCAATTTCTATTAACCTTACGACAGATAATATTCAAAACAATAGAAATTCAAATCTTCCCTATTTGTAATTTGAACGCAAATTATTTTTTATGAACAGGAAAAAGGAAAATACTTCTCTAATTCATAAAAATCAAAAGCAATTTGATGCTATAAAGTCTAATGTACTTGGAAGTCGAAAAAGCGCCTATTGGTTTGTTTATATTTGTAATTTTTTCTATTCAACTCCTAACATATTGTACGAATAAGTAGGTATTTGTGCCGTGGTACATACTAACAACATGCTTTCTTTAGTCGATAAACGAAGTTAACTTAAATATCTATTCCCTAACTCCACTTACCGTACAACGTATTTTAGACAAATGGCAGAAATCAAACGCTGGTCGAATCAAGTTGGCAGAAAAATCGATTTAAGCTAATTTGATGTTTTTTTATCAGTTGCCAATTTTAATAAACCATAGCTTTAATATCTGTGTTCTCAAACAAGTTTACAAGTTTATTACAGAATACTTACTATGCCTTTGTAATAAAACATAAAATCTATGAATGAAATTCTGTCTCGGGTTCGATTCCCGGGTCGGGCAAAGTATTACTGGGTTTTTAAAAATTCTCAGTTGTAGCACGGAATTGTGCCCGGTATATGGCAATAGGCTCACCCTCTATTACATGGGACTCATAACATAAATAGTGAAAAGTGGGTGTTACATTGTACAGTGGCATAATGTGCCTATCCTTTCGGGGATAAAAGGCGAGATGTGATGTTATGTTTGAAATTAGTGTTCGACTCAGCGACCAATACATGTCATTTTTATTATATAGACTCTTTACACAGCATTCGCGCTTACAACCTCTCAACTGATGAAGCAGTCTTCATACCAATTTTATTTTCAAACGACTCATAATACCCAAATCTGATTAAAAAGATCTTCTGTCTAATAAAGTACAATCTGACACAATGTAAATCCTGGTTCATCCTCACACATTCTATTGAAATTCCCAAAATTCTTCCTTTGCATTCCCTTATAATACCTTTTGTATTTAATTCACATTGTTGATCCCAAAATAAGAGGTACACATCAAGCTATTCAAACCAGCATAAGCTGACCACTGTATACGCAAGAGAATCATACAAAGTGAGCCTGGGATAAACTGGTTTTTATATCTTCATGAGTGTATACTGAATAAACTCTAATACAACGTATATTCAATACAGTCTGGTCTTTTGTTTGATATTTTTACATTATATCTGATTTCTCATTTTCGCTGTTCTCGTTTTTGTTTCTTTGTTTTTTTGCTAATGGACAATAGTAGCTTAATATTAGGAATTTATAAAATGACAAAGCAAATGTAAAATACAAAGATGTACCTATTAAATTGGTTCATTGAGTCTATTAACTGAAATTACTGGGATCAGTGAGCTGCGCGACGTCGCCACGACCGCGCACGCTGCTCATGAGGAAGAACCCCTCTGTGGTTCGAAACTAGTAGCGCTTTTCTTAGTATATTCACGTGAGTAACCCGCGTTTTTAGTTAATTAAGTATGACTTACGATAGTTTTCATAGACTCTATTCAAGATCTACATAAACCAATAATTATCTAGTATTTTTTATGGGATAAGCCGATAAAGCCGTAAGGGATAATAAACCAGTAGACAGTTCACCTGATGGTGAGCAATTGGTGTCGCCAATGGACATCTGAAACACAAGAGGCGTTACAAGTCCGTTACCGGCCTTTTAATTAGGAATTTGAGGATTGTTGGGATTGGGGAGATCGGAGAAAGGGAAAGGTATTATTAGGCCTCCGGTATACTTTTAGCGCATAGCGTTAATCCTCCACATTTACAGTACTGTAAGGTACCAGTCAATTCAGTGACGATTTTCATTCCTAATCTGTGAAGGTAGAAAAAGCTCAGCCTTATCGCAAACTCACAGAAATTGGGCTTATAGAACAAAGCCAATAAACACCCTTATGAGTAAAACAGGATTGGACAAAGAAGGTTAACCCACAAAATGAACAATTTCATTTATTTGTAGGTAACCTAATACATCGTAGTTTTTGTATCGCAGTTTTTGTACTATGTTTATTTATTTAGTTTGGGGTCTACAGTGTATTATATTATGCAACATAGGTTCAAGTATGTGTCGCGGAGAACCTAACGGGTAACCGGGGCTCCGGCTCGACGTGCAGGAGAAGGAACGGGGTGGTTTTTAGTTAGTAAGAGTCTGACACTCCCTTCCGCCTCACCCAGGCGGGAGCAGTCATTCGATGATTTTCCCCCCTTAAAAAAAAAAAAAAAAAAGGTTCAAGTATGTGTGTATTCTTACTTAGTGAAACTTATATTTTTGTAAATTAACTTCTTAATCCCCGATTAGGAAGATCCACAACATTTGTTCATACAAAAGTAGTCTTTAAAGATCGGAAATAAGGTCTTTAATGTAGAAAGTGGAGAGCGGTTGCCGGTGACCGCTTGGAGACTGGGGAATTAATTGCAAACTTCAACATTGAATATTCGGAAATGTACTAATTACCTCACATAAAAAACATCATCATAAACATTTCAGAAGAAGAAATCGATGTGTCAAGGGCTGCTTGCAAAGCAGATATTCTTAAGTTTTTACTTATTGCTACCATGGACTTATCTTAGTTTTTTTATTATTGTTAGCTATGGTCGTCCCACTGAACGGAAAAGGCCTACGGTAGAGACCCTCCTTCCACTCGTCTCTTCGTAGAGCTTTCTGTGCCTTCTGTGGCCAATCTTATTGATAGGCGTCAAGATCATCCCGCCATCTCTATTTGGGCCTACCGCGACGTCATCGTCGATGTTTATATAATTAATTGAATAGTTTTAAATTCTCAAGGACTTCTAGTTTTAAAGATTATGTCACAAAATAATACCAAGAAAATATTGATATTTTATTATAAAATGATAATTAATTTATTCGCCCGAGATACGTTCTTCAGCCACCGTAAGCACTGGCCTGCGGACGCCGAGCATGGGTAGCCCGCCGCCCGACTAGAACCAGACCCGAGCGTACGGCGCGTCGCGTTCCGCGCGCTCCTCAAAGAGCCAACAGACCACCCCGCATGGGGCCCAATAGGGCTAATGCCGATACGGAGCCGCGGAGGACTTAACGAGATTTTTACAAAAGTTATTAATTTGAGTTTAATCAGAAGAATGAAATCGAGACCACGTTCGACGCTCTGATTAGCCTACTCTAATGAACCAAACCTCGATCTTGTTAACGTAACTGCCTCATCCTAAACCCTCAGAAAGTACTAACATTATCTTTTACGTTTTACTCCAATTGTTACGAAGCTATATAATGTAATGTTTTTGTACCTTCGTCTGTCTAAGGACGTCACTCAAAGGTTGACTGGCAGAAAACGCCTCAGGCGTTCAGCCTGGCACATACAAAAGTTACAAAAAGAATTTTCTACAATATAAGTATGTGCCAGACGACTGATAAAATAATGTTTTACTATTTATTGAATTTGTAGACGAATCTAAGATGACAAAGACATACAGTAATATGTTTAAATACTTTGTATTTTTAATTCCAATTTTTCTTTACAGGTGTCACCGGGAGCTGGCGTAATACCAGCGTTAGTTGCAAAAAGTTCCATTTGCTACGATCCTCTTATATACGTCGGTATGAATACTCAAGTAAGTTATAACCCTAGAGCTTGTTAAAATTTATTCAAATATAAATTATTCTTATTCGTTTATTCTTTTTTCAGTTCCGGAACTCAATAAAGAGGGTTTTCGGAGTCCATTCTAAAGGCAAGAACTCACATGCGGAAAAAGCTTACAACAACACACTGACGTCACCAGCCAATAAACTATCGAGCGTGAACACTCGACTTAATTGCTCAGAAACAAATTTATCAAGTCACCACAAAAATTCCAAGGGCAAAAAAATTATGTTCAATGATGATATATCAGAGATGACTACCAACGAATACCACCGAACTTTCACGAGGGATCCCGATCTCTGTACTATACCAGAAAGCAAGAATTCCGATGCTGAACGATCTGGAGACACAATATACGATGAAGATAGTAGTAATACGGGTACTAATGTCAAAAAGCTGGATCTGTTTGGAGAATCTTGCAAAGTTATCAATGAACGATCACCAGTCTTAACTTTTATGGACTCTGATCGTTTACTGTTCACCAAAGCCCCCGAAGAAGTAAATACAGATTCAAATAAAACCAACGTCTTCGGTAAAGAAACATACGAAGACCATACTACAGACAAAAACATTTACAAACCCGAAAATGCACTTCAAAGTTCCGAAAAGCAGAAACGAATAAGACAAAGCTACTCCCTTGACTTCCCTCGTCTTTCAAACGATAATAAAAAGAGAAAACTATCAATAGAAACGAAATTCGAAAGTATTCAACCGAAAGGTTTTTTCAAGGAAACAATTAACAAACTATTTGATCAAGATTCGAAGCAAGGACAGGATAGTTTCAAGAGCTATTTGTGCGAGGCCAAAGAAGAGGTAGGCCAGGATCTCTTGTAGTCGTAAAACGGAGTCAATCTAGTGGGATCAATGTCAAATTATTAGGAAATATCGATATATTAAGGACTGCTTAACATAAATAAAGATCAAAGAACGTCTGGACTGTAAGAAACTGGAAAAATTAATTAAAATCGCGGGTTACTCACGTGAATATACTGAGAAAAGCTCTACTAGTTTCGAACCACAGAGCGGCGGGAGCTGCGCGACGTCGCCGCGACCGCACACGCTGCTCATGAGGAAGAACCCCTCTTTTCTCAGTATATACACGTGAGTAACCCGCGATTTTAGTTAATTTAGTATGTCTCACGATTGTTATTATAAAAACTGGAAAAAGTTACTCAAAGGTTAACAATAACCGTTTGACTAATTTAACATTTACTTTTGATTATGTATTGCAATCTTAAAGAATACAATTGATGCTATGTAAACTGTTTGTATTCAAAGTTTTGTTTTAACAAATTTACCATCGATGTACAACAATTGTTTTAAAACTCGTAAGTATTTAAATATATGGACACAAAAATAGATATTAAGTAGTAAATTATATTATAACTTATAAGTAATGGACACCATCCAGTCATTATATTTTAAGTTATGTTATGTTTAAGAAATACAGTAAGACAATGTATTTTGTGTTGTATTGTATTGTAAAAATACTGTATTTTTAGTTTCGTTTAGATATTAGGTAGGTATGTTAGTAAATGACAATAGATATAAAAAATTAGATATCTTGTTAGAATAGAATTAAAATATTTTGCCTTATTTTAATCTAGTTGTTGCTCGTAGGATACGCCGCCCGTGTGGTTTTTTTTTTGTTTTTATGCGTTTTTTCAATGTTGTATTTTTTTGTCACATCATGCTTGCAATGTAATTGTAATAAACAGCCAAAGTTATTAAATAAAATAATATTATAACTTATCATTAAAATATAAACTTATGTTGCTTTTGATATTAATGTATTTTGTTGAAGTAATTTAAGGAATAAATGTATTACTTTTATTTGATTGTCGTATAACGTTCCGAGTAATAGATTTATTATTATAGTTTTGTATAGAATCATAATTACATGACAACAAATTGTTACCATGGAGTCTCCATGGCTTCATAGATCTTATTATTCACGAAGATATTTGTAACTTTTGTTAAAAATTGTATCTCATTTTTGTTTCTGTTAAGAATTGTACTTATAATTAAAAATTAAGTCTATCAAAAAGTCACAGAATATTGAAAAGATAATATCACAAAAGAAAAGGAAATTCAAAACAGTTCATTTGTTTTTAAAAAATTGCAAGTCATCATAGTGGCTCGTTGGTGGTACGGCATGGCATGTCTGTACCTAAAATTGTTATTATCTAATTTTTAACTTTATAATTCCAACTTTAAGGTTTAAAATTAGTAGTTCAATAACCTTTACCATGTCATGCCACTAAATCAAAATTTAACGTTCGATTTATAAAATTTGACAGTCCCAAAACTTTTAATTGCAAAATGAAGTTTTAAAAATACAAAATTAGAACGAAAAATTATAAAAAATTGTTAAAGAACGCACATTGATACCTGACATCTATTTCTGTGTAAGAAATTGAAGTTTATATTAAAAGTAAATTGAGGGTAGAGCGGTGCTGGTTGACAGGTAAGACGGTGCGTATGTAAATTCAAATAAAAAGACGGTTTATGTCAAAGCTCTGTGATATAGATTCGAGTGCCAAAATAAAAAATAAGAAAAAAAAATAAAATTATTTTTTGGAACGAAAAAATGTAGATGTAACAATAATATTAATAATTGTTTTAGGATTAAATGTGTAATGTTTAATTAATAGTTTAGTTTTTAAGCGATTTTAGTGTGTAAGTAAAAATATTTGATTTGCTGTTTTTTTTTTGAAAATGTTATTGTGTAATTTTAAACATTTTCCGCAAATAGAATGATGTTACATTTTTCATCTAGTCAGAATATATGGTTTACTAAACATTGTGAGTAAACATCCCAACAATCAATTTCAAATATATCATTATTCCCATACTTTGTTTTAGTTATCTCCATGATCCAATGTAAGAATGATACCCAGTTTTAGTTATCTCCATGATCCAATGTAAGAATGATACCCAGTTTTAGTTATCTCCATGATCCAATGTAAGAATGATACCCAGTTTTAGTTATCTCCATGATCCAATGTAAGAATGATACCCAGTTTTAGTTATCTCCATGATCCAATGTAAGAATGATACCCAGTTTTAGTTATCTCCATGATCCAATGTAAGAATGATACACACGACAACGAGTACCTTTGTCTAACTCTTTAACAAAACAGAAATATAATATTGACTATACACACTTCTACTCCACATAACATAACATAACATCACGCCTTTTTATCCCCGAAGGTGTAGGCAGAGATGCACATTTCGGCACTTAATGCCACTGTCCAATATAAGTAATACCCACTTTTCACTATTTATGATATGAGTCCCATGTAATAGGGGGTTAGCCTATTGCCATATACCCGGCACATTTCCAGACTCCGTGCTACTACTGAGATTTTTAAAAACACAGTAATACTTTGCCCGACCCGGGAATCGAACCCGAGACCTCTTGCCCGGCAGTTGCACTTGAGACCACTCGATCAACGAGGTAGTCTACAGTTCTACTCCTATCTTACAAAAAGGTAAAGTTTTACCAAAAACCAAAACTTCATTACACTCTTCTTTCTGTTTTACGTCCAAATGATTCCCTTTTAGTGTCGTATTTGCCCCTTAGAAGGTCTCTCTTAATAAAATAGGGCCTCATATGAAGTTCAGTGGTTTAATATTGTGCTACCACGACGAAATTCTGTTTGTCACCGGCAGCAAACACAGTCGAAATTACCTTTTGTGTGTCGAGTCTCTAATAATTATGTTGGTAATTTAAATATTATGTCTTAGTTAGTAGATATTAAATTATACTTGTTGTTTTGTCCGGTATATGGCAATAGGCTCACCCTCTATTACATGGGACTCATAACATAAATAGTGAAAAGTGGAGGTTACATTTTACTGTGGCATTATGTACCGTAATGTGCACCTCTGCCTGCCCATTCGGGGATAAAAGGCGAGGTCATATGATTGCTGTTTGTTAAATTAATTGGTTTCGTTTTATTTACATCTTATTTTGCTAAAATATCTAAAATCCATAAAGTTATGTTGTCTTGGAACCATTTTTACAAGTACCTACCTATCCATAACCATAATCATAATTATTCTTTCGATTCTTATTTTTTTTCGATTTACTAAAAATAAAATCGAATAAAAGTTTTTTTGCCGTTTAAACTGTCAAACACCAAGCGGTCACCGGTGACCGCGACCTATTGTTCTTTAATTGTGTCTATAAAACCGGTACTCGACGAGTTAAAGGACATTTTAATAAATACTTGTTTATTATCCTTAATTAGAATTATAATATAAAAGAAATATTGTCAAATACTGTCACTGCGCTTCATAGTTGGCGTTGATATCGAATAAGTGTTAATGTTATGTTGGTGGATTATTAAATTATAGTCGGATTTATTTTACTTGGATTTATTACAATAATGTGCAGGGCGCACGACGCGTTAATAACGAGTGTCCTACCTTATATAACACATTATAATGAGGGGGGTCACTACTTACTAATTAGTGATGTTGATACAGACTAAACATACATGTAACAGATCACTTTTAACTGACTTCTAAAATTATCATAAAGTTGTTTTCAGTAAGCAATAACCCTAAAATTTACCCTATAAACATAAAATTGTGAACTTTAGAAACGTTACTGCTGTATGCAAATCCCCAAAAAAGAACAATAGAACCTAAATAACAATTGTATATTGATCTACCAATGTAAACCGATTAACCTATGAAAACTTATCTTGCTTACTTTTTTTTTTTTTTTTTCTTACATAATCTATTTAATGGGCTAAAATATTTACACCTTAAAAAATAATAATAATGAAAAAATAATAATAATGAAAAAA
The DNA here is from genome assembly GCA_902850265.1 of Spodoptera littoralis. Classification (NCBI taxonomy): domain Eukaryota; kingdom Metazoa; phylum Arthropoda; class Insecta; order Lepidoptera; family Noctuidae; genus Spodoptera; species Spodoptera littoralis. The sequence goes on from LR824545.2 coordinate 11,696,108, forward strand.
TAATAATACCTAATGAAAAAATAATAATAATGAAAAAAGAAAATTATAAGGCATCTTTCTTATTAACTTAGGCATGCTCAAATCTATGATACTGTCAAAAATTACAGCAAAAAATCAAAAGGAACTTTAACGCAAACAAATATATAAAGAAAAAAATACGTTATTTAAATCAAAAAGTTTTTATATCTCTATTTCATTCCAGGAAAACAAAATAGGTATGATGATACAGTCTTGGTTATTCCCGTCGCTTTTTCAGTAACAATATCAACTTTTACAATAGCGAGTACTTCACCGACACTCGCACTTATCCCACTGACAGTAGTCCGCCATTTTGTAAACACACACTTGAAATGGCGGTGCAATTTTCCCGCCAACTAACGAGGTTGGCTGTTCAACATGCGGCCAACTCCACTGGTATTTTATATTTGTTTTTGTGAATAATCTTTAAAGTTTTGTCAAAATTGTCTACCTTGTTTAAAGTAAGGGCAATAGGTAAAAATACTTTGAAATGTACACAGTACACGATACACGGAACAAGACTAGTTATCTGCTTGTAGCTTCACCTGCGTATTTAAAGTTTTGTCTAATATTTATGAAAATATTCTTTTCTAATTAATCCAGTAGCTTTGAAGCCTAGTTACCAAACAAAATCAAATATTTACTTTTTACAATTTTAGTAAAGATACAATATTATGTTAAATAAAGTCTCTTTAAAGTTAATTAGCATAGATTAAAATAACTTAAAACACATAAACCGTTATAAGTTCATACATAACGCACAATAGGGTAGATGCCTAATTTTTATTTTAATGTCCGTCTGGTAGATTTTTTTAAATCACATAACATACATAACATCACGCCTTTTATCCCCGAAGAGGTAGGCAGAGGTGCACATTATACCACTACAATGTAACACCCACTTTTCACTTTTTATATTATGAGTCCCATGTAATAGGGGGTGAGCCTATTGCCATATACCGGGCACAATTCCAGACTCCGTGCTACTACTGAGAATATTTTAAAAAACCCAGTAATACTTTGCCCGACCCGGGAATCGAACCCGAGACCCCTTGCCCGGCAGTCGCACTTACGACCACTCGGCCAACGAGGCAGTCTTTCAAGGATTTTTTTAAATCATTAGACACATATTTTTATTTTCTTACAGAAACGTATACTTTCAATGATATATTGATTTGAAATGTCGCATGACGTCACTTCTATGTACATTTTATACGAAGAAACGTCATTTTAGCCACCACTCCTAAACTTTGATTCGTTTTATCTAAGTATTGTTTTATATTATGACAAAATAAAAAAATACGTGTCTAATATTTTTTCATGACCTAACTGACGGACTAATTAGATTTTTAATTTTCATACACTGTCATCATCCCAATTATATTACTTAAAACCTTTCCTAACAGATGCGCAAAGAAAATTCAAATACCATTTTCCATCTTTAAATAAACACCGCGTTTATTTAAGCAAGTAGAAGTACATACAAAATTATATTATAATTTGATCAAGTTATGATAAGTTATACGTTAACTTCTTTACTTGGTGACTTCGTTGCCAGTCGTGAACTTAACCTGGTAACTAAAACTTTTAGACATCAAACGAAGTAAAGTAACTTAGAACTTGGAATCAAGATCATTGCTTACGAGGGCAACGACCTGCTTTATCTGTATATGAATAATTGGGTATAATATGTAAAAACAGTGAGACAAGCTATAGAAGACAACATCCGGATTGAATTTTGTAATCAATTCAAGAGGAACTAGTTTCTCTCTGTGGCCCTATCACAACTGATAACAATGAAACAAGATTTTAAACTTTGTTATGAAACAATGAAGCATCAAGACAATCTATGGGAGGTATAAGGACTCGTACACAAAAACTACGATGCGATGCAATGCGTATTCGCAACACAAAAAATTACGATGCGATTTCGTCAACCGTACTAAACGTATTTTAAATTGAAAACTAGGTCGTGATCGTGACATAGATCGTAAAAATAAGTGTGCACTTTTGTTATTGCTTCGGAGACACAGGAGAAAGAAACAAAGGAGATTTTGGGAAGATAAGATATTGATGCGCGATGCGAATCAATTCGCAAGTTCTTGCGATGCATAGAGGGAGCTCGAATATTTTTGCGATGCGACGTCGCATCGTAGTTTTGTGTACGAGCCTTTAGATAGTTGAGCAGCTAAACCGAACTATATCATAGTGCTAGTTCCGAATTTTATCATCATCATCAACAGCCAATAAGTGGCCACTGGTGATCAAAAGGCCTCTTCTCGCACGGTGAAGGTTTGAGCATTAAGCACCACGCTTGCTCAAAGCGGGTTTACGATTTCAAACTTAAGTATAATTAGAAATTAAAAGCCCAGGTTTCCTCACGATGTTTTCCTTCATCGATTATCAGTATCAGTGGTGTCTAGATAATCTTAGAAAATACATATTTATAACTTGGAAAAGTCACAATACATGCCATTGGTAGGTTTTGGACCCTGATGCATGAAAAGCAGGCGTCTTGAACCTCACGTCTAATCTACTTTATGTATGAATTACATTCAAACGCCCAGCCACAAAATATCAAGAAACAAATGAAATCAGATAACGCGTCGACTTCCAGATTGTGATAATCTTATCAGCTCGAATATTCATCGAATTCAATCTACATGTAGTCGTGAGGCGCCATATTAACAGGCTCCCTTTGTAGATGAATACAAAGAAATCTGGCACCCAATCTACTGAAGGGAAAATTAGCAGATATTCTCTGGATTATTTTTACGTTCCAACACGTTAAGAAATAATTCTTTAATAGATTAGACGTTTAACACAATCAATTTCGACCCCCCTCTATTTTTGAAATATGTATATTAAAACTTTCTCCTAAGAGTATCAGTTTACTGAAAACCGTATCAACATCGGTTCAGTCGATTGCGAGGTAATCGCAAACAAAAATGCATACATTTGTGGCGACACATGTAACATGTCAACGGATGACGTCACAAGAATCCTACATCGCACATGCAAAGTTTACAAGCGAATAAACACGAGTAGAAAATCCCAACGAACAACTGTTGGGCAGATAGCCTGCCGCAGATAGGTCGGAGGATACTCTTTTTCCGATCTTAGGGAACTATACTCTGTTCCATAAACATTCATATAGGTCAAAAAAGTCGTGGTGGCCCGTAGGTTTTAGACGTCTTCTCATGCATGAGGATGCGGGTTTGAAATCTACCAACGGCAAGTACCGATGTGACTTTTTCCGAGTTATATGTACTTTCTAAGATCTAGACACCACTGACAAACGGTGAAGGAAAACAACGTGAGGAAACCTGGGCTTATAATTTGTAATTATAAGTTTGTAAGCGCCAACCTCTGTTGAGCAAGCGTGGTGATTCATGTTTAAACCTTCTCCGTGTGAGAAGAGGCTTTGCTCAGCAGTGGGCATTTATAGGCTGTTGATAGTGATGGTCAAACTGAGATCCTCCTTTTTTGACATCGGTTAAAAATAGGATCTATCATTACCACGCCGCGAGTAAAACCTCAACCCAATTTTTCTAGGAAAAGATTACGAACAACATTAATTTATAGCATCCTCTACATAAGAGGGGTTTGACATAACTCTTAGAGAGGTTACTGTTAGAGAATGCCACTAGGCATTAAGTCAATACATACTTACAAGAAGTGTAAATAAATAAAATAACTCCACACGTAACTGGCAAGTTGAAGATTACAGTTAAGAGTTTCAGTTATATCAATGAGTGATACTGGCCTGAATTTGAGTCTTATGACACCGGCGGAAAAGTTGCAGACATAAGGACAAATGTTTGTAAAGCCGAGTGCACACGAGTTATAAATCATGCCTGCCATTATACAATTTAACAGCTCGCATCGAATGGGCCGGCTCGACCAGAACGATACCACGGCCTCATAGAAAACCGATGTGAAACAACGCTTGCGTTGTGTTCTGTTATAAGAGTGAGGTTACCGGAGGCCCAATTTCCCAATATCCCCAAATCCCGAATCCCCAGCAATCCTCAAAATTCTAATCCCCAAAAAGCCGGTAACGTATTTGTAACGCCTTTGGTGTATCAGGTGTGCATCGGTGGCACCGATTACTTACCATCAGGTGATCAATCTGCTCGTTTACCGGCTTATCCCATAAAAAGCTGTAGGTATGTTTCATTAAAAAAATGTCGTTACATTAATTTAAATTTTTTGACGTATATCGCAGTTCAAGTGATTAAGCACAGGGTTGTGAGTAACACGGACGATGTAGGAAATTTGCCGAGGTTAAAACATCCATTAATTTTATTCATTCGGACAGCCCTACGTCAGCGAATAATTATATCAGATAAGATTTTATTCTCGTGTAATGTGTATGAGGAAATTCGGTAAATAATTGGAGAAAAAAAATCCATATGAATTGGCTCTGAAGAGTAGAGCCAAAAGTCAGGGAACAGTCCTAAAAATATCTTGTACTAGCTACTTCCGCTCGGTTTCACACGCTCTGCTCAGCTCTTATAAGTCGTAGCGTTTTATAGCCTATAGCCATCCTCGATAAATGCACTATCCAACACAAAGGAATTATTCAAATTAGACTTGTAGTTACGGAGATTAGCGCGTTCAAACAAAAAAACAAACTCTTCCGCTTTATATAATAGTATAAGATTCATCTATTAATAGATCAGATGGTTATGGCTATGCCAACTATATTTCATTAGGTGAACCCGAAAGTTTTTCGTTAGCTCTTTACAATTCAAATTATCGAGTTAAGTCTAAGAGTATGTCGCGGAGAACCTAACGTGTAACCGGGGCTCCGGCTCGACGTGCAGGACAAGGAACGGGGTGGTTTTTAGTCAGTAAGAGTCTGACACTCCCTCCCGCCTCACCCAGGCAGGAGCAGTCATTCGATGATTTACCACCCTTAAAAAAAGTCTAAGAGTATGTTGCATTAAATATTCTTAAATATTCGTGTCGTAATGAAGCGAATATGGTCCTTGTCAGAACCTTATTGTTTACCCTTTTATACCAATTAAAACCGTTCTTTACTTTTCAATTCCATCACCTGTATTAGAAATCGTTTCTGAAGTCATCAATTTCCAAAGAAGTCAGTTAAAAGTGTATATTACATTTTAATTATGTTTAATTTTTATTTTCGTACCTATATGTATATTTGATATAACAATAATAGTAAAATTGTTTGCTTGCACTATTGTGCCAATATTATGAGATAAGTATTGAAAGCGCCATATTGGCCAGATAACATAGTCTTTGTATCTATTAATACGTAAAATCTTATGGCACAAACATTATAACTGTCTTATGTTCACTCAATCATGAGTTTAGTTGTATATTTTTTATTTAATTGTAATTAGACAATGCTTTCATTTTCTGTAGCTAAATAATATAATTATATTTTTCACTAAAACATAAAAAATAATTTTGTAAGAAGCCAAAACAACGACAAAATTGTATTGTATATTTTTTAATAATTTTTAAGCTTACCAATATTATTTTAAATTTACATTATTTTATGAAAATTTAATTATTTAAACTTGTTTTAACATAATATTTTAGTATGTTATTTAAGTCTTTATGCATTGTCCAAAATATGAATAATCAAAAACTATTTTCTATCAAACATACAACATTTTCTATCAAACATATAATGTAATATCAAAATAATAATGTAATCCAAAAACGACATAATAAATATTATTACAGTATTAAATTATTATTAACATAACGATTATTATTATGGTTAAATAAATAAAAATAAAATGAGATTTAATTATATTATTGAAAAATTGTATTTGTCTTAGTGTTTTAGCTGTGAACTGACGGTCTAGAGATCTTAATTGAATGTTTTAATAAATTATAATAATTCTAAATCCGACTGTTTTATTATCTGTAATTATATTATATTTACAGAGTTTTTTTTGTTATATTTTAAATACCTAGTCGTCATGATTGTGACATACACAAGTGCTCTACAGAGGGGATAACAATTCGTGAGAATTTTCGGAAATCCAGCAATTCTTGCTTGACATTCAGAGTGATACCACGGACTCACAAAAAACCGACATAAAACAACAAACAAACAAAACAATCCCCAATCTCCCCAATCCCTAAATCCTCAACAATCCTCAAGTTTCTAATTCCTAAAAGATTGGTAACGCACTTGTAATTGTAACACCTCTTGTGTTCCGTGTCCATGGACGACGCCGATTGCTTACCATCAGGTAATCCGTCTGCTCGTTTACCGGTTTATCGCTTAAAAAATATAATAACTCATTTACTGAGCACAAACTACTATGTAGGTATATAACTACTGAGAAAACCTTTATAGGGTACATAATAGGGTAGTTTCCTAAATTTTATTTTAAAATCCGTCTGGTACATTAATTTAAAACTGTAAACACGTATTGTTTCTTTTCTCACAAAATTAAATACTTACACGTTCGATGATATATTAATTTGAAATATCGTGTAACGTCACAGCGTGCCACATTTTGTAGCACGTTATGACGTAACAACCTCCCACTCCTAAACTTAGTGCCATTTTATATAAGTATTGCAACTTAATACGAGAAACTATTTTTTCATTATCTAACTGACGGACTAATTAGATTTTTTAATTTTGATACCCTGGAAACTACTCAATTACGGTTATAATAGTCTATTAACAAAGCTTAACCCTTAAGGAATACGTCGTAATCGTATATTAATTGATGAAGCATTGTCAATTATCCCAAACAAACATTGTTACAAGGAATAAATGTTTGTATAGCCTAGACAATAGTACCCGTCTTTAAGCGTCTACATCTACAGGCTGTTTGTAAACGTTCCTTTGAGACTATTCGGAAACCTAAGGATAATATTCACACCATGTGTAAGGTCGTGTTTCTATGCTAATTAGATAAAATATAATCTGTTAATTTGATTCTCTAATCACCGTAATATCGCAATATTTGACCAATATAATAAAAAGTCTGCCTCGTTGGCCAAGTGGTCGCAAGTGCCACTGCCGGCCAAGGGGTCTCGGGTTCGATTCCCGAATCGGGTAAAGCATTAGTGGGTTTTTAAAAAATTCTCACTAGTAGCACGGAGTTTGCAATAATTGTACCCCGTATATGGCAATAGGCTCACCCCCTATTGCATGCGACTCATATCATAAATTGTGAAAATTGGGTGTTACATTGTACAGTGCCTTTTATCCCCGTAGGGGTAGGCAGAGGTGCACATTATGCGACTGTAAAATGTAACACCCACGTTTCACTATTTATGTTAAGAGTCCCATGTAATAGAAATATTAGTAGAAATATAATAATAGTGTGTAGAAATATTAATAGCCCTAAGTGATATTATTGCGAAAGAGTCTATCGACTAACGAGTCCGAGTCAATAGATTTTGTTGCTACAAAATACATTATTGGTCAATTTTAAATTACATGTAGAAAATGTATGTTTCAGGGATTTTAAACGGTTATCCCTTAGGTAAGGAAATGAGATGGAATGTGTGAGTAGCAATGTAATACATATTTGTTCATTTACAACCCTCGTCTGAAAGGGTATGTTTGCTTATGTGGGTAAACCATTCAACGTTATATTAAACGACACGTGGTCTATATATGTATGTAACTCTGACTGTCTTTATGAGAATAGTGTTATGTTTTAAATGTAGGAGAGCCATGCTTCGGCACGAATGGGCCGGCTCGATCCGAGTTATACCACGGCCTCACAGAAAACTGACGTTAAACAACGCTTGCGTTGTGTTTCGTCGTGTGAGTTTGGTTACCGGAGACCCAATTACAGTCTCCCCAATCTCCTAATCCTCTACAATCATCAAATTTCCAAAAGGCCGGTAACGCACTTGTAACGCCTTGATGTTTCAGGTGTCCATGGGCAGCGCCGATCACTTACTATCAGGTGATCCGTCTAATCGTTTACTGGCTTATGCCATAAAATAAAATATTATGTTTTTATAAAAGAAACTTCTACTTTAAAATATACATCTAATTACTACTGCCGAGCCAGCAAGTCCTGGAATAGAATAATAATGGCTTTGATAGCTATATTTGTGTTTTTATAGAATAAGGTGATAAACGTCTCAAAACAAGTTAGGCAATTGTCGATGCCTATGGACGCCTACACCGCCCAGAAGTTTTAGGGATTTGCAGATTAGGGGATTTGAATTGGGGCCAGGAATGTACCTAATAATATGAAGTAACATGGCAAGTTGCCCGGTGTACCATAAAGGGTTCCATCCCCATAACACCAAAAGTTATGACTATAGCAAAGTATGATTAACAGTTTAAGTTAAAAATTAGCTCCTCACTGCCTTCCCCTTCAAAAAATAAAAAAGCGTTACGTTATGCTATTTTAAGCAACAGATAATAGGATTAAACCATTTTTAGAATGGAGATTTCAACCTAATCAGGCATTTAGTATCATTCTAAAAGCTATTTCGATTTACAAACGCTTCAGAGGAAACCAAAATTAGTTTTCTAGTAATACTATTTTGAGACTTCGATCTGATCTAGATAGGCCTCTAATTAGTTTTCGAAATCAGTTTTTGAATAGTTTATTTTGGTACTTACTTACGTATTTATTTATTCGTCTCTAAATAGTGAAAAATATTTAAGTGTGGGAGAGCCATGTTTCGGCACAAATGGGCCGGCTCGACTGGAGTGATACCACGGCCTCACAAAAGACCGACGTGAAGCAACGTTTGCGTTGTGTTTCGTCGTGTGAATGAGGTTACCGGAGGCCCAGGAACCCTCCCCTTCCCCAATCTCCCCCGATGTTTTAGTCCGCCATGAGAGATTTATTTGTTTCGAAAGACGTCATATTAGCTTTCTGGAAATTACTTTAATGAACGATAAGTTTTGTTACGCTAAGGAGTCGGGACGTGATTTTCACCCGCGCCCGCCGTGGGCCTGGCGGAATGGCGAGTTTTATTTACAAAATTCACAAGACCGCTGTTTTCTGCGGATCTGCAGCGATCCTTGCCTGCAAAATGGCGGTTGATACTCAGTTAAGTTCCAGAATGGGCCAGACATTGCGATCGCCCTCCAACTGATCGCTGAGCTCACGGGTGCAACCCGCTGCGACTGCGGCTCCGCGACCCGCGCCCCGTACAAGACGCCTGCCGCGCCTGTGCAACGGGAACCGCAAACAATCGCACACGCCGTGGGAATAAAACGCGCCGTGAAATGTGCTTTAATTTCCAATATCTATATTCTACAAAACCCACAATCTCCTGTCAGATTATTATCATAACAAAAATACATAATTAAAATTTATAACGTTACCTTTAAACCCCATGTAAACACAAAGAGGTTGGGAGACAGTACACCAGTTATGAGTTTCATGTAATAAGTGCCTTTAAACATACACCGTATACAATTCCAAACTAAAACAAAGAAATCCGTCAACAATCTATACCAGACCTTAGAATTGAACTTGAAAATCCTCACACAGCTATCAAACACAAGACCTTTAGCTCATCAGTCGGTATTTGTAATCATCCAACATTACAAAATATTTGGAAATATTTGGTTTATTTGGAAAGGGCTTGAATAGACTACATCTCTTTAATAATTAATTGGAAGGGTTCCCACCAATTAGTACACTGTATTAAATATTGAAGCATTTTGCCTGCTGGCTCTCTGTAATAGATGTAAGTATATATTTATATGTGAGTATATACATATTATATGTCGTAGAATGTAGGATGGAACGTCGAGTCTGAGCCGACTTGGGTGTATTCGGTTATTGGGTTGTCAACAATGAACTACACTAACTCCTCTTGTGTTGCGAGTCCATAGGCATCTGGTTGCTTACCATCAGGTGGTATGTGCTTGTTTACCGACCTATTTATAAGAAAATGAAGTTTAAGAGTGACAGCTGAAAAGAAGCAAATATTACAACTAATGTCACTGTCAACGGTCCAAAGAGTATAATAAGTACCTATAGGAGTTCAACGGTCGGTAGAGGAGGGTGGACGGAAAGGTGTGTTGTCAACTACGTGCCGACTTCACCGCGTTCCAATATTTAATCAGTTCCAAGAAATTACTGTTTATTTTAAGTTGAATTATTGTACGACCTGCTTTGATAAACCAAGAGATTATAAACCGAGTGTTATTTCACGGATTGCAATGGAAGACAGCCCACCCTTAAATGAACGCCCACGCACCGCTTCTACATATAAATTACAATTTTGTAAAATAAGTTCATAGATTATTCCAAATTGTGCAGTATTATTTAAGTATACAATATAAATACACACAAATGTAGAGAGAGAGAGAGAGAGTAGAAAAGCTAGTAAGCTTCTGCCCGCAACTTCGTACGCACAATCCCGTTTTCTCCCGTTCCCGCAGGATTTTCAGGATTTTTTCTATCTTAAGAACCTTCTCCTGACAATAACAAACGCAACAAAAAAAACGATCAGCCAAATCGGTCTAGCCGTTCTCAAGTTATGGCGTGACAACGGGAAATGGGTTTCATTTTTATAGTTGTGTATTTATACTTTTATAGTAGTTATACATTTTTATATTTTTACTAGCGGACCCAACAGACGTTGTCCTGCATATCCACTTGAATGTATAAGCAAAAATTCATTCAAATTAGTTCAGCTGTTTAGGAAAAATAACCTAAACATCGACTGCAGCGCCATAGAGGTATGCCATAGGCTGATTTGTGAATCTAAACCATTCCCAGATCCCCTTGAACACACACAAAAAATTTCATCAAAATCGGTTTAGTCGTTTGAGAGAAGTTCAGTGACATACACACTCACAAAAGAATGATATATATAAAGATAGTAGTAAAGTTGTGTTGTATAATATAGCGTGTAATAACAAACAAAAGAAACATAGAAAACAGACTTAAAACAGAGGGAAAAAATGTAAAAAAATTGCAAACGTGACAAGCAATATTTCCTGAAACCAATCACTTTCAAATCGACTTTGACTAATTTAGATGAACTTGATAACTCGTGAGGAGAGACCAAGAGACCATATCGAGATTAAGGGTCCATTGAGATTTTCAAAAACGTGTCTATTACCATTTCTGTGTTCATTTAAGTACCTGGAATTATCTCAGGACGACCTTAGGGGACAGACGTGAAATCAATATTGATAACAAAAGTTTTGATAGCTCATCATAGGGACCTTGAGGTCACCACGTGTAACTGGTTGTAATTATATTGATGTCATATTAACGGATATCGAGATAAAAGCTTTCATAGTATCGCTAGGATTATATTTATTTATTTATTAATTTATGTACACACATTCAACACAGAGGATAATACATAATAAAAAACAGAGTACATAGGCATTATAGTTTCTGACTGAAGACTAAGTCAAAGTTGAAATCATTTATATCATATTTTTTTAAACGCCCCACATTATGATTTTCTCCTGTGTCGTGGGTGCGTTTACAAACATACAAGTTCACATGCACATGACACCCAGACCCGAAACAACAATTTGTGGATCACACAAAGTGTTGTTCCGTGCGGGAATAGAACCCGCGACACGTTGCACGGCAGCCGGTTGCCCAACCACCGCGCCAACCGTGCAGTCAATTAGACCAGGAAGGCACTTTTGAACGTCAAAAACAAAATATTGAAATATTAAAAAAATTAACGTCGGTCGGTCGGTTCTCTAGTGAAGCTATTTGCTCGTTCCAAGGTGTAGATGATTTTTGTTTGTTTTTTAGACAATAAAGCTTAACTATAAAATTACAGGTCCTATAATGGTAAACAGTCACTGTAGCTTGTGCAACAACGGACTTGACTAGAGGAATTCTGAGGAGGCGTTGCTGATTACGAAAAAAAATGTATTCGGTTAGGTACGAATTTTTGTGATTATTGTGGTTCTTTATAAAAAGACTATAGTGACGAATTTATATAATTATATTATACTTTGTTTAACCCCTCGAGCGTCCTTATGAGCACCATATGGATCATAAGAAAAAATGCTCCATGCTGCTTTCTCTTTTATAAAATCTATTTATTAATGTTTTGTTTTTATTTAGACTGTATTTTTTATTTCTATTGTAATGATCCTTGTTTTCGTGTGCCAATGGCTAAATAAATGCATTTTCTTTCTTTATTTTTTTCTTTCTCCAAATGTCACGTGTGCACCCGTTGGATCATAAGGAACGCGGACACTCGACGGGTTAATGAAATTGAAGAAGTAGGAGATACAAGTACATAGCGAGTGTAATTAGCCAATCTTTACAAAAGTAAGACACAAAAAGTAGAATCCACATTAAGAAGTCTCTAGAACGGAATGTTTGGATCGTTCGGCTTAATATACCACCTGCGACACGAGTTACACACTGTAACTCGTAAGGACAATACAGTGTAACTTACACTGTATTGTCCTTAAGGGGCTCATTACTACTGAGTGAAATTTACTCAACAACTTAATAACGAAACAGAATTCGTGTAAAATAATTGATTAACAATCTAATCTTCCTATCTGTGCCATGTAATAGGCGGTGAGCCTATTGCCATATACAATTCCAGACAGCCATTTACAATAGAGCTTTGCCCGACCCGAAAATTGAATCCGAGACCCCTTGCTCGTCAGACACCTTTGATGCTCATTCCTGTGAAGACGAGCAAGAAACTTCAAAGGTTATTCGTTTTCAATCAGGTTCACAATACAATTCTCTAGTTTCTTCCCCATAAGCAGCGTGCTCGGTCTTTTCTCAGTATATTCACGTGACATAACATAACATCACACCTTTTATCCCCTAAGGGGTAGGCAGAGGTGCACAGTATGCCACTGTACAATGTAACACCCTTTTTTCACTATTTGTGTTATGAGTCCCATGTAATAGGGGGTGAGCATAATTATTGCCTTATACCGGGCACAATTCCAGACTCCGTGCTACTACTGAGATTTTTTTTAAAACCCATTAATACTTTGCCCGACTCGGGAATCGAACCCGAGACCCCTTTACGGCAGTCGCACTTGTGACCACTCGGCCAACGAGGCATTCACGTGAGTAACCCGCGATTTTTAGTTCAATGATGATGAAAATGATGTTCTCAAAGAGTGAACTTTTGTACAAAATTGAGAATATTATTTTATAAACAATTACTAAACATTTATCACGAATAACAACTAACTGAAAAGGGTGTACTCACTGTAAGGAATAGGCTTTGTCTAAATCCTATAAGGGATTTATATAGGGTATAAGGGATTTAGGGATTTAGATCCTAGGCTATAAATATCCACTTATCCTAAGATAAACGTTTGTATGTAAGTTATTACTTCCTCGGACTTTACTATCAACTAAGATTTTTTAATATCTGTGAAGTGGATAGATATCGTGGTAGCCTGGAGGTTCAAGACGCCCGCTTCTCATTCATAACGGCTCGGGTTTGAAACCTAGGCTAGGCTAAGCTTTTAATTTCTAATTATAAGATTGAAATCGCCAACCCGCATTGGGCAAGCGTGGTCACGCTCAAAACTTTTCCGTGTGAGAAGAAGCCTTCGGTCAGCAGTGGGCACTTATAAGCTGTTGATGTGATGTGAAGTGGAAATGCCTAAATTTTGGACTTCACACCTCAATGATTTCATTTAGGAAAACAATGTGATATTAAATGAGGCTGTTAATAACATTTCAAAATAGAACCATCCCTTACATTCACCACGTTTATAATTACAATCAGACTGTAATTACGTCACAAGCATCCAAGCTTTTGAGTCCAACTACATAATTCATTGCTGGGTTTTGTTCGCTTAAATTAGTTCCCTCTTCCATAACAACGCAATGGATGCTGTTTAAATGTCAAAATAATAATCCTGTTGCCGCTGTTAATGGTGGAAGAACAGGCATATTAAGTTACTCTTATCTTTTCTAAACAGATCTTCCATCCAAAAGGAAGTCTGAGTAATGAATGGTCAGGTTATAATGGAAACTGTAGCATGATATGCCGTTGTACACAAGAGAAAATATTTTTCTATTATAACCTGACCTCTCTGAAGTTAGCTGTCAGTGTTTCGATCTCATTTGCGATTTGTCATTTGCGTTATTTCTCTATATTTGTGAACTGCTTTCGCAGTGAAATTATGAACTTCAAAGGGGTCAAATTATACTTGACTTCTTCGGATGCTCAATTTGAACAAGGAACAAGGAAGCAGATATGCCGGGCGGGTAGAACGTTAATTTCCGTCAAGCCACGATTCTGCCAGTAACGAATATTCATGTCTCTACTGGTTTACTAATCCATTCAAAAGAAAATGTCGTCACATCAGTCCTGCTGACTTTACAGGTCGCGTCATGTTCTCTTATCTCAAGATCACGTGCGTGGCACGAAAAATCAAAATCTAGGTATATCTAACGGCGACCGATCACTTCCAATTGTTGTCCAGAAAGTGATCGGCAGTGCAGACTAGTATTAGTATTGTCCTTCCGCAGAGAAGTCATGTGACAAGAAGGCTACGATTAGGGATAAAGCGTTACATTATTTTGAATCCCTAGAACGAGTTCGTGTATTAATTATTTTTGATTTAAAATCGCTCCTCACTAATATTTTACTGTCTTTGCTCAATATATTTTATGGTTTGATATATTCTTGGTTCAATAAATGTATTCATAGTTCAATGTCTCTGTATTATATTTAGTTTGATAATAGTGGTCCCTTTTTCTTCATTTTAGTTTGGTATAATTTAACTTAGTGAACTTTCACTTGTTTCAGAAATTCACTAATGCATTTTTGTTCTAGAATGCCCATTTCCCCACAAGGGCATTCAATGCGCACCCACACACGCATATCCATTTTTATGTACATTCGGAGGTTACGCGCCCGCTACGCGGCCGCACGGCGCTATGCTAGCGCGTCGTGCGACAGGACTGCGACCTCAAGAATTGATATGATCGGTAAGCCCTAGATAGGCAAAAATTTTTTTTTTTTTTATTTACTAACTGTTATGTCAGGTGTAAAACATATAAGTAACTAACAACCTTAATAGTAATGTTACAGATATTTATGCCGGTAATATTTTTAAACACATCTCTTCCACGTGAACAAAATCTTTCGACATTTAATATTTGAAACTGCGCAGATTATTTCTTTACATCATTTGATCAAGTCTTAGCACGAAATTTAATTAAAATCCTATTGATTTACGGATGGGATCAGCTTTTGTTTATTGTGTTAAGTTTATTTAAGACTAGCTTTTAGCCCAAGGTTTCGCTCGCGTGAAAATTGGCGGATTTTTCTCAAGTAGGTCGATCCCGATCCCTAAATGTATATAGATATGAATAAAGCAGTAGTAAAATACACTTTAAATGAGTATTCTATGGATTTCTTTTTATTTGGTTCAGTAGTTTCGAAGCCTATTGAATGCAAACCAACAAATATTCAAACTTTCCTCTTTATAATTTAGAGTCTGTACGATTTTATTTTAGACTATTTAAAAGCAGTCTCGCAGTCAGTAAATCGACTTAAAATATCTTAGCTATTGACCTATTTTCTAAATTTGGTTTCTCAATAATGATTCTTAAATAAATGATGAATTAGATTTAATTTAAGTCAGTTTCCTTTATTTCAAATAAATTTATTTTTGTTCAATTCAGCAACTCCACGACCACGGCTATAAACACATTCGCACCGACACCGCGACGTCGTCGTCGATGTAGATTACATTGCTGCAGCGAGCCGCGTCATCAAAATAATAATGAACAATGTACACACGGCCACACATCAATCTATACAAAACCAGTTTATCCTGGTGTCGCGTCGCATCATCTTTCCGCACATTTAACGTTCAGTTTATACGGGTTATGTAAAGTGTAGCCGTGTGTGCGAAGATCACCTGACGCGCCATGCAACGCGTAGCATCTCCACAAACGAGGCCTTAAATAAAATACCAATGCTATCAACTGTTTCGAATTTAAAAGTAATTTTAACATTTCAATTCTAAGAATTAACTCTAAGAGGGTCCTACAAGGTCCCATGCACTGTTGTTTACCAGATCATTAATCAAGCATTGTTTATTTCCTCTCTTCATTAAGAAGCGAAACAAACATGTTGATGTTTAATATTCTATATTATTGTTGTAGAATAATTATAATTTTGATTGTTGAAAACAAAACATAATATTCTTATTTCTTAAGTCCGGTGCACAAAATAACAAACAGCACAAACAAATCGGGGATGCAAAATAAGGACGTCTACAAACAATAGACTATTTTAATTTCATTTCTATAGTGTTATACTGACAGGTAATATTAAAAAAAAATACGTATAGGTTAGAATTGGGTAATTAAAAAATAATTAGTCCGTCAGTTAGATAATGAAAAAATATTATACACGTTTTTTTTCTTGTATAAAGCTACAATACTTAGATAAAATGGCGTTAAGTTTAGGAGTGAGAGGTCGTTACGTCACAACGTGCTGTAAAATGTAGCACGCTGTGACGTCACACGATATTTCAAATGAATATATCATCGAAAGTATTGAAGTTTGTGAGAAAAGAAAAAATACGTGTCTAATGTTTTAAAATAATCTATCAGACTGACATTAAAATATAGGAAACTACCGTATTTTATCCGATATTATGGCAGCAGGCTCAATCTCCATTATATGGGACCATAACATAATAAATGGAAACAAAGTGTTACACTACGTCATATGTGCGCTTTGGAGATCAAAATGTGACGTCATTTTATATTTAACAAAAATTCAATTTCGATGCAATGGTCACTGTGTGATGCTAGCCTAAATCCTTCAGAATGGCAGCTTCATTAGTGCAAATCCTTCGTGGTAATGAGAGGAATAATGACCAACGTACATATGTATTCAGTTACTATATTAATGGTGGCATTGTGGTGTAAACGAATGAAGACAAGACTAAAGTATTTAAGGTACGAGATACATACATACATACATAACCTCACGCCTGTCTCCCATGGGGGTAGACAGAGACTAAGGAACGCCAATTACTACGATTCTTACATACCTCTTTCGCTTCATTAACAGTCATCAATCTTTTCATGCATGCTCGTCGGTTAAACTGTCAAACA
Source organism: Spodoptera littoralis (assembly GCA_902850265.1). NCBI lineage: Eukaryota > Metazoa > Arthropoda > Insecta > Lepidoptera > Noctuidae > Spodoptera > Spodoptera littoralis. The sequence goes on from LR824545.2 coordinate 11,713,177, forward strand.
CCAAGCGGTCACCGGTGACCGCGACCTATTGTTCTTTAATTGTGTCTATAAAACCGGTACTCAACGAGTTAAGGGTACTTTTAATTTGGCCCTTCTTTAATATATCGCCAATCTGGTCACTATATGTCCGTCTAGGGCGCCCTCTACCGACGGCTCCATTCATATCCGCTCTGTATACTTCTTTCTTCTTACTTCTTTAAGGTACACCTCCATTGTTATTTCATGTCGGTTGTCTTAGAGGCCGTGGTGTCACTCCGGTCGAACCGGCTTCGAAACCAAGCATAGCTATCCCATACTTAATGATATCAAAATAATATATTTAAACTAGCTCAAGTGCGACTGCCGAGCAAGGGGTCTCGGGTTCGATTCCCGGTTTGGGCAAAGTATTACTGGGTTTTAAAAAAAATTCTCCGTAGTAGCACGGAGTCTGGAATTGTGCCCGGTATTTAGCAATAGGCTCACCCCCTATTACATGGGACTCATAACATAAATAGTGAAAAGTGGGTGTTACATTGTACAGTCGCATAATGTGCACCTCTGGCTACCCCTTCGGGGATAAAAGGCGTGATGTTATGTTATGTTATATTAGGATAACTCACAAGAAGTCCAATAACATATTGTCACCATTCGTCCTTGTAGTTGCGAGTTACCTCTCTGTAGTCCATAAAACTAAATCTTGTCACATAATATAGATTAATGATCATTTCCTAACTTGACAATGTTATAGATAAGAGACAAAAATATTTCTTACTGATACTAATACTGAGTACACCAGGCTAATGGTGATTGATGATATCTACTGGCTGTAGTGCTAGACTACATTGTGACCGGAAAGTTTGTGTAGGACTAAAATAGTTATCACGTAAAACTTCATCTGTCTAGAGGTAGTAGAAATGTACTTATATAGTTAGTTTTTGCGCTTGAACTAAACTAAACCACTTACCTATATAAACTTACTAGCTTCTGCCCGCGACTTCGTACGCGTACCATCTCATTTTTTCCCGTCCCCGTTCGTGATTTTCGGAAAAAAGTAAAAAAAATTGGTTAAAAAGTATCCTATGTCGGTCTCCTGGCTCTAAGCTACCTCCCTACCAATTTTCAGCCAAATCTATTCTGCCGTTCTTGAGTTATAAGTGGTGTTTTATATATATAAGATATAAACTTCGGCCTATTTAATATATACCTATACATATATATCTTTATATATATAATTCTTCTGTGAGTGTGTATGTCACTGTACTTCTCTCAAAAGACTGGACTGATTTTTTTTTTGTGTGTTCAAGGGGATCTGGGAATAGTAGTACCTATATAGCTAGTACCTATACCTAGCCTATACCTATACCTAGTACCTATATATACTGCGACCCGCACCGCATAAAAATACACAATTTTAAATCTAACATTAACATTAGCTGTCGCAATCGTTAGTCACATTTTCAATTATTCTTTCCAATAATAATATTGTTCGTGTATTAATGTTCTAATAGACCGCACAGCGACGCTCCCCACTACCGCAGTCGCGGAAAATCTCAATATTTTTTTAATATGTAACTTGATATTAAAAGTATGGGAGTACGCGAAAGCGACATTAACTCGTCAAGTACCGTATTTATAGACACAATTAAAGAACAATAGGTTGCGGTCACCGGTGACCGCTTGGTGTTTGACAGTTTAATTGCATTTTCTAATCACACGAGTGCACAAAACGCATGTTCGTACTACGGGTGTTCATGAGCGGCGTCGATTACTTACCAACAAGTGATCTGTCTACTCGTTTACCGCCCTATTCCATAAAAATGGGATCTTTAGCTTTATTTATGCACATACGTAACAAATATTGATGATGGAACATGTTTTAGCATTGCAAATTGATTTATAGGCATTTTTCTTTACCCATAGTACCTACCCATACATAAATGCATAATTTTACATCCGGGTAGGAAAAGATACCACATAAAATAAAAGATATACATACATAGTTAGCTATTATATCGGTTACACTTTTCATTGGATGGTTTCGTCTTCTAAAATGTTATCGAATTGTAGAATTAGGGATTCAACTTAACCTTAACTTAAATTAATTTGTATATAAAACACTTACCACTAATTCTATTATCAGCCCATTTTTTTTAACTGTCAAACACCGCGGGGACACCGGTGACCGCAACCTATTATTCTTTAATTGTGTCTATAATGACGGTACTCAAAGGGTTATGGGGGAAATATCATTGAATGACTGCTCCCGCCTGGGTGAGGCGGGACGGAGTGTCAGACTCTTACTGACTAAAAACCACCCCGTTCCTTCTCCTGCACTTCGAGCCGGAGCCCCGATAACCCGTTAGGTTCTCTGCGACATTATCAGCATACATGATTGTGTAGGTAAACGTATTTTTTATGATATACATAACACAAAAATATAATAACCATTCAATATTATAAAAAACTAGGCTTTATTAAAAAGTAAAGTTATGTATAGAAATGAAATAACAATTGTATTCTAATAATAAAACTTTATATGAAAGCTTACAAAAAGAGATGTTAGCAGAGCGTGGTTTCGATCCACGGACCTCTGGGTTATGGGCCCAGCACGCTTCCACTGCGCCACTCTGCTTGTGTCGGTACACACTTAAATATTAGTGCTCTATCTACGGCTGATGTAATATTGTAAAATATTGATCTCAGCAAGTAATATTAGGCAGTCGCACTTGCGACGACTCGGCCATTGAAGCAGTGGGCATTTACGAACATGCATTATATCTACTCGTGTGGTGCGAAAATGTAAGCTTTCGCTTACTCTCATCCTTTCAACATCGAGTTACATGTAAGGAAATAGTGGGGAGAGTCGCCGTGCGGTCTATTAGAACATTAATACACGAACGAGTTATCGAAATACGGAAACGCAATTCGTATACTTCACTTACCTAGTGAAATTGTAAAGAATTATTGAAAATGTGACTAACGATTGCGACAAAATTAATAATTAAATTAAATAATTAAATTAACTAAAATCGCGAGTTCTTCACGTGAATATACTAAAAAAACTCTACTAGTTTTGAACCACAGAGGGGTTCTTCCTCATGAGCAGCGTGCGCGGTCGCAGCGATGTCGCGCAGCCTACTCGCCGCGACCGCGCACGCATAGTAGAACATTTGTCCCAGTGCTACGGTTACCGTTACGCTACTTTATCCTACCTAACCTAGGCAGGGATATTCCTAGCAGGATTTTCAATGAAAGTAGTTAGACAGTAAAACTGGAACATTTATTGAAGTTCAGTAATTAGCTCGATAGATGAGGGTCGGTAGAATATGGGTTAGAGCCTATACAGTGATTAACTACTCACTGGTTTAGCAATCCCCTGACGTCACTGGCCGCTGCAGGAGACGAGTGCCCGCGCGTCGAAATCCAGGTCCAGATGCTGGTGCAGGGCCCGCCAGGTTGACCTGCTATTGTCCACCGCGGGTAAACAAGATATGAAGGTGTACGTGAAACCCTATGATGCGCAATAAGCGAAAGCATTACACACTGGTCGCAGACGGTGAGCACCCACAGCAACGCTTAAACTGTCAAACACCAAGCGGTCACCGGTGACCGCGACCTATTGTTCTTTAATTGTATCTATAAAACCGGTACTCGACGAGTTAATAGGGAAACACTAAATATGTAGATATGTTGCTGTGGATGTTCACTATCAGATACGGGGATGACAATAAAATCGGTTACTTAGCCGTTAATTTAAACATCTAAAATTTTCAAAAGAATTATAAAAAATTTAGGATCTAGTGTATCGGAAATAACATTAGGAGGCTCTTGAAATTGTGACAAGCGAGTCTGAAATGTCTCGTAGTTACGACATAACGAACGCAAAGTGTCTATGGTTGAGATTTGAGGTGCTGCTGCTAATGTAGGTACTACTACTAGCATAGTAAGGTCTAATATTGTGCAAGTGAATTTCTAATTGATCCACCTCAGAAGGAGGAGTGGATAGACCCGAGAACATTCCGTTCATAACCGCCAGATAAATAATTATGTTCTCACGTTCCCCTTGAGTACGAGAACGAATTTCAGAAATGAGTCTATAGTCGTAGTCGGTTTAACTAAAATCGTCTTTTAATAAATGCGCCAACTCAGGCCAAAAACTATGTCCATTACCGACACCAGTGAAGGGCACCGTCTTGAAAAATTTCAGATGCAAAATTTAGGACTTATTGTTGTGGAATATTTCTAGCCAGTATAAATTCATCAACACGCTGTATAAACGAGCGAACACAAGTTTTGCCAGTCAAGTTAGGAAATGATCATTAATCTATATCATGTGACAAGATTTAGTTTTATGGACTACAGAGAGGTAACTCGCAACTACAAGGACGAATGGTGACAATACGTTATTGCTTGTAAGTTAAATGAGAAAATTGAGAACGCGGGCAAAGTCATTGGCAGAAGCTAGTTGTTTAATAATTTTAATGGTCGACTATTAATAATACACAAGCAACTGGTCTGGAGTTGTAACCGGGCCGAACAAAGTGTTATTTGAGATTTTTATTTCGATTTAAAAGCTTTCTTTTCATTTCGTTACTTGTATGTCTTATTTCTGACATAATGTTTAATAAATATGAAATTTAAAAAAATCTTCTTTTTTGCGTGTCTAGCGCCCACCGATCGTATTCATTCTTGAAGTCGCAATCCTGTCGCACGACGCGCTTGCAAAGCGTCGCGTCGTGCGGCCGCGCAGCGCACGCGTAACTACCAAACGTACAAAAACGTAGATATGCGTGTGTGGGTGCACATTGAATGCCCTTGTGGGGAAAAGGGCATTCTAAAACAAAAGTTAATTAATAACCTTAAGGAAGCGAAAGTTAAATTATACCAAACTGGAATGGTAGAATAAAAGGGACCACTATTATCAAACCAATATAATACTCAGACATATTGAACTATGAATATATTAATTAAACCAAAAATATATGAAACCGTAAAAATATTGAGCAAAGACAACAAAATATTAGTGAGGAGCGATTTTAAATCAACAATTAATACACGAACTCGTTCTGGGGATGCAAAATAATGGGTGCAATTAACGCCGGCTGTATCCCTAACGTCGGGCGGCAGCGGGTCGTAATCCGCCTTTTCTTTTTATTCTGTCGTAGCCTCCTTCCGACTTCTTTACAGGACGACAATACTAATCTGCACTTCCGATCACTTACTAGACAACTATAAATTGATAATGATCGATGCAACTTGTGTCGTGCGGAAATGCAATTAATGTAGCTTTCCATTACTCACATACTTTTGAGATCGAGTTAATAATTCAAGAAATTATTAACTCAAACATTCAAGAAATATTGAGATTTTCCGCGACTACGGGAGTGGAAAGCGTCACCGTTTGTTCTTTTAAAACTTTAATACACGAACGAGTTATCGAAATGCGGAAATTTGTAAGTTCTTAGAAATACAGCTAGAGCCGTATTATTAGTTTGCATTAGTATATTATTAGTTTTTAAATAACATTATGTTTCGAATGAATTAATCAGATGATTTTCAACTTTTTGTTGAACAAAGGGATATGCGGAAATGAACAGTTACTAAGATATAGTTATAATACTTTTAGTGTTAATTTCAAATTGGCGCGGGCGATAATTCTAAACCTGAAAAAAAACAAAAATGGAAGGAACTGGGCGTAATTTTCTTTGAAATTCTACAAAACCTACCCAGATGGTTATCAATTCCCTTAGAATGTTTAAATTTAAAACATGGGAAATTATTTATGAATTTGTAATGACAAGTCATTGAAATGATTTGTTCTACAACCCCATACGAGATTGTGGTCTAATAACAAAGCACTTTGTATAACGGAGTATAGTAACCACATACGTCATATTACTCGCTTAGATCAATATTTTACAATATTGCATCAGCCGTAGATACAGCACTAATATTTAAGTGTGTCTTGACACAAGCAGAGTGGCGCAGTGGAAGCGTGCTGGGCCCATAACCCAGAGGTCCGTGGATCGAAACCACGCTCTGCTAACATCTCTTTTTGTATTCACACAAAAATTAACAACAAATATTTTTATATATTTTTCTCATTTATTTACAAACTGAGACAATGTCCAATCGTATATTTTTTTTAAAGTTTACTATCATAAAGATAGTAATAAATTAATGAAATATATTAATTATAAGAAATATATTAATAATGAACATAAATTGTTACATTTCATAATACCCCTGTGAATTACTTAAAATAAAATCGTTCTTTAGTTCGTCAATGATTCTCTTCGGAAATTTGGTAGTAGTAATAAAATATTACTACTACTACTATCCTCTCTACTCACTTAAGTTTCCAAAGAATTTTTGGGGAATTCATGCCTTTGGGAGTTCTTTAAGACAAGCGAACTTACCCCTTACAGCACCCGATTCGGAGTCGCGGAGAACCTAACGGGTAACCGGGGCTCCGGCTCGACGTGCAGGAGAAGGAACGGGGTGGTTTTTAGTCAGTAAGAGTCTGACACTCCCTTCCGCCTCACCCAGGCGGGAGCAGTCATTCGATGATTTTCCCCCCTTAAAAAAACCCCTTACAGCACCTCCGCCTTAACCAGGAGTTTCGGCTCAAAGGACCAAAAAGAACATGTACTGCGAAAGTAACTAGTTAGTGGCCAAACGCTGATCTCATAAGTATAGAAATAACACAAATATCAGTAGGTACTTGATGTAAAGATTTAAGTATCTACATGCCTAAAACATAACATAACATCATAACATAACATCACGCCTTTTATCCCCGAAGGGGTAGGCAGAGGTGCACATAGAAGTAACACCCACTTTTCACTATTTATGTTATGAGTCCCATGTAATAGGGGGTGAGCCTATTGCCATATACCGGGCACATTTCCAGACTCCGTGCTACTACTGAGATTTTTAAAAAACCCAGTAATACTTTGCCCGACCCGGGAATCGAACCCGAGACCCCTTGCCCGGCAGTCGCACTTGCGACCACTCGGCCAACGAGGCAGTGCCTAAAACAGTATATACCATTAATAAATATTCTGTATAATCTGTGCTCTGTTGGAGTTAGCTCGCAGCTGTCAGTTGACTGACGTAAGACAGAGAGATCGATTGTTGTACATTAACGGCCCTGCACATAGTGCCTCCGCCGCTCTTGTTCCCTATGTTTGACTCATTCCGTTACCAGACAGTGCGTCGTACAATGGAATGGGAACACGTGCCAGGGAACCGTGTACAAGAACGCTACGTCCTGCGTGAATGGTCTAAAAGCGAAGGCGATTATGAAGCGGTGACATACGAATTCAATGCGATGCGGAGCGACACGACGGCTGTGTTCTACGTGCATGCGAATCGTTTCGCTTTTGTTTCAAACAAAAAATGACAGCACCGCATCCAAATATGACATTTCGCGCGAAAATATAAAACCAACTGATTACGTCCGCGTTATTTCGCGCCGCTCCGCGCTGCATCCCACGTGCGTATTGTCACGTAGTACACTTCAATAGGTTTCGACAGTTTGTTGTTCGTCGCGCCTCGCGCACGCAGCATCGCTCCACATTCGCTTCTAGATCGCTCACGCTGGACGTAGCGTTAGAAGAGTTAGCCTGCTTAGATTAGTAACATAACATAACATCACGGCTTTTATCCCCGAAGGGGTAGGCAGAAGTTTACATTATGCCACTGTACAATGTGACACCCACTTTTCACTATTTATGTTATGAGTCCCATGTAATAGGTGGTGAGCCTATTGCCATATACCGGGCAGAATTCCAGACTCCGTGCTACTACTGAGAATTTATAAAAGATCCAGTAAGTAATACTTTGCCCGACCCGGGAATCGAACCCGAGACCCCATGCCCGGTAGTCGCACTTGCGACCATTCTACTAACAAGGCAGTCTTAGAGGCGGTACTTAGAGGATTATTAGAGGTACTTAGTATGGTACTTTTATCCCATAGTATGTCAAAAACAGTAGATACTGAATTGTTTCTATTTTTTCATTTCATTGGTATAATTATTCTTTTACAAATAACAAATTCATAAAAAGTATTATCTCGTTTCCACCTCTTTAATGTTTTCTGCCACAGATAGAAACATTTATCATGGAAGATTTGAATGAAAAACAAAATATGGCCCACATGAAAACAATTGCTTTATGTAATCGACACTTTTCAGGGGTTTCATAGCTCTAATGAAGATTAATTGTTTTCACAAAAAAAGGTTTATTTAGTCACGTTTGTAAAATGTATCTGTGGCCTTTTTATATTTATTTTAACACGTTATTATTTTGTCAAATGGCATTCAAACGCTTATCAACTGTTCTAAGCTGGTCTGGCTGAGAAAAAAATCAATTAATATTATATGTATTTATGACAACGTATATGTTTAGGGACGACTCACTGCTTTGTTGCGGTTGATCGTATGTATGACTTGCAGGCCAAGGTATGTCGTCGGGAATCACGACGGGCGTCGGTGTTTGCGACGGGCGTCGGGGATCGCGAGACGATCTCCGGCCACCGTAAGCACGGGCCTGCGGACGACCGAGCATGGGTGACTTGCCGCCCGACCAGAACCAGGGCCGAGCGTACGGCGCGTCGCGTTCCGCGCGCGCCTCAAGGAGCCATCAGACCACCACAGATGGGGCCTAACACGGCTGATGCCGATACGGAGCCGCGGAAGACTTAACGGGTTGCCGGGGCTCCGGCTCGAAGGGCAGGAGTAGGAATGGGGTGGTTTTTAGTCAGTAAGAGTCTGACACTCCCTCCGGCCTCACCCGGGCGGGAGAAGTCATTGCATGATTTACCCCCTCAAAAAAAGGCCAAGGTATGTGATATTCCAGACTAAAATCAGTCTTTGTGCCGAATTTCATCCAAATTTGTACATTAGTTTCAGCGTGATTGCTCTTTCATAAACAAACATACATACGTACAATGCAATACGTAGGTACACTAGCTTCTGCCAGCGGCTTTGTCTGCGTTCCTGTGGTATAAAAAGTGGCCTACGTGATTTTTAGCCATGCTCGTCCCACTGCAGGACTAGAGCCTTCCTACCCTCCGAAAAGGGCCGAAGAAATAGCCAAATAAAATAGGTAGATAAATATAAATACATCCTTCAAACTCGTTTTTAGAATATTAGTGGGATTCATTCAACTCATATCTATGTTAGCTCATCAATTATTCTTCTTCAATGCTATCCATACAATAGTTTCCTGACAACAGAATCTTTTGAAGTCCTATCGAGTATCGAATCAAAAGCCTTTATGCATAAACTAGCTGTTGCCCGCGACTTCGTCCGCGTAGATTAATGACTTCTGACAGAATCAATTCAGTGCCCAAGTAAGATTTACCTATTTTGAAATGATTTATCGTAGTTTCAATAAATAAATAATCCTGCAGGGATCTTACCAGTACAGTGCCCGATCACGTAAGGTTTGAGTAATAAAAACTATTCTATCGACTATTGTTGTACCGAATCTCTCTAAAATAAGTTCAGTGGTTAAGAGTTAGACAGTCCCGGGGCATTGACGCATAGTTCCCGTTCCCGCGGGACATCTGTGATAAAAACTATCAAACGTTACCCAGGTCCCAAATCATCGTTTTACCGAATGTAATTCAAAAAGATTCAATGATTCTAAATTCAATGGCTAAGAATATTTATACAAACTCTCATTCCCTATTTTATCCCCTTAGGGGTGGAATTTATCAAAATCCTTTCTAAGGAGATACCTATGTCATAGTAAATTTATGCATGCAAAGTCTCAGCCCGATCAATTTAAAACTGGCAAAGTATCATACTTTGGGGTGAGAATGTTCAAAAACCTTTCTAAAGGGACGTTTACGTCATAATATCCATCTGCACGCCGAATTTCAACCCAATCGGTGTAAAACTGACAAAGCTTCATACAAACGTTCATCCCCTTCATTACCCCATTGGAGGTGGAAATAATCAAAATCCTTACTTGGGGATGCCTACGTCATAACATCTACCTGCATGCCGAATTTTATCTGCATCGGTGTAAAACTGACAAAACTTTATATAAACTTTCACCCCCTATTTTACCCCCTTAGGGGTGGAAATGATCAAAATCCTTTCTTAGCGGATGCTTATATGATAACATGCATGTCAAATTTCAATCCGATCGATTTAAAACTGACAAAGTCCCATACAAACTTTCATCCCCTATTTTACCCCCTTGGGGGTGGAAATTATCAAAATCCTTTCACAGCGGATTACTACGTCATAACATCTATCTGCATGCCAAATTTCAACCCGATCGGTTTAAAACTGACAAAGCCTCATACAAACTTTCATCCCCTATTTTACCCCCTTGGGGGTGGAAATTATCAAAATCCTTTCACAGCGGATGCCTACGTCATAACATCTATCTGCATGCCAAATTTCAACCCAATCGGTTTAAAACTGACAAAGCCTCATACAAACTTTCATCCCCTATTTTACCCCCTTGGGGGTGGAAATTATCAAAATCCTTTCACAGCGGATGCTTACGTCATAACATCTATCTGCATGCCAAATTTAAACCCGATCGGTTAAAAACTGACAAAGTTTCATACAAACTTTTATCCCCTTTTTTACCCCCTTGGGGGTGGAAATTATCAAAATCCTTTCTTAGCGGATGCCTACGTCATAACATCTATCTGTATTCCAAATTTTAGCCCAATCTATCCAGCGGTTTGGGCTGTGCGTTGATAGATCACTATGTCAGTCAGTCAGTCAGTCAATCACCTTTGAATTATATATATATAGATAAATGAATAAATGAAACCATTCCATATATCCATCCATACATTGAATTTTTAATGTGTCTGTCTGTCTGTCCGATCATACGTAACATCGCGCCTTTTGTTCCCTAAAGGGTTAGACAGAGGTACCGTCAATGCACTCACGTGTCACTAGTGTTTACCTCTTTAGGGAATTGTATGGTATGATTATTTGATTATGTTATGGTTGCATTCGTTGTGTGTTTATATTCTTTAAATTTAATTTTCCGACTGCCTCGTTAGCCGAGTAGTCGCAAGTGCAACTGCCGAGCAAGGGGTCTCGGGTTCGATTCCCGGGTCGGCCATAGTATTACTGGGTTTAAAAAAGTGAACAGGAGCACGGAGTCTGGGAATGTACCCGGTATATGGCAATAGGCTCACCCCCTGTTACGTGGGGCTCATAACATAAATAGTGAAAAGTGGGTGTTACATTGTACATCGGCATTAATTGCCGTAATGTACACCTCTCTACCTACACCTTCGGGGATAAAAGGCGTCGAAAATAAAAAGTAAAGAATTGTTTTTACTTTTTTATTTATAAAAGTTCCTAAAGGTCTGAGTGCCTAAACCGACGTTAGGTTCTGCCCCAATCTGTAATCCTTTGTGGCAGTTTCAAACGATATAAGCTCATTTGTACCCCGTTTAATTTAATCCAATAAAATACCTTGTTACCTATTTTGTATATGGAAAATGGTTTCATATTAACTTAGTGGAAAGATAGGCACAATTTTCTTTGTTTATATTATAACTTTTGTGAGAAAAACTAAATGAATAATTAGTAGCAGCGTGGCAATAACCGCGTCGCGGGTCGCGGATTGCTCATCAATATGAGCCTCTAACATGGCTTGAAACTAGTCGAGTTCTTCATCAAACAGTTACGTGAGTAAGCGGCAAACATAATTAGGGTACTTTCCTTAATCAAAACTAAACTATTTCGACTGTTCAATACAATAAAATATATAAAACACACTTTCATTAATTGATTCGATGACCAATTAAATGTTAGTGTTTTCTAGCATATCTTTAATAAATCAGTACGCTGTTTGATCCTAAAAACCATGACGTCACAATACATAATCTCGTACAAAACTCATAGAAGACTGTCGTTTTTGACAGTTCGAAAAAAGTATTGAATTTGTCTAGTTGTCAATTACCTAATTAACATATTTAATTCTCTTTTCATATATTAACTTACTTACTTTCATACTTAACTTGCTCAACTGTAGTTTCTCTAAGATAAGTATAAAATAAAATATTATTATGTTAATGAAAGCTTTTCATAATTCTGTAGCAATTTCGCCATTCTATTTTTCGAGTCTACCAATATTTCCGTCAGAATAGGTTTTAATATTTAGACCTATGTTTAACCCGTCGAGCGTCGGCGTTCTTTATAATCCAACGGGTGCACACGTGACATTTGGAAAAAGAAAGAAAGAAAATGCATTTATTTGGCCATTGGCACACGAAAACAATGATCATTACAAAAGAAATAATAAAAAATACAGTCAAAGTAAAAACAAAACATTAATAATAAATTTTATAAAAGAGAAAGCAGCGTGAAGCATTTTTTCTTATGATCCACCGGGTGCTCATAAGGACGCTCGAGGGGTTAAACGGGTGATGATATTGAACGGGTAAAAGAAGATGAGGCAGACAGGCTGTATGGACGGTATAAGAAAAGTCTGAGAGGCTACGTGGCCAAGAACAGCTAGAGACAGAGATGAGGAAGAATCTGGCAGAGGCCTATGTGTCACAGGACACGCTAATCACAAATCAGGATAACTGATGTGTTCGTTTATAAGTTAGATTAATGTCACTTATATAATGTCTAGTTTTCAGCAATAAAGGCTTATTGTTATTATGTAGTAAACGTGTTTAGAGGTACATACTAAATATTATCTAGAAAATTATACCTAAAGGAGGCTACAAACTTTATGGAAGCAAGTCTACGTTTTACTGTTACTCCTAATTTAAACTTATAACGAGATTTTCTAGAAATAAGTCGTTATTTTTAGATTTAATCGAGTTTCAATAGTTAATTTATTGTTTCATCATGTGAACAAAATTTAATGTGGGTAGTGACATATTTCACGCGACCGGATCCAATTTTGTTAGTTATTATTCTATTTTTAAAAACATTTCATTCCGAGCGGTCGATGTTTTATGACGTGTTGGGGTGGCTATAAATGAAGTAGGACAGTAATCTAATCAGCTTTGATTTTTTTGATGATAATTTGTTATTTATTTTGGTTAACCAACAATTGTTTACACTGTATACATAACAAGGCTTAAAAGGCTAGAGTAATATTAACAAGTGCAACAATGAATTATAATAAAACGGCACCAAAAATAATACATAGCCTCATAACAACAAGGGTGTAGAGAAATTAATTGCATATATTCAGGTATCTATAGGTAATGAACCCTTCCTCTGAGAACCTATCTACAGCACAAAATAATGAGGGTATTCATTCATGCAACCCTTTATAAAAATGCATATTAATCTCGATCTTTAAAGCTGAAAATCCTTTACCTTTTTTGGAAATACAATAAAAATTCTTAGGTATTTCAAAAAACATTTAATCGTAATAAGCGGAAAGGTAACACAAGAATAATTTTAAATTGTCCAAATGAAAGCCAGTGCTATGATAATGTTACACAATTAAATAAAAGGGCACAATCAAGTGTAGGATTACACGGAACGGTTGAAAGTAATTGTTTGTGGATACTTTATGTCTATGTTTGTTTCAGTTCATTGTTTTTTTGTCAGACATTACTGTGCAAGCCAAATCGCATGTCGCGGAGAACCTAACGGGTAACCGGGGCTCCGGCTCGACGTACAGGAGATGGAACGGGGTGGTTTTAGTCAGTAAGAGTCTGACACTCCCTTCCGCCTCACCCAGGCGGGAGCAGTCATTCGATGATTTTTCCCCCCTTAAAAAAAAAGCCAAATCGCATTTAAGGAGTAGTCGACCGGCTGAAGTTACCCAATTTTCACACCACTCATCAACAGTCCATAAGTAGCCACTGCTACCAAGGCCTCTTCTCACACGAAGGAGGTTTGAGCATTAACCATCACGCTTGCTCAATACGGGTTAGCGATTTCAAACTTATAATTAGAAATTATAAGCCCAGGTTTCCTCACGATGTTTTCCTTCACCGTTTGTCAGTGGTGCGTCGTTCTATGTCTCAATAATAGTAGAAAGTAGGTACATATAACTCGAACAAAATTCACATTGGTACTTTCCGTTGGTAGGTTTGGAACTCGCATGCTCGTGCAGAGAAGCGAACGTCTTAACCGCTTGAATGCAGTCATATGAGACACAATAGAAAATACATAGTGTCTCGCGTGGATCCACGTTTAGACACACGACGGGTTAAACCTCCGTGCAACCACGACCTAATTTTGAAAAATATAATTTAAAAGTACGGTCTTAAACTGAATGAATGTGCATCGCTAAACTCTTTCAATAATAATTAATAGGTGAATGTTATGCAGAAATTTAATGTTATATTTCTTTCAACTTTAATTAATTACACTTGATTTTCAATATCTTTTAAAATATGCTAAAACAACACCGAGTTTCTATTCATTTAAATACAAAGATTACTAAAATTATATACTTATATAACTTTTGTCTTAACTAAACTACTTGCGTTTGTATGTATAGGACTAATTTACTCATTCCCCTATTACACATAACAACATAATAACCCAAAATTTGCGGTGAAATGCGGGCTTACTTACCTACGTACATACCTGTCTACCCCTTTTGTATACATATATATATTAGGTACATATACATTACACTTGTAAGCAAGAATTTTCGCTAACACAGCCCATCTTAACCTCGTAGGTACCGTCAAACACAAACAGGATAATAACCGAATGCTGACGTCACGGAAATTGTAACACCTTTATTATGTTGATATATCATACCGAAAATCCCAAATATATGTTTATACAAAAGTAGTCTATAATCATCGGAAATAAGGTCTATAATTGAGTTAGTGGAGAGCGGTCACCGGTGACCACTTAGGGATTGAACAGTTAAGTTCGAATAACTTCACAATAAATATCTTCAAATTGTCCCAAGGTAAGTTATTTACGAATTTTGCATGTAATAAAACATTGCAGTTTTTGTTTGTTATTAGCCTCGTCCGTTGGGCGTACTCGCATAGCAAGACCACTGCCTCGCTAAGTCCTTGAACTTGGTAAACATCGAATAAGGATATAGGGTGTTATTGGAAAAGTCGGAATTTGAAACCATGCCCAAAAATGCGCCTTTAAAAAGGACTGGATAACACATAACTTCGCCCTTTTGAGGTCTGTAGTCCAGTTGAAAATAATATTTACTAGGTATTATTAGAGATAGCTACATATATTATGTAATCCTATGCTATGAAAAGTGTTTTCCGATCGCATATAAAATAAGGATCCAACGGAGCTTCTATGATTAATTTCACCATTTCCTTTGCATTAACCTATCCGGATAATGAGAATTATCCGAGCCGTAACGGGTAGACTACATTCTGACAAACATACACTAAGACTATGGAACACCAATTGCTACGATTTTTATATACATCATTCATTTCCTCTGCAGTCTTCAGTCTTTTCATGCATATTATGTCTTGGCTGCGGCATTATTCAAGCGGTGTTTTTGTTTGTGAATTATGGTATAAAGATCATGGTATAAATACTTGTAGGTAACTACATTTTGCACTGGCTTTGGCTGAATGATTGAGTAGCGAGGATAAGAAAACGTTGGGATATAAAAGGTGCCATCACATATACATTGAAATAGGTACTAATAGATGGGTAAGATGGATTGTCTCTCCAGCACCATGTGTATAAGATTATAGTTTTAAATAAATTCTGTGGGCCGACTCCAGCGGCACTGCGATGCCTGGCCGACCCGTGGCGGGAGTGACGCAAGCGTCTTTACAAAAATTTCTTCATAACTTATCTCTCTGTGAGGGACTTTCAGTTATTACACTGAAAAAAACATACTATACTTTGATCTTGCGCGAGCCTGCAGACGGCGAGCATGGGTAGCCCCGTCCGACCAAAAACAGACCCGAGCGAACGGCGCGTCGCATTCCGCGCGCGCCTCAAAGAGCCATCAGACCACCACAGATGGGGCCCAACAGGGCCAATGCCGATTCGGGAGTCGCGGAGAACCTAACGGGTTACCGGGGCTCCGGCTCGACGTGTAGGAGAAGGAACGGGGTGGTTTTTAGTCAGTAAGAGCCTGACACTCCCTCTCGCCTCACCCAGGCGGGAGCAAGCATTCGATGATTTTCACCCCTTAAAAAAACTTTGATCTGAGCTATATTTTAAGGTACTTTGATATAAGGACATCAATTTTGTGAAATTACCTACTCGAATAAATACAGATGGCGCCCTGTGTTGGGAGTGACTTTCTGGTTAGAGGGATGAATTAAATGCGTTCTACACTACGACCCTCCCTTACCTCAATGATTCTAGTCTAGACCTATAGGTGACGTTGTCCCATTTGGTCGGTTTTATTAATCGCAGTGTTAAGATTCTCCGCGTCTGATTTAACTGCCCTGGCGCCAGTGTATCTATATCGCTTCTCGGCTCTGTGGCTAAGATCAAAGTAAAGTATCTGTTCTTCTCAATGACTGAAAGTCCTTCACAGAGGGATAAGTTATGTAGCATTTTTGATAAAGTTGGCGGGATGTGAAGCTTACTTCACTATCGCCACGGGTCAGCCTTACTGTATTACTGTACTGGTCGGCATTACTGTGCCGCCGGGACCGGCCCACAGAATTCACAAAAAGCACTTCTAATTACCGAAATAGACTTATTCATAAACATAACTGATAAAATATTCTTTTGTCAAAGATTTTTTTAGAATCTTTTTAGAAGACAGCTTTTAGTGAAATATTTCGTACAATCAGTGCAGTCATTTTAGAGCTCGTTAGCTTCAACAAACAGATAAACATCCCTTTATCATTGAATAGTTATAGATGTTCGTTATTCGTAGAATAATTTTGTTATTCATGGAATGGTTTTGGTTTTTTAGCGAGCAACTAGGGTATGATATGTCCTAAGTGAGGAAAAGGGAGTATAAATAAAATCACAATAATAATGTTCAAGGGTTTAATTTAAATAGTGTCTAATATATAATCATTATATTAATATACTATGAGCTTAAGCAATACTGAACAAAACAATAAAATTTACAAGTGAAAACTTTATTACATACATTAAGAAATTATCAATAAATTATTGATTCCGTTTTATTAGTGACGGTAACAAATTTTGGCAAAAAAATTAAAAATAATATTTACAATGAAAATAGAACTTTACATTCAATAAATCATTTGGGAATAAATTAAAAATGACGATGATCATTACGTAAGTAATTATATAAAATTTTTATAATGTAAAATTTATCAAAAATTTTCTACCACGCTTTAGTTGATACAAAATTCCAAAATGTTGTTTACAGCTAGGTATGTATCAATTCCTACACCTAGTAAACTTTAGTAACAGTTTGATAACATAGTGTATTCGTCAATTCCCATCTTATTGACACTAAAACATTCTATTGTGTCCAATTTGTCTATAGGTACATTGAGATATGTAAAAAATTATCGACATTCATACTGTAAACTGTCGTCATATTTATCGGAATTATTTTCGTGAGTTTTTCAATGACTTTTTTCGTAAAAGACGCGGTCCCTGACTGATAAGGATAAACACAACGACACTTTCTCTTACAACCAAGAGAACTTGAATAAAAACTCAATACATACTAACTCTATGGTTACTCAAATCACACAACGCTTATAGTTACGTAAAGACTAAAATAAAAACGTCTATGGAATAACATGCACAGTCTTTGACTACTTCAGTCGATAACCAGCAAAAAGCTTCTCGAAAATTCTCGGCGAGGTCGCGGCTCTCAGAGCGGACTCGGGCTAACTGCAAGACCTTTCACTGGTATAGTTTTGAGATAAAAATTACAGAAAGTCAACTTCCGTATCGTCAATGCTACTGAGATTACAGTTGGGGCAAATCCGTCAGGCCACGACCTCAAAAACGTCCAAAATTAGGCACCATGTTTGTGAGAAATTTCCAAAACATATCCAAAAAACAAAATGGCAGCTGTCGCTTCGTTGTCGCATAAAACTATTGGGTTCTATGACACGTCACACCGTCATACGTCGTTTGTAATCTCATATTTGTGACTCCGTACTTAAAACGGTCCAATAGGATCCCCTACTCGATAAATATCACGTTTCGATTAAACTAATCGTTTGCTTCCGACAGTCCAGCGCCCGAGATACAGGTATTTCTAGAATGCCAATTTGACGGAAAATAGGTAAACGTTTAAAGCCAAAATTATATCGAACCATGAGTAGAGCGTGGCCGCACACAGTTGAACATTGATTTTACCCACGAAAATGCTTTAGATTTTCCTAATAAATAAAGCACATCTATCATATCGACATTGAACTACGAAGGAACGCTGGACGCTACAAACATTCAATAACCTTTACTAGTTTAGTTTCTCGTTCAATTCTTCTGTCGTTCTCTAGAGTCCTCCCTGCAGACGCCCCGTGGGGGGGAGTCCCTGCCTTTGTGGCTGACTTTGGAAGCCTTGCGGGATCGCTTGAACTTGGCGACATCGTCTCCGAAGACATCTCCCGTCCTCAGCGCGGAGATGAGGTCATCGAACTCTCCCTTCTGTCCGTTGGTGAGTGTTCCATCTCGGGAACTGTCGGAGTGTCCGTTGCAGTCCGCGTTTCCGTTGGACTTGCCGAGAGACTTGCCGACAGAGCTCAGCAGACTGGAAGCCTGCTTCCGTTCCATCGTGCGTTTCTTGAGCTGAGGAAAATATTACATTTTGTAAGTACTTTGATTTTTTACAAATTAAAAAATGTATTGAAAAATAGATGAATGCATTAGAAAGAAATTGTCAAGAGATTTATAATTAGTATCCCTGTGTCAGACCTCCTGTTCATGTCTAGTGCGTCGCTCCTCGTCGTCCCGACGGCGGCGCGCGGCGTCGCAGTCAGCGCGCGCGTCGCCCAGCTGCGTGAGGAACACGTCGAGCGCGCCGAACAGTTGCTCGGGCGACGCGGACGGCTCCTCGCCGAACGCGTGCGCGCACGCTTCGAGACGACTCTTCATATCCTGAAAAGATACATAATAGTTTAGTATCTTATGTGTAAAATTTAGCTAAAATTGGTTACCCACATTTGTTAACCTGTTAAAGTACGAATCGAATGCGCCGACTCGATCAGAGTGATATCACGGCTTTATAAAAATAATCGGCGTGAAATAACGCTTGTGTTATGTTTCACTGTGTGAGTGAGACTATCGAAAACTCAACCCATCGTATCCCTAGTCTAATCTATAAATCTCTGCCGCGGAGAACCTAACAGGTTACTGGGGCTCCAGCTCGAAGTACAGGAGTAGAAACGGGGTGGTTTTTAGTCAACTAAGAGTCTGACACTCCCTCTCGCCTCACCCAGGCGGGAGCAGTCATTCAATGATTTTCCACCCTTACAAAAAAAATATAAATCCCTTAACACCAAAAGGCCAGCAACGTACTAGGAACTCCTCTGGTATTGTGGGTGAACAGTGCTGATTAGTTACTAATAGGTAATCTGTCTCATATCTCGAACCGCTTGTGTGTCACCAAATTCCATAAAAAATCCTTTGCAAATGATTCCAATATAGACAGGCACGTACCTGGAACAGATCCTCGAGCTGCGTGAAGGAGCAGACGGCGTGCGCGTGGAAGTCCCGCATGACGGGCAGGAACATGTCGTGGGGCGCGCGCGCGGGCAGCGCGGCGTGGTAGTCGAGCTCGCGCGCGACGTCGCGCAGGCCGGCGCGCAGGGCCGCCACGTCCCGCTCCAGCTGCTCCACGCACACCTTGGCGGCCGCGCGCACGTGCGGCACGTCCTCCTCCAGCAGCAGGATGTCTTTGAACTGGAAGTGAACGTATTAGAGGGTCACTAACTTCACTCGAAACTATTGTAGTCTAGAGGATGCGATATGAACCCCGTTATGGCTCAAAAATAGTCGAGTATTTTTGAAAAGTTTATGCGTAGTATAAATTCAGAAATACATAATGATTGTTTTTATGAAATAAACCAGTAAACGAGCAGACGGATCACCTAATGGTAAGTAATCGGCGTCGCCCATACACACAGAAGCATTACAAGTGCGTTACAGTTTTTTTTTTGGAGATTAGGAATTTGAGGATTGTTGGGGATTCAGGGATTGGGGAGATTGGGGAAGGGGGAGGGGGCCTCCAGTAACCTCATTCACACGACGAAACACAACGCAACCGTTATGTCACATCGATTTTCGGTCGTGTCGAGTCCAGCCGGCCCATTCGTGCCGAAGCATGGCTCTCCAGTCTCCCACACTTATTGTATGATAATATTATTTGTTTTTACATACCTGTGTTTCAAGTAGTTCAACAAGGTAATGCAGGAGTGTGGTGTTCCGTGACACTGAGGACTTGGTGTCCGCCAGCTTGTTTAGGGATGACAGACGGAACCCTGATGCATTGCCTCGAGCACCCCTGTTGGATATACGACAAGTTATTTATATTGCCATTCTCTCAATTTGCGGTTGCATTTTTTCTTTAACATTTTCTCTAAATGAAGCTCAATAATTTATTTTTTATATTTTTTAAATTCCCGGCAAATTCAATAATAGGCAGGTCATTATAATAGGTAGCTCCTGTATGCTAAGTGGGATTGACCGAGCATCTTTACCAGCCGTGCTCTTTGATGGTGCAGTAATCCCGTTTGGTATTGATGTCAAAAATTTGGGTTTGTTTATCTTTTACTTGTTAAATAAAATCACTGCTTGCCTTTTGCACCTACTATTTATTTTTCTCTGCATCACCCAAAGGTCAGACTGGTAGAAAATGCCTGCGACATTAAGTCCACCTATTTGTACATTTTGTGCATGAAGCATATTAAATATTAATTTGTAGATTACACACACACAAAGTTGCTGCGTGCGGGAATCGAACGCGCTACAAGTTGCACGTCAACCGTGCAGTCAATTTTGGTATTATGAGATAGAAATATACGATGTAGAATGAGAATATAGGTGAGTGTACCTGTTCATGTAGTTCCCGAGCGCGAGCACGACCTCGAGCAGCGCGCGCAGTCGGCGCGAGCGCGTCATGTCGCGCGCGGCGCGCAGCACGACGGCGGCGCGCGCCGTGGCCTCGCCCGCCGCCGCGCTGAACTTCTTCTTGAACAGGAGCAGCCGCACGCGCTGCGAGTAGTGCGGGATCCTGCGACACAACCACTCGTCACACTTACGAAGGTTACCGAGACACACATCGTGAGGAAACCTGGCCTTGTAATTTGTAATCATAAGTTTCAAATCGCCAATCCGCATTGAACAAGTGTTGTGATTAATGCTCAAACCTTTCCTTGTGAGAAGGGGCTTTCCATGTTCCTTTGGTTGATAATGATAATGTCATTGTGTAAGTTTTACCTTCTCATCATGACTCACACACATAGCATATACAGGGAAGTATCAACCTCGCAATCGCAAGTCATAAGTTGCACGATTTTAACCGCGTATCATCGTATACTCACTTGGAGATTTCGTAAAGGAACCGGTCAGCTCGTGCCATGTTCTCGAGCTCGTCCTGATGTTCCTCCAGCAGCGCGGCCTCCTCGGGACTCGGCGTGAACTTCACCAACTGCTCCACCATGTCTATCGGTAACTGCTCGCCGCTGTCCATGCGGAGGATCGCACTGGAACGACACAATATTCAAAGTAAAACATTTTTTTTCTCGACCCCAAATAATATTATTCGTAACACGGAACTGTGCAGGCACTCTTTGAACAATTGTCTTTCAGAATAGTTCTTCAGTCTATATATATATTACAACAGAATAAAAAACTCATCTCTGGTTGCAGAGTAAATGCAGTACCATAGATGAAGTGATTGCGCATCGCATGATTCAAGCGCAACAAGTACTTGGATGCGCAATCAGATTGTATACCTACTTTTTTTTTAAGGGGGGACAATCATCGAATGACTGCAGGGAATGTCAGACTCTTACTGACTAGAAACCACCCCGTTCCTTCTCCTGCACGTCGAGCCGGAGTCCCGGTTACCCGTTAGGTTCTCCGCGACTCCGAATCGGCTTGTATACCTACTAAGGTGGTCTTCTAGAAATAGGGCTTCTAAAACTAGACGCCAATGCACTCACCGGCAAATCTCCTCATCAGTCATCTTCAGTTTGGACAGTAGAATGGTACAGTTCTGTGCGCGGCGGCCGTCGATCACGGTCAGTATCTTAGTGCGCGGCTTCGAACCCAACTGTCGCAGGTCTTCTACTGATCCTTCATTCTGTGGGTGGTAACAATGCATGCGTGAACATATGATGTAACAGCAAATAATTCGGTCAGTTCTGTAGAGTTTAACCCCTCGAGCGTCCTTATGAGCACCCGGTGGATCATAAGAAAAAATGCTCCATGCTGCTTTCTCTTTTATAAAATCTATTTTTAAAGTTTTGTTTTTATTTTGACTGTATTTGTTTTATTTCTATTGTAATGATCCTTGTTTTCGTGTGCCAATGGCCAAATAAATGCATTTTCTTGCATGCATAAGGATAAGGAAATGCATAAGGAACGCGGACGCTCGACGGGCTAATTGATATTATTGAATTAAATATGATGTAATCCAACAATCAACGCAAGCATTTCTTTGAATATCCCATTTAGACACATACGATGCAATACACGTTTACCGTATGACCAAATTATTGAAAAAAAAACAATTTAGTCTATCACGACTCACCTGAACACCATTCTTCTGGTACGCGCAGAACATTTTATCAATGGTATGCAAGTCCATAGCGTTGTAGAGCTTAGTATCATCAAGCTCCTGCCAGATGGTGCCATGCAGCTTGGTATCAGGCAACTTGCTCCAGTTGAAGCTCTTCAGAGGATTGCCAGGAGTTGGCACGTTCTTCTTGGCGCGGGGTGGTGCTATGGCGGGCGCCATCGGTGCCATGGGGGCTGGTGGGGGCGCGGGCGCTGGGGGCGCTGGTGGGAGTGGGGGAGGGCATAGTGCGGGGGGAGGAGGAGGGGGTGGTATGGAACATGTTTCGATGACTGCGCTCTTTAGGTTGCTCACCTGGAATGAGGTATTATGATTTAAATTAATAACAAAAATATATAATAACAACTTTTGCCACAAGATCACCATTCAATTGTAAGATCGTGACCAACAAAGTATCGTCAAGGACATATAAAAACGCTCCACGTACCTTAGCATCATCAGGTATGCTTCCCTCACTGACTAGTTTCTCAAACCTGGTGCGTTCTGCTCTCTCCTGGTTCAACTGTAGATACAAACGTTGCGTTATTTTAATGAAAAGGAGTTAATGCACATTTTGGAATTCACATGCCCAATTTTAGAATAATGCCTAATTGTTAGAAATTGCGCAATAAATCTTGCTCCAGGATATACCAGCTTCGACAAGCCTTACATATCAGCTCCTTGTCGAAGCTCCTAGCGTCCACAGCGACCTGCGACTGGTCCTGCAGTTACCTGTTGCTCCAGTAGATGGCTGCGGGCGGCGGCGGCGCGCGCGCGCTCGCTGCACTCCATGTGGGCGGCCGTCTCCCGCTCGAGGCGCTCCTTGAACCGACTGACGACTCCTTCGAGTTCCTCTCGCTCCTGACTCTGCTCGTCCAGTTGCTTCTCCTGTTAGTTTGTTAGGAGTTAATACATGCATGAGTATGGTTGGTGGGTATTATTAATGGCGGTTGGTTATAGTGTGCGGTTCTGGTTAGCTGGTTTTTGAGGGTGTGTTTTGAATTTGTAATATTGATTTTAGATTAAAGCCAATATCGATTTTAAGTTGTTTCCAATGACACTTATTGTGTTCAAATCATGTTAGTACCTGTTGTATTATTGAAAGATTAAACACTTTCCCCAAACTAAACTCAGTTCTATTTGGTGCCACTCGGTTCATCATCATCATATCAGCCACAGGACGTCCACTGCTGAACATAGGCCTCCCCCAATGACTTTCAGATAGGCAGGCGACCTTAATGAGGTCGTCTGTCTACCTTGCGGATGGACGTCCTACGCTGCGCTTGCCGGTACATGGCCTACATTCTAGAACCTGTCTGCCCCAGCGACCGTCGGTTCTCCGCGCTATGTGCCCTGCCCACTGTCACTTGAACTTGCTAATCCGCTGGGCTATGTCGGCGAACTTTGTTCATTTGCGGATTTCCTCGTTTTTTATCAAAACAGCACCACCACACCTCTGCCCCATGCCGCCGGCGTTATTCCTTCAAATATGACGGAGTTACCCGGCACCTTGTTGTTCTTAAGCTGCTTGAGAGCCATTCTAATCTCGTATAGGCTGATGTCCGGGATATCCTCGGGATAGTGTCGGGTAAACTTAGCTCTTAGATCTGCCACTCGGTTTAATAGACCGTATGTATGCTTATCAGATATACAACCTCATTAAGAATATCTCTATGAATATATGAGACAGCTACACTGATTGGATTGAGACTATACTATACTCGATAGAAGCGAAAAAATAATAACTGACATCATCCCCTCTTAGCCTAAAAAAAAATCTGACCAATTTGTAAAAACACCTCAAAAACTTGAGCATTCCAGAACCAGCAACACGAACCATTTAATCGAAGGCGTTACCACCCCGCACATACAACCACTTGTCTCAATAAGTTTTGTATAATGACATGTGTGACAACATTATTATTATTAACTGTCCCATATCACGATAACTTTGGAATTTAAACCGTTTTCCGTCGGAATAAGAATCAAAATGTACCGTGATGTGCAACAGTTGTTGAACTGTGATGGAAATGATTTAGCCTGTAATTTAATATTATTATTTGAATAGCGAGATTGATGTCCGCTACCTTTTAAGCTTTTCTAGATGTTTTTGAAGATTTGTTTATCATACCAATTCGTGTATCCGTTAAATACGATAACTCTTAGTTTTTTTATGTATTAGAAATTCTAACCTAAAACCTACTTAAACTGTCAAACACCAAGCGGTCACCGGTGACCGCGACCTAT
Source organism: Spodoptera littoralis (assembly GCA_902850265.1). NCBI lineage: Eukaryota > Metazoa > Arthropoda > Insecta > Lepidoptera > Noctuidae > Spodoptera > Spodoptera littoralis. The sequence continues at coordinate 11,738,059 of LR824545.2, forward strand.
TGTTCTTTAATTGTGTCTATAAATACGGTACTCGACGAGTTAACGACGATGATACTGAGTGCCAAGCACGAATAACTATCGCATTCGTAACGTATAGTATCGAGCGCGTTCGGCGCTCTGATTGGCCGGCTCAAGTGAACCAACCAATCAGAACGCTTAACTCGCTCGATACGGTTACGATACGAATGCGATAGTTATTCGTGTTTGGCTTTCTGATCGTCATCAACGTTCAGAGTACCTACATTAAAATAACCATGAAGAAAAAATAAAATAAGATCCTATTTCTCTTACACAATACATTATTGAAGAGGATTAAGCGATGCTAAATACCAGCAGGCGGAACCGTCAATTAGTGCAAAGGCCACCCTGATTTAATTGTCTGAATGATTGACGCGTATGATCAGCATGCTTTGGAAGTATGAACTAATCACGATAGGACAACGCTGTATCGGCAACCTATATAGTAGTATTACCTCTTTTCCTGGTAAAGCGCACAAGAGGATTCTCTATCTCTTCTCCCACTTGTCTCTATTTGTCACTGATAAGGTCACCACAAATGAATGTAATTTTTTCACTAATAACATTCTTAGAACGCCTTAACAATACCTCTTGGTTGGCCAAGAGTTTTTATCCTAAAAAAATGCGTATCTCTTCCTATATACCGCCCACTGCAGTATGATAAACAAAATCTTCAACAACATCCCAGTCAATAAGGTTCAAAATCCCCTACCTTCTTAGCGAGTTCGGTGGCGAGATCAACGTTTTCCTTCTCCAAGTTTTCCGCCTTCGTCCTGGCTGCCACCAGCTCCTCCTCCTTGGCTAGGAGGTGCACTATCTCACCCACGTTGATCTCTAGCGGAGCTACGTCCGGGTCGTAGATCTGGAATAATTACATTTTAATTATGATTATGTCGATGAATTATAACATAACGTTATAGCTTTTATCCCACTAGGGATAGTAGAGGTGTAATGTAAAACAAATACCACAATAGTACTTGAATCGGAGACCTGACTAACGAGGAAATTTATTAAAAAATCAAAGTAGCATTTTTTATATACGTTAAGGCGGCAAACGAGCCGATGGATCACCTCTGACTGTTTACCATCAGGTGATTCATCATTCAGCGCTGATGGCGTTGCCAATGAACACCCACAACACCAGAGGAGTTATAACTAACATGCAGTAAAAAGACCATATTCCACTGACACTGTATGTACCACATAACATAACATCACGCCTATTAACCGAAGGGGTATGCAGAAGTGCACATTAAGGCACTTAATGCCACTGTACAATGTAACATTCATTTTTCACTACTTATGTTATGAGTCCCATGTAATAGGGGGTGAGCCTATTGCCATATACCGGGCACAATCACAAACTCCGTGCTACTTTGCAGTATTTTGCGCAGTAATACTTTGCTCGACCCGGGAACCGAACTCGAAACCCCTTGCCCGGCAGTCGCACTTGCAACCACTCGGCCAACGAGGCAGTCTTTAACTTTATGTACCACTAGCTTTTACCCGCGGCTTCGCTCACGTCACAAAAGGATAAAAAGAAGCCTATGTGACATATACCAATACTCACAGCGCCGTCTATACCAATACTTTTGTTTTCCCTCGGGAATATCAAATTTTTCCGGGATAAAAAGTTCCCTATTATTTAATCCAGACTTCTAACTTTACGTCTGCAAAAATTCAAAGCAATCGGTTTAGTAGTTACGGCGTGAAAGCGGAACAAACAAACAAACAAACTCACTTTCCGATTTATAATATTAGTAAGGATATACATGAACGTTACCTTAGTGTTATCAGACGTGCTGCCCCGCTCGCTGCCCTGGTCGGAGTTGGCGCGGCTGCCGGCGGCGGGCTGCTGCAGGATCAACTGCTGCACCACGCGGTCCAGCAGCAACCAGTGCTGCGACTGAGGGTTGTACTCCACTGGGAACGGGGTAGACACAATTATTAATGTCTATTAAGAAGTATGTGACGATTAAAATGTTTAGATAAAAAAGTTATAGTAATGTGACAAAAAATCCAATTGCGTTGTCAAATCCCACAATCTGAATGCAACATAAGAAATGTCTATTTCTGGGTTTAAGTAAAACGTGTCAATAGTATAGATATAGCGGGTTTGGTTCGTAAAGCACAAAATAGAAATGGGGAAAAAATAAGGAACTTCACAAAAATATCTTAACTTTAAGTGGTACAAATGTCACTGTACAAATTATATACAAGGTACTAAATTAAAAAAAATAAACTGGTATTGTAAAAAATATTAATACGATCAACTCACAAGGCAGCAACAGCAGATGTTCCAGCATAGACAGTAGGTGAGGATACGCGGCAGTGTGGCTGAGCTTCCTCCTCAGCAGCTCGAACATGGAGGTGGCACTCTTCGTGTCCACGTGCTCCTTGTCGAACCGCCGCGCCAGCTCCCGCTCGTCCTCGTTCCGAACCATCTCGAAGAACTCGATGTGACGGTCCAGAGTCTCGTTTTCGTATTTACGGAGTTTTTCGATTACTGGAAATTTAATAGATCAAATAAAATTAAATCATTATTATCATACCTCATAGTTACATCATACTTGGCCAACTAAATTAAATCTGAGACTCAATTTTCTTGAATTTGAAAAACGCACGTCGAAAACCACATATTAGTATTATATTTTAACCATGATGGCAAAATATGTAGAAGATACAGCCGATTGAGAAATTCTGAACTAAAAACACGTAACTTGTAACGACAATTGAGCCCAAAATATGTATCAGTGAAAAGCAAATATCAGACAATATGTCATAATAAGACGCTAATCGATGATTCTCATTCACGAATAAACATAAACAGCCAACTGACCTGGTTGTATCCCCAACATGAGGAGTTCGTATCTAAGATGCAGCCTGAACTCCAAACTCTCCTCTCCAGGTCCATAGTTCAGGACAGCGTTCACGAAGGACATAATGGCAGTCTTCAGACCAAGGTCATCGCGGTAGGCTCCAGTACTTCTGTCCAGCTCGTTCATTATGCTTTGGAAACGAGCTCGTTCGCCAGCATACTTTTGGTAATGGACCATCGCTTCTAGCACCTGGGGATAGTTCGGAAGAGGTTTGAGATTCCAAGAGGATTTGTAAGCGTTTATTGTGTAATATGTTCAACGTGGGAGGACATATTTTACCCATTATTATGAATATTGGATACAAAACAGAATTTTATTCTTAAAATAATGTTAGTCTAGGGTACAAAAGTGGGTTTAACGGGACTCCATTTTTGGAAGAGGATCTGGTAAGACACAGAAGATACACAACTTCTGTTTTAACTATCATGGTCAGTATTTTTCGCCTTGTTTAAGAGAGAAGGTTAACTCATTTTATTGAAACACCTTATTTTACATACTTACAAGACTGATTACTGACTCGCTGCTTCATCCCCGAATGACATCCAGCTACCAAAACCACTACAAAATACTAAACAACCGAAATATGTACACTACCTTCTTATGTCCTCCTGGTACAAGACAGACAGCCCCCAATATCTCAAGTGCAGCGACCTTGGTCTTTACATTCTCAGTGTCTAAGGACTGTGCGATCAGATCGATGCTCGTGGGATGGGCCAGGACATGCGCGCGCCCGGTCTGCAAAAATGTATAAAGCAGGTAAGAAGATAGCGATAGAATAAAGAGTAGCTCTTGAAGCACTTTAAATATGTTTTCTTTTAAGTCAGTCGTCAGTTGTATGTAGCGTATATCCAGCATCATTGTTCCTGCCAGATTTTGTTGCTTGAAGTATTTCGACCATAAAACCTTTACAAAATAGTGTTTTTCTAAAAATGTTTAATCCACACATTTCTAATTTACTCTTTACCCAATCAATGAGTCAATTCTACATCCACAACTGCACCATAATACTGATCTTTACACTAATCTACATTAACCAACTACATAAGCACTTACCGAGTTATTCATGAGCGCTTTGATAGCCGCTATGAGATTATGCCTGGTCAAGGCATCGTCCCTAGGTGCCTTCTGCAGGGCATCTAGCAGGGAACCTAGACCTCCTTGCTTGATGAACCGGAGTACAAAACTGTGGGCTCTTGTTCGTAATGCTGTTTTGAGACCGTCTACCAGAGCACACGCTTCTGCTGGTGGCACTCCATCTTGTGAGGCAAAGGCCTGGAAATATACAAATTTGGGTTTAGATTTTGATGTGCTATTGTTTTGATCCCAATGAATATGATAGGAGACCAAAATGTAAGTAGGCATTCTTTACTGGTTTGCCCTTTGTAGGAGTACCATGTCAATTCTCATTGTTTTGAGGGCATTTATCCATAAGTCCATTAGTCGCTTAATCCTCCACAAAATAATCCAAGCCCACCAGAGACACAAAAAAAGAGGAAATATAAGAATGTGTTCAAAGAGGTTTCCAAGAGGACTTAATTTTTATTTATTTATTTATTTATTTATTTATTAAAATTTCTTCCTACACTCTCATTACAGGATTTTCCCAATTCGACAGTGAGGCTTAATCCAGTTAAGAAAAAAAAAAATTATACCTATTACTAACAATTTTGTTTCTCCACCATCAAAACTTTAGCAGAAATGAAGATTGATACTTACATCAGCAATCTCATTGAGAGCCTTGATGTACTCCTCAAGCTGTGGCGCGGTGGCGAGCGGTGGTGGCTGTCCTGGTGGTGGTCGCCGACTGCAATAGATCTGCCACTTCTTGGCTGCAGGGAGCGCCATCATCGCGGCTTTGTTCACTGCTGTCAAGTCCAGCTCCTCCTGTAGACAAGAACATTTGAGGATTGAGAAGAATTTCTTTAATGGAAGAGGTAAAGGAAGAATGAATGCGGTACTTTTTTTAAGGGGGGAAAATCATCGATTGGCTGCTCGGATAATGGAAATCACACCGCATTATTTGTAGAGTTTGACTCTGTGTGTGTGTGTGTGTGTGTGTGTGTGTGTAAAATGTGACTCTGATATTGTTAGTGTTCAAAGAGGGATTTGAAAGTGGTGACTAAACCAACAAAGTAGTAATGTACACTGATTATTATCAAGTTAATCGTAAAAAGATTGAGATTAGAAAAGGGATCAAATCAAACCCGTTTAGTTCCTTGACACAGTTGTAGATAATTTTCATTCAACAATGTAATCCTAACGATCACGGCTACAGTTTAACCGACTAGTTATACACTTTTATTGAAAACTTAGGTCAGTAGGATACCAAGACAATCATTTAGGTTACGATTTAAAAGGGCAGCATATTAAGCAGATACCAAATGCAGAAGAAGGAGATACCAAATTCAAGCCATCTTTAATTTAAATTCCTAATGAACCGAACCCTTTAATTCCAGTACCAAAATGCTACAACCAACTCTCCCGAATAAGGCCAAACAAGATTAGAATTTGGCAGTGTCCACAAAAACGTAGAATTGTAAATTTTGGATAGTCTATTAGCCTAACTCGATATAGTTAAATATTCGTCGATATTTGGTCCAATAATGCAGTTTATGTATAACTTCCTTATATAGGTTGTAAAACATGTGCAGTTCTCGATTACAATTTCAAATGTCCCCTTTTATAGATATTGGATCGGACTTGATATGGCCTACTTCGAATAGTAAGAAGGAAGAGTATATTAACGCTTGACATTTAATATAGATACGCGATTTAATATTTATCCTGAATATTATTGTGGTTTTCTATTCATATTTCGTTTTTGTATTAACGTAAGTCGTTTATAAATTAAAATTATACTTTCGAAATTTTAAAATTATACACAAATGATAAAGTCCCATAGCTGACTTACGAAATTTTGTGACTTAAGTGATTACTCAATTTCGTCAAAGCTGCTGAAGAGATCGAGATGAAATTTGGAACAGGGTTACATTATTTTTTATTTTATTTTTTTTATTTTTTTTTAAAAAAACGTTGCCCCACACTAGGATTATCTCCTGTGTCGTGGGTGCGTTTACAAACATACAAGTTCACATACACATGACACCCAGACCCGAAACAACAATTTGTGGATCACACAAAGTATTATTCCGTGCGGGAATCGAACCCGCGACACGTTGCACGGCAGCCGGTTGCCCAGCCACCGCACCAACCGTGCAGTCTATGGTCCGGAATAACACATGGGTTTGTTTTAATCCCACGGGAACGTAAGCGAAATCACTGGCAGAAGCTAGTCATTTAATAAAATAACGAAAGTAGAACTCAAACAGGATTCGGCATAGTTTTTTTTTAAGGGGGGGAAATTATCGAATGACTGCTCCCGGCTGGGTGAGGCGGGAGGGAGTGTCAGACTCTTACTGACTAAAATCCACCCCGTTCCTTCTCCTGCACGTCGAGCCGGAGCCCCGGTTACTCGTTAGGTTCTCCGCGACATTAGGCATATATTAGTGCTTACTTCTTAAGCACCACACCCACCCGACTTATTAAAATGTAAAGCAAAAAGGATATTGGTCATCAGATAAATAAATAAATATGCTAAAATTAGAAAATATAGTCAAAGTGATAGTAAATGATTTAATATTATATTAGCTACTGCACTTTCTGATGTAGATATGATAATCACCATACATTTGCATATCAGCTTTTCATATTTACCTTATTTGCATTGGCGTTGCGTAAATAGACGGAGATTTTAATGTGTCCTAGTGTAAGATTCATTTTACCTACAGAGGAGAGGTAGATCACGGTCCAATGCTTTGAAGATGAGTTCCAGTCTTATAAAATATCATTTTTATATAGACAAAGAGTTAGGCGTAATGGTTCTTATGTTGTGATTGTAACACAAGAGGATACTATTCTAGATTGCAAGCCTCGAGGGAATAGGTTGCTTATAGGCAAGCGCGGTCCGTAGGCCGCGTCATTGCTTACCGCTAGGCGAGAGAGTGGCCAAACGGCGACCCACCGCGTATAAATAAAATTGCTGTACAATTTGGGATCTAAACATTGTAATTTGTGAATCAAAAAAGAGAACTTCTGATCAAAAGACACACTTCTACACACAAGGCTTTTGATTTTAAACTAACAAATAAAACTTAAAACCCCATCCTCTTTTCTACAATCCAAGAAATCTTATATCGATACCATAATTGACACGGTGGCATACGCACAAGTATGGTCTCCGCTAACGAATCGCGATCATATATCGAGAATCGAATCAGATCGAATCGAATCGTATCAGCTGGTGCCGGACTTCCTAGAAGAAAGGCAATCGATCAAGCGTAGATCGATTTATGATCGATATAAACGTGGAAATTGAAGTGCGGATGTTAGATTGAAATGTGGGTTTAGTGAATCGTAAACAGTTATTAGGTATAAACTTCAGGTGGCTACTGCTTATGCTGGTTTTCATTCATTGGATTTTACAATACTTGCCTTTTGATTAAGTAGGTTAATTACTTGAAACGGTTTGCTCGGGAATTTAAGTGCAGATCAGCTGTAGTTACATTTCTTAAAATGTTAAAGAATTATAAGCTAACCATAGGGTTACTAATACTACGGTTAATACTATTGTTCTATTAAATTATTCTTATTGAGATTCGATACGCTTTTTTTTAAGGGGGGAAAATCATCGAATGACTGCTCCCGCCTGGGTGAGGCGGGAGGGAGTGTCAGACTCTTACTGACTAAAAACCAACCCGTTCCTTCTCCTGCACGTCGAGCCGGAGTCCCGGTTACCCGTTAGGTTCTGATATGCTTACGATAGAGATAGCGTAAAATGATTTAAGCTAGTTATAATTCAATAAAGAAGTCAGGCAACAGGATCCAAGTAAGCCGCGATTATAGGCCCGTTTTTATTAACTGCTGGACATAGGTACGCTTTTCCAATGGCATTATATACTAAAGCAGTATTATTTTAACATTACTACACCATGTTATTCTCTGTAGCTAGTCGTGAAAACCAGTAATTGGTTCTTTGTTGTGTGACACTTATTATTTTTTAATCAAATTGTATTATAGCTCTAGCTCTTGGTTTCCGAAATGTTAAATAAATGTCTAATAGAAAACTGGACTGCAGTCTGACACCGTCAGCAATAACTCTAATGCACCACCTACATACATCAAGTCATTAGTTTAGAAAATAGAACTTTCTATCAGTTTATCGTCAATAAGACAAGATAAACAAACCAAAAGACAGATGTAGGGCGATCTTATCATAATCAGATTCAAGAATATTGAATGTAAAGAAAACAGAAATCTGATCTTACAGTATTATGCATTTATATAGACACAAACTTTATTATAAATAAAAATAAACCTGCAGTTTCGTCTAGACTTCTAGTCTGAGTATCGACATAATAATACTAAAATATTATTAAAATAAAATCGTGAAAGAAACTATTCTTGTTGCATTTTTATTAAGACATAATTTACATATTATTTATTTTTATAGCATGCATGTGTTATAAATAGTCATTTAGATATCGGATGACATCATTGCTATCATAATAATAACCTTTGAAAATCTGCTTTAATATCAAAGTTTTTAAGGTTCAAAATTACGTAATTAGGTACTCTAGTGTTTAATAAGAGTTTGACACCCTCTCGCCTCACCTGGCCAGGAGAAGGTCTGGGTGTCATGTGTATGTGAATTTGTATGTTTGTAAACGCACCCACGACACAGGAAAAAATCCTAATGTGGGGCTTTGTTAAAAAAAAAAAAATCTATGTTTCTTAGGGATTTCTTAAAATTTAGGCGAAGTTAGTGGAAACGGGCTCTAATTGTGCCAACTTGAAACAAATTAAGATATTATTATCAGAAATAAAAGTAAAATCTATCCTTTTAACTCAAAAGTACTGAGAAGATTTTGCAGTCAGTGAAACTTTTAAGACAGATTGTACTGAACATGCCTTTATCTTTTACAACGTAATCAAAACCAGGACTAAAGCAATACAAAAACCAAAATAATAATCAAAATTACATAACGCATTCACTAACAAAAAAAAACAATAGACAATCCAATCAAATCAAACTTTCGACTAAGACAATTAATCTAAGACAGGCTACCTTCTTTAATAAACACATGTCATTGGATTTAATCCATTGTGTCAAGAACAATAGAGTTCACTTTCGTTGTTTCGTAATAGAGATTTGATAGTGCGTTAGCCTTAGGGGATCAATTTGATAATCGACAGCTGAATAAAGACTTCATGCTTATCTTTGCATGTCCAAGTCTGGGGTCGATGACTGTCTGATGTAAAGAGGGCTGCGATTGTTATATAAAACTTGATAGAATGATGTATTAAACAATATATTTTATCAAAGAATCAGATATAGGTACCACATTACAATGGATAATGTCAAAATCAGCTTAAAGCCTAACAAGTTTCGATACAATTTGCAACGATCGCAATGTACTGTCAATTGACAACATTATTTTGTTTAAATACCGCTAAATCTTTCACTCCAATTTTTTATATATTTGATGGGACGACGTTTGACCACTATCTCGCCTCGTGGTAAGCGATGATGCGGTCTACGATGGAGCACGTCGTCCCATAAGCAACCTATTCACTCGGGCCTTGAAGACACCCAGATTATTGCACCCTTCAGGAAATACAGACTGGCATTTTTTATGCTTAGGTATTTTTTTCACCATTTACAATTATTTTAAAAAGGAACTTGATGTAATTACTAGAATATGGATCATAGTTAGAAATTTTATTCAAACAAAATACGAAAACATTCGCAACGTTGCACTGTAAGATACGATGATTACTAGTGTTGCCCAAATGCAAGAACAAGACGAGACTTAGCCAGTCTTGGTCTTGGTCTTGCGCCAATACACCTGGTCTTGGTCTTGGTCTTGCGCTCCCAGTCTTGGTCTTGGTGTTGCAGCAAGAGTCTTGCAAGTCTTGCAATTACCTATTAGTCTATTACTATTTATTAAAGTTTACTTTAAATCTTAGAAAAACGTATTAGAATTGGAACATTGTGAGCTTGAATTAACATAGCCATAGTAAAGATCAAGCAGATTAATAAATAACTGAAGATTAAGAAATATAATGACTAAATGTACAATAATAGTACCTAAGTAATTAGTTTAAAACCATATAAGTAATCAATATTATAATATATACTTACTAGAATGAATTAATACGACATCTACTACCTATCCTTACCATTTTATCCTAATCATAATACTACTTGCGTGATCAGTATAATGTATTCATTTTCATTCTAAGCACTCTGAAACTTATTTATTCTTTGGAACACCTGTAGGTACTCTTAAAATTCGAAATTATTTTGCATGAGTATACCTACGCCCTATGGCGGCAATCAAATAGTGTCAAATGTTATGATTTCGGCGTGGCGGCAACGATTGTTTTAGATTTCAAACGAAGCCGCCAGCGCGTGTATCATAACCATGTACTTCCGAAAAGCGGCAAATTACTTTGAGAAGTAAGTACAAAACCTTTGATGCCGCATTATCAAAGTGCCGATGGTCAAAACATAACTATGCATGCACTCAGTTTGATTTTAATAGATATTTTTTTATTCGCTATGTTTATGGTATTAGTCGTAATGCGCATAGGTCCAGTTTTTCATATTCTTTGATACAGTTTTTTGCGTCTCATAGAACTCCTAAGCGTACCTACCTATACACCGAAATGTTACACCTAACTACTCAGTGAAATAGCGCTAAGTCCTAGCTGCAAGACGCAAGAGTCTTGCAGGCTATGTCTTGTTCTTGCTCAAGTCTTGCACGGTCAGTCTTGGTCTTGGTCTTGCTAAAAATACGCGGTCTTGTTCTTGGTCTTGGTCTTGCAAAAACGCAAGAACAAGACCAAGACTGCAAGACCAAGACTGAATTTGGGCAACACTAATGATCACATTAATTATTTTGTTTACTAATGATCACATTAATTACCGTGTAAAGAGTTACAGCCCAATTTCTTCCTACATGTACAAAGCCTACAATCACAACTAAAACTAACATACACAACAGTCCACGAATAAAAACACGTTCCTCAAAACTTAAAAAACATATGCATAAAGAACTTACCCACGATCACTAAAGCCCACCTTATAAACCAAAGAAAACACTTAAAATACTAAGATAAGGTTCTTAATTAATGAAAAATAGTTAGAATTCCCCACTGATCACCATAATCTAGATTTTAGGGCACCATTTATGATAATTGTGTCGGTAGTTTTTCAAACAGTCGCGCTGCGCATGAGTTCACTTCGCATAGTCCGCATAAGAACGAGAACCGTTTAAAGCAATTGCCATAATTAGACAAGTATCATTAGAGATCTTGTGGGTCAGTGACCTTTTTTATGCGACGCAGATATACCTTAAGGACGTGTGAATAATTGCAAATGAGTAATTATTTGAAAGATTAAATTATTTGTTAATTTTTATTTTCAGACGAAAGAAAATGTTAATACGCACAGTCTATCTATCAAACCCAAAAAATATAATACAGCTAATCAGTCATTATTCCGTAGTTAATTAATAAGTCTTAAGTACAGTGTTCTCAACTCAATGCATGCTGTGATGTCCTTCAAACGCTGTGCATTAGCAGTAAGATGTCAATTCCTAATTTTAAGTTAATGATAAAAATGTAGCAACAACTGGATGTCCAAATAAATAAATAAATAAATACATTAAACACATTTTACTCTCTGAGAGAAAGTATCTTTAATCTGTAGAAATGACACGAACATCAAAGCATGATATACTCAATTAATTTACAATAATATTTCATTAATAGAATGTATGTACCCGAGTAACTTTTTATAAGCTACCCTTATCAAACTCAATACGACACACAATTAATTCTCTATTCGATTACACATAAAAGAATTTGAACTATGTCACCTTTAATTACGCGAGGTCGTAATAAGATATTTATCAATGACCCTACCGTAATGACCTTATAATAAGACATACTTTGCACTAAGCTACAAATAAAAGTCATTATTTGTCGTCTCAGTTGTAACAAAGAGCTACTACAGAGTATCAAGGACTTAATTTCGATCTCTAGAATAAGAAAGAATTAGTGGATTCTATTTAGATTTCTAAACCATCTCACTGTAACCAGTTTTTTATGGAATAGAATAGAGTAGACACCTGACGGTAAGCTTGCAATCATAGAACAAACACGTTGCAAAATGACTGCACGGTCGGCGCGGTGGCTGGGCAACTGCCTGCCGCGCAACGTGTCTCGGGTTCGATTCTCGCACAGAACAACTCTTTATATGATCCACAGATTGTTGTTCCGGGTCTGGGTGTCCTATGTACGATACAGGAGAAAATCCTAGTGTTAGTTAGCTATGGTTTTCTAAAATAAATAAAAGGCTATTATAGATTTACCAGCCTTACTTTACTTATGATATTCATTCGTTTGACCATGACACTCTCTGGGCCTTAGGAGTGGCTATTTATACACAAACCCATTATTTGTTTCCCGTCACTTCCAATTCTAATTTGACATGCTCCTAGCGAACAGCCACCATATCTGAACATAATCACCACATTTCCGACATCACGCATCATCCTGGCAATTTCTACATACCTACTTAATCGATCAGCTTTCTAACATGGATTCATGTGTAGGTAACAAATAGAACCTTTCTACTCCATAACAGAAACAGTTTCATTTGAATCGAGTATCAAACTTAAGCAGTTTTACAACAAACTTTAAAGTAAGGTTCTGTGTACGTTTTTAATAGAGTTGTAGTACACTACCTTCGTTAATAGGACACACTCATGGAATCCGAGGCGTGTCGATGACAGGCATTGTGAAGCCTTACATATCATCAAGGATATCCTTAGCTTCGCATTCCCTAGCTGTGGTAACTTTTTTTAATATTTTGTTGGAAAGTTTTAACTAGGTGATAAGCAAGGTAATATTTAGGGTATAAGCGCGTTATGCGCCTGATATAAATATAGTAGCAATGATTAGTAACTTTGCAATTGCAATGAAACATTATTCAGTATCTCCTTAGTTCTATAATTAAGATGGATGCCATTAACTTGTACAGCACTTGAAATATTATTACTTACTTAACACATTCCCACTTAGATATAATAATCTTTATCATCCTTATTTAATAATGAATTGCAAAAAAGTGCATCTCTTCTGCTTTTTTAGGGGGAAAATGGGGGTGTGGAATTATGAGAGGGACTGTCAGACTCTTACTGACTAAAAACCACCCCGTTCCTACTTCCCCGGCGACCCTTTAAGTCCTCCGCAGCTCCGTGCAGCGAGTGAACGTGCTCACCGTTCGCGGGGCCGAGATTACGGTGGCCGGAGATCATCTCGCGATCCCCGAGACGCCCGGAGTCTCTCGCGTCGGCTGGGGCGTGAGGAGGTTCGTTCCCTCACGCGCCTCCTCCTTAGCTCTTCTGCTTAGTTTGTAACGCCAAAGAACTTAAAAAACTAAACTCTTCGATGAATTAAAAATTTAAAGATCTTATTGCCACTTATTTGAGCGAGGAATCATTTTCCTACAGTCCAATAAGTACAAAGTAAAGTAACATGCAAATCTCATCTAGTTTGTAGTTAACTGAACCAGTATTAAATACGCGAGTGGGCATAGGGCGAGATAGAAAGCAGATAGTACAGTCACCGTACAAATATTAAGAAAAATATTATGTAGCTATAGTTAAATAATTTGGTCACGTCGAAGGAATTGTCAATGAAAACATCTGGTTTAAATTTTCACTACCATTGAAAATTAGTACCAAGTTTCGAATACTGAACTACACAGAAAATCATACTTTTAATTCTTTAAAGGAGCACCTATTTTGAATAGGACACACTCATGGAATCCGAGGTTTATCGATGACAAGCACCTATTTTAATAGGTGAGTATTAAGCATTACGTCTCACATTTCGTCAACAATGAGTTCTATGATTTAGAGGGCAACCATTAACGTAACTCAATTCTAAACCTTATTATAAATCAGAATTTGAATCAATTTCAACCAACAAGGCTCAGAGGAGATTAGTAAAACCTATTGTGAGCTTTATAAACAAGCTAGTAGCCACAACAACAAACTTTATACTACAACTGTACATCGCCTGCTAATGAAACTATCAGCCCTGTTAACTTTCACACCTCGAGAGAAAATGGCGGTTATTTAGAATGAAAGAAACGAAATGTCTTATTTACAAGAAGTTCACGTTGTATCGCGGATGTTTTCGCACTAACATGAAAGTTGGAGCTCGAAGTTACACGTAGGTATTAATCCGCTTTGAATACTAAAACAAGATCAATTTATTCGCGGAATGTTTATATCCTGCTGTTAGATAATATTATCTTAGAATGAGTAAAATAAATCTCAGAATAGGCTGGCAAGTCAGAATGTTGACTGTATAGTCGGCGTTGTAACACAAAGAGGTTGTAAAGAGGGATATCATCGAATGACTTCTCCAGCCTATGGGTGAGGCGAGAGGGAGTGTCAGGCTCCTACTGACTAAAAACTACCTTCATCCTGCCCTTCGAGCCGGAGCCCCCGGTAACCCGTTAGGTTCTCCGCAACTCCGTATCGGCATCAGCTCTATTGAGCCCCCTCCGTGGTGGTCTGATGGGTCTTTGAGGCGCGCGTAGAACGCGACGCGCCGTACATAAAAATACTTTTACAACTTCGGGCCGAAAAACGTCAATTCATGGCATTGTTGATTGTACCCCATTTTAGGCTATAACCACCTGCAGTTTTATAAGTCGATCGACATACACGTTTTGACCCAAAATATACATAAGTACCTATACAATCAAGCTGATGGAAGCAAGTTCTTAAAGATCATCAATATTACTTCCGTGCGGAAATTAAAGCAATCGACGGCTAATCTTAGAGCAACGCGTCAATCGATTATAATCTTTTAGTCTGAAAATATGTCTAAATACTAGAGTTCATTTTACAATGCATTCTCTTCTGTTAGAAATAGACGAGTAAAGAAAAGACAGTTTTATTGGTAGATGTCTCAATTTTACATTCAACAATTTCATTAATTTTCCTCATCCATAACTTACTCAGTTACTTGAAAACAAGTTATTGTTTAAAAACTGAATGACTTAAATAATACTTGAGTACTAACGGACAGTATTGTACAAGGTAGCTCCCAAAACCGCGAACATTCCAAATTACTATGACCGCAGCGTACTAACATATAACCACAAATACCAAACGGAAAGAAATTGTACGTTTAGGTATATTATGGCGATCAAGCAGCTGTTATAGAATATTTTTATTTAAATACTTCCTCATTACTCTAATGTGTAGTAGAGAAAAGAATAAATTCAATATACATATATGTAGGTACTTATTGTAATTACATTATAAGTCAAAATGTTACCTCACCTTGATTGGCTCACCCGATATTACATGGGACTCATAGCAAAAATAATTAAAAGTGGGTTTTACATTGTACAGTGGCATTAAGTGGACTTTTGTCTACTCCTTTAGGGATAAAAGACATAAAGACATGATGTTATGTTATGATTAAAACTCAAAATTAGTAGCCGAACTACGAAACTTCATACAAATACGTGAATGTACCAATAACCTCAAGAAAAACAATCTGTTATATAATCTAACACTGACTAACACATCTCAAAAGGAAACCATAAAAAGCCTAGTTATGTTCAGCATTCCATAAGCACTAGCACAAATCTAAGCAATTTCATAATAATTAGTCATTTAGTTAAACGTCTAAAACGCGGTCAATAACGACCACAGTTAACAAGTACTAGGATGGTCCCACAGTGAGATGGCATTGGGACATTCATCCGCCATTTACTGCCCGATGGAAAACTATAATTATAGCCTGGTTACCCTGTCAGGTAACTACTTCAACTGCGATTATTGAGGCTGTAATTAAATAAAGGTTTTCTCTATTATAGCCATTTGCTTTAACATAACATAACATCGCGCCTTTTATCCCCGAAAGGATAGGCAGAGGCGCACATTACTTCACTCAACGGCGGCGCACATTACTTACGGCACTTAATGCCACTTTTCACTATTTATTTTATGAATTCCATATAATAGGGGGTGAGCCTATTGCCATATACTGGGCTTTATTCCAGACTCAGTGTTAATACTGAGATTTTTTTTTAAAACATGGTAATACTTTGCCCGACACTTTAATTGAACCCGATACCCCTTTTCCGGCAGTCGCACTTGCGATCACTCGGCCAAAGAGGTAGTCATTTGCTCTCATCTCATTTATTCTCACTTTTATAAGGGTTTTCAGAGTTAACCTATTACGTAAAACCGGGCAGACTACAGACCAATATACTTTGAAGTAATTAAAAAAATAATTTCAAATTTGGAAACACAACGCAAACGTTGTTCCACGTCGGTTTTCTGTGAGTCGTGGTATCACTCCGGTCGAGACGGCCTATTCGTGGCGAAGCATAGCTCTCCCACATTAAGGAACTTTACGAAGATTAACCATATGTGGTTCTGTGTTATGTCTGAAAAGACAAATTTTGTATTCTATCCAAAATACCCAGGATCTACACACCCAAATTCCTACATACACACAATTTTGCCATTCGATCGGAGGTAATTGCAATAAAATATTCATCACTCGTGCTAAGGAGAGTGCCTACTTCCATTAAGGTTAATTAAGGCTGCATTAATCACGTGTGTCTGTACATCAGCTGACGACACTGCGCAGTATCAGGGTAATCTTAAAGACCCAGAGGTCCACTCTCTCCAATCCACTCCTTGGACTTCTTAACAAGAAAATGATACTAAAATGTAAAGACGAAAGTAGATATCCTACTATGTTATATATAAATGCGAAAGTTTCTATGTTTGTTTGTTGCTCCTTCATGTCAAAACGGCTGAAGGATCGAGATGTTTGGAACAGGGGTCAAAAATAACACATATCTAGGTTACTTTTTGTCCTAAGGGAATGCGGGCGTTGCCGCTGGCAGAAGCTAGTATAGTGGTTTATATTATTATAATTGATATTATTATATTCATACTTGGCCTGCAGGTAACCTTGTTGAATATCATCAATTGATTTAAAGGTTTATTACACAACAGACTAAGTCCAAAATCGCATCCTCAACATCAGCTACTCTAACTGAAAAAAGTAGTAGTACTGAAAAAATACAGCATTTCGTATTCAGAACTTAAACGATTAAATATACAAAATACATGAATGTTTTTATTCTTGAACACCGTCTCGAATGCAAAATATTATTATTTAAATTTTTCCCACAATAAGTATAAATTGCGTTATGTTATATCCCACGTTTTAATGTAAACATCGATGTGCACATGTTTCTAGAAAATATAAACTCAGTGTTCTTATACATACGTAACAAACAAAATACAAATTATTTCGCACGTCCAATTATAAGGATGTAGTTAAGCCATAAGCCAGAGAATGAAATAAAATTAAATGATCTCTATTTCAAGACCCGCATCACGCAAATTACCAATGAGCTTTCTGTATTTTAAATGTCTCATAGCATGGACATCAAACCTAATGTATGCTAAAGACTTAGGTATCACCTACCACATGGCAACTGATTTGCTAATAAAGAAATTGTTGAAAATCTATCCAGCACAAACCACAACACAGTAGCACAAACCGATCACATAACAAAACCAAAGGTTACATAAGATACAAATACCTAATCAACATTATTACCCTCTGTAGGTACAGAGGTGAATGTCAAATACTAACAAAATAACTGACAGACATTAACTAGTAGCTGGTAACACAAGGAGCATGCGTACAGTCAAAGAATGTGAACATTTGAATGTGAACCTTGAAATACATGTCTACATAGTTGAAGATCGTATGAAGTTTAGTCTTTCTAGAAGTACCAAAGTTTGAGGAAAAGAGGAAAAAGTCAAACTTAGAGCAAAATAAAGGATCTTAACTACAGAAGTTTGTAAAAAAGTCTTTTATTAGGAATTGATTGAAATATAATCAAGTCGCTGACACGGTGATAATTAAGAAATCATTACCGTACCTCTATTTAACTTCCTATTCATCAAGTTGTAATCAATAAAGTATCTAATAAGTTACAGAGTTTACTAGTTCAAATTCAAAACGTATACAGGGTGTAAACGGAACACTTCCGAAAAACGCTGACAAAAAATAATAGTTTTTAAAATTTTAATCGTTGTTGTTTCCATGTTATTCATACAACGTCAGCCTTGAGCGGTTAATTACAATAATTATTACATAAAGGAAACATTTAATACCTTAGTTTCATGAAAATGAAACTGGTTTTTGACCATAATCTATCAGCGTTTTTGGAGCGTTTCGTTTACACTCTGTATACCATAAGTTCATCTACCAGTAAAACCAGCTCCGACTTCGGAGAATAACAATCACATGTTATGTAATTCGTATTTAAATACAACAAGTAAATAAACCACTCCAGATACATTAAGATGTACGAGAGCGATATCCTTCCATATTTGTAAAACAACATCGAAAGTATTTCCACGTAATACCAAGGATTGCAATCAAATGGCATCTGAAACATACATGGCATTGACATCACTTTTCCTTAAGACTTCCAAAGAATAGTTCAAAGGAACAACAGCTCATGCCTGACTTTTTCTATTCCAAGAAATGTGTAGCAACTCTTGTGCTGCATATCAGATGATCTGATTGTCTTTGACCACACCAGAGCGACGTAAACAGATTACCATCAATCACGACTCAATGACTAACCTTCAAAAATTCAAAATACGAACAATAAATTCTAGCAAAAAGAAAAAACAACAAATGTTAAATGACCACATTCGAACTCTGGTCTTTTGATATTCAAATATAAATTGCAGAAATTATTTACCCATCAGCGATTCTTAAAATCAATGGAAATATTGATGGATGATCTGATCTTAATAAAGTCGATCAAGCGATCGGGATTTATCGTGACTGGACGAAGGTTAAATAGAAATTAATTCACGACAGCGACAGACTAATGCACTAGAAAATAATATAACTAGTTTTGTGATCGGCATTCAAAGTCAAATGTAAATAAGTGAGACCTTTCGAGTCGCTCAGGAATCTAGTCTGATACCTAGCACACCTCCCACAGCACTATTGAGTCTAGAAAACCTAGCTTTATTTGTGTTTACTACAGCGAGGGCGAATGTAAGCGATGACTAGGAAAATGACATACCAATTGGCACATGTTCTCAATTTTATCATCCGTACCCTAAGTTACAACTAATTGCAAGTACAGAGAGAAAATATCTTAAGAAGTATTTTCTAACAGGCCATCTTTCATTATGGTAAATGAAAAGCTATAAAACCATAAACACTGAGAATTAAAAGAAAGTCGGTCAAGATTACGACTAGGAAACCATTTAATTTCCTGTGGTGTGAATTTAAATTCAGAACGAGAAACGAAGCAACTATAATAATAATTTGCACATGCATGCATTAACAATCTAAAGTACAATAGTTATGAAAAACCATCTAAGAGAGACTTAAACAATGATTGATGATGAGGTGAAAACACCATTCGCATAGGTACAAGTCGTTAGAGAAATCATTAATAACAAACTCATTGGCACGTTTGTACTTATGCCAATCATGGTACCAGCGCCCAGTGATCACGCCAGGGGTCGGGAGAAAGTGACCACAACGGACATTTTTACGTATCGTCACTCCGAAGTGAATTATTTCCTGACTCAGCAACTGAAGATGTTTTTGTAGAAATTAATGTTTTGCTGGAGGTAAAAGCAAATATTATTGTAAACAAAAGTCAACAAGCAATAGAAATGGACAACAAACAAAATGAAGATGCCTAAACACAAATAGGAAGATTAGATCATTGCCAAAATAAGCGTGAGAACCTAGTTTTAAAGACTGAATGAGCTGTCATGGGAATATCATGACTTACAAATGACTTCTAAAACATAATAGGAAGGTAGATGGTCATTAAATAAATGCAAGTAAGATGACAGATCAGATTTCTAACTGAGAATTTGATGAACCCATTCAATAGGTTAAGTACGTTTCTTTGACGCGAGACATTGGCAATGACTCTCTCAATGTTACGACATTTTACTAAAAATGTTTAGCAAATACTTTAGAAAAGTGTTCATACATAACACATTATACTTTTAAATGATCTTTTTTTACTTTAAACCCTCTTTATATCTGGTTAAGAACTAGCTGTATGAACAGATGGAGTATCATTATTCTAATTGGTTAACATCAAAATTCTCATAACATTCATTGGCCTGTTATCTAACAGCGCAGCGTCTAAGTGTTATCATGTCACTTCATACGCCACAAATCTGTCAAGAGCCTGTCATACAGTCCTGAGAAAGTTATATGAGGCACAATCGTGTGTTATGTCACTTTCATTGCATCTGTAATTATAATCGTCTCGTTGCATCGATATATTATTAGTTTAATCTCGTCATCTTCTATTGTTGGAGTTATTCAACCTATAATTATTGTTATAACTACTGTGAAGACTATTAATCTAAGTGAACGTGCGTGATACTATTATTCATTTATTAAAATATTCAGGTGGTGTTTATTCTTACTACGATTCTTGGATAAAAAAAACGTCTTTAATGTAAATTAGCAAAGAAACGGAATATATGTACAGGTTCTTCTTAATCTCTAAGACATGCAATGAACAAAATGGAGATAATTTTGACGAACTTATTAGGTACACCTACTTTTCCTAATGCAATAATAAGTGAACCTTTTGCACCAACACCAGCCATATTTCCATATACTGTGCCATGAATACTAATGAAAACTTTAATTAAATTAATAATTCCTTCATTTATAATAGACGTGATCATTGAGCAGTTATTTTCCAAGAACCATCCGAAGTTTAAATGCCCATCTCCAGACCCCTCACTCGAAGCGGAGGTCAAATGAAAAACGTCGTAAATATTCAAATGACACGATAAATATAATATGCTATAAAACCGAGAAATATGGCAAGCATTCACTAAATTAATTGTTATAAGGTATTAAAAAGAATTTCCGACAAACTAAAGACGGCATTCTGTTTGTTCATGATAATCTTTTACAATTCGGTGTGGATACGAAACCAGTTCGGAAGTGTAAGTGAAATTTTCGTTAATGTAATCGCTTACCGCCATTAACCGTTGAGGCAGCTAATTAAATATTTTGTTGCGCTATAACTTTTGTATATTTATTGGCAAATAATTTGATATCTCAATCTTTTGGAGATTTTAGCATGTCACGTTTAATGTCGGAAGAAAGTTAAAAGTTAAACTTTGACCATTTGGGACTTAAATACTTCGTCATTCATACCGTCATTTACACTAAAAGATTTCATTGCTATTGTCACAAAGAAGACTAAAACTCAACTTCCTACTGAGAACTGCAAAATACAAGAGCCTACGGACTAAAAGTTCAGTGTATGCATTTGATACATTCGCAAAACTGTTGCAAAGAATTGAGGACAAAAATGCAAAATCTTCGGACCAAAATAGACACGAACCAAACAACTTTAGCAATCTTCCTAAATGGTACAAAAACGTGATCATTTGAATAGACGTTAGGCAAAATAACGACTAACGTAATTGCCTAAATTAATTTCAATTTCGCAATACGCAAAAATGTGACAGAGATTATGTTCACACCTCATTTGTATAGTTCAAGGAACGACGACGCAGTGACAACAAGAATGCATGATGATTACCTAAATATACATGTATAAACATCACTTAGAATATTTGATGAATATCAAATTACACGCATAATGGATCTTAGGCTATTTCGAATGAGGTCATAAGTTAAATTAGTTAGTTAATACTGGCTGTTTAGTCTAAAGCCTGTAGAGGCCGATTGTGTAAGAGAAAAGTTTTAAATGCTTTAATACTTTTGCTTGGTTAAATACAGAACATAAACAATATTCTGTACCTAGTTCATTGTGAGTCCATTTATTTTCAAATATTTAATTTACAAGTTAATAGGTGATCGTATAGTGCGTAATATCATATCAAATCCTTTATGCTATGAGAACAAAGTATAATGACGTATTGTTACATAGGTACTTTCCTTATTAAGGAAAAATATGTCATAGACTTTATAAACTTAAAGATACTTTTATTTTCTTTGCAACGACTTTATGGAATGCGGAACGATTCGAATGCTAGGTCTAGTTGATAACCGCTTAAGGGCAATCATACCTTACAAATTATCATTGGTATAATGAATTATGTGAGTAAATTATTTACTTTCAATTACGAATGCGTTCTGATTAAATTATGGCTGATATTTATATAGGTGCGGAATAGTTAATCATTATAATAGTAGTCTTATTTTCTACCTATACTTAAAATACGACTTTAAATAATATGAAACTAGGATTAACTTTATAATTGCCGGTAATTAAGACACAAAAGAACAAACACTGTATCTCGCGAAGATTTGGGTTCCGGCTCGTGTCGGAGCCGGAACCCAAATCTTCGCGAGAAGAAGTCATAATAATTTTTTTTTTTTTAAGGGGAAAAATCATCGAATGACTGCTCCCGCCTGGGTGAGGCGGAAGGGAGTGTTAGACTCTTACTGACTAAAAACCATCCCGTTCCTTCTCCTGCACGTCGAGCCGGAGCCCCGGTTACCCGTTAGGTTCTCCGCGACATCGATAACAGAAAGGGTAATTCGCTTGTTCGCGTCCACTCACTACTTTGCACGGGTGAACAAGTAGGTTCCCAGTATAACCTACTCAAAAAAATTACCATCATGACACCATCAAAGACAGCAATTTCTAAATAGCTTTAAGAGATAAAACGTTTTATTAAATAAAATACCACATAACGCAACGCTATTAGATGCTTAAGCTCATTTTCCGATTTAACCCTTCGGCAGCGATCGCAGATCGGTAAGCGGCGATGCGATGGTGCGATAGCCGATCGAACAAGCCCACAGGATCGAGGCCGGCAATTTGCGTGGCACCGCGCCGCCAGTAAATCAAATTAAACGCCACCTACCACTCGATACGATACTTGTTATCCGATATAAGCAGCTTTAGGGTTGACTAACATTACGGTGGTATAAAAATTTTGACACGGAGTGTTGAATACAGTAAAAATTGTATATTTTTCTATATTTAAACGTAACCATAACCTATTTCAAACTAACTTATTATTGTAGTTTCGAATATTGATTGACAAAAGTTAATGGTTTGATTGACTTTGCGAAATTCAGCTGGTATGTTTCAGATAAAATTAAGATGGAGTAGGTACAAAGTACCAAATTATGAATATCAATTTGAAAATGTCAATAGCAAAATTCTGTGTATAATTATATTATTACGAGGACCAGCTAATCTTGTAGCATCCGTAGTAGGTACGATCATAATCAACTTTAGCCTTTCGAACAGCTGGCTCAAGGATGTAGCCAATTTAAACTTAGTCAGATCCACAATTCTAGACTTTAAAAGATCGTGTTCGAAGATAAAATTAACATTTCTATTAGTTTGGCCAAAATACCAACATTATGACATCATGATTAATGTCATAAAGTATTATTAGATTAATATTTAAATGTTGCCGTAATATTTGCTACATATTTTTTTAATTTGTTAAAGGTAATCTGATTAGCGCTGAGCTGAATGAAAGGATGACCTCTCCGTAACATTGATATAGAATTAATAGAAACCAACAAAACAGAAGAACGAAATAGGTGATTGGCGATGACATGACGGAAAACCACAATAACGAAGCTTTAATTAACTCAAATTTCAAAAAACTTAAGCCAGAACAGACAAAATAAGGATCAAATTTCTACACATAGCTGTCAGCCCTAGTAACACAGCGATGTATTGTGAAAGTAGTCCGAGGGTGCAGGTGGCTGGAGGCGGAGCCGCGCCTCATCTGTCTAAACAACACCTTCCAATCACTGCCTGTCCATCTCCAACTGATAATGTTAACGTGCAAGCTTAGGATGTAATATTGCGTGAGAATACTAGTTTAACTAAAGATGATGACGAAAACACTAGTAGATACGCATTAGATATTAATTCAAGTTATTTCAATGCTGCAGTAGAAAGACTCTTATTCAGAAATGAAGGTCATGAGCCAAAATGACAATTTACATTGTCTCCATAATTTAGCATCAATGGTTTCATAACTTCTACTAGTTAATACAATATTATGAGATCAAACCAAACAGACCTAGCTATAAATAAAATCCATTGTACGATAAAAACGTAGTTCAAGTTCAAAGAAAAATATCACAACGGCTCTTCCTTTCACGTATTTAGACTAAAAGTAAAATCCAATAAAGATGGATTACTAGAAGAAGATAGAAGATAACAAACAACTCTTTAAGGCTAGAGAGAAGATATCAGATTCCAAACCAAAGACAACAATTAACACCAAGTTAATCTTCTATAACACGATCAGATCATTACACAGATAACAACGTCAACAACTTATATAACGTAATAATAATTAAACTTTAAAATGATGGGAACAAGGAACATAATCAAGATTTATTATGAAAACTCCATGCAATGTTATGGAGTTCGTTTTGATGTTATTAAAATTCCTCTCGACAATTTAAAAAGAAATACTTTTGCGTCATTGTCAGTTTTGAATACAATACAGAGAAAATGTATACGGAAGCTGGTTTGGACAGTTGATTATTTTCGTGTTTTAATGTAAATGTTTTCAACTGTGTATTAAAAATACAGTAGCTTTGTCTCACAATGTATCTTTGCTTAAGTTTGTGTATTTTGTCATGTATTGAGTGTGGAATTAAGTAAGATAGTATTAAAATGTATGCAACCTGTTTAGTGGATTATTTCTCGAATATTCATAGTTTTAAAAATATCACAGAACTAAATGATGTATTAATGTAGGTCAAATAAATAATTATCTAATTTATTAATAAAATCAATATAATGCAGCTCAGCTGCGGCGTTCGCGCTAAACGAAATTATAGACTATTTACAAACCCTGACGTCATCATTATTAGTTTCTTAAACAGATTCTTATCAAGTTCAAAGCAATTAATATCACAAGATAAAATAAACTACATTTTCTCAGTAAAAAACTCCGCGTAGGAAAACTACATAATTATTTACATTGGTCATGGCAGCAGACTTCTAAGAATATTAATAAAAAACCCGATATTGTGTTACATACATTTCAACGAAAGCTTCTCAGTAGAATCCTTATCCTTATCCTTATAAATCGGAAAGTGAGTTTGTTTGTTTGTTTGTTTGTTCCACTTTCACGCCGTAACTACTAAACCGATTGCTTTGAATTTTTGCAGACGTAAAGTTAGAAGTCTGGATTAAATAATAGGATACTTTTTATCCCGGAAAAATATGATGTTCTCGAGGGAAAACAAAATTATTGGTATAGATGGCGCTGTGTGTATTGGTATATGTCACATGGGCTACTTTTTATCCTTTTGTGACACGAGCGAAGCCGCGGGTAAAAGCTAGTCTAATATAAAACGACCCGAGCAACTGAGGTAATCTAACTTGGAAGTATTATCGGTTAAATCAAGACCCAGGTTACCAAAATAAAATAACTTTGAGGAGTGATATCATCACTATGATTATAGTGTATACTAAATTAGCAACTTAAAAAGCAATAAACATTAATGGACCAAATTATGCTAAGCTGAAGAAAGTGAATCTTAATGATTCTGAACTTGTGTGTCTGTGTAATTTTAGTGATTATTCGGTTAGAGGTAATTCTACTAATAGTTTACTAAAACCAAAAGGTATGATGAAATGACTACCTAATGATATTAAGGCAAGAAGCCTATACAAAAGGTAAAAATATAGAACATAAGAAATCGAAACAGGGTTACTGTCTAAAAAGTTCAGTTTATCAAAGAGCACTGCTACGCGCACTTTACAGTCCTATAGTCTTACGATATCCGCCTAAAGAATAAGGACATGTCTGCCCTCATTATATATTAATATATACCAGTCCATATAAATAGTACTTACCACGAGTTCCGCAAACTTGGCGTCGAGTTCATCTTCTGGTGGCATTGGATGTGTGGGGGTGACTGCCTGTAGGGCCAACCCGCCTTCGCCCCCAACCACACAGTACGTGATCTCTGGAGGCTCGTCATTCTGAAACAAATTGAAGAAAATGCAATTAATATGATGTTTACAAAAGTGCTGAGAGGTTAGAAATACAAAGTAGGAAAAATGGTAAATATTCCGTTCTTAGTTGCACTACGATAGCAGTAACAACGTAACATTGAAAAAGTTCTAATTAGCATGAGACGTTAAAAAATCAAGGTATAAGTATTTTCATAGTTGATTAAAATATCCTAGAAACGATATCGTTAAATTGAAATATTCTTGAATGAGGAAAATTTAATGAAATAAAAAAGTAGAAAATAAAACAAAACAATAAATATAGCAAATTTCAATTGCTTTACAATTACAACGAAAAGAAAACCTTTCAATGATTGTAATTAAATAAAATTAAAAAATGTCTACGACAGATCGCATTACAAGGTTCAATGAACTAAAAACATCATTAGACGCAGTGTAGTCGACGGCTGCAATATTATTTCGAAATAAACCAATTAACTTTGCAGTGCCAAATAAACCAATTAAGTACATTTAGGACTTAACAAAGTATATTTAAATGGGTGACAAATCTAATAATAAGCAATGTAACCTTTACTAACTCAAGAACAGGTCCTCTCATAAATGCTAAGTAATTCAAAACTGGCCACGAAAATATGAATATTTTGACTATGTAGGCCAAAAGATAGCATCGATCAAAAATTCCGACGTATAAACCTTTTACGAAAATCCTTGGAGCCAAGATTTATTAGCAATCAAAGTGTCTCTTACTTATAATAAATTATAGTTCCAAGAACGTAATAACTGAAGATAAAGGCCTATTAACGTAAACGGTGAACTATGGCTAGCACAATTTGAAAGGAACGGCTAGAACCACTTCAAAGAAATAGATACTATGGAGGAGAAAATACATCCATGTTTAGTTGACTTCAAACAAATTCAATACATCAACGACAACAAACATAAAACAAGACGTGAATACGACACCAAATTAAAACAACACAACTTATCAATCATCGGCCGACAAGCGAGGATAAAAACATAAGAACGTCGCACTCAATCCAAAACACATTTCGGGCACGTGTCCACAAAAAAACAAAACATGGAAACGAACTTTCTACATACAATAACTCATTTCCATTTCAACATCTCCCCAATTTAAGGAAGCCATAAATAAAATTACTGCAATCAATACCTAATTATCCGAAAAATATTCTGCTTGCAATAAGAAAATTTTCCCAGTAAGACATAAATCAACGTGAGGACATAATCTGTTTGCGAATACTTCTTGAGAAACGAGAAAAAACTCAATTTAAATCGTCGAGGTTAAAAATAAAATGAGGAAGACATTGGTTCCTTCCTTTAAAGGGAGAGTCGACAAATGTGGCGAATGAGGAAGTGCGCACGAACGGACAAGAAAAACTTCGCGTACCACAGTATAATCGCCTGAACGCAAACCTATTACAATAATAGGAATGTAATTACTACTAAACACATGATTCGACGATTTGCGTCATTTAGGAGCGTCTTTTCCTTTCTTTATCGCTTGAACCGGTTATTACTGTAATTATTTAAACTTCTTTCTAATAATACCATCTGATAGTTCCTATATAAACTCCTAAATTGAAATAGCACTAAGATTTCTAACTATATTACATGTACCATCACCGTCATTCCATTTATTTCATGTTTCTGATTTTCATCAAAATGTATTGTTTATTTTTTCGCATTGTTATTTTTAATGCAATGTATCTCTGTTTCTAGAATTTTTGACTCGCCTAATAGTAATAAAAATCTATTATTTCTAAAAGTTCTTTCTTCTATCGTTTACTTTCAATTAGACGACATGTTTGTGATCGATTAGCAAATCAAGCACCTGCTTTACTCAAATCGTTTGGGCGTCTCATCTATACTGGCTAATAAATGTAAATAAAGCTTTCAATTTGCTCACGTCTCCGTGACAACATACAACCAGATAACACCATGTACACACGTCCACACACGAGCGTGCTAAAAGCGCTTCTGACTCAGAGTGACCTTTTGCCGGCGCTTGCACATTTCTACGAAGTGTCGCCCGATGTCTCGCGAATCCATTGACATAATGAATAGGGCTGTGCGGAGAAAGTATTATAAATTAACTGTTAATTTCTGAAAATTATTTATAATGTTTCTTGTAGTCATTAATTATTACATTTTGTGAGTGTGGGCAGTTTAAAATGAAACATCTACAGGCTTTGTTTCGAAAACAGCGTTGGGTCAATAGAAGGCTATACGTTTCATTTGCTCATTGAAATAGAATTATATTAAAGAGTATTTTAAAGAAAATAAGCTACTCAAAATATAGATCCAAGTTAAGGCACAAAGGGGCCTAAAAACAGAATCATCTGACTACAAGTTTACAGCAACAACACAATAAAAGAAACAGATTTATTATCCCTAAAACCATAAAACTAACAAAACCAAGCCAACATCACTCCCCTAAGAATATTAATAAAAAATAAGTAACTGCTTAAATAAGATAAATCCTTGCCGTATTTTCTGGTTAAAGTAGCCCACAATTTGCTAAGCTTAACGAAGGGGAACGAATAGCGGTGATGTCAGAGTTTGCACCCTCACCCTGTTTATACAGTCTTATACTAGACATCGTCACCGTCGCCATCTTAGAACTGTTATTCGGAACGTGTCTCCGGGCTACACGAGCCGTGTCAGACGAATTCACGACACTATCTAAACGTTTTATGGTAAGATGTGATGAAACAGGTCTTGAACCTAAATTTTCTACATGCTTGAAGTGACTCTTAATGCTTGGAGTGACTCTAAAGTCTGTATTGTATTTTGATAGAACTCTATGGTTAGTTAAAACATAACATAACATCACGCCTTTTATCCCCGAAGTGGTAGGCAGAGGTGCACATTATGCCACTGTACAATGTAACACCCACTTTTCACTATTTATGTTATGAATCCCATATAATAGGGGGTGAGCCTATTGCCATATACCGGGCTTAATTCTAGACTCCGTGCTACTACTGAGATTTTTTTTAAAACCCAGTAATACTTTGACGACCCGGGAATCGTACCCGAGACCCCTTGCCCGGCAGTCGCACTTGCAACCTCTCGACCAACGAGGCAGTGGTTAGTTAAAATGAATCCTATAATCTAAATTGATATCAGTGGCATGTGAATATAGACAGTAAGGATACATATGGATACGGCTTGTTTTTAAATTTGATGCGTAGGTACTTTATCAAGCATAATATGAAGGTCTGCACACAATTTGCAAAGATAAGATAACAACACAATATTTCTTAAACAGAAAATATGCTTTGCTTTGAAGGTTTTGCTATCCTGTTCGACAAACATAAAAAACAATTAGAAAAAAGGTCACAACAAACCTAGATATGTATCAAGATCATTAGGAACACTAATTAGGAAGTTTCAATGCAAATTCGATTCTAATTCAGTACACAGAAAGTACACTACTGCAAACTACAATTAATTATGTATTCCCTAAGTACTATTTACTTAATTAACATTAATAGTAAAAAGTACTGACTGCATATAAAACTAACCTTCCAGTTTAAGTTGACCTCCCATTGCCAACAAAATGTACTGAAGACAAGGTCAACTTTATAGTGGGGGTATAGTTTATCGTGCTGACAAACAGATGAAAAGGTAAATAACATTTAGATATCACACAATGAGGTCACGACCATTGTAGCTAAATATTTGTTTAACGTAGAACAATGGAAAAGAACCATTAAGAGCTAATTATTTAATATTTAATTAGGAATTATGAGCCTTATTGCGCATCCTATTATGACTGTTTGTTTTCTAAGACAGAATAAAATATTATTAATAAAATGCATATTCAGTTTGATTTATATCTAATGAATGAATAATTAAAACTGCATTACCTTGTTAACTTAAATAAAATGATAATTTGCATTTTATTAAAGTGTTAATTGAGTTTAGGATTAACGTTATTATGTTCTCTTTCCGTATAATAATCAAGACGGTAGCATCTAATTTTTAATATCTATTAATTTAATATTTTAAGAGAACGCGTGCAAGTTTATAGTTTCATTTCAAAAACAGCTAAACACATTTCGATGACTTGGATTAACATAAATTGTCTGTAAGGTAAATGATACTTTATATATGTATTTAAAATTTAATTAATTTTTTCTTCAATATATCGATATTCATTAGTATTATGTGGGTCATGGAACGGAAAAGGATGCACGGCTTCAACTATACTGTTTTTGCTATACAAATACTAGTTTTACTCTCCACTCATTTAAAAAGTAATTATTACTATCTTATCTGAACTTTCTAACTAATTTCCGTATGTAATAATCTCCTTAAAAGCGTTTCTCTTTAATTTCATTAAATATCTACACAACCCCATAACATCATCATGGCGTACAATTATTTCCTACATTGTAAAGAAACTTTATATCAAAAAAGATCTCGAATTCCCATAAACATACTGAGAGAAGTACTTGAAACAACTGACGTCATCCATCCAAATAGTGACTCATGCAAAACTCACAGCATAGCGGCCATATTTTTTTAACACACGCCATCTTAAAAAACCGGCGCGATAACCCTACAACCCTTTACAATGAACAAGAAGTTCCTATTTCTGTCGATGATTTCATCCACTCAACTGCAAAGTTATTT
Source organism: Spodoptera littoralis (assembly GCA_902850265.1). Taxonomy (NCBI): domain Eukaryota; kingdom Metazoa; phylum Arthropoda; class Insecta; order Lepidoptera; family Noctuidae; genus Spodoptera; species Spodoptera littoralis. The sequence continues at coordinate 11,768,770 of LR824545.2, forward strand.
GCAGGGCCAACATTAACTTTGCAAGAATTAAGATGTTTACAATGAAGACCTTTTTTGTTTTTCAAAAGAGAGCTAGTGGCTACTTCCCGTGATATGTAATTAAATATGGCGCGAACTAGTTGGATGAAGCTGGATGGTTGTATGGACCAAACGGTTTACAAAGGATGTAAAGAAAATTTCCAACACCTCCAGAAAACCGAAGAACACTGGGACAGTTAGATTTGGCAATGGCATCGTAATAATGATTATAAGGGCCCTCGCCCACGACGACTTTTTAAACAGCGATAGCGATGCTATCGTGCGTATACTAATAGCGCGACAGAATCACTCACATAGTACACATATGCACTTCACGACTGTATCGATGCAGACACTCGACAGCATCGCTACTGCATCACTACAAAAAATCGCCGTGGGTGAGGGCTTGAAGAGTTGGTAATCCGCAAATGAAAAACACCCATGAGGATTCCAAAACAATATTGACATCGAGCCCAAAAGTAGGTATTTAAATAGATAAATAATTTAACACCTGTCCTATTTTCAGAATTCCCAAAATCCTTCCAAGAACTTTTTTTAAGGGGGGAAAATCATTGAATTACTGCTCCCACCTGGGTGAGGCGGGAGGGAGAGTCAGACTATTACTGACTAAAAACCACCCCGTTCCTTCTCCTGCACGTCGAGCCGAGCCCCGGTTACCCGTTAGGTTCAGGAATAATATTATTAAAGAAAGACAACATTAGTCGCTATGCAAGATTCTTACCACTAATGACAGAAAAACGTAAACGCAGTGACAAAGTAACTAAGATAACTCTGTAAGGACAACCGGACAATATTATCTCTTTAAGTACGTAAGCACTGAGTATTTTAAATAGCTGAGCGCACAAAGAAGTTGTTATCCTTTAAAAACAAGATATTTCTACAATTATAATAAGGTGCCTCGTTGGCCGAGTGGTCGCAATTGCGACTGCCGGATAAGGGGTCTCGGGTTCGATTCCCGGGTCGGGCAAAGTATTATTGGGTTTTATAAAAAAAATCTCAGTAGTAGCACGGAGTCTGGAACGGTATATGACAATAGGCTCACCCCTTATTACCTACATGGGACTCATAACATAAATAGTGAAAAGTGGGTGTTACATTGTAGTGGTATAATGTGCACCTCTGCCAACCCCTTCGAGGATAAAAAGCGTGATGTTATGTATGTATAATAAGTTATGCGCAAACCAAAATTACGCGTCCATTTATATGAAAATTAGACCCCATTTGAATTGCCCTAAAACCTACAGCAATGAACATGACAAGGCTTAACCCAGCTCAACAGCTAACAAGGTATAATTAGAGAATCAACATCAAGTTCATTAACATTCATAGCCTGGACAAAGGCCGTTCGTCCCAAAAGTTGACAAAACACACTCATTCCTATAAATCGTACCCACATTTGGTCATCCGAAGAAACGCGTTTGCATAAATAAATATTATGTTAAGAACGAGTATTAACATCAAAAGGGTGTAAATGTAGACCGGCTAACTTAAAAATCATTCCCAGAAAAATCACGTCTTCAAAAACTGTTTATTTAAAACTAAACTTACTTGTGTATTTGCTACCGACCGTTTTCTTCTCAAACTAAAAAACCTGGTCTTATTCATTTCGGGATACAACTCTGGAACATTATTGTAACAACACTAAATGACAGTTTGATTGGATAATTTAATTCGAGTCACTTGACAACGATGTCAGTAAAATACTTTCGCGGTTGCGCAAGAGTCAATCGAAGGACCACAAAACAAACGAGACGTCTCGCTGGCGCCCTGCAATGTGTCTCAATCAAAACTAAGGACCTCCATGTACACCCGTAATTGCTTCCCGTATTTATCCAAGTGCATTGTCTCGCTCTAATTCTATTAACAACTAAATGGACGTTTCATTAGGGGCCATGTTGACGACCGATACAATAAGTATTTATAAATGAAATGTTTGTTTCCAAGCGAGTAAATAGTCTGAACGCAACTAATAAATACCAGAATATTTATCAACGCATTCACTTGTTACAACGGAATTGCATTAGTTGTATTAATTCAAAGCTTTGATAAAGTATTTGGAAACGCATAAACGTAATCTGGAATCTTAGTTTTCGTTGGAGAGACATTAGGCCATTAATATGACATACAATAAGTCACGACCTTCTGATTTGAAGCGATCCAATTAAATTTGTTTCAAAAAGCTATAATCCTATCGCCGTCAACCTTTGTTATTGTTTGTAATCAGCTTACAATTGTGAAATATGTTTAGTAATATTTAATCAGAAACAGAGGGTCTGTTAAGTAGCCTTATTGTTATATTTTGACGGAGACGGTTATCGTTTAACACGATTATGTCTGACCTGACGGTCGAACTTGCGATTTCTATGGACGCACGTGGTCACACAATCAATAGAGTATTTCATTCACATTGCATTGTTGTTTTGCGTTCAATTGTATTCAATTCAAGTGATCCATTATTGGCTTATCTGTCTGTCTGGTTGATTGGATTACCGTTTTGGGAGTATGTTGAAAGGTATCGCTATGTTAAATCGTTAACTGTAAGTAGTCGAAATGTTTGGATCAAGGACTTTATCCAATTAAAATGTAGCACTTTTGACTTGGTCACTTTCAACTACTAATAGATTAAAGTTCGTATTTGCAGTGTAATAATATAGCATCAACAAGTTACTAAGCATATTTATGTGCTTATCGCCAAGTTTAAATTGGATTGTCTACTTTCAAAATTATAAAAACGATAACCAAACTCAGTAAACGTTTCGATCGACGACACGTAAACTAACCACAACTCAATAAATTGCAGAAATAAATTCTTTCAGTGCAATCATCAAATCATCACAGATCGCTTCAATCTCCCATTAAAATCATTTTCAATTTCCATCATGTGTTGGTCTCATCTCTGTTCTTGATATAAGTGCGTACGTACTGACCGACATCCCGACTGCTTTCCAATCCAATGTAAACTGGTTTTCTATAGACCTTGTGTTGCCTGGCCCTTGCCTATCAATAGCCCTTTCATTCGTGTAAGTAACAATCAGTCTTAGGTGAAAGTTTATAAGGTCTCTATTTTCACATTTGTTCTGTGTAGTAGTGTAGAGAGCTCCCATGAAGGTAAGGCACTCATCACATGTACCTATTTAGCCAGATTCCGATGTAATATTACGAAAGTGTTTTCCCGAAAGAGCAGTCAAATTGTGTTTAGAGAGAGAAAAGAGTAGATCTCCCGATCTATTCCAACTAATTAAGTAATATCTAGACACAACCACTTTTTGCCTATATGGGTTCGATGTAACAATTAAAAAGAGCCCTTCCTATCTACCAAACAACGAACACAAATCCAGACTTTTGAATGAACCGCTCAGTTACCCGACAAGTCTCAAACACATCACCATAACTTGAGTTTCGAACTGACCAAATTCACTGCTCATCTTATTGCCATTGGTCATATTTGACGAGTACCTAATTTGATTGATCGACCGAATAAGCATATAAGAACAAAGATAATTTTAGCATCGCTAATGAAGCGTGTCTGGCCTTCATGCGTTAGTTTGCTAATTCATTTTTATCATTCACAAAGCTACGGTCAACGTACTTATGTACCTACCTACAGTTTTATTTTCCCATGAATATTAACTATACCTACTTAACGTTCTCAGGAATGAAAGTAGTGATCAATCTGGAAGATTTGAATTTAATCGTCAATTGATAAAAGTAGCTTATTAATGTAATAGTATAGTGTGGATTTATTAAACTTTAGACAGAACTCAACATCAGATAGCATATGTAGATTCAATTTTATGTGATAATTTTGTTTCATTGGAAGAATAGTTGTGTACCTAAATATTAACATGAGACGCAATTTTGTAAACTTAGCCCATATTTATTGTAATTTGCTTACATTATTTCAGTAGATACCAAATATGATCTCCAGGAACTATAATTTTGAGAAGAATGCTAAAAATGTATGACAATTGATACGTCATATAATTTACCATGCGTCTAAGTTAATGCCAAGGTCAGCATAAAAGTCGTGACTGCGTCTACAAATGGTCGACCAGATCCTTAATGGCTGCTACGAGGTACATATTGCGAAAAATAACAATCAAATATTAAAATCAAGAACTATTATAATACAAAACAAGTGCTTTGAATATGTCAATAGCTTTGTCACTGAAAACTGTAATTTTCATTAGCGTTTTGGGAACCAATATCTTTTCTATAGACTTTCACAAAATATTCTTAACTAGCTACTTCCGCGCGGTTTCACACGCTCTGCTCAGCTTCTATTGGTCGTAGCGTGATGTTTTATAGCCTATAGCCATCTTCGATAAATGCGCTACCCAACACAAAAATAATTATTCAAATCAGACTTGTAGTTACGGAGATTAGCGCGTTCAAACAAACAAACAAGAAAACAAACTTTTCCGCTTTATATAATAGTATAAGATTAAAAACATAGAATAGAACTCAGTATTGTGGTATATATAACTAGTAGTTTTTATCGATGAGACTTCTACCAAATCCATTGATTACAACGCTAACGTAATCTAATGACTACCGGAATTAAAACACCACTAGGTTAAGTCTATAAGCTAAGGATCAGGCCATTCAATCAATCAATTTCTTAATAACACAAATAAAATAAACTAAAACCAGAATTCTGCTTCGCTTACAAAAAGAAGAATCACCATAACAAATTGCCAGCTGGAATAAATTACAACAAATAAACACGAAAAACCACAACAAAATATTTCATTTAAACCAACAGACATCGATGTTTTGATTAATACGTCTCGGTTTTAAAGGAATGTTAATTTTTTGATTAGAAAATTATGGAGCCGCAGATTTCTCTACAAATTTTACTAGTTAACCTCTGAACTGAGAGAGGACAATAAAATTTGCACAAAATTTCAATACATTAACACTTTTGTAAATCGTATCGATACGGATATCAGATATAATTTCACTTTTGCGAAATTTATACGACAATGAATAGAAAATGTCGTAAATAAGCTTTCTTTGCTTTCAAAAAACGTTGGATTAGACGTCGAGTCTCACTCTTGATTTGAGACTTTGAGACAAGAGGATCATTGAAACTTGTTTGTTAACTTTCAAAGCAAACAAAATAACAATGCGGATTATACATACAAATGAAGAATGTTATGAGCCTGAGACTTGAGCTAGTTTTTGTAACTAGATTAAATTCGAAAATCCTACCAGCAATCATACATATATTGTTTCAAATAAGCCTTTTTTAGGGGGAAATTCTTCGAATGACTGCTCCCGCCTAGATAAGGCGGAAGGGAGTGTCAGACTCTTACTGACTAAAAACCACCCTCAAATAAGCCTACTGGCTTTCCGAAGGCAAGTAGAAATCTTCAAAACCAACCTTAATTAAATTAACTTTAATACAAAACCTAATGAACTGGATACTATAGCTTAGGCAGCACTTAAAAACCCTTTTGGACAGTATAACACAATGTTCCTACCAAAAAGTAGGCCACATAAATTTTACTCTACTTCCCAAATAACCCCGGCATAAAACCAAAAGCAATTTAATTACCAAACTATAAATTCTCAACCCAGTTCTTGCAATTAGCAATTAGTAAGTGTATCAGGTGAATGGCCAGTAACATCTATATTGAAGATATCATCACTCGCTAAACCTGTTTGTATGTTTGTCGACCAGATGTCTGTTCGGTCACACACTACACCGTTACTTCCACACATCTTCGAACAAACTGACAAAGTCGTAAACAGGTGAGATTTGAGATATCAAATGAAAAAGATAAATAGCTTTGGAGCAATGGTGACAGATTTGTGATTGTCTTATGAAGTAATACACTAAAAATTGCTTTGTCTAGAGATACGACAAAATCTTAAATATGTAAATAAATAAATTAACGAACAAAATGCATAATATAAAGAAGAATAAATAAACAATGCCTGTTTTTAAACAAAATGAAATAAAAATGCATCTAAATGAAGTAGAAAACTGGCTAACTAATGTTAATGATACTGATTCACCAATCGAGGCTCATACACATTAAAACATTTATTTACACCTACACAAAACTTAATACTTTCATAGTAACCACGACTAATTTTAGGATTAACACGGTGAAAACCCCATATATTTATTGATAGGATAGGATCGATTCAGTCATCCCATATATTAAACTCAACACATCATGTTCGGCAGTTGAAGCTATCATCATCACTCGTCCTAAGGGTACGATGCAGTCAGTTTAACCTCTCATCATCATCATCATCAACAGCCTATAAATGCCCACTGCTGAGCAAAGCCTCTTCTCACACGGAGAAGGTTAGAGCATTAATCACCACGCTTGCTCAATGCGGGTTGGCGATTTCAAACTTATAATTAGAAATTATAAGTCCAGGTTTCCTCACGATGTTTTTCCTTCACCGTTTGTCAGTGGTGTCTAAATAATCTTAGAAAGTACATATAACTCGGAAAAAGTCACATTGGTACTTGCCGTTGGTAGGTTTCGAACCCGCACCCTCATGCATGAGAAGTGGGCGTCTTAAACCTCCGGGCCACCACGACACCCTCTCATCGCTTTCCATTAACTCATTACTGCCTGTGCAATAAATCTTCTATTTTTTATGAACTCTAATTTCAATGGAATTGGATTTTATATTAATCTAAGGGCAAGTTTTTATAATATCTGGATAGCCACTATCTACTACATACCCAATGACATGTCCACGCGCGCGAGTGTCAATCGCGTAGCCCGCGCGTCCTATTTTATTTTAACTGACCTATCTGCTATCCTACCTACCTATCTTGTATGAACTATATCCATCATAAAGTTATCGATAACTTGTATGAGAATGGTGAAACTTGCCCTAAATATTAATTAATTCTTTAAAGTCTTCATTGGAGAGGTATATTTAAGTCTTTTGCAACTTATTTCTCCGATTGGCAAAGAAAGATTCCAGAGAGTGCATTGAATTCAAAGTTCAGGACTTAGATTCGTTGGTTGGATATATTTCAATGTTATCTATGATCAACTGCTTATTCTTAGTAATTACAGTTAAGTTGGTATGGAGAAATTCAGACTTGGAGTTATTGAAGAGAATTTGGATATCGATAAAACCACGCCCTGCAATATTGTAAAAGTTTATAGTCTCGCGACAAGTAATTTAATATTTGAGTGTAACACAGTCGCTGAACAGGATTGTTAAGTTAACTTGTTTCATAATCTCATTATAGTAGACAGATACTTATAAAATACAACACAAAAAGATGTACCCAATATAGAGGAAGAATTGTCCCATAGAACAATGAAACTAGGAAAACAAACAAGAACGATAAACCAAAAAATACTTCAAGTGCACATCATCCTACACTTACAGAAAACCATTTGAGATTAGAAAATATTCAGGATACTATACTTATACCTAGACTAATAACTTAAGCTGAACTTGAAAACACTAAACCTCATGTATAATTCATAACAAAACAAAACAGCTTAGCACTAATAACATTAAGAGTGAATAACCCCAACAAAAATGAAGTCCTTGACTTCTAACTTTCACTAATGGCTGAATAGCCAACTTGTTGACTGTAACCTTCAACCTTTGGAGACGAGACATCTAGTAAACACGTTCCACATGGAACCAGTCTGATAGCAGGTGCTGGTGAAGCTATAAAAAGTTGAGTGCTTTCGTTTTCTATAGAAACTGTATTAGTAAAATATCCACCATAAACGGAATATTATCAGGTAGGTAATATAGGAGCTACTTCATCGATTATTTGCTAGCTAGACTAATTCGCGGGTGTAAAGGTCATTGCCCGGGTCGCACAGAGTACCTATTGCTGAGAGTTTTTATTTGAATAAAAACGGTATTAAATACAAGAAGCAGATGACAAAGACGTTTAGATCAGAAATTAGGATAAGGTAGATTTCGTTTACTGCCCCGTTGGCCGAATGGTAGCAAGTGCGACTGCCGGGCAAGGGGTTTTGGGTTCGACTCCTGGGTCGGGCAAAGTATCACAGGGTTTAAAAAAATCGTAGCCCGTAGTCTGGAATTGTGGTATATGGCCTATTAAATGAGACTCATAACATAAGTAGTGAAAAGTGGGTGTTACATTGTACAATGGCATTAAGTGCCGTAAATATGCACCTCTACCTACTCCTTCAGGGATAAAAGGCATCATTTTATGTTATGTAGATTTCGTTAGTTTAAGAAAAATGTAAACAAGAGGGAACATTATCGAATGTTCAGATATTTGCCTCTTGTTTAGAGGAAACAACAACTATGGCAAATGTACGTAAGTAAATAGATTAACTCCATATACCATTATAGTACAAAGAGATATGACACAAATTCAAAATCCCTAGACTAGTTGCTGAAAGTAAGGCGACACGGACCCTAATCGCAATCTGATATTCTGTGGGTGTCACCTTACTAGATCAACTCAACTGACACGTTCCGGAACAATTAGCTAGTCCACCTACAGTCTATTGCAAATCCTTAATATAATTGTTATATCTACTACTATCAAGTCTAAATAAAATAACTTAATAATGTGCCTGCTGCAAAATCGAACAAACACATACTTAGCTATGCGAATATCTAAGTGTGATTATTAAGAATTTGTTAAGTAAATTAAGGTGTTACTTCTGTGTGCACCTCTGCCTACCCCTTCGGGGATAAAAGGCGTGATGTTATGTTATGTTACGTTATTAAGAATTCCAAAAAACTTTGCAAACGAGAGATCAAATTTTTAACTAAAATGCGACCAAAGACATTAGTAAATATAGTTCATCAAAGAAAAATTAACATTAACTAAAATCGCGGATTACTTCCTGTAAATATACTGACACAGTGAGCTGCGCGACATCGCCGCGACCACGCACGCTGCTCACAAGGAAGAACCCCTCTGTGATCCCCTCTGTGGTTCCAAACTAGTAGAGCTTTTCTCAGTATATTCACGTGAGTAACCTGCGATTTTAGTTAATTTAGTACGTCTTACGATAGTTGTTATAAAAACATGACAACATAATAAAACACCCTAAGAACGTCATAAAGACGCAATTTCAGTATCAACTTAAGTAACCAACAAGTATAGATTAATTAGATAAGCAGCAATAAGGATATTGATCAACACATCGCTTCATTACTTTGTTTCTATTAACATATCCGGTGTTGAAGGGAATATGGAAATTATAATTGATGGCATTGTATTGAAAGAAAAGACGGAAGCTAGCATAATATTAACAGGGCTTCGACCTTTCATAACTTGCATAGAGGCTCACCTTACTATGGTAGACTAGTGGCTAGGACATTTAATGGCTAAAGGGAAATTAGGTCAATCGAAGAAAATGCTATTGAGCGACAAAACAATGAATGAAAATTACAGCTAGAGATAATGACTAGCTATCAATGAAAACTTTAATTACGGTAGACTGAATGGAAAATAGAGTATCATCCAGCCTAGCCTGCTTTATGAGAAACACTGCACACATTTCATCCTGGGTAAAAACCCAATAATCCCCTTTAAGTTCGATGTGAAATTCTGCGTGTATCCACGCAGAATTTCACATTACACGAGTCTATCACTTTTTAGCTGCAAGTGTGATGGCAATACACGTTTACGACTATTTGTATAATTATTCAACTTCGCGTAGTACGCTTCTAATATCTGTTTTTTGGATTAGGTACGATACGCTGCCGATAGCCGTCCAATGTAATAGAGTATGGCCATAAACTTCAATAACAATTATATCCAGTAACAAACCTGTAAACAGGGGCACAACGGCCACCTTCGTCGAAGTGCATGCGGCATCTTTTTGCGCGGCGGCTCAGGCTCAGCCGGGGGCTCGCCGCACGCCCAGCGCACGAGGCGCGTGCGCGCAGCCTCTGCCACCTCCAGCCCGCGCGACCACGACGGTAGACCCTGGAGAAGATAGAAAAGAATAGGTTAATGAAGTGGTAAACAACAGGTTGATAAACGCTAGTCACTAAAACAAAAATGTCCGGGGTTTCCATAAGGTAGCAAATATATGTTTTGCAAGTTAGTATCAATCTCACACAATCATTTTAGCTCGATTAGACTAGTGTCTAACCCGTTGGTTCATACTACTACCGTGGCGTTATTTATTTAAACTTATAAAAAACCAACAGGTACTAAAGATTGATTAAAATAGAATTAGATATCGGAAAGAAAAATAAATTTTATAAACAGAATACGTACATGTTCATGTAACTAAGATACTGTAAACCCTTTTACCTATTATTATAATAAAAAATACGAAGCAATAAATGAATTGCAGTTGCTATTTAATCTATTGCTACGATAAAACTTTTTTATCACTTTAAGGAAAACTCTTACATAAACATCAAGGATTTTCTAGGGCATTTTTAGCAAATCTTGTCTTAATCCACACAAATACCTAACCATTTCCTAGACTCCTAGAAAAAAAAATAGACAACTTATCACAAAACCGACCTTAATAAAATAAGTCACACAAACATCATCACTCATCACCTATTTCTCATACATAGCATGAAAGACATGCAAATCAAAACTGTGCAAGATCATGTCAGTCAAGGCCATTCGTATCGCGAAGCTGCGCACACGCAACTTCACTCACACGTAATAACGGTATCAGTTATGCTTAACGCGGTTTTAAGAGCGAGAGTGAGCGTTTAGTTATAAGTGGAGTGACGAGCAAGGCGTTGTATTATAGTCATTATGTGACGGCTGTTATACTCAGAAAATTCAAAAGTGCCTTCATGGTCTAATTGAAATAAATGATTTTGACTTGACTTTGACTCTGGACTTCTAGCAAGTTTCAGTTTTGTCAGTTTTGTAGTGAGACCTAAGTAGGTCATAGGGGCGAAATGCACTCCAGAATTCAGTCATTTTAATAAATTTTGAATTTTCATCACACCACGCACAACTACTATATAGTCCACACAATAAATGAATGAAGAAGTTGTGTTTAACCTAACTAGGTAAGATACAACTGTGGCTCAATGCAAACCTATTCTATTATGGACTATGGAAATACAAACCTAATATCCTACTATAGAATTCTAAACTGAAACTATTACCCACAGACAATATTGAACATAAACATAGCTAATATAGTAATACATTTAAAATAGGTGCACAATCACAAAAGTTATTCAACGTAAACGCAGTAGTTATAACGCAAATCAGTTTTTGCAACCAGGAACGGATTGACGCAACAAAGTAGATTATACGTACATTCAGATACAGTAAATACATATGCATTACATTGGCAACAATATTTCCGAGTTACGATAGATAAATATAGCCAGAAATTCAGTAATAATTGTCAACAAAAAGTATCTATAATAAACTCAAGAACGCAAACTGTACACCTTATAAATCTAATAAAAAATGAAGATCTGATATATATCTAGAAGGGTAAACCAAAGAATGACTGATTTTCTAGAATTTATTAGGCTTATCATTTGTAACCTGTAGTTAAATAACAATTCAATTGTGACACAACTGGCCATATTACGTATTGTTAAATCAAGAAATCCAGTGACAATTTTATCAATAAAGACCTAACATTAAACATAAGGACGAACAAGGTAAACCAAGAGGTTTAACGATAATCTAGAGATAAAAAATGAGGACATTAGATTCAATATCTAGACAGCTAGACCAAACAACGTTTGTAAACGCACCCACAACACAGGAGAAAATCTTAGTGTGGGGCAACGTTTTTTTAAAAAAAAAAACAAATAACAAAAACAAACAGTGACTGGTCGAGCTTCTAGAATTAAGCTTTTATTCGCAACATTATTGTTGAGTATCAAGTATGCAATAAGACCAACGTTTGTAAAAAAAATTGCTGGCCATGAATATTACGTATAGTTACATCAAACAACAGTCGATATATTTCTCACCACTAAACTAATAACACACATAACACTGACGGAAAAGCGAAAACGTTTATCTAAAACGACTTTCTTCCGACAGTTCCGACAGATGCGCTGACGCAACTGATCGGAATAGGAAATATCTCGGTTACTTCGAATGGGAATTCTAATGTTAAAAAGCAGAAACTAGTTCATACTATTGCCATTATAAAAGATATAAATATTCATGTTGTAAACGGTAATGACAAAAACTTTCCTATCGATTTTCTTGATTAAGGTTTTGACTGCCAGTAGAAAACTGTTGAAGGGAAATCCTCCGCTAACGTCGGTCACCGGTGACCCCCATGGCGTTTAATGTGTTAAGATACTGTGAACTTCCAAATCGAAGAAAGGCGTTACTTTACTTATCTACGTAACACTTCCACTAAAAGAAAAACGTTTAAAAACTTTTCTATAAAAAAATAATCCTTGACTTATAGTTTATACCACATAGGTACATAAATTCTCAGTCAATCAATTATCCAAAACATGAACATAAACATCTGATTGATCGTGATGACTAAGTCAAATTGGATGCATCAAGTCCATTTAAAAATGCCAAAACAGCACTTAATACCATTGCATAACGCGATGACCCAGAATAAGAACTTTTTAAAAGTTCCAATAACATTTTGCATAACACTGTTGTTAATTAACCGTTCACCATTTGACAGGAGATGAAAACAAACAAAGATAATGTTATCTTAGTTATAAATGTAATTATGAATGAACCAAATGAGACAAACGAACTTAAATGTCAAGGGTAAGTTGATGAAGATGACATTAAGAGCTAAGAAAACAAAGATCATCAATAAGATTAATTTAAAGAAGTACTTGACTTATTGACTGTTTATTTAAAGAGGCATGAATGCTTTTTTAAATAGAATTTTTGATGCCGTTGATTTTTAAATAAAGGCTATAGACAGATAAATAAATGGAAAGGCTGCTAACGATGGAAGACACTGAATAAAATGTTTTATAGATTATAAAAATACTAATGATTATTATCGTAATTATGATACCAAAAGAAAAAGACACTCAATAATGTAAAACACCAAAACGAATACAATTCAAAGAAAATCGCATATTTAAAAAGAAATAGACTTTAAGGTTATTTCCAACAACTTGCAACATTTAATTTTATTGTAATGCCTTTGTATTTCAAAATTGATTTAATGTGATTATAGAATAATGCGTAGCAACAGATAAAATACGATCCACTTATACCTATTCCTAGAAAATCGATTCGATAAACTGTTTCTAAGCTTAAAGGCAATAAAGTATTAATGTGTGAATTATGCTTTCAAACCCACGCTAGGTGGATAAGTTACATATCTGACAACACCATTGATTAGTTGTGGCCATAATTGATTGATTGATTTAATCTAAAGACATTATTTCAAAAACTTATCTTCGGACAATACGAAAAGCCCAAATTATCATTTATCTCCCGTGCCAATATTATCGTCATCATTAAATTTAATTACAATAATCACCATAACTTTAAGAACAAAAAAATGCATTAAAGAATAAAATCCTCGTTTAGATTTCAAACGGTAGTAATTGTTTTCAACTTTCTACCATGACTGATAACTTAATAAGTATAATATCCATTACAAACACAATTTTCAGGTAGAAAACCGTTAATAAACATATAATTTTATATTTCTTCTTTGTCTATTGACGTAAATAAACTGTATAACAAGCAAAAGCTAATATAGCTAATATAGCTTTTGCTTGTTGCGACGCAACATTAATTATTTATTTGTTAGGAAAAAGCATTTCTTAATAATTTGTAGAAATTATAGAATCAAAGGAACAAGCAATAATAATTATAGTCAAGTCTTTGATCACACGAACATAGTAGTACAACACGACAACCTGTGTCATTAGATTAATACGTGCTCACATACTCATAGTAGTACTTCATACACAAATACATATTTGCAAAGACTAGGCCAATTGAAAGACCTTTCAAAGACCAACGAAAAGATATTTCCAACCCACTTAGCACAAGATAAATACCACTCCGACTTACTTATCAGCCACGAATTCACTTAAGTTAAAACACAAGACCATTCCAATATCATGGCTATAATCTAATTAATTACTCTCAGACAGCCATCTTATCTAAACTTAGTAATTTATGCACACCCATCATGATTTAGTTTAGAGTTTGTTTCGACACCGATCTGAGCTATTGTTCCGTTGAACTTTTGTATGGCATTTACTGAACTGTTGCGAATTGATCATAAAGCTATGATAAACGAATGTGATGTTTCGATGCTTCGCTATTTGGCAGTAAGTATTCGCAAAATGTGTGTGACGAAGTAAGGATTAACTATTCGGATGCATGAGTGATTAATTTCGCGGTTGGAAGTAGGTGTGGTTATAAATAACTGTGTAATTGGGAAAACCGTATGTTTCCGTTTTGCTGTTAGATTTTAGGAGATGCCTAAATTCTTTGTAATTTTCATCACGAGCGAAACCCGCACATAATGAATATATTGTATTGTACCCTAAAAATATCGAATAGTAAATAGTGCATTTAAACAACAGAGATGTTAGTAAAAACAATAACAGATCTACTGTCGAAGATCGCAACTGCACCCATCAGAAACAACCTTGCAATAAAACACACAAAGCGCATCTTTCACCACAGCAAAACAAAGACGTGTCGAAAGCCTTTGCCAAATCCAAGAAAACGAGCTAAAACAAAAACGTAATTCCTTAGTTTCGACACAAAAACAATGTGAATGCTAAAAGTGTAACAGATAGGTACTTTCAAACGTCAAGTGTAGTGTGTCAAGAGGGTACGTTTAGTATGGGAAGCACGTAGAAGCGATGGGTGAGCGACACACTAGGATGCGGTGAAAGTGAATGTGGTGCCCAAAATTTTCACGTGAATAGACATATTGGAATTTATTATCATAGAGTTAATAAGGACTATTGTTACTATCTACTTGAAAAGACGTGACGCGGGTACACTATTTAAATGAAATATTATGACGAAAAAGAAAAATAGCTGATAGCAGGAATAATTTTCTCACACCTTTAAAACTGTTCATCACTTTATCGTCTCAATTGCTTGTAACTTTGTTTATCGAAGTAAGTCTTGTGTTGTCTTGTGTCTTGTCTTAACCGAAACCTAACATTGTCACAGTTCACGGCGAATCATTTTCATCCTCACTTTCATTTCTTTTTTAAATCGTCTACAGATTTTATCGTATTGTTTCTTGTTTTAATTATTTACATTGTATTGTTACTCATCCTAGATTTTTCTTTGAGAAAGTATTTAACCAAAAAATCTCATCTTTCTTTTTAAGATTTGTCTAGGTTAATGTTAACACATTTTTGAAGAAGCTAGTAAATGTCTGTATCGATATTTAATTGGCTCAGTTACAAATGCCTCTTGTACCATCTTCATGATTGTTGTTCAAAATTTTGGATTAAAATGGATTCCTCCTTTATTTATTAGTAATGGGTTGACGGGTATTATTTTATTTACTAAGATGACTTTATTTACGACTTGAAGTAGGACATGGTTACGAGTTATACGTACTTGCTGTAGCTTTCGGTTTACTTTGGATTTCTCATGACTTGCTGTATTTGAAAGCCTTTGACACATTCATTCATTCATTCATTCACAACAGAAGTATCTTATTGTGAGTAGAAATCTCAATGGTGGAACTTGAAATAAACAAGATGACGGCGCTAAATTCCCAATGGAGACCTTTTGAGAAAAAAAATTATTACTGTTAGTTTTTCCGAATTTAGTTACACCTCTTATTTAAAAAGTGCCATTACAATTAACGGCAGACATCTCAATTACTTCTATTAACACTGTAGCAGCTACATGAATCGTAATCAACGTCGTACAATCGTAATGAACCCTGAAAAATAAATAAACTAAGCTCGTTGAGTGTTGACACAACGTGTTTGTCCAGTATTCTCACGACATTCCTAAGAACTATCCAAATAGACGTATACGGAATGAATCATTCTAAGACTTGGATATGGATTTAAAGATAGTAAATAAACCTCAAGATAAAAAATAACTAAAGAAAAATATACCTTGAGTGATACATCATTTTCTAAATTATTTTCTTTATGAATATTAATTACATACCTGACCAACATTAACATAATACTTTAATACCTCGCATATGAAATTAAATCATAAAACTAAGTGAAAACAAAAATTAAAAACTTGATTACCATAAAAACTAGTTTAGAACCAAACTGATCCACAGTTGAGTAATGAAAATTGCATCAAATCATTAGGCATGTTTGGTTGAATGCGTGCGTGCATACATCGTTACTAATCTCAGTTATACAGATTAAATTAAGGTCTTGTCAAATCCTTGACATCTTCGACATTACAATATGTAAAGTTAATTATGAACAAAAACCAATTTGATGCGTTATTTGTAAATTGGCACGACATCCATCATTAAGTGCATATTTAGGTTACCCTTACATACGACCTTTAATTGGATTAATTTTAGTAAAGGGTATTTCTTAGGAATTCAAATCGTTAACATTTGATTTAACACAACAACCGGGTACAAGTCCAAATTTGCTATACTATTCGAAACTGGAAATAAAACTAAAGATTTTGTGTTATCGAGCCTATGACCAATAATATAACGCCTTGAGCAACACCAATCTCTACATATTACACACGAATTAAACTAGTCTTTCTTATGTTAGTACCATTAATCATTACATCAATATCAAAGACCTAGGCAATACAAATTAGCTATTTCCTTATTACTTACGTCATTATGTAAGTTAAGTAGATAGCTTTCGCTTCTATAGGTATATAGTGGTCGATATATATATATTTAACGACACTTAGATATCAAGAAAGAAAAATAGTTCACACTTTAAATAAATTATCATACAGCTAGAAATATTGTTCGATACCGATGAAAACTTAGAGAAACTATCTAAGAATGGAAATGTGTAGAGAACTTAAACTCCTTATTTAATAGAAATCCATTGAAAAACTAAGACATCCGTGATCCAAATAGTGATACACGTACAACAAACAAGATATTTATTGTAGACACAACATATCATGGTGGCCTTATTGCAAACGATGCCAGAACCTGAATAATGCATGGCACATCGCACACATGTACTGGAAAGAGAACAAATAAAAGTGCAGTAATCATCAATTTATATGTTAATTGTATTGATAGTAAAGTCAAATAAACCTAGAAAGAACGAAGTGGAAATGAAAATGGTTAAAGTAAAGTTTCAATTTACAGAAGGAATAGACGATAACGTTTTGCTAGAAATAAAATTGGTGAATAGAAATTACATGTAAATGTAACAAAACGAATCTAAAATATCTGCATTGAGCCGCGGAAGGCCTAACAGGTTGTCGGGGCTCCGGCGCGAAGAGCAGGAGTAGGAACGGGGTGGTTTTTAGTCAATTAGAATCTGACACTCCTTTTCGCCTAACCTAAGGCGGGAGAAGTCATCGGAGGATTTCCCACCCTCAAAAAAAGAGTACCTACATCATAAAACAGAAAACGTCTTTCGAAATTGACAACAGCTAGAACGAACTTTTCTATCATCTAGTTACTTACTGAAGTTTCTATATCAGCTGTGACATTATCTCCAAGTACAATCTGAATAGTTACCAAAAAGGTAAATACTACTAGTACAGTACTATGTACTATTTCATTACGAATTATCCTTTGTCTAAATAAGTATGTCAATAACTAACATTAAACAACTAAATGCGTTTAGTATTAACGCATAAACAGAGTTCAATGTTTTTGGAATAACTTAATGTGCCAATTTGGCGTTGAATCTTTTGGCCAAGAATACTATACTGCCGACTACAATTCACGTTTTATATGCTAAAGAGCTAGCTTGGATGAATTTTAGTGGACCAGTAATCCTAACAGAACCTAAGGCATTCCGCAGTGATAAATTATTTAAATAAAATGCAAGAATCAACAAGTCTAACCCAAACAATGCCATAAATAAACTGTTAAACTTCAACAATCACACAAATACCGATTAATCGATTTTTAAATAATCAATATCGATACTACAAATCGATTGTTACAGCACGCCCATCTAATGGAAGTGCACTATCGTTACGTATGAACAGATCGGAACTAGCAGCCGGATCTAGCATCGATAAAACATGTTACATCACTTGTAAATAGTGTTGACCTCAATTATTTATTATGTAATTAATGTTGCCAGTATATCGATACGTGGTGGCCGTAATTTGTTAGCTGTCCATCTCCAAAAGTGATTGGTCTTTTTGTCCGATACTGGTTTTTAACTTAACAAGTACCTAACTATTGTATTCTCACGCCTGCATAACTTCTCCAGTGAATGTTTAAGCTGTTAATACCATAACATGACAGAACCAGAAAATAAATTAATAAGTTTAAGAGCCAAATTATCTTTATGACACAAGCATAGAGCTTATTCGGTTAGATAAAAGACATGATTCTGCAACTGACAATAAATTTTTTACAAATTATAAAAAAAAGATTTTAAAGGAACATCGTTCACGATACTATCTAAGCAGTAAGTAAGCACATCACATAAAAGTTCAGGGAAAAGGTAAAAGCTTTTATTTCACTGCACAAAGATCATGATGATGTCGATTTCACTTGAAATCATCCAACAAATCTTACATGTATTCAAGTAGCAGGTCACCTTATTCCCATGTTTAAAAAAGAAATTTTCTACCGTATAATTTTGATGAATAAAGTCCAAAATCTATTAAAACTGGGGTAGCTTGATGTGCTGGCATCTTGTATATCGTTGCAGTAACTCAAGTGGTCTAAACTATTCGCTATTGAACTATGACATCAATGCATTACTGCTTCTACAATTGAGAATCGTGATCTCACACAGGAATTTAGTACACAGATTTCGTTGCTAGATCATAATAATGATATAACCAGATATGAATATTTTGTCAAAGGAGTTTGAGACAAAAAAGAAAGAAGCCGAAAAAACCTAAGACTGATTATAATGAAGTACACGTAAGTCTAGTCTATACAGTAAAACAATAATATGAAAGAAGTACCAAAGTAAGCACAGATAACTTATACACACCTAACAACAGTAACCGCAACTTTATTTAAACTTTCGAAGACGTTAAGGCTATAACCACAAAAGATACAATGACAATAAATTTTCAAGACAAATTGTCGATCACGAGTCAAAAGCCACACTTGACCAATTTGCCTACAAAAAACGGAATGACTGTCCATCCTGTACTAATATTATAAATTCGAAAGTGTGTGTCTGTTTATTTGTCCGTCTTTCACGGCAAAACGGAGTAACGAATTCACGTGATTATTTGAAATGGAGATAGTTAAAAATATGGTATACTTATCAATATGGTAGTATAAAACAAAGTCGCTGTCCGCCGTCTGTCTGTCCTTATGTATGCTTAGATCTTCAAAACTACGCAACGGATTTTGATGTGGTTTTCTTTGATAGATAGAGTGATTCTTAAGGAAGGTTTATATGTACAATACATGCATGTTGCATCCGTGCGAAGCCGCTCCGGGTCACTAGTATCCTATATAATGCCCTACTTCTCTAAATTTAAAGTTTGTATAGGGCATTCCGCAATTTTCGAGGTAGAACGCTAAAAATGTGTACAGACTATTTGTGAATAACAAAAAAAATCGTGCATCATAATGAGTTTTGCAAATCTGCCCCCAGCCCCTTAAAAAGCGCGAGCAAAGCCGTGAACGGAAAGCTAGTAGACTATAAACGCTTCGTACAGGCGAAAGCTTACACGAAAGTCGAGGCATTATGACCGGCCATCTTCACTGTCTGCCAGTCAAAAATGTTATTGTTTAGCTTGAAATTCTTATCGATATTTCAATTTGTACTAGACAAGGGAAAGTTTGTTGTTTTGTTATTAGTGTTCTGTCCATTACAATTGGTAAATAATAGAGCAAATTATTCGTAATAATTATTTTATAAACTATATTTAAGAAAACCGACTTCAATGCCTTCTTTTCTTAATGTTTGCTAATTAATATTCTAAAACCTTCTCCTAAAAGTTTTACCAACACTTCTGAAAACCACATCAAAATCGGTTCAGATAAATCGCGCACTTACATACATACATATCTACATACATACAGGTTAAACTGAGAACGCCCTTTTTTGAATTTGGTTAAAAAATTAACAACATGATGACGCAAATGCTCCTTAATACATAACTTTTGAAATATCGAAAGCTAGAAAGAAAATGCGTTATTTTAGTGTATTTATTCAGTTAGTTTTTTTTTTCTATATATAGTAGCCCTTGAGGTTTGTGTCATGACGGTTTGACGGTGACAAATCGTCTGTAATTTAGAGACAACTACATATACACAAGTAATCAAATCTAGAGGCTTTCAATCAAAAACTTCGGTATCGTAAATTTGACAGACATACACCGAAAGAAAATAATTGCCTTCTAATTACTTCCTGGCATTAAACTAAAATAAAATACGAATCAAGTTAATGCTATCAAGGAAGAAAATTATTTAACACATTATTCATGTAAGGAAGAGCTTAAACATATCGTAAAATATACGGAAATCAACTTCATTTCATAATGAAATTACAAGAAATACTTGTGTAACGGTTATTTAGGTAATAAGTATGTAATATTAGGCGAGGATAAGCAGGTACTTAATATAGAACTGCCTCGTTGGCCGAGTGGCCGCAAATGCCATTGGGCAAAAGGTCTCGAGTTCAATTTCCAGGTCGAGCAAAGAATTACTGGAGTTTAAAAAAATCTCAGTAATAGCACGGAGTATGGAATTGTGCCCGGTATATGGCAATAGGCTCACCCCCCTATTACATGGGACTCCTAACGTAAATAGTGAAAAAACTGCGTTTAAAAAAACCGACTTCGAAAACCAAAACCTAAAATCAAGCAAAAAGTCGTAACTAAAAAGAAAAAAATACCTGTATTAGTCATACGTACTTATAGGTTACCCACCCACTGATAGGAAAGAAGTCGATGACGTGCGTCGGTGAAAAATAGAACTCAAATCTTGAATATTACGAAATCAGTTGCATTTAGTAGACGTTAATATAACATGCTTTTTGGAATTACCATTTGTGTTAACAGTCGTCCAATAAACAAATTACAAGACCCAAGAAACTAGAAATCTTGTCGTAGAGGGCGCTACAAGCGTTGTCTTTGGCACTAACAAGACGTAATATTGTTTATGGGTCAACTAAGTTATGTCATTTGAATGTGACAACTGACAGTACAAGAATTCCCGCCAAGAGTATAATTATAAAAGGACTTTCGCGACTGCATCAAGCTGTCTTATGAATTGGACATTTCTTTTTCTTACTTTATTGGGTAATAGCTACTCTTATTAATTGTTAATGTGTTACATTTACACGTTTTTTATCTACTTATTTATGGTATGGTAAGTATGGGGAAATGTTGAACCAATTTTTGATGAAATTTGTGTAGAAAAAATTGTGGAGTGTAGAGGATGGATATTTTAACGATAATCTACATCCACAAGCGAAACCACAGACAAGACGAAGTATTATTATTATCTAACAAATTAACCAGGTAGATGCAAACCTATAACACAACATTACCTTCTTGTCCAAACTACAATTCAGATTTACATAACAAGTAATTTCGAACGCTAACTAATTGAACAAACATGGCTGACCTCTCAACTTTAGCTCATCAATTGACAAATTGCAACAGCCTTCATACATGGTATCAAGTGTGAACACGGCTTAAATGTATAATGCTTATCATATTTTAAGCATTGAAGTTATTAAATCTCTTTTGTATAACAAGTGAGCTTTATCAAGCTGAATGGTGTCTTATTGTGGTCTTAATTAGGTCCAATAATGACTGGGTTAAAGTAAATAGTAACAGCGTACAAATTGGTTAATTGATGAGTATTTTTGTGTTGCCCACTTGATGTGATTTAGTGAATGGGTATCTGAGATTTAATCATTTACTTGATGACTTTTTGCAAGTGTGTTACCGAAAATGGATTCTACATACTTTTAGTAATGTCAACGATGACAACTTAACATTGTATTTTGACAGAATCATTCCGATGAATGTCACACGCACCAAAAACAGTTCTGAATAAACCATGATCAACCAAAATCTTCAAAAATCCATAAAATAACACGAACGCACGAAATAACGGAGTAATCGCTACCGTCATAAAATCGAAAGAATCGACATGTTTATGGAGAATAACTCTTGCGCATATCGATTCTGAATTCAAAATTGAGATGTCAAAATGTCGGCAAAAATGACCACACACGCACAGTTTACGTGAAATGGATATTTTAAAGCAATGATGTAGTTTTTTTGGTCATAAATAATTATGAACATGACTTGCGCACATGACTTCACACTGAACTATACAAAACCAGAATATCGTGGTCTCGCTTTACTTGATCTTTTCGTACCTTCGGCAGCCAGCTTATATTGGTTATGCATAGGTTGATGTAGTAGCCGTGTATACTGTAAATATTACATCTCAGGAATATTTGAGTTGAATGAACTCGTTACGTGTGTACGGTAGAGTAAATTTGAGTAAACACAGAATTATTTACGTAATATCTATAAGTAAAGTACTTTTGTGAATGAAATGAAGTGTAATGTATTGTGGACTAAGATCGCTCGACAAGGTAAAACTTTAACATTTTATTATATATTTTTCCGATACGACGACCTTAAGGTTCAAGGCCTTAAAAGGTTTATGTAAGTCTGGAAATTACTTGTGTGTGTGAATCCTAAACTATAAAGTATAAGTCTTATAAGAAATTCAAACGTCAAAAACAACCACAAGCAGACAGTAAGCTAATTCAGAATCTTTAATTACATCATCTCGTTATCATTTATGTGTGTAAATAAAGATCATTTCCTACTTTCCCAATTTGAATGCTATTTCAAAATTCAATACAAAATTGCGGAACCGCGAATTAATTCATTGCTTATTACAAACGGTCCATTCCACGCATCTATTTAAATATTTATTTTGTATGCAAACATAAACTTGTAGCTTTGCAATCTAGGCAGGCATTATCAATGTACTTTGAAGGCAGTATAAATAGACGTTAAGTTATAATTTGAAAATCTGTAATACTGCCAAGTGCCAAGTATTCCAAGAATACGTCGGCAGACGTTCTGGCATCCATTGGCATTGTTTACATAAAATTTATAACGCCGACAAATTGTATAGGAACATCACAAAACAATACGATTCTACTTGGAATACTAAACGAATAGGTGTTGTTTGAAGGATTTTTTTTACGTTTTACCTGGAAATTCGTATTAAAACGTCTCATTAAACGCGAATAAAAAATAATGTTGTGTGAAGTTAAATTTATTATGGGTATAAATTTTAATTCAAGTGACATTTGGGGTTACAATTCGTGTGAATAACTTACTCGGTGAACGTCACTATCGATCGTTTTGACTGCTATTCTACCCAACTGCTTCAGAAAGAAAGAATATTGTGTTTATTGCTAGTTTTTGTCATATTGGTACCAACAATATTCAAGAAACCAAAAAGGTTAGTGAGTTTATTTGATTTGTAGTAGTCATACAGTCGTTTTTAACAGACATTTTGTTAATGACTATGTTTACTGGCCACGTTTTGCAATATTTACCTTAACAATATAATCATCGTAGAACAACTATGTATTCTTCGCAGTCCAACAAAAGATCCGAGTCACAAAACATGCACTGTTTATTTAAACTAATGTTGTGGTGTCTATTCATTGCTACTGGACATTAAAACAATGGGGAGTGCAACAAAACATCATCATTAGAAGAATGCTAGGATTTGTCACTTGATAATAATATTGAAGTTTAATTAAAATCTTCTTAAATGTAATTAGCATACGCTATTGAATTATTGATTAATGCAATGGAAGCCCGGCGGTTAAGACGCCCGCTTCTCATGCATGAGAGGGTGCGAGTTCAAAACCTACCAACGACAAGTACCAATGTGACTTTTTCAGAGTTATATGTACTTTCTAAGATTATTTAGACACCACTGGTAAAGGAAAACATCGTGAGGTAACCTAGACTTATAATTTCTAATTATAAGTTCAAAATCGCCAACTCGTAATGAGAAAGCGTGGTGATTAATGCTCAAACCTTCTCCATGTGAAAAGAGGCTTTGCTTAGAAGTGGGCATTTATAGGCTGTTGATGTATGATGTATTAACAAGAGGAACAATAATTTTACGACAACGACGAAACAAAAAGAATTTACAACGTTTTATTATTATAACAGACACAAAATAAATAAACCGATAAGACTGAGTATGTAACCTTTAAACAACGCATCTAATTGACTCGACCAACAGTCTCAAAATTTAATTTACGACGCACGCATCATTGCAAACAAAAGCCGGTGGCACACATAGAGCGCATTGCTGCAACGTTGCAACTATTCTGTATTGCACACTGCACCGACTAATCGCAGTGCAAATTAATTACGTAGATATTGTAGCGGGCGTGCGGTGCGCGGTACGATGTTGCGATATGTCGTTCTGTCCCAACGAAGCAAGGAAAAACTTTACGAAATTCGAGCGCGCTTAGTGTGACAATTGATTGTGACAGCTGTCAAAATTGTTGACGCCATGTTTAAATTGTTGTTGTTTATTATTATTATTTTACTGACACATGATCAAGTTACATTCAAGTACAAGTTTAAACAAATACAAGTTTTATAATTTCTTATTTAATATTTGAGTAGGTAACGCGAACATGCGACACTTGGCAAAGTAATGTTATTTGAGCAAACGTAAAGGAGCATCGTAAGCTTTCATTCATGACGAATAGCATTTAATGTCAATCTCCAAAAATAATTTTACCCCAAAAAATTTGTATAAACGTATTTGCAATTTTGAACTAAACAGTTCAGAACATTCTCAACTGTGATCAGGAAAAGTCGGCAAAAACATCAAAGAAAGTCTTTTCAGATTTAAAGGAGAAAAACGATGCATTAAAGGGCCTTCTTTAAGTGGTGATACTTAAGTACTTATGCCTAACTTGGACAATGAGTAATTTCGCTGACAGGCAAATCTTTTTACCGTTCTGCAGAACAGGCATTAGGAGACATCAAAGGAATGGGACAAAGAGAAATGACATGACTCAAGACGTACCTAACTGAAATATAGAGAATAGGTAAAAAGTATTATTTACAGACAGATACACCTAATTTTTATTAGACTAAAGAATTAGGAACCAATCTTAATTAAAATCTTAGTGTCATTCATTACTGAACACAAACAAATCAGAAAACTAAAGCATAAGGCAATTATATCTTATGAAGATGTCCTTTAAAAAAACGAGGAGCAATTCTCAAAAATAATTAAAAAACCTTGAAAGCCAACTCCAAAATACACGGAAGCACAACATTCACACACTAAACAAATCAACTATACATTAAACCAGACAAACAAAATCAATAGCGATTCAGCCTTTACATTACTCTTGAAGAAATTAATAGCATTTTATCACTTACTCAATACAAAGATATTTGACCTTTACGCGTCTTTTATTTAAGATCCTTCTACGGACAAACAGACAGGGTGTGCCAGCTAATGACATTATAAAAGCCTTTGCAAAGCAAGCTGTAAACAGTGATTGAATGCCGATTTAATGGATGCTGAATTTAAATATAATAGCCACACTACAGGTGCATATGTCTATAATATGTGTAAAAGGCAGAATAGAATAAATCAACCAATGAAGAAGGCTTTTTTGTTTTCAAAAGGGAATATCGTACGATAACTTCTTCCGCTTTGGGTGAAACGAGGAGTGTCAGTCTCTTTCCTGGCAAAAAACCACTTAGTTTCTACTCTTACGTCGAGCCAGGGCCCCGATAATCGCTAGGTGGTCCGCAGCTCCAATGAAGCAGGCATCAATAAATACTATTACAATTCACATTCCAAATTAATCTAACTAGGTAGTCTTCAAAGTCTAACAGTGCTACTCATACAAGAGCCGTCTCCGAAACAATTAATTAAAACATCTCACTACTGAAAACAACATCTTTATATCACAGTCGTCTGAAATTTTAAACATAGAGCATTCCCACGACACAATGGGCAAGTGAGTAATATTGATCTGTCGATCACTATCTGCCAGATAAGATCGATTGACCAGATAATACTGGCTGTTGACAACACAATGGAGGTTTGACAAGGATGGAAATATTCGCAAGTTGAGACTTATTCTTTGTAGTGTTCGGTATTTTCGGTAGTCAATGGAGTGGAAATATCGTTTTGGGATCAAATAAAATGATTGAAACTTTACCCTTGTATTTCCCATAGGATTACACGATGAAGGGTTACACTTATTCTCCAGTTACCAAACTATACCTACATGTGAATCACATGCTAGTAGTAAATTATCACGAATTTTCAGCCTGTGAATAACGAATTTTGAATTGTAAGTACATAAGGTAGTAACAATGAAACTATTTCGCGTATCGTAAGATCCCTAAAATAACAAAGGAAACGTTAATAGCGAAATAATTTTCATTTCCAACCATAAAAGTGCGGAAGCAATGAAACCATTCTGAGAAGCGCGCCACCATATTAGCGCGAAACGCGGCGTACGCGCCTACATCGCCACTCTCGATTATCGTGTCGCATCGAGTCTGCTTCACGCACGACTGCGCAAACGCACCCGCACATTTACACAGTAAGTAAATAAAGAAGTAACACAGAATTAATTTGCACCTACAGAAAATGTGGTAGTATTGAGAATATTGTTATATAACCTAGTTTTTGATATAACTATCGAAACATATATTTTGTGAAGATATTTTTGTGATCACAAAGCATGATCCTTTAATTGATCAAACTTGATATTCTGATAATGATCAGAGACAGAAAAATGTGAATCAATCAAGATGATTCAATACTTTTAGATATTATAGGGACGGTTGACACGAAAAACAATTATGACAACAAAGAAACAATCCAGCTTTACAAGACATTGGCCATTGATCTTCGAAGCTATAAATAAAGGAAAAAATTGAATGGTTTAAGTATTGTAGACGTTATAACCACGTAAGAAATTGAATGAACTATAACAGTAACTGAAGCAGATACAAAATCAATACAAGAAGCAAACCTTCGTTTACCTAATGGCTTGCATTATTACAGCTGCATTTTTTTGTTAATTACCCAAAAACATTAGGTTTACTATAGACAGTCTTCGAAGAACAAGCGTGTTCCGTACACACGCATACTATTACTGTAAAATGCAACCACTGAGCGTAAACATTAAAACTGGATGAGCAACAAAAGGGAAATTAATGTTCTACTTATAAAGAATCATTAATCATGTATTACATGTGCACTTTCTTTTCGTTGCAGAACTTACTGGTCTGGGAAATGAAGGAGACGTAACCAACAGTATAGACTACAGTGAGGTAAAGTATGATAAACAAGAAATTGGAGAGGTGGCATTAGACATAACATCACGCCTTTTATCCCGAAGGGGTAGGCACATGACGCCACTTAATGCCACTGTACAATATAACACCCACTTTTCATTATTTATGTTATGAGCCCCATGTAATGGGGGATGAGCCTATTGTCATTTACCGAAAACAATTCCAGACTCCGCGGTACTACTGAGAATTTCTTAAAACCCAGTAGTACTTTGCCCGACCCGAGAATCGGGAATGAATAATGAAGATTTAAAGAGGAAATATTTAAAAATCTGTAGGTATGAGACATGAATTAAAAGATGATAAAAAACCAGATGTTTGCGCTAAACCCATTGAACTTATTTAGGGGAAATAGAAAAAGAAAGAACAATTAAAACAATTCACAAAAATCCTTGCATCCATCTTCCAAATGCACAGATGCTTTAAAAGCAACAAAATCCCGTTTCAGACAGAAACCTCCATATGCGTACACAATTAAAATCCACCTACAAAGCAAAACAACAATAATTACAGTCACAAGAAAGTATAATTATAGTTCGGAATGCGCGACAATCGACCGCAAAGGTCGTTCGTGACAGTTGGGAATCAAACTGCTGTTTTTACACGACACATCAATCATTGTAGTTTAAAGACTGAAAAAACAGAGGTGCTAATTATTGTGAGCAATCACATAATACGAGGTGTTGAATTGATCCCTGGGTCAGGTCAACATAGTGATTAATACATAGTATAGGATTTGTTTGCACCTCATCTTTGAAAATGTCAAGAGCATAAATTGGCACTGTCCTTAAAATTTACCACTATCTTCTTTCGGGAGCTAACAGCCGTATTATTGTACTCATATTTTTATTACAGAAATGAGACCCTGACACCTGAACCGAAAAGTTTCTTAAAGGCTTTACTTAAATCCGTTTTGCTAGTGAAGCAATCTTAGTACAATTTTGTCGAATGATTTCGTTATAGTTACAAATGAAATTCCATTTTAGAGATTTGGTTGTTTTCCTCACAAGATTTCTATTGATATAGATAGGTACAAGACAATGCACAAAAAGTGTTTTCAAGAATATTCTCAAGTTTAGAAGCAGAATGAATTCATGAATAATCGATTGCAAGCTAAAGAATCTGAACATATTTTGTGCGTTTAGAAGAAAATGCCGTTTTCTATTCTAAACGGTCCAAAATAATAACTTCCAATTGGCATGCAACAAGTAGGTCAAATAGAACAATGAGTAAACTGGTTAACTCACGATTAGATAATTTGAACCAACGAAATTCATCCGGAAACCATTCCGGAATTCCTGATCCAGATTTCTGAATAAAACAACAGTCATAAAGAGGTCAACGGGAATGTAATAACACGATTAAATGCAACTGATTCGAATCTGACAAAAAATAAAGGAAGAAGAGTATACCAAAGTTTATCAAACGAAGAATAACAATTAGATTTAGAAGACACTCGAATATGAAATAAATACTTGATCTACACGACTAAGTACACAAACTGTAGAAAACTTAAATGACCCAAAAAACTCAAGCTACATAACAGATGTTTATAGCTACGTAATACAGCAATCTTAATCATATGCAAAGACCAAACAATTACAGAGAATGTCCCAAATGACTTCATAGACACGCGTTTGACAATGTATAATTACCACACATTTCGGTATGTAGTACTACAATCAACCGCTAAGGTCGTGTATTCGTGACTGATCGGGAAACCGAATAGCTGCCTGTTCACGACACATCAATCATTTTGTTGAATAAAAACGTATGTGGGTGTCACGTGCCCTTATTCGCCTTACTAGCGCTGCTCGAGTAGCATTCTTTGCGGTTGTGGTTATCGCCATTTATGGAGCTGAGTTAACTGACCTGTAATTTGATAACGCATTAAAATATTATAGGCATTTTTCATAAATTGTTGCGGCAGATGTATCATACACCAACTTTTGAAAGTTTAAGTTGGGGTTGGGTTTGATCCAAATTGAAGATTTGTATAAAAATTTGATTTGCTGGCCAAAAAATGGATTTGTATAAAAATGAATTATTATGCAATCTAATGGACATGACTTATATTTGTGGATCAGTTTTAACTACTCATCAGAACACCGGATACGATATGCATTGTGATTGTATTATCAAATTTAATCAAGAGGATATTTCGAAATAAGCGAATGCTAATTTTAATACAATTTGAGCAACCGACCTTAGTCGTGGTGGATTTATAAATAATAACGCCAACATATTTGTTAAAATCACGCGCCCTTATTCACCTTATGTGGAACGAAATCGCCTACAACGAAGATAGATTGTGACAGCAAAGTACGTGCAAAATCCTAATAATACGAAAATACCAACATGGATGAAAATGTTACAATAAAGGCAAAATCCAATTTAATGTAATTTTCTAAATTACTCAAAGAGACGAAAATAAAATATGGAAGAAATAAATCATGAAAGTTTTGTTATGCTTTAAAATCAGACGGGACAGAACAAAATATACAGAGCCATATTGGCTAATTAAATTTAAATAAGTACCTAACTACAATTAGACTTGAGTAAGGACATCAAGCTGGATAAGAGAACAAACATTATTTATACAAAGATACTTTAACAATAAACAATCAAGCAAACGAAAAATAATGGAGAGCAGAACAACAACTGAGAGATAAAAAACCAATTGTAAAGCAATAAACAGAATAAGACTTTGTAAATGAACAGTATGACACAACATCTCTTATCAATGAATTAATTAAACAATAATAAGATAGAAATGATATAGATACTATAGAGGTATATTACAATGGTTACCTTGACACTGATAAAGTTGACAATACGAATTTCTTAGTTTTTATATTTCTCCTTTCACTGGTAACAGCAATCGATGTAGTAATGTCTAAGGAAACGGGTGACTACGAAATTGACTTGAATGAAACTTGTTTTATCGAATAGTTCTTCTTTCTTCTCGACTTTTCCAACTAGATTGAGGTCTAATCGGCACTAAAGTCTTAATCAGATTCAACATGAGAGTTTTACGTGAAATAACCCTTAACTATCTCGTTGTTAAGCCCATTGTCGGTTCTTTTGTCTTCTATATTAATCAAGTTTTAGTGTTTTCTATGTTAATGTAGTTAAGATTTACTATAACATAATATTCTATGAACTGTTCTAGAGTCTAAGAACTATCTTAAGATACTAACGACTCTGAAATCAGTGAGAATCATTTACTATACTTGTTACTACTATTTATCTTTTGCTTACATGACGATTGCTATCTTTACTTTTACGTGGTTTTCGATAGTTATAATTTTGTCCTTATTTTGTAACTCAATATACGTATACACGGTGTAATCATTCCTATCTTAACAATCTAAACATTTAACGCAATCTTTTACGATCTCATTGCCAAGTTGAACAATATTTTGACTGTGAACGCCCCTATCGATGTTATCTCCACAATATTTTATAAACAGCCTCTAGCTTTCGTAATTTAATATTTCCATGGAGTATATTAATACAATTAGACTGCGTTTAACCTCAAATTTGGGTCGTGGGCGTTGATTTATGGATTGAAAAGGAATCGTTTCTAGTTCTCCCACAGTCTATTCAGCAAATATCACGTGGTTAAGAACTAAGAACTTTAGAGACTCAATTTTAGGCTTAATTCAAACTTTGTTAATTATACCAACTTAAAAAGCCTTATCATTTATCAACGCGCTATTAGATGATATCAACCACTTCACCAACTAGGCATAAAATTGTACCATCTGTTTGTTCACGGTCACGACCGTGCTTAGATATAAACAATAACAACAAATTATGCCTAACAGGCAGAACTGACGCACTTCACTATACCACTTATAATTCGACTTGCACTATTAAAGTAAAAAGCGTAAATATGGGCATGCGGTTAGTTTTCTTTCTACTAGGTACCACACGATTTACTTATGATTTATTTTACCCAGACTTTGAACATTTTTACTATATTCTACCTAGCATCAAATCACTTGAAGTATTTTAAAATTAAAAAATATTTCAAGCATAGGTACGACTCTTTCATTAAAAGTAGTACTATAGGCAATAAGCGGGATACAGTAAACTAACTAACCTTATATTTGTAAAATTTTCAATAACAGTCTAGCTAAGTGAACGGTAAAGGCGATAGGCTTGTCTATAACATGCAGCCAATAAATTATCAAGGGAAAAGTAGGTGATAATAATACTTCTACTAGACCTTTCAATACAGTAATGAACAAGGGCATTTAGAAACTACTGAAGCGTATAACAAATGTATGTAATTTACCGAGAGTAAATATTTTGCTTTCATGGGTGTTATAAAAGCCAACTAAGGGACATTTATCAAAAACTAAGTAAACTCAGATTTTTATGGAATAAGTCTGTAAACGAGAGACGGATCACCTAATGGTAAGCAATCGGCGCCGCCCATGGACACCCGAAACACCGTGTTACAAATGCGATACCGGCCTTTTCGGGATTAGGAATTTGAGGACTATTAAGGTTACAGGAATGGTTAAGACTGAACCTTTTGAACTGCGATCCCTATCCATATCGTGCTCATCATACAAATTATGTATAGTCCGAAAGTCAGTCACAGACTGAAGATGATAATGATAATAATACAAAACTAAAGACCTAGAAAAAAGTCATGCCCGAGTGATATTAAGAACTCATTTCGCAACCATCATTATGTATGACGGATAACTTCTTCTAAACGGTATGGAAATGAGGCCGTCTATCTTGTGTCCCCATTCTACTAAAATTACAGCGTTACGTCATAATTCCATAGGTTTCCGTGGTGCGATTGTTTTTCTACTCCAGTTACTTCTTTACATCATACAGTGTTCATATACAAACGAGATTGCTCATGTCTAAGCACATGGAACTTCTTCTAAATTTGGCTTAAGAAGACTGATAAATGGAAACATAAGATTTGCCAAAAGGGATTTTGACACCCAATTAGATTTTTTGGGAGAGCCGTGTTTCGCCACGAATGGGCCGATCTCATCGGAGTGATACCACGGGCTTACAGAAAACTGGCGTGAAACAACGCTTGTGATGTTTCGCCCTGTAAGTGAGGCCCAGCCTTTGGGACTAATTGGTATAGACTTATGTATACTTGATACATATCAAAGCCCTTAACTGTCGGACGGACCGACTATATACACATATTAAAGGCTCTTACGGGCTCATTACAACAATGTAGGTACAGTTAGCTGTAAAAGCAATAAATAATTGTGAACTATATCTGTGCATGGTGGTACCGTTGCACGCATTGTTCGTCCGTTTTTCCGGTTCGATTTCCATTTAATAGATACGAATCAAGTTTAGTGTTCGGGCAATGTATCCTAATAGAGAGCTGTTACAATAAATGTTCTGTGGTTATTATTTTTCCTTTTGTCTTTACGTAACATGTGAGGTTACATTATAACCCAATATTATACTGAAACTTCGTACCTATAGTGTAGTAGTTTGTGTAACTTTCTTGGTGCAAGAACGAGAGATGCAGATGACCAAGATTCCCGAAATCACTTTTAGAACGAGCACAAAGTCGCGAATAAAACCTACGAGTTTTTTAAAAATTTTTCATTGCCAACAAAACATTTTAACTAATTTATCAGACATACGGATCATCGGATATTCGGACTGTTAGGTCTAGAAACCTCCACGAAATCCCAATGTCAATTTACATTCGCTGAAATGGTCATAATTCATTATACCTACGTATGTATGTACGTATTCATATCATTTGTACTGCAACTACAATGCGTGTAATTATAAAAAAGTTGAGTATTTTAATTTATTCCTCTTATTCATATATTGGTGAAGATTTCATTGAATCCAATAAAGTAGTTTTTGCGGTGCATCGGAAAATATACATCGACAGACTAACAAAAAATGGAAAGAATTAATTTCATTTCTACTGCTCCACTAAAAACATTACAATTATATCTTGTTCTTCAATATCTGAACTGTTACATTTTAAACAGATATTGTTGGCATGTAATACAATAATTACCAAAAACCATCAATACTAACCTTCATAGTTACTGCAACACAAATCGCAAATTACGATACTAATTTGCGATTTGATATTAAAATCGATTACAATTCGATAGTGCGTCTACTAATCGATTCATAAAGTAACAAATGTTTTGCTTATAAAAAATAAATCTAAATATTGATCGTGATTGAATATCGAAGGCCAATTAAAATGTTTTAATTAGTTAGGCTGTCAATAAGTAATGCACGACTAATAAATGTATCGAAGGACCAGCTATTTTTTTAAAGGCAACTCAATACGGACCATATAGGCTCACGATCTGTCCTATTGTTTTTATATCAACATTTATGCATCGAAGCGTCACATACCTACATATTTGTACCCTTCCGCCTTTCATTCCCGAAGAGGTAGACAGAGATGTACATAAAATGACACATAGAATAATGCTACAAACACAGTATATATTGTACAACCACGTTTCACCATAAGTTATTGTCATAAACCAGGCAGAATTCCAGACTTAGAGCTATTACTGAGAAAATTAAAAAAATAATTTTGTATGAGAATGCGCCCAAAAGCTACGCTAGCGCCCTCTGCACGAAACAAACAGCCAAAAACACAAAACATATTTTAAAACTATATTATCTTAACACCACTATTACTGGAAACGTTCGTGAACTAGTTGCATATTACTTTGCTCGACTCGTGTCACTGATAACAAATTGATACTTTATAACCGAAATACGAATAAGTACTAAATAAGTATTATGCATTATATACGTAGGCACGACTTACTGGTTCTATACTTGTTTTCGATAAGAAAATTGGAACATATTGTTTGCAACGAGTTTACAGAAACATTTAAGAAAATTTTACTAATACATTGGTGTAGACATGACCTAGAGGTCGTAAGTACAACAGTTCAGTACAAATTAGATATGGACTCAAATTCCAGAGTCGAGAGTGATTATTGGACGATTTATTATTAAAATTCACAGTATGATGATGTGATTTAGATTTAGGCCGACTATTTATTTATTTATTTACATTAAAATGAAAGTTTACAGCAAGAGCCAAAATACTTACATTCTAGGATACAAAAAAGAAACTTAAACCTATTACAATATTAATCACTTAGATAGTTCCTATTCCTATATTCCTAGACTAGAGCAATGGCGGTCTCTAATGGCATCATCTACTCATGTTCCTTATTAAAATTAAATAAGAAAATTGGTAATACCAACTATAAGTACACCTCTTACCTGCCTCTGTGTATAATAAAAGGCATGTTATCAATAACTTCAAAACATTCAGCTCTCAAATATATAGGTACCACGCAATACTACAAAATATATGTAAGTAAGTAAAATGTAATCTTTGTCAGATTACATTCAAAGCAGCACGCCTGGCCGAACACACGAGAACCCCGAGCATTCATACATTCAGACAAACACAAATACAACCTGAATATGCACATAGACAGTATCTCAAATAGGGTTCCCAAATGAAAACATCAATTTCAATGAGGATTCCGAAATTTAGGTGAAAATTTCGAACTTTTTATGTTGTCTATATATGAAAAATTTGCAAATTGGTTTAAAATTTTGACGCACTTGCATTCGCTCATGAACTTGCACCAGTTTATTGTTTTTAATTTTTCGTCTGATTGAGTTATTTATAAAAATTTCTCCCGCATTCCGGCCAAACCCCTTTCGAACATGTCTGGAAAATGTCGGACAAAACCCCTATATGGCAACCCTAATCTCAAAACACTGCATATTCATACAGCAATCCCTTGAGATTAGAATATCGATCAATATGTATTTAATCAGTACATTAGATGCAGAATAAATACGATAATTGATGTAATTAATGTTTGTTCACGTTTGAATAACCGATTAACATGTCATTGGGTTCTCAAAATGTGTTTGCAATATTAATAAACAGGTCAATAATAGAACATAACTATTACAATAGATAGAATAACACTTATATTTACATTACACAAAAAATATCATAATTGGCTACTGTGAATATTGATTTTCGCAATTACCCTTTAAAAGAATAGATTTAAGCATAACCAAAAGAAAAATAGGGAAGTTTGTTGCACTGCACAGATAAATTATAATTCTAACCAAAAGTCATTGACACAACCCCTGTCGTCTAATAAACATAGGGTTGTCTAAACAGAAATCGATGGCCCCTTGCGTAAAGAATATCCCAAGGGCTGAACAAACAACATTAGAAAAATACAAATAAAATAACAAATGCTATTATTACTAGGAGACTTATTTATTGCAATTATAATCCTTGAGGGGTGATCATGTTAAAAAAAGAGACATAATTTTCTATAAATCGTATTACGGACTATTCATGGTTATTTTTCAAAGGACTATGTATCATTCAAAATTGTACATTAACATAGTTATGTAAGGTATATATTGCATTATTAACCCTATTATGATTCTTTTTAATAAGGATCCCAAATAAAGTGTTAATCAAAACTGTGAATTAACACAGACGGCACAAGGTATCTATTGCATTAACAGAATGCAGGTGCAATCCCCCGAATCCCACCGCAGTGCAGACCGCAGTACAATACGCTCAGTAATTATTCACGCTTCATAATGGCGTAAAAGCCATTGACATTTATAGGCCAATGTCAAAAACTGAGAACATACGTTCATCGGCCTTTTTAATTCTTAAATTGAAATTAAATACTTTTGAGGAAAGAATTAGACGTCATCCAAAATCAAAAAAAATATATTTTCATTTCAACAGCTTACGACAATAGCGGATTGGAGATAACAATTGACACAAACTGGATAGCTGCGTTTTTTTAAATATGAATTTATTTTTTATAACGTTAAATATATGGGTAGCAGTTACAGGTAACATAGAAATACAGCTACAGCCATATATAAGCATGCAAAAGATATACGTTTTAAAACGCATTGGATAACATATACAATTAAAGAGAAACAATAAAAAAATATATTTAACCATGCCAATAACGTCTCAATTAAAATAGACAGTTAAAATTAATCATTAATTTTGATGTTTTACGATAGGAAGTCTTTTGCTTGTGTTAGTTTTTATTAAATAATTGTTTTTGAAAAGTTACGTTTAAATAACATGATACGCTTTCACGCCTAAATCACTGAACCGATTTCGATGCATTACAACTATTAATATGCTAATATGTAATCAATCCTTTTTTAAATTACGATGTTACCTACAATGTAACAATAAATCACATCAGCTGAAAGACATCACATACACGCTTAGCTAGTTAAACGACTGAAGTTTGAAAGGAACAGATTTATCTCAGAACGCCACTACGTTGTTCCGATCTCTGTTAAATTAGTAGTCCCTTAATCTACTCCGGGTGTCTTACACCCGCTGGATGAACGGGTCTGATAATAAATCTACTCTACCCTGCCCTCACCAAACAGCTATTCAATCCTTTTTCCTAATACTGATGTTACCTAAATAAACTCCGATAAAAATCATTGACCGTCAATCAGGGTCGGTCATATTGTCACAAAGTCAATACCAATTGTCATTCAATGTCAATAGAGTTCATTTTCCTTCCTTAACACTCCCATAGCATCTAAATCACTTCGTTCTTATGTTGGGCCCAATATCTATGACCAACCTTGGCGCCAACCTTCATATAGAAAAGTAATTAAAAGTCAATTGCGACCAATTAGTACGTTACATTTATCTTTAAGCGTCATTATTTGGATAAAGTGATTTATTAAATCCGAATTATTCTCTTTAATGACCAAATTATTGTCAGTAATTATAGCAGCATGGTTGATTTATGTAATAATGTTATTTAAATTAATTTGTTAGTTTTATAAATCAACAATGGTCGTTTGTTAAGAGTGGAGGTCAGACAGTACTTTATAATTAACAAGTTTTATAAAATAGGTACTTCAGACTGGCATTATCAAAGGTATAAAAAATAGTCTAATTACGTCTATTAAAATTATATAGAACAAGTTTTTTTGTTATAGATAATGTAGGTATTTAAATGAACATGTATCTTATACCTATTAATGAATGACGACTCTGTATAAGATATTACACAAGATAAAATTATCACTATATCTTATTGTCAGTAAATACACAGTAAACACGTTACAGAAAATATTATAACGGAAAATGCCTTTACAAAAGCCAATGATATTAGTTTCCACTCGAATCGATATACTCATCAGATGCAAGAATCTGCTCTATAGTACAAGAATTTCTTTAAGACTAAAATTTCCAGTGCAAAAGTTTCAAGAGCTCATTATATATTAGTTCCCCATATAAATTACAAACATGTTAAACCACTATAAGTCGACCCCATAACAAAAGTCCAGGAGACAATAAGAAAAATAAAATAGAGGCGGTACTCACCACATTGATCTTGCTCAGCACGTGGTTTATCTGTTCCTTGCTGCACATTGTTGCTTCTTGTTTTCGCACACTATCACATCTCACAACTTACACAGACGCGCAGGTCTATCGAACGTCACTGTAATAGTATTACGTTTTATTTAACTTTGAGGTCGATGGACTTTGGACTACCTACTTTGAACGAAAAAGTTAGTTACTACTTAGTATTTTTGATCTACCTACAGAATAATATTTTCGGTTAGATAGCATAAACTGACTTGAAAAATTATCAACACTGAGATGACATGACACGACCATTTTATATTTTTTGCTAGGTTAACAAAATTGTGACATGATCTGTTTACATAGTACAGCAAGTAACTATACTTTTACCATTTTATTTACACTTATGACTTAATTTGCATTTTACTCATCAAATCAAACACAGTACCACAACAAAACATCAAATTAATTAATATGTTTTTCGGCTTACTCACGTAATTATTTGACGAGGAGTTCGACTAGTTTCAAGCCATGCTAGAGGCTCATATTCATGAGCAGCACTCCGCGACCCGCGACGCGGTGACTGTCGCGCTGCTCAGTAGTAGTGCGACAGAGTTCCTCGTTAAATAATTACGTGAGTAAGCCGAAAAACATAATCATTAATTTAGTATGTCTCATGTAAATTATAAAATAAACAAAACATCAGTTCAAACGACCAAGTTAAAGTGCACAAAGGCTTAAAATTAGAGGCAACAAGCCCGGACATGTTGCACTAGTTAACAAGGAATAATTTGCATATGATTATCACATATAAACAACACTAGAAGACATACTAGCACTGGTCATTATAGTCTGATAACAATCAACTATACCAATCGATACGAATAATTAGAGACTATAATGAAATTTTACGAAACAAACGTTGCCAAATTACGTACAGAATTGATCAATCGGAATGGAGTGTGAATTGCTGATCAGTTTCAGAGACATGCAAATGCTATTGCGTCTGCAGATTGCGTGTCAGTAGAAGCAAATAGTAATTCAGTTAAAAATAAAATGTTAAAGAGAATAGTTAATAACTACAAATAACGAGGAAGACTATCGTTTCTGAACCAACAATTCGTTTATGTGATCAGGAACGCAAAATTAAAAGTAAGATAATTTAGGTCAATTAGAACACTTCAGAATTAAACAGTGCTTCCAATCAAATACACAATGCAGAATAATTTTGCTATGCGTTGAAATCTTACAGCCACCACACGCTTCCCAACGCCTATGACAATTAAATGCAAATTATTAAAACCAACAGTGAAATCGCTATTCTAAAAGAACAATTTCACCAGATTCTTGCATATATTCTGTGACATATTAGTTATATCATCTCGTTGAATATTAATGTAACCAAACGACATTTTCGAATAAAAAACCTTTTTGGATGTAATTAAAAAATTAACGTCATTAATCCATTATGGTTTATGGTATTTTGAAAAGTAGGAGAGCAAGCGAGGAGCTCTGTGTGTGGGGCACGGCGGCGAGAGGTCAGTAATCGTTCAACCGGAAAAACAAATGAGCATCGACTGTCCAAACAACGTTTCTAAATATTTTACGAGCGGCGCGCCGTATAAAACTAGAGACAGACAGAAGCACCAGCGGATCCGACATTCAACAAAGACAAGTAGCGATATAAATTACAATCTGTCATTGGTAAACAATACTACTAAAGGGACGGGTCATATAAAACGGAAAAAGGTTAAAAGTTTAATCGAATTGACCAGCGAGGTCTCGCCATGAAAGGGCAAGGCGACGAAGGCTGTGGAAGCGAAAGGATGTCCGTGGGCCTTGTCACGTCAATCCATCAGTAAAACGAAACAATAGACTCTGAAGAAGCCTTCGCTAAAGATTTTTTGCAACAGTAGACCGGAACATTGCAGGAACTGCACTGCGTATCGGTTGATAACTATCTCGTGCATAAAGGGGTGATGCTTGAAAAACTCATTGAAATCTAGACTTTCTAAAAATTCAATGCAAACACCGAGTGTTTTATGAACTTTGGAACTGACCTACAAACATATGATACAATAAAATGTAACAATAACATAATATGTAACTTTATGTATGTCGCAACGTAAGGGTTTATAAACATACAATACAATGTACTGACATGGAAAGTTGATAAGAAAATTTTATAATTGAGCGAAGAAATTGGTTTACTTAAGGTTGACCAATGTGAGAAATGACTTTGTTAGTTGTTCTCACAATAAAACTATACATGTAAAATTGTATTAGGGTATAATAAAGCATAATTCTGTCGATGCACACAATAAAGATATAACAAAACCCTACAGAATGAAAATATTTTTGGCCAGTGTTTACGACTTAAACAACTATCAAGTTTGGTCGCTTGTAGGAATCGAAGCGTAATATGAAGGCATCGGTGTCACAAACAGGTACCCACACAATGAGAAGCCAATCATTTATTAAACGCAAAACTCATAATCGATGTTACACAATCCCAAAATGAAATGTTTCTTTTTTTATTCCTGACGTTACGTTAACACACAACCGGTCTACGAAGCCAGACGACGTTCAGCCTTATTTCGCTTTTTGTGAACATACCAAAGAAAATAAGAGTATTATTGTGAGGATTGATAACCGAGCACAATTTCATGGCTTTTGGGCAGTGTGTTTAGAAAACTTACTAGCGTTGATATGAAATACGCTTTCACGTTTTCCTACGTCATCTTTGCGACAGTCGATAATGCCTTAATTTTCACGATGTAAACTAGTTTTGGCAAGAATAAATCTATAATAACATTGTCATTTGAATTGCTCCTCTTTGTGCCTTAACAGTTCATTAAGATGTAACTTATTGACATTTCTGACAAACAACTTTCTTTACAAAAACTTAAATGAAATGTAAAAAAAATTGTCGAAAGAAACAGTTCAAATATGAATTTCTTACCAAACATTATACAATATTGTCAGTCGTAAAAAAAGTTGTCAAAGGATTTTTTCTCACATTTGTATAGACGGCAAACATTCGTTTCTCTATTTATAGTCAACACGTAGAACTTGACCATTGTGTGGGTGTGAATGCGTGCACACTACTTGCGTTAAACGATTTTGGTTGTAGTTCACTTTCACTATACTAATACATGTTTCGGTACGCCTTGTAGGTGTTTAGTGAACCGAAGGTCTTCGATTTCAGGTCAAACGATTAATTTATTAGATTCCAATAGATATACAACTTTCTTTGCAAGATGTAAAATTATAGAATACCAACTAATATTGTGGATGCGAAAGTACGTCGGTTACCTCTTTATCTGATTATAAAATTTGACTGCATAAAATTATAGAATACCAACTAATATTGTGGATGCGAAAGTACGTCGGTTACCTCTTTATCTGATTATAAAATTTGACTGCACGGTTGGCGCGGTGGCTGGGCAACTGGACACAGGAGAAAATCCTAGTGTGAGGCAACGGTTTTTTTTTTTTTTTTTTTTTTTAAGATTAGTTTAGATTAAATATTCTAGAAATTTTGCTTACATTTAGTTGGGTGCACGGAGGATATAGGCGCACAAAGCCGAAGGTAAAACCTAGTAAATAGTAACCGTAATTAATCATTAAACTGTGTCCTTATTAAACCGGCCTAATATAAACATTACGTCACCTAAATGTAATTACCATTGCAGCAGACAATTCGACCATTACTGGTTATATTTGCAATCATTTACATACTAATATTTAATGCGAATGCACTAGTATTAATTAAAACACTAAACACCTACTTATTCACGAACTAGTTTTGTTTACATAACAAATAACCAAAAAGACTATGAAAAAGGAAAAATCGACTATATATCGATAGGCACTATTAATAAGTACAAAGATTTTATATCGATTAAATTTAACAATGCAACGTAAATTGAGATGTTCCGCTTATTGCGTTTAACAAATAAATACGCAGATATTTGTTGAAATTTAAATATTTCTTTGTATGTAATATTTTTGCAAGTAAAGGTCAACAAAGGTCAGGGGAAAGCATCCTGCCTGAACGTCTTTAAAGGAACCCTATGTTTAGCAGTTTTGGGCTCGCTGCCATTGCAGCGGTAAGTCCCCTCTTTGAGGAGTGGCTTGAGAGACGCTACGGCGTCCTCACCTACCGCCTGACGCAGGTCCTCACCGGACATGGAAGTTTCGGGGGTACCTGTGTCTGATGGGGCGGGAGGAAACGCCCGGGTGTCATCACTGCGAGGACCGCCCTGGGGACACGGTGGAACACACCGTAGCGGAATGCCCTGCGTGGGCTGAGCACCGCCGTGCCCTCAGGGAGGTGATCGGCGATGGCGACCTCTCGCGTCCGGGCCTAGTGCAGGCCATGATGCGGAGCGAGGGGGACTGGGATGCCGTCTCCTCCTTTTGCGAAGCAGTCATGCTAGCTAAGGAGGAGGCGGGACGCGTGAGGCAGCGAAGCGCTGCCTCCTCGCGACCCAGCCATCGCGAAGGACACACCGGGCGTCGGGGATCGCGGGACGATCTCCGGCCACCGTAAGCGCGGGCCTGCGGACGGCGAGCATGGGTGGCTCCCCGTCCGACCAGAAACAGACCCGAGCGTACGGCGCGTCGCGTTCCGCGCGCGCCTCAAAGAGCCATCAGACCACCACAGATGGGGCCCAATAGGGCCGATGCCGATTCGGAGTCGCGGAGAACCTAACGGGTAACCGGGGCTCCGGCTCGACGTGCAGGAGAAGGAACGGGGTGGTTTTTAGTCAGTAAGAGTCTGACACTCCCTTCCGCCTCACCCAGGCGGGAGCAGTCATTCGATGATTTTCCCCCCTTAAAAAAAAAAAAAAAAAAATGTTTAGCAGTTTACGCCTTGTGGCTAATACCCATAAGATTGATTTGCTAAAAGCATCTTAGAATGAAACAAATTGCTAATATTTGGCAAATTCGTTACTATATTCTAGTTATCGATAATTTGAAAACACAACGCTGCCGCATGACGAAAAGGCAACCACAGGCATGTCCAAATTGGATACAAAACACTGAGTTTTCATAAACCATTTCGCCATTTTTGAGTGAGTTTCCAATTATTTTGATTGCCACAAAACCGCCGCCCGGTGGGTTAATACAAATTTAATTTAATGGTTTATTTATTGTCACATTTTTATGTCGTTATTTTGAGATATTTTATCATTGTTAATTAAAAGATAGCTATATTTATGGTTTTTATTACAAACGACAATAACATGTCACATTAACCGACACTTTAATAAAATGTCAATTCAACTGTATTTCTTTTATTACAAAAACGTTTTTCAATGGGGGGAAATATTTGAATGGCTTCTCCCGCATCGTGTCAGACTCTTACTTACTAAAAACCATCCCTACAAAGACCTAAGGTTAAGTTAGATAGGATAACATAACTGAATATCCAAAATAGAACAAAACTGAGCTATAGTCTTATTTACTATTGTATTAAATACTTTTCACTTTTAAAACAATAGACCTAAGTGGTCTATACTTCGTGCGGTCCATGGCCCTCTACGGCGCCCCTGTTTGGGCGCCGAACTTGTTGCGGCGTCCTGCTCGGACGCTGCTCAAGTCACAGAGGGTCATGGCGATCCGAATGATCCGCGGATACCGCACGATCGCTGGGGAGTCGGCGAACCTCCTTGCCGGATTACCGCCGTGGGATCTGGAGGCGAAGGTGCTCGCGCGCGTGTATAACATGCGCGCGGAGGCACGTCGCCGGGGCGAAACTCCGCTGCCGCGCCAGATAAGTGCGTGGCGGGATGAGCTCCGGCGCGATCTCATGGCGGAATGGCAGCAACGACTGTCGCAACCGAGGGCTGGGCTCGCTGCCATTGCAGCGGTAAGTCCCCTCTTTGAGGAGTGGCTTGAGAGACGCTACGGCGTCCTCACCTACCGCCTGACGCAGGTCCTCACCGAACATGGAAGTTTCGGGAGGTACCTGTGTCTGATGGGGCGGGAGGAAACGCCCGGGTGTCATCACTGCGAGGACCGCCCTGAGGACACGGTGGAACACACCGTAGCGGAATGCCCTGCGTGGGCTGAGCACCGCCGTGCCCTCAGGGAAGTGATCGGCGATGGCGACCTCTCGCGTCCGGGCCTAGTGCAGGCCATGATGCGGAGCGAGGGGGACTGGGATGCCGTCTCCTCCTTTTGCGAAGCAGTCATGCTAGCTAAGGAGGAGGCGGGACGCGTGAGGCAGCGAAGCGCTGCCTCCTCGCGACCCAGCCATCGCGAAGGACACACCGGGCGTCGGGGATCGCGGGACGATCTCCGGCCACCGTAAGCGCGGGCCTGCGGACGGCGAGCATGGGTGGCTCCCCGTCCGACCAGAAACAGACCCGAGCGTACGGCGCGTCGCGTTCCGCGCGCGCCTCAAAGAGCCATCAGACCACCACAGATGGGGCCCAATAGGGCCGATGCCGATTCGGAGTCGCGGAGAACCTAACGGGTAACCGGGGCTCCGGCTCGACGTGCAGGAGAAGGAACGGGGTGGTTTTTAGTCAGTAAGAGTCTGACACTCCCTTCCGCCTCACCCAGGCGGGAGCAGTCATTCGATGATTTTCCCCCCTTTAAAAAAAAAAAAAAAAAAGTGGTCTATACTATACTATACAGAATTTATTTGAAAATGTATTCTTTGAAAACTTCGAAAGATTGTCGTGGATTGAAAAAAAAGTAAATAAACAAAGCAACTAAAAATACACCTGTC
This sequence comes from Spodoptera littoralis, assembly GCA_902850265.1. NCBI lineage: Eukaryota > Metazoa > Arthropoda > Insecta > Lepidoptera > Noctuidae > Spodoptera > Spodoptera littoralis. The sequence continues at coordinate 11,813,374 of LR824545.2, forward strand.
ACGTCATGCATCACATTGCTGATAACTTCAAGCCTCTGATAAATCTTGGAAAATCAATATCATAAGATTACCTACCTAATGTAATGCTATATCTTTAAGAAAAGTGTTTACTGCAAAATCGTTCATAATTTCCACAAGTTTAGTATTATTTTGCAATGCTTTCTTTTCGAAATTATATTATCCAGAGCGATAACACAAATTGTAAATATGTTATAAAGTTAAGCAATTCTTCTCTCGAGAAAAAAGGGTACGATGATGCTGTTACAATTAATGTTCCAATGTCGACACAAAGGGCCAATATTGACTGACAAATAGAGAATAGACACAGTGGGCCATTAAGTGAGGAGTCGTGTAAAATTACCCCGCTTGCATGCGTTGCTGCACAGTGTGTCGCAAGTGCATACCACGCCGAAAGGTTAGGGCGAATGGGCCTCAATTGTACTATTACAATAACAGATGGTATAGCTATTTTTCAAGCCACAAAATATCAGTATCAAGGTCCTATTACGAAGCAATTTCTTGTAAATTACCCACATAAACATAGTGCTTTAGTACAACACTTAGGAATTTTAATGGCAGTATTGATATGCGGGTTGATTGCATTAGTCAAAAAAAAACAATAGTCAGTATAAATACTGAACTCGTGTTAAACTTCCTATATCATTAGTAAAACAAATAGGAATTTAAAATCTAGAAAAAAACCGCTTCGCTAAAGGAAAACAATGTCGAGACTAATTGGAATTAATCGATGGAACACACGACCGATATTTATCATAACAATCATGAGAATAGTCTTCCCCGAATGTCAATTTGCATATGTAAATGAGGGTACTTGCAAATTCTAACTGTAATGTATATCTAGAGTTAATACACATTTAAACATTTGCACTTACAGAGGGCATTTAACGACTTGGGTAAACATATTTTTCGTCACAAGGTTCTCACGGATCCTAAATATTTAATTAAGAGATATTTCAGAAATTAAAGTTCATTGGCCTACAATGAAACAAAGCAATTGTCATGAAACAAAACTAAGTAACTTGTGACACTGAAGTAATATTTCTTTATTTTCGTCGAAAAGAACATTCAGAGGCAAAAAAATTTAAAGCAAGTAAAATAGAATTAGTTTTGTTTCTACAACTACATCGCGTAAATAAAATCAAAAACAACTTTACCATGCAACAAGAAAAAGTTAAACCATGTCCAAAGGCCTCAAAGAAAATAACTCGCGCACAGATAACCACAGAAGCACTGTCCACCAAAATAAATTAAAACATTTGGCGCCTAAATCGTCAATTCAAAAAATGAGCAGAATAGATCGTTTAGACGCGAATGGCGGCATCTCGCGGTCGCGACGTGTTGCGGTCGGTGCACGCGGCAGGTGACTGCGCGGCTGCGCGCACGCACCCGCGATCGACCGGCGCGGATCGAAATCGCAGCCGCTGATCCGAAGTAGGTAGCGATGTCACGGCACGACAGAGAAAATAGTTGTAGAAAACAACTATCAGTACTTACCGTGCATTACTCGTCTTCAATTGTGGATCCTCTATATTTATTCGTGGATGCCGTTTGAATGCATAAATTGGTGAACTTACCTGTAACAATGGGATAAAAGATATAAGTTACATTTAAACAGACCACAACATCACTTCGATACATTACCATTTCTTTAATCATATAGATAGGTGATTGTCACAGAGTGAATTATTAAGAATTTTGTTAGCACATCAATCAGCTTTACCTAAAAACATTACAATTACTTAATCGACAAGACTGACATAAGAGATCCATGATCCACAGGAAACCAGTATTTACCATGCATCATACAAATTCCTGTCTGCATACTCAGAAACCGAAAAAAAGCAACCAAACTTTCATATGTAATAATATAATCATCCCATAATTTCTCCTTTCACAATCCTAAGCATGATATAAAATGCTAAAGAAAACATCAGTTGTTATTAGATTCGGAGTTGACGTCATCTTTCTATAATGCTAGTCAAACAATAAAGATAAACAGATGGAAGACTTTCGATCAAGATAATGTTGGATAGGAAACACTGATATGATAAAAACATATGATGTGAAACGTATCAAGGTCATGATACATAGCCAAACATGATCATGAATATTTATAACTAGCTTTTGCCTTGGTTTCGTCTTTGCTCCCGTAGGAAGAAAAAGTAGCATATGTGTTAATCCAAACCAATGTGTTAATCTACCTCTGTTCCAAATTTCATCCATGTCCGATCAGTCGTTTTGCGTGAAAGAGTAACAAACAAACACACACACAAACACATGTATCCTCACAAACTTTGTATTTGTAGGAAAGTAGGAAGTAGGATGGTCAATATGCTCCTACAGAAGACAAAAACCCGGAACAAGAAGAAGAAGAAACAAGGACACTCAAAGCTTATACTAATTAACCTCATTATAACAAAGTACTTGTACTCAAAGGAAAAGTTAATAATCCTCAATTATAAGACAAAATCGATAGCATAGCTCGCCCTCGACTTAATGAAGCGGTCTCATTAAAAACCACTCGAAGTGGGCTCGTGGAATATTCGATGTGCTTAAGAGATTACTCGTCCGAGCAAATTGATGAATGTATCTCGCGACAAGTGTTAAGAGATCTTAATTATCATGTCGTATAAGATTGTGTGGTATACATGAAAGTATATTAGGATCTGTTAATCTAAGGTATATAGGATTTTTATAGTTATCACATACGATATTTGAAGTTCCTTACTCAAATTGCTACCAAAAAATTTGCAACTTATGAGAGGAGAATAAAGCAATTTAGATCCGTGGGTTATCTTAGCATTTTAAACATAACATAACGCCTTTTATCCCGAAGGGGTAGGCAGAGGTGTACATTATGCCACTGTACAATGTAACACTCACTTTTAACTATTTATTACCCCTTGCCCGGCAGTCGCACTTGCGACCATTCGGCCAATGAGGCAGCCATTTTAAACATATTTCTTGGATTTAGTATTTCTTTGATGATAGTGACAGTAAGTACACTTTACCCATTTATGTCCTCTTAAATAAGTTAGCATAATTCATATTTTTATTGCGCATTTATGAAAATCTGCTGTAATGTTTATCGTCTGGAGCTGATGTGAGAAAATCGATATCGTCTGGCGTCACAAATTTATATAAACGACGTCGCATTGAGACTAGCTTAGTACAGTCTGCCTGTTTTACAGCACTAACCAACTTGTTGCCTGCATTGCGCAAATATTCTTGATATTCAATACATGAGGCGCATTCAACAGTTTTTCATCCTAAGCTATCTATGTCTTCTGTTCTTATTTTAATATTTAAATCTTCAATTTGAGACTTTCTTCAAAAATAGAACAATTATTTCTGTCATCAAAATCTTTGGTTCCATCAAACTGATAACACAAATACTAACACTACGATCATCCTCATCGCGCATAGCATCGAACAATGCAGTGAAACAATTACAGACATCAGTCTGTAATTTCTCTCACGGAAAAGAATTGAGCGTTAATCTGCTCACTTGCTCATAGCGGGTGCCGCGGGTTGGTACAAATACTAACAAAACTTTATTATTCTCTTATAAATAAACCTTCAAACGTGTTATTAGCCCCTAACTAACAGATCTATCTAATAATGATGTATCTCGCATGGCTTCGTTCCCACAGCTCATCGGACGGACACATCAACAGAACAATTTCCGCGTCACTTTTACTTTCCTCGCCATTCACACGTGTTTTGGCGCCATGATTAGATTAACCTTTGCGATTGTATCGGAGCGTAATGATATCTACACCAAATTCATTATCGCTCAGTGAAACTTCCGTCAGAACAATTCGAGAAAAAATGTACATTAGTCTGGAGTCAAGATTGTAATGGACTCGTGTTAGAGGTTCTGTTTTAGGTAGGTAAGTAATGTATGCAGGATATGCAAATGGGGAATTCAATTAGAAAAAGTAAAAAACAACATTTTTACACCTCGGTTCCACGCCTTCTTCTCTACTTTCGGTGCTTATTCCAAACTCTGAATGTTTTATTTTTTTATTTTATACATTTGATGAGCCGACGTTTGACCATTATCTCGCCTGGTGGTAAGCGATGATGCTGTCTACGATGGAATACGTCGTACAATTGTTCTACAAGTACCCTTTAAACCATATTTAACTCGAAAACCCCTGAAATACCCCAAATACGTTGAGGCACGTATATAACATAAAATCTTCATAAATTTCGGAATACATGAAAGATACTTCAACTCACTAATGGCTTCGCTCTCCAAACACGGTCCCCTAAAAAGGAAATTAGTAGGCAGGTGTTATGATATAAAGCTAAAACAATGCTTGATACAAATTGACGGATGTGGGCTAGTCTCGCCTGACTGACTGATTGGTTTGACCGACCACACTGACAGCGGGTACTTACACTTGATCAATGCGTTATCTATTACGTAGACTTATTATGTACAAGTCATAAGAAAAGTGAGGACAGAAGGGTGTGTGTTTATATATTAGTAAAGAAAACCAGAAGTTATACTCTTAGCCTTAATAGACTTGATTACAAAAAGTTAGCTATATACAAATAATTAAAGGTTGTGTTTTTTATGCAGTAAGGGTCAACTAGCATACCTACGTATCAACTGATAATAAGCCGTCATCGCCGTTGGCACCGCCGCCATGGACACACGCAACACTAGAAGAGTCATAAGTGCATTGTCGGCTTTTTAAGAAGAAAACACTCCTGTATGAAAGACCTTTAATCTCGTAGAAATAACCATCAAAAGCTTAAAACTCCATAATTTATGAACATCAGCCCCAACAAGAAGTATTTTTAAAAACACCTAGCCATTTCATTTTATGCGTATGTATCCCCATATTTTAATACATCAGTGTATTACTTGGACCAACAGATGATTGCGTGAACCGACTGCGACCTTCCACGCCCCGTACTCTAAGATTTTGTTTCTCACAAATCAATGGCTTCTGAGATTTATTTCCTGTAACACCCTATTCAATTTTATAGTCTAAGCAGCCTCGAATATGATAATTACATTATTAATGTTTAAAGAATAGGTACTCACAGTGGCTAGCACGCAACCTACTGCTATTTAACTGAAAGGAGTAGGTTGACTAGCTGGCTACTGAAGGTAGTACTTGTAAAAAACAGAACATAACATCCGTCTTTTATACCCAAAGGGGTAGGCAGAGGTGCACACTATGTTATTGTACAATGTAACACCCACTTTTCACTATTAATGTTATGATTCTCATGTAATAGGGGGTGAGCCTATTGCCATATACCGGGCACAATTCTAGACTCCGTACTACTATTGAGAAAAAATTCTCAATACATTACATTTTTCTCAACCATCACAAGAAACAAACTGATTACAAAACACACAAAAGTCAGTACTTCTATCTCAATATGATATCTACTATTTAACCTTACATTTGTCAAGTTGGTATATTAGAAAAACTATTACCTACGTTTAGTGCCGCCCAACATGTAACATTACGTTAATTTATTATTTGTTTAATTTCATAATTGTTGTTAAACGTTATGGAATTTCCAGAGTCATTTAGTTCAAGAACATTTCACGCCTTGGTTTCTGAGGTCACTTTTTTATTTATGTCGTCATTAAATAGGGTAAAGTAAATTGTAATCGTATTATTATTGCTTATTTTCTTAAATCAATTCATTTTCTTCCTAACTCATACTAACATAAGTGTCGTACTTATCTCCCCATCTTTTTCACAAAGTTTTATTTTACAAAAACGTATTTTATGACCACTGACAGCATCCAGGGATCCCTTTTAAGCTCCAATAATTAAACAAACATCTTACTTGACTCAGATGACTAATGAACGACAGCTCATCAGAATAAACTCCCCTTTTTTATTGCCGTCTTGCACGACCATGTTCATCATCTCCAGACAAAATCAAAAGAATCACGTAAACCTATTCACGCCGATCCATATACTGCCACACACAAAACGTAAAAACAAAAAAGTAGGTACCTATTTTTGCACACACAACAAACTGAAACCGACAAAATTTCGAAATATCCTACGTAATAACTTACCTAAAACAAAATAAACTGTGGAGTTTAAAACACCATATAACTGAAATTTCTAATAACACATGAACCGACAGTAAATCTGCATTTACATGTCGAAAACGAAAGTTTAAACTTTCACAGAAGAAGCTAAACAATAACAATTAAGACTGAAGATCATAATTGTCTTAGGAAATTATCTTAAGTAATAACTTAACAGGATTTTTACTGCCTAGATGTACACAACAATATCTACATGGTTAATCGAATAAGTATGTACTATTCACTGGTTATTGGTTATATTATAACTCTAATGGAAATGCATCGACAGCCACTTATAGTATCCAGTGGAGTACAAATCCAGACGCAAGTACCTAATTTTGACTGCACGGTTGGCGCGGTGGTTGGGCAACTGACTGCCGCGCAACGTGTCGCGGGTTCTATTCCTGCACGGAACAACTCTTTGTGTGATCCACAGATTGTTGTTCCGGGTCTGGGTGTAATGTGTATGTGAACTTGTATGTTTTTAAACGCACCCACAATACAGGAGAAAATACTAGTGTGGGGCAACGTTTTAAAAAAAATATATATTTTTATAATATTAAGACCTTTTTAATATTTCCTTATTTCATGAACAATAGCTAAAACCCTTGAAGTCAATCAACTAACAAGACTGTCTGTCTACCTACCTTAGAGGTATTACTTAGGTAACTCTATAGCCACCCAGATGCTTTTAACTTTTCTTTTATCTTTCTTGTACTCAGACCAGATAGAACAATGCATATTGTGGTGTCTGCCGTACCTAAGAGATCTGCTTCCGTCTGGCTCAAGACTTTTTCACGAAGGATGGTAAGTAAAGTCCTGTTTTAAAAAAAAAATTCTTATAAGTGTCAGCCGTGGAAACGATGGAAAAAAACGATGTTTTTCTCATAATTTCAGACTTCCATAATATGTAAACATTTTTAATTGTTCTTATTGCGGTTTGTATGTTTCTTTTAATAATATTTTGTATGTAACAAGAAGGAATTTACATTTTGAGTATGTCGAAGTTCATAGCGCGATTGCTCTAAATAAATATTTCCGAATGAGAGGTGTCAGAAAATTGTCACTCACTATATCTCCATTTAATCACTGTAATTCTACAGCAGAAACACCCTGTGTAACCTAGTTTACCCCAAACAAGCACAGTGGAATAACACATGGAGAAAAGCGAATGCATTATGCAACACCTTCTACTTTGGGCAAAAGTCATGACACTATACTTCTGTTACAGTCGCGGAGAACCTAACGGGTAACCGGGGCTCCGGCTCGACGTGCAGAAGGAACGGGGTGGTTTTTAGTCAGTAAGAGTCTGACAATCCCTTCCGCCTCACCCAGGCGGGAGCAGTCATTCGATGATTTTCCCCCCTTAAAAAAAAAATACTTCTGTTACAAGAGTCCAATCATTATGCACCGGTTTACTTTCCGATATACTACCAGTAACTGATTATGTCCGGTTACTGTGTGACGTCACTGTACCGGTATTCTATGCACTGCTCACCTAAATCACATTGACGTGTTTACTTGCTGAATGTTACGCCATCTTAACTTCCGCGATATCTGTGCATCTGTTTGTAATTTGTTATTTATTGTTCTCGCTGATCTAATAGTTGTAAGCAAGTGCAAAAGACGGTGACGAAAGAAATTTTTACTAAGTTACAAGTTAAAATAAATACTAGATGTAGTATTATGACTGTCGTGTATAATGATTATATATGAATGCCTCTTAGACTGCTCAAGAGAAAGTAATTAAAGATTGAATAATTTAAGTTAATCTTCCTAAACAATTAAAGATAAAAAGGAGTAGGGAGATGTTCGACATAATTTTCTGAAGAACTACTTTTCATTTGTAATGTTTGTCCATCTTATAAGCATAACATTTTAGTTAGGTAAGAAAGATAAACTTTACACATTAAAAACAAGAAAAATGTTTTGAAGTTACTAAAAAAAGAACTTGTTGATAATCTAATCCAGCGCATCAGAATGCATATTTAACGGAGATATTTCCAGCCCTATTAACGACTTCAAAGGTAATTCCATCCAATCTTCAGTGTAGAACGTTTGGACTTCTGCCAAGCTCCCCAATACCTCAGCCGATCGAAAGTATACTGTTATCTACATCCGAGCTACCGAATCGATCACGATTATCGATTTACTTTCTCTCAAGGTATCTCTCGATCTACATCGCATGCCTAATCGAATGGTTTAATCAATAGGTATAGCTGATAATGCAGTTGTAGATATCGGTTCGATAATAACAGTACGGCAATACACATTACAGCTGCTGTAGAATAATTTTAACAATGTTTTTACTAAGTTACAGAAGTAATTGATTCAATAGTTCCTATATTACCAAAAGGATGAGAGTTTCAATACTCAAGAACATACATACATATCCAACTATCAAATATGAACAGCAACTATCATAACAAACCCATAAATAAAAGAGAATCAATAAAATTTTCACACACCATCATCCACAGCCCAGATACTCAATTAGGTGTGGCCGTGATTTCGACACATCGACACACTCGGCATCGACATAACGATGATATTATTCATATAAATAATATTTTCATAGCTAACACTGGATGGGACAAACAAAACTAAAATATATTTAGAAAGGGCTACAAACGTTAGAGAGAGACTTTGTGAGGAAATTATGCAAATAGGACGGAATTATAGAAAATTATAAAAGATGATACCGATGACAAAAGTTTACAAAGGCCGCGCCAGGAAAGACTATGCTCATCAATTAATTCACAGCACAACGTAGTCACTTCCAGTACACTGACATCGGCGTATCAAACGAAGTTGCTGCACTAATGTGGATGCAACGCTGCGTGAAACCCATGGGTAGTGCTGTTAACCTGATTTCAACTTATATGGTACACAATAGGGACGCGTTTTGCATCACACTCCGTCCAAGGATATGGTGGAAAATTGCTGTTGAAGTACGGAAAGGGAAACTTCATACAGATTGCTGTTACATGAGCGTGAGTTCGATTCGGAACGGTGAGAGCACTTCTAGGTAATTAAATAAAGGTTTCCATGTAAACTAAGAGTCTACTTGTACTGGTACTCTTGAATAGTATAAAAGGAAATATCCTTAAATATCTTCACCCCGTCCATTGTCCTTAAAGCTATAAACATCTTAATAGTAATTCTGACCGAACCGGCAAGCATTCTTTTTTAAAAAAAAAAAGAAACATTCGATTCCTTAGTGTTCGGTCATTATGGGAATAAACCGTGTTTTAATGTTATTGCCATTAAAAAAATAACTAGAATCGCGTCCATACAGCAGCCATATTGTAATGGCTCCCGCCGCGTAATTGGCAAATCGAAGTAAACTCACGAACGTAACAAGAACGAATCAAAGGTCCCATTGTCAAGGTATCGGCATCAAATGTCAAAAGTTTTGCCACACAAAAATGGCATCTAACAACACGCATTTTTGTTAAAACGGTACAATAGTGCCTTCAAAAATATTTTCAAGAATTAAAATCTTCAAATATGAATTTGAGGACGGTACTTCCCAGAATTTAGAGCAATTGAATATGTAATTGTAACATATTTTGTTCAATACATTCTAGTATCTGACGTCCCGTAAATTAATGTGTATTATTGTAACAACCGCCCCCGACCACATACAGAGACATTCTGATGCTAAGTGTAACAGTTTGCGGTTGAGCGCAGGCGCCAAGTTTTACTACCTACTTCTAAATAATGAAATAATAGTAGGTATACACGGTAGTACATTGAGAAGAAATAATAAAAAAATCCTTTTATAAACCACGTTAAAAAACCGACTTTAATCCCTGTTTTTGAAGTCGGTTAACTAATATACTAAAACCTTCTCCCGAGCGTAACAAACACTTTTTCTGAAAACGCATCAAAATCGATTCAGCTAATTGGTCATAAACATACATACAGGTCAAACTGAGAAACTATTTTTTTTCTTTTTGAAGTCAGTTAAAACTTATGTTCTACATCTACTTCTACAATATGTCTTAACATTGCATATTTTCTTAAGAAACTAACTTGAGGTGTACTTAGAATGCAACATTTCATTAAGTTCCATGGGATCGATGTATTGTACAGTAAAAATTTGGTAGGTACTTACTCGGTAATGACTTTTCAATTAATCATTTCACATTTAAAGCGAAAGTACCTTACAGTTACTGATGAACATTTCTGCTAAATTGACCATAGCCAGCGAAGCACAGGAAATACTTGAAATCAAAGAAAGACATTAACTCTTTAACACCCTATAAGTCAATTTTGTAAGCCACACAAACCGATTGGTGTATTAATAATTTTAATATTATGGTCGTAAATTATAAGTCACAACATTCAGGCGACGCCTACGCACCACGCCTAGAATCTCTGTTATGTTTTAATACAAGAAACTTGAACACGAACCATTCTATTTAAGAAATGATTGGCGATCTTATGTAATACAACTTGCATATTTATCCCCTGAAAGAATAAAAATAATTCACACACTTTAAATCAACTTTCTGACACCAATAAGCAAAAAAATCCAAATTCAGTGCAATTAATAAGAAAACTTCACCAAATCCATTCCAACCACTCGAGATTAACGAGCCAGTCATAAAACACAAAACCAACAATTCAAACCATGATACCAATTAAAAACCCTACTTTTTTATAAGAAAACAAATCTAAAATACCACAATAATGTAAATACAACTCCAAAAAAACCAACAAATGATGACAGGGTATGAAAATTAAAAATATAATTAGTCCGTAAGTTAGGTAATGAAAAAATATTAGACACGTATTTTTTATTTTGTCGTATAATAAAACAATACTTAGATAAAACGAATCAAAGTTTAGGAGTGGGGGCTAAAACGTCATTTCTTAGTATAAAATGTACTGAGAAGTGACGTCACGCGACATTTCAAATCAATATATCTTCGAAACTATTCGTTTCTGTGAGAAAATAAAAAATACGTGTCTAATGTTTTTAAACTGTCAAACACCAAGCGGTCACCGGTGACCGCGACCTATTGTTCTTTAATTGTGTCTATAAAACCGGTACTCGACGAGTTAAATAATCTATCAGACGGACATTAAAATAAAAATTAGTCGTCTACCCTAATAGGTTAAATCAAAATCAAACCAAACCATGATACCAATTAAAAACCCTACTTTTTTACAAGAAAACAAATCTAAAATACCACAATAATGTAAATACAACTCCAACAAAACCAACAAAAATTCTTCACATCGTTACAATTCACGACTTTATTAGCGGCTCGTGTCCTCAAAGCTTCAAACCGCTCCAAACACCCATCTCCGGGTTACTTCCTAGTCCTATTTTAATATGAGAATATAAATAAGTGCCCCATACGAGGACAGCTGCCGCCCATGATGGAAACAAAACACCATGACGGTCTAATGGCCGTGACGACTGATTCCTATGTATGCTACTCAAGTGATTTAACAGACACCATAAAAGCATGGAGCCGGCGATGAGAAGCACCAAATGGTATTGATGGGATTGCCCTAGAAGCATTAATATGGAATGGTTTGGGTGATTTTAGTTAGGTGTTTATTAAGGTGCATAATGGTAGTGTGAATTGCAGTTTATTGCTTGGGGGTAATAACATTTAAACGTTAAAATTGCTCACTGGTTTAAATGTTCGACTGCACGGTTGGTGCGGTGGCTGGGCAACTGGCTGCCGTGCAACGTGTCGCGGGTTCGATTCCCGCACGGAACGACTCTTTGTGTGATCCACAGATTATTGTTACGGGTCTGGGTGTCATGTGTATGTGAACTTGTATGTTTGTAAACGCACCCATGACACAGGAGAAAATCCTAATGTAGGGCAACGTTTTTTTTTAAATAAAATAATAAAAAAGATGTTCCTAAAACACCTAAAAAGGCTCCAGCAGAAATAGAACACCGATATAAGTACTGATATACTTTCACATGATAACAATTAACTCGTTCGAAGAAGAAAGTGCTTAAAAAGGTTTCATTTTTGCATAAAAATAAATATTATGTGACTTCCATTGATATTTTTGCGGTCTTTAGTGTAATAAAAGTAAAAATAACCTTAATCGTTTGGATGTGTTTTCGTTAAAAGCCCAATTGTAGCTTTGAATGATCTGAGAATGAGGTTACAAGTTACCACCTACTCTGCGAAGTTCATCTCAAATTGCTTAACATTAATTAATTGACATGGATATTATTATTTTACCCACATGCATTAGCATAGCATACCTCTGAAGAGTTTAGTCTTATTTATTAGACATTTAAGCCCAAAAATTAACTAAAAATCGCGGGTTACTTACATGTATATAGTGTGAAAAGCTCTACTAGTTTCGAACCACAGAGGGGTTCTTCCTTATGAGCAGCGTGCGCGTTCGCAGCGGTGTCGCGCAGCTTACTGCTTTACTGTTAACCCGCGATTTTTAGTTAATTTAGTATGTCTTACGATAGTTATTATAAAAATACATCAGACTATCTTAATAGCTAAGTAAAGATACAAATAACAGTGAAATATTGATTTCGTATATACTTACTTTAAAGAAAACATTAACAGATTTATTCTTAGCTTTTATGTAAATAATGGACAACCCAGAATTAATGAGCTGACAGATTAGTTCGACAAATTAGGACGCTGTCATTAGTATTTTTAGCCTCAAAAGTGGAAGACCACACAACGAAATAAACCATTAGATAAAATAAAAACAATTAGTTGACAAATGTATGAAATTAAGGATAAAAGCTACCGTTTAGGTAGCTACTTAATGAGTTTTAACATAATTGGAAAGCTTTGAAGACAATTGACCGTGGTATCCCATCCTGACTACAGACATATAAAGAAGAGGAACTAGTGAGGATAGATTAATGTTCTCCTTTTGATGGAGAGAGCATTTCCCAAACTATATTGTACGTTAGTAACGTGAAGTAATAAATAAAGCCAAAGATACACTGAGGGATAAATGTACCAATACATATATCGGTGACATGTCGAGCAAAGCCGACCGATGCACGACGTTGCCTGACATATACGATGACAACGCGCAACTTATATTTAACAGTGATGTGTTGTTGCCAGACATGTCGACCAATGTCCGGCATGCTGTCGCACAACGTCTCTGGCAACATGTGTAGCAGGACATTTGTCCCCGAGTGTATCCTTGGCTTAAAAGCGATTGCTTTGCGACTGCAAAAAAGATAAAACTTACATGATACTTAAAAAGCTAATCAGCATTTCCCTGCAACCATTAAACAACACTAATCCACCAGATAATAAAAGCCAAGAACGCATTGTACGAATAGAGCCTTTACGAACAGTCGAACACCATGAAAACCAAATCAATCCATTAAACCTTCAATAACCTTTAATACCATTAAAACAAAACTTATAATTGAACAGCACATAATCAAAGAAGCAGATCTTATCGCGATATAACAATCTGTTTAGAATGATATTAAAAATATTCTACATACCGGCACGCGTCAATCGATTAAGTAAGTACCTCTTCCGGCACTGTTAAGTAAGAGGTGAAAAAAATATTTTAATTAGTGGGCGATGTAAGTGAAGGGCCGACTTGAACAATAACAATAAATGACCATAAAGCTACCGTTCAGAAATGATGTGTGATTGAGCAACGATTTGTTACATCATTATAATTGGTGGTTCTTATAGAGCTACTCTTTACTGCTTTCTTGATGGTTGAGTAATTGAAAGTATGTGGGATATGAATGATGCGTGATTGAGTGGCACCAAGCATCGATTTGTTGAAAAAAATGCAGAAATGAATTGAAATATATCTGACAATGTGAAAGGCTAAAATTTGTTATAAACAAAATTATAGCCACAGTTTTCCTATTCTTACGTCCTTTCTGACACGACAAACATAAATTTGATTACAAATTAATTAAAAAGGCATTGCCTCTTCACTTAGAAAGCTTCATAATGTCGATTCACTCTAAATACCTCTTCTACTTAACGAACACGTGTCAAGAGGATTAATTTCCGCACGAATTACAAATACACGCGTGAAATTAGTGTAAGTACTTAATTAAATATTTGCGTTAAGTATACCTATGTATTATTGTTTACAGTATACAAGTGTGTTTCGTCTTAAAATCCAGGATGGTGTAGCATTATTAGATAATTTCTCTAAATTTCTTCAGGAACGTCCCTGTCAGCTTCTTCGTGCCTATGCCTAGGTTCTAGCCCACTGATTTCTCTGGATCTAATTAAACAGACCATCTTCCCAAACATAAAATATAAGTAACTTCAGTTTGTGATCTTACATACATCTCACAGTCTTTATTTTAAAACTTTGTCAGCCATCACAATCACAATAATGATATCAAAACACTCTTAAACAATGTCTTCAATAACATATAACATTGATCAAATGCAATTCATACAACAGAGTTCTAGATCTTTCGATGGTCAGCATCAAAATATTCATTAATATAAAGTTCGAGAATTTGGCCATAAACGGGACTCATCTTTTTCTGCTTTCGCAATTTAATAGGACGGCAATACGACACAATCGGGGAGATTAGGGACAAAAAGCCTTAGGAATTTTAATATCTTTAATCGATCCAATCAAATCTTATGTTTAACAAAAGAGACTGCACCTTTTGTATCAAACTTGATTGAATTAATAAGAAAATTTAACACATAATTTTTCATATACAGCCACAGTACCTACTAACCGTTTAATTGATTACCAATAAACAAATCTACATGCAAAGAAAACTTTATAATCATAACACATTTCTTTCTGATCTCGTTTGTATGTTCGTAACAAACTTTTATACCTTCATACATGGAGTAGGAGTGAAATAAATTATTAATAAGTTATTGTATAACAATGTCGATAGCCGGCCATTTCCTAGAGGTGTGAATATAATGAATATTAGCGCAGTTAACGACTATATCATATCGTGACTCCTACACTGATGAAATATGCATAAACTCACCCGTTTACACACACATGCAAAGCTCATCGATTTTCAAACTCATTCGATAACTGTTTTATCATAGTCAGGTAGCAATACTGGCTGTTGTTTGTAATTTCACTCGTTTGCAACTAAAAATGAAGTGGTTTGTTTTATTGATAGAAAATAATTATTTTAAACGGTAGAAAATAATCATTAAACATCATCATCATTTGTATCATTATCACTATTTATATATTCAATACTTGTTATATGAAGCTGAAGACTTTGTTTGTTTGTTTGTTTGTTTGAACGCGATTATCTTTGGAACCCCTAGTCCGATTTGAATAATTCTTTTTCTATTGGATAGTCCGTTTATCGAGGAAGGTTATATAAAACATCAGCTACAGTCAATATGAGCATAGAAAACAGAGCATAGAATGAGAGAGTGCGTAAGTACGTTGCCAAAATCTTCAAGACTTCACAGCAAAGATGAACCTATTGGGTATTTAAAGTCAAGTTATAGGTACTACTAGGAACAACACCAGCAAATAGGCTTTTCAATGCATTTTCCGCAAATAAAACAAATCCTAAACAGAGGACAGTTAACAAACTCTTTAGAAAAAGTATATCAAAAATAAGGAAACTGATTAACTGTCAAGATAAATGATAATTGATTGATATTTTTTTAAGTTCCAAGGTTGACAGAATGCTGTGCAACGTTAATTAATGATCGATAGCGTCCAGTTTTTGTCGAAAATAATTGGAAATTAATTAGTTGATACAAATTATTCAGTTATGCTAACCACAGCTGTCAATAATTTGTAGGACCAGTTATGTTTTATGTAAACATGGATAAGATATGTATCTACAACTACGTGTATAAAAAATTACAACAGAAAATGCGTAGGTACGTAAATAGCACTGACACTGATTTTCACTGCGCGGTTGGCGCGGTAGCTGGCCAACTGTCGCGGGTTCGATTCCTGCATGACACAGCTATTTGTGTGATCCACAGATTTTTGTTCCGGGTCTGGGTATCATGTGTATGTGAAATTGTATGTTTGTAAACGCACCCACGATACAGGAGAAAATCCCAGTCCCCACACTGTTTATAACAAATTTTTCTTAAAAAAAAATTCCTAATATCGAAAAAGGAGGATCCTCCAACCAGACTAAATGTTCATGCTTGGCGGGTTTTCTGCCCAACAGTTGTTCATTGGGATTATCTATATGTGTTAGTTCACATGTGCGATGTAGGATTGCGCATCATTTGACTTCTGTCATTTGTCATGTATTTTCTTTCATTCTAACCTAAGTTAACAGATTAATAGAGAAACGTTATCCGCAAAGTAACTAACTACGGTTTGATCAAAAGTAGCTGCAAAATGTAACGGATAATTTTGTTAAAGGTGTCTGCACTGTTTATCATCATTCTCATCATCATCAACAGCCGGAAGACGTCCACTGCTGGACAAAGGCCTCCCCCTTAGCCCTCCACGTCATTCTATGAGCTATTAAATTGACAAACACCTACCGCGTACACAACTACATAGTTTCGTTATCGCGCCCCTTTCTCTATATAAAAAGTATAAAAGTTTTAAAATTTCGCAATACACGGCAAGCAATACCTTTCTAGTATTAAAAATTCTAAAATAAGAAACTAGATTGGTTTCTAAACTTGAATAGAAATTGCATAATTTTAATATTTCACTCTTTTTACACTTAATATGGACAAATATAATGGAACTAGCTGTAGTTTTTTTGCATATCTTTAAGTTTCGAAAATCTTTAGTCAATTGGCTTTCTGACATTTTGAAAATCCCCTTCTCTAAAATAAGCAGTACTTAGCTATCAATCGGTATCATTTAGGTACCAGACAGTAGCCATTTGTCTATATTGTTACATAAGGCCGAGTTCACACGAAGCCATTAGTCGATTTATCGTCAAATGCTAGTCACATCCAATTGGCACTCAACTTCAGACTAAGTGGATGTGCTCGGCATTTTTGTGCACTAATCGGACTGTGATTAACTATCGTGTGAACTTACACTAGATAATATTTGTTCTACCCATGTGATTGTTAATGAATGGAGTACTTTTTATAAACACACTCCAAAGAAACTACAATAAAAGAAGTACAAAAGTAGGAACGGGGTGGTTTTTAGTCAGTAAATCCAAGTCAGCCCTCTCGGCTCACCCGGGCGGGAGAAGTCATTAGATGACTATCCTACTCTTAAAAAAAACTACAATAATTTGGATAGGATCATTATTAATGATATCAATTTTGTCCTACAACTTATGTAGTTGCGACACAATCCTACTAATATTATAAAAGCGTTTGTTTGTTTGTTTGTTTATTACTCGTTGACGTTAAAACGGCTGAAGAGATCGGGATGAAATTTGGAACAAGGGTAGATTATGGTATAAAGGCTACTTTATATCCCATGGGAACGCGGGCGAAACCGCTGGCAGAAGCTATTATTATATAGCTGGTACTATGTTTCATTTTTATCTTAAACAATGTTGTCTTTAGAACTCGATGTTTGGGAGATGATCATAACATCACGCCTTTTATCCCCGATGGGGTAGGCAGAGGAGACGATTAACATATTAAGTCAGTCAACGCTAAATCTGTCGGAAAGAAAATTGAACGAATTAGGCAATAATAGTTATTGCTTATTCAAATTGATGCTAATCATATATCCTAACAGTATATATATATATCCCATGTGTATAAACATATGAATGAAATGAAAGTGAAGCGGTTGATTAATAATCTACAAGATAAACAAAGTGACCAGACCGTGTCGGACCGGTCTGGCGATAAAAACCGTCTCAGGACCGGTAAGGTGCTAATTATGTCATTTGGTTTCTCTAGTCACTATGGAGAGTAGAATTATTGTTTATGTATCGACAGAAAATAATGTGATTCTAGCTACATAATTATACAACAACGCCATCTATTTATTTATTGTGGTGCAAAGGGTATCACTCGTGCCATTTTATGTTTAAGGTGGCAACATGAGCATTTGGGTGGCTTCCAAATTGGACAAACCCGATTGGAGGCTCAACTCAAAATACGTAATAATCAAAGTTAGAAATTGTGGTACTTACACATGATGGTGGACATAACGTCATCTTTTCTCCTTATCTCCTCACCAGAAGGTTTTCACACATTTTCAAATTCAAATTGTAAACATAGGTAACAATAGGGTATTGAATAACATTTTTGAACGGTATATCAACTTTTGTCAGTATACAAAAAGAGTTGGAAACAATGATTTGGCTTGATTACTATTATATTAATGTCAATAGAATTATTTGTTTTGATAGGTATTATTTGAACTGTATAAATATCCTTCTATTCATTAAGCAAAAGAATTGAAACAACAAAGCAATTTCCATAATGCTATTAACATTTTCGTGTCACCAGCATTCGTGTGGTACTCTGATTCCGTTTTCAGCAAGGAAATACATTCAATTCTATGCTCTGTTCCTTTTTCCTTTAAGGAAATAGTGTCTATTTATACTCTAGTACATTGGTTCCCAACCTTTAATACGTGGAACACGAGAAGTCCGCAAAAGAAAAAAAAATACATAAGATAACAACACAGTTAAAGCTAGAATTGAATTTATTTCAAAGGAGATGACAAAATCTCTCAAGAACCAACTTATCTCAATAATCCAAATCACTCTTCTTATGAGAATGAACCCCACGACTCTGGAGAAAATCTTAGTCTCCACATGAAAAAGGTACCTGATCTAATACTGGTCCCTAATCTAACAAGAATGATAAAAACCGATCCTTGATCAGAAAAGATTGGGAAACCCTGCTCTAGTAGAACCAGTGATCTTCCATCCACTATTTTCTATAAATAGTTTAATTATATTGATGAAGTCATTAATGTAATAGGTACTTAATTAAAAGGCTAAGGTAAATACGGATGTATTTATAAGCGCTCTAATGAAGGGGACAGAAGGGTCTTTTGGACCATACATAGTATCAGTTCATAGGTTTAGAATTTAAAATCTATCATCTTATTGCTAATTTAAAATCTATAATACTATGCAAGACGCCAATAAGGATTGAGTTAAAATATCACAAGATGCACTTAAAAGCATTCTCCAAAGGAAACAGATGGTCATTATTCCATTGGTATTTTAATAACAAACCGGAAAATAACCTAAAAAATTCCGGTGACCTTTCCCCAAAGGAGTACTTTCTTGCACTCTGCTCCACTTTCAACTAGTATTTTAACATTTCCCTTTCAATGAGACAGTTATACTTTGTTACGGATGCGTTGTACTTCGAGACTGGGTTAAGTGCATTCTCATGTAGTACCTACTGTATATAATACAGTATAGTATAAGCAAGTGTATATGTTTAAAGACGGGTTAGTATAAAGGACCTAGGTAGCACTAAAAGTGGTCTTTGGAGCCATTAAATTTAATTACTATAACAAAAATAATTTCTAAACATAGTTTATTCGTTTAATTAATCTACTCTGAAAGTCCGGAAGATATCAAATAGGTACTTAGCTCCAAAATGTAAAGTTATCCTTAAATGACATGTTGAACCATTAACTTTTGCAAACAAATCATTTATCACATAACAAAACGTTTACCAACCATGAATAAATAAAGCAAAGAAATGCAAACCGATTGAAATGAACACATCTATTAATCTAACAAGATAATTAACCCCGATCAATAAAATATGCGACAATTAAGAACATTACGTCAACGTAATATTACTAACAAGATAAATGACAAACTTAATTTAAACTATGCGGAAACCGATGCAAACGTTCAAAAGTGACGCAACGGCACAGATAAAAAATATTACCTTTAAAGAAATTGGCGCCAAAAACTTTCACAGAAGGGCGAAGGAATTCGTTTTGCAATTCTAATATGAAACACGATTTATTCGAATTACGTCACACAGGCCTGTTTCCTCTACGCGAGGCACGAGTTCCTTGTGTATTTTCTCCAAGATTTAAGTTCAAATTACAAGCACAAACTGCCAATGGCCGCCGAACGTAAACAAACATTCGTCTTCCACGACAGCAGTGACGTAACTTATTTGTTTCGCTTTATTAATTACATCTATTACGATACTTTTTAATTATTATTTATGTAAATTATTTAATTATAGTCATTTATAACAGAAAGAGGTTTTGGGACACTATATTGTGTTACACAATTAAATTGTCCCGTGGTTAAATTGGTTATTGCAACATGACAATAATAGGTGTTGCCCAAAGCAAACCTTTAAAAGGTTGCACAAATGTTATCTATATGTTAACTTGAACTTTACTTCAAGCTCAGGGCTAAGTCTCCTTAGTCTCCTTGTCTGTCTATTCGCGATAACCTCGAAAATTACTAAACTGATTTTTACATGGTTCTCCCTAACGGATAGACTTATTATTAAACTGTCAAACACCAAGCGGTCACCGGTGACCGCAACCTATTGTTCTTTAATTGTGTCTATAAATACGGTACTCGACGAGTTAAAGAAGGTACAAATGTAAATTTGTAAAGATTACTTAACAAAACTATGAAATTAATCACCGTTAATTATTTCGACAACCTAATATCGTTACTAAAGATAGTTCATAGTGCAATGGCAGTTCATTAAACGACTGTCAATGCTAATATTTATGCATTATTACAGCGTGTGTCCCTATTAATAGAAGTAAGATTTTACTTCTAGTTGGTGGGTGCCTTAATTGGTAAACCGGCTAAAGTAACCATAAGATAATAAAACACACAAATTGGTTGCAAATCGCTAAAATATTAATGTTTTATTACACTTAATTGTCAGCCAAAACCGTTGAGTTTAAGTTAAATAACTAACCTAACAGTTTGCGTTGAATGCTAAACGGTGATAAATATTTTAGTTGCTTAGTGATTAACCTCTTGTTTGTATTATATTCTTGCTAGCTGCGTCTTGCAGTTTCTCCTGCGTGTTTGATTCTGTTTAATATCGTTAAACGGTTAAGTATTGGCTTGATGGTCAATAAATTGTACAGCTATTATGAATGAACTATAATTACCGTTTCATTTTCGAGTAATTTCGAGTGATTCTCACATCCTAAAACTAAGAAACTTTTACTTAGCTAGGTGCAGTAGTTTTACACCCTTTAATTCCTAGATTTGTGTGTATTTATTTCTAGAATTTTCCCTAAGTAATTTTGCAATATGGCGGTGAAATTACCCAAACCATTTAGGGTCATTTTATTAATGTAACATTTCCATTCTAACCATTGCTGCTGATACCCACAATAACCGCCCCTACCCTTTTAAAGCACGTGTAACAATTTAATTAATTAAAGATACGTTTCCTTTGCGGTAACATCTCCCCTTTAGTATCATTCCAAATGAATTTATTCACGAAGTAGACGGCTTAGGTGCGGCCAAAATATATTCGGAATAATTCGGAGGAGATAGGGTATAATTGGCTTAAAGTCTGGAATAATAACTTGCATAATCGTCAAGGTAACGTCTGTTTTCGGCAAGTTTCGTATGTATTTATTCGACTCGATTGTAGGTGGGTAGGTTAGGCTAGATTGCACTAATGACTGCATTTAGACCGCACACAATCGATACTAATTAATTGCAAATAACACGGTTAGAAGTATGCGAAGGACTCGATTTGGGCTTGATATTGGTACGCTTATTAATCGTAGACGCTACCTACAAACAAATATTCAGGTGTGACCGGTATTCGTAGTTGATTTGCTTGAAAACAGTGAATGTAATTCTTTGCCAGAATCTGTACTTCCTGAAGGGTCAAGGCCCAGTGAATAGAATGTTTATGGGACAACATGCTCCATCGTAAACCGCATCATCGGTTATCAACAGGCGAGATAGTGGTTAAACGTCGACCCACCAAATATAAAAAAATCGTTACTGGGAACCATTTTTGCCTTATTATAAAAAAAAATAAGGACCTGACTCCATAATGACCTAAAGCTTCGTTACACACATGGTCACTCAGTGCCCCCGGGCCCCGTGCCCTCTCTAGTCCCCGTCTCCCGAATCCGCCAGAATCCTCAAATTCCCAATTCCCAAAAGGCCGGTAACGCACTTGTAACGCTTTGGTGTTTCGAGTGTCCATGGGCGGCGCCGATTGCTTACCATCAGGTGACCCATCTGCTCGTTTACCGGCTTAAATATGCTATAAAAAAAAAGTTGCGAGTTATCAAAACTCGAAAACTTACTGATAAAAATTCAAATAAAATAGTGCATTGCCACCACCACAGACTTAGAAAAAGCTGTTTAAATCGCCCGATGGTACGATTAGATAAAAGATAATTATGTTGGTATCCGTTTTTTGTCGGGTCCAAGTAGATAACCTTGTGTTTCGTGTCCTCTGGAATCTCGAACGGCGCACCCAATGGCTGACTGTCAGTTTTTAGAGATCCGTAACGATATGATGTTATTGATACACTTTTGAATAATTAACTCTAGAAACATGTTTACATTGCATTGTTTCTGTGTTTTCAGACAAGAGAGATGACATAACTATGTATATGACGAATTGTACTTATTTTCATATTATGTTGTTGTTATCGTCAACGAAAATCCACTATCTAAAAATTGGACTTTGTAATCTCATGTATGCGTTTTAGAATCCGATGTGTAGATATGGAATCACACAGACATTTTAAAAAATATCTTTTTAAAAACAGCATAAGGATGATGCCGGTACATATATCACTCAATTATTTAGTATTTAATTCTACTACAGCAAAAGATAGATACGTCATTCACTTCATAACGTAACCAAAGGAAAGACACTTCTAGGTAGACAAAAAAACAGTACGAAAAAGAACGATGTGACCCCACGACCCCACAGCGGGGGGCCGAGTTAGTGAAAGTGAACCTTTGTTTCGCGAACATATGCGTTAGAGTAAACAAACACCCAAAAACTAAGCAATGATAATATCGTAAGTCAACCGGTTTAAGCTAAACCACGTTCACTATTATCCAGTTTATAGATAAAAGACTGGTCTCACTTAAAAATTCTCTAGAAATGAAACGATCAAAATCGACGTTCCTTTTTGACAGTTGTCAGACAAAATGTCATAAAGTTTACCAAAGCCTGACAATTCGGATTAAACCAGATTAATACTCTGTTTTCCAAATACTCAAACGCCACACAATTTAAGTCGCACTTGAGTATAGTTCTGTCACTATAAATTCTTCATAAATAGACAGAGATGGCACGTTTTTAAGTACAAACTTAAAATTGAGCATCCTTTCGGCATGCGAGGCGTGTGGTCATCACATATTCATCTGAAATAGATTTAGCTATCTAAAACTGAATAGTCGAAAAGAAAATAAATACCTAGACAAGATTACAAAATGGAATATGCTTCAACATTTTTCCTACTCCCACCTTGATATTATGAACATTGACGTCAATCAATCAATAGTCAGTCTGGCTACGTAACGAAATGCACAAAAAGTAAGTGGAGGTATTCTAATTAAGTAGTAAGTAACCTGTAAGTAGTAATAGTAGTTACATTAAACATCGCTTAAAATCTGTTTTATTTTACGATTGGTTTAGTAAAGCTAACTCATGTAGTTAAAGCATAATATGTTTCAGGGTTCATCTAGGTATACACACGATGTCCCGAAACTGAAAGCTTTACCAGGTGATAGGCCTTTTTATGACTGCTCTGGGAATAGTAAAAAAAAAATTTTGAAAAAGCTATAGAGGAAAACCTGATAATTCTTGAAATCGGACACCATGTATGACATTTTCGAGGGCCATGGCCACATTATCTTAAATATTTATGTAACGTTATTGGACTACATTATTAGAAACAATGTCATTACATTTATATCAGGTACATAGAAACAATAGCTGTAACAAAGCATGATGTAAAATATTCGATAAGGCGGCACGAGTTATGTATGCGCATTGCTCATGTATATTTAGCCTAACAAACAGGAAAAAGTATTAATGAGGTACTTACTGATACATACCTAATACATATGCTCGCCATTAGATAAGTATTTAATGTCAATGTCGTTATTGGAATTTACAACAAAATCGTCTTTGAATAAGTATGAAAATCGATCAGATCCAACCGTCTGATCGTTGTGATCATTTCTGAAAGTCATTAAACGAGGCCTATAGTCAGTAGTGGATGTATTGTGGCTGAATGATGAAAGTTAAGTCAGTAGTCAGTTAAGTCAGTATGAAAAGTCTTTAAATCTAAGTAAAATGGGATCTTCCAACTTTCGCCTAAAATACTAACATTCAGGACTGAGTCTGACAAAGGCTCTATATGTCTCCAAACGAATAGGGATATACCGACAAAATCTTATTTAAAATAATCTGTTTTTTGAAAAGGTCATCAATTCAGCATATTAGATTGTTATAATAAGTAACTTGGATCAAAGCAGCACTTACTGCTAACAAGACCACACATACATTAAAAATTGAAAAGTTGAAACCTTTTAACCGCAACCTTTCGTCCCACATTTTGAGGAGCCACATTGTCTGCGAAATCCGGGTCTATTAGATGACGTCAAGATTCACGGGCCACCAAACGACGAGGTGCTTTGCATACAAAATACCTAAACAGTCCCCCTTTTACTGAAGGGGCCTACGGACATGTTCGAGACTTTGTATTAAGTTTGTTTAATGGAAAGATATGTAGGAACAGACAGAGTTTTATCGTCTGTTAAACTGCAGAGAATATTGAAAATGTCCATTTACTCTGAATACCTATATACGCTAGCTTATTTGGATAGGATCATCTTTTAAAGATGTTTTAGACCAAATATCAGTCAATATATTTCAATCTATATCAATACCAGTTTTATATTGATATAGATTTACGTCAAGAAACTGAGAAGGAGATGTTAGTATATTTACGTATTCTTGTACATATCCTAAATATGAAATGTAGTGACGATTTACAAGACTGATAGTGATAAGTCTAACTATGCTTCTGACACTAAAATTAAATTACACGCCGGTAATTACGTAAGCGTTAAACTTAATTTCATACCTAATCAAATCACTGATGGCACTAACAAAAACAAAGGCCCAAATAAAGACTGAATAAATTACTTTAATAAGTACCTAGCTAGAATTGCAAAGGCATTAACCCCTCGAGCGTCCTTATGAGCACCCGGTGGATCATAAGAAAAAATGCTCCAAATTTCACGTGTGCACCTGTTGGATCATAAGGAACGCGGACGCTCGACGGGTTAAAGCTGTCTTGTAAAAAGAAGTTCACTACATCTCCCCTCAAATCTGACAAAAAAGGTAAGTTACATGTCCATATTCAGGAATGCCTGTGAATTATTTATGTAGATACCCATTACCCATGGGTACGGACCACCTACGAAGGTATTTACAAACAACGTCAGGTTCGCACTGTGCTGTTTACTAAAACTAGATTTAGATTTGATGTTAGCTAGATCGCCATGCCATGCTTCAAACAAACAGGTGGAATAGCAGATTACCTCCAAAGTTATGGAACATAGAAATATACATTTACGTTTGGAAAAGTTTTGTTGCCTCGTTGGCCGAGTGCTCGCAAGGCCGACTGCCAGACAAGGAGTTGAGTTTGATTCCCGGGGAGGCCAAGTATTGCTGGGTTTAAAAAAAAATCTCAGTAGTAGCACAGAGGCAGGAATTGTTTATATGGCAATAGGCTCATGGGATTCACATGGGATTCATAACACAAATAGGGAAGAGTGGGTGTTACATTGTACAGCGGCATTAACTGTCGTAATGTGCACCTTTGCCTACCTCTTGGGGCATAAAAGGCGTGATGATGACGGAACTCTACTGGTAAAACTACGGCATATTTTTTTCAAAATTCGAAACTACTACTCTTTATCTGTTTAGTTGTGCGGTTATTATCTCCTTAACTATTTAATTCTAAATTAGCAAAAATTGTTTACAATGAGTCTACCTCTACATCAATAGACACAGGTACTATTCCATCACAGCCAGCGTAACTAAAAAATCAATCAACAGACCAACTTATCGATTTTGAAAAAAACACAACACAATACGGATAGAAAGCTCAAAAGAGGGGGAACTTAGACGGTCATTAATCTTAGCACATCACTCGTTATCAAGTCTCACCCTCGTGGCAACCCTACACGACCCCAGGTAGACAGACACACGCAAGAAGTAGTTACACCGTCTGTACAAGATATTATGGGGGCGCCTGTGACAAGAGAATAGAGGCTTTTCATTTTGAAAAAACTGTGATGTAGAAACGCCCTCATAAACGTTCACTGTATGAAAGATAGTTGAGAGAATTCAGTAATTCATTATTTCTAAAGTAATTTATCTATTAAATGATAGGGTATGCAATAATCATTTGAGTCTAAATTGATAACTAGGCATTAAGTAAACGCAGATTAAGTGACTGATTGAAATTAAAAGTGTTATGAGTCTGCATATTTTTCGACCATCTAATCAATCACGAGTCTGATTTCTCTGCAAGTCTTCAATTATCTTCAAAAGACTTACTGCACTCTAAAAATGATATCATAACTATGATTACACGATGCAAATGATAGACCTGTCAAATTAAGCGGTAACAGCCTCTTGTTAGGCATTACGAATAGCGCCATGCGGCATTACAATCACAATAATGTCAATTTCGTCATATCCGCACTTGACACCTGCGGTATCAAAGAGGGGCGGGACGTGTCAGACACAACAATGCGAGATGGAGACATTTGAGAGCTGGCGCAAGTTCACAAAGCTTCAAGTTTAAAAGTTATCTTTGTCTGAGATGAAACTGTTTTCAATCCGCTTTAATTCCCTCACATCAATGTTTTACAGATGAGCAGATTTTTCATCAGGTATTTTACCTATATAAATCTACAAACAGGATGCATTGGCAATAATAGATCTTGCATTTGCACATAAAACATAGGAAGTCAAAAAGTGCCCGCTGTCATCTGTCACTCAGACGATTGTCCAACCCCAGAGGCAGTGGACGTGTGGGTGTCGCAATGACCTTGGCGCGTCGAATCAATGCAGAACAATGCTCTCGATCACCCATTGTTTCAAGTCAGGCTCCAATTTGCACTTATTGGAGTGTTGCGTTAAACACTCGACAAGTGACGTAAATATGAAAGCTGGTTTTTAGAAAATTGCAAACATATTTTGTATGTAATACTGTAATTCCTATGTGTTGTAAGTGCATTAATTTAATTGCCGCATGTCTTGTTAGTTTGAAGTTACAATTACGCTATTAGCCAGATGCTTTTAATCTGGTTTCAGAAGTGCAATATTGTGTTTGCTTAAAACTTTATGTGAATACGTTTCTTAATTACCTGTTAAACTTGTTAATCCTTTTGTAATTTGGTTTATTTCGTGTAGATTAACCCTATTATGTATGCACTGACCATAGCGTCAATAGAACACATAACTATTTTAGGAACTTAATAGTTGTTTTTAAGACATAAGATACATTTCGTTCGCCATAACAATATCAATGGGTCATCCATGTGTTTAAAAGCAGGTGAATAGGAAAGTTCCCATCTAGGTACGAGTAATTCAGAATGGTTCAATAGCTATCGTTTCACCAATACCACACCATGGTCGTATATACCGCAATAAAGGGCCGACTATTTTGTACGACAATAACGTCAATCAAACAAAGGCCACCCATCCGATTCAGTTTACACGTATACCATAAAACCGAGAACACGTAAAGAGGTTGGTGCTTTCTAATATCCTCCGGGCAAGGAGTGTCACGTGTCAAAATAATTTCTCTGCATTGTTATTGACAACTTTTCATTACCTACATAGCTGATTGCTGAGCAATACAGCTTTAATTATATAGATTGTTATTGTCAGTCATTTAAATCACCATATTGATCGCATGGAAGAACGCATTGCGAATACAAAGTACCCACTGACTTGATGAGAATAAGTAATAACGCATTTATAAGTTAGTAATCAAGGTGTATTACCATAAATTATGTGTTAAAGGGATAGAAAAAACGCTTGAGAAGAGGTTGTAACATTTATATTGGAAACGACAGATTAAATTAAAACCGATCGATCGACCCATCGATACTTGATTACTCAGCAACTGGAAATAGGAATCTTGTTCGGTCGTGCGTCGATTGTGTGGATAGCCAATCGGCTCTATTGCTATTTCGATCCTGTGCAAAGCTTCTGTTTATATCTCAGGCGCATGAACAAAGGCTCACACAGCTGTCAGCTATGAATGATGGCTGACGGAATGGCGACACACGAGGAACATATTATACACTTAGATACGTGGGACTTCGTGTGTTGCTGGAAAGGCCTATAATCAAGATAGTTAAAGTAATTTCTGAGGAATTTATGACTGAAGGAATAAGGACGTTTCTGTAATCCTATTAACTAACATTTTTCAATATAGCTAATAATATGAATTTAAAGTAAACATCGACATGAATGAATCAAAAGCCCATCTGTTACTAACTCTAAATGATATCGTGGTAAATAAAAAGCTATCATATTCTCAACTGAAAGCGTCTCTTTATCCAACAAACCCGTACCAGACAAAATTCAATGAAGGTAGCGTCAACTACATTTTTTTTTCATCTTCCTTTGAAGTTGTGCAGCGTAGTGATGAATCATTCATTAGGCTACAGCTCATTTCGTCTTTAAAAACTTAAACCTGGAAACGCTTGAGGGTAAAAAAAAGCTTTTGCACCAGACATTTTTAACAAACTACAGAAACGTACTACCCTTTATTTATCATCTCTTTTCCATCCAGTGCGAGTTGTACTACGTATTTATCTGAAGCGACCATGTTCGTATCAATCTTAATGATTCTTAGGGGTCTACATTCACCAGATTTACATTCACAATAAACCAAACGACTATAAAACGTCTTCAGTGATTTCACCAATATTTCTATCTAAAAGTAAAGATTTGTCGTTGAATCTTTGGAGAAAGGAGACCACCTCGTGTGCCTATGGAATAACAATTAATTTTATATCCTCATACGTAAATAGTGTTGTACTGTGATCGATATAACCAATATCGATGTTTCAATCCCATAAGTACCATGATAAGTTTCTGATAAACTTTGTGTTATCGTTCACCTGCAGTGACTTGGTGACTCAGTAAAATGAAAATGTGTTTTATAAAAGTTTTTCGTCGACATTATGATATCAGCGAAGATAACCGGAATGGTATAAAACACGAGGAGCTTTTAAATACACATGTCACGATTCACTAATGCAGAAAATATTCTTTAACTAGTTTGGAAGACATTTCTGCGCGACCAATACCTATTCAAATAATTGGATGGCCAGAAAATCGATCGAAATTTTATCGATATCGAAGTTGAGGTCAACGCTGCGTCTGGTCGCGGGTCGAATGCAAACAGATCACGAAGGCCACGGGGTACGTGACCACTGAATGCAGGCCACAGACACACGGATGTCCATGTCCACCATTGACTGCTGGGTTACTATATGTTGTTACTATATACCCCACGTGAACTCTATACACAAATGAATGCTACATCACGGACAGGAAACAAAGGTAGTCAAATTCTGTAAAAGAAGATTCACTGATTTTCATATTTGGCTTTAAGTTAATATTTGCATAAGCATTTTATAATACGAGTAGGTGTGACCTTGTAAATATTCTTGAGATAATAGAAATCTTGAAATTCCATCGTAAACCTGACTAGATTTAGAAGAAATTAGAATTTAGTTAAATGTGTCACCCATATTTTGGAAAAACAATACGCATGCCAGAAAGATCGAGAACTTTACCAAAGTTCCTAATCTTTTCGTAGTCACCTCATTCTAAGGCAAAATAAACAATCTTTCCAGACCTAATAACGTTCATCTCCGTATAAATTAATAACAGATGACCTGAAACTCGTCTGCATCTAAACGAAATTAGGTCATCGGTGACTGGACGGATGACTCACTCGCATACAAGAAACCTGTTACATAGTGATATGTAGTAAGATGTTATACAGGGTATATCAGTTCCCTGGCAGAGTTATTCTCTTGGAAATTAAAAGGTAAATAAACGGGCTTTTCTCTGTAGTGGGTTACAAGTTGATAAAAGTGACAAAATGCTTTTAAAATCACTTCCTATGATTTAAAGAACGATGATTATAAACTAGACTTCGGTATTCGCTCATTGTAAAGGAGCCAGTTGAGGATTTAGGGAGGCCTTTGTTCAGCAGTAGTCGTCTTTCGACTGATGACGATGATGGTGAAAGTAGTCATTCAAATCTTTATCCCACAGATGTCTTATTTTGTTTTTTTTTTCTTTTAAACGTTGCCCCACACTCGGATTTTCTCCTGTGTCGTGGGTGCGTTTACAAACATACACGTGACACCCAGACCCGGAACAACGATCTGTGGAACACACAAAGAGTTGTTCCGTGCGGGAATCGAACCCGCAACACGCTGCGCGGCAGTCAGTTGCTCAACCACCGCGCCGACCGTGGTGCAGTCAAGCAAAATTAATATAAGTAGTGGAGACTATTTTTAGCTGAATTTATACTACTGGGCCGCAGAAAAAAATACTAAACAATACTAAGAATGTCTTAAAGTCATTCATATAAAAAATGCTACACAACAAGATATCAAAACGTGGGTTACAAAACACAATAGCTAATAACTAGCTCAATCATTAGAGAATTCACTTCATTAGGTGCACTTGTTCTACCTTTGTTACATAATATTACATAATGTTCGTACATCCTATTGAAAGTGTTTACATTGCAGCTAAAACGATATTTTTGCCCATACGACGTCATTCCATGTGCTTTTTTTCGCACTTCACTTTCTAACAATAGTTCACAACGATTGGAGTTAAAAAATGACTTAAAGTAATT
The DNA here is from genome assembly GCA_902850265.1 of Spodoptera littoralis. Lineage (NCBI taxonomy): Eukaryota > Metazoa > Arthropoda > Insecta > Lepidoptera > Noctuidae > Spodoptera > Spodoptera littoralis. Next base: position 11,844,278 of record LR824545.2, read on the forward strand.
TGACTGTATCTTATCGTCAAATTCTTAAACTAAGTACATACATACATGTAGGTAAGTAGTATTTTAGGAATATGCGGTATTGCGGTTAGACGTTTTTCAATGAATAATTTTATTAGAAGTTCATTATGATAAGATGCTATATGACAAGTGGAATCGGATGGTGTTTAAAATTGTATGCAGATTTAAAATAATATTTCTACAAAAAGATCTCATGATCGACGCTTTGTAGGTGTCAAAATGCATTCAGATTTTCAGCTATTGATGTTTTGCATCATAACAGGAATGTAATTTTCATCATTGTTATTAAGACGTCTCAAGATATCCACTGAACATACAAGTAAATTGATTTGAGATGTAAAATCCGTTCCTCATGTTGCATGGTACCTTTTTAAGTATACCTACGATACCTAGTATGATTCTCCACTACTAAACTAAGGAACAAAGGTATTGAAACTCCTTGCTGAACATAAAACCAAAATGTTTACAAACCAAATCGCATGCGCTTATGTTTACGAAGTACTAAACACACAGCGCCATCTGTTCGCTGCCTGGCATAACTAGGTTGTTAGTAAAAGTATTGGTCTGTATGAACATTGCTTTTAACTATGTTTTTAATTTCATTGTTATGAAATAAATCTGATAATTATGAAGTTACAATATTACTATGATAAAAGTTATTTTAGAAGTTATTTATTTTATTTATCTTAACACAACAAGTGTGTATAGTGTGTGTGTGTAGGGACTAAAGTCCATGACCATTGTCTCTAGTCAACCTTTAAGTAGAGTAGAGATTAAAGTAGCAGTATTTTAGTAATTTAAAAAAATTTAGGTTTTCCAATAACTCTATCAACTGCTTAAATTTCAAGTAAAACACGATTCACTTACCTTCCTATAAAAAAAAAGGAAATTGAATTACTAAATCTAATTTGAATTACATTTATTACAATCGAATTATAAAAGTAAGTTGTATGTCTAGTCAGTAAGAGTGAGAGTCGAGTGTCGGACGTCCGTCTATGCGCTCATCGTTTCCTGTCTTATACCGGTAAAAAAAACACGCATGCGTCGACCGGCACGTGAATCATGTGCAAGCGCACGCGTTCCTCTGAAGCACTGCTGTTCGCAGCTTGCTAGCTATTGGGTGACTGGCTGTCATTTTGGTATCTTGTATATTATATTAGTAACTTTAGTATATATTAGTAACTTAAGGAGATTGTTTACAGCATCACATTTAACATAAAGATATTATAATCTCGGGTTACTCACGTGAGTATACTGAGAAAAACTCTACTAGTTTCGAACCACAGACGGGTTCTTCCTCATGAGCAGCGTGCGCGGTCGCGGCGATGTCACGCATCTCACTGGTTTTTTAGTTAGTTTAGTATGTCTCACAATTATTATTATTTAAAGATATTCTTGTTTTCGGTTTGGTTTAGTAAAGAAGCGTTGTTCCTATACAATTAAATCATCACTATAATTAATTTAAATTGTAAACCATTAACTACATCCTGTACCTAGATCTGTCCTGTCCTTCTTCACCGATATACCTAAACAAAGAATAATGTGTGTTACACCGTTACAATTAAGTATGTTATTGATATGCACCACCCGTTGCACGTGAGTAGGTTCCCAGCTTCCTTCCATTTCCCTATAGATACAACACGTACGTATGAGTAACATAATTAGTTCAACCTCACGTATTCTTAGAAACTTCTACTCCAAACACATATTTAAATGGATACCAAACTATAAACAAAACTTAGCTGCGATTATCCAGTGGAATCATGGACAGCATTCTTTGGCCATTGCGCATCAAAGCAAAATAGGACATTCAAATAGGAAAGATAAAACTATACTTGAGCCACCTTGAGCCCAGTATGACTGTATTAGTAAGTCTTACTCATATTTTATAGTTTTAATTGCAAGAAGGTACATATTTACGCTAGATAGCAGGTTCTTTGCATAAGTTCGTGTCACGAATCTCTCTTTTCGCGTCGATTACTTATTTGGAAGTGTAAGAAAAGAATTCCGATGGTCATTCTGAGTTTCAACCTTACACAACTTTATGTTACATCATTTTGTAATGTTTTTATTACAATCGAAAAACAAAACTCGTTTCAGAGGATATAGTTACAGCCACAAATAATGTTTTCTAATTGCGTTAATTTGCATTCTGTGTTATAAATTACAGAATAGAAATATTAGTATTTATAGTTACCAAAATTGAGGGCGAAGTGGAAGAAATACCAAAGGAAATACAAAGAGTGTATCGAGAATTAAATTACAGCTTACCTATTTAACTATTTGGATTCAAAATCCACATTTTAGCACAGCACTACCCTAAATTATTGTAACACACTAGGGGCACCGTAACACTGTCTTCTTAAAGGAACCGGCGAGATAAACACACAAGTCCAACACCACAAAATCTCTGTAGCACTATAGTAATATCTAATCTGGACCGAACGCGAAACTACTGCAATTCATATCGATCGAACAGCTGCAGTTATTACAATAGAACTCGCCGGGCTGAATTAACAACATTACCTTTTGTCCGACTAGCACTCACACCTATTAAGGTAATAATTATGGCCAATGGAAGCAATTAATGTAATTAGATCATTGTAGTTATAATATGATGTGCATGGTGTACCTAGTATAACCGACACCTATGTTGAGACTACCTATAAAGGGTAACAATGAACAAACTAGGTATTTAACCTATTTCCAGTTAGTACAACAATAACTTATTGTAGTATTTATGCAGTAAGTATAAGTATTTGTTTAGTAGTATATATTATATGGTATGTATATGTCTATAAAGATTTATAAAATATTGTATTAATATATTTATTCTATAGGTATTTATGTGTGTAGTATACATATTACATAACTTTATTTTTCAATTGTGTTCTGGCTTCGCATCAACCACTTCATTTCTCTGCACTTCCCTATGGTTGACTGTAAGAGAATGCCTTAAGGCATTAAGTCCGCCATTCACTGTATTTTGTGAAGAAGATAATAATATAATAAATAAATGAAAAAAAACTTACATTAACATCGATGAGGAAGGGTGATTATAGAATTCCTATCACACGCGTAAACCTTTTAAATATTCAAGCATTTGTATATTATACACATTAATTTATTAAAAGCGATGATGCCATTGATTCTTTTAAACACTTCCTCAACGGAAATAAAAATGGTCACCATACGTGTACCGATTTAAAACATTAATCATACTTCCTTGCTTTTTGAAGTATTTTGCATTCAGTTACTATCCCTTTCTCGAAAACATAGTATGACAGAGATGGATGTGTGTGGTAGGTAAATTGATCCGGCCGCCGATGTTGAAATGAGACACTACGCGCACTCGCTTCCCTAGATTCTTATTACCTGCCATGTAGGGAGAAACAATACGTCATCCAGATTCATGTAGGGTTTCATGCTAGCACTTAAATAGAAGTGCATAGTTATGTGAAAAGAGATGGATACTTGTAAAGCAGCCTTTGGCAGAGTTGTCATTAAGCATTTCATTATTTACCGTTGTTTTCAATTGAGATACATCAAAGTTAAGTAATTATTATTTCCTAAACCAACCATATCCATCCAGATGTAACTATAATCACAAAAGTATAAATAAAGAAATAAACAGGCTTTTTCCAATTTAGTTAATCGAAAGCCGATACACACTAGTCGTATATTATAAAGACGGCTGCAAATAATGTTTACGACTTTTAATCGTCTTTAAACAGCCATAATTAATGAATACGTCGAATTACATCAGACGATTAAATTCGCCTCACGATCTTACAGCACGCAAAAGAAAATCGCAAATCCAGTTGGATAGTAAAAAGAACTGAATTGAATCACGAACGGACAGGTCATTGGATACAATACAATAGAGCAAATAAAAATTAAAGAAATACGATTGACTTGCGAGAGTCCAGACGAAAATTCTATCAAGAAGCTAAAAGATCGTGTTTGCCCTTATTGTTGTTAAAAACGCGATGAACACACAACCAAGTTAGATGATTAAGAAGCAACTGCAGCGGCTATTCAAAATGTTCGTGACTAGACCACAACATAAAATAGAAAGTCAAGAATTTATCATCTACAATACAATATTGATTTACTGAAAGATTGTGGTGACAGTATATAGTGGTGACTTATATCAGGGACCAAGTAGGTAGGTATAGTTTAACATAGGTACATAGCTACCATGAAATCACTTTTCGCTATCCTTCGTTATTTCAAATCCAAAGTGAAAAATATAGCAATCATGAATATTAAATTCCTTAAAATGTTTAATAATTCCTAGATTGAAAATAACACGCATCCCAATTTGGTATGAATGTGCAGTTCTAAATATAACCGTGGCTTAAACATCTGAGGGGAATTCGGGGGTTCAAAGACCTCGCGAACCGGCCCGTGCCACGATAAAATATACCATTTTTATGGGAGAACTCGAGCGAAACAAAGTTCATGGCCAGACGTCAATTCAATACTTACAATTTATTTGAAAAACTACTATAATTAGCTAAATAATACTATAATAATTTAGTTCATAAAGGCATACGACATAAAAACATCTGTGCTGTAGGAATAACGTGCAAATCTAACTTCTAAGAGTTAGTCCCGTTTCTGGAAGTCCTTATGTAAGTACCTATTTCTTGTGTTCGTTGGCATTCTTCCAGGCCTATAAATGTCCTGTGCGGCGAAAACCATAGATGCAGCTTCCTTATAAAGTGAAATAGCAAACAGATAGAGAAATAAAGTTTTAAATTAAGTAACTAGTCATCGGTTGTAAACATTTATCGTACATCATAAATGTAGATCATAAAGTTCATTGCCAAAGTCAATTAACAGTGACCGTGTTAATTTAATATAGACCATGTCATCGTACTACTACTCTTTATCTAATTTAATGATGGGAAAAAAATACGGGTACTCGCGAGTGTGGGTCACGGGTCCATCGGGATTACAGATGGAAATGAAAAACAAATGGGCAACTCAGGCAGAAAGCAGTATTTACTACTTAAATTACGTCAATAACTCTTAAAATCTACCGAAACAAGTTTTGTAAGTGCAATATTTACCTTAGCAAAGTAAGAACTTGTTGAACAATAGTGGTAAGACCACACAGGGAGCTTTATAATAACGAATCTGAGACTTGAATGGGCCTTAATCGGATTTTATTTGTAGTCGGGTAAATGTTATGACAAGATCCTAAATGGTTACAACTGCATTTGATTTAGAATTAGAATGAAACGGAAATGATATCACTGTAATGATAAATATGGATACGTCGAAATACGCAATTCCATTCACGTAATTTCGTTTCCATTCTCCTAAAAAGTTTAAATAGCGATAATGGTTCAAAACATCTGCTGGTTCGTTTTTAGGAAATGTATGCAAACCTAAATAATTTTATTTGATACCGGTTAATTTAATGGTATCGATACACCTGGCTACATTGCTGAAATACTACATCGGTTAAATCTGGCGATCCGTTTCGTTTTTTAAGGCATTATTGCAGAAGAGTCTTCAAAAAAAAGATAAAATTTCTACCTGTGGGGCATTCGCTATCTTATAAGAATACCTCTAATCTTAAATCACTTAGGACGAAACTTTACAGCAATTAGACATTATAGGGCTATTTTTAATTAATCCTTAATATCATGGTAGTTGGGAATTTTGAAATCCAACAATAGTTTGTCCATTACGTGTTTCCATTTTCATGAAATTGCAGTGTTACTGAATACAGTACCTATATATCAATAGATAATGAAATTAATTCTAAGTTGGAGTTAATTCATTATGCGAATGTGTCCAAGTGTTTATGTAAAGCTCGGTAAGGATCCCGCTAGCTAGCCATTTAGTTAGCTCGATTCCATCATACGATTTGAGTTTAGAATTACGATATGTTTGCCGCCTGCCTATGACTGACTATGAAGTAACTGTGGAACAATAATTTAGTAATAGAATATGGTAATCCGATCTGAGAGCAAATCTTAAGTAGCGGAATACGGATGCTATTGGGTGATATCGTATTAAGTTTACAAGAAGGATCATATAGAAGCTGATAAACTTGCAAACGAAAGTACCTACCGATCGACAGAAATTCAATTAAACTAATGTCATTTGTTTTCAAGAACATCGATTTCATCTGTAGAGTTTAAAGACTTCTTTTATCAATATTTTTCCGATATATTCTATAAAATGATGAATAAATATGTTATTATGCTAAATAATGTACCTACTGTAATAAGGTTAACACTTTGATGAGGAAGGAAATTCTACTTAGGTATTGCGAAACTACAAAATTAACGATGATCAGGCAAACGTACCCATATTTTAAAAATAAATTGGCGAGTAAGTAGATACATAGATCGGTGTATGACATGTACTTACATTATGTCTAATTTCCTGTACACATAAGACATTATTTATTATCTTCCTGGTGTTTCTGTTGTACCTATTATATTTTTATATTGTACATAATAAATAACTTACAATTTTAATAATCGACACACATGTACCTACTTAATTCATTAAAGCAATCTTTATTAGGTACAAAAGAAAAATAGGTACTAATAATAAATATTGCTATCGCAAACGGACTATTCCATAAAGTTGGCCAGGCCGAGGGGTGAAGACTGAAGAGATTAATAAACGACCGAGATACCTAAAGCAAAGAGTCTGTGAAACTTATGGGGGTAGGTCATGTACTTATCTCTGGTTGCAGTTTCACTTCTTATACCAGATTTTAATAACAAAGTAATAAATACGAGTAGCACAGTAAAGTAAACAGCAACTCAATGGACCATTATCAAAGTAATTAATCACCCGCTATAATATTATTGTTTTTACATACCTACCTTGCGGAAACAATTGGGGCGTACAGGAGCCGGTATTCCGATTTAGTAAACACACTGATTTAGCACTGCACTAAAATAACACACAATTTTCACTTTATAATTTTTACGGGTCGGTTTGTGTCAGCAAATGACAGCTGGGTCGTATTTTTTTGCCGCGGGGTTGTCAGATGTGTCCTTGAAGGACGCTGTGGGAGCGCGCCATGTTGATTTGAGGACGGGCGCGTGGCGACTGCGCGCAGCCGCCCCTTGCGTGGCGCATGCGCTGTGCGTCACCCTATGTCCCGCCATCCCGCCCGCACCCGGCCGGCCATTCTTCCTTGTTCCCAAATCCTACGTTGTCCTTGCCTTGCGTGTTTTATAACTATACAACTTATAGATTGTTATTTGTATGATGGAGCTTTATAGGTAGGTACTACTTTTTCTGATTTTTGTTAGTACTCACAGGATTTGCTTTTGCTGTTATTATTTACGTAATACTTATGTTATAAACACTTGGGTACTTACTTATTTTACTCATTATGAAATGATTTTATTTTTGTACCGAAGTGTCGCAAAATTTTGTTAGGTACCTTATGATCACAGACTTTACCTACCTACATACCTAGCTTCCTACCTACCTAGCTTCCTACCTACCTACCTATTTACAAAATGTAGTGACTACCTGCCTACAATTTTGTTTCGAAGGCAGTAGAATAAACGGCTGTAGTTGCATTGTTGTCTGTCGGCTCGCCTGGGGGCGTACAAACGTGTCACGGGAAGCGAATGATGCATTCGGGAGATCACCCACCAATCGCCCACAGACTCGCCTACGCGAAACCAACAAGTAAATAAAGAAGAAGCCTTGCAAACAACTTGAGGAACAGAAACATCAATTATTTAAAACCTAAGAAAGTTCTGTACTTACAAATTCGTGTAGGAAGGTATATTGAGAGGATCTTTGTGAGACTAAAGTCCAGCCTTGGATGGGGTGAAAGAGAGTATCAGACTCTTGCTGCTACGACCGCACCTCTGCCAGACTAGAGTCCACTTGGAAAACTAATCAGGTATCAGGGCTGTCTTAAACTACGCTAGGGCCCTTGGGCACACAATACTTAATTCGGGGCCCTTTTAGAATATTTTTGCTTTTTTTAACCTAGACCCGAAATAACAATTTGTGGAGCACACAAAGATTTGCTCCGTACGGGAATCAAATTCGCTACTAGTAGGTAAGGTGTAACGGGTGCGGGTCCGGTCGCCGTAAAATTGTTAGTTCTTCGGGGCCCCCTGAGGATGGGGGTGCTGGGCACGAGCCCCGATTGCCCTTATGGGAAAAACGGTACTATCTATATACACTCTTCAGTTCTCAGTTTTTCCTTAATCCATAGAGTAAACCTTCTGCATTTTTTATTTGGTGGCTAAGCGCTAACAATCTGTGGAGCCTTAGTTTATTACCAAAAATATACAAAATTATGCTTTAACTCTGGTGCATACGAGTTATATCAACTGCATTAATAACGTTGCATATTTATCAGCTACACGTTTACTGATTTTAATGCGAGTGTTTCTTGGATGTTGCCGAGATGTAACTACATGATTGTGTGAAAATTTAAACGTTGCTTCGTCAGTCGGCTTCGTTGTAATCAGACTCCTTGACTATGATTTGAAGATGACATGCGTAGCAACTCTTCACTTCTATTTGCTGTTAAGAATATACAGACTTGCAGAGTAAGAGGTCTCTACCTCTAGTTTGATTACTGGGACCAACCAAAAATACAGCTACTCACTAAACTCATAATCACTCTTACAGTTTTTTATATCTAACTGTTTCCTGACAAGTGGCTCAGGACCAGGACTCAGGGCTCCGTCAAATGTCTGACGCACCGACTTCGGCGATGTAGCGGCACCATTGACCGGAAAGACAGACTTTTCTCCAGGAATCCACCTCATATAACATGCGTTACTAATCTAAGGATATGACTAAGCGTGACAAATATTATGAATGAGGTCAGTACGAGTAGGTACCTACCTATTACCCAAAATTCTAAAACAGTCATGCAAGTAGGTATTGTTGGTAAGTACGTACCTAGTAAACAATCAACACACGTCGCGTCACCATATGTCTCGTAGATACGAGACACAACTGAGACGCGTTGCAAACGCGATGCTTTTGTATTTTTAATTAGTAGGTGATATTTCAGCAACGATGTCAGAAGAAAACCACGTGAAACAAGAGATAAACTGTACCTACTGCAGAAATTGTAGGTTTAATTTGCCACTACAGCCTGCAGCCACTGTGCCAGTTATGTTCTATAGTAACTGCATGCACGCAATTATGACTTCAACTTCACCTGGTCAGGTGGCGTCGCGTCGTGTAGTACCTACCACCGAATGTAAAGTTGTGGTTCACTTTTATGCTACCTATGCTTCTATTCTGAACGTCACCGTAGTTAGTACCTACCTGTGGCAGTACCACCAAATATGATAACTGCATGCAGTTGAATAATTATATTGACAATGCGAGGTTACTATAATGCAGTCCGTCTTATGGTAAGTAACTGTAGAGTTATTTATTTACGCTTGCGTTCGAAAACGTGACCACCGTTTCCATTCATTAATTCATACCGATTTAAAATTTTTCAGTAACTAAAAAGTATATTGCCATTAAAATTTTTTTTTAACTTGACAACTCAAACTTCAAATGTCAGTTGGACAATCCAACCAACTCAACAAACAGCTGTTTCGTGATTTGTTACCCGGCGATTTATTTAATTCCTTGATTCCTAGTAAATAAAAGTAATATAATGCCCGAAGATTCGAAAAAAAGCAAGTTCGTATAGTTTCAGTGTGTTAATAAAGTATTTGAAACAAAAACTTAATTTATCTTCTATGTTTTAGTGAGAAAATTAAAGAACGCAGAGAACGGAAACCTAGACACAGGAATCAGAAAAAAGAAACTGAAAATGTAGTTGAGAAGAAAACTGAGGAACCGAAAAATGTGCCAAAAGGTAAATTATAATATGTTGTAAACATAACCATTCTTTTTCATGATGATCAGATATTAGGTAGTTTGCAATGCTGGCAATAACAGGCTATCTTTTGTGTAATATCTAATAGGTATCTCACCGGTATGGCATAGGTAATTGACTATCGTCAAAGTTTGGATACGGAATTGAATATGTAATTACATACTTGAAGATTATAAATATTATTTATAATTCTTATTTAATTGTTTTTTTTGGTAAAGTAGTTAGGTATATTTGTCTATTTTAATACATCTACACTCAACATGTACATGTTATACTGCAAATAAAATCAGAAACTAATCTGTAATAAAGCTTCATTTCTTTAGACATAGGTTTTGTTACAGAGTTTTATTTTTATAAATTAATTGAATAAGATCTATTTAATGGTTGATGTGTAGTCCCTCTTGGGTAAAAGCTTCCTCTAGTGCGATCCATACTTATGATACTCTTTGCAAACTACTCTGTAAAAAGGCTTCACAGCCAAAGTATTAGTATAAAAGTTAAAAGTCCAAACATAATACAAAATACCTAATAAAAAATACAATAATATTAACTATAACAGTTACAGTACCACAGAAGCCAGTCTATGAGCCTCCTCCACCGGAGTTTTACAAAAACTTGAAACGAGAAACCGATGATATACTAAAAATAACTGAAGAAGAGAATTCAAAATATAAAAAGAAGGAGATACAAAGCAACTGGGCCAAGTATGAGGTGCCAATTGATAGCTATGAGGAGATTGAGGAGCAAGAGAACTTGGGCGCTGATTATGAGGTAATTTGTTTACATTTATTTTTATGTTATGAGGTAACAGATAAACATGACCTGCAATTTTTGGAGCTTCTTGTATAGATAAATTACTAATTAGTTTGTTAATGTAACTTAATTTTTTAGTTTTCACTTAGCGCCTGCCTAAAATGATTGAGCAAAATGTTGCTTATGGCAGTAAATCAGTGATTACATCAATGTACCTATCCAGATAGAATCAACCTTTTTCCTGTAGGTAACTTAATTCTTTACCCTTTTTATCATTTCAGAAACTCATACAAGCGCCTCTTTCAATCGGCGGACATTTTCAATTCAAACATGAAAAGTCTTGGGACATAAACACTGGCCCTTCATTATACGATAAATACTTTGATATTAACATGGAAGACCTGAATATTGCTCTCTGTTCCATACCTTTTTACGAGAGAAACTCTATAGACACTTCTAATTTTAGTGAAACAGATATTCTGACTATGAATAACAGAGCAACGAGGTTCAAACAGAAATATTACAATGACAAATCATACTCAACGCCAGAAACTGAAGCTCAAGAAAAAATACTTAGTAATCTTATGGAAAGTCTTAAAGAGGATAATACTAAGGGAGACACAAGCAACGATATAGACATAAAGTATGATAATGCACGTAAAACTAGACTGGAGTCCGAGAAATCGGATAGTTATGTAGAATTGCAAACTGAAAATAATACTGAAATAGCAAATGCCGTTGAAGAAAATTTGAAAACACAGGAACCTGTGAGTGATGACACTCCGGTTAACAAAATCGAAGTAAAGGAAGATAAACTGGATGATTTTATCTTTAGGGACACTAACAAAAATGTAACAGAACCCAAAGTCGATAATGTTACGACGGCAAATTCTGTAGAAAAACCTGTGTGCAATATTGAAACTGTTGAAAGTACTCCTGTAGTTGAAGAAGTACTGCCTACTGTTGCCGCAAAGACAACACCTATTGTACCTAAAGGAAATCCTGTGGCAATTACTACTCCGGAAGGTAAGATCAATCGTTTTAATTAAATTGTGAATTAAATTGTTGGCCGAGTGTTCGCAAGTGCGACTGTCAGGCAGGGGGTCTCAGGTTCGATGCCTGGGTCGCCGTATTATTGGGGTTTTTAAAAATTCTCAGTAGTAGCACGGAGTCTGGAATTGTGCCCGGTATGGCAATAGGCTCACCCTCACCCCCTATTACATGGGACTCACAACATAAACAGTAAAAAGTGGGTGTTACATTATACAGTAGCATAATGTGCACCTCTGCTTATCCTTACGGGGATAAAAGGCGTGATTTTTTTTATGTTTTTTTAAACTTTGCCCCACACTAGGATTTCCTCCTGTGTCATGGGTGCGTTTACAAACATACAAGTTCACATACACAATGACACCCAGACCCGAAACAACAATTTGTGGATCACACAAAGTGTTGTTCCGTGCGGGAATCGAACCCGCGACACGTTGCACGGCAGCCGGTTGACCAGCCACCGCACCAAACGTGCAGTCAAATGTCGTGATGTGTTTATTGGGAATAAAATATAAATAATTATGCAATTAAAACAAAATAAATATGTTAAAAACATTTATTTATCATTCCAGTGACAATCAAACCTGAAGAAACAAAGAAAAATCCTGTAATTGAATCTCCAGAAGATCTTGAGAAGTGGCTAGATGACTTTTTAGATGGTTAGATATCACAGTAACCATCTTGGTAAACCATACAATTACTTATGTTGTCTATTGTAATAGTCTTAAATAAATTAGTAATACGTATCTTGTAATACTAAATTATTCCGATTATTATGTAAAAATCGAAAATCGATTAATGATCAATCTATGGGAAATGGAAAAGCTCTAAATAATATTTACCATCAATCAACGTTTTTTTTCCCGATACCGAGCATATTGCTGCCATAATTCGGGCAGAATTTATGAAATGAAATTTATACATTCTAATGGGTTTTCTTTTGTTTACGGTTTCCAAAAAGTACTTACGGAGTCCCAAAAAAAAATCTTCGTCCCATACTCGGTGGATAGGTACTTATTTATTTTTTCCTGAACATAATGATGCGTCCACATCTCATGAATGTGCCGCTAGTGAGGACTTCACGAGTTGTGGACGCACCATTAGACTGGATGGATTCTTCCTGTTTTATATGTATTTTTGGGCATAATTTGATACCTAATCGATAAATATCTAAAAAATCAGTTGTTATTTCTAATATTTTTTGTTATTATTTTGAAAAAAGATGTATGGTATGTATTAAGAAATAAAATATACAAGATTACGCTTCGAAGTGTGTATTTCTTGTGTCTTCTGTTACAGTTGAGGAATAACATTTTGTAATAAACAAATAAAAACATTTTGTAACTTTTATTCTTTGAGACATTTTATAAACACCTATAAAATTGCACAGACGTATTGTTTTATCTTTTACTTTAATATCTAATACCTATTTGTTTAATAATCTAATGACAATGGAACATAACATCCATAATATAAGCCTGACAAAGTACTTAAGTGCTATGAATAGTTATATGAACTTTGTAAAAGATTTTTTGGTGTTTGATGTCATGAACATCTATAACTAGAAACACTACTTGCCGAAAGTAAGTCGGAGTCAAACAACCCAACATTAGGTAATTCGTAATGTTAAAAGCGTTATAACCAAAATTACCTTTGTAGTACGGAGTATAGATACAAGTCGGTGTGTATAAAAATGTACTTTATCTTTAAGTAGGTGGCGCCACAGTAACAAAAGGGTGTTTTCTCGATTTCCCCTTACACATATTTTACCATTTAAGTATTTGTTACATGTATGGCCATCTATTCAGAAAAGGTAATTAAAGAAAAATTAACGCTAATATAAGTTTACTACACAAATAAGTACCCGTATAGACGGTGCTATATCTCTATAGTCAACGAACTCTAGGTATTCTATTTTAATGAACATTTAATAACAATGGAATAAGTACAAAAGTAACAGGTAGTCAATAGGAATGAAATTACAGTGAAGTCATAATTAAAAATCCAATCCAATATGATCACATTTTCATTACAATCGGTTCGCTATAATAAGCTTAGGTACAAGATTGAATCATATTGGATACACACATACAATTTTTGCTTTCACTTCACTAGGTAATCTAGCACAAATATCTTCAATTTCAATCTTCTTATTTTTCTTTCGCGTTGAGATGTCGGCTCGTCAGGACCAGTAGGTATGCAGGGCTCATCGAAGACGAAGAAGTTCCATTTCCATACAACTTTTTTTCACATTTGCAGTGACTCCGTAAAGTATCCGTAAAACAGCAGTTATTTGGCCATCAACTTGAGTAAACATATAAAATTTACCAGTGTTGCTCTGGCATAAAAATGCAGAGTTTAGTTTTTATCAAAACCTTTTACAAAACAACACCATCTTATTCTAAACAACAAAACTTTACAATTTTATCGACATAATATGTACAGTACTTAAAATCTAATTCAGCAAAACAGACACCACAATTAAAGAACTATTAAACTCCGTTTTAACAAAATTTGTGCTAAAACTGTATCACAATCAAAAAATAAAAACAAAAAACGGAAACATAGGTACAACCAAAAGAATTACTCATGAGGACATTATGTTTATTTGTAACTTAAATAATATTTTCGCAACATTACGTTCATTAGTTTTTGCTTGAAATACCTATGCTATGTAATTTTATAACAGATATGCAGCTCATTTACAGATTATTTTAATAACGATAGTTATTGTAATTATGGTGATACTGCTGTTGGCCACCACCGCCTCTGCCGTCATAGTCATAGTTGGGGTTTCTTCTACCATATTGATTCGGATGCATCGGCTGCGGTACAGGCGAGGTTTGCTGCAAGGTCTTCGCGCGAGCTGCCAGCTGAGATACCAACTGCGCGGGAGTCAGATGAGCTATAGAGATGGATGCTCCATCGGAGATGCTGCCGGTTGGGTTAAAAACAGATTTCGAATTAACCAAATCCTGTTCTACAACTTGAGTATGAACTGAAGAACTAAAATATTCAGGTTCTGTGGAAGTACTGGCTTCTTGGAAACTTGTAGATTCACGAATTTCACACACATCACAAAACGGTTTTGTCGTCTGGACGGCCGCATCCTTCATGTCTTTGGGGAGTTTCTTTTTATATCTGGATACCACCTTATCCAATCCAATTGTAGTGATGATGCTCTCCACAAGCTGCTTGTTTTGCTGCGCCAGAACAGGTCCGTTGGTTTTCGTGAAGTTGAACTCTATGGTGGCTTGTCTCTTCAGCGGCGAACAAAACTTTGATTCCAAGGCCTTGGGTTCTGATTTGACAATATGGTTGTTCATCATCAAGTGGTTGGGCAGGAGCAATTTTTCTAACTTGACTAAAGCTTGATTGCACCGAGACATAACTGTAAACACAAAAGCAGCACCATTTTCATCCAATTACACTGTTAACCAAGAAAATACGTTAAAAAAATTTCGTAAATTATTTTTAACCATTTTATTGCCGACGCCAGTTTTAGTAACAGTCAACTCTTCAGTTTAATTATTCCTGACTCCTGACAATGACTACAAATCTAGATAAACTTAGCATAATCATTACAATACTAATAATTATTCAGTTAGTGTAATTGTTTCTTTAACTCATTTAGTTATTGTGTAGCCTCATGCAAAGGCATGAAATATTAGATTAGTGCTGTTTAATACCCACCTCCACTTAAAGTTTTTGAATCCATTACACTGCTTGCACCTGCAATAATAAATTTTACATGGGTTTTATTATATTAAGAACTAGATATTTACAACATAAATTTATTCATTTCTTTTTCCACTCCTATTAGTTACCTTTATTAGGAGCAAGCTTAAGATAATCTTCTTGAGAAATCTTCCCTTCTGCAACTAACTGAAAAATTAAAACTTTAACAAATTGTCATTTACACGAAAATTAAACAACCAATTCAAATAGAAAGATTATTACTTGTGCCAACGCATCATATGGTGTTTTCTGCTCTATAACTGGGAGGGCAGGAGCTGGTACCATGGCCGGTGCTGCGGCTACATTCAAAGCTGTTGGAATTGGGTTTATAGAGGGCATTGGTACTGGCTCCGGCATTCCACTAGGTGCACCAGGCGCCAAGTTATAGTTATATGGAGCAGGAAAACCACCACCATAT
The DNA here is from genome assembly GCA_902850265.1 of Spodoptera littoralis. Lineage (NCBI taxonomy): Eukaryota > Metazoa > Arthropoda > Insecta > Lepidoptera > Noctuidae > Spodoptera > Spodoptera littoralis. The sequence goes on from LR824545.2 coordinate 11,860,120, forward strand.
GCTACTCCTTGTGGGTATGTATATCCTGGTACATTTCCAGGAAATTCATTTTGCACAGGAGCAGTATACAGCTGTGCTGGTTCAGTACTATAAGGTTCTACAGGATATGCTGACATTCCTGGTTCATTTGGATATAGGAAAGTATCTTTTTGATGTGGGGAACGTGATCTTGAATGTCCCCTCTTAGACTCATAATGGCGCCTTGTAGGAGATCTGGATGGTCGACGACGTCGAGGGCTGTGCTCACGGGACCGATGTGGACTGTATCGACGATGTGGACTGCGTCGTGGTGGGCTGCGTCGTGGTGGGCTGCGTCGTTGTGGGCTGCGTCGTGGTGGACTGTACCGTTTTCTGTAGACTTTGTGTGGACTGAACCGAGGTCGGTACTGGTGTATGTGAGATGGATGTGGTTGATAATGTGGACGTGGACTCCATCTAGGACTATATCTTCTACGAGGGCTGTAGCGGCGGGGACTTGCGCGGCGTGGACTTTGGCGACGTGGGCTGCGATAGTGAGGTGATTCCCGAACATGCCGTTCCTGCACAGGTTTGAGTGGCTCATCCAGGGTTTCCTCTATTACGCGTTTTGGAGTTTTTTTAGCTTCTTTAGATTTGTCTTCGTCAAAATAATCATCAAGTTCAGTGCCTGGAGGTCGAAGATCATCAGTAGACTCCAAGTGCTTCGCAAGGTATTCTTTAACTTTAACTTCCTTATCTTTTTTGATGGCTTCATTAGTCTTGCTAGGATCACGTCTGCTACCAGGTTTGATGAAATCATTCATACGAGAGCTGCTCGAAGATCTCTGCTGCGGAGACTCTTGTTTGCGCCACTTGAACCTATCATCAAACTTTACGAACGACTTAGACGGTTTCTCTGGCTCCTCCTTGTTAAGTTCTCCTCCAATTAGTTCACGAAGGTCCTTCACGTTGTCGATAGCCTCCATGTTGATACGACGCGACTCTCGCCGCTTGCCGGCACCATCTTCTTCATCCCAGCTATCTATAACACTTAACCCTTCCATAAAATCATCTCTGTTAAAATCATCAAAGAAATCACTTGGTATATCTTCACTTTCGCCCGGATCCGACATTCGATCTTTTTCACTCCCCATGATGAACTCGAAAAACAACAAATAATTTTATTTGAAAAAATATAAAATATTCCAACAAAATAACATGAAATACTAATCTAACACTAAAAACACGATCCTATTATTTACACTGTCGGAAACACAAGTAAATCAAGACTTTCAGACAGAATTATGATGTTAACAAATTCAGATTAGTTACAAAACTCTAATCCGCCCATGACATCCGTGACTCCATGTTTATTTTCATATTTTCCCGTCTGTCATGGTTTGTCTGTAATACAGTGTCGTGTATTGTCTATGATGGACCCGAACTTTTGTCTTTTTAGTTTGTAGTTATTTATTTAGGGTTCATTTAAGACTGCAACTAATGGCAACAAAGGTTACGTGCACTTCAATCATATATAGAACAACGTAGAATTCACAGGTCCTTCACAAGTACTAACCTAAGAAAGAAACAACTCATAAAATAATTATTTGCTAAGGTCATGTTTTTACATCATTGGTTTTAATCTAAAACATTTAAAAAAAATATGACACACCGTCACACAAGTGAGTGTCACAGTGACTGTCATAGTGCGGGAAAATAAACAAGCGGCATTCTGGCTTACTTACAGTCACAGAGCATGTAATTATAAGAGGCGGAACTTAGTACATTCAATTTTTTGAGAGTTCGTAACGGCGCTTAGCCAACCACACATGTGACACAATGCTACCAACATTAGCAATGACAGTGACAACCATGACCTTGAAAAGAGTAACTGTCACGAATAAGGATGGGCAACGTATCGATATTCAGATTTCATCGATATTCAGATTTCATCGATATCGATAAAATATTAAGCATGCTTTTATATAGGATTCCTGCACAAAAGTATATATTTTGAAAATTAGGAAAATAAACACTATTTTATATAATTTTACTTATTCATTTATTTACTTAATACATTCACCATATATTACAGATTAGATACAGAAGTTGTTTCTTACAATGCCACTTTTCTGACAATCGACCTTTACATTTAAATCATTTACGCTGAAATATTCAAACGCTGGCTGATCATGCATTGCTTGCATTGGTCTTTACGTTGCAAGGTATTTTTAAGGGGGGGGCGGGGAATCATTTAATGACTTCGGCCGCCTGGATGAGGCGGATCAGACTTTTACTGGCTAAAAACCACCCCGTTCCTACTCCTGTACTTCGAGCCGAAAATATCATGGTTGTTAAAGATACTGGATTCCATATATTAACAACAATCTGTGACCTCCTGTTTTTAGGACCCTTCCTACAAACATGGGGACCCTGAAACTATTAAAATCATTATCACTTCCTCCAATTAACGCAAATGACAACTATTTTACTTACTCAAATGGAAAAAATTACATTGTTTATGATATACCTCATTTATTTAAATCGATTAGAAATTATTTCCTCAAATATGGGGAAATGTATATGTCTGGAATGAAGGCTAAATGGGAGCATTTGTTACAAGCAGAGGAAAAAATAGAAACCTCTTATACCTCAGCAAAATCACTAAAGTGCACGTGGAGCCAAAATATAGGGATCACAGATCGCTGTTAATATATTGAATCCAGTATCTTCAACAACCATGATAATTTCTTTTATAATTGAGGCTAGTTTTTGGTAGGAAACTGTCCCTTAACAAAATAAAAAGCTATTGGCTGCTTAAACTTTGCTCGTATACCTTGCAACATAAATACCAATGCATGGTCAGCCAGTTGAGAACCACGTTCTACTTCCGGGCCATAGTCTTCATAACCCTCAACCTTGTCTTTACTACTATTAAAAAAGAGACGCCGTTTTAGAGCAATCTCGTCAAATATGTAAAGTAAATAGACCACAGTACTTGTCTTTTTTATCCATAATTTACAGATTTTTTTTAAATGTTTTGTAACAGATTTGTTTACACCAGTGGAGACTGATATTTTTTAAAAACATTATGCAACGTTTTTACACTTGGTAGTGACATTAGCTGCTGCAGATATCGAAAGGCTTTTGGTGACCTCTTAAATATAGCTAAGGCTCATATTTTAGACTGCCTCATTGGCCGAGTGGTCGCAAGTGCGACTGCCGGGCAAGGGGTCTCGGGTTCGATTCCCGGGTCGAGCAAAGTATTACTGGGTTTTTTAAAAATCTCAGTAGTAGCACGGAGTCTGGAAATGTGCCCGGTATATGGCAATAGGCTCACCCCCTATTACATGGGACTCATAACATAAATAGTGAAAAGTGGGTGTTACTTCTATGTGCACCTCTGCCTACCCCTTCGGGGATAAAAGGCGTGATGTTATGTATGTGTTATGCTCATATTTTATTTTTTGATGTCCAACGGCGACCGTTGGCCTTTCTTTTTTGATTTGCCAACGCCTACAGAACTATTTCTTTTAAGACGCCTGACTCCAATTTATCTAAAAGATTAGCGCTACGTCTAAGTGCTGTCAGGCTGCATTTTGTTTTTTCAGGCGCTCCATCAATTGCTTCTCCCTTAGCGTTAAATCTGTAAATAAAAATAAAATATTTTACAAAAGCCTTGCAAGCATTTCTCTGCACACATAACACAATTTAAAATAGCAATAGAACACAAAAATTATTAAAACCATATCGAGGATCGTTTTCAATCTTTCTATTTGTTAATAATATTCTAACATTAAATAAGTTTAATGGATGTTCCTATATGTAAAAGCCAACTTAGAAAACTAGTTTTAGTTCTGTAACAAATCGGCTACAATGGTTTTAATACATCTTAAGTTTCACCCCCAACCCTTTTACGTGATTCCGTGTGTGCCTCAACGTGGCTTTGACAGCTACTGGAAGATAGAAGTGCTGATGGCTACTAGGGGCCATCGTAGTGTTGTTGTTCTTATGCAAAGAGGATGCTGCTGCCCATTCTCTGATATATTATCTTACTAGCTGTGCTTGCGACTTCGTCAGCGTGGAATAGTGATTCAAAGCTACTCCACGTAGGGATAGCGTGTAATATGTCTATGTTGACCCGACCTTTTAGTAATATTCATGCAAAGTATGAAATAAATCCAAGTAGTACTTTTGAGTTTAACCCGGACATATATACAGACAAAAATTCCAAAACTCATATTTTTGGCTTCGGTATCGATTGTAGATCACACTACAAGTATTCTTTTAAAAAAAATTCAATGTACAAATACTTTTCTACGTTTTTATTATATGTATAGATAACCTTACACAACCTTATACCCACGCTACTGAAGATATGTAATTGTGTTATTTTCTATGCATTATAAATAATGATAAAGTACTTACTAGGCATTTTCTCAGGCAGATTTTCAACAGTAGAAAGGGTATGTATTTCTTCTGAAAAATAAATATAAAAAGAAATAAGTAAAGTCATAAAACCGGCCTCCCTCGTTGGTTGAGTGGTCGCAAATGCGACTGCTGAGCAAGGAGTTTCGGATTCAATTCCCGGGTCAGGCAAAGTATTACTGGGTTTAAAACAATTCTCAGTAGTAGCATGGAGTCTGGAATTGTGCACGGTATATGGCAATAGACTCACCCCCTATTACATGCGACTCATAACATAAATAGTGGAAAGTGGGTGCTACGTTACAATGTATAGTGCCATTAATTACTGTAATGTACACCTCCGCCCACAACTTCGGGGATAAAAGGCGTGATGTTATGTTATGTCATAAAAAGTTGTTCCTATGTCATGAATTACCGCAGCACTGGCAGTCAATGCAATCGAATGATAGGAAGAAATACTCAAAACATCTTCACTGACCTTGAGACAGCTCCACAGAGATCTGACTTAATTGCTTACTCGTGGATGGCACTGCTTCAGGCAAAATATCTGAAATGATACATTATGATTTAAAACTAGTCTGATAGCCGCTAGATATGAGAGCTGATGACTTAAAAATGGTAATGGTCCAAATAAAGATTTTTTTTTCATTATTGCACGGTTGGTGCGGCGGTTGGGAAACCGGCTACAACCGGCAACATGTAGCGGGTTCTATTACCGCACATAATGATTATTCTGTGATTCACAAATACTTGTTTCGGGTCAGGGTCTCATGTGTTTGTGAAATTATATGTTAGTAATAAGCTGATAAAAATATCATCAGCCTGTAGCAGACCATACCATTGCTACTCATGGACCTCTCGAATAGCATGCTATTTTTCAGATCCGTTCACAACACCTTTCATCTATCCTATTTTTTAATATTCAGAATAAGACTGAAGTAAGAAACAAGGGAATTTAATATTAAACAAAAGCTTTTGCAGGCAGGTAGGTAAAAATTTATTAACGAAAATATACCAGAATAAAAATAATTTTATGCCGTTAACTCGTCATGCCTGGTCTACTCTTGCAACCGAATATCTGTTTAATCAAGAACGGATTAACTGACATCCAAAATTACATTACTATCAAACTATCATCACTAGCCAGAAGTGCTCAATGCTGAACGAATATTTATTCTCACGCGGAGACTGTATGAACTACGGATTCACTACGGGCTTGCTCAAGGCAGTTTGGTGATTTCAAACTTATAGTTTGAGATATTAAGTCCAGGATTTATCACGTTTCCTACCTTCACCACCTCGACAACACATCCATAGAATGTCACATACATACTTATCAATAGGATTTAGTAGCATAACATACCTTTTTGATTCAGTTCCATAAGGATTCAAGTTCTTGATTGTTGGCTCGTGGATGGCACTGGCTGTACTTGAGGAAGAACATCTGTAAGATAAATTATTGTTTGAAATTAAAAGACGGATTAACTGATATTTTAAATTACGCACTATCAAACTATAAACTTTCACATCATCATTACTAGGCAGAAATAGTCACTGCTGAACAAATACTTATTTTCACAAGGAGACAGTATAAGCTTCAATCTGTACGCTTGCGCAAGACAGATTGGAGATTTCAAACTCATAGTTTGAAATAATAAATCCAGGTTTACTCAGGACGTTTTAGGAGAAGCTTAAATAAACTTGAAAAGTATATAATATTTATACTTTGGAAAAAATAACATTGGTACCTGCTAGGTTTCGAACCTGGGTGGCCTTCTCGGCCACCACGACATCACATCCATAGATAGTCACATAGAAACTTATTAATAGAATTTAGTAGCATAACATACCTTTTTGATTCAGTTCCATAAGGATTCAAGTTCTTGATTGTTGGCTCGTGGATGGCACTGGCTGTACTTGAGGAAGAAGATCTGTAAGATAAATTATGGTTTGAAATTAAAAGACGGATTAACTGATATTTTAAATTACGCACTATCAAACTATAAACTTTCACATCATCATTACTAGGCAGAAATGGTCACTGCTGAACAAATACTTATTTTCACAAGGAGACAGTATAAGCTTCAATCTGTACGCTTGCTCAAGACAGATTGGAGTATTCAAACTCATAGTTTGAAATAATAAGTCCAGGTTTACTCAGGACGTTTTAAGAAATACTTAAATAAACTTGAGAAGTATATAACATTTATACTTTGGAAAAAATAACATTGGTACCTGCTAGGTTTCGAATCTAGGTGGCCTTCTCGGCCATCACGACATCACATCCATAGAATGTCACATAGAAATAATATATTAATAGAATTTATATTAATAAGTGTATTAATATAATATATTTAATATAAATTATTAATAATGTATTAATAGAATTTGGTAGCATAACATACCATTATGATTCAGTTCTTTAAGGACTGTCTGTTGTCTCGACTGCTGGCTCGTGGATGGTACTGGCTGTACGTCAAGTAGAAGATCTGTAAGATAAATTGTGGTTTGAAATTATTAAGTTTCGATGTGCCAATTATTCAAATATCAGTATTAATTTTGAATAATAGAAGTATCTTAATTTTCTATACAATTAAGTGCAATAAACATTTTTGATGACGCTTCAGTCATGGAGAATGGAAATAATCCCACATTTCATGCACCCCAGTTTAATATTTCTCCTCAGAACATCTCAAAAGGTTTATACAAGGGAATAAGGGATATTTGTCTAATGAGGTATTAAATTACATACCAGACTCCACTTTCTAAATATTTTCGATCTGTTCAGTAGCTGGTGGAATTTCTAAAGCAAAATAAAGCTGTTTTGGTTACTTATTTTTGAAAAATATTAATAACAAAATTATATAAGTAAATAAAAAAAATGAGTAGCCTGACGAAGACACAGTGCAGAATGTCTTGAGTATCCAAATTATTTCCTGAGTGCTTAAGAGTTTTTCTTAATTTTGTTATGAATCCTAAATGAGAAATTGTACCTGTTTTTAATAACTGTATAACATGGCTTAGAACATACCGTTTCAATATGTAAAATATGGGAGTAAAATTTACACAATTCATCTTTCATTTAGAATCCTACGAAAATTTATTACTTTTCTAAAAGTTTATAAAGGGTAATGGGTAATTTTGGACCCACCTTTCAATATAAATAAGATACCTCTCTATGGATACTTATTCTTTTGCAGGATAAAACTTAATTTTATGAATAAGGTTAAAAGTCTGTGATTTCGAAGACATAGTGCCTATTACATTTCCAAAAAACTGATCCTGATCTAAGTAATCGTTGATCTTATTTGTGAAATAAACATTGCAAAACTCATTTTTTACTTTCCTACTTCAGCTCTACAACGCCTACGCCTACCTTCTACCAGTACATACTAGGAATGGAGTTTGTTAGTAAATTGCCACCCATCCAAAAACTAACCTCAAGCATATTTATTTATTTTATTTATTTATTAATTTATGTACACACATTCAACACAGAGGACAATACATAATAAAAAACAGAGTACATAGGCCCCACATATTCCAACTGGAATTTCTTCCTGTGGGCCTGTGGCAGGAAAAGAAATAACAACATTGAGACACATAGTGTGTTACCAAACAATATAAAAATCAATTAATAAAAAAAAAAAGTAATAAGACCGAAGAAACCAATAGAATTAACAATAATAAACAATAAAACAAATTAATATAATACAATTATAATACATATATAAAAAAATACAGAAAATACTGAAAATACTATATTTCAAGAGGAAAGATAATGTTCTCTCACTTGTCTCTTAAAGATAGAGATAGACTTGGCGTCCCGAATGTTCGGCGGGAGCGAGTTCCATAGTCTCACTGCATGAACGGAGAAGGAGTAGGAGTAGAAGTCGGTATTATGGGGCACAATTTTAACATAGGATTTAAGATGAGAACGAGTAAGGACTTCAGGAGGGCGCACCAAGGAGAAACGCTCTCGAAGATAAGTAGGATAGGCTGTAGTATTTACATACTCGGGGATCGACTCGTATACGTTATATTATTTTGCAATGAGCTCCTCTGGTATTCTATTGGATTGTAGTATTAGGTAGAAATATCATCTACGAACATAATTAAATAATCTTCTCCAAAGACTGGTTGAAAAATAGAGTAGATGCCTAATTTTTATTTTAATGTCCATTTCATTTGTTTAAATTCTTTTAAAACATTAGTCACGTATTTTACATAAAACATAATAATATTTTACATTCAATAAAAACAAATTTATGTAAGTAAATAAGAATAGAAAAAAATATTATAATGAAATAAATACATATTACATAATGAGTTGATTGATATTTAAATAAAGAATATTAGAGCATCTGCTAAGTTCATTAATGTACAACAGTTAATAGATGTAAGTAGGTAAGTTAGAAGTATGCAGTTGAGATTAATCCAATAGTAATTCTAAGATTAGAATAATAATTTAAATTGTCAAAGTTATATTTAGTAAGAGATAAATTGTTTGAATATTAATGCATGCATGCGTCCTAGCTCGTGCTGTGCTCAATGGGGTCCATAATTTAATGTAATACCTTTATTTAGAATGTGGAAAAACAATAAAGATATTGAGTTTTGAACCATAAAGAATACTTAGACTTTAGGATGTTGTACCTCTGAAACCACAGACATTTTACCATAGGTATATTAGTAACTAATGTTTAATTTTAAAAGTTCTATCTGATGACATTTGACATGTTGATATTGAGGGGTAGGCCCAGACTTCATACATTTGTTTTGCAAATCTGTCCTTTCCTAAAAAATTTATAAACTTACGGAATTTGGTATTTTCCGGTGATGTAAGTATACAAATGAATTACTGTTCTCGACTTCGTAAATGATTAAGCCAATGTTGGACTTGAAATATTCATAACACTTAAGGGAAGATACGAATTGTTATAAAACAGAAAATTCACACAAAACAGAAGATTGACATAATATAATATTAATTGATGTATGCTAGCCAGATCAACTGGTTTATGGTAGAAATAAACTATAGAATTTATTTATTCAATTTACCTTTTGATCCTGAATATTTAAACACATGCTGTGGAAATTCTGCCAATTGTACATCAGTGAGAAGTAAGGCCGTCAAATTTAAAGTTGGGATTGCGTTTCTTTTCAGACGATTGCCTTTTTTGTTGTAATCCTGTTTTCTAAAGTGGTTAGCACAAACACTTCGGTTCTCATGCAATTTTTCTATTGGTAGATGAACCAATTCTTCATTTCCAACTGCTTTTAGTCAGTCTCGGCAACTGAAACACAAAAAAATAATGTTTACTCTAAATAACTACCAAACTATGTAATAGCACAATATATAAACATAAAAATTTGTATCATACTCTTACTACTTTATATTTATTTACAAAACGGTCTTACAGGTGGATAATAAGCATTTAAAGAATTTTATTCCAATAAGGACATGCATTTAAATTTCACTTCTGTGTTCACGATGATGCTAATAAACATTATTTACATGTAACACAAAAACCTCACTCGCTCGCTTAAAGAAATTTTACCCCAGCATTAGCAACATCTATAGTTGTGTGCGGTGTTCGAATATTAATGCACATTATTTCTTTTAGTCTTAAGTTAGAACTTTAATTAAAAAATGTGGGTTAATCTGTAATTGGTGACCGTATTAAACTGTAAAAACCAAAAACTGATTATTGCCTACATATTTTTAATACAGAATATACAGAGGCTTAACGTTTATATTTAAAAAACAAATAAAATTGTTCTCCTTATAAGCAGGTAGTACCATAACTCGCAAAAGGTTAGTTCTTTTATAATTGTAGAGTCATTATACAGTCATTAATGGGATTTTCGACAATATCAATACAATAAGTTAGAAATGTAATAAATTTGACAGAAAAGAATAGGTTAACCTGCTTACGACCGTACATCTCTGTGTACCTTTACAGTGGGTAAAAGATTTGATGTTTTGTTTGATGTATCAATTCAAGTACTACAGTGATGATTGTAACATTAACGAAATTAAGTGATTGATAACCTAAATTCCAAACATTTAAAGTGTGATTTTCTCACAACAACTCCATACATTATAAACTCGTAATATACTAAAAATTTCATTTCTGTCGGATGAACATTCAATTTGCATACCAAGGTGCTCATGGTCCTTTCATGTTTTAAAACTTTATTTGAGTTCAGCTAATCTTAATTGACGGTTCGAAAGTATCATATAAGCGATGAATTGAATTATAAATTCACATTTCCATTAACAATGGGTAGTAAGTAGGTACACACCGATTTGGATCCAGATGAAAAGGGAAAAATGTAGTTTGTTAGCAGTAGGCCAAGATTCGTTCGTATGGCAAATTTCACAACGTCTGTGACCTTTGCCCATGATGATGTACAAGGTATTCACAAACACAAACTTAGAGTCACTGTCTCGGTAATAGGTAATAATAACAAATTAATATAAAAGAGTCAAATATCTCACAAGAATCACTTACACTAACAGAGTCAATGTCTCAATAAAACCACGTGAAGATGAAACGGAGGAACAGTTGCTCGACTCAACGTTAAACACACAATAAAATAAATTATTCTATTAGGTTAAATTCCGAAATCACAAGGAAAAAGGAAAAAACAAACAGAATAATCACAACACAAAAATTTACACAAAGACGGCAGCCATGTTGTGTCAATTATCGGGAGTACTAAGTACCAAGTTCGTTTTGTTGTGTTGGTACCTCAACGTTTTTCTGAATGTTGGTACACTGAATGTTACGGACTCCATACAAAATAATGTTTGTTCTAAGTTTCACAAGACTGCTTACAGTCTATACGAATAAACAGTGAAGAGTGCTTTTGAAGTTTTTGATTCTGATGGTTTCATTATTTAATATTATTTAATGGTATAATTTGATATGAAGTAAAACAAAAATGGAATGTACTCAAAGGTTGGAGTGTACTCAAGAATTAAACAATACACAAACGGAGAGAACATGCCCGGAGCAGGTTGGTTTGTTGTTTTAAAATTGGTTCTGATTATCAAGTCATAGATACAAATTCCGATTGATCTCATGAAGTACCTAATGTTCATTCATTAAGCAATATTCATTTAGCCTAACTGCTCTTTAATCACAAGATTAGACTGTTCGAATACAATACTACTTAAATGAATTTTATGTAATTGCCGCGCAATTCATTTAGTTTTGTTTACTTACAGATTGGATATCTGGGTATATGTGGAGCGAAACATCCAGTTTTAAAGGGCCCAAACAAAATAGGAAGAGACCCCCAAACATGCAATATAATTCTGAATTTGAATGTAAGTATCTTGAATGAAGAAAAAGTTATTTGGAGAAGGTTACTTTTGTGATATTATTTAGGAATATTAACTCTCTCATTCATTCGTCCTAGATTGTAATGCTATCAACAAACAGTTTCTTTTACATTGTATTTAAGTTTACACAGTTATTTACACTTTTTAGTTGAGTTCAACTGTCATATTAAATGAGAATTATGTTCAAGAATTATGGTTTTATACTTATCAGACCTTTAAATTGCATTTTTTCATTTTCATAACAACAATACCACTCTTTTACCTCTGACATCTTATCTTCTATAATCACAAACCAGACACAGATTATAAATATATGATAAAGAACTCAAATTCAAGTAGTGTTTTTAAAAAGAATGTTTAAAAAGTAACTGGAGGGAATACATACATGTTCATAGAGGTTCTTCCAATATCTAATCTACCTGATACCTTGCAGATATATCAAGCAAGGTGCATTTAATTAAAATAACAAATATTTTTTTGCGAAACTTATCAAATATTTTGACAAAAATTTATTTTAGATCATTATCCATCCATCATTGTTGTTCCATAACAATGAAGAAGGAACCTACATCATCCTTACTAATATAATAAATTTGAAAGTGAGTTTGTTTGTTTGTTCCACGTTCACACCGTAACTACTCAACCGATTGTTTTGAATTTTTGCAGAAGTAAAGTTAGAAGTCCGGATTAAATAATAGGGTACTTTCTAACCCGGAAAAAATTTATATTCCTGAGGAAAACAAAAGTATTGGTATAGATGGCGCTGTGTGTATCGGTATATGTCACATAGGCTACTTTTTATTATTTTCTGACGTGAGCGAAGCCACGGGTAAAAGCTAGTACCACATAAACTGAAATAAAATAAAACAATATTACTAAAAAAAATTCGATGTTAACATTTCCATTAATTATGATCTAGTTATTATGTCAATATCCAGTCCTATAATGTATTTGTTATTGTTTAACCTTGGACACTAGGATATTGGTATCTGGGGGTAAAGGAGGGTTGAGTGATAACAAATGTGTACATGCACATTCATTAGCTATGTGACCAGATAATATAACCTTAGGGACCATTCATTAATCATGTGAGGTCTTATAGCATCTTTTTTAATCCCCCCTTCTACCCCTTTGTCCTTGGTGATATGTGGGAGGTTCTAGATTATCCCCCTACCGTTTTCATACACAAAATGAAAGTACGATAATTTTATTAGGTACCTAGTAAAACATTTTTGTCAAATTGAGCCTCACGTGTTTAATGGACATTCTCTTACCTCTATGATATGCTTACAAACATTCTCATAGGTATTGGGCTAAATATAGATAGAGTAAAGACCTTCAGTAACCTCTCACACGACGAAACAATGCTTGCGTTGCGTGTGCTTTTGTGCGGCCGTGGTATCACTCCAGTCGAATCGGCCCATTTGTGCCGAAGCATGGCTCTCCAACACTTAAGAAAACTGTACTGTAATTACATTTCCAATTAAACCATTTCTGTTGTCCTTTTAAGGTGACATTAAATATGTTTCGTACAAGTTATCTTTTATTCTTTTTTTCTTTCAGAAGGATTTTTTCATAATGGAGTTAGTTTTTTATGTCTGTGCCCAACATAATGTACCAGATTATTTATTTTTTGTTTTTTTTTCAGTCAATTTCGAGACAACATGCTGTGATAAACGTACTAAATAGTAAAGAGTTTATGGTTATGGACTTAGATTCAGCCAACAAAACAAAATTATTAAATGTGAGTATTTTCCTTTGGCTCAATCTTACTGACAATATACAATTATACACACACAATCATCAATGCTTTGCAATCGAAACTCTTGCGTATGCATGCACTAAAGTGTGCTCCTAGTCTTATGCGACTAATGTGTACATAAAAAATCATATACCTAATAACTACATTGTATTCTATTTCTCAGAAAACATTACAACCATACATACCCCATCGAATAAAAGATGGGGATACAGTGCAGTTTGGAGATATATTCGGAGTGTTCAGGCTGTTGGAAGAAGACAATGAGCTACCAATGACTCAGGCTATAGACATTCCAGAGACACCGGTCACCTTCAAGCATGTGTCGAAGCTCAATAAGGCACCAACTACCTTGATACCGGAGTCACCTGATGTCAGTGACAAGGTGGGTACCAAGTAATAGAATTTAAATTATTCATGAAAAATATTTTTTATGTCATTTGACCTTAATAGTTTTTTACTGCCACTGCTGAAGTGCTAAAGCTTTTTAGTATTTTTTTAACAATATAACACAGATTGAATTTTGTTTCAGGATGACTCCTTTTTGACACCATCACAACCAATATGTGGGAGGTCGAGGTTATCAAACTCTTTTATAAAAATGAATGCAACTCTACCACAAGCAGGCAAATCGCCTAATACATCCATACCTCGGAGATTATTATCACCAAAAAAATCAACTTCAACAAGTTTTGTCCACAATCCTAACACTAGCCTGAATGAATCTGTCGTGTCTCTCAAAACTGGAAATTATCCGATAATATCTATGAAGCAGACACACAAGTACCTAACCTTGTAGCTAATGAAAGTACAGATTCAATATTTACTGCTGGCACGCAAATCCCCCCCGAGATAGCCATGTCACCTAGTGTACATACAATGGACACACAAGTACCCACAGCGGACCATGTGCATACTATGCACACGCAAATGCCCACAACAGAGCATTTGCCACAAGTTCGCAAAATTAATGACCAGCATGAAATGCAGTTAGATATTTATGCAGATAACAAGGAGAATAATAAAGATATCTTCAACGCTGAAACCCAACCTTTTGGTATCGTGGATGATTCGATAGAGAATGTGAACAAAAGTAATGTATCAAATATATCCAGGTCCTCAGCTGAAGGAGACAAAAAGGATGTACTAAATACTTCGGAAGAAGAAGTACTGTTTGATGATATTGACGGTGAATGCTTCGAAGAAGACTTCCATTCTCAAAACATACTACAAGGTGAAATTCCATTATTAGATGAAAAAGATGATTCAAAACCCAAAGACAGTCCAATCCCATGTAATAGAGATAAGAGACAACCATCTGGCGATTTGACTGATTGTGAAGATATAAACATGTTACCAACTCAGAAAATACCGGAACTACCAAAACAAGAAACTAAAGAGGAACCAAAGATACAAGACAAAAATGATCCAAGCAGTTCTAAAAGGACAGTCCGTATTAAATCTGATAGTTCAACAGACTGTGAAGACATTGATGTAGCACCAACGCAAATTGTAACTGAACTACCTGCCGTTAAAGATTCTAAAATTAATGCTGATATAGTAATAAAAAAGCCATTGCAAAGAGTGAATAGAATCAAATCTGACAGTTCGACAGACTGTGAAGATATTGATATAGCTCCAACGCAAATAATACCAGCCTGCCTGTTGTGAAAGACTCTAAATTAAAGCTGACAAAATAACGAATAAACCGTCCAAAAGAGTTAATAGAATCAAATCTGATAGTTCGATAGATTGTGAAGACATAGATTTAATGGCTACCCAAAAGATCCCCGAAATAAAACCTGCCGAAGACGATGACGCCACCGATTGTGAAGATGACGTTATTGTCGTGAATCAAAAGGAACCCCCTCCAATACCACTCATTGATGATGATACACAAATTGCTACACAAATAATTGAAGTAGATAATAATAAAAAAGAGAAAATACCCTTCGAAGATATGGCCACACAAATTATAAGTGTTGATGAAGGTGTATCTGGTTCTAAGAACGTAGCTTTTGAAGATCAACCAACACAAATAATAGATGAAGCAGTACCTGCTAATAAAGAGTCTATCAAAAAACCTATCAATGTGATTGAAAGTCCTTTTAAAATACCGTTTCAGTCTCCAATAAGGATAAAAAGTAAAGATATACCTAAAGTAAATGTAAAAGATAAAATTGAGAAAAGTAATCCAATCGAAGTAGACCCTAATTATTATAATGATACACAAGACATTTTTGATGATTTATGTACACAAAGAGATAAACCAGAGGTCCAGCCTATTACAGACGATGAGGTCGTTCCATGTTCCGTAGAAGATTACGAAGTAAAAGACAAATTTGCGGGTATTGAGAAGGACTTAAGTCCTTTCAAAAACGAAAATGATGATATTGCTGAAATAGCAAAATTGGAAAAAGTGCCTAGTGGTGATCTATCTGATGTAGATTCTACTCCGAAAAAGGCAAAACCTTTCGTTTTTACAGATAGTGATTTACCAAGTAGCCAAGAAATAAAAAAGTGTTTAGTATCTCACACAAGGTCATTTGGTACAGAAGAATCATCTAGCGAATCCGAAACGGAAAACAGTATAGATGAACCATTTAATCCATTTAAAAATTTTAATAAAAAGAAAAGAAAACCCGCTGTTGTTGTTGATCTGACTAAACGATTGGAAATTGATAAATTACCAGAAAGAGTAATAACTCGCCAAAGGAAACCCGCCTTAAATACTGAGAGCATAAGTGCAAATATTTTAAAACCAACTTACTTAACTGAGCAGGAAGATCACATCGATCAAGAAATTATCACAGAAAATATAAAACGTCTTAAAACATACGAACGGGCAAAGAGTAACAAGAATGCTAAGAAAGACGAAAGTGTTAAAGAAGAGAAAAAACAAAACGTGTCTCGAAAGAAAACAGATAAAGTTACCGAACCCAAAGATAAGATTAAAGGAAAAATTGAAAAGCCCAAGAAAAATGAAACTAAACCAAAATCTGAAACACCTCGAACGAGTGATGAATCTCACAATAATCAGGTTCAAGAAGAAGAAATTTTAGATACCACAACGGTCAGTAAACCTACTACCAGGAGCACTAGATCTAAGAAAAAAGATACTGAACGTGAAACCAGTGAAAATAAACCATCTACTGAGAAAGCGACAGTGAAAGATAAGAAGAAGCGAACAAACAAGAAACAAGAGAAAGAAAGATCAAAGTCGCCTGAAATGGTAGCGAGAACTACTGAAAGGGCAAGGACTGCAAAATCGAGGTCGAAATCACCTGAAATGGAAGTTAGGAGGAGTAAAAGACAGAGGAAACCGAAGACGAAATTCGAGGAAAGTGAAGTGAAAGCTCCTAAGTCTATTCTGAAGAACAGTACTCATGAGCAGAGCACGGTGTACAATATCTCGTCGTCGAGTAGTGAGTCGCCGCGCAGTTTGAAGAGGTCTATGTTGGACTGTAGTGACGCGCCCAGCTCCAAGCGCACGCGGGCACAGACCAACTCCTCGAGCACCAGCGGCATCGGCAACGCCTCGTTACGGGCAACCCCGGCGAGAGTGATGAAGACTCATCACGTACTTTTCACGGCATTCCCCAGCGCAGACGTTAAGCAAAAGTTGGAGAAACTAGGTAAGATATATTTTGATATTTTAAATTATCTATTACAGTGGTTGCAAAAAGCTGCTAGTACAGATGTCAACGTGCTACGTGATCTAATCTACGATTCTTAAAAATTAAAAATACATATTTTATGAGAAGTCAAGAAGTCAGCATTTATGCTATTTCTTATATCTTATGTTTGAGCTACAAAATATATTTTTCCTTATTCTCTATTTCAGGAGCAGTAATAGTAACGAATGTGATGGAATGCACGGTGGTGTTGACGATGCAAATAAAGCGTACATTCAAACTGCTGTGTGCCGTGGGGCTGGGCCGGCCCATCGTCGGGCCTGGCTGGGTGCAAGCCTGCGCCGACACACACATGATTGTTGGTAAGTAATCTCTCTTCCTCGTTGGTTATTTCTGAACATTGTATGTGTATAATACTGAATAGTGTATTTGTTATTTTGTATTGTATAAAAAATGCGAAAGTGAATAGAATGCAGGTAGCCCTTATAATCATCGGCAACCTCCGGAAGAAGAAGGCGCCAGCCAATGTTTCACGCTTAAAATAGTTAACCAATTTTAATTGAACAGATGCTACTAAAATGTTATATTCTGCCTAAAATAATGAACAAAATCAACCTACTTTATATAAAGAACAAGAATTTGTTTTTAATAATGATGATGATACATGTGTTAAAATATTATGCCATCCACTTTCAGACCCTTGGCTATACTTGGTGAAGGACGAGGCTGCTGAGCAGAGGTTCCAGTTCAACTTGCAGAGAACCCTGAGCAGCAATAGGAACTTCCTGAAGGGGTACAATGTGTCCTCCACACCAAATGTACAACCCAATGCCTCTGAGATGAAATGTAAGTGGAATTGTAAATTACTAACAGTTAAATGTGCAAATGTTTTAAGCCTTAATGGTTTTTATCAAAGCTTCTGAAAATTGGTGCGAAATAATGCTTGTGTTATGTTTCGCCGGCACAAGGCACTAGCAACTTCTCTGATCTTGCGTCCGGGCGATGCTGATTGCTTACCATCAGGTGATCCGTCTGTTTGGGTGCCAATGACCTCTTTCTCCTCACTTTGGAAAAATTATTTTTATTTTTATTCAAATGGCTAATTACATTTCATGAATATACTAAACTGAACATCCTGGTTTTGTGAGTAGAGATCAAAACTTTTGCTGTTTTCCAGAACCAAATATATAAGATAAGCGTTTTTCCTGTCCTCAAACAAGTATAATTTCTATTCCAGTGATAGTAGAGTGTTCAGGCGGTACTTGGAAGGAGAGTGGACCAAACTGGGTCTGTGTGTCTTGTACCAAGGATAAGGATCTCTGGCCAGCTCTGAGGCGACGGGGTGCCATAGTGGTCTCCACGGAATTCATACTCGGGGGTGTATTGAGACAGAAACTCGAAATAGCCAGTAATACCTTTAACTAAGTACAATCTGCACAGTTACGTGGTATGCAGGTAAGGAAATATACACAATATAAGTTATTATTTATTTGGTTTCGATGAAGCCATTTTTAAATAAATGCCATGAAGTCTTTTGTAATCATTAATTGACTACATAGCCTAAAAAATATTTCTGTCTCTGTACTGAATTAATCTTTATCTTCGTACTTACACTTGAACATAACACATTATATTCGTTGTCTTACACTAAATACTAAGTAACTGTGCACATTGTACATTGAAGAGACCCGGATACTTAACCATCAATGCATTTTGAAGGACATTTTCTCTTAGATATTTTAGGTAGAAAACTGCCCTGTGTCAAAAGATTCGTCAAGTAATGTGCCCGATATTTTGATTGTTGTCAAGAGTATGACATAAAAATTTAGACATCTACAGTATTTTACTCAGATACTTCAATGTGTGCGTATTCTGGGTGTAAGTCTATAGGAGCCAGGTGCCACAGTCGTTGTTTCAAGAGACTATGTCCGCATTTTTTGAACGGCCTAGCTTCCCAGTGAAATATTGCATTTTAGTGGAACCTCCGGTACCTTTAATCCTCTCCTTTTTCTTCTTTTAGTTTTAATCGAAACGTTGCAAGTTCATTAATGTTCGTAATAATAATACAGACAGGCTCTGAAATCTAATGTTCTTGTAAATAAATCTATTTTGACGATCGAGTTTTTACGAAATATTTTAGAAGAAACTCATAAAGTACAAATCTCGTGTCTGTTTAAAATTAATTTGTAAATATCTACCTAATAGTAACTACTGTAGGCCTTATGCCGTAGTGGTAAAGCTGATATTTGTTGTTTAAAATTACATGTAAATATTTCATTTGGTATTTGATAATTTTCGGTTACTTATTTTACCTATTTTTGTGTAGTGTTCAAGGACTTTAAGCTGGTTGCTAGGCATCTGTTAGTGATAAGTTTTTACAATTTAAAATGTACAGTTAGATTGTAATGCATCGTCTTTGCCATGCAATTGTGTCCTTAAATGAGAGATCCAAGAGATATTACGTAATATGCTATAACTTCTATAAGTTATTATATTACGTAATATAATAACTTATAAAAGATTTCTTTAATATGGCTTAAATTGATTAAAATAAGTGCAAGTTTTGCACCCAATTTTTAATTTTTTTGCCAGTCAACGATTATTTTAATAATGCATCACAATTAACTTAAGCATTTATAAAGCTCTGAAAAATCGTTGTTTTACCTGCATTACTGTCCGCTACTCCGCAACTAAATCTATATAAAAAATTATATTCTGTACACACATTATATATTTGTTGAAATATTATGGCCGATTTTTCCACAAACTAAAGGCATTTCCTTTATTTTGTGTACAAAGTTTCAGCAGATTCTTTTTCGCCAACAAATAATTATTGTCGTAATATAATGTATGTAGTATTACTTATTATTTTTGTTTATATTATGTAAAATTTTACAATTTAATCCGCGTAAAATTCCACTGTAATTTGGCAATAAAAAGAAAATTGTGTTAAAGAAATTTTGTACAAATTCTGACCGAATTAGTGGGGGTCATCTGATTAGTCTTCAAATATAACCAAAACATTCATGTATTTTTAATTCTTTTATTGTAATGTTTAATTCATTTAATTGATTAAATTTTATGCTTTTATAATAGGGTAGTTGCTAGGGTATGAACATTAAAAATCTAATTGGTCCGTCAGTTAGATACTTAATAAAAAAATATAAGCCACATTTTTTTTTCTCGTCTAAAGTAACAACTTAGATAAAATTGAGTTGAATTTAGCAGTGGGAGGTCGATTTTTCAAATTAATATATTGTCGAAAGAATTTAATTTTGCGAGAAAAGGAAAAATACGTGTCTAATGTTTTGAATTAATCTACCAGACGGGCATTAAACTGTCAAACACCGCGAGGACACCGGTGACCGCAACCTATTGTTCTTTCATTGTGTCTGTAATGACGGTACTCAGAATCTAAGAAACTACCCTATGCCATTGTAAAATTGTCGTGATTTAATAATTTTAATGTTTTTCTAAATATAAGGGTTATACCTAAAAGTGAATGAATGCGTGATAATCTAATAAATGTATGATATAATAATTTTGATAGTTGTAATCATAGTTTACGCATTTGTAATGTTTTTATATGTTTGTTGTCTATTATTGTATAATATAGTCTTCATTTTTATATTTGAGTTTTTTTTTTGTTATTGTAACACCTTTGATACGCATACCCCTGAAGATCTTTGGTAAATCTTGGATTGTGAAGAATAAATCTATTTCAGTTAGTGTGATTTTTTAAATATTTTGTCAGATACACAATTAAATGAAGATAGCTCTCACATTTCACCAGTAATGTTATGAGTCCCATTAAAAATAGGCTGAGCCTATGGAGTTCTGTGTTCTTATAAGATTTTTTAAAAAACCAAAATACCCCAATTTTTCCAACGTATTCATGAAAATAACGTTTCTCTTGGCCCCCAATTCCATAAAACAATGTGATTACTATGCAACTTCCTGATCTGAAGCCTAAATGCTACCTACCTGTTGGGTCCAGTTCCCTGTTGTTCCCTATAAGACTATGGACTCCTGTTTTTTCCAACGAAACTGAAAATTGTATTTTAATTTAATGATACATACTTAGTAGGTGTAATTTTAGGATATCTTACATTATTAGAATGCGTGGCAGTTCACACAGCATCTTGAGCGTATTGTGTGATAAATGGGATGGCCCAATGATGGGCCATTGGATTAGACTGCACGCGGCTGTAAAGTAGAATTAGTTTTGTTTATTTATATTATATTAAATTACTAACAATAGGTTAAGCTCATTGTTACTAACAGTTCATGGACCCTTGGTCTGAAATAAATGATTAATAAATTATTTATGTACAAAAGAAAGATAATTAATTTTGGATAAACAGCGGGTAGGAGGCGTATGCGCCGAAAACTTAACTCGTCGAGTACCGGTTTTATAGACACAATTAAAGAACAATAGGTCGCGGTCACCGGTGACCGGTTGGTGTTTGACAGTTTAAAAAGAAAATGACATTGATGACAAAGACAATGGATGACAGTGACAGCAG
Organism: Spodoptera littoralis; assembly: GCA_902850265.1. Lineage (NCBI taxonomy): Eukaryota > Metazoa > Arthropoda > Insecta > Lepidoptera > Noctuidae > Spodoptera > Spodoptera littoralis. Next base: position 11,881,780 of record LR824545.2, read on the forward strand.
TGTGTTAAACCACTTTCTTTGGCAGTTATTGTAAATCGTCGATTTGAATACGAATTCCATACAATTATTATATATTTAATTAATTAAGTGTAAATAGTGTAATAATTATGGAATCAGATTCAGATGAAAGTTGGGAGTCTGACGAAGATTTACCCCTGCTAAATCCCAAACGACCTGTTCCCGAAAAGGTCAGTACTACTCATTTAGATTTAAAATGTAGTATGTCTTATTGATTTTGCATAGGTTATAGTTTGATCCTCATATTTATAGTTGACATACCTATATTATTGACTTGTATTATTATCTATTGAATTGTATTATCTATTGACTTGTATTATTATCTATTGACTTGTATTATTATCTATTGACTTGTATTTTTTATTGACTTGTATTAGTATTGACTTGTATTATTATTGACTTATATTGAGATTGTATTGATTATTTATAATTGAAACTGACTACTTATAATTAATTGACTATGTATGTTCTTTGTGTGTTTGTGTAATTTATTATTTTGATTATTTGATGAATGAACGATATGATTTTTATTTTTATTTTATGATACTTGCTATAAAGTCAATTTGTTAATTTATATAATTTTGAACCTGAATTCGTTTTTAATGTAATTTTATGGATTTTATTATCTGAAATAAATTGGTATTATTATTATTATGTATGTCTTTACCATTCACGGGACCACAGGGTCCCGGTCATTTGGGAGGCGTACGAGGGGCCGAAGCCAACTGCGCAGAGGCCCTTTAGACAACTATAATATAAATGTAATGGACACACAAACCGGCGACTATCCCTGTATGCACTATGGAAATGCACCCAAGGACAGTCTCCGGTTAGTGTAAAACTATTGAGGATAATGGAAAAAAAAGATAGGGCTATGGATGGGTTGCTGTGGACTGGAAAATTGGGAACTATGGATGACTATGGCACCTGCCGAAACAATGTAATTATTACACGTAAAAATGGCAGGCGGAGACTCGCCAACTCACCGACCGGGCCCCGGGAATGGCTGCTAGATATAGCAACAGAGGGGCAACGAGAATGTGAGTGGCTGAAGGGTTAAGAAACTACCACCGCTTTCTACTCAGATCATCTGCTCCAGCCGAAGCTTCCTGCATCCCTGGCCCACTCGCGACTTACGAATAGTTTCTTACCCTCCGAGCAGGATCACTGCTCTCGCGACTCCACTCTGGACGGCCAATGAAGGCAAGCCAGAGGTGGGAGACCTGTTCCTTGTCATCGTTCACTCCAGCCAGCCAATTAAGGCAAGCCGGAGAAGAAGGAACGGTGCCTTCTCCCTGGAGCACTCGGGATGATGGTAGCCCGCGGGATCGCTAATGCCCGTCACCTCGCCTCAAGGTGCCCTGCGGGCTTATTATTATTATTATTATAGGTAATTCCAATAAACCTCATTATAAAAATAGAAATCCACCTGGAAAAATGTATTTCAAGTTCCATTAACGATCAGATATTCTTAAAAATACATATAGGAATTCATTTGACATTTCAAATAGTGGGTAGATAAATAAAAAAATCCTTTCTTTTATTTACTGAATATTTTAGTAGAACTATTTCTGAAATTCGTAGTAAACATATTTAAAGTGCCTAAATGTAGGTTTTAAATCATAACATTAAGGGCCTGTTTCACAATATCCGGATAGCCGTTATCTACCAGATAGTTTGAATTCAGAACATAATTTGTATGAACTATCTGTCACATAAATTTATCAGGTACTTTTAAGGAGGTAGTGAAACCGGCGCTTAATATCATATTGAAACTATTTATTGAATATTTTTTGTTCTATGTTTGTTATTAAGAGTAACCTCTCCTTGTTTACGTACAGGTTGGATATCTCAGTATATGTGGACAGAATTTTCCATTGCATAAAGGATGCAACAAAATAGGAAAAGACCCAGAAACATGTGATGTAATTTTAAACTTTGGTGTAAGTACATAATTATTGTATTCAAGAGATTTAAAAAATAAAATTTTTCCTTTGTTAGAACAATATATATCTCGGAAATAACATTGTTCTCCAATTCTATAATGTAAACATTTTTGGCCACTGCCTGTATTGTTCCTTAAAAACAGGTCAGTGGTCAAACCAAACTAATTATTAAGAAATGTTTGCCAGCCAAAATGAATGCCTCATTGGACGAGTGATTGCAAGTGCAACTGGCGGGCAAGGGATCTTGGGTTTGGTTACCGGGTTGGGTAAAATATTACAGGGTTTTTAAAAAATTCTCAGTAGTAGCACGGAGTCTGGAATTGTGCCTGGTATATGGCAATAGGCTTTTTATTTTATTTTTTTTATTTATTAAAAGGCGTTGCCCCACATTAGGATTTTCTCTTGTGTCGTGGGTGCGTTTACAAACATACAAGTTTACATACACATGACACCCAGACCCGAAACAACATTTTGTGGATCACACAAAGTGTTGTTCCGTGCGGGAATCGAACCCGCGACGCGTTGCACGGCAGCGTGCAGTCAAAAGGGCTATTATGAGTAATAACATAAATAGTGTAAAGTGGGTGTTGCATTGTACAGTGGCATTAAGTGCGGGTAATGTGCGGGTATAACCTTCGTTATTTAAAAATCTTCCGTATAATGAAACTTTTTACCTATCAACTTATGCCAAATAAAAACATGATGTAGGTAATATAATTTATTTTTCTTTCTTCTGTCTGAAAACATAGTTAACAATCCGATAATGTTTCTTTTCAGTGTATTTCGAAAGAACATGCTTTGATAAATATAATAGATAAAAAAGAATTAATGGTTATGGATTTAGAATCTGAGACGTATACAAAATTATCATCTGTAAGTACATATTTATGTTTGCTATATTTTTTAATTTTTTTTTAAATAAATCGTTTTCCCCCAAACTAGGATTTTCTCCTGTGTCATTGGTGTGTTTACAAACATACAAGTCATACATACACATGACACATACATATGTATGTTCTGGCTTGAAGTCACTTCTTCTTATTATGTGTGTGGTCTTAAATCATTATTTGATAGAAGTCAATTAGTAAACAAGGTCTCGCCAGTCTCGCATGTCTGTTGATTAGAAAGAAAGATAAAAATCATTTATTTATTTATTGTATTGTATATTCCTCAATTTTGTTTTCATAGAATTACAATCATGTCATCACCTTCTTTCACTAGTGTTATTACAAAAACTATCAGCTTCTGGAAGTAGGTAGCTGACAGTGACATAGCATCATTGTTTATTTTAGACCTGCTTAAGTCCATACATGCCTCGCCGAATAAAAGACGGAGCCATAGTGCAGTTTGGAGATTTCTTTGGGGTAGTAAACCTGTTCAAAGAAGACGATGCGCAACCAATAACGCAGGATAATGTCTCCCCGGTTATACCAGTCACCTCCAATGAAGTCTCGAACATCAATGAGGCCCCAACCCCCTTGATACATGATCTTCCTTCAGAGCCACTTGGTGGTAACAACACGGTGAGTACGTACCTACATAAGTTGAAGTCTTGTAAAACTATCGAAGATAAGCTTATGCCCGCCACTTTGTACGCGCAATCCTGTTTTACCCGTTGCCATAGGATTTTTAAAAAAACCTTGGTTAAAAAGTACCCTATGGCCGTCTCCTGGTTTTAAGCTACCTCCCCATTAATTTTCAGTCAAATCGATGTAATCGTTCTTGAGTTATAAATAGTGTAACTAACACGACTTTCTCGTATACATTTTTGCTTAGACGGTAGACATCTAGTTACTGTCGCGGAGAACCTAACGGGTAACCGGGGCTCCGGCTCGACGTGCAGGAGAAGGAACGGGGTGGTTTTTAGTCAGTAAGAGTCTGACACTCCCTTCCGCCTCACCCAGGCGGAAGCAGTTATTCGATGATTTTCCCCCCTTAAAAAAAGACATCTAGTTACTATGTGAGTTGTTTATTAGTTCAAACAAGTAATGATATTTGTAACGTTGGGCTTTATATTGCAGCCTCTACGTCAGGGTGTGAGATGGAAATGAGGTTCGAATGCACGAAAACTATAGTGAAAACGTTTATTAACTGAACAGGTGTCTATAAAACTGCACAAACAGGGGTTAACTTAAAATTAGTTAATGTAACAGGGTGCCTCGCGGAATAGCGGCTATGCGCTCTCGCGGCTAGTTGTCCACTGTCGTTGGCGGGGGTTCGCTTTCACTCCGTTAAGGGTGCGTCCGAGCAAAGACAATAAAGGACCCTTGCGCCACATCTGGGCCGCAGCTGGGCGGTGGTATGTCTCGCCGCCGTAAGGCATGCGCCCAAACCTAACTGTTAACCCTCGTGTTACATATTTTAAATATCAATAATGAGTAATGATATCATTACTCAGTAATCATATTATAAATAAAATATTAATGGGGAATGTTTGATTATATTTTTCCAGGCTGGCTCATCTGAAACAGAATCAAAACCGAAACGTAGAAAACTAGAAACAGAAGGACCTAGCACATCGACAACTTCATTCAGTGTTGTTGACAGCCCTAGCACTAGCTTCTACGAATCATCCGGACCGCGTGAAATTGGCCATGATAGTATTGCAAATTGTGAAGACGACATACTAGGACACACAACAAAACATTTACCTAAAGTACGCAAATTTGATGACCAGCATGAAATGCAGTTAGATATTTATGCCGCCACCGCCAACAAAGAGAATAACGAAGGTATATTCAACGCTGAAACCCAATAATTTGGTATTCTTCTTAACGATCCAATAGAAAAACTAAATATAAGTAATGTAACAAATATATCCGGGTGCTCAGCCGGACGACATAACGAACAAAAACTGAATACTTCAGGAAAAGAAGACTGAATGCAATAAGCGAGGTGATATTCCGTTATTGGCAGAAGTACAAAATGTATCAAAAACCAAAGACAAAAGGCAGCTTAACACGAAAATGAAAAAAATGCGTAATTCCCGCAGAAACAAAGGCCGTACGCGTGGAGCCGAAGCTCTTGGTGATCCCGGAGAAGACATCATCGTTCAGCATCCACTCGGGACAACAGTGCAAGGACCAGTGTTCCTACTGCAAGACCAAGTTCCGTCTCTTCGACAAACCATGCCACATCGCTCAGATCAAGAAACCAGAAATACAGAAGAAAGTTCTGAACAGTAAGTTTTTGTATGCTTTACTATTTAGTTCCAAATATTATTATAACTTTAACATATCAATCTGATTCAGTAACTAATGCAAGGCTGATCTTTTAGCTTTTGTAGTTACATATAGACCTAGAACCTTTATTGAGTCATATAGCACTTATTTCTGTCCGATTCGACTAGAAGATGCATTATATCGTCACTGAATAATAAAAAGTTTAAATTTTTATAATGTTATAGTTGTATAAAACAGTAATTTATCTCCTACTTCAGACGAGAAGGTACTGACTGTAGACAGTTGCCTATGTGATACGTGTTTTCGATACGTACTCCGGCGCAACAACTACCCCCCTCGCCGCAGGCGACCGCCCATCAAACACTCCACTACCGTAACGTACAAGTGAGTAGTTCTACAGCTCTGATGCATTGTAGCTAATTAAGCAGTAATATTTTTATTGAATAATAGAAAGTCGTTACCCAGCTATCCAGTTTTTAACATATTTTTGATCATCTTGCTAGGTTCCCCAAAAAACGCAACATAAAAGGACGACGGCAACTGAAAAATGAGACAAAGAATATACAAAATGGCAAACTTAAAAAGAAACCCGGACGCAAATCTAAAAACAGGAAATCTAAAGCAGCTAATGACAAAATTGACGGTGAGTCTTCTAAAAAGCCTAACGACAGTACCCTTGACGAAATCATAGTTATAGAAAGCAGTGACGATGAAAAACAGCAAAGGTCAGACCAGAACAAGACCCCAGTTCCCGATGATCATAACCACCAAAGTAATAGATCTGAGGCAGACAGGCAAACAGAACTTAAACAACAGAAAGACCCCACACAATTTCTGCCTAACTAGGTGTAATAAAAAAGTTGAAAAAAGTACAGAATGTAAAACGTAGTATTCAAGATCCAGTCAGTCTACACAAAACACAAGAGGAACATATTAAGAAGGTAGATTTGAAACCAGATGCCCCACAAAACGTAAGTTTCTGCAAGGCTTTTGAAAAGTATAAGGCAAAGACAAATATTCTCAAGAAAATCCCAATAAATGAACAATGACCATAGAATCCACAGCTAATAAGAAACCGGCTGATATAATCTTAATGAGAAGCCTAGTTAAAAATGCTCAATATGAAGAGAATAGGGAAGACATAGTAAAAGATCGTATCACTATACTAGATAATATCACCCTGAGTAAAGAGTGTACCATAGAAATCATACCCAAAAAGAAAATATCTGACATGAATATATCAAAAAACAAAACTCAGACGTCTGAGAACACCACACAAGTTACGTCAGAGAATATTAGTCACACGAAACAGTCTAATTCTGTGAAAAGTGTTAATGAAGAGAGTAGCAATGGAGTGCAAGATTTGAAGAAGAGTCCATAGTAAACAATGTCTCGCTTAAAGAAAGTTCTATAGATAGTACACCGAAAATGAAACACCCTGATATAATTTTTACGAAAGGCAAGTGGCTGATAAAAAAGGAACTGACTAAGGAGATGTTAAAGAAAGAAAATAGGTCTAAAGTCAAATTCGTTAAACGTTCAATTTCTATGAACAGTGATAATAAAGAGAATGGAGCGAAGGAAGGTATCTCAATTGTAAGAAATGTTTCACTGAATGAAGGATCTGTTGTAGAGACCACACCCAACAAGACACCACCTAATATAAACATATCAAAAAACAAGGGACACGTAAAGAAGACCCCAACTGAGATGTCAAAGAATCAAAACAAGTTAGAGGCCGAGGACCATGTTAAGATGCTGGAGACAAACCCTTCGATTTCTATCCGCAAAATGGTTCCAGGCGAGAGCGAGATGAACTTAGAATGTAATATAGAGTTTAACAATGTGAAGGGAGTCACTTCTCAAGGTTGGGAGAAATGCAATTTTACGATTCAGTTCGACGAAGAAACTAAGAAGGTTTGGAACGAACTCCAGGGGCCGTATGGCAACCGTTCCTCATTCTTACGTCACCTTGTCCGGTTGGAGAAGTACTTTAGGCAAGGGGAATTGATATTATCACCACGCGTTGACCCACATAGTCCTGTACAGTGATTCTATGTAGAGCAGACAGCAATGTGCATGACAAATGACAATGGTGGTTTTTATCACCTGCCCCTTTAGAATTTAGAAAGAAACTTCTAAATAAATCGTGACCTTTAATGCCTTAAAAAATTATCAGTATAAAGGTGAAAAGAAAAGAACATACACTACTATAAGTGCTACTGAAGCAAAAGATATCAAGATGTTAAGTTCAGAGTTAGGAGCTGATGACGAGGACGCCGAAGTCCGATCCAACGACGATATTATTATATGCAAGAAGCCCAAAAGAACCTTGGGGTCTGCATTCACATCTGTGGTAAGTTACCTACTTTATAGAGTGTAAGTGTTAGATGTCTTAAATCTGTTTGTGACTAATAAAACTGTTTTCAGAAGAACCTAGTCAAGATCACGCGTAGCGGTGTACCTACTTAAAGACAATTGCTGTACGTGCTCCGGTGATAAAGCCATAACTGACGCTTAAAGCAGACATTAGCTATTAACAAAGTACCTCAAAGCTTTAATAATAATTTTATGAAATATTGTAGAAATTGAATTATACTGACATCATGGTGCCTTTCCTGAAAATATATTACGCTGACTGAAGATTTTGAAATAATGTCTTTTCATTTCGACATTTCATACGATGCGATGATTTGATCCCAAACACGTATTATCACAAAACTTTTGAATACTACCTCATATTAATTATTTACATATATTGCATAAGAAGTATTACATACAACTAGACCTACAGTACCTACACTACCCTGTTATACTTATAACTTATAACTAAGTTAAATTGCTGTGCCCTATAGATAATATATTATAATTATAATCATAAATTATTATGTTTTCGGCATACTCACGTAGTAATTTGACGAGGAACTCGACTAGAGTTTCAAAACATAATAATTTATTTAGTATGTCTCACGAAAGTTACAATTCAATTATAATCATAATTACCTATAATAACATATTATATTTATTATTATGTTCGATACTAACATAATGCCCACTATAAACTTGTTTTATTGTTAAATGTATTATGACAATCACTTTTACCAGTATTATAAAAAAACAGTCATTCACAGTAAAACTACGAAAATTAGTCAGCAGAAATTTATTACTATTTCTTAGAGCGATAACTATTACTCATATATTAACTACTAGCTACTTTCGTGCGGTTTCACACCTTCTTATTGGTCGTAGCGTGATGTTTTATAGCCTATAGCCTTCCTCGATAAATGCGCTATCCAACACAAAAAGAACGATTCAAATCAGACTAGTAGTTACTGAGATTAGCACATTCAAACAAACAAACAAAAATACAAACTTCCGCTTTATATAATAGTATAAGATTCTATAGTTTAGGTACTTTATTTAATTTACTTATCGCGTTAATAATAACGTTTGCCCGCATTAGGTATATGATCTATAACAGCTTGAAGAAAACCTCGATACTATCAACTGTACCTGTGCAAGCAAGTTTTGAATTGTTTAGAATTGGTCCCATCCTTTATTAAATACTGACATTCTAATCACGTACTTACAAATTCTGCAAAACATGACGCAATCGTTGTTATCGTTTCTTATCGGTTCAATACTATTAGATATTTGATAAACTTATATTTCGTACTGCACCTTTAGTTTCGCGTTGATACTGTAATGTGAACATTAATTTTGGAAAAAAGTTATCGATTCGGTGCAGTTGATCTGAAGATATACGCATAAAAAGCGTCCATCCATTCATTATTATTCGTGGTACGTACCACAATGTGATTGGGGAATACCGCGAAGCGTGTGTGATGACTAATGACCTTGTTTCCCGCCAATATCTTGCCGTCTCCCTCACTCTGCTATAGTGTAAAATTAAAATAATATATAAGTATGTACGAATAATAATAGTATTATGAAACGTAGTCCGAAAGTCATATTTGTGTGATAACTAATTCAAATGGATGACTACATTTGAACAGTTTTGACGTTCCGATCTAGCATCGCAATTATTTCGTGGAGCTTAACATAGTCATATTATAGTTAGGTATTTTCAGTATCTGTCAAAACAACATTCAGTATACATGTGTTCGACTCCCAGAATATTATTAAGTGATGTTTTATCCTGATGGCTTTAATCCAGCTATCTATACGTACGTAAGTACCTACCTACTTATTGTATTTATCTTTTTTCCTGTTGTTGGGTCGAGTTGTATATTTCGGGATTTCTGGCGTATCAACTTATCAGTCTATATATAAATGGTTGCTCATTCGAGAACTAGAATTTTTAAAGTTTGAAATATTTATTAATTTACTAATTGACCTTTAAAATAATAACTTTAGATCACTTTGGATGACTGTCATTAATATAAATATTTAAAAAAACACATTCAACTGTTGGTATTTCCACGGAATATGGGAAAAATTATCCTGCCTGTCACTCTCATAACCGTTAAAGTCTCATTAGGTAGACATTAGACCGTATTCTAGCATTATCTACGCATTTAAAAATTACTTTCTTGATTAGTTTGGTCCATCTGTCATTTTGTTAAATTTCAATCAAAACATGGCCTCTTTTTTTGCACGAAATAGTTGCGCGCGCAAGTGTTGTTATTCCTACATTTCAATCTTAACACCATGCCTTTTACTACTTGCTTTACCTTAAACATAATATGCTTACCATGTTATTTAATGTACCTAGTTAGGTAGATTATAGTTACCACGTACTCTGTACATAGGGTTGAATATTTAGTAAACATTATTAACTTCATTATACAGTGTATAAGTTACTACTTATTTTCTATTAAATACGATTTTATTGTTGGCTATAAGAGCAAAAATAAAAGCATGATGTTAAGATTGTTTATTTATTTGTCTACTTCATAAATAAAACCTAAGTGATAATAAAAATATTGTATTTTTCAGTCAATAAAGTCTACGTTCTTAAGAGAGCAGAGCTGAAATCATAAATTATGAAACAATTGAATGAATCAAACTCTAATCTAGTACAAAATATTAATTTACTGGCAAAGAACCCAGAGAGTTAAAAGAAAAAAATGTTTGGAACCAAAGGAATCTTTTAATTTAAATAATAAACCTGACGATAAAGATGACAAAAATGCAAATTATAAGGATAAAGCAATAATTTCAAACCTACTAGAACCTCACAAAGCTAAAAATGTCACCCGTCCACAAATAATTGACCATGCTGATAAAAACAACGAAGAATCAAGCAAAGAGTTGCACGCTCATGTAAGTAGTGCGAAAGAAGTTCCTATTTCTTGTCAGCCATCACAAATAAATGATCAGGAACATAGAAGCGTTTGTAAATCAAATTCTATCGACATAGCCAATAATCGTACTAATACCAACGAAAGTACCAACGTCGATACAGAATATGATTTGTCTGATGAAGGCAAAGTAACGGCATTAGATTTTTCTGACAGTGATTTACCTGATACTCCTGAGATAGAAACAAGTGCTATGTCGTTTGAAAAGGAAGTAATCACAGAAGACCAATTAAGTGAAACTGAACAAGAAAATACTTCTGATACTGAAGAGTTTAACCCATTTGTATTTCGTAAGAAGAAATCAAAGCCAAAATCAACAGTAACAGTTGATCTCAATACATTACCATCAAGGGTTTCAACGCGATATAGAAAACCGTTTCTTGAGAATGTTACAGCAAAAATTTTAAAACCAACATATTTAACAGAGCAGGAGGCTCAGATTGATGCAGACATTGTCACTGAAAATAAAACGTCTTAGAGTATATAACGAGTTTAAATGTGATATTAAAAAGACTAACGAAAATATATCAGAATAAAACAGACAACAGATACAACAAAACCAAAGAAGTTTTCAACAACAATTTCAGGAACAGAAATGTCCAACGGAAAAAGTGATGATTCAGATAAACAGAAACAACAAATTAAGACTGAAATGGAAGCTACTTCTGCATTAGCCACCACAATTATTCATAGAATAACGATATCCAATAATAAAACCATTGAACATAAACCTTTTGAACTTGCTTGCACAAGGCTTCAGCAAGAAATAAATTCCTCAATTGATAAAAACCGCTGTTTTTACAAAACTCCGGAGAAAGAAAACTCAAAGTCACCAGAACTTGTAGGGAAACTAAGAATCCCTCAAGAGGCTCTGGAAGAAGTATTAAAATTATCTGAAACCACACCGAGTAACCTACAAGAGCCTCCGACGCGAGTTTTAAGGTCATCTGATTCTGTAGCCACAAGGAAAGGATCTCAGAGAACTAAACAGAGACAAAGTATACCAAACGACTCTCAGCAAGAAGTTTCAACATTATTTCGTTCTGTAGTCACACGGAGTAGGTTAAAAGAGTCCCCGAAACAAGTATCAAAACCAGCTGAATCCGTAATCACACAAGCTAGACCACCAAATATTTCGAAACCAACTTCATTCGATTCTGCAGCCACATTGAATACATCACTAGAGCCTCCAAAACAAGTATCTAAACCGACTGCAGCCCAAATTACGCGAAGTAAATCTCGTATCACGTCTCTGACAAAAGTATCAAATTATCAAGTTGAACTGAGACGACCACGAAATATTCGAAACAACCTGTATCAAACGCAACTGACGCTGTACTTATACTAAATAGAGCAAACAAGTCCATAATCACCGAGTGCAACTCAAGAATCAGCGAAACAAGTCTCATTATCTGTTTTGGAGCCTCTAAAACATGAATTAAAATATCCCAAGATTGTCATCACACGTTTTATTCCAGAAGAAAATCTGAAAGAAGTATCAGCATTATCCAAATCTGTGGTGACACGAAGTAGACTTAAAGAGTCCCCTAAACAAGTATCAAAACCGTCTGAAACCAACACACCCGTTGGACCACTAGAATTTCCGAAAGAAATACCAACTTTATTTGACTCTGGAACGACACGGAGTCGGTCACAAGAGCCACGGAAAAAGGTATCAAAATCTTCGGAGATGATAGACACCCCAATTAGACTACCAAAGACTACGGTCAGACGAAATATGCCACAAGAATCACAGATAGATGTTTCAAAATCAACTATCACTACAGCCAGACCGAGAAGGACACGAGAATCCAATACACAAATATTCACAAGGAGGAAACCACAAAACATTGTTATCACACAGAGCCAAATACTAAAAACTGTCACCACACGCAGTAGGCAAGGAAAAACTGAAGTTACACAAAGTAGACCACAAAAAGCTCTACTTACACAAAATCGACCACAAAAAGCTGCAGTCACACGGAGTAAACCACAAAAGACTATAATTACACGAAGAAGACTACAAAAGACTGTTATCACACAAAATAAACCACAACAGACGCACTCCAGAAAAAAACAAAGTTCACCTAAAGCCCAGCTTGTTAAAAGAGAGGAAAAAGAAAGGAAACAGCCTGAAAAAAATGAGGAAAGTACCGTGAAAGCCTCGAAGTCTGTACTAAAGAATAACTCTCGAAAACAAAGCACGGCGTCCAGCGCGAAGTCGCCGAGCAGTTTGAAGAGGTCTCTGCGAAGCAGCGATACGCCCGGCGCCAAGCGCACAAGGTTGCATAAACCGTCCACTACCAGCAACAGGAACACACTCAGAAAAAGTTAAAGAAACTGGGTAAGCAATTATTATTTATTTGATCACACGCACACATCAAACTTTATAGTGTTCCAGGTTCATGGGCGCCACCGATTGCTTACCATCAGATGATCCGTCTGCTCGTTTATAAAATAATCCCATAAAAAGCCAAATACGAAGCCAGACTATGATAAACTGGTTTTGTATAGTTTGATGTGTGTGTGGGCATTTATCTTCCCGTGTCATTTTATACTCGGAATTTTAATTCGATTCCAGATTTGACAATTTCAGTGTGGCAACGTTATGACAAGTACTAAATAGTGACGTTGCGAAATTATTCGATATGGAAATGCAATATTTCTGGATCGATTCTTCTCGTTTATAATAATTATAATTTTACTCTTGTGAACTACGTATATCAGGAAATTTAATATTTCTGAACCGATAATTTAGTTTTGACGATTAATTAACGATCTGAGACGTTTCTTTTATAATTGTGTGTGAAATAAATAAAAAAATGTAATCATGAAGGAACATGACAAATAAAACAGATAGATGTATTATGGTAATAAGTTATTTTATAAACTATCGCCGACATCGCTGTCGCTATCCTGTCACTTTCTGTAACATTTATTATAAAACACACACACTGATTGTTTATCAATTTTTGTGGGCATCACTACACTATTATATGTGGTATCATTATTTCACAAAATGACAGTAGCTATTGTCAAATCTGGAATCTAATTAAAATTCTGACAAGTGTTACCAAGATTATTTTTAACCCATTCACTGCCTAAATTAAATTTGAATGTTCGTGTGCTAGTTAAAAAAAATAACGGATTTTTCCATCATATTGTAATACCTACCGTAGAAAGAGTAAAAACCTACTGAATCTGATTGAATCCGTTTAATTAATGATCCGGTGTTTGATGAAGGTTTTTAATTTTTTTTATAGATGCCACATGGATCTTCTGGAAAGGGTGGAAACTGGGAAATAAATCGTCTTCCACATCTAACATAAATGGAACCTTTTTGGCGCGAAATGGGATGCCACACTGCCACAGAGCCTAATAAAGAACATTTTCAATTGTTGTACTTTTAAGCGTCCAAGAGTGACGTTTGTTAATTCCAAAGGATTGATATAATTCATAAGTGTACTTAACCATTTTGTACAAGTTTACTGTAGTTTTTACATAAATGTAATTTATTGACAATTATGAGATGTTTATTTAATTCTTTTTTAGCGCTTTTAAATAAAAACTTGTTTCTAAAAATGTGTTTGTATTAAATTAGCATCTAAGGTTTTCCTGGCACTAATAGTTCGATCATTCAGGAGGAATATGGAGGTTGCCTGGAAATATTACCGGGAGTTTTGAAAATTATACAAAATTTCCAATTTAAAAAACTCCCGATAAACATTGCAGGTGGAACTACCAAATGACTGAACTATATAATCTATGTAGATAATTATGTACTTGGCACAGTGGAAATGTGACAATAAATCAACGTATTTTTAAAAAAGTAAATTCAATAGAATGTAGGAAAATAAAACCACGAAAATATCACTGAAATTATATTTAAATTAAAAACAAAATACTGGCAAAAATATTTTCATATGACATAATGCAACAATACTTTGAACTCTGTACATGAATGTACGCTTGGAATGTCACTGTCACAATCAGCTGCTACATACATTTGTAAATAAACTAATTCCATGTACAGTTAAAGGTCAAAAGTCCACTGCCACCGTGTGTGATGTGCAAAGTAATTTCATTTAATGTGTATAATAACGCGTGCGTATGCGTAAACACACGCACGCGTACGCACATGGAATAAAAATATGCGTGTGCATGTGTGTATAAGCGCTGCAGCGCAACCGATAGTAGTCTTACGGTGGCCTTTTGACCTTTGGCCGTACATACATCGCAAAGTACACATGCGTGTATAAATTCTGTATATATTAATTCATATAAAAATTGCACTTAATGGAGTATGATTAAGCTTCATATTCACTAGGCAACAATTGATGCGCAACACGTTTACGTTGCGCAATATTTCTAGTTAATGTGCAACATGACGCGAGGCATGTAGTTCGTTTGAATGTAACATGCCTGCGGTGCTAACCACAAGCCTTTTACAAGCGTGTCTACTTAGAGAGTAGAAAACTCAATGTATGGGGATGACATAAGCAAAATAGACAGAGTTTAACTGAGATTGGTAGCTAAATGCATGTTTAGTCTATTCTACAAAACAGGTCGCTATGCTAGTAGATCCAAATACCACTTTTGACGGACAAACGCTTTTATTAGCGCTCGACACGGTGCGGTCGCTAGCACCTCTGAATTTTAAGCATCAAAATGTTCTCGAGTGCAGACAAGCCACGCCTCGAAGAAGTTGCTATGCGTTGCTGAACAAGTTACGAGCGAAACCAAGTGTGAGACACAAAATTAGCAACATTTCTGTATCAACATGTTGCAAGTAAATATAAGGCTGCAATCATACTTTATTTTATCATTACATGATTTTCAATCTTATTAATTCTATACAAATATATCTAAATAAAAACAGGAACAAAATATATAACCGATCTCACTGGAAACTAAGACTAAAAGCATGCCAGTAGACTTAAATAGACAATAATTCTATACCGAACTATAACATTAAATTCTTCGGAACAAATAATTTTCTTAACGAATAATAATTTCTTAAAAAAACAAAAAGTATAATATACAGTTTTATTAATGCAAACGCTGCAACTCAACTTTAAATAACCCTCTTTGATTTGTCAATTTTTGTGATTAATTTAGGATATGAATGGGCCAATGTTTCTTATTGTTGTAAATGGGGAAATGTCTTACGCTGTTTCCACGCCAGCGCGGCGCGATTTGCGTATTATCGCAGACGCATTAGTCTGTTTGCATATCTTTTACAAGCATGTATTTTTATAGTATATTTTTGTGTACGGAGATAAGAGGTTGAAACCTGACATAGGTAAGCTACTATTTACCTTTGACCACGCGACAAAATCAATAATAACCGTCTCAAAACAAAGATCCTTACTCTTAATAAATCCTAAAAAACTTAAAATTATAAGTAGCATTTCAGTATTAGTACACAGTACACAAAATTATAAACGAAACACACTTAACAATAATTAATTGGTTACAACAACTATAATTAACATTCATTGTGATGGAAAATGTTATGGCGTATGCAATAAAAACATTACGATGGTGCGAACAATGACTACATTTACGCATTTGTTAAGGCATTTAACATTAATCATAAATCTTACAATACTTGCGATGTTTCCACACTACTGCTCTTTAAAACTGAATCTCTAGGAAATATAAATCTCTCAAGGTGCTGTTTCACCAGCGATATGCTATGCTACGATACTGTGAATGCGTTTGGCATCCACCAATCATATTGATCGGTACATAATTATAGGACTAGTGGAAACGGATTCAACTCCAACTAAGATATATTTTTTATGTGGAAAGACCAGCTATGGATTCGTGCCGCCCTCGCCGTTTCCCTACTATCGATACATCTCATAGCTAGAGCTGCGCGACTTTCTTACAGAGCTTCTTTGCAGCATCTTCATAGCATATATTACTCACACCGCTATATAGCTTAGTATCAGTGGTAACGGTCACATAGTTTCACAGCTTAGCTATTACATCCTCGCAGCAAAGCTACATAGCACATCTTTGGTTGAAAAGCACCGTTAAACTATGTATTATCTCCAACCCGTCTGCCAAACGTAGAGATTAGAGAGATAAACCATTCTTATGAGAGCTTCATCGTTCAGCATTGGACTGACAAAGGCTTTTGGTTTGTTACTAAAATGAAATGTTTATCAACATTTGCAAATATGTAGACACAAGAGTGTGAAAACACCTTTAAAACGGCATAAAAGTTGGAAATCATATCGTTACTTATAGGTAGATTTGCCTTCTAAAGTCTATGAGTAACTTTATCATTCACACCTTGCTTATCTTATGAATATACAAATACTATAATAATATGTTATAATATAAAATTGCACTACTTATACATACACATTTTATAGAAGAGAAAATAGAATTGTTGAAACTTCACAAAATATATCGAACATTTGTTTTTTTATGGCATAAGCCGGTAAATGAGAAGACGGATCACCTGATGGTAAGCAATCGGTGTCGCCCATGGAAATTTTTGGGTAAGTATGGTTAGTGAGAGTCTGTGTTTAACTGAATTCAAAAAATGAGGAGGTTCTAAATTCCACTAAGTTTTTTCTTTTTAAAATGTTTGTGCGTTTAAACTTGTTTATGCTCTCAAGTGATACAACCGGTATTAGACATAAATAACTTAGGACCGAAAATATATCAACTTTGGATTGGCTGCGCTTAATAGGGTAGTATCCTAAATTTTATTTTAATGTCCATCTGGTAGACTCTGTTTAAAATATTAGACAAGTATTTTTTATAAAAATTTTTCTTTCTTTTAATTCTTATAAAATTGTATACTTTCGACGATATATTGATTTGAAATTCTACTATGACGATTCTAATATCTATTTTACGATTTACTATTTTATAAGATTTATTTTATAGAGAGAGTGACGTAGCGACCTCCCACTTCTAAACTTAACTCCGTTTTATCTAAGTATTGTTTTCTTATACGACAAAATAAAAAAATATGTGTCTAATATTTTGTCATTATCTAACAGACGAACTCATTACATTTTTAACTCGTCGAGTACCGGTTTTATAGACACAATTAAAGAACAATAGGTCGCGGTCACCGGTGACCGCTTGGTATTTGACAGTTTAACTTTCATACACTGTCTACTACCCTATTGGATACACTTTCTGTACAGACATAATATTATGACCTATCTATGTATATAAAAATGAATCCCTTGTTCCCTTGGTCACGGCATCACGCGGATTTCACTAATTCTTTTTTTGTTGTATTTGTTATTATTAGGAGAAGGTTATTAAGACAGAAAATCCTGAAAATCCTACGGGAACGGGAGAAAACGGGATTGCGCGTACGAAGTCGCGGGCACAAGTTAGTTTTTTATAATTCATGGTTAGTTTAGATTAATATACACTCGGGACCAAAGCAACGGAGCCATTTGCATTTTTTAATATCATCAAAAGGGTTTGACTATACTAAAGGTATTCCGTTTTACAACAAATTGCTCTCAATTTAAAGGTAACTACATTACCTTTTATCCGACACTAGCGACCCGCCCAAACTTCGCACGGGTGCAATATGCATGTATTATACATATAAACCTTCCTTAAAAATCACTATGTAATAAAAAAACCGCATCAAAATCCGTTGCGTAGTTGTAAAGATCTAAGCATACATAGGGACAGACAGACGGCGGATAGAAACTTTGTTTTATTAAGTTACCAATTAATAAAATACTTGTATTAGAAAATATTTATCACGAAAGGAAAAGAAAAAAATAGCTAGTGGCTCCGTTAGTTTATCCTCAAGTGTAGTTATTTATATAGTTTTGTAGTTAGTAGGGATAATGATTGATAGATAATTCGAAATTACTTACGCGTCTGAAAGAGAACGAAGTTGCGCTTGTACTGATATTTATACAATTTAATACATTTTTTAAAGTATCTAATTAATGGGAATTTTGTTTCATTGAGCATTTGGCTATACAGGTGCCGGAATACTGAAACGTTAGTCAATTTTAAGTCGTGCTTAAATATCGTGCTGTCTCTGTCATTTTACAAAGAATTAGTGGAGATAGAACTATACTTAAGCGCGACTTAAAATTGAGTAACGTTTCAGTATTCGGGAAAGGGTGTTGTAAAAGGAACGCTTTTGAAACGCTGACAAAGTATTTTTACAATTTTAATCGCTTTTCATTTCGAGTTATTCATGCAAAATCAGCCTTGAGCAGTTGATTGATTATTTAAGATTTTGTGAGAGGATGGATGATACGTAGCTGTAGTATAATTACTCTCAATTACCAAATTTGTTATTCAAATGTATAGTTTTTGTTTTGTTTTTTTTTAATTTTGTTTCTGTATTGTATTAATTTTTATTTCTTGTATTTGATTACCTAATTAGTTTGTTTTTAAGTACCTAAATAATAGCATTTATATAAAATTAACAGTATAACTTAATGGCGTAAGCTGTGGTGTTGTATATGAACATCTTCAAAATAAATAAATAAACTATTTTTTTAAACGTTGCCCCACACTAGGATTTTCTCCTGTATCGTGGGTGCATTTACAAATATACAAGTTCACATACACGAGACCCAGACCCGGCACAACAATTTGTGGATCACACAAAGTGTTGTTCCGTGCGAGAATCGCACCCGCGACACGTTGCACGGCAGCCGGTTGCCCAGCCACCGCGCCAACCGTGCAGTCACTATTACATAAAAGAAACATTTTATTCCATACTTTTATGAAAATTAAACTTGATTTTTCTCCATAATCTGTCGGCGTTTTTTGGGAGCGTTCCATTTACACTCTGTATAGTTTTGATACTAGTAGCTGAATGCTTTTTTTTCATACATTTAATTAATTTTTGCATACATACGTATGTACACACATTTCCTGTGTGATAACTTTGGGATTTTTAGGCAGATGAAACTAACTATACCGAATTTAATTGAGTAATACATATTGTGATAAGTATATAAAATAGAGGTAGACAGAGTTGCACATGTTATGTAACATAACATCACGCTTTTATCCCCGAAGGGGTAGGCAGAGGTGTATATTATGGCACTTAGCCACTGTACAATGTAACACCCACTTTTAACTATTTATGTTATGAGTCCCATGTAATAGGGGGTGCGCCTATAGCCATATACCGGGCACGATTCCAGACTCCGTGCTACTACTAAGAATTTTTTTAAAACTCAGTAATACTTTTGTCGACCCGGGAATCGAACCCGATACCCCTTGCCCGGCAGTCGCACTTGCGACCACTCGGCCACAGAGGCAGTCACATATTACGTAACACTCACGTTTCGCCATTTATATTAAGTCTTACGTAATGGGAGCGAGCCTATTATCATACAGGCGTGTACAGTGTTCAGTACTTTTCTTTACTAAATAAATGTCTTATTATCCAGTCAAAAATCTTCAATTCCGAATAAATCATCATTTCACATCAACACTGCGTATTTGTTAATACACTCAGGACAAGATAAAGCCTTAGAAGGGCAAAATATTAGGATTTATCAAGAAACACGTAATTGTATGTCTAAGTTTAGAATGAAAATTTCGCAGTCTTCAAGACCAAAGAGACCTTTAGTACACTTGACTATATCGGTATCTTAAACAACTGTTTACCTTATTCTTATACCAGTAAAATTCATTTTTGTATAGCGTTATATAGGACAGTTATGACCTACGCCTCTGGGTTTCTCTTCATGAGGTCGAGGTCGGCTTCCACCATATCTTTAACTAGCTGGTCGAAGCTCACTTTAGGTGTCCAGCCTAACTTCTCTTTGGCTTTCGATGGGTCACCCAAAAGCAGGTCCTGGAAGGAAAAACCATTGATTATTAATTACCTATAATACAACAATATGTGAAATTGTAACGTGGTTAAAAGCAGAACCTATATTTGGGAAAGGTCTATCACCAAAATAGGAGCTAACGCTTCGCTGCTCGCCAGAAGACGTAAATGTAGGGAGGATTTTTTTGTCCAATCATAGCAGCTGTCGAATATTGAACGTCCAATGGTGTGACACTGATTCCCTATTGGACGAAGAACGAGAGGTTCATACCAGCGCCATTACGTGAGCAAAAATACGGTAGGCCCGATTTTCTTTTAAAGGGTTGAATTGAAAGTCATCGAATAACTTCTCCCGTCTGGGTGAGCTGGGAGGGAAGTGTTAGACTCTTACTGATTAAAAACCACCCCGTTCCTACTCCTGCACTTCGAGCCGGAGCCCTGGTAACCTTTTACGTTCTCCGCGGCTCCGTATCGGTGGGGGTGTCGGTGGCCGGCGCTGATTGCTTACCATCAGATGACCTGTCTGCTTGTTTGTCCTTTATTCCATACCCCACATTTTATCAGCTGTAGGTTCGTTACATAGAATGAACGTATTGTCAAGCAACGATGTTCATAATCCAAATAGCTGAAGTGGGTGCATTGTCCTATACAATTTCCGAGTGCTTTTAATCATTACAATGTTTATCAGCCACTAAAACCGACAACTATTTATCAGTTAATTCAAATACTCACCTAGTTGTTTTTATCACATACATTATACTATTACAGTTTGAAATAAGACAAGAAATAAAATATCTAGTATTGTCAAAATCAAATCGTTTATTGGAACTAAGTATTACTATTGTAGTAATAGTGATTTTATGTAATTATAGTAACTATTGCATACTTTTTATTGGAATGGAATACGTAATTTGCGGATCACCCAACAAGGTTAAGTATTTTTTAACTATTTTGTTTATGGGTTTCACCTAAATATTATTTTTTAATTTTACGCATTTATACTTTGTCATATTTAAGTCTCGTAAGAAAGCTAATGGGGATGATGACAGGGTATGAAAATTAAAAATATAATTAGTCCGTAAGTTAGGTAATGAAAAAATATTAGACACGTATTTTTTTATTTTGTCGTATAATAAAACAATACTTAGATAAAACGAATCAAAGTTTAGGAGTGGGGGCTAAAACGTCATTTCTTAGTATAAAATGTACTGAGAAGTGACGTCACGCGACATTTCAAATCAATATATCTTCGAAACTATTCGTTTCTGTGAGAAAATAAAAAATACGTGTCTAATGTTTTTAAATAATCTATCAGACGGACATTAAAATAAAAATTAGTCGTCTACCCTATTGTAGATATTATTTATTTATTTCATTTACAATATTTATTTATTTATTTCTTCTTCACCAAAGATAACAGTGAATGGCGGACTTAATGCCTTAAGGCACTCTCTAAATAGTATTAGACTCATCGCAGTCTATTTAAAAACTTTATTCTTTCAGTTCCATTGGAAAACCAATCATTTTTACATTGTTCATTTATCATAAGGGCAACTGGCTGCCGTACAACGTGTAGCGGGTTTGATTCCCGCACGCTTTCTGGGTGTCATGTGAACTTGTATGTTTGTAAACGCACCCATGACACAGTAGAAAACCCTTGTGTGGGGCAACGTTAAAAATAATATAATATCCATAATATCTCACCACTTCAGTAGGCCTGAAGTATTTGGGGTTGATCTTGACCAGTAGCTGGTCGGTGTCCGCGTCGTGTCCAGTCTCCTGGTCGCCGGCGCCCCTCCAGAGCACGCGGCGGCCGACGCAGCGGAAGGCTCGCTCCACGAACTCGCGGACGCTGTGCGCCTCGCCCGTCGCCACCACGAAGTCCTCCGGCTCCTGCTGCTGCAGCATCAGCCACATGGCCTGGGGCACGAGGGAAACTACTATCTTTATCGACTTTAAAATAAAGGAGGAGGTACTATGTTAGATTTTTTTTGTTTTTTCCGTATAATAAAATACCGCCGTAATACTAAAAAGTAAAAAACTACTACTATTAGTACTGAAAGGTTACCCCACTGATGGGTTAGAAGTCGGTTCTATAAACTATTATCAAAACGATATAACTTAATAGTCACAAAATTATCAACAGGTTAATATTAGGTATCAATTAAGGTTTTAATGAATAATTTTGTTTAGAACTCCCACTCCTAACTTAACGGCCATTTTATCTAAGTATTGTAACTTTTGGCCACGTTTTATCTCAGAGTTGCGCCGTCAAAGTCAAAGTCAAAGCATTTATTTCAATTAAACCATAGGTTGGTGCTTTTGAAACGTCAACAAATACAAAATTCTTTATGCCTGTGTCTATCGGTCGCACAGCGGAGATTTGGAGGCGACCAGATTAGCGCAATACCTCGGCGAAGCGGCGGATGCGGCTCGTCAGGCGTACCCTTCGGCCCAGTTGGTGTTACTGGGGGACTTTAACGCTCATCATCAGGAGTGGTTATTCCCATACCAGTGCACCGACCATGCTGGAAGGGAAATGCGTAAGCTTGCGCTTTCGCTTGGCCTGACCCAGCTGGTCCAGGAAGCCACAAGGGTGCCCGATGTCGATACGCACACTGCCAATTGCTTAGACCTTCTGCTGACAACTGATCCAGACCGCTACTCGGTGACAGTCTCATCACCTCTAGGTAGCTCTGACCACTGTCTGGTGAAATCTGTATCGACACACTCCCCACCAGATCCGAGTCCCAGAGGACCTCGGCGGATGTGGCGATACAAGTCAGCGGACTGGGATGGGATGCGATCTTTTTTCGCTTCCTATCCTTGGCGGCCTGTCTGCTTCTCTTCTGATGACCCGTCAGCTTGTGCGGAAGCCGTAACGGGGGTGCTGCGCCAGGGCATGGAATACTACATTCCATTCTCGGACGTGGCATCCTCTGGTGGGACCCGTCCTTGGTTCGATGCCGACTGCGGACGTGCCGAAGCGCAAAAGCAGGCGGCATACTTGGCATGGGCGGATGCCAGGCGCCGTAGGGCTGATGACATTCATCAAAAGAAGAGAGCCTTTAATCGGGCTGCCAAGTCATGCAAAAAGGCATTACGGATGGCTCGATTTAACCACATTGGCCGTATAGGGAACAAACTAGCTTCCTACCCAGCGGGAAGTAAAGCTTTTTGGTCCCTGGCCAAGGCGGTTGAATCGAACTTCTGTCGCTCCTCACTTCCTCCGCTCCTGAGGTCTGACGGGACGCTGGCTCACACTGCGGTAGAGAAAGCAAATCTATTTGCTTCTCTATTTGCGGAGTCTTCGCGTCTTGACACTGGTGGCGCCTTGCCTCCTTCTGTTAATAGCGTATGCAAGACGAATATGTCGCAAATTCGCATTCGACAGAGGGAGGTATATAGGACGCTACGCGATCTGGACGTGAACAAGGCCAGTGGTCCCGACGGAATCCCAGCCCTGGTTTTAAAAACCTGTGCGCCTGAGTTGTCTCCAATCTTGACACGTCTGTTTCGCCTTTCCTTGGAGACGGGTCTAGTACCGGTTGCTTGGAAGCTGGCCAACGTACAGCCTGTGCCTAAAAAAGGTAGTCGTGCCGACCCTAACAATTACCGCCCTATTTCGGTCACGTCCATACTCTGCAAGAGCATGGAACGTGTTCTTAACAATAGACTCCTGGCATACCTTGAAGGTAACGATCTCCTCAGCGATCGGCAATACGGGTTTCGACGTAACCGATCGACTGGGGACCTTCTTGCGTATGCCACTCACATATGGAGCGAGGCCATAGAGGGGCACGGAGAGGCACTAGCAGTCTCCCTCGATATTTCGAAGGCCTTTGACAGGGTATGGCACGACAGTCTAATCGGCAAGCTTCCTGCATATGGACTTCCTACTGGTCTGTGCAGATGGATAGCAGACTTTCTGAGGGATCGGTCAATACGAGTAGTCATCGATGGCTGCTCGTCTGACCAATTCGGTATTAATGCCGGCGTCCCTCAGGGGTCAGTACTTTCAGCGACGCTCTTTTTGCTGCACATAAACGACCTGCTTAAGCCCGGTATCTTTGGGTATGCAGATGACAGCACAGTTGTTGAAAGGTATGTGTCCGGTGCGCGGACTAGCGGAACACAGATCCAGTCTTTAAGAGAATCCATGGTCGAACGTTTGAACTCGACCTTGAAGGCGGTGTCCGACTGGGGTGACGCCAACTTGGTTAGGTTCAATGCTAGCAAGACCCAGGCGTGTCTATTCTCCGCCAAACGGAGTCAATTTCCGCTGACTCCTACTTTCCGGAATGTATCCGTACCGATAACCGATCGTCTTGAGCTTCTTGGTGTAACTCTGACGCCCACGCTCAACTTTGGCTCCTATATAGAGTCAAAAGCGCAACTGGCTGGTAGGAAGTTGGGTGTCCTTTGGAGGGTGAGACGGTACTTCACGCCGAAACAATTGCTGAGCCTGTACCAAGCACAGGTTCGGTCCTGTATGGAGTACTGCTCTCATCTTTGGGACGGCTCGGCTAAATATCAGCTGGACGCGTTAGAGCACATTGAGAGGCGTGCCAGGAGGCTCATCGACGATGATGCGCTTGTGAAGGCTCGGCTTCAAAGCCTCGAACACAGGCGTAAGGTTGCAAGCCTTTCGGTTTTCTACCGGATACATTTCGGGGAGTGTGCGGGGGAATTGCACAACTTGATTCCCCCTAGTCCTTTCCATCATCGTACCACAAGACAATCCGCGAAGCGTCACCGATTCATGGTAGATGTTCCGCCCACACGCACGAAGCGCTTTGCTTCAAGCTTCCTTGTGCGTACTGCTAAAGAGTGGAATTCTTTGCCAGAGTCTGTATTTCCTGAAGGGTATAACCTGGGAGTCTTCAAGGCCCGAGTGAATAGGTTGCTTATGGGACGACGTGCTCCAACGTAGACCGCATCATCGCTTACCAACAGGTGAGATAGTGGTCAAACGTCGCCCCATCAATTATAAAAAAAAAAAAAAAAAAAAAAAAAAATAGTCTGTCAGTCAGTCCGTCAGTGAAACTAGATGAAGCTAGGTGCTCATTCCAAAAAGTAGATTCGAATGGAGAAGAACGAGTAAGAAACTCCATTCGTTACTCTTTTTAAAAAAAGTATGTTCTACAATGTCTCTGATACATATTTCAATACTGTACGCATATGTAAGAACAATGCAAAGACATGCTTGACGAATTATACTAATAACTTACTAAAATTAAAAAAAATATAAAAAAATCTTGAAGTCCAACATGGTGCTCACATATGCATACTGACAATCCATAGAATTAGTGCTTCTATACAAGAAAAGGAAACTCTTTGTTTCAATAAAGAAATGCTCGATGCCATAAGGAAACTAGATTGTCTACATTAGAATTAAAGTGTTAAATTATGTATTAAAATACCTACTATTGGAATTTAGCTACTGACTACATTTGAGTATTGTCCAGTGGAGCCGAACCAACATGCTGCCAAGCATTCTTATCTTCAAGATAATCTGTCAGTGTGTAGTAGGCTTGATTACATAATTCGCGCTTAATATATGTTTTAAATTTACTTTCACTGAGATCTAGTATGCTATTTGGTATTTTATTATAGCATTTAATACCTAACCCCATAAAGGATTTCTGTACTTTAGACAGTCTGAATTGCGGTATAGCTAACTTATTTTTGCCTCTAGTATTAAAATTGTGTCTATCGCTTCTTTTTTCAACGTATGCATGTGTGCGTTTGTGTGCCGATTCTGAAGATCGACTGTTGTTCAGGTAACCCATCTACACGTTTTTACTTCTAACATCATTGCCGATATTAATAAATCTTGTTCGGATAAATATTTAACACATGGTATACGCGGAACGTACCTATACCTACGTGACAGACAATGTGTTTTTTATTGTGATTCATATGACCATAAGAGGTTAATAGACCTACCTCAATATAATCCTTGGCGTGTCCCCAATCTCTCTTGCTGTCCAGGTTACCTAGTTCTAAATACTCCATCAGTCCCAGTGTGATCTTGGCTACTCCTCGCGTGATCTTCCTCGTCACGAAGTTTTCCCCTCTCCTTGGACTTTCGTGGTTGAAGAGAAGGCCATTGCAGGCGAACATGCCGTACGCTTCCCTGTAGTTCACCACTATCCAGTAACCGTAGAGCTTTGCACATGCTAAAAGAAATGGAGATTTTCATAAGACGAGGTATGTATATTGGTTTATTTGCATTAAATAGGCTCCGAAATTGCTGGAGCGATTTGAAAGATTCTTTCACTATCGTAAAGTTTATTTTTCAGAAAGAGATTATCACACAGGATCGGGACATATTCGAATAAAATTTCTCTAAATCCGCTACCGAAAAACGAAAAGATTCTCAAATAAATTGACGGAGTCTGCCTACAGGTCTGCAAGCACTTAACTCAAGTCTCTTAAAAACTTAGGTAAGTATAGTTAAATTAACATTCATTTTTTATTATATTATTACAGATAAAGGTTGTAAACGGAACGCACCCAAAAACGCAGACAGGAGATAGAAAAAAACTATTAACTATAACACCTGTGTATAGTTTGTATACCATGTTTTGAAAGACTACATAGAAGACTACATAGAAGTGAAACTACATAGAAGCTTGTTGCTTTGTGGTTCCAATTTCACCAGTAACATTAATTGGTCCATTGTCATAGCACGCGTTTGTTTACACCGGATACAATTCTTCGTACCTACAGAATATTCTGCATTTTGAGGTAATAAGCAGATGAGAATGTATTATAAAATGCCTTCTATGCAATGACTAAGCGTACGGTCTAATAGGAAACGACCCTATGGTAAAATTAACTCATTCAAATCGATAGGAAATTATCTATATAAATAAAAATTATTTCTGTTCGTTAGTCTCGCTAAAACTCGAGAATGGCTGAACAGATTTGGCTAATTTTGGTCTTAAAATTCAGGAAGTTCAAGGAAGGTTTAAAAGGTGAGAAAAAATTTAAGACGGTACGAAGTTTGCGGGGCAGCTAGGAATCTGATTAATAAATCTACGCTTGGATATGCAAATACCATACATATGTAACTTGAAAAAGGACTCAAATTAGGACACATCAAAATAAGGAAAGAAAGAGTTGAAGCGAAAAGGATTTACTACAATCGCCTTAACACCGACATACATATTATAATGCGATAGCATCAATTACAAAATAATTTTAAAGTAAAATTGATAACATCAATTTTATCTTCCTTGTTTATATCCGTAAACGGTAAACTTATGTAGACTCAATAATATAATCGTTCTGATTCACTGATAATTTAAAAAAGTACGCGACTATTTTATCTGACCACTTAATAAAATTACTATAAACCCAATTAGCAGGTGTAAGGCAGAAAATTGATAAATAATCATTACTTTCGAACCGCATGTTAAATTATACAACTCATTAATTAGGTACTTTCAATTGTGTCATTAATTGGTATTGGTACTATTTTACGATTTCTCTAATATACCTCCGATACTTTGAATATATCACATAATGCTACGTATTTAGATCCTCGAGGAGGACATGTGGGTACAATACAACACGCAATTATATCACCAGTTATAAAGAAGTAGCTGAGCCCGCGACTTCGACCGTGTGGAATAGTGATTCACAGCCCCTCCCCCGTAGTTGATAGCATGATAATATGCGCCTATATGTTAACCCGACCTGTTAGTAATATTCATGCAAAATTTGAAAAAAAATCGATACAGCACTTTTTGAGTTCATCCCGGACATACATACAGACAAACAGACAAAATTGTAAAAAACATATTTTTGGTTTCGGTATTGACTGTAGATCACGCCCAAAGTATTCTTTTAAAAAAATATTCGATGTACAGTTTTCACTTTCCTACGATTTTATTATATGTATAGATATACATTTAGGAGCAAAACAACTGAGCCATCTAGCGTTTATTGTTCATTTATCGAACCCTTTATGTTTATAACTTTACAAAAGAATTAACTTTTACAACTAAATGCTCTCATTTTAAAGGTAACTAAATTGCCATTTATACGACATATGTTACCAATTAATAAAATACGTGTATCAGAAAATACTTATCTAGAAATAAAAAAAAAGAAACCGTGGCTCCGTTACCTTGCTCCAAGTATAGAAGCAGGTGCAAAAACTTACCATAAGGTGATCTGGGATAGAAAGGAGTCTTTTCATTTTGGGGTACTTCGATGACCTTTCCATACAATTCTGAGGTAGATGCCTGGTATATCCTGGTCTCCTTCGCCAGGCCTGCCGCCCTCACTGCCTCCAACAACCTCAGGGTGCCGAGGGCATCCACTTGTGCCGTGTACTCACTTAGCTCAAAGGATACTTTGACATGGGACTGTGCTCCCAGGTTATAAATCTCTCTTGGACGTATCTGTAAGTTATTAAAAGTGTTTAACGGTTCGTTAATACTGCCTCGTTGGCCGAGTGGTCGCATGTCCGACTGCCACAAAGTATTACCTACAAGGTTTTTAAAAAATCTCAGTAATAGCACGGAGTCTGGAATTGTGCCCGGTATATGGCAATAGGCTCACCCCCTATTACATGGGACTCATCACATAAATAGCGAAAAGTGGGTGTTACATTGTACAGTGGCATATTGTACACCTCTTGCTTACCCCTTCGGGGACAAAAGACGTGATGTTATGTTTATTAGAAGTGTTAAACGGTTCATTAAGAAATTTTTGGCTACACTGCTAAAAAATAATGCCCTAAAACTAGATTTCTGTTAGGGAGGGCAATCAAGTACATAAGAGGAGACAAATATGTTTCCGAATTTTTATGCATAATTATGTTTTGCACAGTACGATGATATTTTTAAGATTGACAAGTGTTATTCTTGTATGCTTATAATTTCTTATTATAAGTTTGTAATCGCCAACCCGCATTGAGCGGGCATGGTGATTACAAACATTCTCCGTGTGAGAAGAGGCTTTGCTCAGCAGTGGGCATTTATAGGCTGTTGATGATGAAGTGTTATTCTTTGGGAAATATTGCATGTGGACAGTTCATTATACCTATACTTTGGTTGTGTATATCAGAGGCAAAAGAATGTGCCAGTGATAATGGTCATCTGGATAACCTCGGTCAGAATATCGATCTGGATAATCTTTCGGCTTTCAGTATTTAGGTTCATGACGATACCAGTACAAGGTTTTACCGCAATCGTCAACATGAAGTGCACTTAACGATTACAAACTAATCTTTACTGCACATTGTAAACTGGGCTATCTAGACCATCTTAATAACATTGCCTTGTTTCTTGCTTAAGGAAACGTTGGATTGACAATGAAATACTTTCTAGATATTCTAAGGACACCCGTGAAAGTTGCTGGGTAAAAAGCAGGGCCGGATTTAGGGGTCCAGAGGCCTCGGGGCAACAAAGGAGTGGAGGCCCCCTTGCCCCAAATTATTTTCCAGATTGAGATCGAGGACGCTCGCTTGATTTCGAGGACGCTCGAAAACGATCGAGGACTCTCGATAGATTTCGAGAACGCTCGAAAACAATGGAGGACGCTCGAAAACGATCGAGGACGCTCGATTGATTTCGAGGACGCTCAATAGATTTTGAGGACGCTCGAAAACAATGGAGGACGCTCGAAAACGATCGATACTACTATCGATCGAACTAGAGTATATAGATACTAGGTTTACTAGTTGAAATTTGAAAGATTTTTTTTTCCGAAGTCTCTATTGTGGAGGCCCCGGGGCTTTCGCCCCGGTTGCCCCCCCCCCCTAAATCCGGCCCTGGTAAAAAGCATAGACCTTATTATGGCAGTCAGCCAAAACGTATAACATCATTTTAGGCACGTTACATAAAACCTTACATCACGTAACACGTAATCAATTCACTATACAGGCAGACAGACGGATAAGCTCAATGTACGTAAACGCATATTATACTGTCTACTATAATTCTTAAACTAAAAAACAAATACAGATTTTGCATGACGCTTTAACATTTACTCAGTTCTCAGAAATAACCCCATGCCAGGAAGCGCAATAAGGGTCCAACAAATCAAACCTGTGAACGAAAGTCTTATAAGATAAGACTTTCGTTCACAGGTTCAGTAATGGCTATTAAATTACCTAGGGACCTAGGCAGTCCAATTTAGCAGCGCAATGAATATGTATGCCTTCTGTTTGTACATGGAGGCGTTATGCAACAGTACTTATTGCCATGCAATAAAGCCTATTGTGTTTTAACCTTGTTTCAAATTGTTCTAAAACATTTTCTGTAGTAAAATGTATCTCTATTAATATAGGGTTAACACTATTCACTATTACATTACTTGTGAAGTTACTAGAAATTAAAAAGTATACTAAGCTGCCGAGTTTGTGGTATTTTACTAAAATTAAAGAGGACCTTTCATTTCAAATGAAGAACAGTGAGCGTCTAAAATTTTTCGTAAACTAGTGCAAACTAAGTACGCACCGACACCTCTCATAGAGAATAACACTAAAACATTGACAAAATATGACGCGCGGCATGTTGCAGAACATTGTTGTTTGTCAACAAAACTACAACTACCACTACGACGGCGACGTTGCGTGACGTTGTGCAATGTTGCAGAACCTATGCCTTTAACCAAAAACTACTTTAGCGCTTGTCTACAGAGAGAGTACAAAACTAAATGTATGTGGATGACACTGACAAGTGTCGAAATTTACGTCAATTCCATATAATTTGGTTTTCTATTCTACATGTAGACAAGCGCAAAATATAATTTGGCTACAGCTGCTGATGACCGTATCGTGTTGCGCGTCAGTTGTTGCCTAGTGGAGGGGACGACGGTTTACAACCGCAATAATTATTATAAATAAATTGTGTTTATCTTACTTTAGTAATAATACTGATGAGACAAGTAGTGTCGGTGAGGTCTCCGTAGTGTAAGTGCATGCGGCCGCCGGTATGGCACGCCGGCTTGCCGTACAGGTGCTGTATCCGGCCCGTGTTGAACGAGGACGACCGCCGGAGGATACCGTGCACCTCATAGCCCTTCTCTATTAAAAACTCCGCTAGATACGAACCATCCTGAATTAAAAAAATAAACATGTATCAGTAGAAATACGTGCACTGCTAAACAAGATTGTTTTGAAGAAGTGTTTAATAAAACCTCTACAGTTAGGGTAGAAAGTGTGCCCCTAAAAGTTTAGGTGATAATGCTGCCCTTCCCTCGGTATTTGGTAGCTGGTTGCATTTTTTGTGTATAATATGCCAATTGGTATAGTCGGAATAGCATGAATGAAAACATTTAGACAGTTCTTAAATATTTACACCGCGTGGGGCGACACAGGCGTGAAATTACGTTCTGTTACGATTAACGATTGTTATGAAACACAACACGACATGACAGACTTTGAATACGTTGGCTCAGCCAGTCAGCCCTAACGCACAATTTGTAAACTTGTCGTGTCACATGAATAGGGAACGCATGCATGTTTATTTGCAAAATACACTCTATTCGTATCGACACATTTTTTGTTAACATTGCCCCACACTAGGATGTAACTAGGATGTAATGATAACAATTTGTGGATCACACAAAGAGTTGTTCCGTGCGGGAATCTATAGCGCGACATGTTGCGCGGCAGCTGGTTGACCAGCCATCGCACCAACAGTGCAAAATAGGGAAGATCATCAAAAACTAGTCCGTCTATCTAGTAGAAGACTAAGATTTTTTTAAAAATATTTGAAATAAATGTGGTACGATTTTTTTTCCCGGAAGATTACGATTTTGCATGATGTCATTTTTATATACCAAATATATTTTGGGAACCTAATCTAATATTGACGTAGCGAACCTCCACTGTTGAATTATTTAATTCGGTAACTAATATTTGGATGGTGTGACGACATATAAGTTTATTTCATTTACTTAAAGTTATTGGTCATGATTGCAAGCGCGACGTGTTAAGCATCTCGGATTCGATGAACGTCTTTTCATCAAAAATAAATATAGCAGTATGGATTTTGGAATGGTGTTCAGAATGGCAATAGCTAGCCTCTGTAATATGAGACTTTTAACTGGCGAAAGGACATTTATTTTGTGCACCTACCTCTATCGGACCCTTCAGGGAATAAGCGGCGTAATGTTATCTCCACTTATCGCTTTACGGAAAAGTATGTTATGGCGTGGTAACAATGTATAACGCGCTGTGCTTAAAATATAACGGATATATTTTGAAATAGGATATAGGAAAGTCAGATAACACAATCAAACGTTGGTTATCGAATAAAAGGTCCACATAATAATATCGTAAACCATGCCATGAGCCATGTAAGAGTTTGCATAGTAAACTACTCGTTAGAATGTCAATACAATAGTAGAGAATGTATGAAAATTAAAAATGCAATGAATCCGTCAGTTAGTAACGAAAAAAAATATTAGACACATTTTGTTTATTTTGTTGTATAAAAAAAAAGACGTATGAATGAAACCCGTTTCCCGTTGTCACGCCATAACTTGAGAATGGCTGGACCGATTTCACTAAGTATTTTTTAGTTGTATTTGTTATTATTAGGAAAAGGTTCTTAAGATAGAAAAAATCCTGGAAATCCTACGGGAACGGGAGAAAACGGGATTGCGCGTACGAAGTCGTGGGCAGAAGCTAGTACTTAGAGAAAGGGAGGTTGTTTCGCCAGGCTACCTTATAAAAGGTAGTAAATTGTGACGTCACACAATATTTCAAATCAATATATCATCGAAAGTATTTAATTTTGGAAAAAAAGAAAAAGTATGTGTATATAAAATTTAGGATACTACCCTGTTACATAGTGTAGCTCTACTGCTGCTCTGTTTAAAATTGGTTTGATAAATTATTAAAAATATTTCACGCCCACCCATACATTGTAACATTGCAAGTACCGGGTTGCAAGTCGGTAAAATGCCATGGGCATGCTGTATCTATTGTGAGGTTCTCATGTGAACTTCTATTTTTATATTGGGAGAGGCGGCGAATATTTTTTTCTTTTATATTTCATGGGGAGACGTTTGACCACTATCTAGCCTGGTGGTAAGCAATGATGCGGATGATATAAATAATAATTATGATAAATCCAATGAATTTGCATCTGGATTTAAACCATTATAGTTACACCACTGCTAGAAAACATTATTACTATATTTTCAGAGTTTAGTAAACATTTTTACACAGCTGTGTTGAGTATTTCAAACTCAAAAGCATTTATATCAATTAAACCATAATTTGGTACTTTTGAAACATCAACAAATATGAAATAAATAATAGTCTGTCCGTCTGTGAAGCTAGGCATCCTTATGATACAAGGTACTACATATAGATGATCCTTTAATTTCAAAAATAATACAGTACCACATTTCATACTCAAGTTTTGTGCACCTCTATTCACCCCTCTATATATTTAAATGCATAATGTTACATTACCAAATTTTTTAACATATCAATAATGAATTTAAACTGTAGACACTAGATCTAAAATGATAAACGAATATGGATTTAATATTGATAGTAAAAATTGTATCATTCAGTGAATCAGTCATTAGATAATATAATTAACATGTTAGTATTATCAGTATCCAGTAACAGGATCTAAGTAATATATCACAAATAGGTGATGAACTGTTGAATATAAACTATTTATTATAATTATTCCCTTGGCAATAACTTTAGAGAACATATTATGTACAATTGAGTTGGTTAATTTGTATCAAAGCATAATAAAACTGGTATACATTATCCAAAAACGTATTCCACTATACATAAGCAATAAAAACTCTTTAGACATAATAAAACTGTAGTGAGTAAAATTAACCATAAACTCACGATTTATAGTGAGTAACGTGGCGAGTATTGGCCATCACCGAGGAAAATAATAATTGTAAAAAAGTAAACAGTCACATACCTGGCCGGTAATGCCGGTAATCAACGCCACCCTCTTATTATCATTTACTAAACTTGAACCTTCGCCAGACATATTATGAGATTATCTTAAAATGGTTACAATGATTTGCCGTATGTATGTTTACAGGAGGAACACGTCCGTTCTCCACGAGCCGGTAAGCAACGCTGTCTGAAATATGATAAGCTTATCACAACAAGAACTTTAATACAGTACAATAACGTTCGTTTGCAGTGTCGGCGTTAATACTTACTAAGTTACTGTCTAACATACGAAGTATTCCACGAATAAAGCTTAAGAAAGTAATAGGTGGACCTTTCTTGTAATTAGGAATGTGTGATAAAACGTTGTTAAACAAAAATAAGAATTGATAAATCAATTACAATTTTCTAATACAAATAAGTGACGTTTGTTTGACTTGACATCGACAGCTGACAACTTGAAATTAATACATTGACATTAGAATGCAGTTGCCATTATAAATATATGATTTTTGTGTGGTTGTAGGGCGTTTGGAAATCATAATTTAATTAGTATTTTGTAATCTAATAACTAATTTAATTACTTTCTTATAAATTACTTCTAGTGAGAGTTGAGACGAACATAATTTATGATCATTATCAGACAAACCAAAAAAGAAAACAATGGATTATAGAAGCATCACGCATCAAAAACCTCCCATGCATCCTCTTATCCTCCTCGTGACACTGACACTAATGACAGTCCATACAATGAATGTCATAAAATGATTGAATGATTTATGTCTTTTGCATTCAGTAATTCGTTCAAAAATGTAAAATGACAAAAACTCATAAACTTGTTTACCAAGTGCCGACTGTATCAAATATTACTTGTAATATCATATTTGTAAAGAATTTATATTATCTGTCATACATTGTATGAATATAGCATAGAGCACATACATACATTTTATTATAGGAGTGAACTGGTGATATATCATAATCATACAACTTTACACAAGGTTATTAGTTTTGTTACAATAAATAAGTATATTGATTGTGCCTTGATATGTTATAATTCGAAAACGTGCGCAAATTATTACTCATAACCATTTATTGTGAATAATACATAACAATCATAGATAAATAGCAACTGCGTCTTACTGATGTACATAACACAACGGTAAGATAACATTTCGTCATGCCTGATATCAAGATTACTCCTCTTGGAGCCGGCCAGGATGTCGGCCGTAGCTGCATTTTGCTGTCCATGGGAGGCAAAAACATTATGTTGGACTGTGGAATGCACATGGGTTACAATGATGAGAGGCGCTTCCCAGACTTCTCATATATCGTACCTGAAGGTCCTATCACTAGCCAAATAGACTGTGTCATCATCTCACACTTCCACCTCGACCACTGCGGGGCTCTACCTTACATGTCTGAAATGGTTGGCTACACAGGTCCCATCTTTATGACACATCCCACAAAAGCTATTGCTCCAATACTACTGGAGGACATGAGGAAAGTAGCTGTTGAGAGAAAAGGAGAATCTAACTTCTTCACATCTCAAATGATCAAGGATTGTATAAAGAAAGTAACTGCTGTAACTCTACACCAGTCTGTGATGGTAGACAATGAACTAGAGATTAAAGCTTACTATGCTGGGCATGTGCTTGGAGCGGCCATGTTTTGGATTCGCGTTGGATCCCAGTCAGTGGTGTACACTGGTGACTACAATATGACTCCTGACAGGCATCTAGGAGCTGCCTGGATAGATAAGTGTAGGCCAGACCTACTCATTACAGAATCAACTTATGCTACTACTATCAGAGATTCCAAGCGCTGCAGAGAAAGAGACTTCTTGAAGAAGGTCCATGAATGTGTTGAGAAAGGTGGCAAAGTTCTTATTCCTGTATTTGCTCTAGGGAGAGCACAAGAGCTCTGTATTCTGTTAGAAACATACTGGGAAAGAATGAATTTAAAATATCCAGTTTATTTTGCACTTGGATTAACAGAGAAAGCAAACAACTACTACAAGATGTTTATAACTTGGACTAATCAGAAGATTAGGAAGACCTTTGTACAAAGAAACATGTTTGACTTTAAACACATCAAACCTTTTGACAAGTCCTACATTGACAACCCTGGAGCCATGGTTGTATTCGCTACCCCTGGAATGTTGCACGCTGGTTTGTCCTTAAATATATTTAAAAAGTGGGCACCTTATGAACAAAATATGGTGATAATGCCAGGATTTTGTGTACAAGGCACAGTTGGTCACAAGATTTTAAATGGTGCTAAAAAGGTTGAATTTGAGAACCGCCAAGTGGTGGAAGTGAAAATGGCTGTAGAATACATGTCATTCTCAGCTCATGCAGATGCTAAAGGGATCATGCAACTCATACAGTACTGCGAACCTAAGAATGTTTTGTTGGTACATGGTGAAGCTCAGAAAATGGAGTTTTTGAAAGATAAAATTGAGAAAGAGTTTAAGATTAATTGTTACATGCCTGCCAATGGAGAAACATGTACTATTAATACACCGACTAAGATTCCTATAGATGTATCTTTGAGGTTGTTGAAGGCAGAGGCTGTTCGCTACAATGCGCAACCTCCAGATCCAAAGAGACGGCGTGTAGTTAATGGCATATTGTGTGTACGGGATAACAGACTATCTCTTCTTGATATTGATGAGATGTGTGATGAGATTGGTATCAACAGACATATAATTAGATTCACTAGTACAGTCCGCTTTGAAGATCCTGGTCCATCTGTTAAAACCGCTGAGAAATTGAAAACTTTGCTATCAGAAAAGTTGGAGGGATGGACAATTACGATATCAGAGGCCAACATATCTGTTGAATCTGTACTAATTAAAGTTGAAGGTGAAGAGGATAGTACTAAAAATATATATGTCTCCTGGACCAATCAGGATGAGGATCTAGGTAGTTACATACTAGGTTTACTCCAATCAATGGTCCAATAAACTATTATTGTACATTTTAACTGTGTAATTTTTTAATTGTAATAAAATAATGTTCAATATTTAATATGCTTTGTTTTATTTTTCTTAAAATATATTATTTAGATAACTACACACATACATTATACATTCAAGTATTTTCCTGGTCTGTGCACCCATCATCCACCTATGTATGTACAGCTCCATATACGAATATGTTCAATATCAGCTTTAGGAGTCTTAACAGTAATAACTATTGCATTTGTAGTAAACAAATCGCTGACAAATATGAATAGATTTTCAATGTAATCACAAAAACGATAAAGGTTACAATAGGTGTGATGACAGGGTATGAAAATTAGAAATCTAATTAGTCCGTCAGAATGAAAAAATATTAAACATGTATTTTTTTATTTTGTCTAATAAGAAAACAATACTCAGATAAAACGAATCAAGTTTAGGAGTGGGAGGAAGCTACGTCATAAGTAAATGGTACTCAAAATTGACGTCATGCGATATTTCAAATCAATATATTCGAAATTTATCATTTCCGTGAGAAAAAAAATACGTGTCTAATTTTTTTAAATAATCTACCAGACGGACATTAAAATATAAATTAGTCATCTACCCTATTCATCATCATCACCATCATCATCATCATCATCACTTAGCTATCTGTTTTTGCTGTGACTTGTTATCGATGTCGCGACTTTTTACGTTGGTATGTAATTAGTTGCACCTAGCCTTGGAGAACCTAACGGGTAACCGGGGCTCCGGCTCGACGTGCAGGAGAAGGAACGGGGTTGTTTTTAGTGAGTAAGAGTCTGACACTCCCTCCCGCCTCGCCCAGGCGGGAGCAGTCATTCGATGATTTTCCCACCTTAAAAAAGCATTTTTAAAAGGAGTCCGGCTCTGGGTGTCGGTGCATACCGGCAGGTATCCTCTTGATGTATCCCGATGAGGTCCTGCGATTACCAGGGGGCTAAGATTTTATTTGAATAGGTACTTAAAATATACCTATAAAACTACCTACCTACTTAGACAGTTGCGCATATTTTTACCATGTAGCTGCGAAAGGGCTAATCTTCGATTTGTCTCTAAAAAATATTTTAGGTACGTACCTAAGTAGATAGAAGTTTTTCGGTTTTAATACGGGTTTATCCGACCCGAAATAAAAATAGCTTCTGGCGACTGGAGATCGGCCCTAAATACCCTACTTAGCTTCTCTAAAGGGACGGACCGATAGTCCGATAGATAAACAATATTTAATATTCACCTATTAAAATGATTTCCGAAATTGCCCTATTGGTCTTAAAAATAAATAGTTTGAATTTTTCTTTGACCATGACTTTTTTTAAGAGGGGAAAATCATCGAATGACTTCTCCCGCCTGTGTGAGGCGGGAAGATGCTCGCCGTCCGCAGGCCCGTGCTTTGGCCAGATATCGTATCGCAATCCCCGATGCCCGGAATGTCCTTCGCTACGGCTGGGTTGTGAGGAGGCAGTACTTAGCTGCCTAAAGCGCCCCACCTCCTCCTTAGCTAGTATGACTGCTTCGCAAAAGGAGGAGACGGCATACCAGTCCTCCACATCATGTCCCGGACTAGGGCCGGACGTGAGAGGTCGTCGTCCCCGATCACATCCCTGAGGGCACGGCGTTGCTCAACCCACGCATGGCATGCGCCTACCGTGTGTTCCACCGTGTCCTGAGGGCGGATCTCGCAGTGATACGTGAACCATGACTGAGGTGAATATTATTTTATATCTTATCTTATACTATTATATAAAGCGGAAGAGTTTGTTTTTTGTTTATTTGAACGCGCTAATCGAGGACGGCTATAGGCTATAAAACATCACGCTACGACCAATAGGAGCTGAGCAGAGCGTGTGAAGCCGCGCGGAAGTAGCTAGTGTACTATATGGCTTCTGTCAGCAGCTTCACCCGCGTTCCCGTAGGATATCCCTTTGCCATGGGGTATTCTAGACCATTATCTACCCCTGTTTCAAATTTTATCCCGTTCCCGCGATCCCTTCAGCCGTGAAACAGTAACAAACACAAACACGTACATTCTCACAAACTTACGCATTTAGAATATTAGTAGGAAGTAGGGTAGTAATAACAATAATAACACAAAGTTTAAATAAGTTAGGTACTTAGGTTTAGTATAAATCTTTATTACAAGCACCACGTCAAGTCTTGGTTACACTTCCCCTGATACCACAAGTGTAGGAGTTTGTTGTTCAATGACAGATCTTTGACTTTCTCTAATACAGCTTTTATGTCCTGCAACAAAACATTTTTGTAGCTACAATATTATAGTTTAGTTAAATAGATAGAGAGACTCCTCTCGCACTCGGTCGCACTTACGACCATTCGGTAAAGGTGCCGAATGGTCGTAAGTGCGACTACCGGGCAAGGGGTTTCGGGTTCAATTCCCGGGTCGGGCAAAGTATTACTGGGTTTTTCAAAATACAATTCTCAATATTAGCTCGGAGTCGGCAATTACGTCCGGTATATGGCAATACGCTCTCCCCCTATTACATGGGACTCATAAGATAAATAGTGAAAAATGGGTGTTATACATTGTACAGTGGTATTAAGTGTCGTAATGTGCACCTCTGCCCCCTTCTGGGATAAAAGGCGGGATGTAATGTTGAATAGATAGAGTTGCAAAATGTACCTGATTGGGGACCATAGGCGGTGGAATAAGCCTTCTAAAGTCTCCCCTATGTAAGAACTCTCTGTATGCAGCCAACAAGGTCTTCTTCAGCTTGGCTGTAAGGCACGGTTTGCACAGACGACACAGATCCGAAACTTCACAGCTGTCTTTACAGAGAGTCCTGCACTCGTCTCCATATACCGCTATGTTCTTCTCAGCTGATACCATGTCTTCTGCAGCTTTTGTTTCACTGAAAGTGTTTTTTATTAAATTAATTATTGCTGAAGTTACCTCTCAATGACAGTTATCACCAACGACCACAAAGTGACTCTTAGCTACTTAGTAACTAAAGGGTACGTAGCGTGACGTAGCACCTAACCTACCTAACCCCGTACTTAGGTATCACTTATAGGTTGACTAGCTTTTACCCGCGGCTTCGCTCGCGTCACAAAAGGATAAAAAGCCAATGTAACATAAACCAATACACACAACGCCATCTATACCAATACTTTTGTTTTCCCTCGAGAATATCAAATGTTTCCGGGATAAAAAGTACCCTATTATTTAATCCGGACTTCTAACTATACATTTGCAAAAATTCAAAGCAATCGGTTTAGTACTTACGGCGTTAAAGTGGAACAAACAAACTCACTTTCCGATTTATAATATAATAAGTAAGGATGAAAACCAAAATGTCGTTAAATGTCGCCTATCTTAGATTAGGTGTTTCTTAAAATTTAGAAGAGATAGATGAAATGGCGCATTCGTTTGTTCCACTGAAGACTTATGGTATTTACCCTTTGTCCGCAGCATTAACAGCGACCTTCGCCTGTGCGACACCAGTTAGCGAGAACAAATTATACAACACTTGTTCATACAGCAGCTGGTTTGGTGGGAAATGTTTAGAACTTAGGTTTGGTCCCATGTTGGCCTCCAGTAGATACACTTTCAAATTTTCATCGACGATCAAGTCGAACCTCATCATTTCGAAGAAGTTTTCTGGCGACGAGTATGCCTTGAACTGAAACAGTAGTAATGTAATTAACTATCGTGAAACATACTACATTATTTGAACGTCTAGTTAATTAAATTGTCAAGTTGACTGCGCGATTATGAGCCCCGTTGTGACTTGAATCTGGTAGAGTTTTTCTCAATTTGTTCACGTGAGTAAGGTAATACATCAGTTGTGTAAGATTACTTGATATTTATAAGGTTGGTGCTTACTACACTGATAACACTCACATGGTTATCGATGATCGATTCTTTCATAATAAATATCTCGGTTATAGCTGCCTGGACATCCTGCCACATTTTGGTAGTATCTTTGCCCTGCAACATATTAAAATTTTAGCTGTAGCCGTCTGTGTCCATTTTGTACTGATATGTCTACGGTGTAGTCACTTACTACAGATCTGGCATAGATGTCGAAGGTTTCCTTCATAGTATTGCCTAGTGCTGTGTAGGGGTGTGCCAGAGAGGGCACCTCCCAAGTGGGCAAATAGTCGTCACCTATCACATATTTATCCACATTACTTGGATCAAATGGGTAGTACTTCGTCGGACAGAATCTGCAAGGTGAAAATTGCAAGATTGATTGATTTTCTTAATAAATCAACATACACGTTACCCGTTGATGAAGTAACCCATTACCTGAATAGTATGTCGCCCTTGTACCAATAAACTCTGAGAGGATTCACAGACTCCAGCACCACATACACGCCAATATCGAACTTATGTCCGTCCACTAAGAACGGTCTTTGAATAAATTCTTGAACAAAAGTCTTGTTATTAGACAAGTCAATCTCAGTCACGTTTTTTAAATGTACATTTCTATGATTGTTGTGTTTTTGTACAAATAATGCGTCTTTGTTATTCTCAGCGTACTTCAAGAAGTCATCTTTGTCGTTTGGTAATCTGAAAGCTTTAGGTATAAAATCTGATTGAGATGTTGCCAACTCGACTTTACAGGTAATGAACCCCGTGCCTGGGAAGTGGTTTACTTTCTGATTGCCACTTAATTTCTTTAGATTGATGTCAATAAATGGGTTGGGATGTGACCATAACAGGTCCCAGGGCGTTTCATTTGTACTTTTCTCGTATCCCACTCTTTCAAGGACCACATGCACGTGTTTCAGAAAATCGTCTCTGCTATTTATTGCCTTAGTGTTTGGGTACATCCAATATTTTGGATTTAGATTGCTTGCTTTATCTGTTGCAATTGCGGCTTCGGGTTTTTGATTTCGTCTGACAACGTTGACAATCTCTAACAGTATGCCTAACGAGATCCCAGTTATACAAACGAGAAAAAATATATTTGTAAATGAATTTTCAAATCTCCTTTTAAACTTATTTGGAATTATTTGTACTTCTTTTTCTTTTTGGACGTCGTCTGTATGTTTTTCTTTATGTACTATGTTATT
The DNA here is from genome assembly GCA_902850265.1 of Spodoptera littoralis. Lineage (NCBI taxonomy): Eukaryota > Metazoa > Arthropoda > Insecta > Lepidoptera > Noctuidae > Spodoptera > Spodoptera littoralis. The sequence goes on from LR824545.2 coordinate 11,923,984, forward strand.
ATTTAAAGCTTCCTCTTTACCTTCGTCGGGTTTTTGTGCATCCTGGAATAAAATGTAGGTACAGATTTTTAGACATTATCGTAAAATTAGAAATTAATAACTGCTTCGTTGGCTGAGTCGAGACCCCTTGCCCGGCAGTCGCAATTCAGACCTCAATTGCGACTGCCGGGAAAGGGGTCTCGAGTTCGATTCCCGAGTCGGGCAAAGTATTAGGTACTGGGTTTTTAAAAAAAAATCTCAGTAATAACACAGAGTCTGGAATTATGCCCGGTATATGGCAATTGGCTCTCCCCCTATTACATGGGGTATGAGCCCACATAAAAGTGAAAAGCGGGTGCCACATTGTACAGTGGCAGTGCCGTATTGTGCACCTTTGCCTACCCCTTTGTGGATAAAAAGCCGTGATGTTATGTTTATGTTATGTAGATATTAATAAATTGGTTTGTCTGTGACGTCAGGCTATAGACATAAGTAGGTACTTATTGGGCTGTATGGTCGTTGTTCTATGAGCTCCTACTACCCTAACTTTTTTAATTCGAGTATATAACAGAACCTAAGAATTATTTACAATTACATATATATATATATAATAATCTATACATATATATATAAATATCTCCCATGGGGGTAAACAGACACTATGGAACACCAATCGCTACGATTCTTACAAACCCCTTTCGCTTCCTCAACAGTAGTCGACAGTCATCAGTCTTTTCATGCACTTCGGTTAAGGGTTTATTTACAGATATACCTAATTAATAATTTGATTATGTACCGTACGTAATGTGCGTTATAATTGTTTTATGCAGCATGTTATCTTAAAAGTAGGTACCTACTTCTTTTCTGGTTTAGATTATTTATTGAGCTAAGTACTTATTTGTTGAAAATGACTGATTTTGGCAATTAGTATTTTGGAAATCGAGTTAAATAGCTTACATAATTATTTTCTAAGTATTTACTTATGTTTAGATTAAGTACCGATGTTTACATACTAATTTAAGTTAACTATATTAAGTTCTATTGCTTCGTGAGAAGGTTCATTATTATTTAATACGTTCAATAATACATAGGTATTTAAACTTACATTTATACTTACGTTTTCCATTATATATCCTTTATTTATCACAATTTCACTATTTATGGTATTTAAACACTATACACTCAAACGCATCTTGCGTAGAACTAAAGTGAACCTGAATGGATCTGAGATCGTACGTGTAGAGTGGGATAGAAGATGCTGGTGACACAAGGCGTGAGAGAGATAGGAATAACTTTCTAAAAACACGATGTGCTAGTGTTGTGGCGGCCTTTTAAGGTCACATCAACATACTTATGGTATGTGAGTACCGGTACTATGTAGTATGTGACCCATACTTGTGAATTGTGGTGCTTACAGAAACAATTAGATGCCTACTTGAGCGCATAGATCGTTATCAACGGCCCGTAAGAGTCTAGTGCCAACTGGACTCTGAAGGTCTTCTCTAGGTACAATAGCCAGCACAGTCGATCTACCTTTTTTACGGTATAGGAGGAAAACGAGCAGACGGATCCCCTGATGGTAAGCGGTCAGCGCTGCCCATGGACACCCGCACCACCAGAGCATCACAGGTGCGTTGCCAGCTTTTTAAAAAGGAATACGAAAGGAAAGGAATATGGCTAAAAGATGTGACCTACTCCAATCTGTCAAATTATTCATTAAATTTTCGACTTTATGTCAATACAATAAAATTGAAGATGTAATAGTAGTGTAGGAAAGAATAGATCGACCTGCTGGTCGACGTAGACAAGAGGGGTTTGCTATTTGCTTGCTTGGCAAGTGGTAGCAAGCAATTAGCATATAAAATAAATAAAAAATAAAAATAAACTTTTAATTCCTTATTCAAAGAGTAAGAAATACTGTCTGCGTGAATAGAAAGAGTAGATAATGAAAAAAAGGACGTATTTTTAATTATACATGCTTATAAACCTTGTTCATCACTCTAACTATTCAAAAAACCGCATCAAATTTCGTTGCGCAGTTTTAAAGATCTAAGCATAAATAGGGACAGACAGGGGAAACTATGTGATGATTTTTAAACTATGTGGTGGTGGACAGACCCCTTAACTGACGAGCATGCATGAAAAGATTGATGACTGCATGGTGATGAAGCGAAAGAGCTATGTAAAAATCGTAGCTATTGGCATTCCATAATCTCTGTCTACCCCCATGGGACGGGTTACCGGGGCTCGACGTGTAGGAGAAGGAACGGTGTGATTTTTAGTCAGTAAGAGTCTGACACTCCCTCCCGCCTCACACAGGCGGGAGCAGACATTCGATGATTTTCCCTCCTTACTTAAAAACCCCTATGGGACACAGGCGTTAGGTTATGTACGTATGTATGGTGGTAGGCAGAGGTATTTGAGTATGTGAACAGCGAACTATGGGAATTCCATGCATAACATGACGCATGGGAACCCGACCACAGATCGTCGTAACTATGTGAAATATGTTCCTAACTGGGCGAATTATGATAATAGGGTAGATGCCTAATTTTTATTTTAATGTCCGTCTAGTAGATTATTTTAAATCATTAGACACGTATTTTTTGTACCTATTCTCACATAAACGAATACTTTCGACGATATATTGATTTGAAATGTCGCGTGACGTCACTTCTATGTACATTTTATACGTAGAAATGACTTTTTAGCCCCCACTCCTTAACTTTGATTCGTTATATCTAAGTATTGTTTTATTATACGACAAAATAATAAAATACGTGTCTAATATTTTTTCATTAACTTACTGACGGACTAATTCGATTTTTAATTTCCATACCCTGTCACCATCTCAATTCATGTTTCTATAGTATAACCTATCCTAACATACACATCATTAACATTCACTGCTTTACCTCTTGTCATCACTTCGCTTGATAAGCAGGTTGAAAGAATTAACATACTTATTTGTCTGTCGTTTTTTTTATATCTTATTGTAAATCTAGATAGATACATAGATAATAGTTGAATTAGATTTATTGGAAACTCCCTGATAACATAAATAGGTTACTGTATTCGTTACCTAAGATATAGAAGACCAAAATAACGCAAACAAGAGTACCTAAATTACACACAAGTATGACGAAAGCTAGAAAATAAATTATATACCTAATTATATTCCTAGGTCGACCTAGAAAACCTAGACTTTGGATATAACGTTAGTGCTTAAGTAAATGCCTTTAGGACATAACTTGAGACTGTTCTGTGTTTGATCAAATATAAATGTTTAAAGAAATCATACTTTGTACTTATTAATATCAAATTATTTATTTAATATTAATAAACTTGTTATTTAGTATCTATTTAATTTTTAAATTTGTTAACCTATTTTTAAACATTAATTTGGAAACTACTCGAGTTTATAAGTCTAGCAATGAAAACTAATAATATTTAACATAAACATCACGCCTTTTATCCCCGGAGGGGTGGACAGAGGTACACATTACGGCATTACCACTGTACAATGTAACGCCCACTTTTCACTATTTACATTATGAGTCCCATGTAATTGGGGCGAGGCTGTTGCCATATACCGGTGCTCGATTCCAGACTACGTGCTACTCCAGAGTTTTTTTAAAACCCAGTAATACTTTGTCCGACTCGGGAATAAGAAGCTGAGAGTTGCCTAGATGTCGCACACGACCACTCGGACAACGAGGCAGTTATATTTATCCACCGAAAATATTAACAAGACAACAATAACTTGACGACATAAGAAAATATGGTCGAGTTCGACCACTGTATAGACTGGATAGCCTATGACATTCATCCACAGTGAGAATTTACTGTGGATGAATGTCAATGAATGCTCACCCATCTACAAACCAACCTCAGCAACCTTTGCTTAACCTATTAGAAAAATAATAATATTAAATTAAATATTAAATTAAATATTAAATAATAATAATATTATTATAACTATATCAGTATAGTAAAAATATAAAATACCAAGAAGATAAAATGGTACTCACATCTTCACTTGCACTTGTCATCATTTGTTAAATAATTCTAAAATCAAAATGTTCTCAAAGTTATTGTTTACGCCCTGATACAAGTGTCCGTTGTTTGTAACTAATCAATACGATATCTTTTTCGAATCGATTACCAAAAGCTCGATTAGATTACAACTATCTACGTATCTAGCTTGATAATCGAATCTATTGAGTGTTAGAGAACCACCTATTTACTTACTGTCAGTAGCATTAATAAATTATCTATTTAGACTAAACTACCTTCTATAATTAGAATTTTAAGTTAGTCCTTAAAGCTCCTTATAAAAATTTGCCGCAATCATCATATTTTTTGTATTAATTTATGGGATAAGCCGGTAAACGAGCACACGGTTCACATGATGGTAAACAATCTGCGTCGCCTATGGACACCTGGAACACCAGAGGTGTTACGTATGCGTTACCGTCCTTTTAAAGACGAGGAATTTGAGGATAGTTGGGGCTTCAGAGATTACGGAAATTGGGGAAGTAGGGGGGATAATTGGGCCTGCGGTAAACTTACTTACGACAAAACATAACGTTAAGCGTTATGTCACGTCGGTTTTCAGTGAGGCCGTGGTGTCACTCCCGTCTAGCCGGCCCATTCGTGCCGAAACATAGCTCCTCACACTTAAAAGCGGCTAGGATATGACCTGAAAGCTCCACAAGAGTTTGTCAATTTCCACACTTGACAAGGAGGTTTGAGATTCTGGTTTAAAAGGATCCGGTTTATCTGTGTTATAAAATCTTATACCTTATTATATAAAGCTGAAGAGTATGTTTGTTTGTTCGTTCGTTTGTTTGTTTGAATACGCCAATCTCTGAAACTTGTGGTCCGATTTAAATAATTATTTTTGTGTTGGATAGTCTATTTATTGAGGAAGGCTATAAAACATTACACTACGATCAATAGAAGGCAAGCAGAGCGGATCAAAACGCGCGGAAGTAGCTAGGGTATAGTCCCTTAGATAGACCCCTTTCACGACAGCCGTGGGGAGAGTAAAGAAATTGTCACGTAAAGATTTAATCGAATCGATGGTAAGCAAATCGATTGTAAAACATTACCTAGTATTAGTCGACGAAAATCATCTAAAAGAACGTCACTAGTTTAATCTGTTTTATCGACAGCACTAGCTGTCAAGTTGATGATGTCATCTGTCAAATGTGACAGAATAATAAAGTTTCCCGCGCAAAGAGTTGTAACGTCCATTCGAGTTGGAAGTTTGACGAGAATTACGCTGTTTTTCTTATAGAATACCGTTTTATAATAAAGTTTGAATGTGTGAGTATTGAGTTTTACTTAAAAGTAGGTACATACACATCATATGGTGTACGATTCTAAAAATTGATATGATAACTCGTGATTTCCCAATTAAATTCAGGCGAAAGCGGATTTCTAACATAATCAATTTAATATTTACCAAGAAATGTGCGTTATCATTGATAATACGTATAATTATTTGATTACAGTCATAGCAACTTTATATGATTCCCATGATTATAAATATTATTAAAATGTAATATGTGAATGATAATTGTGATAGTATAATTTATGAATTTATTGTCTCATCGTGTACACATTATGAAATGTGTAATTGCTAATTAATTCTAGATTTCGGGTATAAGTATAAATAACGCCTAATAATGGCTGTCTCGTTGGCCGAGTGGTCGCATTGCGACTGCCGGGTATGGGGTCTCGGGTTCGATTCCCGGGGCGGGCAAAGTGCTACTGGGTTTTAAAAAAAATCTCAGTAGTAGCACGAAGTCTGGTATTGTGCCCGGTTATATGTATGGCAATAGACTCACCACCTATTACATGGGACTCATAACATAAATACATATTTTAAAGTGGGTGTTACATTGTACAGTGGCATTAGGTGCCGTAATGTGCACCTCTGCCTACCATTTCGGGGATAAAAGGCGTGATATTATGTTATGTTATAAATAGCGCTTCGGTCGTACAATAAATCGAATCTGAGACTAAGTAATCTTACTAATATTATAAATGCGGAAGTTTGTGACTTTCTATGTTTGCGTGTTTGTGTGTGTGTTTGTTACTCAGTCACGTCAAAACGGCTGTAGGGATCGGGATAAAATATGGAGCAAGTGTAGTTGGTGAGCAGTGATTCATGAGCAGCATTTCGCGACCCGCGACGCGGCGACTGTCGCGCTGCTACTCAATATAAATATGAGCCTCTAGCATGGCTTGAAACTAGTCGAGTTCCTCGTCAAATTATTACGTGAGTAAGCCGAAAACATAATAATTTATTTAGTATGTCTCACGAAAGTTACAATACAAATTCTACATCGTTCTTTTCCATTCGAATCTATATTTTGGAACGAGCACCTACTTTCACTGACGAACGACTGACGGACTGTTCTGTTTTCAAAAGTATTCATGTTTCCTAAGTATAAAATGATGCGTACATTTCTGGTTGTGTGGTAACAAGTTTACGACATGATGGAGCCGCGAGACGTCTGTTTGCGGGATGCATTATATCTGGCGAGTGGTGCCGAGTTGCCTGTTTACTGTCCACGTAGGCAGACTGGCGGGCGCCGACTTGAGATAAACGGGACACCGTAGCTTACTCCCCGTTAGGATAAAACAATTAAATGTTTAAAAGTTTATTTAGTTAAATAAACATTGAAATATTTGGTCGGGAGATGCCGATGTCCTAAAGGAATTTTCTTAACTACCTTTAAAACACAATACTTAAAATAATAAGGTAACTGCAAACATTTTTCAGGTTTGACACAGGATCATAAGTTTTCAAAATTACTTTAATTATATAGCCTCTATTACTTTAATTAATTCCGTTTTGCATATTTTGAATACCTTCTAAACAAAATGTGTTGCATAGTTGCATACATACCTAAAATATCACCTTTATTTCCGCCTTCTGACATTATGCACACATGAGTACAATGCATAGACGTATTTAATGCCATAAGGGTTGGGTTATCTGCTAATCCATGGGAACAACGGACACAATTTTATAATTGTTACGTAATAAACGCATTCGTTACACCTAGTAGAAAGTGCAACTATCTGTTCCTTTTTTTCTTAATAAAATATTTTCAAGCAGTAAGCTACCACAGGGGTGCGCGGAGTCGAGCCGGCGCCGCGTCGTCTGCGGCGGCCATCGATCGCACGCACTCGGATCGGCCGAATCACTTGCTGTCCCATACCGCACTGTTATCCTGACTCCACTTAGGGCTGTCAATTTCTAAATTTTTATTTAAAAACCGAAGAAAGTGGCGGCCAATCCCTGTTTCTTTTCCAATGATATGCAGCATCCAATACTGCATGGTCATATGTTAATGCTCCTATGACGCATCGGACTTCATTGTTTAATTGATTTTTTGGATTAGTTTCTCTTAGCATACAGGAATTGCAGTGGAACAAAACGAAAATTATTATTATTATTTTGCAAAATTTGTATATTAAAAAGATTAATCAAACTAAACAGCAGAATAGACGACACCTAATGCTGCCCAAAGTGGGTACAGCTACATTTTACAAATTATTTTTGTTATAATCATGTATAACGACTATCTATATTCATTTATATAGAGAATATTGTAACGCTAGTTATTAAGTGAATGGTAGTAGCCCTAAGCAGAACTGAGGTGCGACAACTCGGCGCCTGGCATTGTGTGGCCGCTTCGTCTGCCGGGCCCCACAACTATTTCTTACAAGTATGCTATTACGCCGATGTGCTAATACACAATAGGTGCAAACATAATTAAGTTTATGTAGATAGACGATAACTTATAAAAGTCAAAGTCAAAGCATTCATATCAATTAAACCATAATTTGGTACTTTTAAAACGTCAACAAATACAAAATAAATAATAGTCTGTCAGTCAGTCCGTCAGTGAAGCTAGGTGAAGCTAGGTGCTCATTCAAAATTGTAGATTCGAATGAAGAAGAACGAGCAAGAAACTCCATTCGCATTATAATAAGGTAAGACGTCGATGCTTATAAGTGGTGCAACTATCATAAGAACAAATTCGTACTACAGTCATAAAATATGCAACTATGATAAGAACTCGCAGTACTTAAAAAACGACAACGTTTCTTGATCAAATTCGCACTCAGAAGTATGGAATTTAAATTCTAGCTAACCTCTATTCAGAAGTCAAGTTTATGACCATTGAACCGGTAAAACAGTCAAATTAATACACATGCTCTCATTAAAAATCTAGGCACAAGGTGACCGGAATCCCTTTACTCTATATTCTAAGAACTGAGTCAGTTTTTCTAAGAAACCCTCAACAAGTTCACACACGCACGAGACACAACGTTTGCATATGAAATAAACTTTCCATTGCGAGGAAATTTCTAGTCCAGAGTGACGTCAGGAATTCCTTTGACATATTCCTTAGTGGCCTTCCCTACGCCTACAATAAGGCCTGCGAAGGCCACGACACGTCACGGACCTGACCAGACTAAACCATTTACATGCAAATTTTGAAGATACTAATAAATAATACATGGTATGTAATGATGTACTGCTTCAATAAGTAGCCCACGCCCACGAGTGAATCGGTAAAATGATCTAAATCTTCGAATGTATCTTAAAATCTGTGTGGGTAGAGGTGTCACGTTTTTTTCCATTCTCCTCCATTTTCATAGATGTCCCCTTTTGATATTTTTGGGGGAATTTTCCGTGAACTCCCCTTTGAAGTGAGTGGACATTTTAATAACTGCACGGCCGGCGCGGTGCTATATTTTTAAATTATTGCTCGTCTGTAGTATAATTTCAAAAGAGGTTTTCTGAAATGATTAAGATATTCGTGTGCTTCCATGAGCAGAAAATCTCTATGGGTCTTTTTTTCTTCTTCTTCTTTGGCAAACGAGTCTCCAAAACGATCTGTGGGTCTTGTTAATTACAAATGCATCTGCTATAAAAAGTCAAACAATTTGTTGACTTTTTCAACTTTAGAATTGTCATTGGCAGCAAGAGATTGGAATACCATTAAGTAAGTAGTAAGCTATTTAAATATACATCAAAGAAGGTTGGCGGAGAACCTGTGCTTACCTAAAGAAAAACAGTCATAAACATGATGTTTAATCGAATTTAATTTTAGTTTAGGTAAACGAATTAATAACAAAATAAGAACGTGGGAGGAAGCCAATAGAGACGATGCCATCTTTTTATAAACTGTGTTACAGTATTTGACATAATATTAATTTGTTTAACCTAATTTGGTATCCCACTTGATAACCTTAATTTTAAGAAAAAGCTACCTACTTAGAAAACCTAGTTCATTATAATTTTAACTAGCAACCCACCCCGCCTTCGCACGGGTGCAATATGCATGTATTATACATATGTATAATACTTCCTTAAGAATCATCCGCCAAAATCCGTTGCGTAGTTTTAAAGATCTAAGCATACATAGGGGTCGCGGAGAACCTAACGGGTAACCGGGGCTCCGGCTCGACGTGCAGGAGAAGGAACGGGGTGGTTTTTAGTCAGTAAGAGTCTGACACTCCCTTCCGCCTCACCCAGGCGGTAGCAGTCATTCGATGATTTTCCCTCCTTAAAAAAAAAAAACATACATAGGGACAGACAGACGGCGGATAGCGACTTTGTTTTATACTATGTAATCACTACACAGTATAAAACAAAGTGATTATAAATTTAGTTCATATTAAAATGTCTACGAGTTATTTTTGTAATTACACACGTTTTTTACTCCAAAACGTTTAGTAAACACAATCATAAGAGTTTCTTGTTTACACTGAAAATTCTATATAGAGATATACCTAATTTAGTAACTGATGTTTACAAGTTAACGAATCATTCTATTCAATTGTATTCTAGTAAAGCTACTAAGGGAGATCAAGAGACCAAATAGCTTTATTTACTCGTCCTATAGAAAAGAAACAAGCAAGAAACTCCACACTCCACATAGCAACCTGACCTCGGTTACAAAACGTAAATATACAAAATATACTTTCAAATCTTGATTTGAAAGGATTCAATTCACTTTTGATGTTAAACTTAATGTCCTTGAGTAAAAGGTTCTCAAAATAAATACAACGTAAGTAGGTACTCTCATTTGACTTGAGATCTTTACATCTTTCAGTTAGGTACTCACGACTCGATCATCAAAATTTGCTAAATAACCTGAGTATCTACTGGAATTAAAATTAGCTTGGAATAGTATATATGTAGATAGAAAATAGGTTTCGAGGTTCTTTAGTATTTTTATGTATTTGATTGGGTACTTGCCAACTAGTTAAATTCAATATTTTTTTCGAACTGCCAATAACGACAGTTTTCTAAACTGTGACGTGACAAAAAAAATATTTTCAGTATACTTAATATTTTATTGTATTGAACAGTCGAAATAATTTATTTTTGAACTCAAACTCAAAACTCAAAAGTATTTATTTCAATTAAACCATAATTTGGTACTTTTGCGACGTCAACAAATATGAAATAAATAATAGTCTGTCAGTCTGTCCGTCAGTGAAGCTAGGCGCAGCTAATTTTGATTAAGGAAAGTACCCAATTACTGGTTTGACAGGCTGGAATTTTTTTTTCAGAGTCCCATTGTCAATAGTTGTCAAACAGTTTTTATTGTGGAAGATTCTTTTTACATTATTATTTAATAATATCAATCTCTGACTGGCTAGTTGTTCGAGTGGCAAGCGCAGCTTTGTATCTTTGTCTACCCTTAAAAGTCGTGACGATAACGACAATAAACGTAAAATCTTATCTCACTTCTTATTTAATATTATAAATTTAATATTAAAAAGCCTGTGATGTGTATGCTTGTTACTCAATCACCTCCAAACGGGTGAAGAGATCTGATTGAAATTTGCAACAGGTATAGATTATGGTTTGGAATAAGACAGGCTACTTTTTATAACACGGGAAAGTGTAAAAACTAGTATCCGCTAGAAGCTAGTATCTACATGTAGGCCTTGTATTTTATTCCTGTAGATAAATACTAAAATACAGGTCCCTAGCAACAGTAGTATGGGGTATTGTAGTACGATGATATATCATTTATTTATAAGGTACAGTGAACAAAGAAAACGGGAGCCGGGAAGCATATAAGTGTATCGATAAAGAATTTTGCAATTTAGTTTCTTAACATCAAATAAAATATAACTATTGGTCTCGATGTAACAGCTCAGAAATGCGATCCACGGTTTGGTACATAATGAGTAGTGCATAATAATCTAATTACTGTAATAGGTAAATGAAACTCTCCGTTTATGGGATTGACCTATTTATATGATAATCTTCATAAATATAAATAAATTTCCTTTCGTTAGTCTCGGTAAAACTCGAGAACAGCTAAACCGATTTCGCTAAAAAGGCCTTGAAATGTTTCTGGAAGCCCAGGGAAGGTTTAAAAGGTAAGAAATTTTTTTTAGGCCGTACGAAGTTTGCTTGCTCTGCTAGTTATTATTATAATTTTATACAAAGGTATACCTTTGTATCTTTGTACCACCATTAAGTGAATGATAGACAGACTAGTCAAGGTACTGTTACACATGCTAATCAAGCACAGAAGCATGCTTCAATTGAGAACTTCTCAGTTATTGGTGTGTGGCAATGTTGCTTAAAATTAGCATGCTCATTTATGACATGTTTGCGAACGTTCCATTTTTGAAAATTTCGTATGAGGCGTTTGATTAAAAAAAAAATGTGAATTAGGCGTTCGATTTTTGAATATTTTGGAGCATCCTCATTAGAACGTACATTGAATAAACAATTTTTTTATTATCTATGGTTTTTTAAGGAGACAAAGACAAAAATGAAATAAATGAAATATTTGCATTAGCAGTAGCTTTTATCAGGGAAAATACTTGAAAACATTATATAGTTATTTCTTTATTATGTTGAAGACAACACACGGCATCCGTGTGTTGGTCACTCTATCAATTCGGATTCTAAGAATCCTGTGACAATTACCCGTTTTCCGCAACTTACAACTAAAACCCCACTTTCTCCATTCTGAATGTTTCAGGAACTTCAATATTTTCTTATACCAAGCTTATTTACCCGACTGTACGTATCTATACTTACACTTCTTGTTCCTATATCACGTAGTTGTTACATATTTCCCGAAGGAATGTATTTTTAGAACCTTTTTCTTCCGTAATTACAATTCTTTCAGTATTCGGGTAAAAGATGAATGGATGTGTTTATACAATGTGCTAAGTTACGCCTTCCTTTTGTACCTGTAATCATTATAATCGCTGTATAGACATAGTGTAGGCGTAGTGCCTACGTGATTATCTGCGTATCATGAATGGGCGCTAATATAATGCGACCTAATAAAGGGACCTATAATCTGCCGATCCGAAATTATTGAGAGAACTGCATCCAGGGCTCGCTGCAACAAGTTTGTCAATCTTTTTAAAAGCAACTTTTTTACTGTACATGATATGTAATATATATATTTTTTATGGTATAGGAGGCAAACGAGCAGACGGATCACCTGATGGTAAGCGATCAGCGCCGCCCATGGACACCCGCAACCAGAGGAGTCACAGGTGCGTTGCCGGCCTTTAAAAAGGAATACGCTCTTTTCTTGAAGGTTTGAAGGTCGTATCGGTTGGAAATACCGCCGACGACAGATCGTTCCACAGTTTTTCTGTGCGAGGCAGAAAGCATCGTGAGTGTATATATGTTGATCATACACTCAAATGACACATCCCCTAAGTTTTATATTTTGTATACAACTTATCCCTTCTGCTCTAGAGATACTTTAACGAAATTCTTTTATGTTTTTTTCTAACTAGTGGGAACAGAAGTTACGAACCCGGTTAATGGTTTAGTCACCGTACCCTTTTTTAGCCTTTACCTTGAGCCTATTGTCATAAACCGGGCCCTATTCCAGACTCCGTGCTACTACTAAGATTTTCATTTTAAAAACCCAGTACTACTTTGCCCTATGCGCAAATCGAACCCGAGACCCCTTGCACGGCAGTCGCACTTGCGACCACTCGGTCAACGAGTTTTTTAAATGTCCTGGCTTACATACTATGTACCTACTGCAATATCAGATGTATCTTGATGTGCGTTAGAAAAAGGTCAAAGTCAAATTCAAAGCATTTATTTCAATTAAACCATATTTGGAACTTTTGAAACGTCAACAAATACAAAATGAATAATAATTGTCAGTCAGTCCGTCAGTGAAGCTAGGTGAAGCTAGGTGCTCATTCCAAAATATAGGTTCGAATGGAGAAGAACGAGCAAGAAACTCAATTGGTTACTCTTTTTTAAAAAGTATGTTTTAAAAAAGTAAATGCGGATGCTTTGTGAGTATCAATATAACATTTAATATACTTAGTTTAATGCCATTATTATAGTAAATGACTAACTGATTTATCTGTCGAGTGCCCGCAACCGCGACTGTTAAACCAGAGGTCTTAAAGTGTTTTGGGCTATTTTTGAATTTACTGAAAATTCTCAATAACATGGAGTTAAAATTGTGCCTGTTGGACGGTAATTATAGACTCTTCTAACCCGCCACAACCTCCCAAAACCGCTGCAACTCCTGTAAGCCAGGATCTACAGTAGATACAACCGTGAAAACACTGGAACACTGAAGTCCGGCGCGTCCCAAGGACATGAATAACTGTCTTGGTTCCCGCAACGATGTGAAGGCTCATAGCCTATTTATTACATATAGGATACATTAATAATTTTACCTCTGTCTATCCATTCAGGGATTAAAAAGCATGACGTTAGCCTATAACTAAACAAACTCCATGTTAATTCTGCAACAATTTTTTACAGGCATATTCTATTGCATCCCGTATATCCCCAAGCGGTCACCGGTGGCCGCTCTCCACTAAATACATTATAGACCTTATTTCCAATGTTTAGAACTACTTTTGTATGAACAAATTCCGGGGATGATTTTCAACACATATGATTGTCATTCATTATACGGAGGAAATGACAATTTCTGTCCTTTATTAGGTAACATATTTCTTTTATTATCTCCCAAGGAGTGTGCAGCAGCTCCGTGATACATTGTGGTCGTAATAATGTGTTACGTTTTGTTCCAGTAAACATTTCGTCCTCGATGTTGATTTTCTGAACCATTCAACCGACTTATCTCCCATCTCACATCTGTGATACTCACTGTAGGTGTTTTGAGTACATGAGGACCATATTTTATTACCTTTTTAATTTTAACAGACTTAGTCTTGATGATTACTCACTGATGTTGATGATGATGAGTTCTCGTTATTTATTTTCATACCTATGTACATAACTATAGGGTAAGATAAAAAATAAAAAATGTGGTAATAATTATGAAAAAGTTGATTTATTATAATTATAATTATAATAATTATTATAATACAGTTTACAATAATTACAAGCGATCACCAAACGGGGTGAAAGAAAACGGCGTAGTATTAAATTATTAGGGCGTCTACACACGGCGTCGCGAGCGCGCAGCGAGCAGCGCGCGTCCTCCGTCCTCGTCCCGCCTTACAATATACTAGCTACACTACACCCGGCGACGCGCGCCGCCCGCTGCGCGCACGCGACTCTGCCCTACGTAGACGGAGATTTATTTATTTATTTATTCGATTTAGGATATAGTCTTTCGAACGCGAGGAACAAAATATTACACAAGTCGAGAATATTATTTATAATCGATTCGGATTAAATCGGATTCGAGAGCGGCGGAAGCGAGCCGCGGCGGTGGCGGCGGGGCGGCGGACAGCTTTGGGCGGCGTCGAGCGGCGTCGAGCGGCAGGCTATGTACAGGTGTGCCGCTACGGGCAGTCGCACTCCTCCACCACCATCTCGGGCAGGTCGCGCTTGATGATGTTGGAGTCGGCGCCGAAGTAGATGAGCGACAGCGCAGAGAAGCGCACGGGCGCGCAGCACTCGGCGCGTTCCAGTCGCGCCGCCTCTACCACCTGCGAGTGGTAGTTGAGGAAGGGCGCGCACGCGCCGCGGCAGTAGTTGGCGTAGTAGCCCTCCGGCGCCACGATCCAGTCGTCCCAGCCCAGCGCGCGGAAGCTCACGTAGTAGGTCTGCCGGCAGCAGCGGCCGTGCTCGGCGGCGTCGCAGTCCAGCGCGCGGCGGCGGCGCACCGCTGGCGGCTTCAGGCGCAGGCGCAGCAGCGGGCGCGCCGCCTGGCCACCGCCCAGCCGCAGGCGCACGCGGCCGCCGCAGCCGCTGCAGTCCAGCAGCAGGCGTAGCGGCTCACGCGCGCCCGCCGCTGCCCAACGCCGCGCCGCCGCCGTGACGTCCAGCCGCTGCCAGCCGCGCGCTGGGTCGCGCCGCACCGCGCCGGCCAGCGCGCTGATGGCGGCCGTCTCGTTGCCGCTCACCGTGAAGGCCCACAGCGTGTAGCGCAGGCGGCGTGCGCGCGGCGACGTCTCCGCGCGCACCAGCAGCTCGGCTGACGCTACCGCCAGCCCTTCACCCTGCTCCGACTCGGCCTCGGCCCCCAGCCGGAATTCGATCAGTCTCTGACCGTTCAGGGTCTCACCTGCACATTCCGAACACGCTTTTCTATAGAGACTGTCGACAAACATCGGCGACAAAGATTTACAGGACATTTATCCAACCCCACAGGTAGGATAACAATCCGTAATCTCCATCACTCGTTTGTCGTAGAACCCTAATAATTCCTACGGTCCCTGCTTATATCGAAATGGCCCATCTTTAGCGCAGTGGTCGCGACGAGGGTGTGGGAGGGGGGAGGGGGCGGAGTGCGCGCGGTGGTCGCTCTGGCTGGAGCTGCACTTGCCCGGTCGTCATGAACATCTGACTCTGATATTTGTTCAAAGGTCCATGCCGAGTCGAACTCGCGCTAGCCGCAAGGCGCACATCCACATTGTCTTGGTTCATTCTTTAGGTGTTTGATCTTAGTAGAATACAAATAAAATATACTGAAACCGCCGCAACCACGAGCACCACTAAACTCGAATAAAATATGTTTTAAACTACTCCATCGTCCATCGGTGCAACAGTCACGAAGCGCCTGGCGACAGTGTAGTTCACCTCATGCTGGAGACTCGATCCTGTAACAAACGAGATTCTGATACAATGGTGATACTTGGGGAACAGACATGGTGTCTAAGTATGTAGATGTTTACGCGGGCAACGATGACGCGACACGCCGTGACAGTGATCCGACTGATTGGCTACGATCAAAGCGAGCTGCTTTACTCCACAGACTCGACGCGGCGGCTCACGTTCCTCACTACTAAGTAGTCACCGTTTTATGAATGAAACAGAATTATCGTACACAAAGCCGAAATTAAACGAAATAATTTTATGCGCGATGGCGTCGTGCCAATAGTTAAGTACTACATAATAGGGTCGTTGGAATAAATAAATATACTAATGAGATAACAGGCCAACCGTCGTCCCTTAGATTGTAATCTCCGTTTTAATCCATTTTTAGTATAAACTCTTTTGAAGGTGGCTACTGTTGAGAAACGGGCGCGTGGGTGTCACGCTGTGTCTAAGGAGTCCATACTCCGCAGTACGCAAGTAATTTGTGGGAAAGGTCAAATTCCTAGGGGCATAGAGGCAAGTGCTAATTACAATTCTTAGGAGTGTTCCCCGGAGGTCTAGATGTCAGTGCTTAGCACTGACACGTGTCTGCCACAAAGGTAAACACAAATATCTCACGATGGCCTTCAGTATCCTTATTCTTAGTAACATAATCAGGCTGAGTGTGTACACAGAACAGTAAAACTGTTGTATGACGTGGCTCGTGATTAGTTTCGTCATAAAAATATCACAGCCTCGATAATTTAGTCGTAAATTAAATTGAGAAGTATGTTACGTAAGTACAAGGTCCCGTTTCAATCTGAGTTGGTTAATTTACTATAGTAATCCAATTAGAAAGAAACATGAACTAGGGTTACGATATCAAAAAAATCATATAACCGAAAGAAAGCCTTATTTTCAAACTGATTTTATGTTCTACTTCACGGTCAGTTCAATACTCAATGCATCTTTAATGCACTATAGCTGCAAGGTCAGATATCCGATTCTAAGCCCCCATAAGAAGCTATAAAGGAGGGCAATTACGGTCATGAAATGAGCCATAATATTATGGTTATGGCCTGCATAAGACCCTGTCTTGCAACGTGTCGTGCAACGTGTTGAGCAACACGTTATGCAACACCCACGTATCGATTCGTATTTTCTTGATTAATGTGTGAATAATTTAATGCGTGTATTAAGGCTACCTACTGGGACGTTAGTTCTTTCATGATTTTATGCAAATTTTTCAAGTGTAATAAAAGTTGGTTTTAATGTAACTGTCTTATGCATACATTATATGTACATAACCTCACACCTGTCTTCTATGGGACGCCAATTGCTACGATTCATACATACCTCTTTCGTTTTATCGTCAGTCTTTTCATGCATGCTTGTAGACGTTAAGTGTAATTGTAATTGTGTTTTAGGCATCGAATAGAAAACTTACAACTTTTACTTTTTAAGAAAAACTCTATTGTTTAATAACTCACATTGGGTTTGTTCTTTTTGTTACGGTTTCACATAAGTAGTTAGAGGAGCGTAAGGTAACGATGGAGTTTCTTGCGCCTCCATTCGAAACTACACTTTGGAACAAGCGCCTAGCTTACAGATAGTCGGACAATTCAATTTTTTGACGTTACAAAAGTGCCTAATTTAGGATTAATTGAAATAAATACTTTGACTTTGCAGTCTGGAATGTGTGTGTAGAAACCATAACAATAAATACCATAAATCAAGTTTTACACTACCAATTTATCAGAATCGTCATAAAAACTTTATCACGACACCACTACAATATAATTCCAGTTGCCACGAAACAACAAATTGGTAAATCAACTTTTACAGCTTACTTACGACTGACAAAACGGTAATATTTCAATAACACCACGACCCCATACGATGTTAACATAAAATCATAACGAAAATAACCTAAGTAACACGAAACACGATCAAATTACAACATTAGGCAAGGCAAGGCAAGGCAAGGCATAAAAAACTTCAATACAATACACCATTGTGTCGCGGAAACAGAAAACTAGAAGCGTAAAAATGAATATTGTGACAATAAAATATATATAACAGCTATACGCAACACTAACTTCATGTTATACAATACAAAATATACAAATGGTGTTTTTAACCAATGTTTAGGTACTATACTAGGGTACTAAAACCATGGTGAGCCGTTGACCTGACCTCGTTACGTCTAAGAAAGGTCTTACGGTAGCTGTTCTATAGAATTCCGCGGCAACTGATGAATTACTCTAGTAGAGCTATTTGCCGCACCTTTTTAGGGTTTGGTTCTTACATATTGTGTTAAAATTGCTGTGAATACTAGTTTTGTTTAGCGTCATGTCATGGAGCGCGCCTATTTCCATATACCGGTCGCTATCCCGAAGCTCACAGGCATGACTGCCAGTCATAGGATCTTAATTAGCCCCCACTTTGATAGCTGGATTGAGCAGAGAGAGGTGTACATTATGCCACTGTACAATGTAACACCCACTTTTCACTATTTATGTTATGAGTCCCATGTAATAGGCGGTGAGCCTATTGCCATATACCGGGCACAATTCCAGACTCCGTGCTAATACTGAGAATTTATAAAATACCCAGTAGTACTTTGCTCGACCCGGGAATTGAAGCCGAGACCCCTTGCCCGGCAGTCGCACTTACGATCACTCGGCCAACGAGGCAGTTTTATTTATGTACTTTTAGTTAGACCATCGTACAGAGTCATTTGTCATGGAACTAGACTTGAAATAAAGAAAATCCCATTAAAATGCCTAAATTAAGTTTACAATCCTACACCTTTTGAGCACATGGTTATAGAAATATTAAGCTCAAGGTTTATATGTAGGCTGATGAAACACTACCCACAAATAAAATACGGAAGAAAACCAAATTGTTAAAAAAGATATGCTACTATAGAAAGGATAAAAATACATATATTAAGTCCCTATATATTGATGGTATCTACCACACCATTGACAAAATAAATGCGTAGGCCGGACAATGAACCAAAAATAATACAAAAAACTTCATTCAAATCTATTAGGATTCTATTTTCATTCTATTTACAAAAAAGAATGAAATATAACTTATGTCATTCATATCGTATTGGGCCAATCAATTGGTCATAATGGCCAATGTTGGAACAAAGGACATGTACCTTATTTATTGGCATTTGTCATAGATCTAAAGTAATCTTATTTGGTCTATATTTAAGAATGAAATGTATGAAGAAATGAGCATATTTCTTATATATATTTTCTTGTAATAATCTTTGTAAGATCGCATGGTTTAGCAATATTAACGAGTAACCTATATATGTATATTTATCAATGACTTTGTACTATTTTTATAAGCTTCTATAAATGTGACGATATCTTTATAAAAATCCGGGTGTAAATATAGTAATATTTTTTTTGTGTATTTTGTACTAGAAATCACGATTCCTAAGGAAGTCTTAGTTTTAGGGAATTATTTAGATATTAATAATTGTATTTAGTTTTACTTTACTTACTTTTATTTAATCTTAATAAAAATATTCTTTAATTATGGCTAAAACATGAATTTCGTAATATATATATCCTTACTTATAATATTATAAATCTGAAAGTGAGTTTGTTTGTTTGTTCCACCTTCACGCCGTAACTACTCAACCGACTGCTTTGAATTTTTGCACACGTAAAGTTAGAAGTCCGGATTAAATAATAGGGTACTTTTTAACCCGGAAATAATTGATATTCCCGAGGAAAAACAAAAGTATTGGTATAGATGGCGCTGTGTGTATTGGTATATGTCACATAGGCTACTTTTTATTCTTTTGTGACGCAAGCGAAGCCGCGGGTAAAAGCTAGTAGACTATATACGACAAAAATAAGGAATCAAAATCTGAATGCGAATGCACCACATGTATCCAGCTAATTAGTATTAGACTTACATAAGATTTAGCGGCACCTCGTTTATACACGGTTTACAAGCTTTGCATTGTGCCTACAAACGACTTGACCGAAATACCAAGAAATTTCCCTTCGTACTAGAATTCGTGAATTGTTAATTTATGTCCACGAATGACTTTGACTATGTAACTATACCTCTACAATTGTATATTTAGAAATTTTGTTTGAAAAGTTAACACCTTTTACTTGACTTGAATGCCTCATTGGCCGAGTGGTCGCAAGTGCGACAACCGGGCAAGGGGTATCAGGTTCGATTCCCGGGTCGGACGAAACAAATACTTAAAAAAAAATATCAGTTGTAGCACGGAGTCTGGAAATGTGCCCGGTATATGGCAATAGGCTCACCCCCTGTTACATGGAATTCATAAAGTAAATAGTGAAAAGTGGGTGTTACATTGTACAGAGGCATTAAGTGCCGTAATGTACATCTCTGCCTACCTCTCCGGGAAAAAAGGCGTCATGTTATGTATGTATACGTGTAAACCTTTTAAGTCTTCGAAGGGTACTTTGGGCGTTTTTCATAAAATAACTGACTTCATATTTTTTTCAAATGATCTTTAGTTCCATAGTTGAATACTACATATATGTAACACTAGCTTCTGCTGCCGGCTTCGCCCGCGTTTCTAGGTGTAAAAAGTAGCCCATATGTTACTGCAGACCATAATCTACCTGTGTTCCAAATTTCATTCCGGTCCCTTCAATCGTTTTGATGTGACTGAGTAACAAACATACACACAAACACACAAACTAACAAACACACAAACTCACATATTTTCGCATTTATATTATCGGTTCAAGCTAATTTCAACCATCGGTCCTACAGTTTTTATTGTATGTATAGATTTAGTTCATTGCAAATTACACCGTCACGAAGTCACAAGTACTCAGAACACATAACATACACTCGGATATGACTTTATCTATCTAGTAGCGACCCGCCCGGCTTCGCACGAGTGCAATATGCATGTCTTATACATGTGAATCTACCTTAAGAATCACTCTATCTAATAAAAAACCGCATCAAAATCCGTTGCGTAGTTTTAAAGATCTATGTTAAGCATGCGTAGGGGCAAGACTTTGTTTTATAATATGCAGTGATTCGTATCAACTTATCTATATATATAAAATTCAAAGGTGATTGACTGACTGACTGACTGACATAGTGATCTATCAACGTACAGCCCAAACCGCTGGACAGATTGGGCTATAATTTGGCATACAGATAGATGTTATGACGTAAGCATTCGCTAAGAAAGGATTTTGATAATTTCCACCCCCAAGGGGGTAAAAAAGGGGATGAAAGTTTGTATGAAACTTTGTCAGTTTTTAACTGATCGGGTTGAAATTTGGCATGCAGATAGATGTTATGACATAAGCATCCGCTGTGAAAGGATTTTGATAATTTCCACCCCCAAGGGGGTAAAAAAGGGGATGAAATTTTGTATGAGACTTTGTCAGTTTTAAACCGATCGGGTTGTAATTTGGCATGCAGATAGATGTTATGACGTAAGCATTCGATGTGAAAGGATTTTGATAATTTCCACCCCCAATGGGGGTAAAATAGGGGATGAAAGTTTGTATGAGACTTTGTCAGTTTTAAACCGATCGGGTTGTAATTTGGCATGCAGATAGATGTTATGACGTAAGCATCCGATGTGAAAGGATTTTGATAATTTCCACCCCCAATGGGGGTAAAATAGGGGATGAAAGTTTGTATGAGACTTTGTCAGTTTTAAACCGATCGGGTTGAAATTTGGCATGCAGATAGATGTTATAACGTAAGCATCCACTTTGAAAGGATTTTGATAATTTCCACCCCCAAGGGGGTAAAATAGGGGATGAAAGTTTGTATGAGACATTGTCAGTTTTAAATCGATCGGGTTGAAATTTGGCATGCAGATAGATGTTATGACGTAGGCATCCGCTGTGAAAGGATTTTGATAATTTCCACCCCCAAGTGGGTAAAATAGGGGATGAAAGTTTGTATGAGACATTGTCAGTTTTAAATCGATCGGGTTGAAATTTGGCATGCAGATAGATGTTTATGACGTAGGTATCTGCTGTGAAAGGATTTTGATAATTTCCACCCCCAAGTGGGTAAAATAGGGGATGAAAGTTTATATGAGCCTTTGTCAGTTTTAAACCGATCAGGTTGAAATTTGGCATGCAGATAGATGTTATGACGTAAGCATCCGCTTTGAAAGGATTTTGATAATTTCCACCCCCAAGGGAGTAAAATAGGGGATGAAAGTTTGTATGGGACTTTGTCAGTTTTAAATCGATCGGATTGAAATTTGACATGCAGGAAGACGTTATGACGTAGGCATCCCCAAGTAAGGATTTATGATCATTTCCACCTCCAATGTGGTAATGTAGGGGATGAACGTTTGTATGAAGCTTTGTCAGTTTTACACCGATCGGGTTGAAATTCGGCGTGCAGATGGATATTATGACGTAAACGTCCCTTTAGAAAGGTTTTTGAACATACTCACCCCAAGGTGGGTAAAATAGGGGGTGAAAGTTTGTATGATACTTTGCCAGTTTTAAACCGATTGGGCTAAGACTTTGCATGCATAAAGTTACTATGACATAGGTATCTACTTAGGATATATCTAAAGGATATGATAAATTCCACCCCTAAAGGCCTAAAGGGATAAAATAGGGAATTAGAGTTTGTATAAATCTTCTTAGCCATTGAATGTAGAATCATTGAATCTTTTAGAATTACATTCGGTAAAACGATGATTTGGGACCTGGGTAACGTTTGATAGTATTTATCACAGATGTCCCACGGGAACGGGAACTATGCGTCAATGCCCCAGGGCTCTCTAACTCTTAACCACTGAACTTATTTTAGAGAGATTCGGTACAACAATAGTCGATAGAATAGTTTTTATTACCCAAACCTTACGTGATTGGGCACTGTACTGGTAAGATCCCTGCGGGATTATTTATTTATTGAAACTACGATAAATCATTTCAAAATAGGTAAATCTTACTCGAGCACTGAATTGATTCTGATTAATTCTGTCAGAAGTCATTAATCTACGCGGACGAAGTCGCGGGCAACAGCTAGTTATATAATAAAATCGTAGAAAAGTAAAAACTGTACATCGAATATTTTTTAAAAGAATGCTTGGGGCGTGATCTGCAGTCGATACCGAAACCAAAAACATGGTTTTGAAAATTTTTGTCTATTTGTCTGTATGTATGTGAAGAACTCAAAAAGGGCTGCATGGATTTACTTAAAATTTTGCATGAATATTACTAACAGGTCGGGTCAACATATAACTAGGCGCATATTATCATGCTATCAACTACGTGGGAGGAGCTGTAAATCACTATTCCACGCGACGAAATCGCGGGCTCAGCTAGTAGAAGATAAAACACTAAATAAATGAGGAAATCTGTTATAGTCGTACAGCAGATTCATAACAAGTTTAAAATACCTATAAATATTCTAGTTTACACAACTTTCTACGAGTTACTTCGATAAACGGCTGGTATTTGGTCGCGTGACGAAGCCAGTTCTTTGGTCAAGGAATTAGCATTGCCATTCCAAGTCACCGTGTCGCGAGATAACAAGTGATTCCAATCTCCAACGTTTTCTTGTTAAAGGAAATTGATTCTTACACGCTTTTTTATTGAGTTTATTAACTAATTTAGTTATTATAATCGTAGCTAGTTATGTATAGTGAAAGAGAATGTCGGAACGAAACTAGACTTACCGCCGTAGGTACTTAAGAGTCATTTAATGGCTGCTTAACACAGTCCTTAGCTATTGTTTTCGGAACTTTTTGAAGTGTGGGAGAGCCATGCTTCGGCACGAATGGGCCGGCTCGACCGGAGTGATACCACGGCCTCATAGAAAACCGACGTGACATAACGCTTACGTTATGTTTCTTCGCGAGTGAGGTTACCGGAGGCCCAATTACCCTCTCCTTCCCCAATCTCCCCAATCCCTGAATCCCCAAAAGGCCGGTAACGCAGTTGTAACGCCTCTGGTGTTCCGGGTGGTTATGGGCGACGCCGATTGCTTACCATCAGGTGATCCGTCTGCTCGTTTACGGCTCCGACTTATGCCATAAAAAAAATTATTAAATGTCTCTGAGTACGGGAGTTAGTTTAAAAACTTGTCCATTTATAATATTAAAGTGTGATGTCCCGATAATTTCAATTTTTTATTTTACAATTTTCAGGAATCAAACTTAGCACCTTAATCTCACTCATATCCATTGCCACAAAAGGATCAAGGGCAAAAACTTTTATAAAAGTTTAATACAACAAACTAGAACACCATTATCTGTGACCGTAGTGTTGTAGTGATTATCGATAATCACAATTATAAAAACATATCGATATCAATATAATTTCCTAATAGTGCAGTTAAAATACAATTAGGATGAAATATCGATTGTCTGGCCGCTAGGGACTAATGTTCCATAGGTATGTGCCTACCTACTGTCATATTATGTCGTACAAGTCATTATTTCTATTCTTAGGGTCATATTGTAAGTGTACTCGGAAAATGAAAATTAGAATGATAAAATGCTATTATTTAAGAATGGTTGCCTCTTTTTGCTTTTTCTCTTCACACAACTTTCATTTTGTTCTGTTTCAAATGCAAATTCCTATAGATGCATGTCAAAAAATTATATCAAAATCGATTAAACCGTTCCCGAGATACGCTAAACAAGTTAATACAAATACAAGAATGTCCATTTGGAATCTTTTAAAATAATTATGTACTTACGAAATTCATTCGAGATTCTCGTTCTGAGAAAATTTTCAACATTTCCAAGAATAAATGACAATGACCAAATTTGTATGGAGCGTGGTGCCTTTTCATTTTTTCGCGGCAGTTGATCAGATGTGGATAAACTGATGCAGAATAACATTACAAACAAAAAAATGTATGGGGTCTTATATCAAAAACACAGTCCGAATCGAGTTAAATCAGTTCAAAGATGTGAAAATAGTGCTATATAATTCCTGCGATTTTGTTGATGGTGACCGTACACAAGAAATATTTTGTAATAAATGTTTATAGACGATATCAAGGAATATAATAAAGCTTATTGTGGACGTTTTTACTTATTTTTTTTTGTTTGTTATATTTGATTTTTTTTATATATATAAGGCCACAGAATCAGAACAGAGTGAACCATTAACTGACCACTGCTGAAGAAAAAAAAAACATTTCGTTTGATTGGGTAGCGTGTTCAATTTACATGTATACGGTTTATGATCTATGACAGATTTTCATGATCAATTTTCTCTCAGTCAAAAACCCGCAAAATGAGCCCTATCATGAAATGCTATGTTTGTGAGCTGCGGCGTCGGTAGCGGATTGAGTAGTAACAGTCGTCAAAACACGAAAAAATCATTTTTCTGTCTATTTCTCCCGACTTACTTACTTCCGATTAGTGACTAATCTAACTACAGTTAATACTTTAATCTACATCTAGCATAAGATTCTGTACAAAGACATCGTCATTCAGTCACAAAGTGATGCATTTCGAATGCTCACATTAAATAAAAAAAATTATGCGCTCATCTGACGTATATTCCATCACTTTACAAAGTCGACGGTTTGCTTTCTTCAAAAGATCATGCTAACTATAAAGTAGACGAGTCTCCCACCAGGAGTCAACGGCAAAAAAATACTTTATTAGATGTTTGGACGGCTACCACTACTCAACCCACCACTGGTACCACAGCTGACACTCATGAAGCTTCATGACACAACTCCTAGAAGCATCCCACAAGTTATCGACTAAGAGAAAATAGGTAATAAAAATTAGTGACTGGCAATATTGATATATTGTGGTGTGATTTGGTGTTTCTGTGCCCGGGGTACAGTGGCGCGCAATTTGAAGTTAGGAATTGTGACAAAAATATGAATAATTTGAATAAAAAAACGAAAGTAAAATGTTTGATTCCAGCTCCTTTTAACGCTCATAACTCAGTCCAGACTGAGATTTCCATATATGAGCCCATAGACAATTTCGTTTGTAATGACATTCTAGATAATATTTTTCATAAATCATCGACTGCCGCCAGAAAAAAGAAAGGCACCAATTTTAGTCAATGCCCTTTGAAATGCTTATATTATAAAGTTAAAAGAAATGTTTGAACTTGAGAATGGACCTTGACCCAAAGGTCGAATTCTTTAACCTCTGAGAAGAAATACTGAAATTAACTTAAAACTTTATTTTGGTAGTCTCAGAGGTCACAAGAGAATCTTTTTGAGAGGATAAAAATAGAACTAATTTACGAAATTGTTTGCAGCGCTTTAAATGTAAGGTTCTGAATGAAGTTGTGAGTTTGACGCCCGTAGGGTACATTTGTATTTATGAGATAAGTCATAAACGTAGCAAGAAATAACTAAGTTTAAAACATTTTATAAACCTAGCTTCTGTGACGGACAGATCGAAGGATAATTGTATAATTAGATTTTACTAAAGTGCCAGTAATAAGAAATTAATTTAACTTTGACACTTTGACACAAACTAATAGTGAATTAGTGCACAATAAATCATCAGACCTGACATGCCCCATCATCATCAACAGCCTATAAATGCCCACTGCTGAGCAAGGCCTCTTCTCACACGGAGAAGGCTAGAGCATTAATCACCACGCTTGCTCAATGCGGGTTGGCAATTTCAAACTTATAATTAGAAATTATAAGTCCAGGTTTCCTCACGATGTTTTTCCTTCACCGTTTGTCAGTGGTGTCTAAATAATCTTAGAAAGTACATATAACTCGGAAAAAGTCACATTGGTACTTGCCGTTGGTAGGTTTCGAACCCGCACCCTCATGCATGAGAAGTGGGCGTCTTAAACCTCTGGGCCACCACGACATGCCCCATGAGATTAAGTAAATAAAGATGTGATATAGTTCGTCATTATTTTGTTTTGTTCGTGGATTTAAACGTAAGTTGCTAATAAGACTCCCTCGTTGGCCGAGTGGTCGCAAGTGCGACTGCCGGGCAAGGGGTCTCGGGTTCGATTCCCGGGTCGGGCAAAGTATAACTGGGTTTTAAAAAAATCTCAGTAGTAGCACGGAGTCTGGAAATATGCCCGGTATATGACAATAGGCTCACGCCCACACATGGGACTCATAACATAAATAGTGAAAAGTGGGTGTTACATTGTACAGTGGCATTAAGTGCCTCTGCCTACCCCTTCGGGGACAAAAGGCGTGATGATATGTTATGTTGCTAATAATTCTGATTCCATTTAAATGTATTACATTGAACTTCAGAATACTTTTGCTTTTCTTTTGCGAAGATATTTCCTCAAGCCATCGAAGGCATAATATTATTACGATATTTTTTCCGCAATATTCATTTAACCTTGGTGGTTCTATATTTAGGGCATAAACCCCAACTTAAATTTACACATTACATATTATTAAAGTAATTGCTTACAAGTTACTTTACAGTTATTTTTAATAATATAGTACGTTGTCCCGTTTAGGGCAATAAGCCAATACCCCTTATTACATGAAACTCTTAAAATAAAAGTGATAAAAGTAGGTGTTACCTAGCATATATATTTGACTGCACGGTTAGCGCGGTGGCTGGGCACCTGGCTGCCACTTAACGTGTCGCAGGTTCGATTCCCGCACGGAGCAATTCTTTGTGTGATCCACAGATTGTTGTTCCGGTTCTGGGTGTCATGTGTATGTGAACTTGTATATGTGTAAACGCATCCACGACACATGAGCAAATAGAATCGTGCGGCAACGCTTTAAAAAATTCTTTATCCCTTGGGAGATCATAGGCGTAATTTTGTGGCATTCTATATTAACCCACGTTAAACTAACAGAATATATCTACTGAGTTTTAAAAGAGAAGAAATGTCCCTTACAAGTAAATAGGTTAAGAAAAAATCTGAAATTCAGCATATTTGTGAAAGTGCTTTTACTTAGGTTTACAAGCTGTTCGTACCGCGAGGGTTGGTCAAGGCCGTACAATAGCTTCAGCTGCTTATTTATTTTGCCGCATACGGAAATCGAACGTGTCACCCTTGCAACCGTATAATTAGTTTAAACTGTTATTAGTACTATTCGTTTAGTGTTCTCGCTTCTTTGGTAATATATATAAAATAACATTTCCGAACCTCAATGTCCTAATATTCAGAGATATTTATGATTTCAATATTCTCTTTTGTATTGTTCTGTTGAGAACTTTTGTAATAAGAGCCGGGTTATGAACAAATACGCGGAAAAAAATATTATAAGTAGATACTTTTTGAAAAAAAATATTATAGGCAAAATTATTATAGGTTCTTTCAAATCGATTTCACTATATCGCTTAAAAATATTTTGATTAGACAATAACTTTATGATATATATTATGGTATGTATCTCTGGTTAATATTAAATTTTTCTTTAATCACATTGCATTACATTTGAAAAAAGACACTTGTGTCAGTAGCAATTAAAATATCTAAAAGTTTGACAAACGAATTTACTAAAACAATTCGACATGGTTACCGAAGACTTTCTAGAATTTTCCTAAAACAAAAAATAAAGTGTCCGTGACACTGACTTAGAACATACAACAAAAATTTTCAAAAACATACTACATCACTTCAAAAGTATTACAACTTAATTCAACTCAGACATAGTCTTTAATTAGTTAAATGAATATCTCTCAAAGCATTCACTAAGTAATTGCAAACCGCAATAAATCCGCGCGCCATAACAATTTCAAGAAACTAACGTGAAAGACCTAGAACACTAGAGTACAGCTTTAACTATTTTTAACTCGTAAAATGGAAATCGATTTAAAAGTTCCGCACTCAATCGAAACGAGTATAGTATAAGTTCCTTCCACTAACAATCGATGAGAATGGACAAAAAATTGTATAAAGAAATAAAATTCCATACCTTTTCGATTGGAAAGTTTCCATATTTCGTGGTACGTAAAAAGTTTGCGGGAGCAGCGAGAGAGCGACCTTCCCCTGCTATCGACGCCATGGTACTAACGAGTGTCGGGAAACCCCTGTCTTATATACCAGGCAGGGTGATTCATTGGGAATGTCGGGAGCCTCTTATATCCAGCCATGTTGAATGAATGTTTAATTTTAGAATTATTCCTTCAGAGATCCTATTTTCAAACGAAAAGTATGTTACTTTGTTAAAGGTTGGCTTCCCTTGCATTGATACAGAGCTTAATATTTATGTTAAAAAAGAAAAGAATACTAAATTGGGTTTAACATTTCCTTGAATGGTAATATGATATGATAATTAACAGTGGGACGTTTATATAACTTGAGTAGGAGCTAAAACTGTGAGAGCGATGCATTATTCAACAGCATAAGTAATAAGCAGTACATTAGACACTATTTCGCGGTACATTAACCGAAAAAAGAATATAAATAGACTTCAAAATTAAATAAATAATATCAAAGCCCATTCACAATTCAAACACGAAAATCCTCTCAGCGTTACGGCGAGTAATCACGTACAAAATACGTTCATAAAGTACAAATTACGCGATGTCCTTTATCAATGGTAAGCCATTGATAAATAAAGGACATTTGAATGTCCTGTCCTGTCTAACGTCCTTTTAAATGTCACCCGTTCGTAGCTCGTAGCCTCGTAGCCACAGACGCGTAGGCGCGTAGCTGTTCGTAGCTAGCTACGCAGAAATGTTGACTATCACATAAAAGAGGGCAAGACTGTTTGTTTTACTCATTTCTCAAGAGCCAATGGTTCCGTAGATAGATTTTCTATGTGCATAGAAGATTTTTCATAAGATTGTTCAAAGGAATGAAAGAAATGACCATGGTTGAAAACGGTTTGTACCTCTAATAAGTTCTTGCTTTATTTCATAGGATTCATATCATAATTGGCAAAATGTCTACATATCTATATACCATACTATATACATCTATATATATATATACATACCTATCTAGGTAAGTAATGCTTTCAACACTTGTGAGGAATAAAAGTATGATTCATCTCGACCAAAAATTTAGTTTATCTACAGCAAATGTTTCGTCAGTGATTATAACTGAGATTCCCGAAACCTTCATCTCTTCTAAGTAAACTATGATAAGTAATACATTTAAGTTATTAATATGGAAACAGTACGATATGATCTCATAGGCAATACAATACATGTACTTTATAAATACTTACCAAGTAATCGCAAATTGCCACTGATTTAGTATTGGACAGAGAGTTAACGGAAATATATAAAAGAGGTAAAAATTTCGTCTATTGACAACATACTTGTAACTCGTCTGCTGTTTGAGTCCTCCATGAAGGACTATCAGGTAACAAAAAGCATTTTTTAATAAAATTAAATGATTGAGGGCTGTCGGATAGACAGTTCGTTTTGATAGATTTTAAAATTCTCAGAAATATAAAAAGAAAAGACTTGTCTGACAATTTTAATTGAAGAAAAGTGTACATATATAAAATTAATTATATTCAAAATTGCACATAGTGTCAAACGAAAGTTAGTCATGTTGGTCCGGAGGTTTAAGACGCCCGCTTCTTATGCATGAGGGTGCTGGTTCGAAACCTACCAACGGCAAGTAGTGCCAATGTGACTTTTGCTGAGTTATATATACGTACTGCCTACCTGACTGCCTCGTTAGCCGAGTGGTCGTAAGAGCGACTGCCGGGCAAAGGGTCTCGGGTTCGATTCCCGGGTCGGGCAAAGTATTACTGGTTTTTAAATATTCTCAGTAGTAGCACGGAGTCTGGAATTGTGCCCGGTATATGGCAATAGGTTCACCCCTTATTACATGGGACTCATAACATAAATAGTGAAAAGTGGGTGTTACATTGTACAGTGGCATAATGTGCACCTCTGCCTATCCCTTCGAGGATAAAAGGCGTGATGTTATGTTGTTGTTGTATTTGACTTTCTGTAAGATATCTTACCCATGCCACATACCAATGTTTATAGAGTCCAAATAACTTTGCAGTTAATAAGGTCGGTCGTATCTCTATCTACATTCATCCCACGCACTTATTTACGAGGTAAATACTTTTGAACTGTCAAAAATATATTATAGTGTCTATTAATAGAATAGTTTCTCCTCAGATTTGCTTTATATTAGAAATCGAAGAGAAATATCGGCGTGATGCCTTCTGGGCGTCTGTAAGTAGATGTGACAAAAATAAAAATATTTTATTGGGAAAGAAGGTAAATTAATAAAATACCTTCACTATCTACTATATATAGGTAGGTATGTAGGATCGTAGCAATTGGCGTTCCATAATCACTACCTACCCCCATAGGACACAGGCAACACAGGTTATGTATGTATACAGGTACCTACACTACTTAAAGTTATTCATAATTCATCTACTTTTATAACTAAGCGGTAAGCCTCCATTTTTTAAATCTGTTTTTATTAAGGGCTTTTTATCTCTGATATGACAACCCCATCGTACCTTTTTACAAAATATAACCTATCATTCATCATCATTAGCCCGTGTTCGTCCACTGCTGGACATAGGTGTCTCCAATGGGTCTCTCTTCTCATCCACTGCCAGCCACCTTGCTGATGTCGTCACTCTACTTACCTGGAGGGCGCCCACACTACGTTTGCCTACTCTCCACTCTAGAACACGTTTACACTCTAGAACCTACTTATACCTACATCATTATTACATACAAATAAAAGTTTTGTCCTTGTAATAACACGTTACTTTATTACAAAAAAAATACTGGAAATTGAATCACTTATCAAATACCTACGGTGATTAAATTACAAAATTTTTTTTAGGCAAACCTTCTATACAGGAGTGTAGAACTCCTCTATAGAAGGTTTTTCATAGTGGATATGGTCACGGGCTATTTTTGATAACCTCACACCTTCAAACTCAAGTTAATTCATAATTAATTACAAAGAAGTAAACAATCTATGTCGTCAGCCACATCATCGCTTACCACCAGGCAAGATGGTGGCCAAACACTGACCTATCAAGTATAAAAAGAATTCGTAATGTCATTCCTCTTAGTTTTGTACTGGTGAAATAGAGTTATCCTTCAAAATATGTCGCGGAGAACCTAACGGGTAACCGATGCTCCGGCTCGACGTGCAGGAGAAGGAACGGGGTGGTTTTTAGTCAGTAAGCGTCTGATACTCCCTTCCGCCTCATCCAGGCGGGAGCAGTCATTCGATTATTTTCCCCCCGTAAAAAAATCCTTCAAAATATATATTTGAGAACACTGTAAATATTACACTAGAATATAAAAAAAAACTATTATAACCAACTATCTGTAATGAAACAAGAGACAAACGGGGACGATTTTATTGTCAATTAAAAATTACAGACTTATAATCATTACCTATTAAAATAATCATAACTAATCATACAACTATTAACTATTCTAAGAAGATAGCAGCAACAATCTTACTGGTACATTAATACGTTGGCTAAATCCAACCCCATACAGTCGTACCCCGGCTCATTCGGCAGTTGTTACAATCAATGGTTGGCAACGTCCCAGCGTCCCAGGGAACTGCCGCGACAGACTGGCGCCATTTTATTTATATTTACCAAGTCTTAGATGACGTGCTACAGACAAATATTGGATTATATTACAAGGGAATGCTCATTGATTAATTGGAATTATAATGGATTGTTTCAGTTCAAGTTTGTGGTGAAGTTACGGTGTTCTCTTTGGTTAGTTTGTGATAGTAAGTTATTTAGTGGGTGTTATAACAGGCGGGAGCAGTCATTCGATGATTTTCCCCCCTTAAAAAAAAAGTGGGTGTTATAAAATGTTTGGGTGGTAATATAATGAATAAATATAGTATGTGTACCATTTATAAATAATTAGAGGGCAATAGGGAATGTAGGCAATTATAAGTTCGAAATCACCAACCCGCATTGAGCAAGCCTGGTGATTAATGCTCAAACCTTCTCGTTGACGTTACAAAAGTACCAAATTATGGTTTAATTGAAATAAATGCTTTGACTTTGACTTTCTTCGTGTGAGAAGAGGCCTTCGGTCAGCAGTGGCCACTTATAGGCTGTTGATGATGATGATGAAGGGAATGTAGGAACGAAACTCAACGATTATCTAAATATGTCACGAAAGGCGGTTGACTAAAATAATTAAAATAAAATTCTTTAAAAATATGTAATAAAGTTTAATTTTGTATTTTAATGAAAGCATTTATAGATTCCGAAGAAGTTACAAAGTTCGTCACTTCAACTATCATAATGAAAAGGGGCTTAAAACGCTAAATGTGTCACTTAAACATTGAATTCATAGAATATAATTACTTACGTAAAAAGGTACCATCTATGATAAATTCTAGCCTAAATTTAGTTCTAGTGTTGAAACTTGGACCTTTTCAGCGAATTATACAATTGGAACCACTTAAAGTAAATTTTACCTAAGATAAGAGTTGATATAAACATTAATTTAGTAAAAGCTGTACGCACTAGGTATTTTAACTGCTAATAAGAATCTCTATCTAAAAATCACTGCTTTAAAAAACCGACTTCGACCCTTTCTCTGTTTGAAGTTAATTAATATACAACCTTCTTAGAGCCGATTTTTCAATCATCACTTAAATATTAACGGTAGAATAAAATTGACATTTGAAAGTTTTTAGTTTGGAAGAATTGTCAAATATAGAAACTAATTCCTCAGTTAAAATTTATCTGAGCATTGAAAAATTGGCCCTATGTGTAACAAACTTTTCTGAAAACCGCACAAACATACATACATACATTCAGGTTAAACTGAGAGCCTCCTTCTTTTTGAAGTCGGTTAAAACACTCTATGGGTGATGTATAGATAGAGTTTTTTTTAAGGGGGGAAAATCATCGAATGACTGCTCCCGCCTTTAGTGTCAGACTCTTACTGACTAAAAACCACCCCGTTCCTTCTCCTGCACATCGAGCCGGAGCCCCGGTAACCTGTTAGGTTCTCCGCGACATGTATAGATAGAGTACGCGCCGTGTGAGTAAGGGTTATCAAGTGGTTGGTAACACACCTCTGTAATACACCTCTTTTGGTGTTGGGAAACTCGATAGATGGCGGCCATGACTTACCATCGACACCTACAATTACATAATTTGTATTAAAATAAAGAGAGCATTGAAACTATTAGTAATTTTTCTACTATGAATTTTTACCTTCACTTTCTTCGATCGTGACAATACCTTTAAAAGGTAATTAAGCTTTTTAAGGAGAAAACTAGAGAAAGTGAGATTTTAATCTCAATAAAACCACCTCGGTCACAGTCATTACCTGAAATAAAAGAGCACTGGATCCTGTAAATTCAAGATGACTTGTAACTTGACGTATTACTCTCGGGAGGTGATAATACAACTAATTTCCTATAAATAAACATCATGACTGCCTCGTTAGCCGAAGGGTCGCAAGTACGACTGCCGGGGTTCGATTCCCGGGCCGGGCAAAGTACTAACCGGTTTTTAAAAAGAAATCTCAGTGGTAGCACGGAGTCTGGAATTGTGCCCGGTATATGGCAATAGGCTCACCCCCTATTACATGGGAATCAAAACATAAATAGCGAAAAGTGGATGTTACATTGTACAGTGGCATTAAGTGCCGTAATGTGCACCTCTGCCTACCCCTTCGAGGATAAAAGGCGTAATGTTATGTTACATCATCATTATTAACTAAATTTTGTTCATTGTGACCTTCCCTATGATGAATACATGCCCGCACACGCTTCCTTATCTCTGTGACGGTCACTCTTGCACTGATGTGCGTCTTATTTCTCCAGCCACTTCAATAATTTTTTCACGAAGGATTGCGAAGATGGTATTAGCGTTGCATAAACAAGAGACTTCATGTGAAAATCAACCTGCGTTAGGTCTGGACATTGTGCAGGTCATGGGATTGGACTCCCTTGCCAATTCAACGCCTTAGAAGCGGGGTGACTAATTTTGTAAGAAATTAATTGTATTATACTATATTTAGACTGCACGGTTGATGCGGTGGCTGGGCAACCGGCTGCCGTGCAACATGTCGCGGGTTTGATTCCCGCACGGAACAACACTTTGTGTGATCCACAAATTGTTGTTTTGGGTCTGGGTGTCATGTGTTTGTGAACTTGTATGTTTGTAAACGCACCCACGACACAGGAGATAATCCTAGTGTGGGGCAACGTTTTTTTTTTTAAAGAAAAAAAAATTATCACCGCCCGAGAGGAATACTTCGAGTTACAAGTCACCCTGTATGTATAGTTACACCTCCGAAATTCGTAATGAACGAAATTTTTAACTATTTTCCAGCTCTCTACTCCTTCAAGTAATAAAGCGTAATATTACGTGACCTAAAAACGTGTTATTTCAAATTGCCATCCCACATACTCAATGACAAAGCAATAACAACAAATTAAAATGCGACTGTCTCTTTGTCGGTCGCAAATAGACAAAACACATTGTGTTGCGTGGGCGTCTCGCCATTCTTACAATCAATTGGGCACTATTACAATAATACGTACCTATATATTACTTCATATATATTGTTTTTCTTTTTTTTTCTTCAATGGAGACGTCGTAAAAATACATTTGTTCAGTCTTTTGTCTGATTTGTGTGTCTTTGTAGCTTTTATTTGTATCGTCACAATGGATTCTTCAATTTTATTTTTGATTGTTTATATGGGACTATATTTTTATAATTTACCTCTATATAATTTAGTTAATAGGTTACATGCCTAATTGTTATTTTAATGTCCGTCTGGTAGATTATTTTAAATCATTAGACACGTATTTTTTATTTTCTTACAGAAACAAATACTTTCGACGACATATTGATTTGAAATGTCGCGTGACGTCACTTCTATGTACATTTTATACGTAGAAATGACGTTTTAGCCCCTACTCCTAAGCTTTGATTCGTTTTATCTAAGTATTGTTTTATTATACGTCAAAATAACAAAATACGTGTCTAATATTTTTCATTACCTAACTTACGGACTAATTATATTTTTAATTTCCATACCCTGTCATCATCCCAATTCTATATGGAACTTTGTATTGTACTTACAGCTCTTGCACCTTCGACGATTAAAAAGATGTAACTTATATGTTTTTGGCTTATAAAAATTATGGTTCTGCTTAAATGTGACCAGTACTTACATATTTAACTCGTCGAGTACCGGTTTTATAGACACAATTAAAGAACAATAGGTCGCGGTCACCGGTGACCGCTTGGTGTTTGACAGTTTAATTGTTATAACTAGTCTCAAAACTGGTTCAAATCGGTTCAGGGTTATTTTTTTTTTTATATATATATGAGTGAGTGAATTAGGTATTTGCTAAACGCTACTGTTTAAACTCCAAGTGCGTTCAGACTCATTTTCATTGCCTATGAAAATGTCAACAGCAACTTCTGAATCTTAAATGGTTTATTAATTAGAACTATCCTCAAGTTCTTCTTAAATATGTAGAAAGTTTCGTTAGAAAAATATCAAAATTTTCATCAACATAAGCTTTGAACTAATTGAAATACTAATTAGATTTATTTTTCTTGGCATACTTAAGTACGCCTACTGTAGTATGTGGTTTGTGTGTTGGTGGACCTAAATATTATTAGCTCGATTGCTGTACAACATATCTTATATAACATACATAACATCACGCCTTTTATCCCCGAAAGGGTAGGCAGAGGTGCACATTATACCACTGTGCAATGTAACACCCACTTTTCACTTTTTATGTTATGAGTCCCATGTAATAGGGGGTGAGCCTATTGCCATATAATGGGCACAATTCCAGTCTCCGTGCTACTACTGAGAATATTTAAAAACCCAGTAATACTTCGCCCGACCCGGGAATCGAACCCGAGACCCCTTGCTCGGCAGTCGCACTTACGACCACTCGGCCAAAGAGGCAGGCACATATCTTATATACTTAAATACATATAGTGTACTATTACTAGCTGACCCGGCAAATTTCGTACTGCCTAATTTTTTTTTCACCTTTTAGACCTTCCCTGGAC
This sequence comes from Spodoptera littoralis, assembly GCA_902850265.1. Lineage (NCBI taxonomy): Eukaryota > Metazoa > Arthropoda > Insecta > Lepidoptera > Noctuidae > Spodoptera > Spodoptera littoralis. The sequence continues at coordinate 11,960,955 of LR824545.2, forward strand.
TTCCACGAACATTTCAAGACCGTAATTAGCCAAATCGGTTCAGCCGAACGGAAAATCATTTTTACTTAGACACATATAAAACTGAAGTGTGTGTTTGTTTAAACGCTCTTATCTCCGGAACTACTGGTGTGATTTGGACAATTCTTTTTGTGTTGGATAGTGCATTTATTGAGGAAGGCTATAAGTTATAAAACACGCTAAGACGAATAGAGCCCGGTACAGCGGGTGAAACCGCGCGAAACTAGATAGTATAATTGTATATGGGTAACCAAAACTTTATTTACTAATGACTACCCAGTGCCGTGGCCGTAAACGCGACGGCCTAAGCAATGATTTTTGGGTTAAATTCCCAATTTATTAAGATTTTTGTTGTGTAAGTTCGCCAGTGGTCACGACAGAATAGAATACATTTGTTAAAGTCCCTGCTCTTCCTCTGGTTGCCAACTAAGAGACTACGCATTTGATAAAGACTGGGCAGGACCGTCGATCTATATATCTATGATCATGGCAAGCCCACTCATGTGCAAGACACTATCAGAGTCTAACATAGCTGTTATCTATTGGTTATCTGTAACTTTCAATTCAAATTTTCAAAGTGACCTCGATCGCATTCTCGTCCATCATTGGTCGAGATTATTCTCCAAACCAATGACATGACGGACCGGGATCGAGGTCACTTCGACGATCTTACATATTGAAAGGTACAGAATACCCTAGCAGTGGCCTGTCAGGAGCAGTAGGTTATGTTGCTGCACACATACACATACTTTTTTAAAAAAAAAACTAACCTTTGCAATGACGAAAATATGAAAAGCCAGCTACTTTGATAAATGATTCTGATTAATGATTTTCGTTGACATCGTGTAATTATTTCATTTAAAACAAAAGCTACCCGTCTACAATTACTGTTGTCGACAAGTGCCTGTAGCTGGTAAACACATATCATTAGCTATTGACTGACTGAATGATGGGGACTATTAACCATCCATTACACTTGCCAAGGACATTTTTAAAGCTTTCTAGTAATTTTCACTTAAATATAATTCTTTTTTTAAATAGATTTGACATCGTTTAATTTGAAAAGTGAATATTGGAATTACTCTTCTGTTTAAATTAAGAATGTGAATACAGTCGTCGAGAAAGGTGTGATGGAAGCGGTTATCCCAATGCTGACCTTTTTTGTATACACCTATCAAAATGGTACAATTTTTTTCGTGAATTCTGTGCTCTTATCTTTGCGGCACTGCAATGCCGGGCCGACCCGTGGCTTTTGTGACGCAAGCTTCAAATCTCGCCAACTTTACAAAAATACTTAATAACTTATCCCCCTGTGAGGCCCGGGTGTCATCACTGCGAGGACCGCCCTGAGGACACGGTGAAACACACCGTAGCGGAATGCCCTGCGTGGGCTGAGCACCGCCGTGCCCTCAGGGAAGTGATCGGCGATGGCGACCTCTCGCGTCCGGGCCTAGTGCAGGCCATGATGCGGAGCGAGGGGGACTGGGATGCCGTCTCCTCCTTTTGCGAAGCAGTCATGCTAGCTAAGGAGGAGGCGGGACGCGTGAGGTAGCGAAGCGCTGCCTCCTCGCAACCCGGCCATCGCGAAGGACACACCGGGCGTCGGGGATCGCGGGACGATCTCCGGCCACCGTAAGCGCGGGCCTGCGGACGGCGAGCATGGGTGGCTCCCCGTCCGACCAGAAACAGACCCGAGCGTACGGCGCGTCGCGTTCCGCGCGCGCCTCAAAGAGCCATCAGACCACCACAGATGGGGCCCAATAGGGCCGATGCCGATTCGGAGTCGCGGAGAACCTAACGGGTAACCGGGGCTCCGGCTCGACGTGCAGGAGAAGGAACGGGGTGGTTTTTAGTCAGTAAGAGTCTGACACTCCCTTCCGCCTCACCCAGGCGGGAGCAGTCATTCGATGATTTTCCCCCCTTAAAAAAAAGAACTTTCAGTAATTACAATGAAAAGAATAGATACTACACTTTGATCTTAGCCACAGGGCCGAGAAGCGATACATATACACTGGCGCGCGGGGTAGTCATTCATCGCGGAGAATCATAAACCCGCGATTCAGGAAACCGCTCACAATGTACAGCGCTATCTAGTGTTGTAAAATAGAACTATTAAGGCAAGGGAGGGATGTGAAATGAATAGATGCTGTGGCCATCTAAAGTCGCAGTGTAAATTGGTTTGAACGAAATCCGCTAGAGGATTATAGTATCGTGTGCACGTTTAAATACCGCTAAGATGTACTTACGATCTGCCCTACTACCCTTTTAGTTTCTTATTGAAGTATTGTAACATTCATGGGAAAGTAGAGGGAACCAGATCACAAGACAGATCACCTTTGCGTTGGACTGATCAAGTCAAATTAGCAACAGGAAGCCTAGTGTCAGACTGCGCCAGACAATCTACAAAGAGGGAAACATGGCGGGAGATCGTGATGGATCAAAGCAATATCGGCCTCCAACACAAATGTGGTCGCCTCACAAGCCCTATACTTAATAATATAGGTACTCTTTGCCTTAACGTGATCACGACCGCTCTGCCAAGAACGAAACGATAGTGAAGATGAAGAGTGTAACATATGCAGTAATAGATAACATTCCTTTTGGCTGAGAAAATAGTGCCTTTAATGGATTTTGTTCGGATAGGTGTCTTACCATGCATAATAATATCATTTAGCCAAAATGGATTGTTAGGATAATTGTCTTGAGCCGCGGTGGACTTAACGGCTTGCTGGGACCCGTCAGTTACAGTCTGACACTCCCTCTCGCGTCATTTGGGCAGTAGAAGTCATTGGACGATCCCCTCCCCCCAAAGGATAATTTGTCTTCCACAAAAAAAGGGTTAACGAAAATAAAAAACACTCTGTTATTTATCTTTAATTTTTATTGTAATTGTTATATTGAATACAACTTCAACAACATTGTCTACATAACTAACACAGATAGTAAATACATCAGCGACATTGTTTAATATTTATCGTCGTTTTACAGCTGAAATTAATCACCGATTTCAACTTAAATTCTTTGGATTAAACTGTCAAACACCAAGCGGTCACCGGTGACCGCGACCTATTGTTCTTTAATTGTGTCTATAAAACCGGTACTCGACGAGTTAAGATCGATTTTTAAAATAGGTTTTTTTTTTAATAACTATCGTGAGACGTAGTGAATTAAGTAGTGAATGGTTAATCAGAATACAGAGAAAAGCTCTACTAGTTTCGAGTCACAGAGGGACTCTTCCTCATTGGTAGCGTGCGCGATCATGGCGACGTCGCGCAGATTACTCGAACTTTTTACAGTATATTTACGTGAGAAACCTGTATTTTTTAGTTAAAATTAGTTCTTATTAAATTTCTGTCAAAACCCTAGCTCGGTCCAAAGATTTTGAATTACTATCGGTTTTTAATTTTGGCCGTTATTAAACATGCAGTATTCTTATTTATTATTACATCATCATAATAACTTTTAATAGTACCTACAGATTACAGAAGTGTATATTCACTACAAATATGTAGCATAAATATAAAAAGGAAATGTACAGTAAAAGTAAATACAAAGTTGAAGAAAAAATTTAGTATAAATATGTGTATATAGAACTTTTATAAGTAGACAGATATATTATAATACATATTAAATAGATATTCTTAATTCAATATAGTAAACTTACACATACTTACTTAATAAAAAAAAGTATCGAGACCAGTACAAAATACATATGTAATAATTTATATGTATAGAAAATATAGTATAACTACAAATAGATATATACTAAGTAGATACGTTCATATAATTACGGAGGTTTCACAATAAAATATTTATTTTAAAATCTACAAAAACCGTGGAACTATATACCGGGGTTATAATTTCATATTTTACAGCTCGGGTCAATCTGGCCACACCTATCATAGATAAAATAGTATGTTTAAGAAATAACATGACATTTTTAATTAAATTAATATTGTCTTTGCTATATTTTTAACAATGTCCCAGCATTTATTTTTTAATAAATTTAACTGACAAGCTGTCACATTTGACAGCTGTCAAACATTCTGATTTATTAATTGTTATTTCTTAGATCGTTATTTATTATTTAAAATTAGAAGGATTTACCTTCAAAGGTGTAGACATTTTTTTAAATAAATGAAAATAAACTACCTATGTCATATCATTCCCTAAACACTATAAACTTCAACTATTAAATAATATTTATTTATAGAGAACATAGATAGAGCTACATTCTACAATAACAAACCTTGTGTGCCTATACGTTAGGTTCAGTTTACAATATTTTTGAGTAAATCACTTTATATCTACGTATACATTTACTTTTCAAACTTTTACCTAGATGTGACGTAACAGATATTTATTCCAAGTGTCAACCAAAAATACTAAGCCCTTTTGAACACAAGTTCGTATAATACGCGTATCGTAATTCGCGCGCCAATCTAAAAAAACGAGGTTTTAACATTCTAACCCATAACATCACGACTTTTATCCCAGAAGGGGTAGGCAGAGGTGCACATTACACAATAACACCCACTTTTCACTATTTATGTTATGAATCTCATGTAATAGGAGCCTATTGCCATATACTGGACACAATTTCAAATTCCGTGCTACTACTGAGAATTTCCAAACCCGGTGATACTTTGCCCGACCCGGGAATCGAACCCGAGATCCCTTGCTCAGCAGTCGCACTTGCGACCACTCAGCCAACGACGTAGTCTCTAACAATGTAACAATGTTTTTATTTTGCCCTATGACACGAAGCAAAACGTATGAGATGTTTATTGTCATTATGACAGTCGAATGCCATAAGGATCGATTAGTAATAGTAGGTAATCGTCATGACATTTGACTACGTTTCTTTGCGATGACGCCATAACATGTGTGAACACAATAACCAAATGGCAACATTTCCTCAAGTCACGACAATAAATAAACAAAATTTTAAAATTACATATTAAACTCATCCTTTCTCTTTCTTCCTTCAGGGTAGTTTCCTCACCATAATAGCGAGGGCCTCGTGAGGAGGAGGGACATTGAAGACGGGAGTGCCGGAGGAGTCAAGGTACTCATCGTACCGGACTGTACGGATCACTTCCATGCCTAAAGAGCTGCAGATGCGCTGCGAGAATGCGCCTGTTGCATCCGCTTTGAACAGCTGGAAAAAAGGAAAATGTAGATAAGGTTTTGACGATAGAAAATGAATTTTAAGAAATTTTTCAACCATGTAACCCTCAGGTCCAATTACCCTCCCTTCCCCAATCTCCCCAATTCCTGTATCCCCAACGATCCTCAAACCCTTAATCTCCAAAAGGCCGGTAATGCACTTGTAACGCTTCTGGTGTTCCAGGTGTCCATGGGCGACGCCGATTGCTTACCATCAGATGACCCGTGTGCTAGTTTACCGGCTTATGTCATAGAAAAAAAAATTTTCAGTGAGAAAAATCAAAACAAAATATTATTATCTACTACTAAGTTATTTGGACCAAGAAAATTACCATAAAGAACTTGGTAAAAACTATACAGAGCTTTAACAGCATTTGCAACTGATTAATATGTGGTTTTCTCTGCTGAAACTCTTCTAATTTCTGTAAGGATGTGTCTTTTAATTGGAACTAAAAAAGATAGTATAAACTTAATGGATTCTACAAAACACGCACATAAATACTATAATATTTTTTCATCCAAATTTCAATTATTTTATCGAAGTACATCAAAAAAACACAGTTCAATATTTGTTAATAAATAACAAACATTAACTGCGTGACTATCGTAAGTATTTACTGCATACACATTACTTTGACAGAAATAGGTCAGTGGAGCAAGAGAGGGGTTCCGACAGCGCGGTGCCAGATCTATACCATGGCATTAAAAGAAGGGGAACTCGTATCAAAACAATAAGAAAATTAATGACGTCACCCACATAAAATCATACCCAAAAAGGACAGAACAGGTCAAATAAGGATTCTACAATCGACAAACCACGATAGAAAAATAAGTATGATTTTAATAGTATTGTTTAATCGAAAGATATTAAAACACTTCATTATTTGTATAGAAAAGAAGGTTTTATAAAAGTTGTACTTGTGTAAACTGTAAAATAGTTTGTAGGCAGATGTACATATAGCTCCCATTTTCAATCTGTTAATGGTTTCAAATATATGGATATGTTCTGTCTCATATCGATCTTTTATTTTATTTTATTGATTTGGCTCACCAACAATTGATTACACTTATACAATATAAGGTTACATTTACGAAAACTTAAATACTAGTGCATCAATCTATTATCATCTTATTCATTACTGTACCTTAAATCCATTTTGTTTAGCAATATCTATGCTGCGGGCCATCAGCTCCTTGGCCAGTCCGCGACCCCTTGCCTGCTGGTCCACTGAGATTATTCGGCATTCCAGAATTTTGTCCACCTGTAATTCATACGAAAAGGATTTATCAGATACAGTTCATTTATCAGTTTAAACTGATCTTTTTGTTTCAAATTGCAAACAGCAAGGTTTCTGAAATTACTCGTTTATCATTCATTAATTTATTTCAGTTATAAAACTGTTCTAAGTTCAAAGATAAAACTGACAAGTCAAGTTTGTGATCAAATTCTTTATGTTTATGATAAAAAATAAGTGAGAGGATTACAAAATATTATACAACTCACTTGAAATGTATTGAACAGGTCCAGCTCCTGGCTGACGGAGTACAGGATGGTGAATATCTTGTTGTACTTCTCATCAGACGATTGCTGGATCTTCTCGATAGACTGCTCGATGTCTCCGGGTCATAAGATGCCGTTTAAACCCACTCCCAACACCTGGAAAGAAATTTTATTTTAAGGTTCACTTTTAGGTTACTCTCTTTATAGATGATCTTTCTCTTTAGAGATAAATAAAACAGATGTTACTACTGCACTCAATATGTATTGCCACTATAATGTATAGGCGACGAGTAAGTGACGCGCACAATGCGGTTACATGTTTATACGCTTATGCTGTTACAGTTTGTGTTCTATGCGCTACGTAATCCCTACAATGTCCTAATGACAGTTTTAAAAAACTTGCATTTGTTTTAACATCATACAATAATAGAAGCAGATCAGTACCTTTAGCCAAACGCCACTTTAGCGCTTGTCTACAGAGAGAGTAGAAATCAAAATGTATGGGGATGACACTGACAAGTGTCAAAATTTACGTCAATTCCATATAATTTAGTTTTCTACTCTACAAGTAGACAAGCGCTAAATGGCATTTGCCTACAGCTGCTGTTACCGTATCTCCTTCAACAGCAGCGACGGACAGTCCATCAGCGATAGTGACGGCGCAGAGCCTCTCCAGTGCCGCGTGAGGCTCCCCCCTCTCGCACAGGGAGACTGCCTTGTTTAGAGGCTCGTCAGCGAAGAAGTTGTTCCGCAGGTGCAGTATCACAGCCTCGCTCATATCAGGGGTTATCGTGACAAAGCGCGCCATCTGTACAGAGTAATTGGTATTTCATTATGACAAGCGTCTTTAAATCTAAGGGGATTATGCCGGACTCATCATGACCACGAGAATTGAAAGTATCAAGAAATATTAAGATCTATCTTATAATCCAAACTATATACGAACTCATAGATCTTGACAGCACCGTCACAGTATGGTTTGGACAGACTGGACTGGAAAGCATCGCTGTAGCATTAATGTTCATGGTGGTACTTAATGTCTTATTTTTGTCCATTAACTTAGTCCGAGGATAGGACCGAGATGTTACCCAACAACAGCCACTACTCTAAATTTAGATGCTAAGGTAAATCTAGAAGACAAAAGTAGAATACTTGACAGTGGCATGAGGGTGAGAGCTCGTACTTTAACTCACGTCACAAAAGCAACCATTTATTAAGTTTAGCGATATAATAACTAATTCAATGACGAAGTTATTGCATAACACTTAATGGTAAGGGAATATTTGATGACAGACCTAAATTCCAGGTCACTTGAATTACTGATTGGCATTTCCTAAGAACTTTTACTTTATCGATAAATTTGGTAAATAATGTATGACGATACAGAAGGGTACGAATTCCATATAAGTGTCTGATGACTTCAGGAAACTCTCCTTCCACACGGTATTATATATTATTTCTTATATTTTATTTATTTATTTATTTAATAATGTATGTACACACAGACAGCACAGAGGATAACACATATATAAAATAAGAGTACAAAGGTGCTACTTATTCCTGTTGGAATTTCTTCCAGTAGACCTGTAGAAATTATATACATTTGTGATTTTCAATTACAAATGTATATAATTTTTTTACTGCCCATTTCACGGCAGACTTGAACATGTATCCATCACCACCATAGAAATACTTTATTATATCTATGGTACCTACTAATAGAATAACATATCTGTACATGTCACTTGGTTTTTAGCGTGAAATAAAGTTTTTTCTTCTTTCTTATTTCTATTTTATTTTAATGTAACACATAACATAAAATCACGCCTTTTATCTCCGAAGGAGTAGGCAAAGGTGCATTTCAACATTATTCCACTGTACAATGTAACACCCACTCTTCACTATTTATATTATGAGTCCTATGTAATAGGGGGTGAGCCTATTGCACTGTACCGGGCACAATTCCAGACCCCGTGCTGCTAATGAGAATTAAAAAAAACCAGTAGTACTTTGCCCGACCCGGGAATCGAACTCGAGACCCTTTGCCAGGCAGTCGCACTTGCGACCACTCGACCAACGAGGCAGTCACACACATGTTTGCGCAAAAAAAAATGTCGCTTACCCCCTTTTGGCTGGGATCCATCACTACATGGTTAGAATTGGGTTTTTTTCTGCGTCTAACCATATATTAAACTGTCAAACACCAAGCGGTCACCGGTGACCGCGACCTATTGTTCTTTAATTGTGTCTATAAAACCGGTACTCGACGAGTTAATAAGTCAATTTCGTAAAAAATATTGCTGTCCACCTTTTGGCCAGAAGCCATCGATATGTATAATTATTTAGATGACAGAGATATCCTTGGTATAAACACAAGCTGACTAGTACTTAATCAAACTGTAAACATTGATGGTGTAGCTGTGTAGCTGTGTAGTACGAGTGGCCACGAAGTTGATAGCTTTATATATTTTCCAATACATTTAGCGAGAGATGGGTGTGTCGATACGACGTCGGTACGATTCGGACCGACCTCTCCCGAGGTCTATCGAACGACTTCTTTGTAATATTGTAGTAAGGTAACAAGACGCTAGTTGTTTCAGAGAAGGTGCACAGAGGGTGTAAAGCAGTGTGTTTGATTATGTTGCGGTGTCGCTAAGTGGAGAGTGGAATAGCAGATATGATTGGGTCTGTTATCTTCCATAAATTGGTTAACTTAATTTAAACTGGCAGACATTTATAAAAAATGTTTTGTTATATTTATGTAAAATTATTGTCACAATTCAAACCATTAGGGGCCAATTCTTCCAACGCCAGTCGCCAGATAATTTTTAAATGAGGAGTAACTTTAAACATTTGACTTTCACACTCAAAACTGTCAAATTTCAATTTTATTCTAAATTTAAAATAAATAATTGATTGAAAAAGCGGCGCTAAGGCATTTTAGTAATGACAAAACAAATTGTTTATTTTGAACCATCGACCCATTTATATTATTATTGTTTTTAGGATTTTCTGCTGTGTCATGGTACGTGGGTGTATTTACAAACATACAAAAATGCAAGTCATTTTTCTAGAATCATTACAACAATATTATTCTCTAAAACAGTGTAGGTATTCACTAAGTACCTATGTACCATTAAATGTATACTATATACTGTTAACTCCACCTCAATGCCCGCAAAGTGAAGAGAATCAAATGAATAATGTAATACTATGAAGCGTTCGCGAGAGTTACTCTTTTATATCTTTACATTTTTTATGACAATACATTTAACTTTACAAAACTTGATCTTTGAAACAAAATTATGGTTAAACCTTTAATTGATTACCTAAGTATGTCCTAGTACCTATGAAACCCCCTATTTAAAAATATAAACCAAATTAATCAATATACAATCAGCATATACATATTTCAATCAAACCATAATTTGGTACTTTTGTAGCGTCAACAAATATACAATAAATAATAGTCTGCCAGTCTGTCCGTCAGTGAAGGTAGGCGCTCATTCCAAAATGTAGATTTGATTGAAGACCAACGAGCAAGAAACTCCATTCGTTACTCTTTTAAAAAAGTGTGTTTTACAATGTCACTGATACATAATTATTATCAATCAATAGATATCATTAATAAAATTCCACATACAAGAAAATTCCAATGTGCCACTATCAAACATAAAATCTTGAGTTGGATTGGTCAGTTAAAAGTATTAATAAACATTTTTTGCAAAGATTAGGGACGGAGTTTGCTTCCTCGATTTTCTCTATTCGAAACTACACTTTGGACCTTGCTTCACTGATAGACAGACGGACTGACGGATAATTCAATTTAGACGTTTTAAAATGGGATTCATTAAATAATTGTTTTAACTTATCATTACATAAATTCTTAACAACTCAATCTATGAAATCACACCCAGCGAAAGGCATTAGACCCACCCTCTTAATGTAGAGAACGGCTGATAACAGAGGGTGGTCGATAACACGATAAAATGAAACTCATCAACTAATAAGGTTATACACAAAGACATGATTTGAATCGTTTGATGTCATCACATAACGTAGAATTATATCTATATGAACGCATCATTAACTTCGTGACGTCCCCACCCTGCCCCCGTCACTGAAACAGGGTATTTTGCTACCAAATGATGACTGCCACAAACTTCACAGTTCGTTAAATCAGGTGGTCGTGCAGGATTTGTTTTATCAGCGAATGTTATTTGCTACGCTTGTATTTTTGCACAGAATAGTAGGTGAAGTCCAGGTAATCATAGATAACTTTGTTTATATCTTAACTGTACGTATCTGTTGGCTTTCCATTGATTCTGCCTACCCTATTAGAACACAAACGTGTTAATATGTTGTATGTATGATTTACGTAAATCATTATACCAATAAAATATTGTCGGCAAATGAACATGTTACCTTTCCTAAATCCTACGTTCTAAATTAAGATTTGACTGACAATCGTCTCTAAAAAGTAACACTTTTACTTCATCTACCAATAAGTAGTATATAAGAACATTCATCATCATCAACAGCCTATAAATGCCCACTGCTGAGCAAAGCCTCTTCTCACACGGAGAAGGTTAGAGCATTAATCACCACGCTTGCTCAATGCGGGTTGGCGATTTCAAACTTATAATTAGAAATTATAAGTCCAGGTTCCCTCACGATGTTTTCCTTCACCGTTTGTCAGTGGTGTCTAAATAATCTTAGAAAGTACATATAACTCAGAAAAAGTCACATTGGTACTTGCCGTTGGTAGGTTTCGAACCCGCACCCTCATGCATGAGAAGTGGGCGTCTTTAACCTCCGGGCCACCACGACATTAAGAACATTTATAACCAACAATATCCAACTAAATAGAAACTCCTACAACCAACTAAACATCACCAACAGTTACAAACACTCTCCATAACACACACACACAACATTGTCATAGAATTGTATTCAATAGCCTATAACAAAGCCTAAAGACACAGTACATCAGGCTATTGTAGTAAACAAATGTCTAGTCTATGACGGGGAGGCTCCCGCTTTGATAATTAATCATTTCACATGCCTTGTCGCCTGCAAGGACGCTGCGCCGCTACGAAGCTACGACGCTACGGGCTACGAGCTACGAGCTACGACAATGCATGTCTATTTTGTAGTTTCTACACTTATAGTAAAGTTTCTAATTTAAACTTTGTATTGTTGGTTAGTCTATGGATGTCTTGTCTATGTCACTAGGGAAGGTTCAGAATGATGTATTGTGATTTTTTACGTTTCTAGGCATGTAGTATTTAGTTTATCTTATGTTATAGTTCATAATCTTCTACTCTCTGTACTCTTAACCCGACCTCTTTAACGAACAAAAAGGTCTCACGAATTTAATTAAAAACAGTTTGAAACTCCATTAAAGTTAAAATAAAAAAGTTGGCGATCCAGATCCCGTCGCTTTATAGTTTCGCAATTCGCAGTCCTTATTGAATAGGCTTTGTAGCTGGGAGGGAGGGAGGTCTGAGAGGAATTCCGCCCGTTCCCTCAGGCCCTCACAAGGCGATATTGCGAGCCATTAGCCAAGAAATTTTTGACAAGAACAGAATTACAGAGAGCTTTAGAGCTTGTTTGATGAATGTTCGGCCCCTCTAGGCTGGTTTAATTGCTAAAATAATTATCATAATAACTTTAGAAACTTGTATTATAACTTTCGTGAGACATACTAAATAAATTATTATGTTTTCGGCTTACTCACGTAATTATTTGACGAGGCTCTATATACATAGGCTCACCCCTATTACATGGGACTCATAACATAAATAGTGAAAAGTGGGTGTTACATTGTATAGTGACATTAAGTGCCGAAATGTGCACCTCTGCCTACCCCTTCGGGGATAAAAAGGCGTGATGTTATGTTATGTTATTTGACGAGGAACTCGACTAGTTTCATGAGCAGCATTTCGCGACCTGCGACGCGGCGACTGTCGCGCTGCTACTAATAGTCTAAACTAGTTAAGCTCCTCGTCAAATATTTACGTGAGTAAGCCGAAAACATAACAATTTACTTTAAAAACTTTTGAATTGGTCCTGAATTATTTTCTAATCTACACAGTTCTATAATTCTGAAAAAACATGTCTCATTGTATATGTCATCTTTCTACTTTACTACTCAAATGTTAGATCATCTACATACATCATACTACATCAAAATATATACGTAATATTCATGTTAAAAATCATTTATTCAAATAAAAAACTTAAATTAAAAACTAACTATTACTTAAATAAAATTAAAACTAAATAACTAATAATGACGTCGATGCGGACGAATTTTTCGATACTTTATGTAAATAGTTGTTTTTGGTTTTCTTTTAATTAATTTTAATCTTAAGATGTATATATTTAATTAGTAATATTTAGTTTCATGTTATGTATTATACATAGCAAAATTATGTTGTATGCATATAATTGTATATCATATGCTTTGATAACGTGTAGTAAATAAAGGTATAAACATAAAATCATGTAATCACATTAGTATTAATAGTTCAATTTCTTGAAAGCCATTCTTAATGCCATCCTTCATATGAAGCCAAAATGAAAATGGACTTTATGTGAAAAGTCGTAAAGTTGGAAATTCATTGGAGAGGAACGAGATCGGGACCTGATTACTGAAGTGGATCCTATCGATTCTTGGCAGCGGCAATGTCGAAGACAAATTGATTTGGATAATACTATAAACGCTTTTCCAGAACGTATTACCTTCGAATTTGAGCACTCTTTAGTTAAAAAGCTTCGAGATGTGACTTTGAAGTGTGGAAAAGCCATGCTTCGGTACGAATGGGCCGGCTCGACCGGAGTGATACCACGGCCTCACAGAAAACCGACGTAAAACAATGCTTGCGTTGTGTTTCGTCGTGTGAGTGAGGTTACCGGAGGCCCAATTACCCCCCTCCCCAATGTCCCCAATCCCCGAATCATCCACAATCCTCAAATTCCCAATTCCCAAAAGGCCGGTAACGCATTTGTAACGCCTTGGCGCTGCTGCACAAGTTATATGTTCTTTTTTAAGATTATTCAGACACCACTGACAAACGGTGAAGGAAAACATCGTGAGGAAACCGGGACTTGTAATTTCTAATATGTTATGCTTATGTATAAGTTTGTAATCACCAACCCGCATTGAGCAAGCGTAGTGATTAATGCTCAAATCTTCTCCGAGTGTGAAGAGGCTTTGCTCAGAAGTGGACATTTATAGGCTGTTGATGTATGTGTGTGTGTGCTGCTGCACGTTCTCTGTCAATGAGTCCCTTTGTAGATTCTAATGACCCACGAGAAGACAAGAAGTGGCGACAGATACATTCTACCCTACCACACGACTAACCTTTGTTACTTCCACAATATCTACTAACACTGGCTTACAAAGTAAATAATTTCGTCTATGTTTGCAAAATACTGAGACGAGCCTTTGAGAGGCTTTGAACATAGGGTGAGGCACGGCCGCCTCGTTAATTAAACCTTGTCTAAAGGACTAGCAATTAATGGGACGACGACATTTTTATACTGTCTCATTAATTTATTATACGATAGCAATAACAATGAAGTTTTATTTTGTGTTAGTAAAGAACAAAGTCAAGTCAAAATTAAAGTATTTACTTCAGACCAGGAATGGGTTTTTGAACATCAAAACAAAATAATGAAATTTTTAAAAATAAATGTTAGTCTGTCAGTCGGTCTTCTAGTGTACCTATTTGCTCGTTTCAAAGTGTAAATTCCTATAGAGAAAAACGAGCAAGAAACTCCATAGGTTACTCTTTTTCAATCAGGTTAATACACAATACAACAACTTAATGTTATCTAATGGTGCTCTAAATGTCATGTATTTAGAGTGTAGTGTAGTACAGACAGAAATGGTATTAAGAGTTCCTTTAATCATTTGACTACGTTACTTATTAACCAAATTACCTGGATGACTGAGCTGTGCTAGGGGTTTTTTAAGTAAACAACATTTTCTGAAAATGAAACCTAGCTAGATCAATTTATCGCCCCCGAAACACCCTAAATACAAATTTCAAGAAAATCGTTGGAGCCGTTTCCGAGATCGTTGTTATAATTGCTCGTTTAAATTAATACCTTTAATACCTTTCGATGTAATGTAAGTCGTTTACCAAAAACAGAAGTTCAACCTTTACCATCTTAACGGTACGGTACTCCAAACTTCCTGAGGTTAAGGAGATGTTTTGAAATTGAACAACCCAATAAGTACTACAACAAAAGCCTACTACTACCACAAGCCATCTAATTGAAACTAGACAATAATTTATATCCTCTATAGAATACTTCGATAAATCGTTCTTCGCCATTCGAATCTACATTTTGGAATGAGCACCTAGCTTCACCTAGTTTCACTAACGGACTGACTGACATACTATTATTTATTTTGTATTTGTTGACGTTTCAAAAGTACCAAACTATGGTTTTATTGAAATAAATGCTTTGACTTTGAAATCTATAAAATTAATTTTCAAACGCGGCAAAGCTCTGACAATATGGTTTATAACAAAAGATAGGGGAACGTATAATAAATAGCTAAATGGGGCGACATTCCGGTCTGCTTTCATACGAAGCACACATTGAACGTCCTTTGAGAACACCGACAGACTAGTTGAAGTACCTAGTCATTACTTTAAGTTTTTAAAAGTTAATAGAATATAGTTTATCTTTTACTACTTGAAAAGGTACAGAAGCATAGAAAGGTAACTTTAGATAAGGCAGCCATATTTTTCATTCCAAAATATCGATTATCGTGATACTAAAAAAAATACGCTAATCGAGGATGAGTTGTGTTTCGGCTGTCGTCAACCTTGGACAATCAGTAAAATAATAATTCTTTTATAAAACCAACTTCACAACTTCTTTTTTTAAGACTGTGAATTAATATACTAAAACGTTCTCCTAAGTGTAACAAACACTTTGCTGAATTCCGCATCAAAAGTGTTTCAACCAATAGATAATCGCGCACACACACACACATACAAATCAAATTGAGAACC
Source organism: Spodoptera littoralis (assembly GCA_902850265.1). Taxonomy (NCBI): domain Eukaryota; kingdom Metazoa; phylum Arthropoda; class Insecta; order Lepidoptera; family Noctuidae; genus Spodoptera; species Spodoptera littoralis. Next base: position 11,976,681 of record LR824545.2, read on the forward strand.
TATTTTGAAGTCCGTTATACCTCTAAATTATTATAAGGATTAATTTTCGAAATGTACTTATTAAGCTTTTGACTGCCAATCAAAAACGGTCGGTCACCGGTGACCCCCATGGCCTTCAATGTGTTAATATAATATGTATATTAAAATTCCATTCCATCAATATTTAAAGCTTCTTACTTACCTACTTTAAAATATAAAATACTAAAGAAAGACTTGGTGCTCATCTACGCTAAACTGTATTGTCCTGTATCCATAATTAATTAGCTAGACTAGAACATTAAGCGGCAACCTTTTAAAGACCTTTTTAAGCATTTCATTAAAAGATAAAAAAGACTTATGATCACTCAATAAAAAGAAAATAATTGTTTATTTCAGCAACCATCAGAACGATAGATAAAAGAAAGAATAAGGCTGAACAAAAAATAAATAAAGTGAAAATAATATTCCTCATATCGAAGCCTAAAGTGGTATTCAAACATATTATTGTAGACATTATTTAATATTGATGTTATTAACGAATTTTTAAGTCACAAAGAATTTCAATAACACGACCTTACCTGGCATAATTATTTACAAAGAATGATCGGTTTGTCAAAATGTTTCGGTGATAGCTCGGAGTCTGAAATTATCCCTAGTATATAGACTACGTAACATAAGTTATCAAAAATGATTGTTATATTACAAACGCATCTCTGCCTACTCCTTTGTGCAATTAAAAGAGGTGACCTAAGGTCAACGTAAGGACTTCATAATCGGTAATCAAATAGCTCAAATTCGCAAGTTAATATCCAAACCCTGATCTGTCATAAAAAGTATAAAAAGTTATCAATAAGCAAATAAATACTCCTTATTATATTACAAACTATATTACAAAGCATCCATAAACTAGTGCCTGTTATAAAAATGGAGGCAGGTGGAAATATTCCCGGAGATCGTTTTACACGAAGCTTTTATATCTCGCAGGATAATATCGAGCGATTTCACGACCTGACGACTTCCAACGAAGATACTATCTACAGAGTGAGCGTAGCAACTGATTTATTTGTTGCTTTTACATTCGCTTCTAGATAGTAGTAATACTTCTAACAATTTAACTTATAGATTATGAATTTTAGTACTTGTAGTGTGTATGCTTCCCAATCGTATCGTACGTGATTTTTAGACTGACATAACCACGTTATCATATACAAAAATACAATAATTACACCCTTTATATTAAGGGTTGATGTAAAGGGTGTAAACGTAGACTGCGGGGATCATAATGAGATTTTCTAAGTCGTACAAACATGAACAAAAACAATATTATAAAATAATATAAAAAAATAAAAAAATAAAATAAAATGTTACGATCTAAGTGATAACTTCTAACTCCACTGTGTATGAAACAACAAGTTGTTGTGTAGAACTTCACATGAATATTATATTTGTATGTCAAATAAATATTGCTTGACTTCTTTGAAAGAAATCACAAACTCATTTCAATTTAAATTATAATACTTTATACTACATACCTACAAAACCTAACTACTATTCATAATATACAATCTACGTACCTATACATAGCTGAATATACCAGCTTTAGGCTTTGCCCGGGAGCCCTAATTGAAATTGAAAAGGTATTGCTGGCGCGCCAAGCCTTTGAATAAGGCCCGTTATTGACGTATAAAAAACGGGCAATATACCGAAATTCCCAATATCAATCATTCCTCGGCGTATCTCGTTTCAATACTTTATATTCGAGCTGTAAAATGTTAAATGAAATACTTTCACAGTTATATTTTATGAAAAGGTATTTACATATTAATGCTTAATACCTGGATGACGAAGCTTTGCTCGTTGTTTTTTTTTTTAGTAAAGGACATTTTATAAAAATGAAACCTAGCTAATAGATTTATCGCCCCCGAAACCCCCTAAATATAAAATTTCAAGAAATCAATAAAGTCGTTTCCGAGATCGTAGATATATATACAAAAATTACTCGTTTAACAATACCATGTGTCTGTGTATAGATACCTACCTACCTAGTACCTTTTTAATTTATGTTTACACGAAATATTTATACATAATTATATAATCATCCTTTCTTTTCAGGTGTATGTTACTATTTAATAAATTAATAACATAAATTGATTGGAGGCCACATTTAAAAAAAAATATGTGTTACATTAGCGCCACATCAATTTTAATATTAATATAGTATGTATTACTACTATACGTTATTAGTACCTACCTATCTGCTAAAAACATTAAGTACCTAACTACAAAATATTCCTCCTACTTACCCTTAGAATTTAGTATGCAAAAAGCATTCATTTCCAAGAAAAATTTAACTTATGTCAAAAACACACGAGTACCACAAACAATGCTCTTAAAAATACTTATTAATTTATAAAAACCCCCTGTTAAAAAACAAAGACAAAATTAATAAATTAAACTATCCTTAAAAAAAAGAAATTGTCACATTTACCTAAATAAACAACTTTATACAGTAAACAATCTTGAACATAAACTCAAACCGCCCAATATTCGAATACAGACAAAAAAGTTAAGGCCGTACATCTCCGCTCCGTGACAATAAAAGCAAACGAGAAAAAAAAAGAAAACGTCAAATAAACACAAAGACAAAAGCCATTCTTTTCAAATTCGAATAGAGAATATTTTTCGAGTGTCAAAGGCACGTACTACATACAGTGTAGTAGTAAAGAGGTTGTAAAGAAAAGGGAAAATGTTCGTAGTAGAATTGTACTCACCGTGCGAAGGCTTCAAGCTCCCGCTGCGCACTGATAAGGGTCGCGCGCCCTACCCCAGTGAGCGTTGCATAGATTATGCGTGGACCAACGAGGCCGGATTGTAGATATCGACAATTGATTTTAGAGGCATTATGGACGTATTGTATAGCTCTTAAATGTTTATTGAAATGGAAATACGGTTATGGATTTCTTGTGTAAGCTCTATATAATTCAATAATTTACTCATATTTGAGTGAACAAATCTACATTTAGATAAAAATAGTAAACACTTTCTAAGACCAACTATTTTGTATGGTAGACTACATGAGTAAATGAAGCGTAGTCCCCAAAGTACCAGATAACATTGTAAATGTACCGTGACAAAAGTTTGGCGGGTCTTTGAATATCAAAGTCTTTGGGGAAACGGTTTCTTCAGACGACTTTCCGACTGATTTGTTACCGAGATGTGGAAATTAGATGGGTCAAGGTCATTTCTATGACACGGGGGATCTTCCTTCATCCCAGCTTAGCGTTGGAAGTAAATTGTTTTTAATAGTGTATGGAAATACCATGATTTTAGGGTCATTGTTATGAAAAACAAGTGAATCTATGCATAAACGATGTTGTATGTAAGATGTTTTGTATTCTGTTATCTCACAAAATGACACTCAAAATAGAAGGAAGAAAAGTTAATATTATTATACGTTAGACATTATATTCTATTTATAAAAATACACCATACCTCACGACAGCGATGAGGATTTTTTTTTGATGCCTTAAGGTAGCATTTTTATTATTATTACTTTTTTTGAGGTGTAACTATTTTAGTTTTTGTTATTTATATTTTAAGTTGTATATATTTATTTATTTAATTATTTTAAGTTGTATATATTTAATCACTTGGTTGAATAAAAAACAACCTTGTAAAAAAAAATTATTAATCGTTATAGAATTTAACAATCACATGTTAAGTACAAAACACAATTATATTCACAAAGTCAATATTAAAATAAAAATTACTCTCCAAAAGAATGAATATTGTAGCAGGCCGCTACGTGATATACGTAGCTTTTATTACTACGGCTACGATCTCGTAGCGTACTCGTAGCTCGTAGCAATACTACGTAACCAGTAAAAAAATGAAACACGCTAATGAAAAGATTTTAAATTAAGCATCGACACGTGGTTCTCAAATAGCTACAAAAGAATGAAATCTTATACTATTAAATAAGGGCCTGCAGACGGCGAGCATGGGTGGCTCCCCGTCCGACCAGAAACAGACCCGAGCGTACGGCGCGTCGCGTTCCGCGCGCGCCTCAAAGAGCCATCAGACCACCACAGATGGGGCCCAATAGGGCCGATGCCAATTCGGAGTCGCGGAGAACCTAACGGGTAACCGGGGCTCCGGCTCGACGTGCAGGAGAAGGAACGGGGTGGTTTTTAGTCAGTAAGAGTCTGACACTCCCTTCCGCCTCACCCAGGCGGGAGCAGCCATTCGATGATTTTCCACACTTAAAAAAAAAATACTATTAAATAAAGCAGAAGAGTTTGTTTGTTTGTTTGAACGCGCTAATCTCCGTAACTATCAGTCTGATTTGAATAATTATTTTTGTGTTGGATAGCGCATTTATCGAGGATGGCTAGGCTATAGGCTATAAAACATCATGCTACGACCAATAGGAGCTGAGCAGAGCGTGTGAAACCGCGCGGAAATAGCTAGTAGTAAATAGAATACCTTGCTCTAGTTACCCGCGTAGTATCCATGCATAGTATCAGCTGTTCAGTTTTATTTACCTCCACATCTAGAATGAGGGGTAATACGTAATGTCACGTCCTCTTAGGACAAGACGTGACATTACGTATTACCCTTTCGCTTGGCCTGTCGTTAGTTTTAGGTAATTCCAGTTAAGGCGCTTGCTTCTCATGCACGAAGGTAGATTCGAAAACTAGCATGTACCAATATGACTTTTTGGTGATTTGACCAGTAACATACGATGTTGGAAAACACCGTGAGGAACAGGCGTGGTGATTAATTCTCACACCTTCTCCGTGTCAGAAGATGTACGAATATATATTCATTTTTACATTAAGTATAATCTAGGTACTGAATCAATTCTGACGTCATTTGTTACCGTGGAATATCCCTTGGTAAAGACTAACTCAAAAGCCTAAATTCTGCCAGGAGTCATTATTTTGCCGAAGTCGCGGGCAACAGCCCGTTGCCCCAACAACTAGCTGTTGCTAGTACCTAAAATAAATAAAATAAAATAAAATAAAAAAGCCTTTATTTCCATAACCTTAAATTACAATTCAAATGTTGGTATTTTCTTGGTTGGTATTTTACAAGTTAATAGTTTTGCTTATACCTAGGTGTTAGTAAGGGTTATCTTAGTTATTGGGTATGGACCCCTCCTCGGGTGAAGGCCTCCTCCAGACCTTTCTACTCATCTCTATCCCTGCCGATTGCTAACCAGTCCTTTCCAGTAAATTCGGTTATATCGTCAGCCCATCTTCTCTTTGGTCTTCCTACCTTTCTTTTGCCAACTGGTCCTTTCCACTTTGTAGTTTTGATTGTCCACCTGTTGTCTGTGTATCTTGATACATGGCCTGCCCATTGCCATTTCAGTTTTAGTGCTTGTGTAAGGGCATCTGTTACCTTTGTTTTTTGTCTTATTTTTTGGTTTCTGACTTTATGTATTTTCCTTATGTTCAGGACGCTTCTCTCCATAGCTCTTTGGGTTGTTGTGATCTTTTGTTTTGTTTTTGCCGTGTATATCCAAGTTTGGCAGCCATACAGCAGGGAAGGTAATATACAAGTGTCTAGTACCGTTTTTTTCAGGTTTATAGAATAATCTCCTTTAAGTATTTCTTTGAGTGACCAAAATTTCTTCCATGCTATGTTTGTTCTTCTTTCAATTTCATTTTCATTAAGCGTTTTCGAGAGTGTCAATTGTTTGCCTAGGTAGATGTAATTGCGGACATATTCAATAGATTTTCCGTTTACCTTTATGGGCTGTTCTATGCTGTTTGTCATAATTTTGGTTTTTGTAGCATTCATCTCTAATCCTATTTTTGAGCTTGCTTGATCAAGAGAGCATAGCATATCTTGCAGTTCGCTTGCTGTTTCAGACAGTATAACTATGTCGTCCGCGAATCTGAGGTGGCTAAGATAGGAGTTGTTTATTTTTATGCCTCTAGTTCTCCAATCTATATTTTGGAATATATCTTCCAAAACGGCAATAAATAATTTGGGTGACAGAGGGTCCCCCTGTCTAACTCCTCTTTCTATATTAATTGCTTCACCTCTTGACTCTAGCTTAACTTTACTTGTGCTGTTGTTGTATATGTATTTTATGATATTTATATATTTTGAATTTATGTTTAGTTTTCTTAGTGATTTCCATATAAAGATGTGGCTGATGCTGTCAAAAGCTTTGCTGTAGTCGATAAAACCCAGATAAAGAGGTTTATTAAACTCTTCGTATTTTTCTATAACTTGGCCCAGCGCTTGTATATGATCTAGAGTACTGAACCCAGATCTAAAGCCAGCTTGTTCAATTGGTTGTGAGTTTTCAATCTCTTGTGTTATGCGCTTAAGAATTATAGATGAGAAGATTTTGTATATATTTGCCAGTAAGCTAATTGGTCTATAGTTGTTAATATCATGAGGGTTTCCTTTTTTGTATAGTAATATAATATCTGAAGTGCACCATTGAATGGGCACGATTTCGGTCTTTAATATGAGATTGAATAAGTCTGTTAGATGTTTGAGTAATACTGGTGCACCTAGTTTCAATGCTTCATTAGATATTCCATCGGGACCAGGACTTTTGTCTGATTTTAATTGTTTCAACTGGTCATATACACATTTCTCCTCTATCGGCCTAATAGTTTCTGTGTTATTGCAAAAATGTGCTTCGTTGTCTTCTTCGATGGTTTTGTCTTTATTTCTGTATAGATCTTGGTAGAAAGCAGTTGCCTGTTGTATAATTTCGAGTCTTGTTTGGGTGTTATTGTGTTGTCCTTCTAGTTTTAGTATCCAGGGTTTCTTTAAGTTTAATTCTTTAAATGCTCTCTTGGTACTTCTGAATTTGTTAAGATTTTCCGTTATTATCCTTTGTCTGTGTTTACTATAGTCCCCTGCTAGTACCTAATAGAACTATATATCTACTATATAAAAATAAGTCGGGTTTTCCTCCTGACGCTATAACTCCAGAACGCACGAACCGATTTCCACGGTTTTGCATTCGTTGGAAAGGTCTCAGGCTTCGTGAGGTTTACAGTAAAAAATCACTAATCACCAAACGAAATGTTACATAAAACGAAGCCATGTGGTGGCGAAACGGAGTTCGCTAGGTTAACCAATAAAAAATTACAAAATTTAAGAAAAATAACACCTCCATACAAACCTCAGTAACTAAGGACAGTGTAATACCTCCTTCGATTCCAGTGTGTCACGATCCTAAGCCCCCGCCTCTTTATTGGGTCACGTAGGATGACGTAGCCTGTAGCCCCTGTAGGAGGCGTCTCAGGCACCCTTCTACTAAAGTACTCTACTCAGTCGCCCCTAACAATGATACTTAGCTACTACGCTCATTTTGTATTCAATCGGGACTCTTTGCAAGTTTTATTAAAGGAATTTTATTTAATTTAAAAGCGAAATGTTGCCTCTATTTAATTTTCCCCGTTTCGGAGGTGCGTTAATAAACATACAAAGAATTGTTCCGTGCGGGAATCGAACTTGCGATGCGTTGCACAGCAGCGGGTGCGCTAACCGTGTAGAGCAATAATAACGTATGTAAGTGTAAAAGTTGTTATCTTGTCGTAGTTACAGAGGCCTGCAGGTAAACCTCCTCTTTTTCTGTCAAATTTCTTTATTAGATTTTATACTCTATCGTTTAGACATAAAGTTGAAAATCAAATGATAAAAATTTACACTTTTGAGTGAGTTGATGGGCCCGGCAATATACTACAACAGTTAATGTACAGACATTAACTGTTGTAGTATATTGCCTTATACTGGGCACAATTCTAGACTCGGTGATATTACGAGAACTTAACAGAACTTTGACTTACTTGACTTAATATCCTGTGTCCTAGATGGGGCAGAGGGCGTCCACTGAAGTTCTCCATCGCGATCTGTTTTGAGCTTCACGCTTCACTTCACTCCACGTCATACCGATGCTCGTCGCTTCTGCCAGTACGGTGCGACGCCAGGTTTGCCGAGGACGGCCACGCTTTCTTTTCCCTTGGGGATTCCAATCCAAGGCTTGCTTGGGTATGTGGTTAGAATCCCTTTGGAGCGTGTGCCCTATCCATCCCCACTTGCGGCGCTTGATCTGGCAGTCGATTGGGCTTTCGTGGCATTTCTCCAAAAGCTCTACGTTGGAGATGGTCTCGGGCCAGTAAATTCCGAGAATGAACAGTACAGTAGTATTTTATTTGACCCGGGAGGACGGGGATCGAACTAAAGAGTCGTGAGCTTGTTCATCACTTCAGTAGCATAAAAAGATAAAATATTAAATAAAAAATAAAAGTGACTTATTTCATTAATAACTTTATTCTTTCATTAAAATATCGACGTGTTAAGGCATTTTCCTACTTTAAGTATAAAGTAAAAAACACAAATAATATTTGTAACTAATTACAATAAGTCATTACATATTATTAATGATATTTAAGTATTTGTATTTAAATATCACTAAACAATTGTTTCTATTTCTTGTTTCATTCCACTTCCCTAATTTTAGAGGGATGTACCTAAATGGGACGCCATTTTTAGACATAAAAATATAAAATTAAATTCGCATAGTGGTGAAAATTGGTAGTCAGGAACTTCTTCCAGTGACAATAAACAATACATTCCTAAAACAGCTTTATGGGAGTTTATAACAATTTGAATTATGAATATTTTAACACATAACACGCCTTTTTTATCGCCGAAGGGGTTGGCAGAGGTGCACATTACAGCACTGTACAATGTAACACAGACCTACTTTTCACTATTTATGTTATGCCATATTGGCTGTTCGCGACGGTAGCGACGCGTAGCGTTTACAACATTTGCGGAAGCTGTCAAATAATAACAATGTATACATTATAATTTTCTTTGGAAATATAAATAAAACCAAAGATTAAAATAGTATTGTTGACATTATTTAAGTGTTTTTAATTTATTCAATAGTTTTACTGTAAAATGAATATAATAATAAAAACCGGGTTTGCATCATCCACATTTGTTTCCCATTTCTGCCGGGTACCGCAGCTGTGCGCTGCGGTTATCTGTCCGCCACTACTCGCTTTGCACATAGCCAATACCAGGCACAATTCCAGACTCCGTTTTACAATTGAGAATTTTTGTGTATATTTTAACTGGACTATTATTTGCAACTTATAACCGCCAGATACTGAGGAACGTAATAATAATACTATTAGATGGTTTTATTTACATTTTCAGTAAGAGATTTCGATGGCAAACATTATCCCACATTAATATAAGTATTTGATCACATTCTTAATAGAACCTAGGCTACAATAACAATAATTTGAACTATTAAAACTAAATGCAGACATACACAATGTAGTATACAATTAAAACTATAACAAACTAAATACTAAATAAAATTGATGCACAAAAACTGGAAAATAAGTATAACATAATATTTGATTAAGTAATAACAATTTATTCAGTTGTGTTTTTATAACAACTATCGTGAGACATACTAAATTAACTAAAAATCACGGGTTCTAACGTGAATATACTGAGAAAAGCTCTACTGGTTTCGAACCGCAGAGGTGTCTCTGTGGTTCGAAACCAATGGAGCTCTTCCATGAACAGCGTGCGCGGTCGTGGCGATGTAGGCGGTCAGAATGCTGCGCGACGCGCGATTTTTAGTTAATTTATTCAGTTGGTTGCACGACGCTGTGTTATTCGGCGCGCGATGGTGAGTTTCCGCGCTCGGCGCTCTGATTGGCCGGCTACAATGGACCAATCAATGAGAACGCCGAACGCGGTCTCGTTTCGATCTCGTTAAACGTACTAAACCCTCTGTTTATAATTAATATGGGCTCCTAAAACGACTTGAAACTAGTCGAGTCAGTTATGTAGGTAATACCATACATTTAATGAGTAGCACCCTGACAGGGTAATTTTTAATTTAAATAAAATGTATACAAAAACGAAATATTATTTTATTTATTAGCGTCTAAAATGGAACTACGGGTAATCCAAGAAACATAAAAAAATTGTCCCTATTAAAAAATGCGATATTACAATATTTATTCGCTAAGGTTCTAATTTGAAATGACAGGTTCCAAACCAGTGCTGTGTTTACAAAAAAAAATACATATTAAATAAGGGGCCTCAAATTTCTTTATTTTAATTCTACCTTTGGTCTAGCACTGAGATACTAACTTATACTGTTAATATTTTTAAAATCATCCCCTAAATTTGTTTATACAAAAGTAGTCTCTAAACATTGGAAATAAGGTCTATAATGTAGTTAGTGGAGAGCGGTCACCGGTGACCGCTTAGGGATATATGGGTTATATTTATATTCGAATAATATTCATATCATAACTATCGTGAGAAATACTAAATTAATTATTATGGTTTTCCGCTTACGTAGCAGCACTCCAGGACCCTCGACGCGGCGACTGTCACGCTGCTACTGCTCATGAATATGAGCCTCTAGCATGGCTTGAAACTAGTCGAAGTCCTCGTCAAATTACGTGTGTACGCCGACAAACATAATAATTAATTTCGAATGATATTATTTGAAATAAGTACCTATGGTTAAATTATAGGCATTCATCACACGAGCATTTATGAAGCATTACATAATATTACAAAAATAAACTATCGTTAATCGCTGATGGTTTAATTGCCATTAGGTAATTCTGCTTTTTAAGAAGAAATTGTCTTAATCTTAGCCTCATACACGCGGTGAAGGCACTATTCGGCAGATCCTATCATAAAAACTAGTAATACATCGTATCTAGAGAGCATTAATTACAAATTTATTATTAAATTTTCTAACCTCTTGTCTGTTGCAAGTTGCGGCCATAATGTGTTTTATACCGCGAGTTTCAACAGATAAGAGGCTAATAGAAATGTAAATAAACAGATTAATATTTTAAAATGAATAAAATTTCTCCTGGTCCTACTTGTTTTATACAAAAACTAAAATTACTATCGCTTATATAATATTAAATACATTACATTTGTACATAATTATTTAATTTAAAAACTTCTATAAGACACCCGTCTCTGTCCCATAGTGCTATGAATAAAAATGATGGAAAATGTGAACACCATAAAAGAGAGATTTGCTCAACCAAACATAAGTTAATAAACAAAATGAACATGAATAACATTTATTAAACAGAATTTAAAAAGAATTGTTAATTTTTGTTAAAATCATGTTAGCCTCTTATTAGTTTACAGCCTTTATGAGATTACAGATTTGTCGCTAGGTTATATAAAACAAAAATACAGTCAAAACCGCTTACAACGACATCGTTTATAACGACGAATCGGGTACAACGACGAAATTTTGAGGTCCAGTCTATTGTCTTATAAAGATATTGGTTATAGCGACTATTCGTTATAACGATTTTAATTTATCGGTCCCTTCGATGTCGTTATAAACGGTTTTGACTGTAATTATATTTAACAAAATAAATTTACATACATACATTATGTTGTTTTTATGATAACTATCGTGAGAGATACTAAATTAACTAAAAATCGCGGGTTACTCGCGTGAATATACTGAGGAAAGCTCTACTAGTTTCGAGCCACAGAGGGGTTTTTCCTCTTGAGCAGCGTGAGCGGTCGCGCAGCCGACGCGCTAAGGGTAGGCTGCGCGACATTGACGCGACCGCTAATATAGCTTTTTTCAGTATTTTCACGTGAGTAACCCGCGATTTTTAGTTAATACACTATGGTACAAAAAGTCGAATATTAAAACGATTTCCGCTGGTGTTATGTACCTATCATATCCTGTGTCTATACCACCAAGATCGACTGATTTTTATCTGCCGATATTTATGTATTTTCTAAGCACTATATTCAAAAAGTTTGTAAGACATACAGAGTAAAAACTATGTGGTTATTTTTAACAGTACTAAGGTTTAAATTAAAATTTCTATTTTTTATATTGGCAGGAAATGTAACAGCCATACATAATTATTTTGTACAAAACTAAATTCTAGCGAAGTAGCTTAAAAAATGAACCTTGTAATGTTGCAGTAAAGTTCTAAATTACAAACCTTTCAAATACAGTTCTAGCTTTCTTTGGGCATCTTTATTGTGAATTCGTTGACAACACCGTTCGTATCACAACTGTTTATAGTAATGACGATCCTATTGGAGTCTAACACGTCATTATCATCCTTATTCTCAGGTGGTTTAAGGGTCAAAATCGGAAGATCTGGTGGTGGTTTTAATTGTGGGAGCTCTTTTTCACTCTTGAAGGTCATAAGTTCGTTAAAATCTGTCTGTGGTTTCATTTCTAGTAAGGGGAGCTCTTTGGGGTTTTTGCTGTCGGTTGGGGTCGTTGTGGGGTCCTTGGGGTCACTCTTGGGGTAATTCTGGTCCCCTTCACTCTTACCGTTCGCGAAGTGCACTGGGTAGTGGTGTTTCAGTTCAGATACCAGACGGAACCGTGCGCTGCATATTGTGCATCTGTAATTTTGAACATTTTGTGGTTTGTATAAATTATGTGATACATTTTAAAATCAGATTGGAGACTTTTATGCACAACTTATTGATAAGTTCATCTGTTCCTGTCATGTCATCTGTGCCGTTCGATGTAATAAAAATAGGTATGACATAACATAACATCACGCCTTTTACCCCCGAAAGGGTAGGCAGAGGTGCACATTATACCACTGTACAATGTAACAACCACTTTTCACTATTTAATGAGTCCCATGTGATAGGAGGTGAGCCTATTGCCATATACCGGACACATTTCCAGACTCCGTGCTACTACTGATAATTTTTAAAAACCCAGTAATACTTTGCCCTACCCTGGAATCGAACCCGACACCACTTGCCCGGCAGTCGCACTTACAATCACTCGGCCAATGAGGCAGTCTCTCTCTCTCTCTCTCTCTCTAAAAAAATATGCGACGACTTAAACGCTCGATCAGAAAAATATTTGTGCACTCGATGTATTTACAATGTAAAGAACACTCGATATATTGAACGTTTGATTAAATAACTATTCATCCAAATTATTATTCAATATCTTATAACATTTAAATTTTATTGTTTTGACATAAAGTCGAAAATCCAATAATAATAAATTCTAGTACACTACTCACTGGTAAATATTCTGTCCAACATGTTGCCTTGTATGTTTGACGAGGTCGTTGCTCTGGGAGAAGGCTCGCTCGCAGTAGCTGCACTTGTAAGGCTTCTCGCCCGTGTGTATCCTGTTGTGACGCTTCAAATGGTCTTTGCAAGTAAACCTAGGGACATAAAATGGCTGATAAGTGATCCTTACTATATTATATATATTATTAATATAATATTATATTATCCTTACTAATATTATAAATCTGAAAGTGAGTTTGTTTGTTTTTTTGTTTGTTTGTTTGTTGCACCTTCACGCCGTAACTACTCAACCGATTGCTTTGAATTTTTGCAGACGTAAAGTTAGAAGTCCGGATTAAATAATAGGGTACTTTTTATCCCGGAAAAATTTGATATTCCCGAGGGAAAACAAAAGTATTGGTATAGATGTGTATTGGTATATGTCACATAGGCTAGTTTTTATTCTTTTGTGACGCGAGCGAAGCCGCGGGTAAAAGCTAGTATTATATAAATATTGTAATATAGGATTTACAGAGACCAGAGGGCCTAGTCTGAGTTTGTTTTTAGGAGCCTCCTGATTGGTTGGTTAACTTAGAGCAGCCAATAAGAGGGCTAAACGCGGTAACGTTTTGATATCGTTCGTTGTCGAAGGCCCTCTGTTGCTTCGTGCAAATGTAACCGCTATAAATTCTCAACGTTACTGCTGAGCAATGGGGATGATGACAGGGTATGAAAATTAAAAATATAATTAGTCCGTAAGTTAGGTAATGAAAAAATATTAGACACGTATTTTTTTATTTTGTCTTATAATAAAACAATACTTAGATAAAACGATTCAAAGTTTAGGAGTGGGGGCTAAAACGTCATTTCTTAGTATAAAATGTACTGAGAAGTGACGTCACGCGACATTTCAAATCAATATATCTTCGAAAGTATTCGTTTCTGTGAGAAAAGAAAAAATACGTGTCTAATGTTTTTAAATAATCTATCAGACGGACATTAAAATAAAAATTTGTCGTCTACCCTATCTATATATATAAAATTCAAAGGTGATTGACTGACTGACTGACTGACTGACATAGTGATCTATCAACGCACAGCCCAAACCGCTGAACAGATTGGGCTAAAATTTGGCATACAGATAGATGTTATGACGTAGGCATCCGCTAAGAAAGGATTTTGATAATTTCCACCCCCAAGGGGGTAAAAAAGGGGATGAAAGTTTGTATGAAACTTTGTCAGTTTTTAACTGATCGGGTTGAAATTTGGCATGCAGATCGATGTTATGACGTAAGCATCCGCTGTGAAAGGATTTTGATAATTTCCACCCCCAAGGGGGTAAAATAGGGGATGAAAGTTTGTATGAGACTTTGTCAGTTTTAAAACCGATCGGGTTGTAATTTGGCATAGATAGATGTTATGACGTAAGCATCCGATGTGAAAGGATTTTGATAATTTCCACCCCCAATGGGGGTAAAATAGGGGATGAAAGTTTGTATGATACTTTGTCAGTTTTAAACCGATCGGGTTGAAATTTGGCATGCAGATAGATGTTATGACGTAAGCATCCGCTTGAAAGGATTTTGATAATTTCCACCCCCAAGGGGGTAAAATAGGGGATGAAAGTTTGTATGAGACATTGTCAGTTTTAAATCGATCGGGTTGAAATTTGGCATGCAGATAGATGTTATGACGTAGGCATCCGCTTGAAAGGATTTTGATAATTTCCACCCCAATGGGTAAAATAGGGGATGAAAGTTTGTATGAGCCTTGTCAGTTTTAAACGATCGGTTGAAATTTGGCATGCAGATAGATGTTATGACGTAAGCATCCGCTGTGAAAGGATTTTGATAATTTCCACCCCCAAGGGGTAAAATAGGGGATGAAAGTTTATATGAGCTTTGTCAGTTTTAAACGATCAGGTTGAAATTTGGCATGCAGATAGATGTTATGACAAGCATCCTCTTTGAAAGGATTTTGATAATTTCCACCCCCAAGGGAGTAAAATAGGGGATGAACGTTTGTATGAAGCTTTGTCAGTTTTACACCGATCGGGTTGAAATTCGGCGTGCAGATGGATATTATGACGTAAACGTCCCTTTAGAAAGGTTTTTGAACATTCTCACCCCAAAGTGGGTAAAATAGGGGGTGAAAGTTTGTATGATACTTTGCCAGTTTTAAATTGATCGGGAGACTTTGCATGCATAAAGTTACTATGACATAGGTATCTCTTTAGAAAGGATTTTGATAAATTCCACCCCTAAGGGGATAAAATAGGGAATGAGAGTTTGTATAAATCTTCTTAGCCGTTGAATTTAGAATCATTGAATCTTTTTGAATTACATTCGGTAAAACGATGATTTAGGACCTGGGTAACGTATGATAGTTTTTTCACAGATGTCTCACGAGAACGGGAACTATGCGTCAATGCCCCAGGACTCTCTAACTCTTAACCACTGAACTTATTCTAGAGAGATTCGGTACAACAATAGTCGATAGAATAGTTTTTATTACTCAAACCTTACGTGATCGGGCACTGTACTGGTAAGATCCCTGCGGGATTATTTATTTATTGAAACTACGATAAATCATTTCAAAATAGGTAAATCTTACTTGGGCACTGAATTGATTCTGATTAATTCTGTCAGAAGTCATTAATCTACGCGGACGAAGTCGCGGGCAACAGCTAGTTGTATATATAGAAATGACAAATCAAGCATGAGCACTAAGCCTAATCAGAGGATCATACTCCAATACCCATAATAATAGAAACAACATATTAAAAAGAATAAATTCAGTACCTAGTGCCATTAATCAACATGCATGAATAACATGATGATTAATTTCATTGATAATTAAGTTATTTAACTCGTCGAGTACCGTATTTATAGACACAATTAAAGAACAATAGGTTGCGGTCACCGGTGACCGCTTGGTGTTTGACAGTTTAAGAAAGCCGTAAGAACCATACAATTTAATTTTACCTACTCATATGTATTGAAAATTCAAGTGTCATCGTCATTTGTGAATGACTGAATGGAATAGGTTAGTGGAAAACCAAACAGTAATAGGTACTTATAAATAGTTATAAGGGAGATAAGTTACTTTTTGTTTTTTTTTATACCACGACGGTGGCAATAAAGCACACGGCTTACCTAATGATAAGCGGTTACCGTGGCTCAGTGGCGAAACTACAGGGTGGCAAGTTGGCAAAATGCCACGGGCCCCCAGCTAGAAGGCCCCGTTCAGGGGTTTTCGTTTGAACTTCTCTGTTTTATTGGGAACGGGGGCCTATCCGATAAATTTGCCACGGGCCCCAAATGGTATAGTTACGCCACTGCCGTGGCTTATGTAGGCTTGCAACCCTTGGGGCATTACATGCACCAAGAAACGAACGCCAACTAACTATAGAATTTGTTCAAAATTATAACCATCCTTACAAAGAAAAACAATTTAACCAATCATTTTTAATTTAACCTGAACTACAGATATGTACCGTGAAAATATACCAGTTCCAACAAAAAATAAACTTTATACACTAGAAATAAAGTTAACTATTAAAAAACCGACCTCATATTACAAGTATCGCAGGCGAACGGTCGTACAGCGAGATGTATTAGAGAGTGTTTCTTCAGCGAGTTCTGTTTGGTAAAGGCGGCGCCACAGACCCCGCACTTGAACGGGTGCGCGTCCGTGTGTGTCGTCAAATGGGACGTCATCTGACCTGCAATTTTGAGAAACAATCATTCAGATTAAATAACTACTTATTGATCACCGACTCATGGTAGATGTCCCACCCACACGCACGAAGCGCTTCGCATCAAGCTTCCTTGTGCGTACTGCTAAGGATTGGAATTCTTTGCCAAGAGTCTGTATTTCCTGAAGGGTATATAACTTAGGTGTTTTCAAGACACGGGTAAATAGGTTGTTTATGAGACAACGTCCTCCATCGTAGACCGCGTCATCGCTTATCACCAGGATAAAAAAGAAAAAAAAACATAAACCAACAACAACAAACAGAAAATCAATAATCTGAAACAATTTGGATCGTCTTTGACTCATGAGATGATGCTAATGTAGTTAAGGCCGCCGTTCCTACGCCTGCGCTGGAGACGGGGCGCTAGAGCCGGAGCCCCGGCAACCTAATTAGGCCTTCCGCGGCTTTAGTTAAGGCCCTGGCAATTCCGTCACTGTAGTTTAAAAAATTCAAATGTGTAATGAGTCTAGGAGATATTTTTTTTTGATTATTTTTATTTAGGTTGTTTTATTTATCCACATAAGAATACGACGACGTGACTCAAGTAGTTTCTAGCCTCATTAGGGGCCTATAATCTTAAGCCACATGCATAATTTACTGCGATACTCGCTGGGTCGACTAGGTCTCTTGCGACTAACTTCGTAAAACATACTGTTTCGTGAGAAAATCGTTGAAAATAATGAATTTAAATAACATAGACAAATTTTTTCACCTTTAGTACAGAATGTCTTGGGGCACAGGTTGCAGGCAAATGGTTTAATGCCAGTGTGTCGCATCATATGTTGCCGGAGATTGGAGTTATTAGCAAAGCCTTTACCACACTGTGAACATAGATACGGAGTCTCCTTCGTATGAGTGCGGACATGGTCCTTCAGACTGCACATTTGGGAGAAACCTGTAATGATACATGTTAATTGATTTTAAACTTTATTTTTAAATGATAATGTTCAAAATCTATTAGAAAGATTATCTTCATAAAAAAATCTGAGAAAAGCTCTACTAGTTTCGAACCACAGAGGGGTTCTTACTCATGAGCAGCGTGCGCGGTCGCGGCGATGTCGTGCAGCCTACGTGGAAAATAAGTACAGCTTTTTTCAGTATATTCACGTGAGTAACACGCGATTTTAAGTTAATGTAGCTATAGGTTTAGATTTTACAACTATAGTGAATATTTTCTTTTTCTTTCTGCACTAAGGTTTTTTTTTATATTTTAGTGGATAATTATGAGATTAAACTCACCTTTCTTGCAGTAAGAACAGACATAGGGCTTCTTATCTTTATGACTATATGCATGAGCCACCAGTTGATCTCGTCTCGCAAACGATTTTGAACACTTGTCACATTTGTGCTTCTTCTCATGCATTGACAAATGTCGTTTTAATATACACTTCTTTAAAACCTCTTACCACACGTATCACATACAAATTCTGTCTCGCTTTGCTTGTTTTTATGTTTCTTCATATGACTTGCAAGTGATCTCGCTTTCGTAAATGTTATATTACATTCCATACAACGAAGAATGTTCACCGACACCTCATCCTCAACCTTTATATCAAGGCCTTCTGTATGTAACACCATGTGTTGAAGTAGCTCGGTCTCCTTCTCAAAATGTTTATTACAAATCAAACATGTTGTTTTCTCATGCTTCGCTTTGTGTTTATCTAATAGCTCTTGATTTCCAAATAACTTTTTACAGATACTACATTCTAATGACAAATTCTCATGAGCTCCTAAATGTCTTAAATATCTATTGTGTTTAGTAAATTGTTTACTGCATTTATTACAGGTATATATCACATTTTCAAGTTCTGTTTTGGGGATATCATTATCAAAATTAAAATCTTCAAATGTATCAAAATAGTCCTGGACATTATCTTCTGTCTTGAGATCGACATCCAGTGGTTCACTTTTTATATTTGTTTGTAGGATCTTTTTTAACTCTTCCTGTGACTTTATCACCTGTATACGAAGGTGTATGCAACTTGTAACACCTTGATACATGCATCGCATAGGTTTTGTGGTAGCCCATCCTCCTTGGTTACCTACCAACAAAATTATGATCGATATTATGATGATACACTTTGATTAATGGATATTTAAATCAATGATATTAAATTTAAAGTTACATACCTCCGCTGGCGTACATTGCACCAATAATTCAGCTAATTGAAGGCTGTCCTCCTCAATTTGAACGGTTTCATATAAGTTCACTAAACTTACATTGTCCTTCATACAGCCGCGACATAAACCAGTTATGTCGAACATTATAGCTTATATTTAATTATTACTACGAATTATCATTAATATTCTACGTTAAATAAGTAATTGACAAAAAAAACAATAAACAGACAGCTTTCTGCTGATGATGACAGTTTGCTTGACACTATCAGGTTGACGCTGGTTGACACTGACAGTCAGACTTTGTCTTTTAATTCGCGTAGAACGTAACGTTTTTAGAATTAAATATTCCAACACATTTGAACAATAAATTAGGAATTGAAGTAAGCCAAGAACTGGTTTATCCCAGTGGAGTTTTTAAAGAGTAGAACTTTTGGTTGAAATACAAAATTTAATTTTACAAATTAGTCGTATGTTGTTGCGTGTTAAAAGTTGCATGTAAAGGAGCGAGCCTTATTTTCCAGGAATAAGTTTTTATAGTTGTCATTTTCTTTGCTTTAATAATAAATAGTACCTGTTCATAAAAAAAATATTGCAGAACGTGTACATTATTTTATTTGTGTTTCATCGATCTGCTGAAATAATAATTTCTTTGTTCCAGTCAGATTCAAATAAGAACTGATGTCAATAACAATAAGTAGATAAAATTCATAAAGGTTTAGAATAAATAAGAAATGGACTATTTAAAGAAACTAGTTATCAAACAAAGTTTCGTGCGTGACTGCCTGCAATACTTTTGTGTAAGATGAACAAGAACGTAAAGTTATTTTTGGTATCATATCTATCGTAATTGCTGTAAGTTGTGTTCTAAATACGCTTTTTTGATACGTAAGAAATGGACGACATAGTATTTATTGGTGATTGGATAAAGGAAAGAGAACTTGGAAAAGGTAGTTTTGGTACTGTTGTATTGTGGAAACACAAAAAAACTGATGAGAAACTAGCAATAAAGACTTGCCAGTGGGGCAATGAGCTTTCTGAGAAACACAGAGCACGATGGACGAAGGAAGTGGAAATGTTACAGGGCTGCCGCAATCCAAATATTGTGGGTACAAAAGATTTACCTCCCGAATTCGTAAAAGGACTCGAGCGCGCCAATCCATCGCGCCTACCAATTCTTTGTATGGAGTACTGCAGCGGTGGTGACCTTCGGCAGGTGCTCAACAAACCAGAATCATGTGCAGGCCTCAAAGAACAACAAATCAGACAAATACTCAGTGATCTCAGATGTGCTATGCATTTCCTACATCAGAACAAGATTACACACAGAGATCTCAAGCCTGAAAACATTGTGATGCACATATTAGATTCAGTACAGAGCAATGTAGCTGTGCAAAGCCAAAGAAAGGTAATTTACAAACTAATAGACCTTGGTTATGCTAAAGAAATAGATTCTAACTCTGTATGTGCCAGTCTAGTGGGCACATTACAGTACCTAGCCCCAGAAATCATGTACAGTAAGACATACAGTAATTCTGTCGACTTTTGGTCATTTGGTTTGGTTGTTTTTGAACTAATCTGTGGTAAACGGCCATTCCTGCCTTTTATGCCCCCTGTGCAGTGGATGCCCCTTGTTAAGAAGAAGGCCCATGAAAATGTGTGTGTGTATGAGACTTTCCATGGGGACATTGAATATTCAAATGAAGTATTCCCAGAGAATTATATTTCCAAACCCTTCAAGGCTTTAATAGAGCAATGGCTAAGAATTGCACTAGAATGGGACCCTAAACTAAGAGGCAGAGATACTCCTTCTCGAGTCACATTCAACATACCCAGTGAACAGAAGGAGGAGGCCAGTAAAATTGTTATATTTGATGTCCTTGAAAAGATTTTAGAAAAGAAAATAGTTAATATTTTTTCTGTAGCAACTTTATCTAAACTTGCCTATGAAGTTGATGATGCAACAACTGTGCTAATGCTAAAATCTAAGATATACAGTGACACCAAAATTCCTACAAGTGAACAAATTGTGATAACTCAAATGAACTACATGGAGCCCGGAGATGATGAATGTATTGTAAAGTACTGGAATGAAAATATTATGCTGTTCCTTTACAACAAGACATATATTATGAAAGAGAATGTGGAAGCAATTGTCCCAAAGGCAGTACAGAGGTGTTTGGAACACCCAAAAGCATTTTATAATTATAAAAACAGTCAAAACTTATATAAGAATGCCTTATATCTTGTTATGTCACAAATGGAACTGTATGATTCTCTTATCAATGGATTGTTTGTCAGAGCCGAGTCACTGAAATGTGAAGGAAAACAGTTGTTATTGAAACATAATTCAGTTGATAAAAATATTGGTAATCTTCTTGCCAGACAAGAAATACTCAAGAAGATGATTGATTCTGGAAAAGCACACATAACAGAGTTAAAGGAATCAAATGGGTCTCACTTACTTGGTGGTTTTGATAAAATTTTCAAAAATGCAGATGACATTACAGGAAGAATACAAAAATTACAAACTGCTTGGAGCCAACTGACGGTGAGGCTGCAGTCAGCCACTAGACGCAGTAATGAAGTCATCACAGCTGACATCAACAACTTTGTTACTAAACACAACTACCAAGCTGTGTATGCTAATGCTTACAAAGCATTTTTAAGTTATAAGAAAGGTGAATCAGCTAACCGAGGTAGAGAAGTACAGTGCCATGACATAGTAGAGATATGCTATTACTGCCTCAAACTCAGAAATAAGATATTACAAGAAGTCCGTCAACAGGCGTTTGTGTTGAAACTTATGGATGTAGTATGGAGTTTTCTAAGATTGATGACATAGTATTAAATGCCGCAGATTCAACCACTAAATTGATGTCAGATGTGACAAACTTGTTAGATGAGCTGACCAAGTGTACATGGGCAACTATAAGCTGTGTAGTAAAAGATTCTGATGGATTTTCAAATGTACCATACAGTGTGGTCTCCTTTGAAAAGAAAGACTTCAAGATTGGAGAACCTGTATCTAAACATTGCATCAATGTGACCAATAAATTAGAAGATGACGAAGTACTGAAATCTCTTATTGAGGACAGTATGAAGATAAGACAAAGCCAAATGAGTTTATCATTGAAATTGAACTCACAAAATGAGTTGC
This sequence comes from Spodoptera littoralis, assembly GCA_902850265.1. Lineage (NCBI taxonomy): Eukaryota > Metazoa > Arthropoda > Insecta > Lepidoptera > Noctuidae > Spodoptera > Spodoptera littoralis. The sequence goes on from LR824545.2 coordinate 11,998,769, forward strand.
TGAAAAAGTTAGATTTCAGCTTTTTGAATGATGACTAGATTGAATTGATCATGCCTTTTTCTAAGTTACTTGGGGTGGGTGCAATCTCTTCTATTCTCTCCTATCAACGTCATCTGTCACGAACCGCCTTTTGTCGTATTGTTCCTCACATAATTGTCCATCTTATCTTTTGATGGCCTTTTTTTCCAATAGAAAATTTGAGATTGTGAATTTTAACGTAACAGTGCCTTATTGTCTGTGTAATAATTAATTTAGTTTTAAAGAACATTGGACTTTTATGGTGCTAAAAATAATAATTTTAATGCATTTATCTTTAAGATTCTTACTTAGTAAGTACTTATTGTTGTCTTTAAATTCATTTAGAGTTGCTATAACGTAAAACTATTTCTAAGTTAAACTACTTGTGAATTTATATACACTAACTAACAATTTATCTTCTAGTCAAAAGCATAATAAATAATATATTGAACAAATAACAAATAAATGTATAATAGTTTGATTAAGTTGTTTTATTACGCAGTTATTTTATATCATGTTCGTAGGTCCGTTATCTGTAGGAACTTAAAATATACCTTACGTGTGAAATAAATTCAAATTAAATTGTCCCCGAGCCAATCTAGTGTTTCGTTCGAGGGTATTTGTAATTTTGACAAGTTTCTAAAAATATTTAACAAAACAGTGCTGTATTCATCATCACAAAGCTGAGGCGTAATTGGTGAAATGTAAGTAGGTATAATAAGTATGCCACAGCCTCCGGGGAATAACATTGATGATAATCATAATTATTTTCAATTAAATATTGAATAAGTGTTGAAAATAGCCACTACAAATTAACAATAACAAGTAAATATAGTTGTTTTACAATAAAACAGAAAACGTAGGGAGTAGTTAAAGTAAACAACTGCCGGTAAATTCTTCTAACCAATGTTTGAAGCTTGTTATGACTTTTTGTAATTTTCTCACGTCTGCTGGTGTTTGTAAGTAGTCCTCGGGGGCGAACCGAGGCTCGGGACTTCCGCAAACATGTAGCCAAATAGCGAAAACCGCGTCATCGATATTAGTAACTCTCCTACGACACAGTCTCGCTGAAGTAAGGCAAATCGTTACCAAAGCATTCATGCTTCCAACGCAAACGATCTTTGTGTTCTCTTTCCGAGCTGCCAGGAAATAATTTTGCAATAACTTTTTGGTCATGTCGTCAATAACGACTTCAATTCCTGCTACCACATCTATATACGTTGCTACATCTTTCAGCGCTTTTATTTCTTCCTTGCAGATACCAACTGGTTCCACAGCTCTTTGCAATACAAACTCGTTAATCTCATCGTAAAACTCCCCACAATCGCCACGGCATACATTTCCAAAGACACTAGCGACGTTATATAGTATCATCTTCTTAAAGTCCATTCCTTGCGCCCACACTGCTGCATTCAACTTTGCTAATGCTGTACCAGTATTCATATCACCTGTTTCTATCGCTGCAAGTATAGCTGAAATCTGCTTGTGGCTGTAAATGTGAAGTGGTAAAGGCATGACACAAACTCCTCCAGAACTTGCTATCAAAGCAGTTTGTGCTACTGAGTTAGACGCTCCTAAGATCACAGATCTATCAGCAAGTTTCGCAGCATCGGCCATTATTTCTCCAACATATCTTGTGTCGAAACCTCCGACGAGGACGTGTAAGATATTCGCCCCCGAGACAGCGTTTGCCTTCACACTAGTGAGACTTAACAACAAGTTAATCTTGAGATGCATGAAACAATGTAAAGGACAAACATTGACTCCTATACTTGAAGCTAGACAGTAAATGAACTTCCAAGGTGTTTCTTTGCATGCTTTGAATAAGTCATCTACGTCTTTAGGGATGGGGTTGGTTAGCGGAGCTGCTAGAGTAATTACATTTTCCATAGACAAGATTGTTGTTATTTTTTTCGTGACAACAGCATGTATAATGTATCGTGTGCCAAGGTTCAACTTTGATATTAGATCATCAGTAATTTTCAATGTTTTTGGAAGTAACTGATTACGTATTTTGAATGTTGCAGTCACTTGTTCTCCGCATTGCCTCAACCCACTGTTTTCAAATAGATTACTTTTGCATAGATGACATTTGGGCGGATGTTTTGGTATGTAGTGTAGAATAACTTCGTTGCCGTCACATTCTTCGGGGCAAGACCAAACTGAATGGAGAACATAGGTTTCTGGTTTCGAAACAGATAATAGCAGTCCATCAATAGTGACCAACCCTTTATGATAACGTGAATTAGAATCAATTGGAACACTTTTCAATCTCAATATCACAGCTACTTGGTCATATTCTATATTATTTCTCGTTTCAATATCGGTAGCCTGAACACATGCAAATAAAATATCGTTACACATTCTTTTAAATTTATTCGGTTCCGCTATAAAAAATTCCCCTAGCTCAGGTGATACATCCAACAAGTCCATGACGTCAATCTCGAATAAAAATCGTAATGGCGGGAACTTACTCAATGTTTTCTCAGTTAATTGTTCTAAGAAATCCTCGCAGTGATCTCTCATGTCAGCAAGGTAGCGCCTGATGTCTAAGTATAGCAGCAATTCACATTGCAGTTCATTTGCTGACGACAACTTAGGTGAAGTCATTATAAAATTAATTTATTTCAATGGAAATGTTATTGATAAATAATTTTCTTCCTGTACCTAACTATAATTAGAATTTTATTTTTTTCACATCGTTTTTTATATTGAACTGCGTGTTTGAATATGGAATTTGACCATTCAGCCTATCTGTATATTCTGTACCACGCTTCAAACAAGAAGGTTAAATTAACTTTATATTTTATTAACTAGCTTCTGCCAGCGGCTTCGCCCGCGATCCCAGGGGTAAAATGCCTATGTATCACTTCAGACCATAATCTACCTCTGTTCCGAATTTCATTCCGGTCCCTTCAGTCGTTTTAATATGACTGAGTAACAAACATACACATAAACTCACATATTTTCATTTATAATATCGAGTCAAGCTAAATTCAACCATTGGCCTTTCAGTTACAGCGTAAAGTCTATGAATGAGTATTGTGAACGTTAGAGTAGACAAATAACTACAATCAGAAATCACCGATTGCTAAGCTATCGGGAGTTTCACGTTTTATTGTGAGTCAACCATAAAAGATAGGCATATGCTGTCGAGGAATATTTTTATATAATTTTAAGGAGAATATTTCCGTCATACATGATTTCTATGCAGCTTTAACCTATAAGCCTGCACACGCGACGTAAGCTTAAAAAATGGAGTAACTTCTCCCGTTTTCCCAATATTTCCCTTCACTGCTCTGCTCCTATTGATCATAGCGTAATGAAAAGTATACTATAACCTGCCCAAGAGTATGAAGAATAATTGTGCCAAATTTCGTTAAAATCCATCGAGTAGTTTTTGTTTCCATAACGAACATACAGACAGACAGACAGACAGACAAAAATTTAACTGATTGCATTTTTGGCATCAGTAGCGATCCCTAACCACCCCTTGATAGTTATTTTTTAAATATATTTTATGTACAGAATTTACCTCTCTACAGATTTATTATAAGTATATATAGATAATAGATGTTTTGTTTTTGTTAATTATTGGAAATTACACTCATAGTAATATTAGGTAATTTAATTCCTACAGTTTAGTAGAAAAACTTTAACAAGCTTAAGTCAAGTGTAGGCGTGATTACAGTACTGACTGACCTACCACCTACCTACTTACCTAACTAAAAGTGCAAAGGGCGAAATTGCAACCTATGCAAGTAAGTAGTAGCGTTACATAATGACATTTTGCGTCACCAATGATCAGCCTACACACGACTTGATCATAACCCACGTAGGAACAGTCGAGTACTTCGTTCGGCAAGGTCGGTAAACAATTAGTCCACGCAGAGCCTTCAGAACGGAAATGCCGAATCGAATATGCAAATGGTATCAATCCGATTACTACCTATTACCCAATGAGTTATGTAGCTGGATGTTGTTCATTCATTGTGACTGAGGTACAGGGGAGCGCTCAAGTCTTACCTCACTACGCTACGCACGGTGCATTCGTAATTAGGTAGCTACTGGCACTTGATAGCGTTCTGTGTGTCGTTAAAACATTGTCTATTTTATTAACCTATGTAGCTTGTTTATAAGAAAATGTTGTAATGCTTTAATATTTGTTTTTGGATCAATAACAACAGCACAATATTTATTTTCTTGTTTGTCATGGTGTATCTTCTAATCTGCCCACTATCCAGCCTGACCGAAGCAGATTCATTAGCGAGTATTTTGAATTTTACGGGCTACCTAAATTATTTTTCTTCTCAAAGCTACAATCTTTTATTTTTATTTCACAACCTTATATTGAGAAAGATATTTCGTATCGTAAATTATGTCGGTTGACACCTTGTACATAACATGATTTAAGTTTGTCGTAATTGTGTAGGTTTTTATTTAAATACAATGCAATGTTAAAAGCTGCGTGTTCGACTGTACATGAACGGAGCGGGGCAAGTGGGCGGAGTGAGCGTATTTTTCTTGAGGCGACGTTGCGCGGGCGGCGTGGTCGCGTGGGGCGGCCGCCGGCTTCACTCCATGCCGGATCACGACAAGTACCAGCTGCGACCGCGCGCTGCGCGCAGCCGCGAGCCGCGTGCGCGACGCACTCCGCAGCCTCTTAGCAAGTACAGGAGGAAAACTGCCAACGCTCGGGAGAGGAGCCGCATGCGCGAGATCAACCGCGCGTTCGAGACCCTGCGCCGCGCTGTCCCGGCGTCAGCCATCACCGGGACACCGGTGCCCTGCGAGAAATTGACGAAGATCACGACGCTGCGGCTGGCCATGCGTTACATCTCGGCGCTGTCGGCGGTGCTGCGGGAGTCCAGCCCCGAGACGGACGGGTCACGTCCCGAGCGCTGGCCCTCGCCGCTGTGCTCCGACCTCTCCGAGTTCTCCACGGAGCTGGAGCAGGAGACGCCCTCCGAGTTCGCCGAGGACTCGCTGTCTCCGTTCGACTCGTTCTTCGCAGAGTTCGACTGCGACTACATCGACCGGACATTCGCGTGATAGTGTTGTGTGGTGTCACTGCTGGACTATTTCCAATTAGGTACCTACTATTTAATTCTCTTTGCCATACTATTAATTATTAACTATATTTTATATGAGATATATTTTGAGAATTATTTATTAATTAATAAATTTTAATTGTTATCGTTATTACCTCATGTGTTTGTTTTTAACTCCATTAAGTTTCTTCACTGTGATAACACCTTGTTTGTCACTTTAGTTAGGTGGGTTACTATTTGTTTACACGCTTAGAATATACAAATTACTGAATTTATAAGGCAAAATAAATATAATATCTTGAGTCAAACCTAATATATAAAATATTTTTCCAAAACTGTCTAATATAGGTAGTCTTAATTTATTAAGCATTTAAATAATATGCCAATAAACTGGTTAATTTAGGTCCAAAACAAACAGTTTCATTTTAATCGGCGGCAATTTACATCGTAAAAAATTTAACATGTCCTCCCACGTGCATCGATCGAGCACCAAAGAGGCAGAGAGTGAATTTAAAAACAATTGTTTTTTTTCATTGCCGTTGCGTTCATTCCCGAGTCCAAGTTGCCAAGCGAAGCGGAATGATTATTTGATTACGTACCTAAATAATAGGCTACGGAAGCGTGGGCTTGGCCGATTTATTGTCGTTAAAAGAATCGTCTTAAGGTGAGTCTAAAGTCTATGTCACACGAATATTTACTACGATTTAATAAACATACGCCACTGTAAAATATAGACAATTTATTTTATACTACCTTTTACCCGCGACTTCGCTCGCGTCACAAAAGGATAAAAAGTAGCCTATGTAAAATATACCAATACACACAGCGCCATCTATACCAATACTTTTGTTTCCCCTCAAGAATATCAATTTTTCTGGGATAAAAAGCCTAGCTAAAGATACCCTATTATTTAATCCAGACTTCGAAGTTTACGTCTGCAAAAATTCAAAGCAATCGGTTTAGTAGTTACAGCGTGAAAGCGGAACGAACAAACAAACATACAAACTCACTTTCCGAACTCACTTTACTAAATTGATTAAAACTGCAAATCCTCTGAACTTGAAGTCGAAAGTTTTTGCAATTGTACTCCATACAGTACCTACTTCACATCGCAACATTCCCTATAAAATTGTAAACCTGCGCATTAACCTCACCATCATCAGCCGGAACACGTCCCCTGCTGAACAAAGGCCCTTTACAGTCCCCTGCCGAGCATACCAGTAGGTATTGAATGCAGGTAAAAACTCTTTTATTTATTTTGGTTTGCGCAAAATTTTGACCGCTTACAAACTACAAATCCAGTACAAATCACGTTCTTAAAAAGGCCAAGTTCGAGTTAAATCGAAACAAGATCTGATAAGCGGCCAAGTTCAATTACTTTCCTATAGGTACGAATTGATATCAATTTGTGTTTACTCTAGAACATTAACATATTTACATACATACATAACATCACGCCTTTTATCCCCGAAGGGGTAGGCAGAGGTGCACATTATGCCACTGCACAATGTAACACCCACTTTTCACTATTTATGTTGTGAGTCCCATGTAATAGGGGGTGAGCCTATTGCCATATACTGGGCACAATTCCAGAATCCGTGCTACTAATGAGATTTTTTTAAAAACCCAGTAGTATTTTGCCCGACCCAGGAATCGAACCCGAGACCCCTTGCCCGGCAGTTGCAGTTGCGACCTCTCGGCCAAAGAGACAGTAACATACATAACAGAGGATTTTTGGTAAGTTATTCAATGAATCAGGTAGAACTTTGAAAATCATAAGTATAAATTATATTTTTCCAAATACAAGAAACTGGTTTATGAAGTTATTTCAACTTGAAGCCTCTTGATGAAGTTCGTAGTTGCAGTTACGACTCTCATACATACTATAGAAGCATTTTCAGAACTTTCAGTTGCATTAAAGTCTAGACTTGTGTATGGGCAATAAATATTATCTATACGGTAAGAGTGACATGGATTTTCAAAACTCAATCATTGAACTTTTTTTTTTAAGGGGGAAAATCATCGAATGACTGCTCCCGCCTGGGTGAGGCGCAAGGGAGTGTCAGACTCTTACTGACTAAAAACCACCCCGTTCCTTCTCCTGCACGTCGAGCCGGAGCCCCGGTTACCCGTTAGGTTCTCCGCGACATCATTGAACGTTAAACTAGAAGCGATGTCACGTTATCTATCTAAGTAGGTAAAAGCTTAGTATAGGTACCACAATATACGACAAACAACTATATGCCGAATACTTTCAATTTGACAGAGTTGATTTCATACTACGAAAGCTCGCAAAGCTCGCAATCATTGTAAGAAAAAATACGTAATAATGTCAATGTATCTCAATGGCGTTTTTCATCTTGACTATAATTTTTTTTTATACTGATAGGTTAGTAATTAAGTATCACAACTTTCAAAGTATTTGGTACAGGTATAAAGTAATCCGTCGATGCATTAAAACATTCACTATAGCTGCGCCTTATACAAGTGATGTTGCCGCCCAGTGCCCACGCGTCGATCTCTCTCATTGTTTCGGGGCTAGATGTCAGTTCAAGATGAATATTGCTTCCTACTTAACTAGCCGTCGTTAATTTTGCGTGTAACCTCTCCCATATAAATAGTTTACGATTCGAAAGTACGTTCAATAGATTGACTCACAACCTTAAAGTTAGTCATGTACTAGTGCTGGGCAATCAGTAACAAAATAATTTATAATCTAAGTACCTAGGTACATGTATATCTCCCTTCTTGTGCCGTTACACGCACCTATATGATATCTTACTTACCTATTCCAAATAGTATTCGTTCTACAACTCTTTAATGACCGCTGAACTATTCAACTTTTTCTTAAACTAAGGGAATCTTAAAAACAACTAAAAGCGTTATAATTACGTAACTAGTACTTAGTAATTTATACGTACGTTGTTGCGTTAGGTAAAAATGCAGCACTTATGCAACACTGTGTCATGCAATAAAGAACAGAGTGGTATCCCAACGCATGCCCATTTGGGCTTAAGCGGATTGCTTTCCCGCCAAATACGGCAGCCATGACAGTTCCCTGAATTATTCGATTATCTGTGACGTGACAGCGGGCTGCGAATCATGATCACATATTATTATGATTTTGTATTCACGTTGACAGTTATACATGATACCCGACGTAGAAGGAATACTGATTTAAGAATCGGCATTGCCAAATTGAGAACGTATGCCTTTTCAAGACAACGTTCTGGTCAAAAGTTTGACTTAAATCTAGCTTGAATTGACACTAATTTTGTTTATTGTTGCAGTTTTATTATGGTCGTGATCTTTTTTGGTAGCACTAGATTCTATGTACGTTAAGTACGATAAGAGCTATTATAGAACGCACCTTGTTCAATTTCCCTGTTCGCCAGTTATCATAGCATGGTCGTGCTGCCACATACACGACTATTATTCAAATACTATGTAGGTAAGTAAAGCAAACATGTGTATCACAGCTCATTTAAACTTGAGATTAATATTAACAGTACCTACATTATTATAACTGTTCTACAACCAGTATTTTTACCTCGAGTAAAAGGAAAAAGTTAACAAAAACAAAGCTTATCTCTTACTAAAAATACAATGACTCAACTGTCAACAAACACAAAAGGCAAAAATTTACAGTTGGGGTATAACCAACCACTTCAATGATAACAGTTCAGAATTAACAGAGCTTTTACGTCGGTGTGATAAGGGTGAATGTCGTATGAAATATTAGGTATCTTACAATCTATATTACTTCATCAAGTATGTAGTAAAGTCGACACAGCTCTAGTTGAAAGCTCACTCATACATAAACACATTTATTCTCACACATAAATGTAAAGTTGTAATTAACAATTAGTTACTTAAAAGTAGGTCAAAGTTGAGTGCGATCATTATTCTAATAATGTGTGGCTTAGTAAACACCTTGCGTTCATACCTAGAATTACAGGAATTCACGAACAAAATAAAAAATATTTTATTTAAGTTTGTTCTCGTTATTAAAATTCTGACTCATATTTAAGGAAAATTTTATTCATGGAGATTTATTTAGTTCACACAGAGGTCATAGGATTATAGTAGGTAATTGACTTATGACATATAGAGGCAGTACATGAATTGTATGACTATGACCATAATAAAAATATTTTTGCACTTCAAGCTATTAAAAACTATGTTTATAGGTCTTGTCTTCTCAATCATAGACGTTGACCATAAATGTGGGCCATTGATGATTTAATTGATGACCATAGTGATATAGTCTAGCAGCAAATACGTCTCTATGCCTGGTACTAGTACAAATATAGGTGTTAAGGTGCCTGGTAATAAGGTAATGCAACAATAGCTAGGCTTCTGGCTTATGTGGTAGGTTCCAAATTAGAAACTCAATAAAAAAAAACTGCAAGATTCGGAAAATATAAAGATAAAGATAAAGATGTATTTATTTCTAAGTACATGGTACACTGAGATCTTACATTAAATATAGAAACACATATACTACCATTTCTGGTGTAGAAATATTAAATAAGCTAAGTCCATGCAAATTTTAGACATTACAATAATCTTCATTTGATACAATTTATTCATTAAAAAAAAAACAATAATACATTTTTCGTCCAAATTGTTATGTCAAAATATAATTAGTTACGAAACAAAAAAAATAAAGAAAATACATGTCATAGGTACTGGTTCCAAATTAAAAAAAAAATATATATATATATTAATCATAATGTCAATATTCTAATAGCATCAAATATTAATTACAAGGTCAAAAAGGATGATTTAAAAATTCGTTAACGGAGTAAAAACACATGTCCAGGAGCCAAGTAAACATTTTACATTTGAATTTATTAATTGGTAAATTTTTCAATGCAGGTGGTAGTTTATTATAAATTTTTATTGTCATGCAACTGGCATTTCTACTATACAGTTGCAATCTTTGAGAAGATACTAGTAATTTACCGGCATGTAATTTTTTCAGTCTCTCAGAGATTTGTTCATCCAATATAATATAAATGATATAGCAAAAACGATCAAAAGCATAGACAAATAGTTTACTAAGTAGGTAGATAGTTCCGTAAACTTATACAAAGAAACTGTATTGCAAGAACTCAAGATGGTGATGATAAAAATAACCACGTATTCAGAGAAAGTTTTTATCCAAGTTGAGACATCAGCTCGATTAATAAAAAGCCTAAAATCGTGTAGGTCGTCTCACAGCACACGTGCTGCCTGCAAGGTCATGTGACATCACATATGCAGCTAAACGACATTTTTGTCAAGCTCCGTTGGCGGTAAGCGTGGGATGGCTGACTTTTAACAAAATATGGCTCGCAAAAATACTCATGAGACGATACAATACACCCGTTTTGGTATATTTCGGGCATATAAATAATTCTGATTCTTTTCCTGGTGGTCCTTTAAATAAAACGTTACGTTGATCTCTTAAGGTGAATGCCTTTTTGAGTAGGTGTATTAATCTCAAATGCAAAATGATACAGCAAAGGGCTAACTTTCAGACCGCATTTTTGCTTGCGTTCAGACTTATATTTATTGAGTCGATGACTATGATTCTTATTACCTTATTGTTGGTCTTTTGACATAATTTTAATGTCTTGAATATGATTCACTTCATTTAAATATTATGATAGTAGCATTTATTTAAAGTTCCGATAAGTGACCATTGTTTGTATTACAATAATCTGTCCCTATCATCACACGTGACTTGTAATCACTACCGGAAAAATATGTTTGAAATTGAAGCTGTTCATGATCCTCAAACAACACAAAAGCTCTACAGATACTTAAATTATTCAGTCTATAAATGAATGTAGGACAAGAGTCGATAATCTGCGACTGATTAAAATTAAAAAAGAAACGATGTCTGAATGTAATTATCGTATGTACAACGGGCGCCATATCTCACGGTTAGATTCGCCAATAAATAGTGTGGTAAAGGACAGGCGAAGCGCTGACGCTGACGGCGCCTGTCCAATCTAGGTGAGGGTTAGAACATTTTTCTCACACTGCAGCGAGAAGTGACCGCTAGTGCGCCCCGCTACGAGACACACCGCCCGCTGACAGGTAAGGCCTAAGGACTAAACCATAATGTTCACTATAATTAACGGAGTTTATTTTTGTTTTTGTCTAAGGGAGAAAAGTATTATTGGGGTTTCTTTTTTAGAAATTAATGTGTGCAAGTTTTAAATATGAGGGAAGTCTTAAGAGTTATTTTTGGGGCCATATTTCAGACCACCTCAATTACTGAATAAGAAACTGTTAGCCTGAAGTTTGTGAAAACTAGATTTTCATAGTCGATAACATTTTTGCCATCTCTCCGGTAGTAAACAATATTGGACCAAATTGTTATCCTGCAATTATGATAGAAGTTTACAATGGTAAAATCAGTTGAGCTATAAATGACCAATATGAACATCCCTTAACAAATAAGCAAATATTTTAAAGGCATAAGCGCAAACAGCGAGACATTATAGCTAAGTAATCGCTGCACAAGATTCCAGTTAACAAAAACTATGGCTAGGTACTCCCTAACGCGCCGGGTGCCGAATACTTTATGCGCTACCTCGAGGATATTTATCGTCTCCTTAATAGCAGAAAACATTGCTTATGGTCATTTTATGCGAGAAATTCTCACGTAAGAACCAATTAGTTTCGTTAAAAGTATGGCTTCTTAATTATCAACTTATTAATATGAATGAGATTAATTGGCTTTATAGCTACACTTGGGTACACTGGAGGAAGTGAGTAAATCATTCGGTTTTTATTAGAATTATTCTGTCACGTTAGCTGCTATTATCTTGTCGCTCCAAACTGTATCCCACGTAAACTTAAATTGGTAAAAGACGTTTTACGTCCCACTGGAGATAAATAGGTTAGTTTATTTAGACTTCAGTATTCGTAGGTAGACCATTACGGGTGTTTTCAACGACTTCTTACGAACTGTTTGCTTTTAATATTTATGATGGGTTTAAGCACTAAAATCTTCTGCGTCTACATGGAATATTAATAAGTTTTGACATTATATCCAGAATTGATGATCCCGGAGATCAAAATATCAAATAAAAGTTTCTTACCAATTTTTAAGTGTTTGGTGAAACTTCGTATTATTCATAGGTAACAAAAACAATGGGTGAAATTAAAATAATGATAAATCTATCCTCCTCCTCTTTAAGTTAGACTGTGCAAACAAGATCGTTAATCGCATGTCAATCAAAGTCAGATGATGTAACAGATTGCAAATCTGAGGTCTGAATACAGCTAGTTAGCTTACGAAATTTTAGTCAAATTATCCTTTGCCTACACCGATATCGTAAATTCGTAACCTATTCACGAAAAAGGTAATGTATCTTAATCATGGGTCTTTCCAAAAATAGAATTTGATACAACTTGTTATATTATATTTGTTTGAAAAAATTTAATAGGTATATTATTTATTAATATTCTTCATCATCATCAACAGCCTATAAATGCCCACTGCTGAGCAAAGCCTCGTCTCACACGGAGAAGGTTTGAGCATTAATCACCACGCTTACTCAATGTGGGTTGGTGATTTCAAACTTATAATTAGAAATTATAAGCCCAGGTTTCCTCACGATGTTTTCCTTCACCATTTGTCAGTGGTGTCTGATTAATCTTAGAAAGTACCTTCATATGACTCGGAAAAAGTCACACTGGTACTTGCCGTTGGTAGGTTTCGAACCCGCACCCTCATGCATGAGAAGTCTCATGCGTCTTAAACCTCCGGGTCACCACGACATCGACAATACTGTATTATATTATAAAACGAATGAAATTCGTCACAATACGGAAATCGACTAAACTTATGATCGAAGAGGTAGGTAAGGCATCTTTAATTACCTATAGACCTATAGGCTCTACATTTGTTTTTCACCTGTCATGTCTTTAATTCTATACCTACAAACACTTGGCCAAAGCAAAACTACAAATCTTTTTAATAACTTAATTATAGCTTATGGGTTCCTCAGGGTCGCGTCATAGGTCCGATTAAGATTTCTGAGAAACAAAATATTCACTTGTCCCAGTTCAAAAGGTTACTCATATTTTTCAATTTATAAATATAAACTTCTAAGAAACCAGTCCGTTTTAATGTCTAATAAACAATGTTGCTAATAAAACATTACAAACTATTTTTTTCTGTTGACAATGTTTTGACTTGGCTACCGAATATGGATGTAAAAATGATCACGGTAGCAATTATCGAGTCAATATAGTGTTGATATTAGTTGACAGCTTTGACATCGATTATAACATTTATATAGTCACTTGTTTCGTACTTTTATGGCCGCTGGATACGATTTTAGTACCTTGACTTTGTTTTTTTTACTATATGTAGGATTTTTTGTTTGATTTTATTAATGACAACGTCTTCAGTATGTGGTAACATTACCAACATTAACTACATAGCTAGGAATTCGATATTATTATGTCACTTACAGCATAATTAGAGCAGTGGCTGAGCGACAGTTTTCTACGTAAAATGTTGAGAATTCGACTCCTGTGCAAAAGTTTTTTTTTCTTACGGTCTTCTTCTGTTTCACTTTGTTGCAAGAACCAAGACAGTTATTCATGTCCATGGGATGCGCTGTACTGGTTGTATCTACTGTAGATTCTGACTTACAGGAGTTGCAGCGGTTTTAGGAGGTTGTAGCGGGATTGTCCCGTACAAAAAATGTATTTATTTCAAGTTATTTCAAGAATATTTACAATCTACCTTAGGTAAGTAACAGCAGACAGTGATACAATACGAAAACCCAAAATTTCAAAGCGATCACTAATGCAATGTTCTTGGATACTAGTAACAAAAGTATTCAATCACAACATTGTCAAGCCGTGCCATGTTAGGTAATTCACAAGTGTAAATAGAACCGGTTAGCTGGTATGCTAATCATGCAAATTAAACTAATCAAGTGATTTTAAAAATAACGGCCGTTTTAATGCGAAATAATTGGTACTAATCATCATGAGATGACGCCACAAATGCTGGTAAATAGTTCTGTTTAGAAACAAATGCTGTTTGAATAAACGAATGTTAGTTTTACAGACTTCATTAAACTGTCAAACACCAAGCGGTCACCGGTGACCGCAACCTATTGTTCTTTAATTGTGTCTATAGAGGTAAATACGGTACTCGACGAGTTAAATTACGCTCACACATTGGAGCCAAAATGGTCACGTACAGTTCGGTTTCAGAGGAATATCCTCCCACGGACCCTCCAATTGTAGAATGAACGCCGTAGTTTTCCCAGTGGGCTACAATATGGGGTTCTTCAAGAGGGGAGTGTATAGGTTTCTTAAGGGTCGCCAAGACGCATGTAATGCCCCAAGTGTTGCCAGCATACATAAGCCACGGTAACCGCTTAACATCAGGTGGGTCGTGTGCTTTTTTGCCACAGTCGTGGTATAAAAAAAACCACATAATATGGTACCGTTTCAGGACCCTTTCAACATTATCTATGTTACTAGCTACATCCGCGGGGTTTACTTGCTATAGACGGCGCTTATTGATCGTAGCATGATGTTTCATAGCCTATACCTTTCCTCAATAAACGGTCTATCCAACACAAAAAGAATTGTTTAAATCGGACTTGTAGTTCGTGAGATAAGCGCGTTCAAACAAACAAACGCTATATATAATAAAGTAATTAAGTATAGTATATAAGATGTGTTACATGTAAATTAATAAGGTGTAATTCCAGGTGTCCATGGGCGGCTCATCCCATAAAAAAAACTAATGAGGTTAAGCCATGATCGAGTCACTTCAGCTGCAGCTACCAATCAACGCGGAAGTCTTAGTCATGATAACGTTTTATGTTTTACTTCTCTGAAAGTGGCATAATTTTCATATGTATCTACATAGTAACCACAGCTCAATATGTAGGAATATAATTAAACCAAGTATTTTAATGTTTGTGAGTAATATGGGGATTTGAAACTATTGCAGAATATACTAGACGTATACAATGAATGATTCATCACGTTTTTAATAGTTTACTGTGAAAATGTGTGACTCAAAAATCTGTGTAATTAATTACAGAATATTGTAACTCTATGATTTCGACTGTGTTTCTACAATCGCCACCCTATCTTTGTATCGTATAGACAATTTTTTTTAATAGCATTACCCGGTAAACTAGCCGACGGATCACCTGATGGTAAGCAATCGGCGCCGCCCATGGACACCCGAAACACCAAGACGTTACAAGTGCTTTACCGACCTTTTAGGAGTTTGAGGATTGTGGAGGATTCGGGAGACTAGGGAGGGGGGTAGTTGGGCCTCCGGTAACCTCACTCACACGACGAAACACAACGCAAGTGTTATTTCACGTCGGATTTCTGTGAGGCCGTGGTATCACTGCGGTCGTGCTGGCTCATTCGTGCCGAAGCATGGCTCTCCCACACTTAAAATATAAATCTTCATATGTACTTAGAAGAGGTTTTATAGTCCAAAAATAATACTCATTGGCTGTTGAAGGAGCGTGTATTTAAGCACTAAAATATCACCTACCGATTAATTAATCTAATTGAGTTTCAGCGCCATGTTTGTAATTGTACTGGAAAGATTGTAAAGGGTTTTGGTAAAGCATCGAGTGCTTGATAGTCGCCGCATCAGAGGAGGTAGCAGGTAGCAAGCTGCATAACCAATGCTCACTAAACCACTTTTTCTTAGAACTTACACACGGGAAGGAAAAATAATTCTAGAAGTAAGTGTTTTTTTTTGCTTTTTAATTTCATTTTCCTGCCAGTTTGTTATGGTAGGTTTAGTTAATTCTAAAACAATGCCACCTCTGTAGGTACGGCAATGTCTGCATTCGCTGAAATTCTATATTTTTGGAAACATGGAAAGTAAAAAAAGTGTATGTCGAAAGTTTCCCTTCTCTCTTCACAAACATGTCATTGTTGTTTCGTCATAAGTTAAGAGTAACCCAAAGATAGATACATCCATAGAAAACCATAAGATTCCCACGAAATGAAACCCCAAGGTTTCCCAAACGAGTATCACATACGTGTGCCAAGTCACACCATTCAGTTCTAGTAAAATGTTATATATATGGTCATGCGCTCATTTTTGTTGACGTTTATAAAGAAATACAATATGAACTATTGAACGTGATCTTTTGCACACGACGTGATCTGAAACACATACTTATTTACCATCCAAAACTGGTTTCCCAGCCTCTATCTTGATTTCATTAAGGTTCATGATCGCTTGGATACTGTTTTATGGATTGTAAAGGTAAGTTGGTGATTATGTAGGGTCGGTCCACCTGACATGGTCGTATTTGGAATGGTGAGCGTGTATTAAGAGGCCTAGGACCGCAGTCCATGGTACAATGCTAACGAACTCAATTTTTTACTCAACTCTATGATTGAGCTGGTAATCTGGCACGGGATTTGAATTTGGGACATAGTTTGGGAAGCTTTAAATTCTATTAAGGTTGATCTCGCTCGGGATTTGAGTAAGCGACTGCGTTAATGTCTGCAAAGTTTTCTAGAGAGTCACCATGTAAATGTGTTTGGAATAATACAATGACGACATCATTATTTTCTCCTTCCATGACACTCTTGTTATTATAGGTAAGTCTTAATCGTTCATACATGTAAGTACTTACTCTAACCTTTGCCTTATTTTAGTCTTAGTAAGTAGGTAAATCGTTTCAGTCATCGGTTGGTCTAATAATAAATAAAAACTAATGTCTCATAAGTATTACATTTCATCAATAACAACTGACCAAAATATAGGTCTATCCACTTCAATAAATTGCATTCTGACATGATTATAACACAACGGTACGCTGGCCATGTTTATCATTTTAATGAATCCTATTAAACTTCTTTTTGGTTTACAATAATGTCAAATTAAGTGCTATTTGTAAATGTTGACCTTTAGAGGTCACTAGTAACTTGAATTAAATAATGTTGCCTTTTTTAATCTGTGTATTGTGACTCATTCTTAAAGTTCGAAGAAGCTGACGAGTACTGCAGCTGTAGCCAAATGCCATTTAGCGCTTGTCTACATGGAGAATAGAAAACCAAATTATATAGGATTGACGTAAATCTTGAAACTTGTCAGTGTCATCCCATACATTTAGTTTTCTACTCTCTGTAGACAAGCGCTAAAGTGGCGTTTGGCTAGCACTGATTTTGGTTCTGCATGTGTTATTGTTACACGAAAATGCACTTCAAAATTGTGGTATTTACGGTTGAAACTGGATTAATGCTAAATGTAATCAAAATTGAAACATTTTCAGTTGCATGTTTCTTTCATTATTTGTTTGTTATTCCCATTATTTTTCCTCAATACTCAAGTTCAAGGTATTCAGATGTAATTATGTTAGTCATAGACTTGTAGGTCAAAAACCAGATACATAATATGCATATTAAAGATTTAGGGGACGACACGATTGCCACAAATTGGGCACACGTCTAGACTATTCATTTCCAATTAAAGGTCGACTATCTGTATAATAGGACTGAAAAGCCATTGCAATTCCATAATTCAAATTAATAAAGGTATTAATTGGAAAAATACATTATCACATACCTACTACCTTACATAGAAATCCAAGATTACTTTAATTCACAGTTATGTACATAAAAACCATTTAACCAATGGGGCAATAAAGAAATAACTTCGTAAAAATCAACCAATTAAAAAAGCTAATCAAATTTGCATCACCAACAAAACATCGTTAAATTATACAAGGGACATTTAAATAGGATTAAAGCTAAACAATATAATTCTATTTAAATTATTTCTATGACTCACGTTACTATAGTCACGATGTCCAGTGGCTTCACTCCTTATATGGGCTTTCCACCATATTAATGTTTATATTTCGTTGATCCCATCGATGTTAGAAACTGATTGATTCATTAGTTTGTCTAATGAATCAATCTCGTTTAATGGTACCTTAAAGTATAAAGCGTATAATAGATTCATTAGATTAGAACGTAGGTATGATAGATTCATCCGACTATTAAGTATAACTTACTATAGCTTCTGCCAGCGGTTTCGCCCGCGTTCCCATCGGATAAAAAGTAGCCTATATGTTATTCCAGACCATAGTCTACCCGTGTTCCAAATTCATCGAATCCCTTCAGCCGTTTTGCAGTGAAACAGTAACAAACACACACACACACTCACAAACTTTCATATTTATAATATTACTTAACTAGCTTTTACCCGCGGCTTCGCTCGCGTCACTAAAGGATAAAAAGCCAATGTGACATAAACCAATACACACAGCGCCATCTATACCAATACTTTTGTTTTCCCTCGGGAATGTCAAATTTTTCAGGGATAAAAAGTACCCTATTATTTGATCTGGACTTCTCTGCAAAATTTCAAAGCAATCGGTTAAGTAGTTACGGCGTTAAAGTGTAACAAACAAACAAACAAACTCACTTTCCGATTTATAATATAAGTAAGGAAGTAAGGATACTTAGTATAACTTATTTGCACCGCGGGTAGGTACCTAGGTATATTTTCTTACCCTTACCTTTACCATTTCAAACCTTAAACCTTGCTATTAGGTTTTACTATTCGTCACCCAACAAAATTAATAAATAAAATAAATAGTTAATTGTAGTGCCTAATTACCTACCCACCTTTTTTAGACTTCCTAGTCTAATCTTCGATCTAGATTTTGACTTAGGACATTAATTATATTTTGCTCTAAAACGGACGGAAATGCCCATAGATAATATAGTCTCAACATAATTTTGACCATAAATCTATTATGTATGACATCACCACAGTTAAAGTCGTATTCAAATCGGTTTCGTATGCAAAAAGGTAATAAATATTATGTAACTTCCTCCGTTTGGTTTTTGGATAAAACTTTTTTTTTCATTGTAAAGGTCAAGATACTAGATAGATTAGGTTAGGAAGTAGAGGCAGGAACGCTAAATCAAGAAAATAAAAAACATGCATTTTTAACTGCACTGATATTGTAGAGTTAAGAAACTTACTAACTTAGTGTGGGAGTGCCATGCTTCGGCACGAATTGGCCGGTTCGACCGGAGTGATACCACGGCCTCACAGAAAACAGACGTGAGGCAACGCTTGCGTTGTGTTTCGTCGTGTGAGTGAGGTTACCGGAGGCCCAATTACCGTCCCCTTCCAATCTCCCCAATCCCTGAATCCCCAAAAAGCCGGTAACGCACTTATAAAGCCTTTGGTGTTCCAGGTGTCCATGGGCGACGCCGATTGCTTACCATCAGGTGATCCGTCTGATCGTTTACCGGCTTATGCCATAAAAAAAACTTTATAAGGCAAAAAAATGTAATAAATATCTTCTAATATATTTCGTTGATGGATCCAAGATCTGGAATTCGGTTGGATCCACTTTATGTAGATCCTGACTTTTTTTCGAAGGGGGAAATCATCCAATGACTTCTCCCGCCTTAAGTGAGACGAGAGTGTCAGACTCGTATTGACTAAAAACCACTCCATTCCTACTCCAGCTTTGAGCCGGAGCTCCGGTAACCCGCTAGGGTCGCGGAGAACCTAACGGGTTACCGGGGCTCCGGCTCGACGTGCAGGAGAAGGAACGGGGTGGTTTTTAGTCAGTAAGAGTCTGACACTTCCTCCTGCCCCAGCCAGGCGGGAGCAGTCATTCGATGATTTTCCCCCTTAAAAAAAAACCCGCTAGGTAGTCCACAGCTACAGGAGTTGCAGTAGGCATAGGAAGTTGTCGCGGTTATGTCCGAACCTAGGTAGGTAGATGCCATTATTAAAAATACCACTGTCCATAAGAACAGTCCTTGCACTTAATATCTTGGCTTCAAAGCACATTGCCCACTTCATTGCCTCCTATGATTAAAAGTGTACAAACATTTCAATTAGGCCATTACATCGCCCATTACTCACTCACTGACCAACACTTGGATCCCAACTTCATACACACAGCGCATGCGCATAAGAATGATGCAGATTTCCCATATAAAGGATGGAACCGACCTATTATCTACAAACTTAACACAGACCCCAACAACTTGAATTCAAGCAATTTACAACTCTATTATTATCAATATAAAGTTCAAGCTAAATAATAATGATGGCATCTATAAAGTTGCCAATACCGCTGGACCCAACCTTAGGTAAGATACTGTTTACATTAAAATTAACGACCGATGTGAGCTGTCGACACATTTTAACACTTATGTAATAGGTCATAAAATCGTTTATTGTGTATCTTGAACAGGTGTGTATAGTACAATTTCATTCAAATGAAAAGGGTCCAATTACATATAAATGTTCGTGAGGGCGATACCTTTGATTATTGATTGCAAATATCTTATTTTAAGCTAATTCTGAGATAACAGAGTGCACATATTTGCATACGGACTCATACAAACTCGTAGAAGAAACCACACGACATCTACAACTAACTACAGAAAAGATTTAATCTTTTGATATTAAAATTCATATCCCCCTCTGTGAATGAAGAGATGATGAAGGAAAATATGTGATCACTCAGACTTAAATTTACTCTCTAAGTAAGAAATTAAAGTCCTAAAATCGTATTTACTGATGAATCGTTTCATACAACGCTAGTACAACACTACGGATGCAAATTAACGAGCTAATATACATTCACGTTTTCAAGCTACAAGGTATATCATCGAAGCATATCGCGTTATAGTTTCAGACTAAGAAATAAAACAACTAGAACTAGTCTATGAAACGCGTTCCACGTCGCTTCATTCATGAGTTTGTTCACCGAACAAAAAGCGCTGTAACAGAATCTCTCTTCATTGAAGATAAGTCCAGTGTTGCACTAATTGGTCATTACTTGAAGGACAGCAACTAATAACTACAACTAGTCAAACCTTTAACAACATCTATAACTCAAGAAATAAAGTCTAAAATTCAATATGGATGCACAAAATGGCGCGCATTCAACTTAAGTTTTCTCTATAGAATTAGATACAATTCAAAAAATGTCAACAAAAACACAACTAGATACTGAGAGCATAATTATCGGTGATTGATTATATTTTCTCAAGTTCCACTTAATGATATATTTGATTCATATAGTTTTTTAACAGATTCTTAAACTGCATTCGCGCTAACGTTATAGTTTTTCATTTCCTGAGTTGACATTAGTCGTGGTAGCACTAATTGATGGAGCAGTAATGAGTTAGAACCTCGCAGCCTGGAGGCCGACATTTGTCTAATATTATTCGTACCGTAGGTGTTTTGGAATTCTATTTAATATGGAGGCTCAGGTTTCTGAGATATTTGTCACAGAGTCACAGCTACTGTGAGGTGTCCTTGTTGAGCCGAAGCTCCAATTTATTTGTAAAGGAAGCACGTACACAATGTAGGTAGTAATACGTAGTATGTAGATAATTTGAAGCCAAGGGATACGTAATTAAAACTAAAGGATTCCACTGCGTTTTATAAACACTTGGTTCAATTCAAATTGTTTATTTCTGTTGCAAACATGAGTTAAAAAATGCAATGTCTGCCCATTTGGCCGTTACGGCATGCAAGTTCAGCTCGCATTTCCTGGTTTAGCTAGTTCTTGTTACATCTTTCTCATTATCACTAAGTTATAACATCATACACTAATAGACACAATTGGACTGAAGAGTAGTATTTTCTAAGAATGCCTCAAACTTCTAGTTGACCGCGAGAATAACGAATCGCGTGGCAGAGCTAACATCATACAAACCTCTTCGGTGTCACGGTCTATTAACTCCATATCCCGTAATTCATAATACTTCCGTCCCGGTTCCCATATGTAATGGTTCCAGTCGAGCAGTTGATCCCAATTAAATAATTATAGCTTTATTGATGAAAGTCCAGGGCGAATGACGATTGATTGGCCCAATTACTTGATGTTGATTTGTAGCTGCTAATCTAAGGGAGATAGTTTACAATTGGAAATTGAGACCTTATTTACGAACCGAAGATGCTCAGACCACCGCAGATAGGGCCCAGTAGGGCTCATGCCTGATACGGAGCCGCGGAAGGCCTAACGGGTTGCCGGGCTTGAAGAGCAGGAGTAGGAACAGGGTGGGTTTTAGTCAGTAAGAATCTGACAATCATTTTGCCTAATCCAAGGCGGGAGAAGTCATTGAATGATTTTACACATCCAATAAATAAATAAAAGGAAGTGGCCGAGGATGCTGGCGTGTCTGATTGGGGCTGGTTGTATTTTGACATCTTGTACAAAATAAAGTATGGACACAAATTTAAGTTTTCTGGATATAATTTGTAAACTTCCTAAATATTACCTACAGATTTTTATGCCACATAACTAAGCATATCCACCCACTTAAACCAAAAATCATCCTTATGGAAGACTGCAATAAAAAGGAGGTAGACATACAAATACGTCGCGGAGAACCCGTTAGGTTCTTAGGTAACCGGGGCTCCAGCTCGACGTGCAAGAGAAGGAACGGGGCGGTTTTTAATCAGTAAGAGTCTGACACTCCCTCCCGTCTCATCCAGGTGGGAGCAGTCATTCGATGATTTTCCCCCCTTAAAAAAAGGCATACATATACACAAGTCATGTGTAGATTAGTAGGTTGAGGCATAGTAGATATAATTTGGATCTCCGGTGCACCTCCAGTTATATGTAACTTTGATACATAAATCAACAATATTTTAATTAACAATAAAACACACAAGAGTATGAATAGTTCATAAAATAACTTATTCATAAAATTAAGATAACACATCATAGATAATTATGGCAATAAAAAAACTAAATTGTGTTTCATCCGCCTTGTTACTGAGCAAATTCTTCACGGTCTGTGCTCAAATTAAATTAGTTCATTATTTCTGTTTTACTTCATAATCATGAATCTCTTTATCCCGATTATAAAGTATTGGAAAAGTATCTTTAAATTAGTCACAATTAGGTTCATAACACGTGTAGTGACGGTAAAGCAGACTACATTTATCACCATCCTGCACCACTACCACTTCTGTTGACGCTGTCATAAGAACCGATATGAGACTACATATTTAAGAGAGATCGAGTAATAGGTAAACCTGATTTTTTTACTTCTAATCCTTACGTATCCTACCAAGCATGGAGATAAGGTACCTTTTTTAAATAGAGGACGGTCAATAAAAAAAATCTGTTTAGCACACTACCATAATAACTATTACTTACACATAGGTACATTATATTAGCAAACAAAGCATTATGTAATAATAGACATGTATATAAAAAATTTATTTTAACTAATATTATAATAAATATTTATTTACAACAAAATGTAAAAGATCCACCAGTCAAACTATTAGTGTTTATGTAGTTTTTTTGGACATCACGTTGGATTGTAAAGCATACCATAATACCTTTTATTAAATAAAGAAATAATAGTCCACTGAATCGACGATCGGACTGTCACCAGTTGCTTGATACGATAGTTGCCTGGTGCTAAATAAATGTTTTTTCTTTCTTTCTATACGAAATAAACATTCTCAATTCAAAATCTGTGGATATGGATTGGATTTTGACATTAATTGTATGTCGGTTTTAATCCACAGATTATGGATTAAAATAGGTTAATAATTTCGACCGGTTGAGAATCTACATATACGTAGCTAATGTCGAACTACTCAAACGCTTCTCAATTTAAAATCGCGCTTGTGTACCTAAGTATAGTTCTGTCACTACAAATTCATTGTAAAATGACAGAGATAGCACTATATTTAAACTGTCAAACACCAAGCGGTCACCGGTGACCGCGACCTATTGTTCTTTAATTGTGTCTATAAAACCGGTACTCGACGAGTTAAGTACAACTTAAAACTTCAGTATTCGGGTGCAAGTAATTTAGAAACATTTTTTTAAAATTAATTATCTATCTTCAATCAAAATTTTCTCAAGTTTCCACAGAAATGTGGCAGGCGCCACTGTGTCGTTCGACGAGCCAATTAGCCGACTGTCGAGTGTACGAGTGCGATCAATTTGATCTAATTCACGTCGATATTGTGACCGGCAGCTCACAATCTACGGATCATCTGTAAATTATAGGTACGTACTTCTATTGCAATTGCAGTAGTTAACGAATCATTGATTGACATGTCTGTTGAAAGGACATAGATATAAGTTTTTTTTCTGACGGCTATATAGTTATTTGGTCATGAATCCTACTCTTTCCACAGATGGTATAAAACCTAAGAGACTGTTGACGTTCAAAAGTGACTTCCTGATTTTGACTTTAACTTTGACTACATATTTTGCTGAGACCGGGCAGCGGCTCTCACTGATACATCATTTTATATTATGATCTCTATTAACCCGACTGACTAGTAGTAAGTATCTACCGAAGTGTAGAGATTACGTTAAATTCTGTGTACTTATCTTTATTTTAACTAATTTATGTGGTAGAAAACAACAATTTCTGCCGCCACATTTACCAGGTCAACTCCGACTGCTTATTTTAATTCCTCCATCCCTATTTCTAAATTAAAAAAGAAACTGATCTCCCGCATTATTTTCGAGCGCTCATTTTAGATCTACCCCTTACTGAGAGCGGTGCAACTTGCACTCGTCAACAATAAAAATATAGAATCACAGTAATATTTTTAATTTTGACAAGGTTATTAAGGGATTATGTGTAATATACCTAACTATTAATGTTGATGAAGGTTATAGTAGTTTTTAAGTTTACTTATAATGTGTAACTGCATTTATTGTATTAGGTGTGTCTGTAGTGATAAATGTAATGTTAATATAAATAAATAAATTTAAAAAATATTATATGTGTTTTAATAATATATATGTGAAAGTTTCTTTGTTTGGATGTGTGTCCGTCGATCACGATAAACTATTGAACGGATTTTGATGACATTTGGTATACAGGGGTTGGGCTAAGGCTAACTGAGGTGATAGGATAAAATGCTCCCATGGGATAAAATAGCTAGTCAGGAATAATTAGACTCCGTCCACTGCTTCACCGGAATAAATCGTTATGTGACAATAATATAACAGAAACAAGACTTTCAAAATGCATGGTGTAATTGAAAGAAGTTGTAGAAAACCCATAATAACATGACGCCCTTTATTTTCAGAAGCAATAGCCATAATGTGTGCTTAAACAATGTAATACCCACTTTTTACCTATTGTGTAATGAGTCCCATGTAATAAGGAGGAGGACCCATGCAAGGAGAAAATCCTAGTAAGTGGCAGCGTTTTTTTTTTAAAGAGTAGATGGATTTTTTGCTATACCTACAATTTCAGATTCCAGAAATAACCCCAACAATTCTCGGATTCGGGAAACCCGTGACACCTCGCCGTGATAATAACACAGTAAAAATATAGCCAGTCAGTTTCTATATAAGAAGTACCTACTCCATCTATTTGATATGTATATGCTAATAATAAACATTATGTTATTTATGAAAAACCATATTCATAAAAGTTCATGCTTCGCCTGCTAACTGCAAAGCTGAACCAATTAAGAAAATCTAAACGAAGATAGGTAAATTAAAATTATTAAACGAGAAGAACTACTTAAATTAGAAGATACACATTGTACCCAAATGGTTGCCGACAATGAATAGATTATTAAGAAGGAAAGGTACTAGTAATGTAAGCGATTTGCGTAGACACTGGTCACCTGCAGCACCAGAGGAGCCACAAATACGTTGTCCACCTTTTAAAAACCAATACGTTATTGTTTGCAGCTTTTCATGTAGGTAACTGATGTTACTGTAGATCATATTTACCTAATTGGAGTAAGTGTAAGTCTACGTACTTACACTACCAAGTACGTAGGTAGGTTACATCAAGGATGTTCAAAATTAGGAGTTGTACAATTTTATGAATGTACGAATTAAATAAATACTTATTGGTTGCAATCACAGATAATCTTTTTGTGGATTTATTTATGTAATGGAGACACTGGTCGTAATAGCTTTGAAAAATAATTTAAATGCCATTTTCTGGTTTTAAAAATAATATATTATTTATTTTTCTGTTAGCAAATGGCATTATGTTTGTTTTATGCCAGCGACATAAAATAAAGCGGACTGTGCAGGTTTTACTTAATCAAAGAATTTGATTTACTATTAATCGATACAATCTCCTTTATTTTATTTTTTTCTCTAAAAAATATTAGCCGTTATCCGCTGAAAAAATTTTGGCCGCCATATTCTAGTTTTATGAATAATTTGTTTTATTTTTCAGTAAATAATAAACATGACATTATAAATATTTTATGCCTGTAGTTGATAACAAGTTAACAACTATAGAGGCTATATTATAACAGCCTCTTCAGATTGCTAATGATAACATTTTTTTAAATATTGGCGATAAATTTTTAAATATTTTTTTTAAAAACGCCATTAAATTAATGTCCAGCAGCCATATTATATGAAAAAACCGATTTTGTAACATTATTGGCTTGATACTTTCAAATCTATGCATGCGAGTTTAAAATCTCGATGTTTTATTTTATTAATACTTAAGTTTTCCGTGCTCATGCCTGTAATAAGCTTTGAGGACCTATCTTTCTCCAACAATGAAATCTTTGAAACCTACAACCACAATGTATACCAGCGCTATAGTGTGAAATGACACTAATAGCACCTTACCTATGAATTATCCACTTAATAAATACAGCCAGCAATGTCCAACTTGATTAATATTCAGCTTTAAATGACTGGCTTGTCAACACTTGGCACCATATAGAGTATCGAAATTACTCCGCTTTGGTATCACACCTAGAAATCTTTACTATTTGCATTTAACTCGCTGTTAACTCGCATACAAAATAATTTAGATCTTTGTCGTTGAACTTTAACAGTCCATTGCCCATTGGTGTAGTTTTAATCAGTAAGATCTCATGACATAATTGTGTGGTAATATCTATTTATTTAATCTGTGCAAATGAATTAAATGGCAACCTTGGACCAAAAGTTTATCGATAAACAAGTAACGACACTGCATCGTAGTTTAGCGGTTTTTTTTATTTGAATGTTGAATGGTACAAAAACATTTTTTTGACATAAATAAATCAGAAAGATCCAAATAGGAGGTAGATAAATATTTTATACGCAAATAGGCATTATAGGTACTTGATAATATTGGCACCATCGATGTTTTTTTGGTCGATCAATATTTTTAAAAGTGTGCTTCCATATTTATTTATTTGAAGTGTGGACACACCTAGGTACATAATTCAGCCAATAGATATAGCAATAAGTAGTAGCAGATTAGGTCTCATGTACCTAATTAGATAATATTTTTCTGGAATAGGTTTCAAAACACGTTTTAACAAAGTTGTATGAGGTAGGTTGACTCGTCGGGCGCCGGGACTGCCGAGAACGAGGTCTCTGGATAGAACAAAATATTAGGTATTTTGGTTATAACTTATAGGTACTATGGTTCTTTCTCGATCGAAGTTAGTTATGCATAATGTATTGCGTTTCTATATTGAAACTGCAAATAAATAAAGGAAAACCATTAAAAATATATATTCATCATAAAATACTACGAACCAATGACGACACCCACACAATACATTCCTAATTTTATTTTTAAATATTCAAAACACCGCATCGAATTACTAATGCCTACAAAATTGTACAATTTAATAACTAAATCTAAATTCAATATAAAATGTTAACGTAAATAATATTAATATTTTATAATAAACAGTAGGGCTCGTAATCGCTTGAAATACGAAGGCAAGTCATTCATTTCTCTTCAACTGGTACTCCTGACCTCAGAGGTATGAATCATACGACCTGATACTGCCGAGCCTCCTACGCATACGTAAACCGTGGACTTAAAACTATTTTACCATTGTCATTAGTTGAATTTTTTATATAATTTTAACACCGTAGTCCCTGTACTCTAGTTACTATAATATTAAAAAGTTAAATATTTTATTAACTTAACAAGGTGCTATAAAAACATTATGTGTTCAATAATAAAATTAAGTTCATTAAAACACTCCCATTTTTCTAAATTAACATTGAGAATTCGAAATCAATAAAGAAGCCACAATATCTGGATACTTAAACATGAAAGAAATCGGTCTGTACCAACGCTAACATTACGAACCTAAGCAATGGATAAAATAAAATAAAAATGTCCCTAAATAGTCTCAAGTTCCTTCTTGATGTAGCGGCAGTGTACCTCCACCGGCGCCAGACAGTTACACCATACACAGATTTCATCTCCACGTTATTTTGGCGACAATACGTGACTCCGCCATATTCGGCCGCTTTTATACTTTTCAGCGCGACTTGTGCCTTATAAAAATATTTATCTCTCTTTATGGTAGCTGTAAAGTGTCTATTGTTGTGAAAAACATGATAAAATAAACCGTATGAAGGAAAAATCTTAAGCGTATAAAAATGTCTACGGTAACTTTACTTGAGTTTCTTGTAATTATAAAACAACTAGGTAAACTAAACTATTTCTAGAAGTGAATAACGGCCTGTAGTAGAAGCCTATCTATTATTTAATAATCTAGCTACTTATCTGCCTGTGGTTGCAAAAAAAAATCTAAAACCTGCAGCGACATCTACCTCAAGGACCCAAACAAATATGTAAATTATAGAGAAACCCACATTTTATTTGGAAATTGGAATACTGAATTATAAAAGTGTATTGTTTGCACTCAGAGTTTGAGCTCACTATTGAAGTAATATTTCAGCAGGCGCTTGGTGACATGATATTAAACTAGTCGGTAGGTACTCCATAATATTAAGTTTCGTACCTATTTTGCGCTGTACAATGTGCAGGTGGACTGTAAAGTGTAAACCTCGGAATTTGAGTAAAGTGTGTTATTAAGATATTTCTGTACGGCCGAAGCAATACGTGAAACCTTATTTTTTCCATAGTAACTTTACCCAGTTTCAACTGCAAATTGGAAAAGTAGGTAGGCCAAAAGGTCAAGTAGCTACACAACAGATAAAAATAAATTGCAAGACTTGAACTTTGTTAAAATTAATTACGATACACCGTGACACAGACAATTTACGCCTAAAGCTCTTAACATCATACATGCTTCCATTTTAGGAGCGAGGAGACCGGTTGTGCCTTATACGGCATGTTTTTTGGCTTTCGAAAACATTTTCGAGATATCGAACTCCTTGGATCGCGTACTCTTTAATGAAGTAGGTACCTACTTGCATACCAAGCACTGCATTTGGCTATCAAGTCAAATGTTAAAAGTGTTAAAACATTATTGATGTTACGAGCCCTGGAACTTCTTCAGGAGTTTCGCGTTAAGATTAAGGTCTTATCACGGTTACCATCAGTGTTTTGTTTGTCGAAAGCAAGTCGAAAGTATTTTGTCCGTCTTTAACAACGATCGGACGGGAATGCAAACAACTTTTTTGAATTAACACCATCTTTATGAACTTTCCGAAAACATTGGTAAATTAACAATAATATTTTTGTTTTTTAGGTAAGTGATTTTTCAAAAACCTTTCTCTGCGGGTCATCCGAAGGTAAGAATTGGCATCGCCCATAGACATTAAACACCCGCAAGCAAAGACTACCGGAGGAGGAGTTACACAAGCGTTGCTGGCTGTTTGGGGATTTAGAATTGAGAATTAAGGAAGGATTGGAGGTAGGTATGTTTTCTATCTGCCGGTGTTCTGTGAGGTCATGGTCGTAGTATTCAGGGGCCAGCGTAGGGCTAGTGTAGGGCCAGTCGGCTTATTCGCACCGTAGCGTAGATGACTTTCCATGAGATCATGGCGTGAGCATAATGATTTTTATTAAATAAATAATTAGGTACTTATCTATAAATGTTGAGATATTTAGAGAAGCGCTTTTTATAGTGAGAAAGCAAGCAGAGAGGTAAATAAAACTTGTACAGCTAACAAAACATTTGAGTACCTACATATCATTTAAACAGAAATCATGACATTTGAAAGCTTCGTAACTTTAACTTTCAACTTTCATATAAGATATTTTATAGAAACCTTTTCAGTTTTTATTATTTTTATAAATTTATCAATCCTGATAAAAGTTTTATTGAAAAATTACTATTATGGTGAAAATCTCAATTCACAATAGGTACCAACAATACGTGCGCAAAATCTGTGGTGTAACGTAACGTCTTGCTGACACAGCTGACAGTTCTACACGCAGCTGTCATTCATAATCATAAGTCATAACTTTGTCATTCAACGTCACCTGTAGTGTATTCCATTATCAATATTTAAATAGGTCATAAATAATTAAATACTTAAATGCCTGTAATAAAACGATGAGGTGACGTGGTTCTCCCGAAATTCTAATCACTTATGCATTCCAATCACTAAGTTATACATACAATATAGGTAATATTTCAAGTTTGAACGATGGCTGGTGTTCCGGTGAAATGCGGTACGATTGTATCGTTCTGTTTCGTGCTATATGCTGTTTATTACCGTAAGAATGATCTTGGGGACGTGCGACTGTCGCCTGTGAAGGATCATTTGCTATATTTGGAGAATGAGAACAAAGTTGGTGAGGGCAAACTGCAACCGAAAGTAGCGCTTGGCTATGGCGCGTGTCACGATCTATTTGTTAACGCCACTTCATTATTGGACCACAAGGAGCTGAAAGGAAACCCTGAGCATTTCAATGAGATCTCAAACAAGGAAGAATTCCTCAAAAGTTTCGCTTATTTCTTTAAACATGGTGCAGCCGCCGAGTAAGTTATCTATAGTTTTAATTACCATCACATGTATGTTTAAAAATAAATGTAATAGTTTACACTGATAACAAAGTACAAATTGAGATAATTTAGTCACTAATGCAATTAGCATTAGGTTAAATTTATTTTGTTCTTAACTTTAATTCTTAGGTTGGCCTTTACGATAAGAAAATATTTTTCCTGTAAACATAATGTAATTAAATTATTTACATTTTCAGACGGTTTGTGTCCAATGGGAAGTTGTATGATGAATTAATAGAACAAGCTTTGAAACTGCCTGACTCAAGATGGTCTATTGGGGGCAATGCTCCACTGATGGCCAAAAGGTTCTACATAGAAGGATGGAAGGTGCTGTTTGCAGCTAAAATGAGCAACAAGTTGAAGAAATACATTCCGAAAGATATCCAGATAGTTGGTGGGGAGGAGAATGAGGAAGTCAGGGATGATGTCCACATGATTCTAGAGTATAAGACAGATGAGACATTCGGTACTCTGAAGGCGCCCAGAGCAAACAGGTACATTGTACATAACGACGAGAACAATCCACTCCTGAGTTCCCTGGAGAAGTTTGATGAACATTTACCAGGATTTGGCCCAAACTTACTAGTCATTAGTGGACTGCAGATGATGGATAACTATCCATTTAAAGTTGGAGATGGGAAAGGTACGTTGGTGTCTTTAGTGATGTACATTTTACTCGGAGTTATAGCAACTGCTCAGTAAAGTAATTAATATAATATTTTGTTGTTTACAGACTTAAGAGCGGAAAGACTGGATCTAGTCAAGAAACAAATTTTATCACAACCACTGTCTACACTGACCCACTTTGAGATGGCCAGTTATGTTGACTTGGAGCTTCTGAAACATCTCACTACCAAAATACTGCCATTTGTAGACTCAGTCGGTATGAATGAGCAAGAATTAACAAATCTATACAGTGTCCTAGAATATGGAGAAGTCAGTGTGGTTGCTGACTCCAACCCAGAGTAGCAACAGCGTTAGACCAAATGCGCAAAACATTTTTGTTGATAAGACGCCAGAATGAACTGTACGAGAGTAAGAGAAAGCTAACTCGCATCCATGTGCATACTTTAGCTTACCAAGCTATAATGACAGTTAAAAACTCTAATTGGAAGCGAACTGAGGCTGCAGCTGCTAAAGCATCACTGACTGCGCACAGATATGTGTGTAACAGTCAAGATATTGCCTTGGATAAATGTAAATTGTTACTGGATGACAGTTTCTCTACAACCACAGACAATGACAACACAAGTAGGGTGTTCTTTGAACCTACTAAACCAGTCTCCTGTTGGGATGAGGAAATAAATGGGGAGAATGTTGATATATGTGTGGCTCCTGTACTTATTTGCACTGAGGCCCAGCTCACCGCTGGTGCTGGTGACAATATCTCTGCTGCGGGCCTGGTACTTCAAGTAGAAAAATAAACATGCCATTACAATTGCCTTATTAATAGTTGTTGAATTGTTGATCAAACATTTTATTCATTCCATTTGTAAATGTGTTATGTATTTGGTGCCATTATTTCAGGATGATCTTTTAAATAAGATACTATATTTATTGCTTAATAATATGACTAGAATTTAATGATTTATTTATTGTAATATTGTTAAATTTTACCAATTTATTCAATGGACAGAAGTACATACAAGACTGGAAGATAAATTATTTATTTTACATAAAATGTATGTAATTTATTTTGTTTTGTGCTTTTAGTACTAATCAGAACTTATGATGAGCGTAAGAACAAAAATATTTTTTGTTTTACACATAATTTTTATCATTCCGAATTAAAAATAAGTTATATTTTTCTACTTTTTTTAAAATAAAATGAATAAATGTGATTTCTTGTAAAACTTGATATCCTTGCAGGTAAGATTGAGAATACAATTACTGTATAATATTTATGACATTCCTAAATTTTAATTGGCTAAGTAGAAGATCTGGATGTTAGTTGTTGTTTCAATAAAAGCCTTTTTTGATAAATGGTATTTTATTTAATTAATCAAAACTTATGTACACATTATATACATATTGTAATAGGTTACAAATAATTTATTGTAAGATAATAAGTTCAAAAGATATGGAAAATAAATTACGATCAAACTATCCCACCTTTGTAGTTCCTGATGTGACTAATATTGCAATGGGATTGTGATGGGATGCCTGACACGAGAGCATGGAATTAGTAGAAAAAAAAATTTGTTACTCCAAGGAACTTGTGACAAAGGTGAGAAACCTGGATGACTAACAAATGACAGCAATATCGTTCAGATCTAAGACTAAATTTAAATTCAAGTAGTTAAATACAGTAGTAATACATGCATATCAAGTGATATAACATACAAATACTTAATTCTAGCACACGCACATTTTCGATTAACATTACCAGAACAGGGTTTTTTATATATGGATACTAAACACTAAGATAACATTTATATTTCTACTTTTATAGTGATTTTGGCTTAAAATAACATAGGCATTATTGGTTACACAACAAAACTTTTGTGTTGGCACACAATAGAAGGCACCTCGCTAACTAATAAATAAAATAACAAAGATTTGGTCAGTGTTTACACACATGTTACTGAAACTTATACAAATAGTAACATTAGTTTCTAGACACATTAGTACAATCACAAAATGTTAATTTTTAGAAATACCTACAAACATTATTACTAATTAAAATAATGGAGTGGGTACAATCACTAGTGATACAAAGATTTGAATAACATGATTATTTCTTGAGATGTAGTACTTTATGGATATGTAAGGCTTACAACTACTTTCAAAAGTTTGCATAATCTGGTGAAATTTCCTCAAGTCTTAAGATGTTTTTATAGTTGCGTATCATACAAATCTTATTCAGTCTTGATAATTTTGAATTTAGAGAGAACATAATTTACTCGTCATTATCTTCAAACTTAGTTTTCTTATTTGTGGGTCCCTTAGCTGTGCCTTTGTATGGATCATAGAGCCCGCTCTTGATGAACCGCTTGGCTGCTTCTATGTCGACAGATGGTCTTTTCTCTCGGTCTTTAACTTCCTGCCATTTTAACATGGCAGCTTTTATTCGCTGCAATTCATCTTTAATAGGATGACTTGTAGGGTCGACGCCTTGTATCCTCAAATGGATCCAGTGCAAAGAATTCAAAGTGAATGCTAAGAACAAATCGAGTTCAATTTGTGCCGGCAATATTAATTTATCGTATTGTTCCTTAAGCGGTAACAATTGATCCAGTACCTGTTGTACTTCCATTAAATTCTCCTTGAGAGCTTCGCAATTGTTAACGAAGTTTTGATTTGTTGATAATTCGCCGTATTTCAAATCCCAATCCATGTTTGTCGATTGCAGTATTGCAATTAAATCAGATGTAAAGCTACAATTAGTACACAATCGCACAGTCTGAACTGAAATACACCACGTTTTTAGCCTAATCCAATTTATAACCTGACCCTGAATTCTCAAAATATAAATTGAAAAATTACCGAGACAAATTGACAGTAGTGAAAGATGTCTGTCAATGTCAAAATTGAATGAACCAGACACTGTAGTTTACATTAAATAACATGTTTTACCACGATTTACAAGGTTATCATGCTTGAAATGACAAAAAACACCAACGTGATGGAACGCAACGTTAGAAATGAGAGAAAGAAAACCCCACACTAAGGATGTTATTTAATATCCTTGCCCCACACTAACTAAAAAACCCATAAAAAACCATAGGTACACAAGAGGAATATAGACATTGGCATTGGCCATATTGAAGCCAAAGAGAATATGATAGTCAGAGACAAACTTGTGTGTCGTGGCGCCGTGGTCACCTGGGGTAGGTACCTATATAAATTACGTTCTATAGCTATAAAGCTGCAGGCATCGATCGGTGGCAACTGGCAAGCATTTGGCGACACGAAACCACACAATATGCCATGATACCTCTATGTTTATAGATGCTTCTTTAATATAGAAACTGTTTAACCTTAGAGAATCTATATGGTTAAACAAGTGGGCCGGCTCTTGCGTTGTGTTTCGTAGTGTGAGTGAGGTTAACGGAGGCCCAGTTCCATTCGGGTATCCATTGGCGGCGCCGATAGCTTACCATCAGGTGATTCGTATGCTCGTTTACAGGCTTATGCTTATGCCATAAAAAAACATAAATGTAAGCACGTTGAAATTGAAACCAATAAAGCGTTACGACATGCTACCCTATCTTACTAATATTATCTTTATAATTATAATTCTGCTGTACGTGTGTATGTCATTGAACTCCTCCTAAACGGCTTGACCGATTTAAATGAATTTTTCTGTATGCGTTTGAGTGGAGCCCTAGATGGTTTAGATTCACAAATCAGCCCAGCAGATGGCGCTGCAGTCGTGTACTAGGATATATTCTAAACAATAATGTCGCGGAGAACCTAACGGGTTACCGGGGCTCCGGCTCGACGTGCAGGAGAAGAAACGGGGTGGTTTTTAGTCAGTAGTCAGAAAGAGTCTGACACTCCCTCCCGCCACACTTAGGCGGGAGCAGTGATTAGATGATTTTCCCCCTTTAAAAAAAAACTCTTTCGTTTCATACATATGCAGGACGTCTGTCGGGTCCGCTAGTAAAATTATAAATGTGAAAGTTTGGGAGCATGTTTGTTCCTCAATCACGTCACAACGGCTGAAGGCTGAATATGGTCTGGAATAACACATAGGCTTCTTTATCCCACGAGAACGCGTAAGAAACCGTTGGCAGGAGCTATTTAAAATAAACTGTATGTAATCGAGTTGTAATTTTTATGTATGGTCTCATTGTACAAAGGTATCGTACCGTAGGTAAAAAATAGGCAACGAAGGTAGGACACACAGAGGCCACCCCTGTTTGGCAATTGAAAAAA
Source organism: Spodoptera littoralis (assembly GCA_902850265.1). Lineage (NCBI taxonomy): Eukaryota > Metazoa > Arthropoda > Insecta > Lepidoptera > Noctuidae > Spodoptera > Spodoptera littoralis. The sequence continues at coordinate 12,034,427 of LR824545.2, forward strand.
AGAAAGAGCATTTGAATTTTGCCCTCTCTTTATTGTTATTAAACCTGTGTTTGCAATTAATTATGCAAAAGAATTTGTTCTTGTGGTTAATGCAACCATCCATGTATTTATCGTACATTGCAACATATTTTCATAACTTTAAATTATCATACCTATTTGTTTTTCTTCACTGCTAATCACTGAAGAAAAACAAAAATGCTTGACTAGATGACCTGGGAATCAAACCTGAGACTACTTGCTCACTTGAGAAATTTAGAACCACTCAACAAAGGAACTAGGAAAGAGGTAGGTTATTATACTACCTACTTATTGTTCATCCATTACAGTTACTTTATTCTTTGGGCTTCATACTTTTTATTGTGAAAGTGTTTACATTAATACTAATTTTATAAAAATAAAAAACCAATTATTTCATTAGGTACATTTATTTATTCGTGAAACACAATAATAATTTCCTGTTAGTAGTAATCATGTACTTCAACATTTTAATCTAGATCATAACTTGTTCAATATATTGAAATGTTTAATTATCGTCCTATTACTATAGAGCATCATCATGAGATGAATTAGCTGAAGAGACAATATCAATCATCCAAGTACTCAAATGGTTCTGGGGGCTCTGGCTCCTTTTCTTCCTCTGTCTTTGGGCCAAATGCGGCCACAGGCTCGACCAGAACTTGTTCTCCATCACCGGAGTGGTTTAACATGACAATACCACCAATAGTAACGTCTTTCAATGGGGTAAACCCTGTACCCTCTACAGGAGTCAAGTTCTTTAATTGCTGCCTCATTACCCTCGCAGGGTTGTTCAAGATTTCAAAGGTTGGCTCTGGCTCTTTCTTTTCCTTTGTCTCCTTTTCTTCACCTTCCTTCTCCTCCTTCTTGACTTCCTTGGAAGAGCCAGCAGTGGCAGCATCCTTTTCCGATTTTCCATGGACTGTTATGTTAGGATTTGGTGATTTTGATGGCTTTTTCTCTTCTTCATCAACATCCATTTTAGATGTGGAGGAAGAAGTCATGCTGCTTGCAGAGCCCTCAGTTCCGTGTGCTCGCCTGCGAGCTTTGGCTGCGGCAATACTTAAAACAGCAGTGGTAACTCTCTCTCTTTCCTCTCGTTTCTTTTCTTCCAAAGGAGCCGGGTAAGCATAGAGGGAAGGTTTTGAGTTCGATTTAAAGTCCATCTGGGGCATCTTCAAATCAGAATTGAGAGCAATCAGACAAGTAGGGGTGAAAGCTAAGGATAGGCAGTGAGCCAGAGGGAACCAGTACCAATACTGGGTGAAGACTAACATGCCGACCACAGCAAGCATGTTCATATGACCAGTCCTGTTTTGTAGAGATACCGTTACGTTGCGGCCACCAGCATCGATTATGCCTTGAGCCAAGATAGCTCCGAATTTAGCCATCACATCTTCATGTTTGTTAGAGATTACTTGTGCGTAAAGTTGACGGAAATAGGTGACTTTTGGACAAAGGGCTTCAGTTTGTTGAATAAGAATCATGGCAGAAGCGATTAAGGCGCCTTGCCTGACAAAGTTGACGGGGTCAAACTTGACCATTGGTTCCAAAAGGCCAATAGCCTCACGGTTGCCAGTTCCAGCGCAAGCTATACCCAAAGCCATGGCAGCGCCATAACGGACGTGAGGATTGTATGATTCAGCTAACAGAGATACAACTGATGGGCACTGCTCAGGTGTTCTAAACAGAAGGAAGCCGAGAGCTGTGACAGCAGCGCGACGTACGTCATCATTTACGTCAGAAACGGCTACGTGGAGAAGCGTGCGGATGGAGTCATTATTTCCAGTGCCGCAGTAAGCAGTGGCGATAGTGTAACAACCAGCGCGACGCAGTAGAGGATCTTTGTCCCTTAACAACTGTTGGACAAGGGCATCAGCCTCCTCAAGACGCCCATACATCGTGAAAGCTATACCAACAGCCAATCCTCTCAATATTTTCTCATGCTGAGTTTCTTGAGCATAGGCAACCATATCTTCAATGGCTGCAGCATGCCTGGAACCCAACATGACCATTCCCATGGCTATGCCTGCTGCTTCACCTGTGACTGCATCATCTTGATACAAATTAAACTTGAGTTGTTCATAGACATCTTGTCTGTGTGTACCCATAGCAGCTAGACCAAGACCGAGACAACCTCCATGTCGCACCATCTCATTCTGAGCATCTTTTAGTTGAGTTAAAAGATAGTCAATGATATTAGCACCATGGTTGGCGTGAATTAGACCCAAGGCATATAGGCCACCTCCTTCAGAGTAACCTGATGATGGCCCAGCTTCCTTTGGCAAATATGATTGCATGAGAGCTAGGGACTCATTTTCATGACCTCTATGAATAACTCCAAGGGAGGCTGTTACTGTCAGTTTAGCCCAATTTGTGGCTCTTGCAAGCCATTCTAAGTTATCCCTCAAGAACTGGTCACTGGTAGTACCGGAGTGCATGAAGGCATTGGCTATAACAGTAGCAGTGTGACAAATAGACACTCTAATTGCATCTTTTGTGTTCTTCAAGATAAGCAAATCGGCATGATTAGACCTAATTAAGAATTGTAGTTGTAATCCTATAGATACTTCACCTCCTAGAATTGAAATTAATTTTTCTACCCGTTTCTGGTGTTCTTTTTCTTCATCATTCAGACTTTCTATATCTCTCTCTGGTTTCTTAGCTTCTTCAGCTGGTTGATCAACCTCCATGCTTGCCTCAGGGAATGGTCCTCCTTGAGGTTGGGGCTTGCCACCAAGAGCACTGGGGATGGGTGCTGTAGTTCTTAGAGCCTGTAGTACTCTACCAAGGAACTGTTGTGTAGCTGAGTCATATAAGTCAAAGGCAATTTGGTATGCCATAAGGACAGACTCTTGAGGTCCATGACTTAGTTTATCAAGGATTTCTGCAACAGAGAGAGGATCCTCCAGGAAGATGAGGCACTGGCACATGTTGACATAGTCTGGGATGTTGAGACCTCTGTACAAACCTACCAGGGACCTGAGGACAGTGCTGCGGAAGCCTCTGTTTTGCAAAAGGCTCATTGCAACTGTGAAAGCATACTGAAGCATACCTGGAATTAAAAATTGTAATAATTAATACAAAGAGCAATTGATGAATTGAGTACAAACTTTTGATTCGTTATACCTGCAATTTGAGCATAACACAGGTTTAATATTTTTTTCTGAATAAAATATTTGATTTTACTTTATTGAATACATTTCAGAAAGGTTTTAAGTACTTTTGGCATTTATTAAGTAATCTAAACCTATTTAATATCAATTGTTAATTATTCAATTAAATAGGATTTTTATCATTTTAGTTGGTTATGCTCACAAAATATTAATGTCATTGTAGTTACAACTATTATTGACCTGTGATGACTCATTAACTTTTACCAAACAGATTAGTAAACAATATAAGTAAAAACAATGAAAAAGTGAATAGGCATTGTGAATTGCATTTTACAGTAAACAAAGGCATTTTATAAACATTGTTTAAAAAGTAACTTACCAGCTACATCATCAGATTTCATAATGGATTCCTCAAAAATGTCCATGCGTCGGGTTTCCAGCGCCAACCCCAGTGCCTGCCTGTACTGTCCATCATCAAGGCATCGTTGGAACATTCGGTTCACGATGGCTTCTAACCTGGGATCTATCGCTCCTGCATCGCTGTCCACGAACAGAGCCTTCCTTTTAGAAGTGTAGAAGTCGATCGCCTTAGCAATAGTTGTGTCGACATATTCATTTCTTGCATTCACATCGAACAAATCACCAGCGCCCAGCGCATACGTCAATGAATCTTCAAACGCTCCCAAGTGGTAATACACCTTACTTGCCACCAAAGCTGCTAGCTGGTGCTGAGAGAACACTTTGTCTTCATGCAATATTTCAATCTTTTCAATAGATTCAGATATTTCAGGCCAAAATTCATCGACGATATTGTCCAACCTTTTCAATGCAAACTCTTTAACTTCAGACATCGGCTCATCCAGCAGGGATATAATCCCCGCCGCTGATGTTATATTCATCTTGTTGTTTGTTAACTTATAATTCACCAACACAAAACTTTCGCGATGATTTCTTGCTTATTAATCGGCAATTTTTGATACGAGCTACGAGCACAAATAATACGATGATTTGACAAATTTCTTTTGTCCATAGACTATAATTACTATAGACATTTAGACGATGGGTTAATTTGTTTTTTTTTATGATTTGGTCATAGCGGTATTTTATTATTCATGATTTTCATGATACTAAAATAAAATATAATAATATAAAGCAGTTAAAAACCGCAATAAATAAAAGCAGGCAAATTACGTTCAGATTTATTATTAATTTTTTCTATGTAAAGAAAGGTGCGTTTTGAAACCCAAAACATACCATGAGACATCAAAAAAATAACATTAGTAATTGTTAAATAATTTGTTTTATAATGCCTATTTTATGATTACTAAGTTCTTCTTTTTTAATTTTAATATCTCTCATTATTTTATATTCCAAAATTCCTGAATTCCGCAAGTTTATTTCTGACAACCTCTAAAAGTGTTTAATGACTAAATCCTAGTTCAGAATCTACCTCGATTGTGAGTTGTCAATTTTCTGTCATACACATTCCTACGTCGTGCGAACGAAACATCTGTAAAGTGACTTTCTGTGTGAATAATTCAATAATTCTTCAAAATGTTAGATTTATTCAGCATTTTTAGTAAAGGAGGAATAGTGCTGTGGTGTTTCCAGAGCACAAGCGAAATTTTTTCGCCTTCTGTGAACGCTTTAATCCGTAGTGTGATATTACAAGTAAGTACTTTCGTAAGTTGGGAAACCCTAGTGAATTGTGTCTTAATCTAATTAGTATTCACAGTCTGGATAATTTACATATGCTAAGCTTTATGTTTTGAATTAATGTGGACTTATAAATTAAGCATTTAGTTGGTCTGCTTCCAATAATGTCCTTGGCTTATTTATATTGCGTTCTTTCAATGTTATCATAGTCTTTATAGCCTTATCTAGAGCATACCTTGTGAATGTACCATATGCTATAAATATAGACTTGTTTACTGTACTATAGACAAATAAAGCTTGTCATATGTTGTATAAACTGTCCTTACCAGGTAAGGATCATAAAACAATAGAAATTTGAAGTTATACTAATTAAATTCCTTAATTTAATTGTATGGTGTGATTTGAAATGTATGTCTATAAAGCACCCACAACATGTGGAAATTCTAGTGTAGAGTCAAGTATATTTAAAGAGACAATATTTTATTTTTCAGGAGCGTTCAGGCAACAATACATTCAGCCACAATGCCTTATCACTGCAATACAAACTCGACAATGAGTTTGAGCTGGTGTTTGTGGTGGCGTACCAGCGCATCCTGCAGTTATCATATGTGGATAAGTTCCTCAATGATGTGCACCTGGAGTTTAGGGACAAGTATAAGAATGAGCTGCAAGGAGGCCACCACATAATGGACTTTGATTTTAAAACCTCTTTTGAGAAGGTGTTACGGGATTGTGAGAAATGGGGTAAGGGAATTTTAATATTTCACTTTTAACTTTCACATTTATAGTAGGAGTAAGAATTATATTTGTAGGTTTATCCAATTCTTATCAAATATCTGTTTATATTAATTAACAACAATTAAATTTTAATTTACAGCTAAATCACAAGCTAAGATTCCAAAACAAATGAGAACATTTGAAGACTCGCAGAAGTCCAAAAAGACTGTTGCTTCAATGATTGAACGCAGGGGAGAAGATAAGGGGAAGAAATCTGGTAAGTCTAAATGGATTCCATTTTATTATACATTTGCATCATTGCGTTACACAAGTAGTATCATTTTCAATTACTTATTTGTTGAGTTTATTTATTTTGAAAAAAGAATGTTTTTATAAGTGGCCATTTTATTTGCAATTCATATTCCAATCTTCTGATTGGAACTTGTTTGTCACCTGTTATCATTGTGTATCTAAATAATCTTATTAGAGTAAATTGGCTTATCTCTTAACTAGGTTGTGGCTTCCTAAGTGAAACAAAATATGAATCTATTTTTTATTCAAGGGAAACATGTACTTCTTTTTCTTTTTGAGGGGTGATAATCATTTAATAAATTCTCCTGCCTTGGGTCAGGCGAGAAGAAGTGTCAGACTCTTATTGACTAAAGTAAAAACCACCCCGTTTCTACTCCTGCTTTTCGAGCCGGAGGCCCAGCTACCCGTTAGACCTTAGACAGTTAGACTTGTATTATTAAATAGTGAATATTTTGAAGTAAATTTTATAGTTTTCTTGATACTAACATGTTATTTAATTTCATATGATACACCTTATTTTAACTAAGCATAGAGAGTACTCTCTATATATTCAAAATTGACATCAATGATGATGTTTGGTTTCAGTAAAAATAGTAGAAAATAAGAACCTAACTAATGGCAAGGTGGAGGAGTCTCCGGAACAGGAGGATGATGTGATTGCTATGAACAGAGCTAAGATGGCTCAGAAACTGGCTTCCAAGGGCAAAAAGGAGTTGCCCAAGTAAGTAACATTATTACCTTCCCTAAAAACTTGTTTATGAATTGAATAAAACATCAAAATGTATCAATATGTTGACTTCAATCTTTTAAGTAAACAAAATTAAACCATAAACTTGTAGTGGGTATTCAAAATGTTTCTTTATAATTTACAATGGCAGACAGGTTTGATGGAACTGGTGAAAGTAGGTACATCTGTCTTATCCTGTATCTCTGCACTGTGGTGGAACAATGTTTTTTTTAATGTATAATAATACTGTTTAGAAATTGTTGACCTGTAGAGAAATATAACTTGCAAAGTTGCTAACATTGAAGTATGTGTCTTGTGACAAACAGAATAATGTTCATTTTTCCTGTTTGTATAAAACTCGTTTTTATACCTACTTCTTATGACGTCAATGTGTCTCATTCACTCTTTGACATTAAATATGTTGGAATTAATTATTGTACCTACCTACATTTGTTATGTTGGCTTTGGGTATCAGGAGACTTGTTTTGGTAATATTCAAATGAAAATATGCAGAAATATTAGTATCCAATAGCAATGTTGATGATGGTCATAGTGACCGAAATGCCACAGTTTTTTAAAATTGTAGTTTTTTTAATCCTTCGAAACCAGCATTTGATATTATTGTGATTCCCTAGTCAAGTAGTGTAAAAAATACTATCTTTATTTAAAAAACCTGATAGCCTGAATAACTAGGGCTTTTTATTTACGAATAACAAGGCATTCATTCTGTTACACTTTGAATATAATACTAATGAATGTGTTATGTGTGTCACCAGGAAGTCTCCAAAGAGTCCTAAGGTGGAGCGCGTGAAGCAGCCCCGCGTGTGGGAGCTGGGCGGCGGGACACGTGACCTGCCCTCGCTCGACTTCAGCACTGACAAGCCGGAGGACGCCGAAAACCAGATCACGCCTGATACTCAGGTACACTCATTGATATGTTTTAATTTAATAGATTATTTGACATTTTGATTGTAATTTTTGATCCCAATTATGAAAATGTATTTTTTTTTGTGCAACATTAGTAAAATACTTATTCTATATTTATGATTATTTCTGGCAATACAGCTAGTGGGTCAGATGACGGGAGCTATCCGTGACCTGGAGGTGGAATCTGACGAGAGTAGCAGTGAGGAGGAAGATGAGGGACCCACGCAGTCCGCTCAGAAGAAATCAGGCGGCATGTTCAGCATATTCAAGGGTAAGATTTTTATTATTATGATACAAAATAGAAATATCCTCCTAGATTGTAAGAAATATTCAAAAGAAAAAAGCTAGAGAATTATTCAATTCTATCAGCTTAAAATAAGTAAAATAAGTCTTGCCTCCTAATAATTTAACAGCTAAGGATAGGTTTGCCATAAGCTAACAAACTTTGCCCAAACTTTGTTCAGTTGACCGACAAATATTTTAGAAGGTGACCTAAGATTATAAGTCCTTCTTATTAAGTCTACCACAGTTACTTTTAATTGATGAATTTATTTGAATTAAGAATTTTTTTGTTATGATGTTTAAACGCGCGGCAAAATGTTGAGCTGTCACTGTCATATTTCCGCTCGTCATTATAAACGGCCAGGTATTTTTTACTCTATGGTTTTGTATGGAAGCACGAAAGTTTCACTCAACGATTTTACTGAACGTTATGTGTGTGTGACTATAAATATAAATCTCCAAACAGCTAGACCAAAAATAACTCAAAACTGAAACTAGTGTTTCTGTTTATTACACTCACGCATACGCAGCGCAATAGACAAAGCGTTGCTCTACATTAATGTTTTTATATTATCTTCTACAATAATAATACGAAGATGCTTTGGCTTCCAGGGTTGGTGGGGTCTAAGGCTCTGACGAAGGAGTCTATGCGTCCAGTGCTGGACAAGCTTCAGGACCATCTGATTGGAAAGAACGTCGCGGCTGACATTGCTACCAAGCTTTGTGATTCTGTTGCTACCAAACTTGAAGGAAGGGTGAGTGTAGAATATCTATTAATTTTTATTTGTTTGTTTGATGTGATGTAGTATAAGATAATAGCTATGTGCTTACCTTTTTTACTTTTTATTTGCATACAATACTTTTGAGTAATTTACCAGTTCTAGTCTAGTTTTGAAGTCGTGATTTCGTTAGATCTACGCGGCGTACAAATAAGATCGTTGTTTTATTTCGTATAAAAATAAATTTTATTGCAATTGATACATTACATACCAATGGAGTTCAGTTTTATTTTTGTGTTAATGTAATTTAGTTTTGTGTAGCTTTACGACTTTTCTCTGTTTACTATATCTTTAGGAGAATCTAAACTACATTTTAAAGTCGGAAAGCTTTACATATATTATATAGATTCCGAGGTTTTTGAATAGGCTTCTAAACTATATCCTAATGTCTTTAAATTTTATTGTAATGTGAAAATTGCCTGTCATCTGTAAAGGATCACCTTGATTGTTTGAAGCTTTGATCAAGTTTCTAGTTTGGTTGTGTGCCAAAACGTCCAGGTGTATCGAATTGCTGTTCCATTTCACTCGCGAATACAATTGTTAATTGATCGGACGTTGTGTGATGTTCACTTCCTGTAAAAACATTTATTGCTGATTTTAATGACATTCCGCATTCATACAATGAAAATATCATATGATTTTAGTAGTAGCTTTTCGCTCGCAGCTTTGCCCGCGCGATTAAGACCATCTAAAACTTCCTCACTTGCGTAGTTTTATAGATCTACTAGCTTTTACCCGCGGCTTGGCTCGCGTCACAAAAGGATAAAATGTAGCTATATGACATATACCAAACACACAGCGCCATCTATACTAACACTTTTGTTTTCAATCGGGAATATTAATCGGGATAAAAAGTACCCTATTATTTAATCCGGACTTCTAACTTTACGTCTGCAAAATTTCAAAGCAATCGGTTTAGTATTTACGGCGTGAAAGCGGAACAAACAAACAAACTCACTTTCTGATTTATAATATTAGTAAGGATAGATCTAAGCATTCATAGAGTCAGACAGCTAGAACTTGACTGACTGATTTTGTTTTATACTGTGTGGTGATAAAGTAGTAAAAAATATCTTTTGTCCTCGGGGAACTGCGGTGGCTTAATACGCGACTGATTTTAAGTCTTTGACTGTCGGTAGATAAGTGTTAAAGGCAAATCTTCCGCTATCTATGCGCAATGCAGATATGTCGTGCATAAGACTCTTGAACGGTTAAAACTGTGATTTATTTAATTTAATTTATTTATTTCGAACAATTTAAATCCATTTGGTTAGTAAACAAACAAACTTAATCTGTCAAACACCAAGCGGTCACCGGTGACCGCGACCTATTGTTCTTTAATTGTGTCTATAAAACCGGTACTCGACGAGTTAAAAAACTAGTGTTAGTACTTAAAATTACCGGTTATAATTAAACATGACTATCATAACATAACATAACATCACGCCTTTTTATCCCCAAAGGGGTAGGCAGAGGTGCACATTTCGGCACTTAATGCCACTGTACAATGTAACACCCACTTTTCACTATTTATGTTATGAGTCCCATGTAATAGGAGGTGAGCCTATTGCCATATACCGGGCACATTTCCAGACTCCGTGCAACTACTGAGATTTTTAAAAACCCAGTAATACTTTACCCGACCCGGGAATCGAACCCGAGACCCCTTGCCCGGCAGTCGCACTTGCGACCACTCGGCCAACGAGGCAGTCAAACATGACTATCATACGCCACAATAGCATGTAGGCTACTTAGATGAGTTCCATAGTCCAGAATTTAACTGACAATCGAAATCGATAAAAAACATGTTATTAAATATGTTATGTTTTCCTTTTATTAGGTACTGGGAACATTCGACAGTGTGGCTAAGACAGTGAAGGCGACGCTAACCGAGTCGCTGGTACAGATCCTGTCTCCGAAGCGTCGCGTGGACATCCTGCGCGACTGTATGCACGCCAAGCAACAAGGGAGACCTTATGTTGCTGCATTTTGTGGGGTATGTGTTAAAGGACATAATATAGTTTTTGAATATTTCTTTATAAATTTGTATGATAATATGCTATTATTTAGTTAGTACCTATTATGTACTTATTAATTAGGTAAATAATTAACTAAAAATCGCGGTTACTCACGTGATGATACTGAGAAAAGCTCTACTAGTTTCGAGCCACAGAGGGGTTCTTCCTCATGAGTATTTTCACATGAGTAACCCGCGATTTTAGTTAGTTAATTTTGTATGTCTCACGATAGTTATTATAAAAATATAAGTAAATAATAATATTAATTGTCTTCTGAAAATTGAATCGCGTGGCTGTTGCATTACTTATAAGTACTGCTAGAACAAAACAGTTCATGATAAAGGTCTTTATAGCATTATACATTACATTAATCTATTTATATCGGGAATGCTTTCAACATCTCGATTTATGCTTAAAGTCGTAAATGAAACACGTTACACTACTTGTTCGCCTCTAGCTTTTACCCGCGGCATTCCTGTTTTATCCCATGGTAGCATTTCATCGGGATAAAAAGTATCCTTTCACATAAATCAGCCCATACCCTGCCTCCATACCAAATTTTTAAAATCCGTTGTGTAGTTTCAACGTGATGGACAAACAGCCAAACACTGAGACTTTCACATTTATAATATTAGTGTGATGTTACTGTATTCGACAGGGTCCTTGATTTAGTATTTTACTCTAAAATCAGTACCTACATTGAGAAATTGCTGTAAAAATCTCCAACCATAATATATAACTCTTTAAGAGTGGGAGAGCGATGTTTCGACACGAATGGGCCGGCTCGACCGGAGTGATATCACGGCCTCACAGAAAACCGACGTGAAACAACGCTTGCGTTGTGTTTCGTCGTGTGAGTGAGGGAACAGGAGGCCCAATTATCCCCTTTGTTCCCCAATCACCTCAATCCTTGAACCTCCAACAATCCTTAAATTCCTAATCCATAAAAGGCCGGTAACGCACTTGTAAACGTCTCTGGTGTTCTGAGTGTCCATGGGAGACGCCGATTGCTTACCATCAAGTGACCCGTCTGTTCGTTTACCGGATTCTGCCATAAAAAATCTTTAATAAGTCGTATTATTTTGACAGGTAAACGGCGTGGGCAAGTCCACAAACTTGGCGAAGATATGTTTCTGGTTGATAGAGAACGACATGTCGGTGCTGATAGCGGCGTGCGACACGTTCCGCGCCGGCGCGGTCGAGCAACTGCGCACGCACACCCGCCATCTCAACGCGCTGCACCCCGACTCCAGGCACCGCGGCCGGAAGATGGTGCATCTCTACGAGAAGGGATATGGTATGCACTGCTTTTCAATATGTTAATGTTGTATATTTTTTAAATCAAAAGCTTTTTTGGTTTATATGAAAGTTAGAGGTTGGAAAAGCCGATTGTTTTGATGCAAAGTTAGTTTCGGATATGAAAAAAATCCAACGTAATTATTCGGATGCAATAACGAACTCTTATCGACTCTTAAATACAATCTCATCTTGAAAGTGCTAACACTTTCATTAAGGTTTCACGTTCACCAATTAATCTATTAAAATTAAATAGATTATAATTACACTGTGATTTTTTGCACGTAATTAGTTTAACTTAAATCTGCAATTGAGAAACTAAATAGATATTCCATCCATCCCCAGGTAAGGACGCGGCCGGCATAGCAATGGAAGCCATCCGTTACGCGACGGACTCTAAGATCGACGTCGTACTCATAGACACGGCAGGCAGGATGCAGGACAACGAGCCTCTCATGCGAGCTCTGGCCAAACTCATCAAAGTGAACGAACCAGACATGGTACTCTTCGTCGGAGAAGCTCTTGTTGGCAACGAAGCCGTGGACCAACTTGTCAAGTTCAACCAAGCTTTAGCGGACCACAGTTCGTCTTCGAACCCTCACGTTATCGACGGTATTGTGCTTACCAAGTTCGATACTATCGATGATAAGGTCGGGGCTGCCATATCGATGACTTACATCACTGGACAACCGATTGTGTTTGTCGGTACTGGTCAGACCTATACTGATCTTAAAGCTCTGAATGCTAATGCGGTGGTACACGCGCTTATGAAGTGAATGTATGGGACTATTGGGAGTATAGCTGTGTGTGCTGTCTGTGTCTTGAAAGACTATCACTATTATAGTTCGATTGTAATTTAATTTATACTTCTGTTATGCAATGTAATGTCAATGTGTTGCTAAAGCACACTTTTAAATGAATAGACCAATTTAAACTCATGAATTAAATAGATAAAGATTTTTATTACTGAACGCGTTTATATTGTCAGCTAATAATAATAACGTAATATCCGTTGACAAAGATGTTTATGATACACCAAAATCTATATAAATAAAAATGCTCTGCTGTTCGTTAGTCTCACTAAAACTCGGAAACGGCTGGATCGATTTGGCTAATTTTGATCTTGAATTATTTGTAGAAGTCCAGGGAAGGTTTAAAAGGTGAGAAAAAACAATTGAGGCGATATGAAGTTTTTCGGTCAAATAGTAAAATGATGATTTTAAATCGTGTTTATATGAATTCTTGTGTATTTAAAGTGCTACAAGTACTTGGAATAGTCTCGAAATGATAATATACAAACAATAAGTGGTAACAGCACACACAGCTAAATAGAAAGATATATTTGGAATGTAATGTAACTATTAGTGATAATTTAGGAACCTGCGTTCAATCAATGTGGTGTTGTATTCACAAATAAATGTTTATTTTTCGTATTGTTTTGTTTTTATTCGGGTTTTGTTACAGGGTTGTTGAGGTGGATATTGCTGGTTGATATCTTATTGTGACCATAGAATATTGAACTATAATATATATGTACACACGGCCACACATCAATCTATACAAAACCAGTTACCCTGCTATCGCGTCGCATCATCTTTCCGCACATTTAACGTTCAGTTTATACTGGTTATGTAAAGCTCGATGTGTAGCCTGTACTACCTACCTACTATATTTAGGAGCAAAGAAACAGCTACACGCCTTTTTTTATTTTATCGAACCGTCTATTATATAATATTCCTTTTACAACCAAATGCTCTCATTTTAATGGTAACTAAATAGCCTTTTATATGATATACATTACCAATTATAGAATAATTGTTTCAGAAAATATTAATCAAGAAATGATAAAGAAAACGCTAGTGGTTTCGGTTCTTTACTCCTAAGTGTATATGCCAGAATATTTCAGTTTGTTTTCCTAAGGACTTGGAACTATATTGTGTTTAATAATTTATGAGATACCTAGACGTGACTCGCATATTTTTAATACTTGTGACATTCTTATATTCATTAATTATATTAAAGGAAAAGGGACAGTAAAGAGCTACATTCCTTTAATATATTTTTTTAAATAACATTCAATGCTTTACTTTCAGTAGTTGACAATACTTTGTCACCAGCAGTGTCCATCTATATTAATGTTTATTTTGATATTATTTCTTTATAAGCGAAGTCTTTTGTAACTATGTCAAACTATTAGAATAATTATGTTGAATAAACTAGAATTAAATTGTTTTCTATTGATAATCTATTTGTTATTTGAAAAACTAAATTTTATACGCAATGAAGATTGATAAGTAAATTCTAAAATAAAATAATATTAGGTAAATCAAATATGAGTAAAGTGGGATTAAAATTAATAAAATATTTTGTTTTATATTGAATCGAAAAGATAGGAATGAAAATTTACAATTTGTATGTATTTCATAATTTTCAGTTTTTGTGTAATTTTGTAAGCTTTTTTACGCTGCCTTTTAACAAATAGTTTAATAATAATTACAAGTCTAATAAGACATAGAAGGACGATCAACTAAAAATACATTTTTACGCAATAAACCTAACAATTGTTATAACTTTCGTAAAGTAGCCATCAAAAGCCCAATTTAAACCTTTTTCCATATACTATTACAGGTTAACTGATCAATTGTTATTAAATTGTCTAAATTTGAACGACTTGTTCACTCAAAACGTATGCTGAAAAATGTATTGTTTTTGCACATTTTGGTTATAGTTAATTGTCAGAATAATAATTTCTATTGGCTAGCAATAAGGCCTATTTTTGTGTGAGTACTACCACACAGATTTCAGTATCTACCTTCAACATTTCTAACTGTTTAAGTTTAAATATGAATTAGTTATACTATAATCTCTGACAGAAAAATAATAATAATTAATTTGTCTCACGAAATATCTGATTCTGCCATAATATTTCTATTACTTATTTTACTTATACTATTACATAATTATAACAGTATTTACTTATGACAAATGCACGCCATAATATACTTTAAATTTTTTATAACATAGTTTTTTATTATTGATAACCTTGTCCTTGCAAGCTTAGAACTGACCTAAAGATGTTGGACTCGTCATAGATTAAATTATGTACTATGTCTAAAAATAGATAGTCTGCCTTGAAGATAAAATCTCTTGTAAATACCTAGGTCTTTTTTTTTTTTTTTAAGGGGGGAAAATCATCGAATGACTGCTTCCGCCTGGGTGAGGCGGAAGGGAGTGTCAGACTCTTACTGACTGAAAACCACCCCGTTCCTTCTCCTGCACGTCGAGCCGGAGCCCCGGTTACCCGTTAGGTTCTCCGCGACAAATACCTAGGTCTATATTTAGCCTAATGTGTTGTTATACTGACGGAATTGTACATAACACTTTTTTACATTTATGTTATGTTAGTTTTAATTTATCTGTAATAGAAAGAAAATAGACCTATTGAGAAACACCAGGCACAATTACTAACTTAACAGATCGCACTATTTCTGAGGGTTTCAAAATCGACATCCCATGTAACTTTGGAACAAAATTCCTGAATATGTTGTTTGGGAATGAAAGTTCGAAAAACAAATTTTCCAAGGGATATCAGGTGGTGCCTGGTGGGTACTATAATGAGTTAGGAATGCAAAATTAATTCACCTACTTTAGCTCCTAACACCGCACAGTGACCACAAGCCCGTCATAAAATATTACCGCATAGAATTATATCAATTTGCTACCTCTCATAATTTTGTGTGACCTTTCAATTAAGTCGCATCCTAATTAAGACAAAACTAATTACATTGAGTTAGTATTTTTGGTACAATTCTGTTGAATGTCCGTCTGTTCGAACGTGCTGCACGATGGGGAAGGGTTTCGATTATGTCAAAGATTTGGTGGTGAATTTTAAGCTGGATTGGTGTTGCTGGGTGATTCCCGTCAGGATAGGACTGTTCATTACCGGATACTTTAATATTATTTTAGCGGTAAGTGATTTTTATTTGTCTTATACATTATCGTGTGATTATCACCGCTATTATTTCTGTGGGTGGCATCAGAGCCGACTGTGGGATTATACATTTAACGTAGGCCGTAGCAATCTTCAAATCCTGTCAAGCATGCAGATTATGGTATACTCCACTGAGTAGACGGACCCATAAGTTCCCTGGGGACCGACTGCTGTGTCACAGGTTTTATTCTCATGTTTTTTACTAAGAGTTTTTAATAATAGTGAAAATTAGATGTTATCTATTATACTTGCATATTTTTATATTTGATGGGCTGACGTTTGACCACTATCTCGCCTCGTGGTAAGCGATGATGCGGTCTACGATGGATCATGTCGTTTCATAAGAAACCTATTCACTCGGACCTTCAAGACACCCTTTATGAATTACAGAATTCAATTCGAGGTCTGGTCAAAATTCAGCGCTAACTCAATACCCAGACCCTGTAATCGAGAGTTGCGATTACAGCCATGAGACTAATGAAAGTAGGTACTCATTTCTAGTTCGAACAAAGTGGAGTTCTTAAATTTCTACATTCGGAGGCTATAAGCGTCGAAGAGTACCTACGGCCGTTTCAAAGGTCTGATTACTATGTTTTCAGGTAATATCTCTAGTGGGCATAGCGGACGACAGTTTCGTGCCGATCCTGGTACAAGTACAGGCCACAATACTCGACGACAATGCCACCAAACCAGCCCCCATGATAGCCTACTCCGTGGAGTTCGCGTTTAATGTTATTCTACTATGTGCTTTATACCGGGTAAGTTCGTACCTATAGTTACTATTAATCAACATTATAAGACTGCCTTTTTGTGAATAATTTGCTTAAAAGTAGGCTGATGTCGGCAGGGCCGTCTTAAACTACGCTGGACGCCCTTGGGCACACAATCTTTTTAGAATGTTTATTATTTTTACTCCACACCAGGATGTCCTCCCGTATCGTGGGTGCATTTACAAACATTCAGTTCACATACACATGACAGCCAGACCCGAAACAACAATTTGTGGATCACACAAAGATTTACTCCGTGCGGGAATCAAACCCGCTACACCTTGCAGGACCGGGGGCAGCCGGTTGCTGCAGCGTGAAGCGGATGTGTGTCATTCGTAGAAATTGTCGGTGCGAGTATCATTGTATGGTACGACTAGATGTCGGTACCTATTACCTATGTCGTCATGATCTAATAGGCCGGGGTGGACCAGAATAATGTCACGGCCTCACAGCCAGTGAGCCATTTTTCCAACATATTTTTTAAAAACGTTGCCCCACTATAGGATTCTCTTCTGTGTCGTGGGTGCGGTTACAAACATACAAGTTCACATACACATGACACCTAGACCCGGAACAGTAATCTGTGGATCACAAATAGCGTTGTTCCGTGCGGGAATCGAACCCGCGACGCGTTGCGCGGCAGTCAGTTGCCCAACCACCGCGCCAACCGTGCAGTCAAAGTAAATAAAGCGATGTGAAAAAAGCTTGCATTGTTTCACTATGTAAGTAAGGTTACCGGATGTCCAATTCTTCCTACCCCTACCTGACGACAAAAAAAGGCCCTACTTGACGTCCAAGTCAACGTGGTTTTCTCTCCAGAACACGTTCAATCCTACGAGGATTTCGGGTTCCTCCGGTATTCGTCATCGAGATTTTCCGACAAATTAGACTAGACCAATGCGACTACAGCTTGGCAATCCTTTAACCTGTGAAGTATCGGAACGCAGATCTAGGCGAGACAATGTGTTTTCTATTGTCTCATATATCGACAGATAAGAGGTTAAGTCACATAGCTAAACATCGTCTAATTTAGGTCTTTTTTTATGGCATAAGCCGGTAAACGAACAGACGGATCACCTGATGGTAAGCAATCGGCGTCGCCTATGGACACCTGGAACACCAAAGGCGTTACAACTGCGTTACCGGCCTTTTGGGATTAGGAGTTTGAGGATCGTTGGGGATTCAGGAATTAGGAGGTATCTAAGTACAACTTCGCAAGATAATAACTATTAATGTTTATTGTGTGTTTAGAAAGACATGACGTTGATGCGCGTGTACATGAAGTACTGCATCGCCGCGATCATCACTTCCATAATGTTCTACTCCATGGTGGTGGCCGCCATCGGCGTCGTCGTCACCATCGCTATGGTGCTCAGCATACGTAAGTAACTAATTTTATGTAGGTTACATAATGTACTTGTTTACTTACAGTAGGTAGGTACAATTTACACAAATGTATATGCCTCTAATAATGAGTTATTGGTTCTATATTTGAAAGAGGGAAAGCAGCTAAGGACGTGGAGGACTAAGAACTAAGGTGGATGCCTACCCCTTAGTCCTCCACCTCCGTAACTGCTTTGTCGAGCAGTCGACGTATTCCGGCTGTTGATGAAAGCAAATACTGTCCCTTGATCTTGATAATGTTCATGGATACATACCCTTTACAAAATCAAGTTAAAAAATAGTTTTCATAATTTTCCCTACTATGAATTTACAGTTTTAACAGAGCCTTTAGTTTGTACTCCTTTAAAACACAGGAGCAACGTCCAATGCAGGGCAAAATCCTTCTACTTCCACTCCTCTCTGTTACAGAGTCCATTCAGACACTATCCAGTCACATGACTAACATCAAATTTAAAATTCCAGTGTTCCAGATATACGTCTTAGTACTGGTAAGAAGTATCCTAGTGGAAATGAGGCTTGAGCAGAAGGCTGCAGCGGAACCAACGCTGGTGATGAGCACGTTACTCCAAGAGGAACAAGAGAGGACGGAAAAGGAGAAAGTCGAAGTCGACGTAGAAGCACCACCACCGACGGAAACCGAAGCTGAAGTGGAAAGGAGACCAGAAACTGCACTCGAAACTGTTGATGAACACCCCAGGGAAGAGACGACTCAACAAAGAGAATAAATATTATTATTATTTACTTATTAAATTATTGTTTTCGTATTGTTTTATTTTCTTGGTGATAGATGATGAGTAAAGATAATAAGGTACCTATGTTGTTTTGTAGATTAATAGTACCAATAATATTAAGAGATGAGAAATCTCTTGAATGAATGAGATGATAGTCAAGAGAGTATTTTTTAAATAAATCGACACTATTTTTTAATCTCATTTAAAAATAATTAATTAGTAAGTGTAAAAATACGTTCAGGGTAAGGTAGAAGCTTATGTGAAAAAAAAATACCACAATTTATTCCCATTATTTTAATCATTAACTCACATTGAAAATATTACATAGGTCATTAGGTATATGACTTGTATCACACAAAGAAATACGTAGGTAATAGAGATATGTCCTATACCTACAGTCAGACATTATATCTATAAACACTAATACGTATACATGTTACACATATACTTTAACACGTGGCGCTAGGGTAGACAGATAGCTATTTTATAAATCTATTATCCCGGAAAATATAGACCGGGCCGGAATTATTGAAAAATTTTAAAACTTGATTAATTATAGTTGAATGGAATTATTATCTATATCTATTACCGTAGTAATGTAATTATGACATTTATATAAACTAACGCCACTTGCGACATCTACAGAAAATTGTATAGGTGTCTAATATATGACCATAAATACTATTAACAATAATTTTGACGGAAATTTGTCATTGTAAATTATATATCTTGTCCACAACGTGTCTTGAAAATCCGCTAAATAGTAAATAAAATACATATATATTTTATTGATAGTTTTATCATATTACAGTATTTATAGAATAAAAAGGGAATATCTCTATGAATTTAACAGTGGATTCGCAATCAAAAAATTCGCCGATTTTTTTTTTATATTACTGAAACCTTGGCATTCTGTCAGTTTATGACCAAGTGACTCTTTGGTGTTATTTTTTTAAATCACTGCGACTCCTACCGACGTTCTTACGTACCTATATTAAACACTACCAACATTGAGCTTACGTCTAAAGCATGTACTATTGAATATATGTAACCAAAGTTATAAAATAAGAAAGATACACATAGATTCGACTAGGCTGACAACTAGATTCCTCAACTTCACTATCAAGATAAACACACAGAAATGCTCGTATTAATGCATTATTATTGAAAAGAGGTGGCACTAAGTTTGGCGTGGTGAGCTACATTGGTTGCTCAGTTAAATCGTTCTGATATATCGCACAGAATCTACACACAACACAGTGAACACGTAATTTTATATATATTTTCACATCTATGTATTACATAAACACAGTGAATGGCTACAAGGTCGGTGGGAGTTTTGGGAAACATTACAGTGGGCATACATGAATATTGAACAATATACTATTTACCAAGATGATGATTTTTTTTCAAGGATTCTTTCCAGTGAAGATGTTCTTTACCGTTTTGATCTTTATTCTATCCAGACAAACGACAGAACTATCGATCACGGAATTTGTTGAGTTAGGTACATTCTTAGCCAAGTTGGAATAACACAAAAGTTGAAACTTATACAAAACTAAATAATTTTTTTAAATTCAAAACAACAAAATTATACTTATAACTAACTTCTTAAGTCAGACCCTGCACGTAAGGTTACTAGAACGACAGTGTAAAATATAATACGTGTAAGGCCTTTTGCACATTATAAGAAACTTTCTTGTGTCTTATGAGAAATGTCTTATAAGAAATTCAGTCGCAATGATTGTTATATCAGACCATACATATTACAAGATATTTTTTCTTATGTCGGATAAGACACGCACATACTAGACATTTTGTCGGCTGCATGTTCGATGTCGTGCCTACACAAGACGTCTTGCTTAGACACGACATCTACTCAGCTATGTAAACAAGTTTGCGCGTGCACATTCGGCGCGGCTGCGCTAGCGATTAGACGTGTAGTGTCCATGCTTTTATTTAAATTAAACTTTTATCAAACATGAGTGCCATAAAAGTGAACATGAAACATCTAATAGCTTTAGTAGAAGAAAGACCTGTAATTTGGGACAAAACTTGTGAGGAATATAAATTTAGGAATTTGAAGAAGCCGCATGGATGAAATATGTTCCATATTAATAGAAAATTTCAAGAATTGCCAATAGCGGAAAATAGTTTTGGTACCAACTTCGTATATGCCCCATCATTGATTCTTGTCATATTTAATGGATGTATCCAATGGCGCCTACAACTACGGCGTTTTTTTCTATGGTACAAGTATGCAATCAATAATAGACGCTGTCGTCTGTCCATTTTGTACACGTGTATCCTCCGTGAATTGTGGCTACAGACTGAGGATAAGACGAATTGCATGAATGTGTACGATACACCAGACAAGACATTTTTCTTGTCTTGTGTCCGTATCTTATAATGTGCAAGAGCTCTAAAAGGTTTCTTTCAGAATTTTAAAGTTCTGACTGCTCAGAACTGTCCTAAACATGTGGGATCTACAATAATTCCAGGTTTATAAATTGGTTTTCCTACAGTCAGTATTAATACGGAACGGATGGAAATTTGTATAAACCCCACATTGTAAAAATATAAAAAAGTTTTTTAAACAATAAATCCAACGATACTCAATTATTTAACGAAAAAGGAACAACGAAATACCCGTAATGTCAACCACTGTCAAACGACTTGAAGAGTCAATTTTATAATTTTAAAAATTAATAAAATCAAGTCAAATATATCGAATAGTATTCAAAATTTATTTTATACTTTATCCCCTACATTTTGATACGGATAAAGTTTAAAGGATTTAATCCAAATAAAGTAAATTTATTAACATCGAATGTCAAAGTTTATAACAAAGCTTTCGTCAAATTATTGACTTTCCAAGACATACATTTCTAGAGACCTTCCTAATATCACACTTCCAGAAATTCTTCGTTTCCTCAAATTCACTTCTTAAGTACATACCTACATACCCTAACAATTTATGTATCCTAAATATATTTAGGCAATCCTAATCAGTCAATTATAATTACTTATTGTTGGCCACATCACTTACCATACATTAAGCAGTTAAGACTAAAAAGATTGAGTATCGTTGGATTTTAGTACAAAATAATTATATTTTCGTGTAGCCAGATGAGCTTCGTATAAAACTGGCTTTCTGACCACTTGTGTTATAGACTCGTATAAATTGAAGCTATGGAAAAAGTGGTCAAAGTACGTGATCTTATCTTCTTATTTAGCTTAATTTATGTGTTAGGGTATAAAAATTAAAATATTTTTTTTATGATATCTGTCAAACGTCCGTTATTTTTTATTGTTGATAATTAACTAGTCAAATATTCATCGGCCCTTAAGATATTCAAGCAATTTGGTCAAATAGCTAAGAGACTAGTTATAATTTTTTTTATAAATCATAGGTACTTAAAAAAATATTACATTTAATAGTTTATCCATAGCAAGAATACTGTCAAGAATTGTAAATAGAGTTCCAAGTTATTTTGTCCAATATTTTTGTATGATATTTGTATTGTCGACCTAAGCCGGTATAACGCAGCCCATCTGACAACACTATACTTACAAAGTAAATCAGATTCATTACATAATAATAAAAGGTAGAAAGTTGAATGGCATTGAATGCTTTACTTTTTTTTATTTATGTTCATCTTGCTCATGCTGCTAGCTAGGCCGCGACCTGGAAAGGAAATAGTGAATGATGAAATTGTTTGAATAAGATAGTTTTTCTTAGGTACTTCAACTACAAATGGATGAAATAGATGTCATGCTACGATAAATAGAATTTTAAGTATGCAAAACAAATCATGGATTGATGATAAAACCCTTAGTCATATAACTAGTAAAAAGCCAGTAATTTAACTGAAGCAGCAATGACAGCATAAATAAATAGATGGTATTGACAGCATGAATAGATGGTATTGACAGCATAAATAGATGGTATTGACAGCATAAATAGATGGTATTGACAGCATAAATAGATGGTATTGACAGCACAAATAGATGGTATATACAGCATAAATAGATGGTATTGACAGCATGAATAGATGGTATTGACAGCATGAATAGATGGTATTGACAGCATAAATAGATGGTATTGACAGCAAGAATAAATGGTACTGAAAGCATGATTAGATGGTACTGAAAGCATGAATAGATGGTACTGACAGCATGAATAGATGGTACTGACAGCATGAATAGATGGTACTGACAGCATTAATACATGGTACTGACAGCATGAATAGATGGTACTGACAGCATGAATAGATGGTACTGACAGCATGAATAGATGGTACTGAAAGCATGAATAGATGGTATTGACAGCATGAATAGATGGTATTGACAGCATGAATAGATGGTATTGACAGCATGAATAGATGGTATTGACAGCATGAATAGATGGTATTGACAGCATGAATAGATGGTATTGACAGCATGAATAGATGGTATTGACAGCATGAATAGATGGTACTGAAAGCATGAATAGATGGTACTGACAGCATGAATAGATGGTACTGACAGCATGATAACGGTACTGACAGCATGAATAGATGGTACTGACAGCATGAATAGATGGTATTGACAGCATGAATAGATGGTACTGACAGCATGAATAGATGGTACTGACAGCATGATTAGATGGTACTGAAAGCATGAATAGATGGTACTGACAGCATGAATAGATGGTATTGACAGCATGAATAGATGGTATTGACAGCATGAATAGATGGTATTGACAGCATGAATAGATGGTACTGACAGCATGAATAGATGGTATTGACAGCATAAATAGATGGTATTGACAGCAAGAATAAATGGTACTGAAAGCATGATTAGATGGTACTGAAAGCATGAATAGATGGTACTGACAGCATGAATAGACGGTACTGACAGCATGAATAGACGGTACTGACAGCATGAATAGATGGTACTGACAGCATTAATAGATGGTACTGACAGCATGAATAGATGGTACTGACAGCATGAATAGATGGTACTGACAGCATGATTAGATGGTACTGAAAGCATGAATAGATGGTATTGACAGCATGAATAGATGGTATTGACAGCATAAATAGATGGTATTGACAGCAAGAATAAATGGTATTGATAGCATTAATAGATGGTACTGACAGCCTGAATCGATGGTACTGACAGCATTAATAGATGGTACTGAAAGCATGAATAGATGGTACTGACAGTATGAATCGATGGTACTGACAGCATGAATCGATGGTACTGACAGCATGAATAGATGGTACTGACAGCATGAGTAGAATGTACTGACAGCATGAGTCGAATGTACTGACAGCATGAGTAGAATGTACTGACAGCATAAATAGAATGTACTGACAGTAAAGCATTCCTAATGAATATCCGAATCGATAACCCCAAGCCCAACCAATAAACCAGTAATCGAAAATGTAAACTTTGCAGGGTTAAATATTTATTGATTTTAACAAATATCGTTTTAATAAGACTAACGAAGTTATTGATGTACTAAATGAAGGCATTTTTTTGCGAAACATAACTTAATTGTCAAAATGAAGTTCCTGATATTAAAAACTTGATAACAAATAATCCGTGGAAGATATCATAAAAGATTACAGGAAGTGACTGTTACAAAATGTTAGGATAGACCCTACCATACCAGATAAAGAATTAGGTATGTAATTATATGAAGGTGATGAAACAGGCGCTTAAAGCACTTCCTAGGTTATTGTATAAAGCGTTGAGAAATATTCTATAGGTAAATATTTTGTAACAATTATATTACGGATTTCTATCACGTTATTATTTATGGTACATAACGTATCGATGACGTTTTGTACTTTTAATAAGTTGATTAAAGTATTACTACTATAATGTATAACAGGTTTTATGCTAATATATCCAAATTCCTAACAATAAAAACGCCAGTCACGATATCCTTTTAACCTCTTACGCGAGACAGTGTGTTTTCTATTGTGTATCATATATCGACAGCCAAGTGGTTTTATATCAACAGGAAAAGGCTGAATTTCACATAGCAACATAAACCCCATAATGGTCCATTACCAGATTATTGGTTGGAGCGTCGAAACGTATTCTTACCACGTCCACGGCTTCCTGTCTCCAGAAGAGGACTATGTTTCTCCATCCATTCGTTCGTTCCCTGGATGTTCTGGGAATCTGTTGCAATATTATTATGTAGGTATTGTGTGTGTAGCTGAATGTGAGTCATATAGTTAATTATAAGTGGACTATATTTTTACTGTGACGGAAGCAAACAAAAAATTAATAAAGAAATGATTATACACATACCCCAACAAACAAAAAATCCTCTCATAGTGGCTAAAAATGCCAAAAATAATTTACTTATAAGAGCCATATTATCGCTAATAAGGGTGCGTTTGGGCACAAATTACAAGGACAATAACCTCAAACCTCCCTTATAATTGCTTTATTGTTATACTTATAGCGGCAAGACAAATTCTATTAAAAAGCTATTCGCCTTAAAATCAGTGTTTGAAATTCTACAACAAGTGTTTTGTTGAGTGATTTTCCACAGTTTGGCGGTGTCAACAATTATTATATAAAGAAAACAAGAACCAGTAGTAATTAATTTCATTTATTTTTGTAGTGTACCTGAATCAGAGAGTATTTTGTGCTTGTTTATGGTGAAATCTGTGTGGGAATTCAAATGTATGATAAAATGAGGTACAAAAAGTGTAATTATATCGACGCGCCCTTGAATTTGAGTAGTTTTACAGTAAAAATGTGAATAATTATTAAATCATGTTTTTTTTATAACGCTTTTACAAGGGTAATAGCATTCTCACATCGGCTATTAGAAATCTATAAGATTATAAGCTCTGTAATGGCATTATTTGTTCCTAATGCTATCGTCATTTTATCTATCGTTAGGGTTCCTTTCATCATTACGTAGTTATGTTATATTATATTATATTCTTCCTCACTGATTTCCTGGTCTTCATTGTCATCTTCCATAAAATCATTTACGGAACCCTCGAGTGATTTGTTAGTATCAGCTTGGTCATTTTGTAGCATTATACTCGTAGCAGTAGAAGTTTCGTAAACTTTTTTAACTTTTCTTCTATAGCCACCACTCCTCTTAAACTTCTTCCAATCTTGGGAATCCATTTTTATGTTATTGTAACAGTAAACACATCTCTGTTGCATTACCAAAATGGCCAGACTATGACAAATCTAGTTAGATATAATATTTTAAATGACCATCTAGAGAATATTACCTTTTTAATGACTATGTAAGTGAATATGGATTGCTTTCATTCTTGTAAAGACCATATAAAGTGCTAAATTTTTTATAACCATGTAATTTGGACTTGTTATGGTTAACCCAACCAAATTATAAGAATAAAGGTTAATATTAGCCAAATATTCTTAAATTGTGCCATTATAAGGAACATAGACATAATGAAAGCGATTTTAAAACAACTATAAGAGATTAGAACTTATACATATAATTTTATAAGAGTAGCTTGTTTGATGGGACATTTACGTGTATTAATTTTATATACTCACAGTCAGCTTGCGGCATGCGCAAAGGTTCGTGTGTGCGTCGCTCTCGTCTCCCAGCTGTAAGAATAAAAACCACATTATTTTCCGTGTAGTCCTGCCTGGGAGATGGCAGCGAGGGATTACTAGGGATAGCAGAGAATCACAGACTTTGTAGCTTGTACTTGTAGTCTCTGAAGTTTTAAATTATAGAACGAGTACAGTAAAAGAAATACAAATATTGTACTTACATTCAGATTGCCGGTCAACACCGCTGCCGGAGGGTTTACCCCGGGATCTGGACGACTGACTGACAAATGGTTGTGGCCAGGCTCTTGTCATCTGACTACCAGAGCCACTGCTACTGCCAGGGAGGCCAGGCCAGGCACTCGACGACAGACTGGGAGAGAGTTGAGGCCAATCATTCGACGGCTGATTGGCAGCGAGTTGTGGCCAGGCACTCGACGCCTGACTGCCAGAGGGTTGAGCCCAGGCCCTCGCCGACGCACTGACGACGGAGCCTGTAGTGCTCGCGTTGTCTTCCAATATGGAGTCGTTAGCAGTTGTATTCAAGGACGATGATGCCGCCTGTGGCAATTGATACCAATGTTTGGGTTAGACTCAACCTAAGTGATACCACAGTCACACAGAATACCGGCTTAAAACATATCTGCGTATTGCGTATACAGCTATTGCTAACTGTAAACTTGCTTATACAGCTGTGTGAGTGAGGTTACCGGCGCAAATCACCTCATGGCCAGCAACGCACTTGTGGCACCTCTGGTGTTGCGGGTATCCATGGGTGGCGCCGGTTACTTCATCATTAACAACCTATAAGTGGCCACTGCTGACCAAATGCCTCTTCTCACACGGAAAGGTTCACATTCGTACTTGCCGTATAAGAAGCGGGCGTCGTCTGAAACCTCCGGGGTCCGGGAGGTTGTACGACCGTCTTTGCTTACCGGCAAGTATTGCATAAAAAAGTAACGGTACTGAAAGATCTCGTGACGACTTTGTTAATTAATGTATTATAAAAGAAATGGAACCCATGTGGGGTACTACTTACCTCATATCCTGCTATTCTAGCTCTAGTACGGGCGGCCCTTTCGTCCTTGAATTTCTGGAGATGAAAAAGATAATACTGTACTAATCTGGTCAGTTTAATTGAAAATAATGGTTTACTCACGTAGTTTCTAACCTTTAATTTTCCCTTTTCTTGTGAGTATACAGTTATTTTCAATTAATTTTGATGTCTCACGATCTAGCTTTTTTACAGTCGTGACTTTGTACTTTTCATGTCATGACAATCAATTTGAATGAATGAATATATTTATTTCTCACTTTATTTTGGATTAGCACGCACTGCTGTTAAACGCCTGCATTTGACCGCAAGTTTGAAATCGCCAAAAAAATATGTTAACATGGCTTTCTATGCAAGCGCACGCATTAGACTTTTTTCAGTCTCAACAATTTGTTACGTTTTGCCGCGCAGTTTTTGTATCCCATAGTAACAGTACTGCGGCGCACGCATGGCGGTTAATCGCATTCGGTTTTTATTGAGCCTCCACTGTGCGAATATCAAATGCAAAAATGTTGCTCGACAGAAATCCATGGCAAAATAAAATAAATTTAATCAAACGCTAGCCGTAGCGCGTGTTCATACTTTTTTGCGTTTTCAGCTATTTTTAACAGCGCGCGTTTAATCGCAGAGCTTGCCAAGCCTTTGAGTAGGTACTTACATTTTACAACAAGAAACATGTCAACTTCAAATATGTTTATTTTTCCCCAATAACTTACTTCAACGTTTATGTCGCTGGGCACATGGTTCCCGGGACGGACCTGGATGCCCGCGACGGGGCAGCACGAGTCGAGCACGGTGTATGCCCAGCGGAACGTGCGAGAGTCCGTGCATTCTATCGGCTTGCCTTTATCAGTATGGTGCTGGGGAAGTGGTGACAATACATGGTTATATTTTACTATAATACATTGTAAGAGTTATCATAGGCACAAAATATTCCATAATGATATTAGATTTGTTTGAGATATATTGGGATAATAGTTGTAGCAAAATAATATCAGAATTTAATTATTATTCACTTATCCTTTAATATTTATATTCATCATCAACAGCCTATAAATGCCCACTGCTGAGCAAAGCCTCTTCTCACACGGAGAAGGTTAGAGCATTAATCACCACGCTTGCTCAATGCGGGTTGGTGATATCAAACTTATAATAAGAAATTATATTTCCTCACGATGTTTTCCTTCACCGTTAGCATTAATCACCACACTTGCACAATGCGGCAACTTACAATTACACCGTTTGTGGTGTCTAAATAATCTTAGAACGTACATATAACTCGGAAAAAGTCACATTGGTACTTGCCGTTGGTAGGTTTCGAACCCGCACCCTCATGCATGAGAACCGGGCGTTTTAAACCTCCGGGCCACCACGACTCCATTTATATTACGGGTATACTCATATTTATATACTCATATTTATATTACGGGTACTCAACTTAGGTTTAAAAACCCCAGCAGTGTCTCTTACGCCCACTTGCCTAGTGAGATAAATCTTTCAATAAATAATAAGTGATAACTTACTTTGCAAGCCAACCCTTGGCTGTACCTGAAGCTGTCTTTTCTTAGTACCGCAAGTGCGAGGGACTCGTGCGGGAACCCTTCATTTTTATGAGTTTTTATGCCGTTGATCAGGTGGAAGAACAACGTGTCCAGGCGGTACAGACGGAAGATATTTTCATCCTCATCTTTGAAACATGGAATACCAAGAATAAAGAAATACCAAGATAACACAACCATACACAGTATGGCATAACAGATTAGTTTGGTAAATGGGGCATGCAAAACATGTAAATAACATGACGGCGGACATGTATTGTTAGAAAAGAGACTAATTTATCGAAAATTTGTATCTTGTGGTGATGAACAAACAAACATACTGGACTACTTACTAGCTTTCAGGCACATTTGTTGCAAGAAGCTCCTACAATGAATCAATTTCTCCGGCATTGTGAACAGGGGCGGTAGAGACTTCGACTGAACGTCCTTCTGCCTGAGGAAGTCGATGATATTCGCGAGGATGTCCAACATGTTACTCGGTGAATCCTCATCCGGCATGTCCAGCCCGAACTCTATACACCCCTCTTTTACATCCGACGCGTATCCAGTCGGAATCATTCCTGTGGGTACATTTACGTAATTTACAAACTAGATCAAGTATCCTTACTAATATTATAAATCGGAAAGTGAGTTTGTTTGTTCCACTTTCACGCCGTAACTACTAAACCGATTGCTTTGAATTTTTGCAGACGTAAAGTTAGAAAAGTAAAGTTAGCCCGGATTAAATAATAGGGTACTTTTTAACCAGGAAAAATTTGATATTCCCGAGGAAAAACAAAAGTATTGGTATAGATGGCGCTGTATGTAATGGTATAAGTCACATAGGCTACTTATTATACTTTTGTGACGCGAGCGAAGCCGCGGGTAAAAGCTAGAACTTAATAATAGGGTAGATGATTAATTTTTATTTTAATGTCCGCCTGGTAGATTATTTAGAAACATTACACACGTATTTTTTTTTCTTACGGAAACGAATAGGTAGTTTCGAAGATATATTAATTTGAAAGGAAAATAATAATGTTTCCGAAAAATTTCTTCGAATAACAACACTAAACTTCCGAATAGAATATTGAACCTCCGACAAAATTACTAAGTTAATGACAACAGACGTTTTAGATAGGTTAGTATTGTAGCAATAAACAGTCATGTAAAATAATCGGAAAGTTAGTATTTTAGGCAGTAGATTTAATATTTTCAGTAAGGACAATTCTTCTTTTCTAGTCGGAGCTTTTATTACTACCCGATTTGAAATAACGCACGACACTTTTGAGTACGATTTATACTCTTAATTTTAGAGTATAGAGCGTGGTAGCTACCTCCTACTCCTAAACTTTGATTCGTTTTATCGAAGTATTGTTTTTTTTTAAACAAAAAAATAAAATATTCGTATCAAATACTTTTTCATTACCTAATTGACGGACTAATTAGATTTTTTATTTTCATACCCTGTCATCATCCCTATTGTACTTCCCAAACCAAATTCTTTTAAATTTACACTGTCATTACTAAAATACTTTTTTCGATACATTTTTCGAATCGATTTCGATACATTCTTGTAACAAGCGAGCCTGATTTTCTAAATTTCTAACTAACCATGACGAATTAAAAGTATTACCTAAGAAGAGAATTTCCCAATTAACTCGTCGAGTACCGGTTTTATACTTATAGACACAATTAAAGAACAATAGGTCGCGGTCACCGGTGACCGCTTGGTGTTTGACAGTTTAAAATGAATGTTTCACTTACCAGGGTTGATCAATTCCGGGTAATAATCTTTGATTCCATTTCGCAGGTTGAATCTCAAAACGGTACTCTCTCCAATCAAATAGAGGCCGTCCTCCCATTTACAATAATAATTTACATCTATCAAATAGAAGTATTCATCTAAAATTTCTGCGAATTAAAAAATATTACATTAAGAATCATCATAACTAGCAGTGGATTAAATCATAATGTAACGCAACTATAATTTCAAGTACCAACTCATATTTTCTCTAATGTACGTGCAGATACTGTTTTGAGTAGCGATCGCGAGGACTCTCTTTAACACAAGAATAACAAAGATAAGGTACAAACTGCCAATAAGCTAAATATTATCTACTGAATACAGCTTTCAATGACATAACATCACGCCTTATATCCCCGAAGTCATTGTCATTGTACAATGTAACATCCACTTTTCACTATTTATGTTTACAGAATCCATGCTACTACTGATTTTTCTTAAAAAACCCAGTAATACTTTGCCCGACACGGGAATCCAATCCCGAAACCCCTTGCCCGGCAGTGGCACTTGCGTCCACTCGGCCACCGAGGCAGTCACTAAATCAAGCAAAAAAACGCTTTCAATAAAACGCGTGATAACAGGGGCGAACCCAAGGACATCATCGAATGACTGCTCCCGCCTGGGTGAGGCGGGAGGGAGTGTCAGACTCATACTGACTAAAAACAACCCCGTTCCTTCTCCTGCACGTCGAGCCGGAGCCCCGGTAACCCGTTCCGCGACACAAATAATTGTGTTCCCCGTGCAGCTTATCATTATACCTCTCAATGGCTCTACATATATATTTTTATACTTAAATGCGCTATGCATTTTTAAAGTATGCTTAAAAAAATATCCCCCCCCCCCCAAATTCCTGGGTTGGCCTTGCGTGATAATATTTTTTTTCTCTTTGGCAAACGAGTTTCCAAAACGAGCATGATAATATAGTTTACATGTATTCTAACCATTGCTGAAGGTTTTCGTTTTTATAATGTTTTTTATGTCCTGTATTTCGTTATCTATGGCATTCTGTTTCTCCTCCTCTTTTTGTGCAATCATTTGCAGCGGGACGCCAGTAGACGCATACTTAGTGTTAGACATGTTGCGCTTTTCCTTTGCTTTCGTAGCTATTTGCTCATACTTGGCTTTTGCTGAAGGTGGTAAACTCTGAACAAACAAAAGAAGTAAATTAATGTTCTCAAAATATGATTTGCTTTTATGTAACTAAAAATAATTGAAAGCGAAAAAGCAAAAAATAAATTAACATACATACATACTTTCATGCGAAGCTTTACAATTATACTACTGTTACGCGTATGGATGCAAAATTCTCACCAATCTATACAGATAAATAAAATTGGAGTGTCTGGTTATAATTTTAAAATAACCACCTATTTACTACATGAATATGATATTTATATACATACGATAAACATACCAAAATATTATTTCTTTTTAATTTTTTCTCTTTATCAGTATAAAGATTAGCCAGTGCTAATCTCTGAAATGGCTGGACCGATTTTGACGGGACTTTTATTGGCAGGTAGCTGATCTACTCAGGAGTAACATAGACTACTTTTATTATGAAAAATTAAATCAAAAAGTTATGTCCTAAAATTCATATTCTACGCGGACGAAGTCACAGGCAACAGCTATTATAAAATATTAATTAAACCCAAACAGAAGGTAGCTACTGCTAACCGTTGAGGAGTTTCCTTAACTATCATACCACTTAATCATCAGGCCCCTACAGACCATCACACTCCATCTAGGTGTAAATAAATACATCAAGCCCAAATCTGGTGTGAATCCTCGAGGAGTTCCCTCGACTATTGCCCGGCTGCATCATCAGTTCGACTCGATCTTTATCA
Source organism: Spodoptera littoralis (assembly GCA_902850265.1). Taxonomy (NCBI): domain Eukaryota; kingdom Metazoa; phylum Arthropoda; class Insecta; order Lepidoptera; family Noctuidae; genus Spodoptera; species Spodoptera littoralis. The sequence goes on from LR824545.2 coordinate 12,066,968, forward strand.
AATTGTAGCGTTTTAAAGTAGGTACTGAATGAAAAAACAACCAAACGCTCCCTCCTAACATTTTTAAAAAATTCTTTCGGTTTCCCTGGGAGCCCATCATCAGATCCTGGCTTGGTGAAAATGGGACCATCTTTCGAACAATAAAAGAATCATCAAAATCGGTTCCAAAACGACAAATTATTTGCCGAACAAATATAAAAAGCATATACGGTCGAATTGAGACACCACTTGTATTCTAACAACTGGGAAAATATTTAGTTTTTATTACGTGGGAATGAAGGAATGAATTTGTAGCATGCAGTATGCAGCACCCTCCCGCCCATAGGTATATGCTCATGCAGCAGACATGCGACATAAAACACACTCGATCGATACGCAACAAATACTTGAACCGCATTCGACATGTTCGCTCCTCTACGGAGCATCCTCAGGAGTTGTTGAGCAAATAAATAAAACATATAATACCAAATTGAACACAAGCTTTTATAAGGTAGCAAATGAGAACATAATTAGTTAAATACAATTTTGAAATTCCCATAGTACCTAATTTTGATTCAATATTAAGGATTAATTGAAATAAATGACATTCCATATCCTATATCCACAATGAAAAAAATTCAACACTAAAATATTGGCAAACATAAAAATGAATTAACAAAAAAATAGAATGTAATGGAATTTAAATTACTTACTAGAAAAAAATAGGGACGTTTGAGACAGGCGAATGACTAAGGGCTATGCACACCACGTTTTTTATCCTGCAGAGCAGTTTGTTGTCGTTTGTATCGATACAAACGCGCGGCACCAGCGCGTTAAACGCGCGCGCCTTCCCTACGGACGGGCTTTCCGCCGCAACGAGAGAAAGGGAAGTGTGAGTCTACGCTAGTAGCAATCGAGCGATTTGGTGCACCGCACGTCATTGGAATAAAAAAATGGAGCTTTTCTACACAGAAATCGCCATCTTGCTACTGTTGACGAGGTTCCGCTTAAAAACGCAAAATGCCAGCGCGATTGTATCGATATACACGCGCGTCTGTATTTGTACAGGTGTGCAAAGGTCTCTACAGGCTGCGTCTGACTTGCGTGCGTATCGCGTCTGTGTCGCTACCATCGAGCGTCGACAGCGCGTTTAAAAAACGTGGTGTGCATAGGCCCTTAAACGTCTAAACCCTTCAAATAAATATGGATAAGTGTAAGAAAAAATGGCCCGGAGTTCCCAGCGGACGGGCAACACCAGGCAATAGCAACAGCGTGGGTTCCAGCCAGTCCAGGGGAGCGAAGAATCACTGGGATTCAGTCAGCTGCTGTAACAATACAATTATTCTCCAACACCACACAATACGTTGGATTATACAATGGACGGACGCTTTCTTCAAATGATAGATAGGAAGAATTAAGCTATTAAACATAAAATGGGATATTTTGGGCCTGTGCAAGGTGAGAAGATCCGAAGAGACATGTATCAAACTACAATCAGGTCATACTTTACAAAGGTCGTGATGATGGGAAAACAGAACACGAAATAGGGATACTGATACATATACGCCTAGAGCAATAAATAAAGACCATAACATCAATATCTGAAATGGGTGTTATACACTATCATACATGTATCCAAAAAACATGTCACTAAATTCCAAACTAGAAAGATACACTAGATTAGTAAAAATTCCTGACGGAGGTTACATGCGGACAGGACTGCTCCTGCCGGAGGTGAACTTTGCTTTCAAAATGAACCTCATCAACAGTCAGAAAGCACGCATTTTTAACCAGTGCCTCCTGCCAGTACTTATCTACTGAGACAAGAGATAGGCGACAACAAAAACTATTCTCCAATGACTAATTGTCACTCAAAGGGCCATGAAACTTAAGCTGGTAGAAGTAACTTTAATAGACCACAGGATTAAGCCTTGACTGCCAATAAAAAACTGTTGAAGGTAAATCCTCCGCTAACGCCAGTCACGGTGACCCCCATGGCGTTTAACGTGTTAATAAATGGCTGAGACAATTACAGAAGTCCAAACCCAAGGCAGTTACTGTAAACTGTTGAAGAGTTCCCTCAAAAATTACACTTCTTCATCATCAGACCCTTAATGGTAGACTTACTCCATTTAGGTGTAAAGTTATTAGGTATTGAATCTACAGTGAAAAACACTGAGACAGAAATGATCCCTAATGTAGAGAAAATTTTTAAAAGTAAGATGGTGTGTGTAAATGGAATGGTGGTATGTAGATATCTTTGAGAGAAAAGTGGGTAGGTGCCTGAAGTTAATACAAATATCTATCAAATATGTAGAATTGTAGATAAAGAGTGATGATGGGTATGACGTTATCAGCTGGAAGTCCTTTGCAAAACTAAAGTGACCTTCTTACAGGGTATGTGACTATTGTATGTAAAATTGTACTGAACGATGTAGTCAAGAACAAAGGTTCTATGTGAACTGTTAGCTGTAACAAAATCCTCAAGCGGTCACCGGTGACAGCAGCGGTCCACTAACTACCTTAAAGACCTTATTTCCGATGTTTAGACACTACTTTTGTATGAACAAATTTAGCTAGGCTATTCTTTAAGATGTCGATTCAAACTCTCGAAGTGAGCTCGATTTATTCTTTGCATTTTCATTGGTGAGATTATTCTCACAACCAATGACAAGGCAGATCACAGGTCATTAGATAAAATGAACCTAGTTACTGTGCCTAAACTCAATATGTTTACTAGTAGCAAGTCCAAGGTTTCATCAGCCACCTTCCTATTTCATTGTCAAACCAGCTCACTACCACAATATTGTAGTGAACTGATTGGTGATATGTCAAAGAAGGGCCAAATTAAAAGTATGCCCTAAACCGATGAGCATGCATGATGACTGTAGAGGAAGCGAAAGGGGTATGTAGAATTGAAGCAATTGGTGTTCCAGTCTCTGCCTACCCCCATGGCAAACAGGTGTGAGGGTATGTATATATGTAGTTATTCAACATAATTAAAATGCGTTAAATAGCTTCATCTAAGCATCTTAGTTCAAGCCTCTAGACATAAAACCATCATGAAATCATTGTGTTAGAATGTGAAAGAAAGCTAAGTTAACAAACACTAGCGTTTATGAGTTTTTGTAAAAATAAAGCTGTTTGCACAAGTAGATTATGTAGGCTGCAGACTAAGTGAATGTTATGAATAGGAGGCACTCCACATTATATACCCACACAGAACAAAGGGTGTTTGGATGTGATATGAAACTGGTAAGTATTGATAAAGGTTATTGGTGTCTTTGTAATGCACAAAAAATACTTAATAATTCAGAAAGACATGTTTTTTTTTCTTATAAGAATTAGATAGGTACTAGTTTCTAAATATGTCTAATAAGAATCTACTTAGCGGATATAAATGTGGATAATATATGTTCTTACCCTCCATTCCGGATCGGCAACTGGGACGACCTCACTTAAGGCCTGATACTCGACGCCTTTCAGCCTTTGCTGTTCTTTGAAATCTAGCATGAAGTAATAAAAACCGCTATTTGGCAATTTTTTGGGCATTATTGCATATTTTGACGTTATACTAAACCGTATTTAAACTTCTTGCCAAAGAAGTACTTCTAGAACTAGAAATTCTTCTAAAAATACGGACTGATAAAGAGATTAAATAATTACAAGTACCTACAATGAGCAGGATAGTGCGCAGGTGCAGAATCCTGGATCAATAACTTATTGCTCTACTCCTCTTCTCCTTCACTGTTACCTATAGGTGCAGTCTATGCACTCGCAAGGCGCAACTCAAAATAATTTCACAAAACGTTTTTTTTTTCTAGCCGGTTACGCCAATGACTAAAGAAATAAGAAGACACGAACTGTGTAGGGTGTACGTACTTAGCGCGCCGACATAGACTATACAATATACACTGAGACGTGCCAAAATGGAAATAAACATGGCGTAATGGCTTATGGCGTACTGGCGTACTGACGTACAGTCCGATCACAGTTATTTAAATTTTTGACTCTGAGTACTCTGACAGTCGTCATTATAGTACATCTTTTCTTTCTGTATGTAGGTGGAATTTTAAAATGTTATCCGCTTAAAATATTTTACTCAATTTTTGTGGTGTTTCTTCTCTCTTTTTTTAATGTTCGGATTTTTTTAAGGGGTGAACATCAACTTATGACTTCTCCCGCCTGGGTGAGGCGGGAGGGAGTGTCAGCTATTACTGACTAAGAACCACGCCGTTCCTTCTGCTCTTCGAACCGGACGCTGCCTCATGCGCCCCTCCCCCTTCAGTCATGCTAGCTAAGCATGACTGCTTCGCAAAAGGAGGAGACTGCACCCCAGTGCCCCTCGCTCCGCATCATGACTCTAACTAGGGCCGGATACGAGAGGTCGCCGTCGCCGATCACATCCCTGAGGGCACGGCGGTGCTCAGTCCACGCGGGCATTCCCCTACCGTGTGTTTCACCGTGTACTCAGGGTGGTCCTCGCAGTGATGACACCCGGGCGTTTCCTCCCGCCTCATCAGACACAGGTAGCTCCGAAACTCCCATGTCCGGTGAGGACCTGCGTCAGGCGGTAGGTGAGGACGCCGTAGCGTCTGTCAAAGTGTCAAGCCACTCCTCAAAGAGGGTCTTACCGCTGCAATGGCAGTGAGCCCAGCCCTCGGTTGTTCGCTGCATCAGGTTCGGCGCCCACACAGGGGCGCCGTAGAGGGCCATAAACCGCATGACCCCGGCGTATAACCTCCGGCAGGAGACGTTTGGCCCCCCGAAGTTGGGTAGGAGGCGCTTAAGCGCCGCCGCCATAAGCTGAATACGGCAACATAAAACTAAGGTTTGCCAACTTAACACCTAAAAGTAAAATAACTGTGAAAGGACTATAGGCTCCGCCCTCAACGCTTATAAGTAGTTTAAAAACTGTCAAACACTAAGCGGTCACCGGTGACCGCAACCTATTGTTCTTTAATTGTGTCTATAAATACGGTACTCGACGAGTTAAAAGCAAAGAATTATTTTACCGTTACATTACTTAACAAACAATATTACTAAGTTGGTAGGTCAACTTTTCTGAGTACCGCATTTCTAAACCAAGTAGAGGTATTATATGAAACTACTTTAATTACAATTTCTGAAACGGTTTTATTTTTTTTTCGAATAGTTTCACAGTTTAAATTATTAAAAACCCCCAAAGTGTGAGCTCGACTGGCTCTTGTTAAGTTTTTGTTATAAATTGCAAATAAAACAAAATTGTTAAGACTAAAAATGTCTTTATTCATTTCTAAATAATACAGTAAATATTGAAGCTACATGAACCACAATTAATTTATGTTACCTTTTCTGAAGTACTTGTATATATCTACTGAAGAAAGAGCTATTTGCTTTGATTTTACCTACAGTGATATGATAAAAGAGAACAGAATATATATATTGTCTCTTCGATTCATAATAGCATGGTATTTCTGTAGCTACGTATTTGTATAGGACGTTAGGCAAGTCCTAAGATTCTTAAGTCAATGGGTTGGTCCTTATGACATTAATGACATTGACATTATGATGGCATGATGACATAATGCGGTTCGCCATGCATGCAGCATAGTTGGACCCAAAGCTTTATATTATCATATAGATTCCGAATGATTGTCTATGGGTGGAATTTAATATGTATCTCGATAGTAAAGTTTAAGTAGTTTTTTTTTTAAGGGGGTTTCCCCCCTCATCGAATGACTGCTCCCGCCTGGGTGAGGCGGAAGGGAGTGTCAGACTCTTATTGACTAAAAACCACCCCGTTCCTTCTCCTGCACGTCGAGCCCGAGCCCCGGTTACCCGTTAGGTTCTCCGCGACTCCGAATTGGCATCGGCCCTATTGGGCCCCATCTGTGGTGGTCTGATGGCTCTTTGAGGCGCGCGCGGAACGCGACGCGCCGTACGCTCGGGTCTGTTTCTGGTCGGACGGGGAGCCACCCATGCTCGCCGTCCGCAGTCCCGCGCTTACGGTGGCCGGAGATCATCCCGCGATCCCCGACGCCCGGTGTGTCCTTCGCGATGGCTGGGTTGCGAGGAGGCAGCGCTTCGCTGCCTCACGCGTCCCGCCTCCTCCTTAGCTAGCATGACTGCTTCGCAAAAGGAGGAGACGGTATCCCAGTCCCCCTCGCTCCGCATCATGGCCTGCACTAGACCCGGACGCGAGAGGTCGCCATCGCCGATCACTTCCCTGAGGGCACGGCGGTGCTCAGCCCACGCAGGGCATTCGGCTACAGTGTGTTCCACCGTGTCCTCAGGGTGGTGCTCGCAGTGATGACACCCGGGCGTTTCCTCCCGCCCCATTAGACACAGGAACCTCCCGAAACTTCCATGTCCGCTGAGGACCTGCGTCAGGCGGTAGGTGAGGACGCCGTAGCGTCTCTCAAGCCACTCCTCAAAGAGGGGACTTACCGCTGCAATGGCAGCGAGCCCAGAATTAACTAGTGTGCCCTTTTTACTTAAATCTCGTCTTTTTGCCACTTATCCAAATATCGTTCGTAACCAATGTATTATATTAGATATGTTTAAATGTCACATTTAGAATATTGTGACCCCAGACATTATTATACGAATACCGAAATTCCCACAGGAAACAAATTTCAGGTGAACAAAGTTGCAGGCGGTAGCTATAGTCCATTCACATTTGCAAAAGAGAAAAGCCGTTCATAAAAGTATAGTTTGTCTATTTAAGAATGACGACGAATGTTTTAAGAACTAACAACAATTAAACTGTGACAACACTCAATGAAAGTCCGTTGAAAGTCATTAGCTGTGTGTGATCGAGTTAGATTTGCCAATCGTGTTTTGGTAAAAAGGTATAGGATTAGAATTTACATGAATAAAACTTAGAAGAAGTTTATTAAAAATGTAAAAGAACAATTCGGGGTGAAGCTCGACTGATTACATTTCGAGTATAAAGTGATTTTAAATAGAACCTGAAGCTGTACAAATTCTATTAAATTAAGATTATGTTTTCACTCGACTTCGAACAGCAACTATGATGGGTAGGAATAATACGATTCCTACCCGTCATAGCTACTGTGTATATTTTGTCTACCAGAAGCGAGAAACCTAAAGTAGGTTTCTCACTTCTGCGATATATAAGCGATTTTATGTCTAAAATAAGTTTACATTGTAAATATTGTTTACATTGCAGCTTAGTTTAGGTTATGCACTTAGAGATACTACGTATAGGTTATGCCTTTATTGATATCCATCATTCTTTGTCCTTGTTCTGACAAGCATCATTCTGTCATCCTAATAATGGCGTCTCGTTCTTTTGCCACAGCCACATTGCTCTACACATAGACAAATAGCCAGTTTTACCGTGCCGCCATATTGATATGTTTTTACCTACAACTAGGTTAATCTCGTTATAACAGAAAATATGAATTGTTTATACCATTAAATGTTTAAATAATCTAAAATAAATGATGAAGTGAAATGCGTATCGATGTGACAGCAATAGCTATAAGAAAATACCTATTATAACCTTTTAATGGTAGGATTTTATTTACGTTGTTGTAGACTAAAACAAATTGTCGTTTTTTTTAAATAAATCAACTGTTTTGATGTTTAATCGTTTATAACGAAGCCTTATCAACTATCACGCTATTTGCCCATAAGTTTACTCAGAATGTACAAATAAAATCAACTTAATTTTTCAATTTCGACAGTTCAAGTACTTGTAGAATTAATAGAGGATGAATTTAGTATTTTGAAAGGTTAAACTAATGAATATATTATTTTCATGTTGAGTACTACTTAGTTAGTATTATAGTTGTTACATTATGTACCACTATGTATCAATTTTATGACAATTATCATCAAATAATATCATCATATACGTGAAATGCTTAGGAATGTACAACAAAATTTAACAGGACAGGACAAGGAAACAACTTATCTTGGGAGTCTTATGTACTTATTGAGGGGAGGGCGATGATTATTATCTGATATTCTTAATAATAACAAGTGCCTTCATATGTTTTATTTAAAAAAAATATAGTGAAAATGGATATTTATTCAGTATTTATAAATATGTGTGTTTCTGGCTTCACAAATTTTAGCTAATGTTTGGTCTGCTTATCTATTTTAAGTCTGTGCTCTGTCAACCGTATTGCCTGTCCATTGGGCTTCTTACATCTGTGGTACTTGCATAGAGATGTCAATGCTTGCATATAGGTTGCATCATAGACAACTAGACAAGGGATTGTCTCTCACTGACGTGACAGATTCTCTTTTTTTCAGTCTGTGTCGTGTCATTGGGATGGTGCTTGAGTGTTATTATAGTGGTGTGAATTTAAAAATAATTTTATCGTACTAAATCAAATCATACTTTTCTCAATAAAAGTTATTAAGTTTTTAAATAGATCTTGTGTGGATATTATCACTCGTTGATAAAAAACCAGTCGCTGCTATTAAACAGGTATGTTTATAAGTTCATATTTTGGAAATGGAAATGTTTCTTACGACTCTTCTTGTTTTAATCCGTTACAGACGTTCGCTGTTTTTTTAATATTTGTTTTATATGGATCTAACAGGTGATTTATTCTTGTTTGTAAGTGCGATGGATAGATTTGATTTAAATCATCAATATCCGCCGTGCTGGGAAGTAGTTGCGCCGTTAGTTGTCACTTGATTTGATTATAGTAATAAATATTGAGGTGGCGTGTCGTTGACGAAAATGTTAACGCTATATAAATATTGGTCTTATAGCAGCAAGTGAAAATATGTTAATAGAATCTATGTAGAAATATTTATGTTTAAAATGTTTGGTTTTTATCAGGTACCTGAGTATTATTTGGGCTGAAAAGACTAACCAAGAATTGTATTGTGAACCTGAGTGTTCTTCTCCATAAGCATCTACAGTTTGGAACAAGCAAATAGCTTCACTAGAGAACTGACTGACAGACAAACATTTTTAATATTTAAATATTTTGGTTTGACATTCAAAAGTGCCTTTCTGGTCCTATTGAAATCAATTATTTTGACTCTTACTTAATATGTTTATTCAGAATTAAACTCTAAATATTTTTTCTTCATTTTTGTAACATAAAGTGTTTAATCATCACTTAACTTAAATTGTAGTACCAATATTATCTTTACAGACATTATATGATATTCTTGTTTTTTATATAATGTCATGAAACTTAGGGATCTTTAGTACAACACACAAAATTGTTTTATTGAGAAATGTTATTTTAAACAAAGTGTGATCTGTAGACGGAGTAGCTCAGATTCATATAAAAGGCTTTGTTACTATATAAAACTTATTATTAAAGCACATTTACTTTTAAGCCACTTCACCATTACACTTACAAAATCATTAAAGATATGAACTAAAACAAAATAACCATGTCTAGCATGACAAATCATATTACGGCGTGTGTCCAAGGAGTTTGGATATATTCACAACTGCTCTATTCCCCTCTTAAGGTTTCTTATCATTGTGATACATTATATCGAGGGGTAACGGACTATTTGGTTTAAGCGATATTTTGGGCGATATTGAGTTATTATATATATTGGGCGGAGAAAAATTCGCTGATTCCGAATATATATATAACTCAATATCGACCAAAATGTCGCTTAAACCAAATAGTTACCCCTCGATATAATATAAATGTAGCATAAGTATTTTATTTTAGTTAAAGAACTAGGTAAGTAAAATTAACATAGTCTAAAACTGACAGAAATTGACATCTTTCTTCTTTCTTTACCATTGATTTGATGGCTACAAATCTCGGAGTATTCTCGTCTTGACTATCAATTAGACTAGCTTCAGTTTCTATAACTAGTTCCTTTAAAACACCGCTGAAACAGAAATATAAACTAATCAAAATATAATAATATTATGAAGGAATAATAATATATTATCATAATATTATTATAATATAATAATATAATAATATTATGATTACGAAAGTTTGAGAGGATATCCATATGTATATACTATGTTTGTTATTCTTTAATGAAAAACTACTGGACTAATTTGGATGAAATTTAGTATAGAAAAGAGATAGATTATTATAGTCTGGAAATACATGGGAAGCACCTCATAATAATGTGTGTTAATCGCTGGAGTGCAGGTGAAGTCACAGGTAGAAAGTAGTCTATTATAGTACAATAGGGTAGATGCCTAATTTTTATTTTAATGTCCGTCTGGTAGATTATTTTAAATCATTAGACACATATTTTTTATTTTCTTACAGAAACAAATACTTTTGACGATATATTGTTTGAAATGTTGCTTAACGTCACTTCTATGTACATTTTATACGTAGAAATGATGTTTTAGACTTTGATTCATTTTATTTAAGTATTGTTTTATTATCTATACAAATAAATAAAAAAATGTGTATAATATATTAAATATGTGTCTAATATTTTTTATTACCTAACTTACGGACTAATTATATTTTAAATTTTCATACCCTGTCATCATCCCAATTGTGATGTGGATGTTCCGAAATGTGGAAGGGTGCAGGGTTACGAAGAATCTTCATGTATATTTAACTTTTCCATTCCACTCCATTGTGTAAATGACAAGATGTCAAACTTTTTTCTTTTTTCTCATTCTTTAGTGGCTGTGTTTACTAACATGTACTTCCTCTTAATTATCAACACCTGAACATCTCTACAGTTATGAAATCATAATTATGTAATACATGTTTTTTTGTAAAATCAGTATTTCATTATTTCATTTGAGTATTATATAAATATCTTTGTAGTTATTACTGATTGTAACAATGCTGTTTAATAATCTGGTGATATTTTTTCAGTATCTGAAAATTAAGTAGGTATTGATTAATTAATGGAGAATATTTGTGTCTGTAGTGTGACAGGCAATGCGAACAATGAATAAATGCCCCACCATGATACATTTGTTAGTATTAGTAGTTTCTAAATGAACTTAACTTATTAACAAGTTTGTAGTAAGACTTCAATTATGTATTTAAAACTTCAGTTAAATAATATTAATTATTTTAATAATACCTAATAAGAATTATTTAATGTAGCAATAATCAGCAGTATTTCTTTAAGCTCTTATTATTATTCTCTTCATAACATAAAAAATAACATCACGCCTTTATCACCGAAGGCGTCGACAGAGGTGCATATTACGGCACTTAATGCCACTGTACAATGTAACATTTACTTTTGACTATTTATGTTATAAGTCCCATGTAATAGGGGTGAGTTTATTGCTATATACCGGCCATATTTCCACTCCGTGTTACTACTGAGATTTTTTTTTAAAGTACTTTATGTTTATACTACGGGTCGGGCGATCCGGGAATCGAACTTGAGACTCCTTGCCCGGCAGTCGCATTCGCGATCACTCGGCCAACGAGGCATTCAGTATTATCTCTTCAATCTTCACTAAAGTATGAAAGAGCCATGTTTCGGCGTGACTAAACCGGGGAGTGATACTAGGGCCTCATGGAAAACCGGCGTGAAACAACGCGAGCGTTGTGTTTCGCCGTATGCATGAGTGACAGTAAACCTATTTTATCATTCAAGGTTTGTTGTCTTGATGAATGTAGATTTTCTCATAGCGGCAATAACTATTATTAGGTACTTATCAGTACATGAATCAAACAATATAATGTTTTATGACTGTGGCATTGGGTTATGTAAAGTTAACTATATTGACAATTTGTTAGTGGAACATCTATGAGGTCATTAATTTATGTTTTATGTCCTTTCTTATTCTTCTGCCAGCGGCTTTGCCTACATTCAGTTGGATAATATCTTCTAGTTCACTTCGTTGCGGGAACCAAGACAGTTGCTTATTCATGTCCCTGGGACGCGTCGGACTTCAGTGTTCCGGTAGAACCTGGCTTACAGGAGTTGCAGCGATTATAGGAGGTAGTGGCAGGCTTGTCCCATAAAAAATAGGTATCAATGCCGTCACATCTCAACACACGCGTCAATTATATAGTAGGGGAGCCCACGATGCTAAATTTGGATTTACTTGAGCGTCGTTGGGACCTACTGGATTTTGAAGATATGCTGATAGAAAGAAGAAATGGTTTAGTGACAATTTCTTCCCCGGTGGGGGAAGGGGGAAACCACAGATCTTTGAAATTGTTAAGCGTAACTTTTGTTCTAGTGGTCGAGCGTGTCAGATATTGATAGTGTACATGCTCCATATGTATTTAATAATAAAAAACTCTTAATCTGCCAGTTTGCATGGTGGGGTTGAATGTTTTGGAGAGTACAAACGAGAACCCTTCAAAATCGCCCCACTCTTGCAAATCAAGTTGGAATGGGCAGATCTTTTAAACGCACTTCATTTAGCATGGTACTGACCTACCTTCCCTTAATCTGACGAAACTGACTTTATTTAGTCAGATTTCTTTTTTTTTAGTCCTTCTAATCAGATCGGATATATGGTGGGTATATTCAACATGACACTAGGTTTTCCCCATATGTTAATCTGACGCGCTTGAGTAACTACCGAAATCCCTTCATGGGCACCCCTACTAATACGGTTATACCTATACGCAAGTATTGGTTGGGAAAAATACTCGTAACTGTTATTTTTTACGAAAAATCTAGTTAACTACTTAAATGGGATCCAATTTATTACTATGTACCTCTAAGATTTGTCGACTACATACATTTTCTATTGTAGACATTCACTCTCTTGGTAAGAAAACCGCGACTTTTTATCCGACTACGCCCGAAAGAGGGTTATACACTAATACCTTATATCAGTTTAATATAATTTACATATAATTATCTTCTCATTGGCGTCGGTCTCACAGTCCTCGTGTTAGCAAAAACTGTGTGTTTGAACCTTGTGTTACTTGAATTTCTGCTCACTGTAATGACACATAATTGCATTACAATCAGACAGTTTCATCGACAGTCTTATGATTATGGCCGCCGGTTGCGATATATTTACATTTTTGTTATAAAAACCTCCCTTTTTGATCGTTTTTTAATGACGATCTAAGTAAATGTAGTTGATTGTAAACAAATATAATATAACTGGTTAATAAAGTCTTGAATTGGATGATATTCCCCCTCAAAAAAAAGCTTACAAAAACCTAATCTAGGTTTTGTTTAGACAACATTACCAAATCCAGTAATATTGAGGTGCGTTGAGTTTATTTTATTCCCATCAATAAGTTACGATGAGTTTTCGATGAGTTTATTTTATTCCCATCAATAAGTTACAATACAAGCCCAGACTCCTAATACTGTGAATTTTCTGATTAAACTTGTCCAAATGATTAACGAGATTCGTTTAAGATCGTAAACAGCAATAGAACAGCGGTAGGTCCATTATTGACTCAATATAACGCCTACCGCACTGTTCGTACTCTTTGTTTACACATTATTGTAGGCGTCAAATCAGTTGACTGGCCTCAATGCCACTACGATATGAGATTAACTCGTAATTCATTTTCATAATGGTGGAATACTGAGTGCCTCTTGTGGATCAAAGACGTAGTTATATCAATTTATGTTCTGACAATATGCGTGCTGCTTTATCTGTGGTAGGTTCAACTTCTAATATCTACCCCGAGCTACTCTTAAACCTTTCTCAAGAATCATTCTGTCCACTGGCAAAAACCAAATCCGTTCAGTAGTTATTTTATTACGAAATCCTATCCAACGGCCGCGGCATGTTTCTATTGAACGATGACTCTGATGAGTGAAGACTCCATAATTTCCCACTGTCATTTGCACGTATGAACAGACAAACTACCTGGTTCAGTTTTATTATCATGTACCTACGATAGCATTTCTATTTTGTCATCAACATAAAAGTTCAGTTCTCAGTACTTATGTGTTACCTGCACTTCTCAGAATGTAATGTTTATGTGTGTGTCAATACTCAGTTCGGATCCTCGGAAAATTTTGTAAGTTTTATGCAAGCAGGTGTCATTCCATATACCTAATTCTTTATAAGTTATTTAATTTTATTACTGGTCAATTGACAAGACTAATAAAAACTTCGTAATTAATGTTTTTGCAGCACTAAATAATATTAGAATCTCTGTACGGAAAGGACTAGATTTAAAATATGCTCACTAGACATTAATCGAGTGTCATCCGCAGCCATAATGAGGTGTCGCGCGACCGATTAGATCTGCACCTGTACGCTGACTAAACTACATGTAGTTCATGCCCTGTGTGATAATTAGGCCACGTTCCCATTCGCCTAGAACGGCTGTTTAGGCGGGAAATAGCGCGCGTATTTCATTATAAACCGTGTGTTTTACCGGAACGGTTTAACGGCCGCCGCGCCGGAAGCTTCTTGCACGCTAATAAAATTAGCTATTTACTTGTTATGGACGCTGTGTGTTGTCTACAGTTAGTGGTCCATTTGGATTTAAAAAAATTAGGTCCTGTATTGGAAAAGTTTATTTAGGTATTGTGATTTGTGACTTGTGATGAGATTGATAAATCCCAGAGTCGTGACACTGCATCTCTGCTTTTAGATTTATTGCTAACAATCTCCAGTAAAAGTAAGTCACGGTAAGATGAAATACAGTTTCGGCATTATTGTTCTAATTAAACTGTAATTCAAGGTGACATGTATTACAAGATAATGTCACAACTCTATGGTCTGTAATTGCGATGCGCAGGATTTTAAACTCGTTTCGCTTTTATAACTTTATAGTTATACGGGTGATTTAAGATTAGTGGATTTCGGTGAAGGATATTCAGTACACGTATGAATAAGCGAAATAAACGTAAACTCCCTTTGTAGCAATAAAGAAGACAAACTTAAACATTTTTCTCGGAAAGTCTATTTGGTAGTTGTAAGGGTTTTGTATAACAATTTATTACATGTATGGTCTTGGTTATCAATTAGTTTATGTTGCCGTTCCTCGCGCGTGTTATACGAAGTGACTCAGAGAATATAGTGCCGTCTGGCTGGTAGCTAGTACCTACCTATGTTTACATGTGTGGACGTTGAGTTCTAGTGAAAGGAGTCCTAATAACGCTCCCCTAGCTCCGACTGCCAGACGAAAAATGGCGCCAGACGTTGGTTTGTTTTTAATTAACGTTAAGTTTCGTATGTATTATTCTAATTTAAGTTTATTTCTATACTTAATGCTTCTGAAGTTCTGAACATAATAAACCTATTGGGACTGGGAGTGAGATCAACGTAGACATTTTTAATTGACATTAAATTATGCCTCTGTATAGGTCTTATAGTCTGTTTAAATAAAAGAGTTGCCAATACTGTGCCCAACTATCCGTAATGGCGGATTTACGTTTATTTTTTGATTATATGCCAGATAAGAGCACCGGATCATTTTTAACTTTCAACATGTTGTCGGTTCCTGTGTCACCGAGCATGACATGTTCCACTCTCATGACTGATGACCGTAATCACGTTTTTACTAGTTTCATCGTACACCCCTAAAAGTCTTTATGGAGTGGTGATAAAGTTGGAATTTGATAAATTCGGTTGTAAATGAGATATTTGTGTAGTCAGTAATGCGCATGATTATGTTGATGTAGTTGGTATAGCTCGGGTTTATCATAGGAGTAATTATTTCCTCCTCATAATGGAGAATTCTCTGAAGTGGATGCAAATAGACAATGTTTACTTAGGCCTCTCTGTTGTGTAGTTTTCGCGCGGTAAAAGAGAATCAATATTTTATTATTTACTCTCAGATTAGCAATGTTTAAATGGGTTCTACTGTTTTTCTAATTACAGTTGTAATGCGTATCTTGACAATTTAGAAGAAAATTACGCATCCAATAACTGAAATACAAAAAAGAAAGATAGGTGAGATCTTCCAGTACCGAACTTTATTCGTTTTGCAGTACTTGCACTTATGCATTTTTCTAACTAATATTTTATATTATTTCACAAAATGTCAAATGTAGAAGTGTTGTGTTGATCCAAAAGTTTCGACGTGATATTACAGAAAACTACTTTGTTTGATTCCACGATATGCACGCGTATCAGACTGGGAGATAGTGAAGTGTACACCGCAGTTTGCACTTTTTATGCCAGTCGCAGTTGAAAGGGAGTCACCGCAGACCGGTGTATTCAATGCATGTCATTCCGCCGGAGTTTTATGAAAATGAGATGCTTGAAAGCAACGTTTTAGCTGCGTGGTACTTGCGGATGCTCGCTCTGTATGCTTTTGTTCGGTCCAATAAAACTATGAGAAGCTTCTTAATCATTTTGACCTTAGAATTGCGATTAATGTATAATTATTACTTAGTTGCCATCTATCACATTTCGTATTATACTTAAACAGTTATTATAATAGGTACTATATTGGTCGTAAGTGTAGTCGTATATTTTAATGTTTATCAAACATCAGTCGCGGTAGGTAATTACTTGTTTTATGTCTCAATTAAAGGAAAAATTGTTAGTTTACACTACCGAACAGTTATCGGAAATGTTAATTAGATGTAATAATATATACTAACTATTACAGTTATTATTATTTAAGTAATAATTAAATAAATTGGGACAAGTGCTGTTGTTTCATTGTTGGAAAATAGGTTATCGTATTGTTACAAAACTTTTATGATCAGATAAACAAACTTTAGTGGCCGGACGATAAGAGTACTTAAAATTAAAAGTGGTGTTAAGGGCTATATTTGTCTGCATTGATTGATGTTGGAATACATAGAATAATACAATTCAATACTGTGAACCTTGGATAGATTTTTGAGTAATAGCAATATAGTTTCTTCCACTGGGCAATTTATTTAGCTTGTCAAAATGAGTGTCAAGCTTCTTTGACTTTTGGTCTTTAACAACCTGAGAGGGATTGATAAATACAATGCCAAAAGTGTCTAAGTAAATAAAGGTTTGTAATATGTACATACTTAACTAAACCATTTCATAGTTTAATTTAGCTAGAATTTGCACAATAGTGAATGCCATCCAGTCGTTCGGACGTGCGAATAGTCTGAAAATGCAATAAGGGAGAAATCTTCCTCCACATTGCATTTTTTGTGACAACGATTTTATGTACCGTACTTTCAGTGGCCTCGTTCCTCTGTTACATATGGATATTGGGTAAAAAGATGTCGTATTATGTGCCTTTGCTTACTTTTTCTTAATAAACACAACGCATGTGGTGATGGGTGAGGATTTTGTCAATCTTATTTTTGATTTGTAGAAGTTTTATTTGGTTTGTTATCAAATGTAATGTATGATTGGTTCCATATTTCAAGTAGTGCTTAAGTATAGTAGGTTTTTGCAAAGTAAGTAAATAACATAAAGGTATTTAGAAGTTACAAGCTGTTAGTTGAAGTACCAATTCTATAAAAAACCTAGTTAATACCAAATAGCAATGTAAATACATCCATCAAGTGTTTAGTTCTTAGCAGGAAAAACGAACTATAGGTAGTTAGGTACATCGACTATTTTCGCAGTAGAGCTGACTTCGTTGGAATAATCAAGATAGCATTCAGAATGTCGAGTATGTAACAATTCTTAAGTGCGTACGCAAAACCGTGGGTAGTGTGTGCGTATTGTTCGATATTTCGATTTATTGTCCGAATGGACACAGAAGTCAGAATGAATAGTACGAGTAGCTAAAAAGTATCCACAAACGACACAATGACCCTTGTTAAACTACTCTATCCACTCACCAACTCTAAATGTACAAAAGGATGATGATAGTATTCGGTAATCTATTAACGGTTCTATGGTTTTGTTATGAAAGTCCTCTTTGAATGTTTTAATGGTTTCCTTCCGGCATCCTATACAATTTTATAGACATTTATGGCAAAAATTGGCGGTTTTGATAACTATACCTAGTTAGCTTGCCGTCCACATAGATGATAAATGGGGGGTTTTAAGCCAATTAAAAGTTCAATGATTTTGATGAAACTGTTGACAAAGAGGTGTCGGATCTTTTCATTGCAAACATTTCAGTACCGTACCTTTTTATTTTTAGCATTTAGCACTGCCTGTAGAGTACTAAAAGTGTGTTCTCTTCGCCGTAGATAAATGACGATGCGGCAACATTGAGGAGTCGCCGCAACGATGCCGCCGCGACAATGAAACACTACTCGAGTGGCCCCACGACAGTCAATGACTACTTTATGATGTACCTGGCCAAATGGAAACGCGCCGCTGTTGTCTTGCTCTTCGTTTGGATCGTCGTCACCTACCTGGTTATATCTCCACTCAGGTACGTCTACAAACATATTGTAATATGATTTTTGACAGTAGCTTCGTAGAACTAATGTCAAAAGTAGATCTTAATGTTAAGATTTTGGATTGAGATTGGTTATTGAAATCGTTAGTATGTTTGACGTGGCCAGAGAGAATATTCACGATACATCTCTACTACATATACAACACTAAGGAACTACCTAGATCGTGCCATGTATGAATATTTATGACATTTGGGTGGATTTCCTAATTTTGATTCATTCATCACCTTTCCGTCCTTATCCTAAGTTACTAAGCGTCCTAAGAGTAAATTTTTTATCTTCTTCTTCCACTCTCCTATCAAACGTCATCCTATCAGAATCCCCGTGTTTCGTCGTATATTTATGGTATCAAAATAATGAAGAGAATAATGAAAAGAAGACATGTGCTTCTTTAATACAATTTTAATTGTTTCTTTATTAAGCCTTTCTTGGATTTAACTTTCTGTTTTTTGTATTACAGCTTAGATGATCGGTAAGCTTACTTTCTTAGTCTAGTGTGCCGTTATATTTATTTGTATTGTTTCGTCTTACTTTTGGTTTGCCTTTTTCCGTACAGCTGTTAATTCACTGTCCTGTTAGATCAACTGTATTAGTAAAAATATTCCTCCACGCAGTGGCGTGCACAGATTTTCGAGACAGGGTAGGCAACTAAATATCGTATGATTAAAGCCCTCCCCCTGGTCATACAATCATACTCCCACAAGACAGGTACATGTACAGAATACATTTTGAAAAGTGCGTTCAATAATATTGTGGTTTATTCTTTCGCCAAATTACATACACTGACATCTCGCGTATTTTTTGTAAAGTACTTCATCAGCTATCGAATAAGCCAACAAAACTTACAAATAATGAAGCATCTATTTATTATACTAATAATGAATCATAAATTTGATGAACCAAATTCAATTATCAAATTGCTAAATAATCTATTTAAAATCATAATTACGAATTTAAGAACGTAGATACCTACCAACAAACAAAACAACAACAAGCGCGGCCGGCTGTGGCCGAGCCGAGTATAAGCGGTACATTTGTTATTACATTACATAATTATTAATAATAAATTAATATGTAAATCAAAACAACCCGAGGTATAAGTTGATATTTTTAAGAATTATCAATCAATAAACAAGAACATCATATAAAAGATCCATTATAGTACCTACATATTTACATTACCTACCTTTGACTTGGGTCAATTCTCGTAACTTGAGTTCTGCCTATGGTCATTACCTGAATCTAGTCGTTATAGGACACATTTTTGCGAAAACTTACTGTTTTTAACTTTAAACAAACACAAAAAATTACCTATTATCAACACAAACTTCACAATCGAATAATATACTAGACATGATAAACAAATACACTATTTGAAAAACCGACACATATATTTTAATACTTCTACACATATTTATGCAACTTTATGTTTAAAACTAATTCCTTATAATTTAAACGAAAACATAAACAAAGCGATCGCACATCTCATGAAAACAATATGGCCGAAAACATTTTAAAGTCATTACCCATCGTAGTCAATTGAGTGTTTATTATAAAAAAATTATAGCTAAAACATTAAACAACCCAGTGTTTAATTATAAAAAAACAAAACGTTAATTTACATAAGTCAAATGGAATTGCATCATTGTCTTATTATTATTTTCCAATAAGAAACATTGTTGATAATAATTTGAAACTTTGAGTAGCGGCAACTTGACGTTTCGATAACTTCCTTTTAACTTTTAAAATAATAAAGTCAACTCCTCGTTTAAAGTTTCTATAAAGCGACAACGCGTAAAAATGTTAAGATTTAATTAAAACACCTGAAACATATTTTTTTAGTATGCATAATTATAAAAAGAAATTCGCATTATATTTATTCAGAAGTTTTAACAAAAAATTCAATAGATGGCGCAGATTCACAAATTTAAAGTCCGGCTAGATTGAATCGTGTAATAATTTTTTGCGTTTATGAATGGTTATTCTGTGCTGTGACCATAGTCACGTGACCTTCACGCATGCGCGTTGCATACTTTTTGTGACGTCACAACCAACAACCAAGATTTAAGGAATAGCAGCGCATGCGTGGTGCGTGCGGCGCACATTCATTGCTTTACAAAGGCGTGCGGTCCGTGTATAGTATATGTGAATGTATATTTATGTTAGCCGTTTTTTTACAAACTTTTATTATATTATTGAATCTTAATAAACGCGTTAGTACATTTTATGTCAAGCAAAGCCTATTTGCCTATATGGACTGCACGCCACTGCCTCCACGGATCATAGATCATTGTATTTTTGAACTGCGTAGGCCAATTTTACAAATGCAATCTTTGTAAATAGAACAGTGCACCAAAACAAACACCAAAATGCTTGAAAACTTTTTAAAAATGTCATCTCACAGTCACAATGTTTGTTTAGGAGGACAATGTTTTAAGCTACGAGGTACAGTATCAGACACTATGCGAATATTAAAAATACGGCTATTGCGCACATTTATTGTTCTACCACATTAGAGTTTGAAACAAGAATTTTACAAAAACGATTCTTTCAGATGCAATGGAAACCAAGATGAGGCATCAGAATTCCAAGAGAGGTTAAAAAAGGTGTCGTCACAACTGGAGACGTTGAGGCAACAACATAGTAATCTCATATCACAAATAAAGAAGTCCTCTAGGTAAGATATTTAATGTATTGTGTTTTTAATTTGTAATATTAAATCCTTAATTTCATTGGTCACTGAATACTGTTTCCCTTGTTTAAGTTGTGACGTATTGATACATTGATCAATCGATAGATATAATGTAACTTATTGGAAAAAGTATAACCTTGGAGTTTCTTGATAGATTTCATTGTCTTCTTCATAGGAATCTGTATTTAGAAACAATCCAATAGTTTTATTAAATAATCAACCTAGTGGAAAATATCATTTAATTGCTACTTTCCAATAGTTTTGCAACTGCTAACTGTTATGTTCTTTTCTAGCCTCAATGGTAACCTAAAGGACATAGACACAGGGTCCCTGTTCCTAGACGGGGTTCAGGGACCCACAGAAGATTATGAGAATCTCAGAAGGAGGATATACTCCAATACTAAGGAGCTATGGTACTATGTACACCACGAGCTCACTAAGGTGATACAAGAAGATAATAAAGCTGAGAAGATACAGACAATATTGGACCAAATTGGTGAAAGGAAAAGGTTGGTTTCTGTTTAATTTTCTCTCTGTGTTAATTCTATTCGTTTCGAGTTTTGTTAGACATGATTTTAATGAGTTTTGGGATAGATGAGACCCTAGAGTCTTTCCCCGAAGTAAAAAGTTTTGGATGTTTCTAAAACATGTACTGGCGTAACCGAAGCTGTAAACAAAACTAGTCAATTATAAAGCTATCTGCATCGACATATATATTTAGAGAATTATTTTTATCTTTTCACATAACATGTCTTGTAACAAAAACGTTAATTAAAGATAAGTTCTTACAATAATACAAGTCTATATCTCTTTGGTCGGATAAGCAAGAGATTTCGGATTTCACGAATAAAAAGAATTACTGAGTTTTTTTGATAATTAGTAGAAAATTCTTCATAGTAACGTGGTCTGAGTTTTGTGGCCAGTATAAGGCTTGTCCTTATTACATAGAATTAATATTTAATTATTGGAATAATTTGGGTGCTTCATTCAATGTAATGTGCACATCAGCCTGTCTATTCCTTCGCGGAATAAAAGGTGTGATGATATATTATGATGTAATATCAAACATGTTCAACTTTTCCTTACAAATGTTATATGTTATATAGAAAAAATAATATATATATAGTAACGTTATGTAACAACATATATATTTGATACGGTTATAAAAACTTTAGGTATTTTACAACCGGCTCCGGCTCCACAGATTGTGAATTCTAATCGTTCGTTAGATTAGTTGTGTTCAAGAATGTGGCTTTATTATTTTATCTTGCGAACATTTGGACCTCGATTTTGTGTGGGTTTATTTTAATTGTAATTTTTAACTCTGCTATCTAAAAATACCTACGATTTTTAGTAAAATCTGGTCATACAACCGTGGTGGAAAAAATGAGGTGACGATGTATATAATATATGTATAAGTAAATAATCCGTCACTTTATTAACATTTGCTGTCGAATGGAGGTCGAAATGTGATCGAAACGTGTTTCTTTTTTAGGTTATACACCAATTACGTGCAATGTAGGTTCGGACATGCTTTTACCCTTAATTTCTCTCTTATGCGCACGCGCAAACTTATACAAGTATTCTGCTCATTCACATGTTCATAAATTTATAGAGAAGTTTATTTGTAATAATTAATACTAGCTTTTACCCGCGGCTTCGCTCGCGTCACAAAAGTAGCCTATGTGACATATACTAATACACACAGTGCCATCTATACCAATACTTTTGTTTTTCCTCAGGAATATCAAATTTTTCCGGGTTAAAAAGTACCCTATTATTTAATCCGGACTTCTAACTATACGTCTGCAAAAATTCAAAGCAATCGGTTTAATAGTTACGGCGTGAAAGTGGAACAAACAAACAAACAAACAAACTCCCTTTCAGATTTATAATATTAGTAAGGATTGTCGCCAACTATGTTTTTTTAATTTTATAATAAATATTAAATTACTGTGAATTACTTACGATAAATTAACTATTGAGGAATTCATCATCAATAGAACAAGGACACTTGAAATAAAATACAGTTTTTCCTTGCCTTTGTGTTGCGATTACAAAATTAAACAACTTTACCTACTCTTTTATAATCAGCAAGATAGGTATAAAGTCTAGGATAAAATATAGTATTAAAATATACCAGTAGGATATGTTTTTTCCTAATTAATTAAATTAGGAACGTATAATTGGAAAATTATGTAGGTAATATTATTTCAAAATGTTACCTGCTCATTACACACGCGTTCTCGAATTATGCTCGTGTTATCCTACTAATATTATAAATGCGATAGTTTGTATGTTTATTTGTTTGTTACTCTTTTGCGTCAAAACAGCTGGAAGGAGCCGGATGAAATTTGAAATAACGGTAGATTATGGTCTTGAATGACACATGGGCTTTTGATCCCGTATGAACGCGGACTAAGCCGTTGGCAGAAGCTAGTACATTCATATAATCTATAGGCTGTTATATTATGGACCTAGTCACACGCTGTCCTTACCATAAATAATCCCATCTAACAAATCTCACCTCTACGAAGATTGGCATAGTGATGAGATTCATTTGAAATCAATTACTATATTGATCACACGACCGCGCCGTACTCAGATCCTATTGGTACCAATAATTTTTCGGCTATAATTTGTAGTCTACTGCTTATCTGGTGATATTATTTCGGAATTGAATAAATTCAACGGTCAGCATTTAAATTAACTAACATTTGTGTCGATATTTGCGAGTTATGATGGAAAAACAAAAAAGAAACTAATAATAGAACATGAATACCTGATTTTGAACTAGGGTTTGTCCTAAAATTATCATTAGCTACTTGTTTTTACGGGGGTATCCCTCAAAAAGCACCTAGGTTTTGGGAAAAGACTAGACAGTGTGGGATTTTACACCATTAAAGCAAGTTAGTGGCCACCATCAGCACCTTACGACCACTAGTAATCTAGTTATAGACAGTACCCCTTATAAAAACTTTAATTGTGAATTCCCTTCTTCCCCATGAATGAGGTCTTCTTAGTTCACTTGGACGTCTTTTAGCTTTGTCCGGTGATTATAGCATTTCATTAATTATGTTTAATCATATCTACAGGGTGTATCGGTAAAAACGCTAGCCGACAAGCGGTGGTAACAAATAAGTTTTATTTTCATAAAATGAAGGATGTAAATGTTTCTTTTATGCAGTAATAGTTTTACACCTGTTCAAGGCTGATGTTGCACGGATAACACAAAACGACTAAAATTGTAAAAACAATTTCTTTTTGTCAGCGTTTCGGGAGCATTCCATTTACATCTGTATAACTGCACTAAATATAAATTGAATATGTTGTACAGGAATGCCCTCAGATATTTTATTTCCATTTAATAGTTGTGGCGGGCATAAAGTTGGCTGGCAACTTTTAATGGCCCCGTTGTAAAGTTCCACTGTAGATACAAATGTGTAGTATGAGAATGAGTATGTATACCGAACTCGTTTCTAATTCCATATGTACTTGT
Source organism: Spodoptera littoralis (assembly GCA_902850265.1). Classification (NCBI taxonomy): domain Eukaryota; kingdom Metazoa; phylum Arthropoda; class Insecta; order Lepidoptera; family Noctuidae; genus Spodoptera; species Spodoptera littoralis. The sequence goes on from LR824545.2 coordinate 12,091,324, forward strand.
AATTATAACCATACTTTAATTGCTCTTTGATATTAAACTTTGGATACTAAACTTTCCGGTTTATCTAATAGGCTAAGATGAGTAGGTAGCTACCTATACTCCGTCTGTTTAGGTAGTTAACTATTTGTAAACAAACCATAAAAAGAGTTCTTTATAGTTGACATTTCCATGATTCAAAATACTTCATAAGAAAATAAAACTGTTTCCCCTTTTACGACAGTTTTCTCTATTAAATGTTATGTTTCTGTTCCTTTTCACTTATTTCTTAATAAATATTAAATATATCTGCTTGAGGATATTAATTTAATAACATTTATTAAATAATATAATATTTCATTACAATAGACACCATAAAGAGCCTAAAATCCCAGGTATCCAAAACGTTTCTTTAAGAACGAAGCAAAATAATGTTGTCAAATTAAAGAGTACAACGAAGATGTAGCGCGACAATGAAAGTAGCGTGTATTACGTTTAGTCGGTTAATCAGGCGCCATTGACAGCTCTCTCGTCGTTTGCGCTCGCGTTCCTATTTTGTTGAATTTAACTTGTTTCTTTGTTTTGTTATTAAGTTATTTAAGTTTAGGTTAATCATCGTTTGTAATTAATGTGTTCAAATATATTGAAGAAACTTGGCCCAAAGACAGATATCCGTACAAGAAAGAAATCCGTACATCAGATTCAGAATAGTTTCTATTTAAACATGATAATGAAATAGACCCATAGGCTAGGCTCTTGTACGATTTAGGCATTTGTACTTGTATGTGTGTGTATGACAAATGAACGATTTTAAAGTGAATTTAGTTAAAATTAAAAACACGAGAAATATTTGAAGTAATAGTAGGTTAAGTATCTCTGTGTCACGTGGTTTTCTTTGTTTACCTTTAGTTAATTACCTAAACAGATGGACTATAGCTAGGTACTAGAACTTTGTTCTTGGATTTTAAAGAAGATTATGCACTTATAAACAAGATTTGTTCAGACTTTCAGCATTTGGATTTTAATCCCTAATACTGTACTGTAAATAGTACAGCCCAGTCGCCGTAATATTGACTACTGTGGAATACACCACAGTAGTCGTATGACCACAGTAGTCAATATTACGGCGACTGGGCGTCTCCCAGTTGTGCAGTCTCTTTTTGTGCCTTTAAGCTAAATTCATTCTATCTCCAGCAATAATTCACCTATTAAATCCTATGGAGTTTCTTGCTCGTTCTTCTCCATAGGAATTCACTTTAAATTTTTGTTTTTGTTGACGTTCAAAAGTGCCATTCTGGCCTAATTGAAATAAATGATTTTGACTTTGACTTATCGTTTTTTTCTTCTCCTCTAATAATATCTTCTGTTTTATTTCGACTTTAGTGTTTCGGTCTACTGTAGATACTAGCTTACAGGAGTTGCAGTGGTTTGGGAGGTAGTGTCAGGCTTTAACAAAAATATTAATTACTATTATCAAAAACTTTATAGATAACTTGTTTCGGAATACTGCAATATTTCTGCTGATATGGGCATCAGATTCCAGATTTCACGTAGTGTTCAGTTTTTTAAGTGCCAACGTACCAAAGTGGATTCATTGATAGGCGTAAATACCATGTGAAGACTTTAGTCATCCTATTAAATCAACAAATTTCATCTTACAGCGAACAATATGTAGATTACACATTTACACGTAATCTAAACTTCATATTAACGAAAATAGGCAAGTAATTGAAAGTTTCCTTAACTATGAAAGCTATGACATGGGAAATTGAACACAGTGACGTCTAAATGGTCATTTTGATCCGAATGTAGATGGAATTAATCGTTTAATTTGTATAAACAAATTGGTGAGTCACATGTTGTCAAGGTCTGCGTAACAAGCGCACGCTTGTGCATATTGTCGAGTTGATAGGATGAAATATTCATTGTTGTCAGCTCTTCCTTCGGATAATCTTATCTGGCATAACTTTAATTCGTGTTATATTTGTGTTTAACGGCCTTCAGTCTTTTTAGTGGTTAATCGTAAATTCAAGTGCCAAGTACAATGCCCCGAGGTCAACTTTAGGTCGAAATACTTAAGATTCAAAAACAAATGACAACAAGTGGGTCTCCACATGTTCTTTTCCTTATGATCAATTCCTTTAGCGACTAATGTTTTAATTGTGTTTAAGCAAACTCCAAAATTTAGATGCATTTAAACCAAATGCGTTAAAATTTGGGAGACATCGATCGCAAATCTAGTTGTGATTGTGATACATTAGCTCAGGACAACAGATGTAGTGCCGTGTCTAGTAGTTCGTCCTTGATGACACATAGTACACACACTTGAATACAATAAATAGAGATAACGTATCATCAAACGAGCTTCCTCAAGTCTGCCTGGCGTTCTAGTTCTTTAAAAGGTAAATTGTCTAGTTGCTCCCAGTCGTCAAGCGCGACTAAGAAAAAGGTTCGTTGGTTTCGTTTTCCGGGTTGGGCAAAATGGATCGATTTTCTGCTATTCTCGGAGTCTAGAGAATAGTGGTCAGTGTATGGTGATAGGGTACCCTCTTGTGAAATCGGACACAAATGCAGTCATACACACAAATTTAATTCTTAAGCTCTGCTGTTCTTAATGTTAAGAATTTATTCCTTTTCTTCCAGGTCGCTGCTCTCGGACCAGCAATCGTTACCAGAGCTGGACGGGTACAATGAGTGGAGGCAGGCGGAGGCAGCCAACGTCAGCGACCTGGTGCAAAGGCGGCTCCATTACCTACAGAACCCGCCTGACTGCAAGGATGCTAGAAAACTTATATGTAACTTGAATAAGGTATGTTTTAGTAACAGTAATAATAATTCATTATTGTCAATAACCAAGTTATATTATAGTACAAACTTGTCTGTTGTACAAACCAAAACTTAATAACCGTATTTCGGTTTTTTTTGGTATACGTAAAATTTTAGGTATTTTTAACTTTCCACTTGCATTTTTTTCCATTCCAATTATTTTTTGGTAATTTTATTGTGTGTATGTATTTGGGTTACTGACTCCTAAATAGCTGCATCGATAAGACGAAAATATTTCGCGATATTTGGCTGTCTATTTGATAATTCTGCTATTTGGCCCGCTAGTCGTCGAAAATATCCGTAATACAAATATTTTACCAGATTGGGCTTCTATTAAAATATTATGAATACGAAAATAACTGTCTGTATTGATTTTTCGCGGCTAAGCTTTCGATATGTGTGTGACAGTCTCGTCTCTGAGGCCATCAGATAATCTTTTTATCCGTGACATCAAAGTGAATAAGGTCCTAAAGATAGATTGTATCGCGCGATAACAATTTACCGCTTTGGTTAATGCTGTGGGCGACAATTAACGTTATTTTCAGCTTAATGAGATTAGCGCGTGCAAAGTAGGTGATAGAATTTGTGGCGCAATTAGAAAGTTGTTGACTGATGATATCAGAGGATAATTAGGTATATAGAACATGTTGCATTATGTTCACCAATACACAAGTGATATAAAATAAAGCCTTACATCTACTATATAAAAATAAGTCGGACTTCCTGACGATTTAACTCCAGAACGCACGGACCGATTTCCACGGTTTTGCATTCGTTGGAAAGGTCTCGGGCTCCGTTTATAGCAAAGATAATTCACTAATCACCAAACGAAATGTTACATAAAACGAAGCCATCTGGTGGCGAAACGGACTTCGCCGGGTTTGCTAGTGTGGTATAAGAACTTTCGCATTACATGATTTCGACTTTAAGTATAACTTTTTTCAATCTGATCTCAAGATAGCATAAAATCATGTGAACCATCTACAATCTACAAAGCATATATCATATGTATATTATGTTAGTCGGTTTCCTATTGTTGGTTTTGTACAGCATATGTTTATATGTTAAACAGTTTGCCATCTGTTACCATCAATCTCAATAAGTCCTGCAGTCTCGTCTATATTTAGCCGCGGGAACTTTGGGCTTAGGCAGTGATTTCGCGACTGTTTTGTGAATCACAAATGTATGTTTTAATGGCTCCGTAGGTAGTTAATATGGAAACTTTAATGGGTTTATGTTTTGTGTTCTGCATTCGAACTTTTTGGTGAAGTCTTTGTATACATCATTACATAGTATAAAACAAAGTCGCTATCCGCCGTCTGTCTGCCCTATGTATGCTTAGATCTTTAAAACTACGCAACGGATTTTGGAGCGGTTTTTTTAATAGATAGAGTAATTTTTAAAGAAGGTTTATAAGGTTTATGTATGTATAATACATGCCTATTGCACCCGTGCGAATCCGGGGCGGGTCTTTGGTTCTTGATATAAGTCTAATATCTCCATGAATTTATCATAACACAAAATTGTTCGTCGGTCTGTCCGTTTTATTTTGTGAGATGGATTAATAAATTAAAATTTCATTATTATAACGGTCGTTCATGTAGGCTCTTGATTCTAAAACTGGGAAATCGTCACATACTACACCCGTTTTTGTATTGGAATTCTTTTTAAACAACACTAGTAGGTACAATAACTATAAAATAAAATATGTATGGGAATATTATCATGTAGGTTATTAATTATACAGCTGCATGCGTTATCGCCTTCAATATCGGTCAAGTTAACACTCCACGTGCCATTTCATGGAATCCACACGCAAAACATGAGTTAACATATGACATACACAAATCATACACACATAAACGTCAGAGTGAGAGATAGGCGGAACAACTATCTCTTTGATGTGCGGAATGTCCGTTCATTCATCTCTGTGTGACAGGCCTTTGCCCTGTTATGAGTCAATTCGCGAATATAAAAAGAACATGTCAGGCTTGTCAGTTGTTGTCTATTCTAATCCCACTGCCCACCTGGTGGCATCAATCTTCGGAGCCCTACAAACCCTGCACTATAATTAGTTCGCGGACAAACGCACCGGTCTTCATCCGTCAGCGCCCCGTGAGCCCGTGACACGCGCGTACGCATCCGTCATTAGGTCATTGACACCGTTACGTTTTGTTTGCTTTACGTACAAGCGCTAAGTAGGTGCTGACTTCTGGAAGTTGATTAGTATATCTTGTTATGATATTATTATATGTGTGTTTAACGGACTTTCGACAGTCTGGCTCTCAATCAACACTCAAATTGGTACAGTTTCACTCTACATTCGTCTTTATTTCGTAAGCGATAGATACGTAGATCGTAGAACAAGACTTTACTACATAGTTGTTTTTCAATACATAAATGTGCAATTGATTCTCAATTGGTGAGGCTTTATTTATAAGAAAATATTAAGTTTCAGGAGGACCTTACATAAACACAGACCGAACTAATTCAATCATTGCAGAAATATAAAAACAAAGTGTAACTGTTCACGATCGTACCATTTGCTTTAAAGCGTCAAGTCGTAACAAATAAAACTACAAAAATCAACTGATAAAAATGCAAAGAAAGTTGATAAAAATAACTACGAGTGCTTTAAACTAGCATTAGTTTGCACGTGCAACGGATAACAGAATTGCATAGTTATTCGTTATTTAGTAACCAGTTTTATATGTTAAATAACATGATGTTTTATAGCCTGTAGATGAAACGAGCTACACAAAAAAAAAAAAAAAATCAAACAAGCAAATAAACAAACTCTTCAGGTTTTTAATAATATATATAATGTAAGAGTAGAAAAAAAATCATGAACAGCCTATAAATGCCCACTGCTGAGCAAAGCCTCTTCTCACATGGAGGTTTGAGCATTAATCACCACGCTCGCTCAATGCGGTGTGCGATTACAAACTTATAATAATTAGAAATTATAAGCCCAGGTTTCCTCACGATGTTTTCCTTCACCGTTTGTTAGTGGTGTCTAGATAATCTTAAAAGTACATATAACTAGGAAAAAGTCGAACTCGCACCCTCATGCATGCCTCAACCGGGCGTCTTAAACTTCTTGGCCACCACGAAAAAATTAAACTTTTTCCTACCTAAACAATTTGTCATAGAAATAGAATTGGCATGACTTTTGTAGCATTACTTGGTATTATATGTTTATCTCAAAAGGAAAATACGTACATTATTGTATATTGTTATATATTCTCAATATATAATGCAATAATTATAATTATCGTGTGAATTAAAAAAGCTAGTCAGAAACACACTCATATATTTTATAAAAAAAAGAACAAATAGGTTTCCTTATTGAAAGTGGACAGCTTGCCACAGATAACATAAACATATATAACATATATATACAGTATATGTATAGTATAAGTACCGTAATACAATGGTACAAGTTATTACCTACAACTGCTGCTAGGCTCTATCAATGAGTAATTGAGTACCTAGTAAATCGAATAATATAACTAATTTACCTACAATTTCTTCTCAAGGTAGTCTATGTTTTATTTACTTATTATACTATAATGTGGTATAGTCATATGTTAGTCCTTTATTTAAGTATTTAGTAGCTGTTACCCGCGACTTCGTTCGCGTGAAATTATTCATATTTCTTGTTAATTTACTTATACTTTTTTGACGCGACGTGTTGATTGGCGAGGCGTATATTATTGAAGAAAAGCTCTACCACTTTAAACTCGTATTGGGTCTCATATTCATTAGCAAAGTGCTTTTGCATTGACCAAGAAATTTTCATTTACAGTATTTTTTAACCGAATTCCCAAAAGGGAGGAGGTTCTCAATTCCTCTGTATGTTTTTTTTGTAGGAACTTTTTCTTAGTCCAAAATCAAATGAATTTTGAAGTTATAGAACGGAACTGATTGTTTATGACGTTAGTAATTATAGTACATATTTTCTAAATTACGTTCATGTATAGCGAATTCTCAATCAAATCCTAGCCAATAATAAGATTCAGTGCGATTTATAATAATAATAATTATTATTAATGTAGTGGCCCGGAACGAAATCAGTTTGAACTCTGTTATCGTACAAACAAGGTCGAGAGTTGAATTATCTAATATTGTGATTTGACACCCAGCAACTGGGCAGCTACACGAGGGCAGTTCTACAATTGCATTATCACCTTATTAACATAGAATTGTGTTTATCAACATAGAATTGTGATTAACACAATTCTATGTTGATAAGAATTGTGTTAATCACAATTCTATGTTGATAAACAATAAATAATTTGTAAGTAGTTGAACAGACAATAAATGTTCACTGTTTTGTTTGTTCGTATAGTATTGTTCAGAATGAATTGTTCGGGGAATGTGACTTTCTACCTGTCTAAAAAATGTTCGTAATTCAACGTATCGTGTATTTTTTTAAATCTTTGTTTAGCAAGGAGTTTTTATCTACATGGATATGTCAACCTCATTGTACCAAATCTTATACTGTCAATGTTCTTCAATAGATTTTCGACTTTGTTGGAAAAGAATTAAGGTTTTATAATTACTATCCTGAGATAAGCTGAATTAACTAAAAATTATGAGTCACTCACGTAAATGTACTAGAAATATCGTCGCGACCGCGCACGCTGCTCATGCATGAGGAAGAATCCCTCTGTGACTCGAAACTAATAGAGCTTTTCTCAGTATATGTATCACTAAAACCAAAATTGCACTTGCACAGTCTCTTCTTCTTCCAATACTCGACTATGCTGATGTCAGCTATCTAGATCTCACCCAAGAACAATTGGATAAGCTTGAGCGCCTTCAAAACCTTTCTATCAGATTTATATTTGGTTTGCGCAAGTATGATCATGTTTCTGAATTTCGTAGTAAGCTCAAATGGCTGCCTATCCGCCTTCGCCGGAACGCTCATATCCTTTCGTTACTTTTAATGTTTTTTAATCCTGCTGCCCCTTTCTATTTAAAGGAACGTTTTCAGTTCCTGGGTGTCACACATTCGAAGTTCCTGAGATCATCGGAAAATCTTAAGCTCAGCATTTGTAAGCACTCCACTTGCTTTTATGACAAGTCCTTCACAATTCAAGCGGCTCGGTTGTGGAATGCGTGCCGGTGGAAGTGCGACGTGCTCAAATCTGGGTCAGTTTAAAGGACGTGTGAAGGAACACTACCTGTCACTGTAGTTATGGTTTTGTCCTTTCATTATGGATAAACACATCACATATACACACACACACACACACCACACACACACACACACACACATACACGCAACTATATATAGTTATCATTACATTTAAATATATATTTATTAAATAGTATTGCCATTTTTATTTTTATGTATTATATGTAGTCTGTAAGGTTCATTGATTGTTTAATTTGTTTTTTTTTTATTGCTTTCCTTCTATTTTGATTTATTTTTATTGTGCATCTACCACCCATTCCCAGATTCTTTTCTAAAATTCCATCCAAAGGTTGTCTGGAAGAAATCGCCGCGTGTGATAAGACCGCCCATTGTACTTTAATTACTGTTGCAATGTTTACAAATTTTTTTTTTTTTTTTCTGTGTGTGCAATAAAGTATATATAAATAAATAAATAAATAAATAAGTGAATAAAACGTTATCTTTAGTTGAAATTCTACTAAAGAAACATAAAGGTTGCGATAGATTGTGGTGTTTGTATTTTATGCTATGCTTGTATTATTAGTCCGACGTGATGAAGAGCGAGCATAATACAATAGCAAGTACTTAGTAAGTACTATTTCAGACGAATTACTAAGAATCTTAGTTTCAAATCTAAGTTCTAATCAAGTTGCTTTAGTTGAGTTCCAACGGCGACCATAACTAACTACATACTACTGCTGAGTACTGCTATTGTACTTCCAGTGTCAACAAAAGCTAAAAGACAAGCTGTCTGTACAAGTAATGTAACAATGAAAAAAGTATTGCGTGTAAGTTATACATTAAATATTAATATGTAAACATTCGATATGCTTTCTATTATATGGCCGCGTTTTCAGAGTGTCTGTCTTTTTTTTTTATTGCGGTAAACAGTATGTGGAAGTCGAACATTTTAAGACCTGTCGATAGCTTTTATTAGCTAAATACAACATTAGTTTATTAGGAAGGTATGCAGGAATATGTATGACTTAACTTATACAAAGGTATATTGTTTTTAAGGGAGGAAATTATCGAATGTCTTCTCCCGCCCGGGTGAGGCGAGAGGGAGTGTCAGACTCTTATTGACTAAAAACCACCCCGTTCCTACTCCCGCACTTCAAGCCGGTGCCCCGGTAACCCGATAGGTTCTCCGCGGCATACAAACGTATATTAGTCATCATTTTCGTTTGTGTGTAAACTTCGCTAGTTGCTACTACTTCGAACAACAGATTCCGAAAAAGAAAACAATAATTATTAAATAGTGCCTGAAACAGTACACATAAGCATAAATAACATTAAGATCTATAAATAATAATGATGAGGCAATACACTACATAAGTATTAGACGACACTTAAGTAAAATAATTCTTAGTATGAGTAAGCTAAGATATATGAGAGGCCTCAAGCCATGCTAATCATAGCGCCGATGACATGTTTCTTTACACACTGTGTGTACTTAGGCATATAATTTCATCTTAGAGCGCGTATCGATATACAGCCGTGAAATGAGATTCTTACGGTTTGAAAATTAAGGTTGATAACCAAGTCAGTCTTCACGTCTCAAGGAGATAGGAATTCAAGCGTAAGTCTCGTGGTAATTCTACTTATTTTGGCCACATTACACGCAAAAACTTCGAAATCTGGAGAAGCTGGTAATGGCTGGTGAGGTTAACGGGATAAGACCTCGCGGTCGTCCTTTCACCCATTGACTGAATGTTGTAAAAACCTCACAGGTCTGGCGGCTCCACAAGCTTAAAAGGTTATAGAGGACTGGGGCGCTTGGAGGTCGTACATCAAGTGCAGTGACGCGTGCACTATAGACTAGACACGATCTTCAATAATAAAGAGAACGACTAATAAGAAAAAGGCCAAGCCAGAGTATGATCTTATGTCTGATCACCAAGTCGCTCCCTAGTTGATGTTCGTCAATGATAGTGTGATAGTTGCTAAGCTTATATGCTTAGAGCAGAGAGGAGAATATTTTATGATAGATGGATATTTTTGAACTCCTCAGATAAGTTACCCTCCCCTTCCCCAATCCCTGAATCCCCAACGATCCTCAAACTCCTAGTCTCCAAAAGGCCGGTAACGCACTTGTAACGCTTCTGGTGTTCCAGGTGTCCATGGGCGACGCCGATTGCTTACCATCAGGTGATCCGTCTGCTCGTTTACAGGCTTATGCCATAAAAAAAAAGTTGGGAGAAATAAAAAATGTCGGAAAGTACTAAATGCCAATGTAAGCAATGGTATTTGGAAAGTTTTGAAAGCTGTATTGAAGTCATGAATGTTCGTGACAGTCAAAAGGTCATGGGAAGCTTGCATAGTATGCAAACACGCACATGTTTACATGCACACATAGTTATAGACATAGATACGTACATACATAGGTGATTATGGAACTTCTTAGTCCTAGTTATCAGGTATTATTATAATTTTTACCATCGTTTTTATTTAACGCCAAATTTTACTAATAATATAAAAAGTATTTCTAAAAGTAAATAATAATAATATATTGTTTATTTCGGAATTGTACGCTGCATATCTTAAACTACTAGGACAAAAAAACAGGACATACTTATATTATCTAAAAAAAACATTAATCATAAACTAAAAAGAATTAACAGAATGAAAAATATCATCTCTTAATGTTACTATACACAATAACAACCTTAGTAACATGAACAGCATTACGCTGCAATCTGCATCCATTTTTTATATACAAACGTGTGGCATACAATCGGTTGTATAACCCCTTGATGATACTGTTTGTGCAAGTGCCAAGTGATTAGAGTACCAGTATTTAATCAGTCCAACAACTCCAGGTTCCACTTTAAATCTACCTAGTTTCCTCCATAGCAAGTTGTGATTAATTGTGTCGAATGCGCGGCTCAGATCAAGGAAAGAAACATAAACGCTTGAATCCTGTTCCACATACTGCGATACAACCTAATCGTTGACACTAGACGTGTTTGTTACTAGAAAAACGATCGGGTTTCCTGGTCTGGGTGTTAACCAATAAAACTAAAAAAGATTTCCCCATATTTACAATAATAATATTATTGACTGAATACCTCGATATGGGTTTTTCACCAACTCGACACGAGGAACTGATCACACGTGTGTCCAGTTGGTGAAACTTTAAATTAGCACTAATTATTCTTTCGTCATTTGGACACGCCAAGGTTTTTATGTATGTCCACATAGTGAAAATTAAAATTAATTACTTTTATGTTATCGTCAACTGGACACACCTATTTTTTTTTTCTAAAAAAGGTACAGTTAAGTTAAAAATTGTTTCGTTTTTAAGACAAATTTTGAAATAAAACAAATGAGTAACAATCAAATATTTATATTAGAGTTAGACTCAAAGACTGTAATAAAACAGGTTCCATGTTGAAGATTTGACAAGCATAGTACTCGTAACATGGTAATAGCGACTTTCAAAAAAAAAAAAAACACTTTCGGTGTCAAAAATATATTTTTTACAAATTCACAAATGGTGAATAATTACAAAATTACCCGGTGAAATTACTAGGTGGGACGTTTAGAGGACAACGATGATTGTGATTCAAAAATATTATCTGCGTGACTGTACTTTGTTATACATTCGGGTAAAATGTGAACGTGTGTCCAGTTGACGAAAACACAAAAGTAACTTAATTTGATTTTCACTATGTGGACATACATAAAAACCTTGCCGTGTCCAAATGACGAAAGAATAATTAGTGCTAATTTAAAGTTTCACCAACTGGACACACGTGTGATCAGTTCCTCGTGTCGAGTTGGTGAAAAACCCGCATAAACAGGTACATGAGTTACATTAACATACAATTATTGTTATTTGGGAAATTACACTCGTATGTTATTTGTTTTGTCGGCCAAAAACCTTAGGAAAGTCCACTGGTTTGATGACAGACGTGCATATTTCCGAATGCTATTAGATGTTATGATATTGACATACACCTGTTAGCACCTACTCGCCATAGCTAGGGAAGATGGTTACGCCACGCTGCCCTAGTTCACGATACACCGCTAAATGATAGCGTTTAGAGTGTTTACATTGCTTTGGATAGAGGTGAAAGATCTCTGGAAGGTCGTGGTGATCTAATTGGGTAGATGAATAGATAATGAATATTTCTTTGTGCGGATTTTTTTAGTTTCCAAAATATTGTGTTGTTAAAGTTAATATCACTAAGTTCAAGTTACTTTGATATTATATTAGGTTAAAATTTGAAAAGTTTATTTGTAGACTGCTTCGTTGGCCGGTTGGTCGCAAGAGTGACTGTTCGGCAAGGGGTCTCGGGTTCGATTCCCGGGCCGGGCAAAGTATTACTGGGTTTTTTTTTAAATCTCAGTAGTAACACGGAGTCTGGAAATGAGCCCGGTGTATGGCAATAGGCTCATACATGGGACTCATAACAAAAATAGTAAAAAGTGGGTGTTACATTGTATTCTGACATTAAGTGCCGTAATGTGCACTTCTGCCTACCCCTTTGGGGATAAAAGGCGTGATGTTATGTTTGTTTATTTACATAATTGTTTTTTTTATTCACAGGGTTGCGGCTTCGGTTGCCAGTTACATCACATAGTATACTGCCTCATTTTCGCGTATGCAACGGAACGCACCCTCATACTCAATTCGAAAGGATGGAGGTACAACAACAAGGGCTGGGAGTATGTCTTCATGCCCATATCTGACACCTGCACCAGCGCATACGATGACAAAGTTGTTATGTGGCCAGGTAGATAGCACATCTTTTATCAGTAACTGAACTTTATTAGAAAATTAACATAATTAGCTGAGTCCTCCCACCCTGGGTGAAGTGGGTGGGAGTCAAACTCTTACTGACTAAAAATGACCCCGTCTAACAACGGTAACTTTGCCCAAAACCTCGGTCAGGTCGGCCCTAGTGAACCCCACCTGTGGACGTGTGGACCAATAACTACACTTGGCATGCGTATTTGGTCAAATGTTTGTCACATACATTGCAAAATTTTTAATCTATTAGGAAGTTCTTCATCATTTGTTTGTACATAATTTTTACATTTTATAAATATCGTCGGAAATGTAACATTGTTGTATAAGAATAACACAAATGTTGTGCCAAAATAATGTGTCAAGTGTAGTGTGCCAGCTTTTCTAGGTTAAGTCGACCAGGATCATAATATCCTAATCCTACAAGGATTACAATAAATCCTTACAAGACCCTTCATAATGAAGGAAAATTAACGAATTGGTAGGATGAAATGGTATCCTAATACCTTTTTATCTCTTCACCATTCTGTTGTAACAAAAATAATTATGTAATAATGTAGGTACTCTAACATAGTCTGTTTCATATTCACGTTTTAGTTTTTTTATTACGTTTCAGAAATGGATAAAAAATACTCGGGTGAAGGTACTGCGATTTTCTTTATTTTTACTTTAGTTCATATAGTTTCAATAAGATCATATTTTCTTAAGAAACTTAGCTACCGAACTAAGATCATACTTCTTTTTTAAGTCTGTTGGAAAGACACATCTCGCAGTATCAGTTGTCAGTATAATTATTCCTGCCATAATTAAACTCAAAGTAATAAGGGTAGATGACTATTTTTTATTTTAATGTCAGTCTGGTAGATTATTCAAAATCATTGGATACGTATTTTTTATTTTCATACGGACGTAGATACTTTCGACGATATACTTTCGACAAAATAAAAAATACGTGTCTAAATACCTAACTGACGGAATAATTAGATTTTTAATTTTCATACCCTGCCATCATCCCTATTTTAAGTTACCATTAGCTTCAACATTTCATTCATTAATCCATTGCATTTTTATTTCAGCTTATAAACGTAATAATTTTTCTTTATATACCTTAAGTTAGAGTAACTAGAACAATATAAATCTATACACATATATATATTTATATATATAAAAGAAAGTCGTCTTAGTTACACTATCTATAACAAAAGTTCGAAGTGGCGGCCATAAATCGTCCACAAAAATGACTATTTTTCTATGAATAAGAACGTTACGAAATTTATATTTCAGCGAAAGATCTTTTACTTACAATTGTAAATAGAGGAGCCAAGGTATTAAACCTTAGGAAATGTACGTACTTGATCATTCCACTACTGTTTCAGTAATGTATGGAGTAGACGCATATAGTGGAGTTAAGTTGTACATTACGATTATTACGTATAAGTATTTGTTGAAACATCATTAGAATCTTAAATTTATTTGAACATAGTTATACGTAGGTATAGTTATCTCCATTCTTCATTCAATAATGCTAGTTTTATATTATAACGACAGAAGGTATAAACTGAAAAACATATTTTTTTATTTTCGAGATAAAACAAGATTGGCAGTCAAAGAGCTTTTAATAGACAACGCGGACAGCTACGGGGAGTTTATAGAAAGCCTTGTTCTTAAAACTCAACAAACACAGGCTCCAGCGTGTAATTGTATACATTATTTTATTTTAGTATTGGATTCTGCGGTCTCGTTTGCATTATGCTTGTCTCAAGTACTTCTGTCTGATTCTGGCTTGTGAGTCTCTTTGTTCGATAAGTCCAGTGGCAATAGTCGCCGAAATAAAAAGTTTCTATTAATTGAGAATTGACATCTGACAGAATACAACAGTCAGTACAAACGTCAGTACATACATACGGTATACGGTGCTATATTCGTTAGTGGTGCCCTCAAGTCATCGCAAAAAAAAGCTGTCATCAGCAATACTTTTAGGCTTATGTTTAACTTACCACCAGATATAATAACAAATAGCAGACAAAAATAGTAAATGATCACCAAAATGAAACTCGCATTTTAACGTAAAATTATAACCGAAGTTTTAACACTTTGCTATCCTATTTAAGTAAAATGACTCCAAGTAAATCATGAGTAACCCCAAAATAGTAAATGATCACTAAAATTAAACCAACATTTTAAAACCTAACCTAACCTAACCTGTCGCGGAGAACCGATGAGTCATTCGATGATTTTCCCCACTTAAAAAAAAACCTAACCTATCAAGATTTGGTGATCATTTACTAAATTTGGTGGTCGAATACAATTTAAAGTTGAGTTAGTTTATTTTTCTGGTGTTAAGTAGATATTTTTGGTTACAAAACTAAGGGTGTCAAAGCATTTTATGGTGGTCATTATATTTATCCCCATACTTTTATTAAATGTTCATTAACGTTTGATTTTTTTTATATGCCAGATATTCGCGGTATATGTCTTAAGAAACGTGTAACTATATTCGAAGAATGTCCCGAGGATATGCAACGGGTCCCTGCACCAGTAGACTGGCTATGTAAACTTTTTACTATAATTATGTATTATTCTGGGATGTATGTAAAGGGGAACTGATGTGAAAACGAGGCCTTGTGGTTATGCGAGGTGATAGATATGTATATTGTTCATACTTTATTGTTGATGAGGTCGAAGTCTTTAAAAAGGTTAACTTTTAGAGGGGGGGGGGGGGAACCAGAGATTGTGTGCGTTTATTACCACATTAAAACGACGGTGGCCACACCACTGTTAGCACACCATAAGGTCCAGCTTTTTATAGATACGATTCTCTAAATCGTATCTATAAAAAACGCGGAAGACTTAACGGGTTGCCGGGGCTCCGGCTCGAAGTGCAGGAGTAGGAACGGGGTGGTTTTTAGTCAGTAAGAGTCTGACGAGACTCTTACTCTCGCCTCACCCGGGCGGGAGAAGTCATTGGATGATTTTCCCCCCTCAAAAAAAAAAGATGTCCACATCTGGTCCTCTAAATCGACCAGTTACGGAGTTCTCATGACCTGTTCGGCAAGGATTTACTCCAACCAAGTTAAAGGCAACGTTCCATTAACTGATCAATCCCCAAGCTGTCACCGGTGACCGCTCTCTACAAACTCCATTATAGACCCTATTTCCGATGTTTAGAGACTACTTTTGTATAAACAAATTTCATTCCTTCATCACACAACCACACAAACTCGTACACAGAAATTGTCTTTTACAACAATAAAAACAATAATGAGTTGATTATACACGTCACAAGCACAATGCTAACGGGGCTTCATTGAAACATCGAGTTATTGAAGTAGTTGTGACTTACTTGTCAAATAAAAATATTATGTTATCCTGTCTGTTAGTATTACTTGTAGATGACGCAATCTTTTCTCATGTTAATATCACAATACTGTGGCCTTGAACAAGGAATTGTTCGTATTTCTGTTCAACAATTAAGTATAGTCGTTAATGTTATTATTGTATTGTATTGTCAGATTTAATGTTTCTGGGAACACCAGCCTAGTCTTTAAAATTCTAATTTATCAAAAATACAATTCAAATAACTGAGTAATGATACAAATTCGTTCTTATATCTTATACAAAAAAATATTTTAAAGTGTATAGATTGTGCTTCTTCAGTGCGCTCTATAAATATTGCATTAAAAACGTACAAAAGCTTTGAAATTTGATAACATTGTCCTGGTAAATTGGCTATGACTAATTAACCTCGTCGTATCACCCATTCTTGAGTAATATATATTGTTATATAGTATTAGATCAATAGCTAACCCGCTATGAATCTAAGTCATATATCTTATGTAGTTACTTTATGTAAAACTATTATTTGTATAATATGTAAAATGCAATAACATTGTATAATGTCTTCGTAAACAGTTATGTATGTGGCTATCAAGTACACAAATATTTCAGTATTGGTATTCACAATAGATTGTATTCTGTGTATTATATGAATGTACAGTGCCCAGCAGGTCAACCTATACCAATTTGCCAATATTTTTCATCGGTTTCCGCGTTTATATCAAAAACAATATTGTTGAAAATCTAACAAAGATATAAAGAAAAGGGTAGGTAACTGCTGGTCACTGTAAATAGAATTTTATTTTAATGGATCATTGTTTCTATTTCAGTAACGTATGATGCCAAGGTGTTAGCTCTGACGTTTATAGACTCGATATCCCAGAAGCCCAAGTTCTTACCGCTCGCTATTCCTAAGGATTTGGCGCATAGGTGAGTTGATATTTAGTTTGAACATAATCAATCTGTCAGAGTAAACTTCCATAGATATGTAGGTCATTTAGTTTCATTTTTGAACTGAAGACTGAGGTTATCAAGGTGTATCATGTATGTCTAATGTCATATTTTTTGTACTAATAAACGCGTTGATATGATAAGGAATACGACAAGAAATTTTCAATTAAAATTGACATTAAACTATGTATGATATGAAATTGTTATTTTTGCCGTCAAATTAACATTATTAACTCGTCGAGTACCGTATTTATAGACACAATTAAAGAACAATAGGTTGCGGTCATCGGTGACCGCTTGGTGTTTGACAGTTTAATTACGTTATTAAAAAATTAAAGATTTGCAGTTTTAAATTTTAATCTTTTACAAATGATATTTGATGTCTTTTTCTCAGGATAACGAGATTTAACGGTGATCCATCGTCATGGTGGATAGGTCAGATGCTGAAATACATTCTGAAGCCTCGGCAGGCGATGCAGAAAGCCATCAATGACACTATAGCTAAGATGAACTTCAAGAAACCTATCGTTGGGTAAGCAACAACTATATTCACGTCTTATGGCCTTCATGAAAATAAGTCTCTTACTTATGCGACAGATAGTCCATACAAATAACGTTCTATATTCTGGCACATATCTGCTATCCAGACATTTTGAAACAGATTCTATTGCCGGAATACTGAAACGTTACTTAATTTTAAGTCGTGCTCAAATATCGTGCCATCTCTGTCATTTTACAAAGAATTTGTAGAGATAGAACTATACTATACTTAAGCACGACTTAAAATTGAGTAGCGTTTCAGTATTCCGACATAAGACAGATAACCAATCGGCGCCGCTCACGGGTGCCCATGGAACAAAAAATGAGTCTGTTACAAGTGCGGTCTCGGATTTTTTGTAGGGAGAATAAAGAGGTTGCAGTCTACAATAAAGGCTCTTTTTAAAAACGTAAATATTAGGATTTTATCTTGTGTCGTGTATGCTTCTTAAAACATGTGATTTCACATGCACAATGCACATCACACCTAGACCTCAAACAATCCTTTATATATATCACATAGACTTGTTCCATACGAGAATCGAACCGGCGACGTTGCAAAGCTGGTCGTCTAGCTATTGCACTAATTGTATCTATCTACATATAATCATGCTGACACATAAATTCAAGTTTTTAATTAGAAATGCACATACCCAAATTAGCATTATACATACATACACAACCTACGTAGAGGCTATGTACTTACCAAAATCCAATTCCTACGATTCTGTGTGTAAAAAAAAATAAAGTGTTAATAACCGTTATCAATAGTTTGATGTAAGTAGGAAAATAATTGCTAAAATTCGCATACACAAAACTACACAATTAAACGAATTTTATGGCCGCGATAAGTCAATTTTCCGTAAAATTAATTGCAAGTGCGTCGTCATATCGGTTTATAATCATTTATTACTGGTGTTATGGGTAGAGTTTGTATTGTTTCTGTTTTATTTACTGAATAATGAGGGGAGTTTATGGCTCACATAATGTTGCTTTATTGTTATGTGTTGTAATTCACTTATTATTTTTATGGTGGGTATATCTTCTTTATCTTTATATATATCATTCTTCTGTGAGTGTGTATATCACTGAACTTCTCTCAAACGACTGGACCGATTTTGATGAAATTTTTTGTGTGTGGTCAAGGGGATCTGGGAATGGTTAGATTCAGCCCGGTAGATGGCGTTGCAGTCGATATCTAGGTTATTTATCTATACCTATTATTATGTTATATACAGGACAACGTCTGTCGGGTCCGCTAGGTATATATATAATTCTGCTGTACGTGTATATGTCATTGAACTCCTAAACGGGTTGACCGATTTAAATGAATTTTTCTGTACGCGTTTGAGTGGCGCTCTGGATAGTTTAGATCAGCCCGGCAGATGGCGCTGCAGTCGTTGTCTAGGTTATTTATCCTAAACGGCTGAACTAATTTGAATGAATTTTTGTTTATACATTCAAGTGGATATGCAGGACAATGTCTGTCGGGTCCGCTAGTATATATATATATAATGTAATTTAATGACAAGGGCATGGACAAGTGTCCGCAGAAACCTAATATAAAAAAAAGAAACAAATATATTTTATACCTACATGTCGTGTTTTTCAGAGTCCACATAAGGAGGACAGACAAGGTGGGCACGGAGGCGGCCTTCCACCACATCCACGAGTACATGGTGCATGTCAAGGACTACTACGACCAGCTCGAGCTCACCCGCCCTGTCGACGTCAGGCGAGTCTACCTGGCTACTGATGATGCTAACGTAAGTACATTATGCGGAGAACCTAACGGGTTACCGGGGCTCCGGTTCGACGTGCAGGAGAAGGAACGGGGTGGTTTTGAGTCAGTAAGAGTCTGACACTCCCTCCCGCCTCACCCAGGCGGAAGCAGTCATTCGATGATTTTCCCCCTTAACTCGTCGAGTACCGGTTTTATAGACACAATTAAAGAACAATAGGTCGCGGTCACCGGTGACCGCTTGGTGTTTGACAGATTAAAAAAGTACATTATCGTCATCTTACTACTAGTATCGATCTTGATTTATACCATACCACTAATGTCAAAAATGGATCTTAATTCAAAGATTGAAAGTTCATTTAGCATAATTGTGATGGCCTGTGGACATCTCTTAATTAAGACAATAGACTAATGCCTGTTTTGACCAATCACCTTTGATCCATCTCTTAACTAAAAGTTACTTAGCGTGACGAACTAATGCCCAATAAACAAATCTTTATAGCCATCTAAGCTGACCTATCTACCTAAACTTCAACCTAAACTAACACTTTGTTAGGTGTCACATATACATTAATGAAAACTAAAATATCGTTGAAGGTACTACCTATTACCTTATAGGTTCCTTAGAATTTACGAGAGCGCATAGGATTATTTATGGACTACACGGTTGGTACGGTGGCTGGGCAACCGGCTGCCGTGCAGCGTGCGATTCCCGTACGGAACAACACTTTGTGTGATCCACAAATTGTTGTTTCGGGTCTGAGTGTCATGTGTATGTGAACTTGTATGTTTGTAAACGCACCCACGACACAGGAGAAAATCCTAGTGTCGGGCAACGTTTAAAAAAATAATTTTGTGAATGTTTGTTCTCTGTTGTGTATGAGAATGAGTGTTTTGTTAATCTGTATGTTATGTCGCAGGTATTGGAAGATGCCCGCAGCAAGTACCCGTCGTACGAGTTCCTGGGCGACGCGTCGATCGCCAAGACGGCGGCGACCCACCGGCGCTACACGCCGCTGTCGCTGACGGGGCTGCTCGTCGACCTGCACCTGCTCGCGCTCTGCGACTACCTCGTCTGCACCTTCAGTAGCCAGGTACACCACTCCACTGCTGTATTATACACAAGTGACAGCGTATAAACATCCTAATATAACATAACATCACACCTTTTTCCCGATCCGAAAGGGTACGCAGAAGTTCACACGGAAGTAACGCCCACTTTTCATTATTATTTATGTTATGAGTCCCATGTAATACGGGGTGAGCCTATTGCCATATACCAGGCACATTTCTAGACTCCGTGCTACTACTGAGATTTTTTTTAAAACCCTGTAATACTTTGCCCGACCCGGGAATCTAACCCGAGACCCCTTGCCCGGCAGTCGTACTTGCGACCACTCGGCCATCGAGGCAGTTACAAACATCCTACTAATATTATAAATGCGAAAGTAGGTGTTTGCTTGTTTGTTAGTTACTTTCACGTCAACGCGAGCGAAGCCGCTGGCACAAGCTAGTTAATTCCATACAAGCTTTGCGCCTTTTTATATTTAAGTAGAAACTACAATGTTCCTCAGTACGCCACTGTACACACACACAGATGGCGAACTACCAGTTGTAGTAAGAATCAGACCGGAGTATACGGTGCGTCGTTTTCCGCGCCAACTATGGTCGATACCCGCTAGTATAAAGAGCTGTAGATTGCTAATATAAAGTACCGCGGCTTGACTCGAAGCAGGAGTCGAAACGGAGTGGTTTTTAATTAATGGGCGTCTGATACTCCGTCTGACTTCTCATAGGGTGGGACTAGTAATTTGATTAGTTGGTTTTTATACTTACAAAAAAAGGGTCCTCAATAGGATACTATAGTAATACTATGCTTTCATTAATGTCATACGTTTACACAATATTATTTCTTACTAGCTGACCCGGCAAACTTCGTAACGCCGAAGAGAAGATTTTCTCACCGTTTAAACCTTCCCTGGACTTCCACGAACATTTCAAGACCAAAATTAGTCAAATCGGTTCAGCCGTTCTCGAGTTTTAATGAGACTAAGAAACAGAAATTCATTTTTATTTATATAGATGTACATGTGTATGTATGTATGTAGGTATTTTCTGTACACAAGGAAGAAGTAGTACTAAGGTACTACTCCTCTCCTCCTCCTTTTAGTAGCTATTAGTGGCTTGTCTGCTTTTCACTACAAGTATCTGGACAGTTTACAAATAATTATGTATCTGTTTGTAGGTCGGCAGAGTAGCATACGAGATGATGCAGACGAACCGCGTGGACGCGTCAGACAGCTTCTTCTCCCTCGACGACATCTACTACTTCGGCGGACAGAACGCACACGATAGAGTCGCTGTCATGCCCAATGATGGCGCCTATCAGGATATATCCTTCCAGGTAACTATATTACACAACATCAACTGCATCTGACAGTTCATTACTGGACTAGGGACGTATAAATTATGTGTAGCCATCATACCCCTAATATATAGTGAGTAATAATGATAATGTATCAATGAGATTGTAAAAAAACATTAAAAGAGAAACCATGGAGTTTCTTCCTCATTCTTCTCCATTCGAAACTACACTTTGGAACGAGCACCTAGCTTCTCTGACAGACGGACGGACAATTCAGATTTGGCGTTTCAAGGATTAATTAAAATAAATGTTTTGACTGTTTTTTTGTATTTATTGATAGGGTGAACATGGTTTAACATGATGAATTATCAAATGAAAAGGTACATTAAACGAATATAGTTAATCTTTAGACATTAATATATACCGTATTTCGACTCATTGCTGACAACAAAAAAGTTGAAAATGGTGCTGTCATGGAAAAATAGCTTAACGCGATTCATTGCGCTAAATTTAGAAAATATTATTTTTGTTACACAGTTATCCGAACTTTAAATATGTATTATAATAATAATTTGTTTTATTTACGTTTTTCAGGTTGGCGATTTAATAGGCATCGCGGGCAACCACTGGAACGGTTACGGTCGAGGCACTAACAAACGAACAAACATGGTGAGACTTACTGTACCATTATTAATATTATAAATGCATTTAGGTACCTACGTTATTGAACTCGGATTTAAGTTAAATTTAGATTTTATTTACGACTTAAAACTTGTAATATTTTCTAGAAAATTTGTACTTAAATTCACCATCCAATGTTTATCTAATTGATAAACAAGTCCTTGTTGTATAATTGTGAAATTATTTGCTGTATATGCCGATTCAGAATAGTAACAATGTGTCTTTTTTTAATTCTCAGTAGTAGCACGGAGTCTGGAATTGTGCCCGGTATATGGCAATAGGCCTACCCCCTATTACATGGGACTCGTAACATAAATAGTGAAAAGTGGGCGTTACATTGTAGAGTGCCATAAGTGCCGTAATGTACACCTTTGCCTACCCCTTCGTTTTGTTATGTAAAGCTGTAGAAAGCTTTATAGTTATTTTTATACTTATCTTTACCATTAGTATCATAGGTACTTTTGTTATTGTTTAGGAGATACAAAAAAAAGAAACAAAGAAGATTTTGGGCAGATAAGATTTTGATGCGCGATGCGAATCAATTCGCAAGTTCTTGCGATGCGTAGAGGTAGCTCGCACATTTTTGCGATGCGTCGTCGCATCGCAGTTGTGTACAAGACATGAGAGTCCCGTTGTGACTTGAAACTAGTTGAGCTATTCTCAATACTTTACGTGAGAAAACTGTTAATTTGAATGGGAGCTACTGTATTTTACCTCTCGTTTTCCTCCAATACCAGATTAGCTAGTGTTACAC
Source organism: Spodoptera littoralis (assembly GCA_902850265.1). NCBI lineage: Eukaryota > Metazoa > Arthropoda > Insecta > Lepidoptera > Noctuidae > Spodoptera > Spodoptera littoralis. The sequence continues at coordinate 12,114,426 of LR824545.2, forward strand.
CATTGGACGTTAAATATTTGAAAGCTGCAGTGATTAGATATCTTGAAAAATCTACATTTGTGCCATCTAAGGACCGATAACGGAAGCCCCCATTAATTTCTCTCTTTCATTTCAGAACGGACTGATACCCTGGTACAAGACTGCGGACCATTTGGTCCTATACCCATTCCCGGAGTACAAACAGGTGCCGCTGTACACAGATACGCGACAGAAAGACTTATAAGGAAGGCCCTAGTGGTCCCCTACAGACATAAGGAAGGTCCTAGTGGTTCCCCATAGACTCTAATAACGTGACTAAGTGACTATTAACAGTTTCGTTATTTAATTACATCGTGCGTTGTGCAAACGTGTGGGAGCTGCAATTTATAAGGGCTTGTATACAGGCTAGACTTAAAAAAACTAGCGAAATATGATTTTTTGCAGAAATAACTATAAATACAGTGTAATTAAAGTTTAATTCTTTAATCAGTGGTTTTATTAAAAAATGGATAAGAAATCTCGCACAATTACTCAAAATTGTATCGAGTCTCGCCTGTATACACGTCTCTTGCGCGTAGAAATAATATTTATGTCGTTAAAGTTTTCGTAAAAACGTCTTTTACGGGCTTGTTAATTGTTAATGGACTGTCTTTAATTAATTAATTACTGTATGTACTGTGAGCGTGAACTTCTCAATTTCTTTAATTATGGTTTACAGCTTCTATACGTAACCGTTTGACTTGAAAACTACTAGTTTCACTGATGCCTTGTTCGCACTATGTTAGTATTTTGTAGCAGCGAGTGTTTAGTATATCTCTCTCGCTTCTGTCCCAAAATCGAAGCGAGAGAGAGTTACTAAATACTTGCTACTTGACTAAAATATAGCATAGTGTGAACAAGGCATAAGTGCTGTCCGCGCAATGTTGCCCATGACATACCCCCAGCGTGGCGTTGAAATGGGTTCAGTTACTTCGTCAAACAGTTGCAAGTAAGCTGTGAATCAGAATTAATTGAAAAAGTCTGCATTTCTGTTGAATTTTTGAAATATGATTGTTGAATCATAGATTAAGGTTAATATCTCAAGTTTAAATAAATCTATCAATGGGTTTGAAAACTTTGATCTTTTATGTGATGTATTAGGAGATGTTGAAAGTGTAATCGTTATGATTTGCGTTGTCCGCATTTAACATGTTATTCAAAACTAGTACAAATGTACTGTTAAAGAATTAAAGAATGTAATGTACAATTTAAAGAGATGTCTTTAAGGAAAAATATACTGAAGTTTCCACTTTAAAGTCAACCAGCTATTTTACCTAATTTGAACCGTATTACCAACTGCATAGATCTAAAATACAAGCAATCTTTCTGCAACGTTTATATGACTTGGCAAGAAGATAAAAACAGTCTCAATCAAACAACAGTACTCGTCTGTTCTGATTAACAAACAATGCATTCCTTCTGCGCAATTTTGGCTAATACTTATACAATATTAAGTTAAAAAAAGGAAACATAATGTTCCATTGTCAATATTAAACTGACTAATCTTGACTCGTAATGCGCTTACGGTTCGATCGTTGCGCAAAATATTTGCGCATAATCACAACGCATTTTTTACACAGTAAATGAACTTATGAAACTCACAATTATTAATTTAACATTATTTTTATACAAAACCAAGTTTTTCTTGAACTACTATTATTATGTTAAATTATAGACTTAATATTTATAACAACTTTCTAAAGTATTTATGTATTTATACATTCCATTTTATTTTGTTCCTTTTTGTTTTATGTATTACTTAAAATATTATTTATGAGTGTTTTAAATTCAGACAAAAGTGGTTCAAAGCTCATAAAAGAGTTTGTCAGCAAATCGTCAAGTTTTTTGTCTGAGTTAGGGCTACTGTTCGTGTTGCGTCATTTAACGAATTCATGGATCCTTTACAAGCAATTGGCATGTTGTAGAATAGTGGGCAGCTTTCACTGTTTCTTATCAAGATGCAAGCATTCGTCATTTGTAGGACGCCTGTTGTTTCGTGGAATGAAGGATGCATTCGTCAAATGACGCAACGTGGACAGTTGCCGTAAGTGTATATGTGATACCCATAGTATAATTGGGAAATGTAACGAAATGTCACAAAATTTTGATTAGTCAATTCGAATTTTCAAATGAAACTCAATATTTTTAATGTATTACAATATAGCGTAGAAAATATCAAAATTATTTACTAAAGCAGATCTGATAATATTAAATTAGAAGAAATATCTTGGGAATTCTAATTTGTTCTGTATATTGAATTCAAAGATGTAATTCCACTACTCGCCTTTTCAAATAACTATACTTGAGTTTAGAGCGAGAGAGGATATCTGATTGTTGGAAAACGTGAGGATTCCATAAACTCACATTTGTATTGGTTATAGTCTCAACTGTTTTGTATTAATATAGATGTCATAAACAATTTCTAATCAAAAGTAAAATGATTAGGCTACATACTAATGGGAACTATCCCAACTAGTTTCAAACTTGGCTTTGGGTCTATATTGCGCAGCTAACTTAGTCATCACGAATGTTGCTTTTGTTTATAAGTCCCGGCCGTGGTTGAAACTAGACGAGCACCCTCGAATAGTGTGGGTTCAATCGTTATTAGAGATACAAAAACTATCAGATAAATAAAAAACACATTATCTTTCAGTTTAATTTAATACTGGCCCTAAAAATGATAATAGTAGTGAATAAACAAAATTAGTTGGGACTGTTACATCATATAGTTTGATTAAGAATATAGTACTGATATACGTTTCAAATGCGGCCTATTAATATGTGTTATACTGTCTGTCTGTACATGTCCTTTATATATTTAAATGTAATGTCTTTGAATATCTTTTATATGTCATATGATCGAGTCAATATAATGTTTGTCCAATGTAAGTTTTGTTACAAACTGTTGGATCAAATATTGGTCGAAATATTTATCTTTCCATGTTTTGCCGCCTTGATTTATAACCTATAAGAATCTAATAAATACAGAAATAAGAAAGTTGTTGTCTTATGACTCATCTGCTATGATACTGTCTATTTGGGTATTTCCCTCAGTCAAATATCTACATAATATTATTAAATATTCACAGAAATTCACACTTTCATTTATTGGCGGTACATTAAATTACCTCATGATGCAATAATATGACGTCATATTGAACCCGCAATCATATACAAACATTTTTGATAATGTTTTTGACATTGCGTATAATGTGACTAATTGGAAAATACCCTATTTTGATTTTAACGTGAATTATTATTATTATTCCTTTTTTCAAAGTTGAGGATCTGATTAAAATATGGCCCGTGTATACGCCATGACTTAAAATCGATAAAATAATATATGCAATCATTTTACTTGTAAATGATTCTTTTTGGTAGTAGTTTGTTATGAAAAATATTTGATTATGAATTTTACTGTTATTTTGTAAATGTACCTACATGCGTTATACTATTATAGTCTGTAAACAAGTATTTATTGTCTGTATAGCATTTATGTGTCTCACATAATTATCCACGATATAATCCGAGTGCTAATACGTACATGCCTTATCAACAATATGTCATTAAAGGAATTTAATATATTAAAACAAATGTTTAAAAAAATATATGAAAAAGTAATACTCTTGATTAGTGCAATGTTTTATGAATTTCTTCTTATTTTTTTGTTATTTCTTCTATAAGTATCGTCGAAATACTTTTGTATTTTAAGTCTTGTGAGATGTTAAATTAATCATGTTTAACGGCGTCTTGTGGCGTAATGCTGCTCATGACTATGGGCCCTTAGCTCGGCTTGAAACTAGTCGAGTTGCCTCGTAAGCTGTAGAACATAATTAATTTATTATCGTTGACAGTTTGTACCACAGATAATCTTCCAAGTTTGTAGCTAAGCACTGGTATTTTCGTATAATTCCATGATGATTTTTGTTTCCATAGAATGTAATGATAGTTTCTACTAGAGCGGTGATATCTGTATTTTTTAACTTTGTATCTGTCTGAGCTTCAGTAAGATTTATGATAAAGTAACATGGACCTAAAATGTGTGTATATAGCTTAAAATTATAGTGTATATAGAAAGGAAAAATAATATAAATTAATGGCAATATGTGGAGGTATTTTTTGTTTAAATTTTCATACCTTTATAGTACCAGGTACCTACTATATCTTATGGAATCACTAAGTGAATGTCAACATAAAAACTATTAAAACGTACGAACACTAAGAAGAGTAACGGTACTGCCGTTAGTAGTATAACCGAGAATTAAATAAAAAAATTGATAACCCATTAATAGTGTCATCTAGTCGCGGAGAACCTAACGGGTTATCGGGGCTCCGGCTCGACGTGCAGGACCAGGAACGGGGTGGTTTTTAGTCAGTAAGAGTCTGACACTCCCTCCCGCCTCACCCAGGCGGGGGCAGTAATTCGATGATTGTCCCCCCTTAAAAAAACAGAAATCTACCCTTTACCTATTTGGTACTTGCGATTAACACGAAAGCCCCGTTTGGCAACAAAGTAGCATGCAACTGCAATAAGAAACACGCGACTTCGACTACCGATCATACATTATACAGTTTGCATCGTGAAGATTCAACGATGTTTTTCCTCATATCGTTTCTGAGAACATGCGTGATTGCCACTTACCCTCTTTAAGGCCCGTTACTTTATATTGCGAGTAAGGCTTCCAGTCTCGATACATTTTCGAGTCCCGGGAAAAAAAATCGAGACTGGGTCCGGTCCCGGGAGTCCCGGGAAAAACGAGACTTTCGAGACTAAATAAGTTTCATACTCAAGGTTTATACAATTAGGCAAATAAAACAATATGTTTCAATTATGCACTTTATTAACTCGTCGAGTACCGTATTTATAGACACAATTAAAGAACAATAGGTTGCGGTCACCGGGGACCGCTTGGTGTTTGACAGTTTAATCAACTATTACAAAAAAAAACAAATGTATTATATAAAATTAACATTTTTCATTTTTAAAATATGCACGCAGAAAGCAAAGGGCATTCAATGACTTTTCAGATAAAGAGGATCTGATTTTGTTACAAAAGTACCCTGCATTTGAAAAAGCTCTCTCTGCTTCGACACTAGTAGGGGGGATGGATAGTAAATAATTATAGCACTGATTTAAATGCTTACCTCTGTCACCACCGTTCTCAAAGAGAGCTTTTTCTACATGCAAAGTCGTTTGCAAGTCATGGGTGCTAGTTTGTGTTTCTATTTTTTAGCAAGTTTTCAAGCTCACACGCTAGCTGTTCTTAAACTAAAATGATTTTGTTTGTGACGTATACTTTTAACATGAATAAGACACATACCTTTCAATTTCTCTGCTAAGGAACACATTGTTGCCAAGCTATATAATTCACACTTTTTATAAACATACAATAAGCGTTTTATTGTGATGTGAACGTATGTTGTTTGAGGTTAAGTTGCAAGCTCCACAGATTATCCTAACTTTCACTTTACAGTGTTGCCACGTCACTTAATTAAAATAATAATGGTAGTTTAGTAGATTTTTTTAGTAGATTGGTATTTTTTGTAGATTATTGAACTAACTCTCGAAAGTCTCGAAATTCTCGAAAATTGGAGCTGAGGTCTCGAGTCTCGAAAACATGAAAAAATCGTCGAGACTCTCGGGATTTTCGAGACCGAGACTCCCGGGATGGAAGCCCTAATTGCGAGGTTTATCAATTTGCTTGTAGCTACGCGGAAGGCAGTGGAGTAGTAATCAGTGGGGGTTGTAGCAAATTCTATAGAGGGGCCTTCGATCTCGTACAGCATAACATAACATCACGCCTTTTTATCCCCGAAGGGGTAGGCAGAGGTGCACATTATACCACTGTACAATGTAACACCCACTTTTCACTATTTATGTTATGAGTCCCATGTAATAGGAGGTGAGCCTATTGCCATATACCGGGCACAATTCCAGACTCCGTGCTACTACTGAGAATATTTAAAGACCCGTACCCGATAGACAATCTCGTACAGATGCCCCTAAAAGTACGAAATATGAATTGGACTATCTATTAGCGGTAAGTGATTTCAAAACTTATTAGTTCTAAAGCTTATAAGTTTGACTGAAAGAATATGTTCGGTTACGCAGGGTTCCCCCATTGTACAGGACCCGTAGTAAATGCTAGAACTAGTCTATGCTCCATGTCTTAGTTCTATAGGTACTGGCTGAAGGGTAGCTACTGTTAGTATCTCTTCGACCGGCGCCCGCAATGAGATTCGTAACTCGATTACTTATGTAGAAATTTTATTGATTACACACAGGCCATGAGAGTAGCGGGTATATTTTATACAGTTTATGCATGTTGCTGGTAAATTAAGTAGGCAAGCATGGCTTTCAACTTATTCGTTCCGTCGATGAAATTTAGAGCAATCTGATTAGATTTAGGGTTACGAAAAAATTTCATAAACGCAAGCTTATTGTTTGTCTTATTTGTAAAATAACGACCGAATAGCTAAACAGCAATGTTCTTGTTCTTGATAAAATCAGCGAGGAGTCCAATAGCACACAACGTGAGAGAGAAATCCAACAACGACTACATATAACCAGCCCTACAGAAACAGAAATCAAAACAAACACGAATCTAAAGTCAAGTCACATAAATAAACAGCTCCCACTTGAGTCAGCGCAGCGTTAGCGTTGAAACCACTTTCTTAAACCTCACTTTTAATGGCCTCGTAAAAAGCGACTGCGGCGAAAGTAGCTATCGTGAAGTTCAATAGCACGGCGTAACAGTACCGCGGCGACTCACGCGCTGCACCGCTCGCCTGCAGTCTCTGCTCGTACATGGAGCGAAGATGTGGACTCTTCTAGTAGTTGTTACATGTTGTGTCAGCACTGTGCTGCCGGCCAAACATTTGCCCAAATGGAAGAAGCAGGTAATTACTTTGATTATTGTTTATAAGTGATGTAATTATTTATACCGTTTGATTCTCATATTTTAGGATTGTTTGATAATAAAATAATGTGAGATGAGTGTTAATCTAGAGCAAATTTCTAGCAATGGATTTAGCAGAAGCTAATTATAAAAGCTTAGAAACAAATTAACGACTTAGGACTCATAACGTTTTCAATTTATTGGTTTTTAATAGTAAACATAATATTAAAATTTTATGAACTTCAATTACAAAGTTCCTAATTAATATCTTGTTTCATCAAATGTGTGTTTAAAACAAAAAAATCATTTAGGTAGGAAAGAAAACATCAACCAATATAATTGTACTCACGTGGATCGAGAGAACTAAAACTAGATTGATTACATAATTTAATGGATTAATGTAGATTTTTTAAAATAGGTAATATAATTAGTTGTTTATTATTTAAGTAGTTCACCGAAGTAACACATGATTAAAATAAATAGTAAACAAGAGATGAGTAGGTAAATGTTTTCACCGGCGTTTTCCCGCGGCCTACTTTCGCATTGCTTTCTCGCGACTCATATTAGAAAGTTCCTGCGGTGAGTCAGCGAGATGCGTGCATCCTGATGTTAGGATTGAAGGAGAGCCCATCGCTTTCTACCTGCGTACGGCACATCTTCCACAATTGCTACACGAACACGATCCACTAAATAAATCACACTAAATCTAGAACATTTAACTTGATATCAAACTAACCGCATCTTGGCTATTTACTATTCTATCCAACTCTAAAATATGTACTGGCGAATTGTAATTCATTGGTTAATTAACACTAAAGATGTCTTTAATAGAATCATTATGTACCTGTATGTAAAATTAGCTAGATATGTGTTCGTAAACTAACCCACAATACAAGGGGGAATCCTGCCTAACGTGGAATAAATTTAAAAACGTTTTGAACTCATAAGTATCCTTGTGGTCATTCCTATAAGCCTACATAATATCTCAATCACTTTGCATGCGCAAACTTTGCACTACTACTCTTTGAAAGTTAAATGTTTTGTCAATAACAAACTTGTGCACGTTTCGATCTATTCTCTATACACTACCTTCTAACTAACATCTGTTTCGTCTACCTTCTGTAAGACGGTACGTATTCGACAGGCGTGTGAGCTGCCGGCAGTGCAGAGTGAGCACAGCCACTACATCTGCGATGACAAAGGGGAGCCAAAGTGCCTGCCTGGCTGGCAGGGAGACCTCTGCGATGTGCCTATTTGCAAGAAAGGATGTGATCCTTTGCAAGGTTTGTGTGGCTTTATGATTCACTAGCTTTTACCCGCGGCTTTGCTCGCGTCACAAAAGGATAAAAAGCCAATGTGACATATACCAATACACACAGCGCCATCTATACCAATATTTTTGTTTTCCCTCGGGAATATCAAATTTTTCAGGGATAAAAGTACCCTATTATTTAAACCGGACTTCTAACTTTACGTCTGTAAAATTTCAAAGCAATCGGTTAAGTAGTTACGGCGTTAAAGTGGAACAAACAAACAAACTCACTTTCCGATTTATAATATAAGTAAGGAAGTAAGGATTAATAGAAAAGATAAGATGGTTTATAATGTTTTCTAAGCACGTGTTGCGAGGTTCCTCTACACCACAGAATTACGAAAAGCGTAGGGACTGTGCCAACGAGGAACTTTTGTCTGGTTGCATTTGCTCAATTGTATGCAGGGTACCCTTAGACTTTTCTTAGTTTCCGTCTCTAGTCTACGCATGCCTTAAATGATAAAATTTGGCGTATGCTAGTAGAGGTGAGGCTTCTTATCCTCATATTATCGGTATTGATACTGTAGCTATCTGTGTTATGTTTTGAAATTGTACGAAAACCTCTTAAAGATAAATTAAGGGTTCCTAGACTTCCAAGTCTTACCCGAGCGTACGGCGCGTCGCGTTCCGCGCGCGCCTCAAAGAGCCATCAGACCACCACAGATGGGGCCCAATAGGGCCGATGCCGATTCGGAGTCGCGGAGAACCTAACGGGTAACCGGGGCTCCGGCTCGACGTGCAGGAGAAGGAACGGGGTGGTTTTTAGTCAGTAAGAGTCTGACACTCCCTCCCGCCTCACCCAGGCGGGGGCAGTCATTCGATGATTTTCCCCCCTTAAAAAAAAAAAAATAAAAAAAAAAAAGACTTCCAAGTCTTTGCCCCATTTTTCAATTTTGTATAGGTACCTAGGCTTCTACTATAATACATATACATTATGTTCAATACTTAATTAGATAGAAGTTTGTAACTCTAGTGTCCAGTTAGGCATAGTGAATTGAGCAATATTAAAGTTAAGCCAATCCATTTGTATGTACAAACATGCAAGTACCGCAACTCTCACACTTTCAATTGACATGACATTAACAAGACATCATTGAAACTGGCACAATGACTAAACGTACCTTCCCTGAGAGGTAACGGCTTGTCCCGTTTTGTTCAGCTCATTAGCGATCCACGATTGTACCGCAAAACTTTTTGTGCACCAGCCGGGCCGCCATCTTAGCTACAGTTATTTGATAACCACAGCGCTCCAAATGAATTTATTATCATCGCTGAGCTTTTACAAACACGAACTTATTGACTGCCCGTTAGGTTGTTTAACTTTGTTCTGAATGCTTTGTTTGTTTTGATTACATTTTGCAGATTGTAATTAAAACAAACAAATTGACAAAATTCTTAAGGCTTTCTATTTCAACTTATGTAGTAAATTGATATTTAATAAAATACTGTTTTGCACTACCAGGATACTGCAAGCGCCCAGGCGAGTGTCGCTGCAAGCTAGGTTTCTACGGCGACCGCTGCAACAAGTGCATCCCCCTGCCTGGCTGTCAGCACGGCTACTGCAATGAGTCCTTCGAGTGCATCTGCAAGGAGGGATGGGACGGACTGTTCTGCTCTGAACGTTAGTTCAACATAACTTTACTACTTTAGAGTTAGGACTATACATTGTACACTCAGGCTTTACGCCGTATGAGAATGATACTAATGAGACACGAAGTTCAGTAAGGTCTCGTACACAAAACTGTGATGCAATGCGATGCGAATTCGCTACGCAAGATATTACGATGCGAATTGCTGCGATGCGTTTTCGTGCGACAAGTCGTCTGCCAGTGTGACCATTCCTTCGACGAGCGTCAACCGTACTAAACGTATATTAATTTGAAAACTAGGTCGTGATATGGATCGTAAAAAGAAGTGTGCACTTCTGTTACTGCTTAGGAGGTACAGGAAAAAGAAACTAAGAAGATCTTGGGAAATAAGATGTTGATGCGCGATGCGAATCAATTCGCAAGTTCCTGCGATGCGTAGAGGAAGCTCGTACATTTTTGGGATGCGACGTCGCATCGCAGTTTTGTGTACGAGCCCTAAGCCCGATGAATTTTGCTGCTCAAATCAAATGGTTGTAATTTTTCCAAAAATACATATAATCATATATTGTACAGAAACAATCTTGCATATGAATGCTTATCGAATAATTTGACAAGTTTACAGATAGTAGTTTCGGCATAATCTTCGCAGCTAACTATACTTTCCATTGTTATTCATGTCATTTCTTTATAGACAAGGTCGCCACATACTTTGGACCTTCCAAAACCGCTGCAACTCCTGTAACTAATTGTTCTTTACATTATAAATATGTTATTATGTTCGTGCAGCGATTTGTCGGTCTGACTGTCACGCGACTCGAGGTTTCTGCGATTCACCTGGGGAGTGCCGATGCAAGCTGGGCTGGGCGGGGCCAACGTGTCGCTCGTGCCAGCAGCTGCCGGGGTGCCAACATGGCTACTGCGACAAGCCACTAGAGTGCAAGTGTCTGCCGGGATACACTGGCCTGCTGTGTCAGACTCGTGAGTATTATAATCTTTACTAGAGAACGCTCATGATAGCTGTCACATAAATAAGGGCTGAAAGGAATCTTAACATCAGTGTCTGTTTCAGTAACCGACATTTAGGAAGGATCAACCATCAGAATCAACATTCGCTGGCCATGCACCTCGTACTTAATATTTTTTTTCGTTATTAATACCGAGAATTTTTAAAAAGCGAAAGTTTCAGGAGAATAGCAATTTCTAAGATCATTCTGATTACGACGAGATGTACATTTTCCGAAACAGAACGTCTTCAAAGTCTCATTCTTTTGCTTTAATTAACTAATATCTTGTTTTTTACAGCTATCTGCGCCTCTGGGTGTCACGCTGAGCGTGGTTACTGCCGCCGTCCTGGCGAGTGTCGCTGCAAGGTGGGCTGGACCGGCGCCTTCTGCGGCGAGTGCCACCCGTACCCTGGCTGCGTGCACGGCACCTGCAACAAACCCTGGGAGTGTCTGTGCGAACCTGGCTGGGGAGGCATGCTTTGTGATGAAGGTAATGTCTAGCTTCCTTGGTTTCTGCCAGACATTAGGCTTTATGTTCCTCCGTTGTAATTTTGTCCGCTAAATAGACAATCGCATAAAAATCCGTGACCAAACAGCGATGTACACAAAGCACCGCTAATTAGTTGCAGCGCTACACATCGACACAACTGTCATTTACACAGTGTACATGTGTGCGTAATTTCATATAATTGTATATAAAAATATTCGTCCACCACGTTCACATTGGTATTTTCATTCTTGTGTCGGTATACGTATTTTTATAATTTAATGCATAGGTAAGGTTAAAACTTTTTACAATCATTGATATGACCCGACATTTTCACTGTCATTATCGTAGTGCTCGTGGTCGATTGGTTAATGAGCACGCTTTTATCGTCTTTCAAGGATCAATGATGTGGGTTCTATTCCAGCTAAAAGTTAATTTTATTTTACCTTGTTATTTTTCTTATTTTTTTTTTGTTTTTTGTCATAAAATATAAATATCAGGCTATAAAAGAAGCAAATGAGTTGGTAAATAAAACAATACTATTTTTTATTACAATTAATTTATTTATTATACAAATATGTTGTTTTATATTCAATATTTATATCTAATAATTAATTATATACCACATGTTAAGTTTAAAGTTCTTTAAATCATAATTAATAGATATGACAATAAACCTCATAGTCGAATCGGGAAATATCATGCGGTACAGCGGTAATACGATGGCAGCAACATTTTTTATTAAGTAGGTAATAAACAAATATACAACATTCTTGTTTTGTAATTTAATAATATAATGTATTATTAAATTACAGTTTTACAGTAATAAACAAGTAAAACATGTAAAAAATTACACTGTCAACATAATATTTCTTGAAATGGGCGACTTTTTGTCGTTTGAACTTCCATTAATTATCTATTTTACGACGGTTGTTATAAGGTTCAATATTCAGTGGGCTGTATGATAGTAAAAAGAATGTGACGAATGCTATGGAACGATTTTAACTTTCATGACCTTTAGAATCAGGGAAACTTTAAATTAATTGAAGATGGGCGTAAATATAATATGTCAATCAAGTTCGAAAGCAGTTAAATAAATTTGTTAATGAAAAATTAAAGTGAAGTGAATAAACATGTTGAATAGAAAGAAATTATGACAATTTCTAACCACAAAACAATAACATCACTTCACCGTATGTTCTAGACAGCATTTTAATATTCTTAAAAAAATTAAACATTATTTTATGTTAATTTTAATAAAGGCAGAGTTTGACAGGCTCAATAATTGATTCCGAAATCAATACAATCACTGATCCTACAAGGCAGAAGGTTGCAATTCGTATACCTTTCTCCATCTTTTCTTCACAATATTTTACGCCCATCCTTATCCGACTTGAAAGTCTTTTCGTCGCTCAATATGATTACACTGTTCGCCCAATCAAAATTAATAAAGTCCTTAGCAAATTCTTAGCGCTTTTGCTGGTGAACCACAGATAACAATATTTTCTTCTCTGGCTTCCTGCACCTTAAACCAGAATGCAGGTGTCTCCGTACAGTTTGTATTAAAACATTCAGTGCTGTCGCTGTAGTGCGGGTTGGCAGGAACGGATCAGCCATGTGCCTGGCTACGATGTCGTAGTGCCGAGCCGATGAATTTGCCTTTGGTTTAGGCCCACGTCGACGATGTTTAACGTCACCGGTCTCCGCATATCTGTGCACCCATAACTGCATGGATCTCCTCTGTTGATACCAAACAAATAAGTATTTAAAATACCAGGAAATACTTTACAGGAATTAAAGTTACTTAAAAATAATAATAAATATAAGTAAACACAATGTTAGAATAATAATTTATAATTAAGTAGTGGCGTAAGGAATAAAAATCCCTAACCAGATATGTTTTAAAGAAACACTCCTAACAAAAACAAGTCAAGTTACAATACAATTAATAATAAATTATTAATATATCTTTATAATATTGAACTTCATAATAAGTTGCAATAATTATTTTATTCTAGTGCAAAAATTGATAGGTGTGTCGAGTTACAAAATGAAATAAATATTATTTAGAATATCAACGTAGTATCTTATTTACTCACCGATATCATTAAACGCCTTGCTATTTCAGTTATTGTTAGTTATGTTTTGCTCATGCAAAACAATGGTTTCAGCCTTTTTAAATGTTGATAGGTGTTGGAACATCTTGTAAAAATAAAAATAACTTTGCACACGAATATAAGTAGTGTAGCAATAAACTATGAAATCCTCATAAATTGACAACTAAGAACGCAATTATTTTGTAAGTCGGGTGATTTGAAAAACATGTTTTAAATAGTCGGTAGTTACTTCATAAGCGTGTAAAATAAAATGACTCGAGATTTCTATGGTCGCCACAAACATTGCAAATATACTCAGGTATCGAACCATTAAGAAATCACAGTTAATTACTTTTTTACTGTTTTTATCTTATTTAAGTTGGTTGAAATGCATGAAGCAAATGAGATTATTCTAAATAATAAATAACTAGAACTAAAATATAAATAAAAGATATTATAGGTATAAATAAATCTAAAGTATTTACTATTAAAATTAACATAAGATTTAGAACAATAGGAAAGGAAAAAAAAAGAAAAGATTTAATTGTTTCTAATTTCAAATTTCAAATATTTGATAAATTAATTCTAAAACAACATGTGAATGTTGGAATCGATCCGGCGGCACTTTACTTGACAATTGGAGGCGATAACCATTGCGCCAAGCGCGCTGTAGATGAGATCATCGAAATATTTTATATCATTCAGTAACATAAAATTACAATGAGAAAGCACTATATTTATATGGGTATTGTATAGCTCGATCGTTCATTATTTTTGATTTCGATTTATTCAAAGTTTGTTATGAGTAATTTTATCTTTACCCTCGTTTTTATTTAAACTTATTTACTAAATTATTGCGTATACCGACACAAAAATGATTTTTAAATACCAAGATGTGTGTGATAGACGAATGTTTCTATACATATCTATTGATATGAAATTACCCACACATGTATATTGTGTAAATGATAGTTGTGTCGATGTGTAGCGCCGCTAACTAATTAGCGGTGCTTTGTGTACTTTTTGTACCTAAATCAAAATTGAGATGTGCCTTCGTAGCCTTACTTGAAAGATTGATTACGCTTATTATTTAATTACTAGCTTTCACCCGCGGCTTCGCTCGCGTCACAAAAGGATAAAAGTAGCCTATGTGATATATACCAATACACACAGCGCCATCTATACCAATACTTTTGTTTTCCCTCGGGAAAATCATTTTTTTCTGGGATTAAAAGTACGTTAATATTTAATTCGGACTTCGAACTTTACGTCTGCAAAAATTCAAAGCAATCGGTTTAGTAGTTACTGCGTGAAAGCGGAACAAACAAACAAACAAACTCACTTTCCGATTTATAATATTAGTAAGGATTGTCGTCTTTATGACGGTTGCATCTTTTTCTATCCACATAACTAAATAAAAATCGATATCTATATTCCCAGAACTGAACTACTGCGAGAAGAACCCAGACACGTGCCAGAATGGTGGTAAATGTATATCTCTGGAGTCTGGCGACGGATTCTTCAAGTGTTACTGTCAGCCTGGCATCACGGGCAAGCGTTGTGAGATCGTGCCCGAAATCGCTACACCGGCCAACGCTACAGTGACCGAAGAAACGAGTTCGGAAAATCTGACCGTGGTCGGAGTTGAGACTTCCTCAGAAGTGGGGAGTACAGAACCCAACAGTGGGGATAATGAGACTGAGTGATTTGTAGGCGATTAGCAGTCATATTGTAAGTTAGATAGTACATTATTTATTTGTAGAAATTTAATGAGTGCTCATACTCGCTGATTGTATTTGACATTGACTGAGATTTTTCTTGAGGCACACTGCACATTACTTCTTAAGTTTTTGACAAGAAATAATTAGAAACAATATTGATTTTGGACATAATAACAACTCGATAACTGTGAATCTAACGAACTATAAGATTTGTTTCTGATAAAACATACCGCTGTATTGTTATATAGTAATATGGACAATAAACATTTTTGTCTACATTTATGTGAAATTTTAAATATCATTGAAAGATTTCTAAAGGTTGCAATAATCTGCTCCTTGCTCCAGTATAAAATGCCTATCCTAAATAGGTAACCTCATCATTAAATCCTTATTGAAACCGCTTAGATTGTGTCCATAATAAAGTAACTGCAGAGTAACGTAATAATGTTATGTTTTAAACAAGTTGGTTGGTTTAAATTATGCTTGGACTATGTTCGTGTCTGGAAAACGATAGATAATCATAGGCCTAGTGTGTTAGCTACTCAAAGAACATACAAATCATATTATGTATTCATCCTCAACAGCCTATAAGTGGCCACTGAGACATAAGACCACATCAGCGACATCTCATAAGAAAAAATACGGTACGCCCCAATGTGTCCCTTAGTCGACACCCATGTCGCGGAGAACCTAACGGTCGCGGAGAACCTAACGGGTTACCGGGGCTCCAGATCGACGTGCAGGAAAAGGAACGGGGTAGTTTTTAGTCAGTTAGAGTCTGACACTCCCTCCCACCTCACCCAGGCGGGAGCAGTCATTCGATGATTTTCACCCCTTAAAAAAAAATAAAAAAATAAGCGACACCCATGAGAAGAGCAGCGGTGTTGACAAATGTATTTACTATGCCGTCATAACACGGTACTAACATTTCAAGTTTTCCAGACTCGAACGTACAATTTGCTGTTCTATTTAGTTCTAGAAATAATGATCTAGAGTCTAGACTGATGATTAAGTGCTATGAGTGAAATGGTATTGACGTAAGTGCTTGTCGTTAGAGAGAATAGAAAACTTCAATGTACGGGGTTGAAACGGACATAATATCTATAGGCATTGTGTTAAAATTTACCTCAAGCTCATAAGTTGGTACAGCGCGTTACGTTCCGCGTTCAAAGAGCTATCAGACCACCTCAGATGGGGCCCAGTAGGGCTGATGCCCGATACGAATCCGCGGAAGACGCGTTTCCGAAGCTCCGGCTCAAAAAGGAGGAGTGGGAACAGAGTGGTTTTTAGTCAGTAAGCGTCTGACACTCACACCTCACCCGGGCGGGAGAAGTCATTCGATGATTTCCCCTCTTAAAAAGCCCATTAGTTAAGTTTTCTATTCTCTCGGTAGACTATTACTTAAATGCCATTTGAGTCATAGACTGGATACTTATTATATAGGCATGAAAAATGTGTATTTATGTAATTAAGTGGAAATGTGTGTATTTATTAATTGTGTATTTGATGTAAGTATGACTGTTTCATAGACTTAAGTTATTTATTTGATAATAAAACTATTTAAATTGATTACGTATGACTTTTTAGTGAACTCGATACCCTTTGACTGACAATCGCGACTTTTTTTTTTGAAAACGTTGCCCCACTTTAGGATTTTCTCCTGTGTCGTGGGTGCGTTTACAAACATAAAGTTCACATACACATGACACTCATGACTCAGACCCGAAACAACAATTTGTGGATCACACAAAGTGTTGTTCCGTGCGGGAATCGAACCCGCGACACGTTGCACGGCAGCCGGTTGCCCAGCCACCGCACCAACCGTGCAGTCAACAGTCACTGGACTAACCTTTTAAAGTTCTTCAACGCGCTTGTAACTATTGTGGTGTTGGGAGTCCATGGACGGTCACGTGATCGTATACCTGTATGGCATGTCGCGGAGAACCTAACGGGTAACCGGGGCTCCGGCTCGACGTGCAGGAGAAGGAACGGGGTGGGTTTTAGTCAGTAAGAGTCTGACACTCCCTCTCGCCTCACCCAGGTGGGAGCAGTCATTCGATGATTTTCCCCCCTTAAAAAAATACCTGTATGGCATGTATCACATAACATTTTTTGTAATGTAATGGACACTACCTGTGTTACACACATCCTTTAACATACCAAAACATAATAAATAACGTTAATTACTAATGAATTATTCAAATAATCAGTACATTTTAACTGAACTGAGGTTTTACTGATTTGATTAACACATGTGAGCTTAGATAACCTAATTACAAAGTTAAATTGATCTCAATCACCAAAGTAGAGAGTCTACGCCCTTCTTAAGAACTGGATAGCATCCGTTTGGGGCATTCCTTTAGCGACTAGACTATTTCATATTTATGAGGGAATATGTCTAGACCTAGATATTGGGTACCTACCTTAGAATTTAAGTCAATATCTATCTTAGATAATTTATTAACTTTATTAGATAGGTGTATATTATTACTTACAATTGAGGTGCAAACAAGCCTTCAGCTCGCCTGATCAGAGATGTCATAGGGGGTGAGCCTATTGTCATATTGGTACCGGGCAGCATTTTAGACTGCGGGCTATTACTGAAAAACTAAAAAGACTCCAATAATTGATGGCATCATCATCAACAGCCTATAAGTGCCCACTGCTGAGCAGAGACTCTTCTCACACGGAGAAGATTTGAGCATTAATCACCACGCTTGCTCAATGCGGGTCGGCTATTACAAACTTATAATTAGAATTTGTAAGCCCAAGGCTTCCTCACGATGTTTTCCTTCACCGTTTGTCAGTGGTGTCTAAAAGTCAGTTTCGAACCCTAGGTATATCAATAAATTGTCGCGGAGAACCTAACGGGTTACCGGGGCTCCGGCTCGACGTGCAGGAGAAGGAACGGGGTGGTTTTTAGTCAGTAAGAGTCTGACACTCCCGCGCCTCACCCAGGCGAGAGCAGTCATTCGATGATTTTCCCCGCTTAAAAAAAATAAAAATAAAAAAAAGGTAGGTATATCAATTATAAACGATTGATCCACAGCAATGATTGTTACGTGGGTATGTGGAGCAACAGTGTAGTTATTTCTTAAGTTATTTTAGTACATAGTTAAGTTAAATCCATATAATGGAGCTGACAATTAGCGAGGCAGCTGGTGCTACGGATCGAGACAAGACTACAGCTATTTTCGATAGTATACCTCTGGTTATATTTACACTAGAAATATATTGTAAATTTTTGGGATTGAAGGATGGTCGAATATTTATTGACTTGAATGCACCGATATGAGACACAATAGAAAATACATAGTGTCTCGCGTGGATCCGCGTTTAGACACACGACGGGTTAAAACCAAGCTTAATGATAATACCAACTTGACGTGCTGTTTTATGATCGAGTCTTCGGAGTTGATCAACTATCTATTTTAACAAAAAAACGTAGATTGATCATCAATATCTCTACGAAAAAGAGTAGATAGATAGATTACTGTATACAGAGATCCTATACACAAGGAATTTTCAACAGTCTTTTTCCACCGAGAATATACGTTTCGTTTTGAAGCCATTTTCCAAAATGGCGGTCGGCTGTCAGTTGGAATTCGCGCGGGAATTAATTTTAGTGTAAAAACGCGCGCAATACTACGGACGCCTAGGTAGGAGCACCGGCTGGCACGCCTTTAGGTCACATGGGCCACGATCTAGTACATATTTGTCGGACGAGAAACTAGACTTAGGGCTTATTTATATGTATACTTCTTTTTACAATGCATTTATGGCTTTTCTGAGTGTCCATGGGCACAAACAAACAGTAAAGTTGACATTTTTTTTTTTATAGCATAAGCAGGTAAACTAGCAGACAGATCACCTGATGGTAAGTAATCGGCGCCGCCCATGGACACTTGGAACACCAAGGCGTTACAAGTGCGTTACCGGCCTTTTGGGAATTGGGAATTTGAGTATTCACGTCTAAAGACAACGCAAGTGTTGTTTCACGTCGGTTTTCTGTGAAGCCGTGGTATCATTCCAGTCGAGCCGGCCCATTCGTACCGAAGCATGGCTCTCCCACACTTAGATTAAATCATAATTCAAGTTCCGCTACATTGACCTCTGTAATAAGACAGCAATACGTGTTAGGCGCATTAGGTGTTCCATTAATCAATTCGCTTCCGATTGCCACAAAATTACATAAGGATTTGCGTACAATGTAAATTTTTACCAGTGCTATGAACCGAGAGAATTTGATAACTTAATTATACATATATGGGCTTCGCGTACATATTTCTATACTATTTTTTTTGTAAGGGGGGAAAATCATCGAATGACTGCTCCCGCCTGGGTGAGGCGGAAGGGAGTGTCAGACTCTTACTGACTAAAAACCACCCCGTTTCTTCTCCTGCACGTCGAGCCGGAGCCCCGGTTACCCGTTAGGTTCTCCGCGACTCATATTTCTATACTACATAGTTAATCCCGCGCGTTACTCGGCTCCTTTTGATGGTATGTGATGTTTTAGGTGGCCTATGTCACTCTCCATATTTTCAGCTATACTATGTAGTTCCATTTAAAAGATCACGTCAATTTGTTGTTCCTTTTTGCAGTGAAAGACGGACATGCAAACAGACACACACCCTTTCGCATATAACAGTGTACATACAGTGTAAGTCTTGTACATGGGGCTACAAGCGCTTACCGTCATTATAGACACAATTAAAGAACAATACTCGTTGGCCGAGTGGTTGCAAATGCGACTGCCGGGCAAGAGGTCTCGGGTTCGATTCCCGGGTCGAGCAAAGTATTACTGGGTTTTTAAAAATCTCAGTAGTAGCACGGAGTCTGGAATTGTGCCCGGTATATGGCAATATAGGCTCACCCTCATAGTATATTACATGGGACTCAAGGTATATTACATGGGACTCATAACATGAATAGTGAAAAGTGGGTGTTACTTCTGTGTGCACCTCTGCCTACCCCTTCGGGGATAAAAAGCGTGATGTTATGTTATGTTTAAAGAACAATAGGTTGCGGTCACCGGTGTCCTCGCGGTATTTGACAGTTTAAATGCGATTTAGAAGAGAGAAGAGAGAAAAGAGGCATCTGCCTGTGTTAAGGGGTAAGAGGTATTTTACAAAATTTTGAGTAAAAATTCGTTAAAGAGAACGCACGAAAATCATGCATGGAAGCGAGTACTGAATTTAAAAAAGAAAAACGCGCAAAGATGAAAAGGAAGAAGAGAACCAAGAAAGAAGATTGTGAAAGAGATTGTGTAAAGAATGATAGGAAAGAGAAAGGAGTTTGTGATAAGATGACGTAATAGACAAGACTGTGTTGTCCAGTAGTAAATAAGGGTACCTAGCTTTAGTGGTTTCAATTCTTCTCTGTGATTCTTGCAAATTATTTTTTATCAGTAAACCTGTGCCGAGGCCATAGGATTCTTTGCCCCATAAATTAATTTGGATTATAAATCGGTATTTGTCTTTTACAATATTTGAAAGACAATACTTCTATAATCTTTTGTGTCATATTATTTTTTTTTTACCAACATAATTGTTGGTGTTACTCAGTGCCATCTTTACTATAAGGGTACTCGGGGCCTTCCTCAGGTACCCTCAAAGGACCGACAATTTCTATGACGAACACATACCTGCTGCACCTGCTGTAACTGCACCTGGTGCAGATTCGATTTTCGCACTGAGCAAATCTTCCTGTGATCCACAAATTGTTGTTTCGGGCAGAGTTATTCGAAGGTTGGTTAACCAAGTCCTTAGCAATTGTTTACAGAACAAAATCGTTATGCCTGCCTCGTTGGCCGAGTGGTCGCAAGTGCGACTGCCGGGCAAGGGGTCTCGGTTTCGATTCCCGGGTCAGGCAAAGGATTACTGGGTTTAAAAAAAAAACTCAGTAGTAGCACGGAGTCTGGAAATGTGCCCGTTATATGGCAATAGGTTCACCCCCTATTACATGGGACTTATAACATAAATAGTGAAAAGTGGGTCTTACATTATAGGTACAGTGGCATTAAGTGCCGTAATGTGCAACTCTGCCTACCCCTTCGGGGATAAAACGTCGTGATATTTTGATTTAAAGGAAGTGTTGTCAAAATAATGTTTGTTGCTTAAATATTATAGGTACTGGTACCATGTGCACCAGTAAACCTGATAAATGTATCAACTAGTTGCAATAGAGCAGTTTTGGTCTTACAGGAGTTGCGCACGCGTCTATATAAGTTGCGATGCCGGCTGCGTAAGCGCAGAACGTTGGCGCACTCTATCTAATAGTCGCTGAAAGTAATGTGATACAGTGATCTCGGATTTATTTTTTATAATATCAAGTAAATATATCAAATTGGACATGTCACCGATTTTCGTTTTGATGGTAAGTTACTTCGTATGTCACTCCTTTACTATTTCCGTCGGCGTTGCTACAAAAAAAAAAAGAATTAAAATCATAACACTCATAAGTTTTTTTCCTTTATATATATATAATGATATGAACCGAAACTCCTAGACCAAATACCCGTAGGTATACAAGATAAATTAATAATCGACTAAAATTAATTTGATTAATTACTGCGTTATTTATTAATCGATATCAAATAAGGTACGCTTATAAGGTATTTGATCAAAGTAAATAGAAATTGGAACAATAAAATCTCAATTTGGCCTAAATATTATAATAAAATAGATATAATATTCTCATAAAAGAGTAGGCTATATTGCACTCTAACCTCTAAAGACAAATATCATCTATATCAATAATTATTTTACGTCCTCATATTAAACCGCATCACACCATTTGAGGCATCAAAATAGAATTATACATCAATCTGTCTATCAATGAAGCTTGATGCTAGTAGAATGCACATTCGTATGGAGAAGAATGAACAAGAAATTCCGTCAATACTCTTTAAAAAAGTACTTATCTCAAAATTTCCCAAAAATCTTACTAACTAATGTGTATAAACACAAATAGTTTTCATTAAACTACGTTAAAAAAAAAACGACTTGAACATCCTTTTTTTTAATTTTTAATCTGTAACCTGCTCTTATGTGTAACAAATACTTTTCTGAAAACCACGTTAGAATTGGTCCCGCCAATCCTGAGATAATCGCAGACATAAACATACATCTGTACAGATCAAATTGAGAACATCTATCTTTTTTTAAGTCGTTTAAAAATGTCGTCCTAACCCCAAAAAAAAAACTAATTCAACCCGACATGATCCATTAAGGATCATAGTCACTTAATTATGCATGTATGCCAGTGTGGTTTACTTATATGCGTGTGCGTTACTTAACATCCTTTAGTCAGATCGTCTTACACGGGACATGTTCATTAGGGTTCGCGTTTCCGGCAGGTTCTGAGGTGGTCCTTCGAAAGGTGGTCACTGACCCTAACCACTAATGGTACCTAGTGCCATATTCTGATGATATTGCATCAGATTTTGTGAGGCTGATGGCTGACGTAATTGAGTTGTGATTTTCAAATAATTTTGTTTCTATTTATGTTAAACTTAATTAAACTTAAACTTAGTTAAACTTAAATGTTTTTGTTTCGTGTATTGGGACTTATTGCCCTATTATCTTATTTTTTTTTAAATTTCTTCTACTACAATTGACTTTGGATTAGTTAGGATGTTTCTAAAAATTTTCGTTTTTGTCCCGACTTCAGTTTCTTTCTGGTGTTTCAAATAGGTTTTAAAGTTTACTTTCAATTTATATGTTTGTTTTTTTAAAGATTTGTTCTCATGAGAACTGAGAAATGAATTGAGAAATGTAACATGGAAGTTTATTAATGAATTTGTTCACAGTTATCATTTCCTTAATAGATAATATTCAGTCACCTGCACCCTTAAAGGTTCACCATTGCTTTTTTACTTTGATTTTGAAATATTTTGGCTTTTTTGATGTTACGGGTGCTTCTAATAGCTCACATTAGGTTAGCTCAGATCAGGTGATTAATAAAACTCTAAGTATCTATCTGATACTGTTTTAATCTAATACCTTTAAACGAGCAATTCTTGTATAAAATATAAACAATCTAGGAAAAGGTTTCGAGGGCGATAAACCGATCTACCTAACTTATATTTGGAGAAAATGTCGTTAATAAAACAAAAAACATTGAGCAATCTTGGTCATTATTCAGGTTCTTTATCATTATATCACGATGCAGGAAAAGATAAAGATCGATATAGACATCACAGGTTGCATGCCAATGATTAATTAGAAGCAAAGATTGATGAACACACAGTATACGCACTATCGGTTACGTCCAAATGAGTTCCACGGTACATCAGACGGACTCATACACTTTTTTACAACTAAACGTAACCCCGGTTACTGAAGTTGAGTAAGAATTGTTTAATTCGTATTCATTATAGTTTGTACGTAATGTGAAGGTGTAATGTCGGTAAATGTTCTTGCATATCCTCACTTATTAGTGACTAGCTGTTGCCCGCGATTTCGTCTGCGTTGATTTATGATTCCTGGTTTATACCATGGGAGCATTTAATCGGGTAAAAACATCCTATCACCTAAGTCAGCCCACATTTGCATGTATACCAAAATTAATCAAATAGCTTCACTTTTAATTTTTTTAGTTGACGTTCAAAAGTGCCTTACTGGTCTAATTGAAATAAATGATTATGACTTTGACTTTAATCAAAATCCGTTTCAGTGTGATTAACAGACATACATCCAAATATCCAAATATCCAAACACTTATAATATTAATGTGATTCTAAAGTGTGTTACTTTGTTTGTTGTTCGTTCACGTTAGTTCAGTGTTTTTATTGTACGATTTTTGACAGCAGCAAAGGTTGTTGACATTTAGATTTTCAAAATCGCTATACCTACAGCATGATACCTAAATCGGTCAACGTGACAAGCACCAGAAATAAATAAATATCTGATGTTGGATTTAAGGTCCTTGTCATGTTCGCCGATTTAGGCATAATGCGCTGTACAGCGATTTTGAAAATATTAATGTGTAAATCAAGTTTTGATGCTGACCCTAAATACACAGATTAATAATAAGGTGTAATTTACCCTTAAACTACATGGGCGAAGCGATTGAATGCTTTTGCGAAACGAAAACCTCCCTTTGAATTTGCCGTAATCGCCACGATTGGTAGATGACTTGAGAAATCTAGTTTAGTTTAACGATGTTATAGCCCATTCTTTAATGGCTAATCGCCGTTTTAACTCATACCCGAGTCACAAAATTCACTCGTTTAACGTTTCTAATTTAAAATCTTTAATCGGAATTAAACGGGAGTCAAGTGTTGCAAAATGTTCGGCCCACTCCATTTCATGGTAAATGTAGCATATAAAGTCCTTAGATCCGGTGTTAGGCAAGTCCTATGCAAATTTATTTGGTACAGCTCCTTAGCTGTCCTTACTTAAGTACTTTAAGGTGTCACTTATAAGTCATTCACTTAAATTGCCAAACTTAACTCTGCTCCTGACGTATGTATGGTGAATACATTTATATTTACCGATTACTAAAAACCAAATGTGACAAGTATTGCGAAAATAAATTTAAGTTTATCTGTGACATGTGCATTGATCATATCTAATATATATAAAAGAAAGTCGTGTTAGTTACACCACTTATAACTCAAGAACGGCAGAATAGATTTGGCTGAAAATTGGTAGGGAGGTAGCTAGCCAGGAGACCGACATAGGATACTTTTTAACCAACATTTTTTTTTTACTTTTTACCGAAAATCACGAACGGGGACGGGAAAAAATGGGATTATGCGTACGAAGTCGCGGGCAGAAGCTAGTCTTAGATACAAAAATAAATTGGTGTTCGTTATTCTTCTAAAACTGGAGAACGGCTGACTGAACCGATTTGGATAAATTTGGTCTTGTATGAAATTTCCAGAGAAAAGGTAAAAAAAATTTTAGGTGGAACGAAGTTTACTGGGTCAGCTAGCATAAAAGTTGCTATTAGACCCAGGACGTCACGTCGTCTTTGATTGGAGGATTTTTTGAATCTTTGACAATTCTTTCACACAAAAACTGTCAAACACCATTTTTATTCTATGAATAAAATGTAGTTATCTACTGATTACAAAATAGGTCCTAGTATTAAAATTTGGATTAGGTAGTCGTGTACCTACTCTGTGAATCAACTGACCTGATGTAGGTAATGGTGAATATAAATCTAGACGAAGACTGGAAGTAGCTCATATATTATGCTATGTTTGACCTTATGTTCACCTTGACCTCGAGGCTAGGTTAGCACCTGGTTATGTTACAGATGGATATGCAGCCTATGTAGGTGCCCAGGCCAGTATTCAAAATACAAATTTAATTAGATTACTGTTTTTGTAATATTGTTTTGAGAAATAGCGAAACTATTTTCGACTGTATGTTATATCCCCTCCTACGTATTAAGGCACTATAATAATTATCTCTGCCTCGTTGGCCGAGTTTTCACAAGTGCGACTGCCGGGCAAGGGGTCTCGGGTTCGATTTCCGTTTTCGGTTCGATTTCGATTTCGGTTTTTTTTTAAATTCTCAGTAGTAGCACGGAGTATGGAAATATGCCCGGTATAGAGCAATGGGCTCACCCCCTATTACATGGGAATCATAACATAAATAGTGAAAAGTGGGTGTTACATTGTATTTTGCATTAAGTGCCGTAATGTGCATTCTGCCTACACCTGCGGGGGTAAAAGGCGTGTTGTTGTGAAATAATTCTGTAATCATCATCTGTCGTACACTTAGTTGCAATCAACGCTTCTGCACCCACGGGAAGCTCAAACCTACCCGTGGGTGCAGAAGTAAAAGTGCTCACCAAGGAACTGCATGTTAAAATAGAGGCCGAAACAGCAAAAAAATGGGGGGTGGAACGGTGTCGTTCTTAATCAGTAACACTGTGACCTCCCTCCCACCTCACCTAAGATAGGAGAAGTCATTGGATGATTTTCTTATCATAAAAGACCTTATCATGTCAGAAGTGGAGAATATTCCTGTACGGTTGGCGCGTTGGCTGGAAACCTGGCTGGACGACTGGCTGCCGTGCAACGTGTCACGGGTTCAATTCCCACACGGAATAACACTTTGTGTGATCCGCAAATTGTTGTTTCGGGTCTGGGTGTCATTGTGTATGTGAACTTGTTTGTTTGTAAACGCACTCACAACATAGGAGAAAATCCTAATGTGGGGCAACGTTTTTTAAAAAAAAGAATATAGCAAGTTCTCTTATGTAGAGGAGACTCGTAGTCCACTGTCACTGGCTGTTGATGATGATGATGATAATCCACTTTAACGATTTTGAATACTCGACCTTAACGACATTGTATAAAAGCTATTCTTATAAATCTAATCGTATTTAATATTTCTCAAACACCGCTTTCGGCTGAAGGCAGAATGTAGTTAGGTTTACCATAAATATTATATCTAGATAAATTATTGGAATTAAGTTGTTAAAGTATATGATTTGTAGGCACCAGTTAAACTAGTTTTAACTGCGACGTCCCTCCAAAACTAAATTCAGTTATTAACATGTTTGGGATTAAAATATAACGTATACCTAACGTAACAAATCATAATGCACGGTTGGTGCGGTGGCTGGGCAACCGGCTGCCGAGCAACGTGTCGCGGGTTCGATTCCCGCACGGAACAAACTTTGTGTGATCCACAAATTGTTGTTTCGGGTCTGGGTGTCATTGGGTATGTAAACTTGTATGTTTGTAAGCGCACCCACAACACAAGAGAAAATCCTAAAGTGGGGCAACGTTTTTTCGTTCAGGAAGTAACATAGGTACATACTCTTATTCCAGAAAACATATAATTTTTACTATCATTCCTTCATTGTACCTCTACATATTCATTAGGCATTCATTGCATAATTGGTTTTTCTCCTGTGTCCTGTCCTAGGTGCGTCACAAACACATGACACCCAGATCCGGAACAATAATTTGTGGATCATTATAGAGTTGGAAACTCGTTGCAGTAACTGTGCAGTCATGTATAATTGTAGATTATAGTTGTAATTTAATATACGGAAACAGAGCACACAATAAATTATTTATCTCTATTTACGGCCATCTAAAACAAACAGATCTAGTTTTAGTTTAGTTTAACACAAAGTACTAAAGGGTCAGAGCAATCACCTGCTAGGTTCCGTGAGCTGTGGCTCGCTCGCCTCGCTCTCGTTCATATTGCGCGTGCGCAGAACTGGCACAAAACTGACACATGTCTTATACTGGCGTAGATATTAACTTGTATGATATATGAAGTAGCTTTATATATAGTTTGTTGATCTTGGAAGTTTCGGTTGTATCTGATTTTCTTATAATCTCATTTCTGTAGAGTTCATCACGAATTTGAGTCGTAATCGTTATATTTTACAATCTTTCACATAATAAATTGGTATTGTTTATTTTCTCCTCACAGTCCTATGTTGTTTATTTCAGGTGCTGCTCTCGGCAAGCAGTTTGTCAACATCAAAAGAAGTATCAGAAAAGTCCAAAGTATCTAAACTTCTTGCCACTGAAGGAATCAAGAATGAGGCAGTTTCTGACAAGGGCGTGAAGAGACACATTCCATCGTATGGCGGCGGTCACTTCATCGGATTCTCGTCGCCAGGAATTAGTCTGGGACATTCAATTGGATACTCCGGAGGTGGTATTGGAATATCTTCTGGAGGTTTTGGCGGCGGGCTCGGTGGATTTGGTCTGGGTGGTGGTCTGGGAGGAGGAATCGCTGCAGGACCGGCCATCGCAACTGTTGCAGGTCCCGCAGTGTCAACCATCGCAGCAGCACCGGTAGCGGTTGCCCCTGTGGCAGCTGGTCCCGTAGCAGTGGCTCCAGCAGTACAAACATCAGTTAACATAGAGCCTAATCCTGTAATCCTTCGACAAGAAGTACCTCGCTACATCACCAGGACCATAACCCGCGACGTTCAAGTACCTGTGCAAGTACCCGTACCGGTCCCTGTGGACCGTCAAGTGCCTGTCCCCGTGAGAGTTCCTGTACCTGTGACAGTGGACCGACCTGTACCGTATCCAGTCGTACAGAAAGTCCCCGTGGAGGTCACAAGGCAGGTGCCTGTGTACTACGAGAGGAAAGTGCCATACCCTGTGAAGGTTCCCGTCAATGTGCCTGTTCCGTACCCTGTGACTGTCGAAAAGCAAGTGCCAGTTGACAGGCCGGTATATGTCGACCGTCAAGTGCCAGTCCCACACCCTGTGTACGTAGACCGACCTGTGCCAGTTCAGGTACCAGTTCAGGTAGATAGGCCTGTGCCTGTGCCCCAGCCTGTGGTAGTAGACAGACCTGTACCTGTCCCGCAGCCCGTAGTAGTTGAGAGGAGAGTCCCTGTACCAGCTGTGGCTGCTGTTCAAGCTGTCTCTACAGTTCCAGTAGCATCATCCTTATCTTCTGTGGCTCTAGGTCCTGGTTCTGTCGGTCTGGGTGGGATTTCGGGTGGAATCGGCATTTCTAGTGGTATCCCAATTTCTGGAGGCTATGGTGGATATAGCGGTGGATATAGCGGTGGATATGGCGGTGCCTATGGCGGTGCCTATGGGGGTGGCTACGGTATTTCGTCAGGCTATGGAGGAGGTTTCTCCAAAACAATTTCGTACAACAGCATTGGTCACCACTAATATGTTATAATCAGGTGTATTCAGTGCATTATATCTTTGTAATTAAAGTTATTTTACCAGTCTCAGTGTTTCATTGTTCTTAAACAGAATAATTACGTAAAATATTTAAAGGACTTAGTCCGAGGGTGGTGAAATTGAATCCTTTTTTTGATTATATGCAAAGGTATGACAAAAACACAGATGTTATTTTACATATATTTAATAGAAAACATCACAAAATCTTTACTTGGATAGAGATCATTTATCACAAAGTACGTAGGTTAGGTAATTATGTATAAATATGAACACACGAAGACGTAAGTTATAGTAGAACGAAAGTGCAAAAACGTAGACAAGTCAAACTGTTGTGCGTCCATATTATAAATACTGGTTTGTAAAATTAAAATTACATCACCACACGAAGAGATCAGGCGTATAAAAGTACTTTTTCATTTGTCATTGTATTCTATGGCACACACATTTACATAAAAATATTCCTAGTACTAGTTCTTAACTAAGCTACGATTACATACTTATCTATGTTCTATTCACATTTGAGTACATCCTTGTTTCCATTGACTAGGTAGTTGACTAGTGGTTCCCTTCTGTAATCTGTAAAATAAAAAAGAAATATCTCTAATCTACTTATTAAACTGTCAAACACCAAGCGGTCACCGGTGACCGCAACCTATTGTTCTTTAATTGTGTCTATAAAACCGGTACTCGACGAGTTAAATTGACTGGCAGCTTTAACGTTTGAAGGGTACATTAAATAGGACATTCATTTTTTGCTAGTCATATTGAAAGTCTTATGTTCAATATGTGCCTATCAAAGACTACTAGGTATACTACTGTCTAGATCGCAACGCAGGAATCTAATCCCAGACATATACTCGTCTGCATGTCGCTATCGTCATGAAAATTTGTTACTCTATAGCGTGTATTGACTAAATAAACGCAATAACTTAGGGTAATTAAACTGTCAAACACCAAGCGGTCACCGGTGACCGCGACCTATTGTTCTTTAATTGTGTCTATAAAACCGGTACTCGACGAGTTAAATATATAAAATTAATCACATAAATACATAAGTAATCCTATTATTATTAATATTTTACCATACCATGACATTATTTACCTTCAAAATATGATACATCGTTTTCCCGGGTTCATATTGGATCCTGGTCGGCAATGGAAAGCTTTGGCAAAGTCCTCGTTGTTCTGCAGAACTCCCTGAGCTCGGAACAGATGAGGAGTGTGCGCATCCTCCAGGTCAGACTTTAGAGCATCCTTCGTGGAAACTCCACACCACAGCTGGAAGTTAGGAAGTAAGTTTTTAAAGTCATAGTATAAGGTATCTTATTGCATGGTATGGTCATGTAGAGCGATTTAAAAAAAACAACGGTGCTCTACACTAGGATTTTCTCCTGTGTCGTGGGTGCGTATACAAACACAAAATTTACATACACATCACCGGAACCGGACCCGGAACAACAATCTGTGGAGTTGTTCCGTGCAGGAATCGAACCAGCGACGTAACGATAAATGTAATTTCAACAATAAAAAATGTAGACATATATTTCATTCTGCTACATGAAATAAATAAATAAAGCCTGCTAAAAAATTTAGATAGATACAGTGATACAGTGCTTTCAAGTATTTCTATATAAATTTTTACATACATGAAATTTTCTTAATAATTAACGCAAAAACAAAAAACTTACATTCCCATAAGACAAGAAGAATAGTTGTTCAGGAGTCATATGTTCGAAGCCTGGTAGCTTGGGCTCCGGTTCTCGTTTCCGGAGATGATGCTTCAGAGCTGCTAAAGCTTCCCTCAATCCTCCGTTGTCAGCAATATTTTCTGCCAGTGTGTTTTTACCGTCTACCTATGAGGAAAGACACTTATAAATTATCAATGTCTAATATTATTTTTATGAAAATATCTAGCTCCTTCCGTGTTTTTCATTCGCTTTGTTCGGATCCTATTATTTATAGCGCAGCGTGATGTTTAAAAACTTACAGACACCTTCCTCGATAAATGTACTATCCCACACAAAAATATTTTTTCTAATCGGACAAGTAGTTCTTGAGATTAGCTCGTTCAAATAAACGAACAAACCCTTCAGCTTTATATAATAAGTATAATATAAGATAACTGTCTCAAAACATTGAAATATAAAAATACAAACACTATTAAATAGTGGGTCCAAGAATGAACCCTTGAAGAACTCCTGAATATTACAAGTTAATACTAAAGTGAATAGTTTTTTCTTTATAATAAAAAATGATATTTCAAAAATATATTAAACTTACATGTTTGTCTAGCTCTGGCAGATAATATTCGGAATACTGGTCGATGAAGCAGCGTGTCATATTGACGAACGAGTCAATGGTGCTGTTGGACCACCACGGTAACATGTTGCCGTTTTTATCGAAATGACGGCCTGTAATGAGTATAAGTATAAGTATAAGTTTTGTTTGATATGATTTAATGATTGAATATGTCAAACAATTTAAAAACTAAAAAAATAATAATGTTATTCGACATAGCAGTTTAATTTTGCTGATGTGCTCCTAATAATTTTTGTGTGTGTAATTTTTCATGCTTTTCGAGTTGCTAACTAGTAAGTAACTTTGTTCATAATTTATCATATTCAGTTGCATATTCAAGTGTTTTTATAGTTTTGGAGTGTATAAACTAATAATAAAAATATAGAAATGCGGATATTACCAACGCTATCGAAGCCATGCGTTATTTCATGCCCAAGAACCGTTCCCAGGGAGCCGTAGTTAAGTGAGCTGAACAAGGAAAAGATAAGTAACTGAAACACCACCTACTAGATAAACATTTTACAGTGCTTTTATAACCTGAGAGTAATAACTGAAGCTTAAAGAGAACCTATGAAAAAGACTCAAGATACAAAAACACTATCTACTTAACTTAAAAGTACTTACTCAAGTCCTAAATCGAAAAAAGGATGCTGCAACATCACCATAGGAACAGCTGGAAGATATGTTGAAAAATTAGATAGTAAATACTGACTTTGAAATATGAATAGGTATATAATATTACATTAAAAGAAGAAGAACAGACTTAAGAAGAAACTGATGCTTATATTATTATATCTTAACATTGTATATGAAAACTTACAAGGATTTGTGTGAAAAAATCAATTTATAAGTTTATTATTTCTATTGCAAACCAAATAAAAATTACTTTCACTCACTTATAGTATTTTCCCGAAATGTATGATACGCGTTAACTTCTGTAGGATCAGTGGCCCAAGTAATATTGTTGGGTTCCCTAAACATATTTAAAACTTTCTTAGTTTTTACTTGATTTATATTGATTATGTTCTCTAAATGTTTCTCAGCGTCAATGTCTATTCCTTCATAATATTCTTCAAGTCTTCCTTCTTCCAGAAGCCAGTCTGGGAATCCTACGAGAGATTTCATTTCGATGATTTTCTGGTACGTTGCTATCTTTGTATTATCATCCATCCATCTTGCTTGGCCGACGAGGTGAGCTAATGAATCTTTTAGTTCATCAATCATTGTTATTATCTGTAAACGAAGGAGGGTTTAATAGTTTACAACCATAAAGTTCCTCTGGGTACCCATAAAGTTTTACATCGTGTTTCTACCTTCGGTTTTGTGACATTGAAGAAATGCGGATCTGCAATACCGTAGGACACAGCCATGCCTAACATATCGTTGACAGCATTGGCGCACTGTACGCTGCGTGGAGTTATAGACTTGTGGCCATGAGTTTGGTCGTACGCTCTTTGGAATAAAGTGCGCAGCTCTGTGGTCGTGTGAACTGACATTACTTCTACCACCTGGTGAAGAAATAAAAGAAAAATGTACTTCATGATGAAAGTAAATGGCCAGAAATGTATATGTTCCTCAAATAGCCATGGCACATGAAGAATGAAACTACCTGAACCTTGAAATTAGACTGGTACCACAAACGAGAAATTAATTTAAAAGAAGCTTTCCATCATATTAAAGATTCAAAATTTTTTTTATAAAGTAGTTTTTATAAACTTTGTAAAGTAGTTTAAATTCAAGTTATTTTCACCTTTACCCAGATGTAAAGTTCTAACACAACAGGTGGAGTCTTGGCCACATAAGCGGCCATCAGCGACATGTACTTCAAATCCTCATCAGATACGAGAATCTTGTCCTTTTCAAAGTCCAGTACCGTATTGCTGACGTTGAATATTCCTTCCAAGTACTTCTTCCATATCGGTGTTGCAGTACCATTATTGTTTTCAACGACTGCATCTGTGTGTGCTTGTATTTCATCCACTGTGTATTCTGGTATGTTCAGGTCATCGTCATCATCCATTTCTGTAGAGTTACTTGATTCTAACTGAAAAAAAAAACAGAATCGTTTTTTTTGCTGTAGGTTGTACTTGGGAAGTATATTGAGAAATAAAATTAGCGTTAGACATGAAGAGATAATCAGATATTCTTTAAATGTCACATTGAATTAAAATATATCATAGCTTTTAAGTATTAAAGTTTAATTTTGTTTCAGTTCCATTAGTAGGTAAACAAGGCATTTATAAAACCTGTACTAGTATCTATTTTCTTATCATCAATGGTCGTACAACACGTTTCACATGTCACACGCTATTGATTGTTAGAAAAAGCAGTTTGTTGTACCGTAATTATATAGGTACTAGTAGGTCAGCCATTACCTATTCAATGTACTACCATTAGGTCTTATAGATAAGCTTATAATCGTCAATCCATTATCTATAAATTAGCATTGTGTCATATCTAGGTATTAATTTTATTTTTATTTTTTTTATGGGATAATCCGGTAAACGAGCAGACGGATCACCTGATGGTAAGCAATCGGCGTCGCCCATGGACACCTGGAATACCAAAGGCATTACAAGTGCGTTACCGGCCTTTTGGGGATTAGGAGTTCTAAGGATCGTTGGGGATTCAAGAATTTGGGAGATTGGGGAAGGGGAGGGTAATTGGGCCTCCGGTAACCTCACTCACACGACGAAACACAACGCAAGCGTTGCTTCACGTCGGTTTTCTGTGAGACCGTGGTATCGCTTCGGTCGAGCCGGCCCATTCGTGCCGAAGCATGACTCTCCCACACTTAAAAAAAGTGTGGGAGAGGTGGTCCATATGGTACATAAATTGCTTTTGTTTTAATGTTTTCGCGTCTAATCTAATCTTTGTTTTGTGGATTGGGGGATGGCGTAGGTATCAATTAAAGTACGTATTTATGTATTGTTATTTCGATAGTCCAATGTTATAAAGACGAGCTTGGTGGTAAAATGATATGAAAAAGCTAGAGAGGTCTCAAAATCCATCCTTGATTGGGGGCTTTTGTGTGTCTCAGTAATGATGCTATACAAAGTTTTATAGTCTCGTGCAGTCTCAGATTATTATTAGTGTAGAATTTGTCTACAGTTGAACTTACCTCATAAATATCACTGTATGCTTCGAAATATTCATTAGCTGCTTCAATTATATTCTCGTCTAGTTCAACTTCTGTCAGTTTAGAATTTTTAGTTCCACCACCTTCTACAACGAATAATTTCATGAGCTCAGCGTAGAATAATTTATGTATTTGAGCTATTTTCTCGTCTAAGTCTTCAGATTTGTCACTTCGACGTTCAATCTTGTGTATGAGGTCTCTTGTTGAAGTTTTTTCTATGAAGTTAACAAGATCCTTTAGTGTTCTTTTGCCATGACGTTTTCTATCTCTATAAGTGCTGCAATGAGCATAACAAAAGGATATGAGTAGATTAATAATTAAACTGTCAAACACCAAGCGGTCACCGGTGACCGCGACCTATTGTTCTTTAATTGTGTCTATAAAACCGGTACTCGATGAGTTAAGATGTAAAAGGTACTGCTATACATGCTCTAAAATAGTAGCATGCTACAAGGTATTTTATTGAGCATGCTCAAAAATATTCAAAACTCGCACGCCCATGAATTCGCTAACATGCCCGAAATGAGCATAATAGTTTTGAGTAACATCCTGACACACATGCTACTAAGTGATAAGTGTTCAATTGAATCATACTTTCGTGCTTGATATTAGCACGTGTAACAGTACCTTTAATGAAATTCAAATTAGGATTTATTCCTGTGATTGATCCTTGACAATACTATTACTAGAGTAATATTAAATAACCTTGGAAAAGGATTAGTAGCTTCCGGCGATCCCATCATAAGTTTGAAGATAGTGGAATTCTTGAGGTCGGTAAAGATGTCGAAGCCTATGAGGACGTCCATACCGATCTGTGTCTTCACTTTAATGACAGTGTCCAGCCAATCGAAGGCGTAAGTAGAGTAGTCGACATCATCTGTCGCATTGATATAAGTGGGGTAGGGAGGTAAACCAAGCGTTTCCAGTATAGCTATCACTGGTTTTAATCCTCGTTTGTCCAATGTGTCTGTAAAGTAAATTATGTATTTAATTTAGCTTAAAATTGAAGTTTTTATAGTAACTATTGTGAGACATAGTAAATTAACTACAAATTACGACTTTACCGTGTGACCGTGCTTGCTGCTTAAGAGGAAGCGTCCCTCTGTGACTCGAAACTAGTAGAGCTTGTCTCAGTATATATAAGTGAGTAACTCGTAATTTATAGTTAAGATTGAAGTTACTACCTTGTTGGTAGTTCAAGACATACGTGACGGTCAAGAAAAAGGATCTTATTCAGTTAATAAACTGTGTACCAATCCAGGAACCCTTTGCTAGACAGTAGTGCTTACGACCAATAAAGCAGTGACGCTATCAATTTAATTGAACTTACTGTTTGTTGTCTCCATTGCGTGTAATTATTAAAGTAGTTACCGTAGTGTTACACAAAATTGTGTATGTTGGTTGGTGTTGGTACCAATGAATTATTGATTGATTGACAAGACGAATGTGTTTTACCATTTAAAATTGATGACTCCCAAGCTATAGACTTAAAACAATGACGTGTTTGTCATAAAACAGGTCAATATTTGTTAGTACTTTGTAGTAATTACTTAAAACTAGGTCGAAGGATACTTGAAGTTACTTTTGTTTTTCTTTATTTTGTCAAGTATGTCAAGAAATTTTAGTGAAATCAGGTTATGTAAAACTACATAAGTATTAATAGTAGGTATTACTGTATAACTGTTACTTCTAAAGACATGTGAATGAATAAGTAATTTGAAGATTTCAAAGCACAGTTACTAATGACTGAAGGTAGTTTCGTCAGATGATGTCATCTTTATACTTGAAGAAGGTTGATTAAAAAAATACCAAAATTTCGAAGATAATATATTAGGTTTTCTAACTATTGGCCTATCGGGTTATGACAGCGCGGAAACAGAGAGTGCACCTGTATTAGTGCATTCAAACATTCACTGCCATGTTTTTAGTGTCGTTGGTTTCTATTACTACCTAATCGCATCATCACATCACATCAACAGCTTGTAAGTAGCCACGGCAGACCAAAGATCTCTTCTAACGTAGGAAAGGCTTGAGCATTAATCACCACGGTTGATCAATGCGGGTTGGCGATTTCAATCTTATAATTAGAAATCATATGCCCAGGTTTCCTCACGATGTTTTCTTTCACCGTTTGTTAGTGGCGTCTAAATAATCTCAGAAAGTACATATACCTTGGAAAAAAGTCACATCGGTACTTTCCGTTGGTCAAACCCGGGCCACCATACCAACTACTGAATATCCTTATTGAAATCGGTTTGGAGACCAATCGTCATAGAAGATCAACTAGCATTATGGTGCATTATGTTTGAACACGTGAATAAAGAGCTGTTCTTATCTTACCCGTATCCATACATCCATTGTACATATCCTTGGCCTGCTGAACTGCCTTGGGCTGGTGGCTGGTGTTTCTATTGAGGAAGTCTCTCACCAGGAAGTACACCTTGATCTGCTTGTCTTGGAACCAGTCGTATGATTGGTAGGCATCAGGTCTGGGGTGGTCGGAGGCCCAATTACCGCAAGCGTACTAAAAGGGAATACAGTTTTAGTCTGAGTAGGTACTGACAACCTGATGAAATGCCTGCCGAACATTAAGTCTATTCGAATAATATTAAAACGTGTCTACTTCCTCATTGTACCTGGAATCATGCTTGATGTAGGACAATTTATACTAAAGACATATAAATCATGACTGCCTCATTTGCCGAGTGGTCGCAAGTGCGACTGCCAGGCAAGGGGTCTCGGGTTCGATTCCCAGGTCAGGCAAAGAATTACTGTTAAAAAAATCTCAGTAGTAACACGGAGTCTGGAATTGTGCCCGGTGTATGGCAATAGGCTCACCCCCTATTACATGGGACTCATAACATAAATAGTGAAAAGTGGGTGGTACATTGTACAGTAGCATAATGTGCACCTCTGCCTACCCCTTCGGGGATAAATAAAAGAATACAAAACATCAAAGTCGTAAACTTTAAACTAAATAGACGGGTTATTACCTGGTAAAAATTGTCACATGGATTAGCACTGGTATCCATGGAGAGGGCGAGGTTAACAGCTGAACGTAGACATTCAGTACTCTCGCATAGCTTTATGGGTTTTCTGTGTACTGCTAGCGCATCTAGGGACATTAGTAATTCATCAGTTAGGCAGAGGTCGCCATACAAGCGGTTGCATTTACGAATTATATGACTGACCTTTAACCGTAAAAAGTTAATACTTTCAAGACAATAGGGATGATGCCAGGGTATGAACATTAAAAATTTAATTAGTCCGTCAGTTAGGTAATGAAAAAATATTAGACACGTATTTTTTTATTTTGTCGTATAAGAAAACAATACTTAGATAACCCGAATCAAAGTTCAGGAGTGGGAGGTAGCTACGTCATTTTAGAGTATAAATCGTACTCAAAAGTGACGTCGTGCGATATTTCAAATCAATATATCATCAAAACTATTCTGTAAGAAAATAAAAAATATGTGTCTAATGTTTTTAAATAATCTACTAGACAGGCATGAAAATTAAAATTAGTCATGTACCCTATTCTCAAGTGTTGTTATTTTATATTTTATTAGCGAACTGGCTTCGCACAGGTGTAACATACACGTATTATATATATATATATATATATAAACCTTCCTTAAGAATCTCAACCACCAGAAACCCACTCTATCTATTAAAAAAACCGCATCAAAATTCGTTTCGTAGTTTTAAAGATCTAAGCATACATAGGGACAGACAGACGGCGGATAGCGACTTTGTTTTATACTATGTAGTGATTTTACATGTGAAGTGGTTAGCAAAATATTATTATTTTGAACATTACATTTGACTAACACAAGTTAATCTGTAATTCATATTATGCAATGGAATTTTCAGTACAAATTCTAGAACTGAGCCATTTCTATGCATTATCGGTGGTATGCTTAGTTTTTGTGCAGACAATTTGCATACAAAGGTACTTTGAATGATTTATAAAATGCACCAATTTCTTGTTTGTTATGTAAGACTAACATTAAACGAATTTGCTTATTTTTACTTTATAATATTAAGACATGAAAATAATATGTAGCTAAGTATTACTTTTACATATTTGCAAAACTTTATTTTTGTTAAAACATTAGACCTAATCACTGGAACAACGTTGATTGATTAACATAACCTTGAATCAAAATATACGTATTTATTGTCCAATTTAAATGAAGGCTCTAATAAATAAATAGACTGTGTAAATATAACTTATACCTCTTAGAATCTATTGGACTATGGGCTTCTACTACATAAGACAGGTTTACTATAATCTCCGCGCTTAGCAGGAGGGTTGGGGTATTTAAGTATAGTATAGATAGGTACATTTTTTAATACTGAAAATGGGTCGATCGAAGGCCACTATCTTGGCTGAATATCTAAGTTATCCGTGAGTGGTATCTTGAGGACTTCATCTCCTTAAGGTTACACTAGTCGATATTTTTTCCATAGAAAGTTCGGGGTGGTATTACTCCACAGTGTGAATTTGTACCTCCAAAATTAAACACGATAACGTTTTATCTTGTAATTACATTTGTCGGTACGGAAACAAAAATAAATAAAAAAAAACGATTAAAAAGTTATGAGCCACCAAAGTTTTGTTTTTCATGACAATTTTACCGCAACTTTGGGTGTTAAAAAGTACCACTAATCGTGTAAAATCTCCAAACCGTAGACCGTACCGACACAGCAAAATTACCAGAGAGTTCTATAAAATTTATTTGAATTTGATCTAAGCAGTGGTTTTTTCAAAAATCGCTATTTCCTAAAGCACTAAATCGTACTTTTATACGCACTCGTTTTACGATGAATTATCGTGCATTTCATTAGATAAAATTCCCCCGGCACGGGGCGGGGCGGAGGGAAGACGCTCACGCGTTTTTGCACAAATTATTGCACGACACGCGCTGTCGTGCAATCATTAGACTATTTATTTTCTATTGTTTTGGACTCGGTCGTCTTACGTCCAATTTCAATAACCTATCTATCTTCAGATTTGCTTACTAGTGATAGAATGTTGACACTTTTTGTATGGAGCTTATGTCAAAATCCTATCTCTAGTAAGCAAATCTACAGATAGATAGGTTATTGAAACTGGCTGTTAGTCTGCTGCTGTGGCCTACGTGGTTTGTATCGTATGTGTAGACTATTCTCCTTACGCTTATCTTACGACTGGAGTTTTGCGACCGGTGCGGTGGTGTGGTGTCGATAGGTAGGATAGGAGTAGGTCTATACCTACACAAAATTCCCTTTATACGATGACACGATCGTACCCTATTTATTAGGTAGGTAGGTACTAAGGTATTATTCGCGGTACGTAAGTTGAACAAAAATATAATTGTTAGTTATCAACGAAGCCACGAGTAAGTACCTGCCTACCTATATAAAAGCTTGTAAGTAAACTGTCCGTAGGTATTATAGTGCGAGGTGTAGGTACGATACTTATATTATTTATAAATCGTAAAATCGATATACCTATACTAAACAATGTAAATAAATTGCAGTGTCAGTTTGTACCAAATATTAAAATACCTTACCTTACGATACTTATATTATTTATAAATCGTAAAATCGATATACCTATACTAAACAATGTAAATAAATTGCAGTGTCAGTTTGTACCAAATATTAAAATACCTTACCTACATACAATTTTTCATGCTCACACGACTATTTGCACGATAAGTAGGTAAAAAAAACTACTTATTCCTTTGGACATAGGTACCTACGTATTACAAACAGAAAGACAGATAGACAGAAAAAACAAATAAATAGTTTTTAAACCCATTTTTTATTTATTTATTTTTGTATTTTTACTATTTATTTTTCCGTCTGTCTGTCTTTCTATTTGTTCAGGTCAATGTTCCATTCGGCTAGACCGAATTTGATATTTACTAGCAGGTACACTACGTTTACGTACGGTATGCTTTTTAGCCATCCTTCCTAAATAATACCTAAGTTATAATAATATAATAATAATATTCCACAACTATCACACAACGCTGTCCAGTCCCAAACTAAGCAGAGCTTGTGTTATGTGTAGGTACCTACCTACTAGACAACAGATATACATACTTAGAGGTATATTTCTAAATGTTTACATATTATTATAATTAGATAAAAAACACCCAGACAGAAGAAATGATCATGCTACCTAATTATAAATCAAACTTTAGCTCTTTAGGCTCTTTATAATAAATTATTGTAGATAACCGCAAGTAGGAATATTGATAATATCAACGGGCAACCGTCAAGCCGAATGTTTTCGCGCAAAATACATAGGTACAGAAGTCAATCTCATGTAGGTATGTACCTGCTTCACTGTTTATACCTACGTGCTCGAGCGCGCTTTGTATGTAGTTATACCATAGAACTAACTAGGTACCTTTATATTTTGTGGCTATCGCGCTCCGTGAGAACTCGATTGGGGTTGTCAACTATACTTTTTATTACGTTTCTTACTTTATTTTTAGCAAGTAAACATACTTTTAGGTAATTACCTACTTTTACGAAAACTAAATAAATACAACAAATATTGTAGGTACCTATTAGGTTTAGTAGGTACATATAAAAGTTATTGGTACTTAAAAAAAAAGTAACTGCTTACCTACAGAATTATATCCCTAGCCTTTCGTTATTCGTAGATTCTTCGGATATTGTGTTATCAACTTATCATAAAAAAATTTCAGTAATTACAATGCCCTGTGACAATAATTACTAAAATTCATGCGAGCATCATAAAATCGTAGCAAAACGTACGACTTTACTACGAGTAAACACACACAGCACAGATATATGCACCGTTCAGTGACGTTTTGCTGTGTTTGTGTGCGAGCGAACAATACGTCGTGCAAATAGATAGCGTCTAACTGCTCATCACTGGTACTATTTCTGTCGCACACGATGTTAGATGAGACAGCGCGCTTTTTGGCCACGCCCTTGATTGAGTTCGAGCCTGCGACTAGTTTAACCTTAAGAAGGAGATGAGTCTCCTTAATATTCTATGTCTAGGTGGATTATATTGTTCACGGTCTAGACTGTATCCAGGGAATTAAATGCCGTGTCCAGTTTCATTTATGGATGCATCCGTTTTACGTAATGAAAGTATTGCATTCATGTACTAGTATTGCGCCTCACTTCGTTCGGGAATAAAAATCCCGAATAAAACTAAAGAAAATTCAATAAGGCCACGACCGCATTAGGGCCGAACTGCGGCCGTTTTTAATCGAGTGCGTTTATGAAACAATAATAGAAACTGTGCGTCATTTGACGTATGCATGCATCCTTCGCAAAGAATAGGCCGGTATAAAGTTGCCGCTTCGTAGACAGTTTTCATTGTTTCTTAGTAAGATGCAAGCATTCGTTATTTGTAAGTCGCTTATTGTTTATGAAGGATGCGTGCATTCGGCAAATGACGCAACGTGGACAGTGACCCTAAAGCGAACACAAGCCGCTTTACAGAGGGTTTGGCCCCGAACCAGGTTGAAAACCGCAGCTGTTCTGTCATAATGTGGCCGGAGCCTTTTTTTAAGGGGGAAAATCATCGAATGACTGCTCTCGCCTGGGTAAGGCGGGAGGGAGTGTCAGACTCTTACTGACTAAAAACCACCCCGTTCTTACTCCTGCACTTCGAGCCGGCGCCCAGGTAAGCCGTTAGGTTCTCCGCAACTCCAAATGGACGGAGCCTAACAGTGAATGAATCGTAAAGATTTGTATACTCACATAAAATTGATATCACAATGAAAGCTATTAGTATTAGAATAAATATGACAATAATGATTATCACTGGCATTCTCTTTCGATATTTTCTTCTGAACCTGAAAAGACACAGTATATAAATAACTTATCTTAATGTAACGAGAACTTGATTTAATTTTGTATATCGGTGTAGACGCAAACTCGACTAGGATTAACGTCAAAGTCATAGTATCTATTTCCACGTTACCTTTACAATGTCAGAAACTAGAACAGTCGGTCTCTCAGTCCGTCAGTAAATCTAGGCCGTGTCGTCATAAGGTCCATTTCTGACTTCACAATAATGCAATTTTATAATCATTTAATTATACAATTAGACTCAAAATATCAAAATTGTTTAATGAGAATTCATCTAATATCCGAAACTTCAAACCTTCAAAAACTGACGATGATGGGAAAGGCAGTATCATTCTTACCTGGAAGTTCTGGAGCCGACGGCGATCAGGTAGCCAGACTCTCTCAAGTCATTGCCGTTCTTTAACGGAGGAGTATTGGGCTTAGCACTGCCTGCCCCTGTGGGAAAAATATATCATTATAAATTGTGATGTGAAAACCGGCCACTCCTAAATTATTGAACTGTTTTCAATGGATTGTAGTTTGGAGATACTTGCGAGACGGTTAGATAGGTTTTAAGCTCAGGAAGTTTTAGAAGTGGATAAACGCGCGGCACCCGGAGTAAAAAGGGTGTGTTATACATCTACCACAAGGGACCATCACCATCTTTGACATTTTCATTTCTAAGGCATTTGGCAGGCGTGGAGACTGTAGCAAATCCCCTTCAGAGTGGAGAAATTCCGACTGATGATAATAATCTATTCTTTACCACATAAGTCCCGTGAGCACCACACAACTATTTGTTTACTTTCTCGATACAGGTATATCATCACTTCTCACTTAGTGACGATATTTCTGTGTGTGAACACGTTCACGTTAATCTTGTGCAAATGTCACTAGTACTTTCAATGTTACTACATTTGCACAAAGATTTTTTTTTGTTTTTTTTTTTTAATTTGACAATGCGTGTGTTATTAACACAGTATCATGTGTTACTGGATAGCATGCGGAGCGGTCTATGATCTTAATTGAGCTGCAGTTTATCTATACGATACGTAACGGTATATTTTTAAACATTGACTACATTCCGATGAAATTCACATAACATAACATAACATCACGCCTTTTATTCAGAAGGGCTAGGCAGTGGTGCACATTACTGTACAATTTAACACCCACTTTTCACTATTTATGTTATCAGTCCCATGTAATAGGGGGTAAGCCTCTTGCCATATACCGGGCACGATTCCAGACTTCGTGCTACTACTGAGAATTTATTTAAAAAACCTAGTACCTAATACTTTGCCCGACCCGGGAATCTAACCCGAGCCCCTTGCCCGGCAGTCGCACTTGCGACCACTCGGCCAACAAGTGAGTCGGTGAAATACAATGCTAGTGTGATTTCACTCCGGGCTTATGTGACGCCGTGATATCACTTCGATGGAGCTGGTTCATTGGTGCCCAAGTACATACATGAAATTACCTACATTAACACCGCTCATAAACAAATTACCGTATTAT
Source organism: Spodoptera littoralis (assembly GCA_902850265.1). Lineage (NCBI taxonomy): Eukaryota > Metazoa > Arthropoda > Insecta > Lepidoptera > Noctuidae > Spodoptera > Spodoptera littoralis. Next base: position 12,157,979 of record LR824545.2, read on the forward strand.
ATTTATGTGTATCCAAATAAATAAAAAAGAATTTCCATTCGTTAGTCTAGCTAAAACTCGAGAACGGCTGAACCATTTTCATTAATTTTGGTCTTGAAATGTTCGTGAAAATTCAAAGAAGGTTTAATGGATGAGAAAAAAATTGAGGCGATACGAATTTTGCCGAGTCAGCTAGGTACAAGTAAAGATCTTGATTTTAGTTAAAATTACAATACAAGCTGTGTAGCAATAGATATAGCAATGGTAGGTAGATTTTTTATGTTTGTTTGTCCTTGTTGAGTTACGATGTTCGGTTGGAAAATATTATTCAAATTATGCCAACATGGTCAAGTACTTAAGTACCTACCTTGGTACCCTGATACCATCTCTCTGGGCTGGTATGTATGTGATTTACGATTCCTAAGTAAAAAGCTTTGTGAGCCAAGTATGCGCCAGAATTGTATGAGGCATTACCATATTTTACTTGGGAAGTATTTAAGACATTTCAAGTATGGCCTTGTTGGTTAATTGTGTAAGTAAAGTCGTTGTAAGTGGTTATTTCAGCGTGTGTCGACGGCAGAGTAGAATATAACCACGTCTACTATTCCTATGGGTGTCGTGTGTGGTCACATATCGGACCTTAAACCTATTCACGCTCAAGGGAAATATTTTTAGCAGTACCACACAACGTAAGTACCACAGAACAGGTGGCAGCGCTCTCTGATAAACCTGATCTATTTTAAACTGCGATTTCTATTTGAAATTATGGCAAATGCAGCTATTGCTAGAGGTCAAAGTCAAAGTCAAAGCATTCATTTCAATTAATCCTTAAATAGGCACTTTTGAAACGTCAAATATTGAATTGTCCGTACGTCTGTCTGTAAGTGAAGCTAGGCGCTCATTCCAAAGTGTAGATCCGAATGGAGAAGAACGAAAAAGAAACTCAATTGTTATTCTTTTTAAAAAAAAATCGTTACTCTTTAAAAAAATGTGGGGTTCTACTACTACTTCTATACTCCTCAGTAGTAGACTCATGAATGCTGATAGATGCGAAAACGGACTTCATAAGAATAAGAGATAAAGATTATACATATTGACGAACAATAATCTTACATCTTACAAATATTGTAAATGCGAAAGTTTGTTAGTTTGTGTCTCAGGGCCGAATTTTTCCAACTCAACCAATTTTAACTAAGGAATAACTTTGAATATTTGACAATATTCGATACTAAAAACTGTCAAATGTCAATTCTAATTCTACAGTTAACAATTATCTAATGATTATAAAATCGGCCCTTGAAAATCGGTGTGTGTTGTGTGTGTGTGTGTGTGTGTTTGTTACTCAATTACGTTAAAACAGCTGAACAGATCGGGATGAAATTTGGAACATGTATATATTATGGTCTGGTATAACACACAGGGTACTTATTATCACACAGGACGTTGGCGATGCCGCGGGCAGAAGCTATTAAGATATGATAATAAGTATAATTTTGCTACATTTACGTATAGTTAAAGTCGTTTTTACTTCTCCTCTAATGATATCTTTGATTTCTTTCGTTGCGGGATCCAAAAGAAAGAAAGAAAGAAAGATAGAAATAAAGAAAGAAAAATAAAATATTTAAGAGCAGTTATTCATGTCCCTACGACACACGGGACTTTAGTGTTCCAGTGTTTTTATGTTTGTATCTGCTAAAGATCCTGGCTTACAGGAGTTGCAGCGGTTTAGGGAGGCTGTGGCGGGTTTGTCACATAAAAATAACAATTACTTACGTGTGACTGTGGGGCCCATAACGTCACCATCTTCCCCCGACCACGCATTCATGTTTAATGTTTCACCAATTCAAAATCAAACAGAATCGACAGTTTCATTGTCAACTTTTAAACTCTTGCACTGTTTATTTAAATATGTCACTTGACTCAAACAAACACAAAATATATTAAAATTTAGAATTAATGTAATTAATACTTCAAAAGGTTTCACATAAAATCGTTCAATAGAATCTTCACATAAAAAATCCGTATCCACGAATATCTAATTTATTATTTGCTGCTATTTTTAGTACATTGCTGTTTTAAAACCATTACTGTGTAATCATGTTAGTTGAAACGCGTCAATGGATAGCGATTTATGTGATTCGATCGTCATTTGATATAAGTTAGGCTATACCGCGCTGTGGTCACGTTTAGTTTACTGAAAGCTTGCTGTGCTACTGAAACGTGTCTATGGTTCCAATATGGTGACTATGATTTGTGTTATTGTGGGACTTTCATGGAAGCCATATTTTTAATTGAGGAAAAATAAAAAAGTAGTGACTGATAATTACTTTGATAACGTTGTACCAAGTCTTTAACCGACTGCCGAAAGGATGTGTATTTCGATTAATAAAATTATCATCGTCATCAAAATAGTACAGCGTTTCGAATTTCCTTCTGTGTAAAATAAAATCAGTCGGGTTGCCTGTGTATCACCCATTCCTTCGAGAGTTTAAATCTACAGATATAATGTGTTTAATAGAATAGACTATAAATCGGACGCAGTGTGGGCAGGCCACTGGTTAGGTAGACCCACGATAATTGTTGTATAAAAGTAGAGGGTCGTCGTTTCCTCGGTTCACCACTAGATGTATTCCAGTTTATTCCTAACCTTTTGATGCAAAATTATTAGGATTTTGGAGATTTGGGAAGGGGGGGGGGGGGGTAATTGGGCCTCCGGTAACCTTACTCACACGACGAAACACAACGCAAGCGTTGTTTCACGTCGGTTTTCTGTGAGGCCGTGGTATCACTCCGGTCGAGCCGGCCCATTCGTGCCGAAGCATGGCTCTCCCACACTTGAACTTGTGTTTAATTTTACTTAATGACCGACTCTGTCCTATTATTAACGGAAAGCATAGTCACATATTTACCTGGTTCTCAGGACAGTGGTGATGTGCCGTACGACACGCGATCGCTAGTGATGTGCCACTCGCTCCGATATCGATTCAACGATGTCGTAAACTATGTTCTATTCACGATACGAGATATCGAGTACTGGCTGTGCAATGTTTACACACAATATTCGATTTTATTGTTTTTGTATATTTTGTTTTTATGCTCGCTCCGTATCAAGGTCAAATGGATTTATATACTACTTGCAGTAGTCAAGGAAAATGTCTTATGTAAGTTTGTGCAGTTTTATATCGCGTTTTTGATTTGATTTTTTTTTCTACGATTTTGATGGACTGTAGGGTAGAATAATATAACGTAACATTTATCCCCGAAGGGATAGGCACATTACGACACTTAATGCTACTGTACAGTGTAACACCCACTTTTCACTATTTATGTTACGAATGCCATGTAATAGGGGGTAAGCCTATTGCCATTTACCGGACACAATTCCAGACCCCATGCTACTACTGAGAATTTTCTAAAAATATAGTATTACTTTGCTCGACCCGGGAATCGAACCGAAGACCTCTTGCCCGGCAGACTTGCGACCACAGTATGTAATTAAACCCGTTAAATAAAACTCGTCCTCTGTTAAATGTAAATCATAACCTAATCAGCAAAAAGTATGTACTGCATTTCATATATGCGCTTTATATAACATAATAGTATTTCCTGTATTTATTTATTTCCCGAAGGGTATAACCTGGGAGTCTTAAAGGCCCGAGTGAATAAGTTGCTCGTGGTTCGACGTGCTCCAACGTGGACCACATCATCGCTTACCACTACGCGAGATGGTGGTCAAACGTCAGTCCCATCTTCATATATATATAAAAAGTTATGTTATGTGTTAACAGTTGCAAAACCTATATACCCTATATGTTCTTAGCACATCACTATTTCTGGCTACTATTATAAAATTTATATAAAGATTAGGCGGTTTAACTTGACTTTTTATTTAAATAGGCTATACATTATCATTATCATTACATAGTATAAAACAAAGTCGCTATCCGCCGTCTGTCTGTCTCTATGTATGCTTAGATCTTTAAAACTACGCAACGGATTTTGGTGCGGTATTTTTGATAGTATTTATATGAAGGTTTATATGTATAATACATGCTTATTGCACCCGTGCGAAGACGGGCGGATCGCTAGTTTGTTTTTAAAAAACGTTGCCCACACTAGGATTTTCTCCTGTGTCGTGGGTGCGTTTACAAACATACAAGTTCACATACACATGACACCCAGACCCGGAACAACAATCTGTGGATCACACAAAGAATTGTTCCGTGCGGGAATCGAACCCGCGACACGTTGCGCGGCAGTCAGTTGCCCAAACACCGCGCCAACCGTGCAGTCATACCGCATATGAAAAAGTTTAGGCATTTGTGATAATGAAAATGGCCATAAAGATATCGAACTAAAACTAAATTACATAAATTAACTTTTAGATTTTAGTTTAAAAAAACTTTGTATATCGCAGAGACTAGAATAGGGTAGGTAGAGACTAGAATAGACAGTATATGAAAATTAAAAATGTAATTAGTCCGTCAGTTAGATAATGATAAAATATTGGCCACATAACGTTATTTATTTCGTCGCATAAGAAAACAATACTTAGATAAAATGGAGTTAAGTTTAGGAGTGGGAGGTTACGCTACCCTATAAAATGTAGTAAATCGTGACGTCACACGATATTTCAAATCAATATATCTTCGAAAGTATTTAATATTGTAAAAAATATGTGTCTAATCTTTTAAAAGAGTCTACCAGACGGACATACAAATAAAATTTAAGATAATACTCTATTAAGGGACCGAATGCGTTTTAAGTAACGGTCTGATAAGAGCTGCGTAAAACGTTCACGAGGTGAATAGTCGACCAAATAAAGGTTGCAATCGTTTACAACAGGACAGTAGCCAGTATCATAGGCTTGGGGGGGGGGGGGTTGGCTGTGTTCAGCAGTGGTTGTATTGTGGCTGATATGGTGATGTATTTATTATTTATACTAGATATAATGGAAAATCTATATTCGCTTTTGGAAATCACTATTTGATTCGAATTACAAAGCGGGTTGAACTAAAACCATCTCTAAGTATATTTATTAATTCTACGAAATTATCAAATTCAGGTAACGGCAAGTCACAGAACGTCAATTACATACATACATACATACATACAGGCGTACATATAAATAGGTATCAATTTAGGTCCCACACTAATGATTGCCATCGACCTAGGTTAGGGGGTGAGCACGCTACCCAGCAGTACGACTAATGCTCAATTATTGCCCCTCAGTACTCACCTGTCAATTACAATCGATGGCAAAGTGACGGTGTGTAAATAAGAAAGGGTTATTTTGTCACTCATTAATGGGGCTTTTGGTTAATATTTTCTGACATTTAATGTCGGTATTTTTAATATGATAAGCCCGTTAAACAGATTAAATGGGGAAGCCAGGTCACTTGCTCTGAGTGCATAAAAAAGTTTGTTGCTTGGATAAGTATACAGAAGTACTCCTCTGTCCACCACCTCTAAGTTACTACTTACATCACACTCTCTTCATGAAAATTGTTTATCAATAAACACTAAGACACCCATTAAAATCTAAAGTACCACATTACGAACTGGTTGTAGAACTTTTCTAAATAAAACAAAACTTATTCAGTACTGATGAGAAATGTTTTATTTTGCACCACATCAACAATACGGACACAATCTTAACGCTTATAGAAAAATATTTACACTCTTTAGAGGGCCTTATAGACCTTACCACCCATGACCATAGCCGCCTCCGTAAGATCCCACGGACACGTATTTCTGGACCACAGGTTGGGCAATGGTTTGGACAACGGGTTGAGCCACGACGTGCTGGGCCACTGTTTGCACCACTGGGGCCGCGTGGACCACAGGCTGCGAGATCACTGGGGCTGCATGCACCACTGGTTGGGCGACTTGCACTGGGTGCACGATCTGTAGGATAAACAGTAGATCAGTTGCTAGAGGTTCTAGAAATAACAATTTAATTACAATAAAAATATTAAATCTGACCCAAGTAGTTTGTGTTTTGTTTCATGAAGAACAAGGTCGATTTATGCAATTCAAATTTTCCGTCGTGTCAGTATTCGTGGTACTGAATTTGCGGCTTACACGGAAGTTTGTAATTAAGTTGATTAGAAACAACTGATCCGACCACAACAACGATTAAACCGTAGCATTGTGTACAGGTACTACGAGAATATTTACATTTTCAGTTTCGTAGCGCGTGCTACGAAATATTTGGTTGCTACGAAACGCGTAGCAGTTTTGAATTAGTACGACTTTTGGAAATTTCATCTTTGACTCACTACATTGACTGCTGGTTTTTGGATGATTATAATTTAATAACTTGATGTGAATATTAGTAATCAGTTATGTACTGTTTCTACACTGTTTATGTAAAGTGATATTCAGATGAGATAACAAATACTATTGGTTGGTTTTCTAAAATTCAAAAATTTAGTTTGAAAATGTGATCGACGTATGTATACATGTAGATCAAGATTTATTTTTGCTCTCAGCCTTATATGGATATCTATACTGATTTTGATCACTATTTCTTGCAGTGTTCAAAGTCAAATCGTCTAACTATATCAATTTAGAGAAAAAAAACACTCTTAATCTAATAGTTCCTTTAAAAGTTCATCTAAAATGTAAACTCTACAAAAATTCTTTAAGTGGTTGGAATTTCCACTCACTTGTTGGAATGATGCGTAGCTGGTAGCAGCTGGCTTGGCGTACGCTACCGGGGCGGCGTGCACTACTGGTTGTGCGACTGCCACTGGTTGCGCGACTGCTACCGTTGGTTGATGCACGTAGCTTAATGACGGAATCTGAGCAGACACCATATTTATTGTCCAGGTTTAGTCGACATCTCTATTTTACTAAATCTATACATCTATACATATATATAAAAATGAAACCCATTTCCGTTGTCACGCCATAACTTGAGAACGGCTAGACTGATTTAGCTGATCGTTTTTTTTTTGTTGTATCTGTTATTGTCAGAAGAAGGTTCTTAAGCCAAAATAAATTCTCAAAATCCTACGGGAAAGGGAGAAAACGGGATTGCGCGTACGAAGTCGCGGGCAGAAGCTAGTTAATAATAAACACAATATTAATAAACAAATACAATATTATAAATTATTAACTTAAATACCTTTGGACTATCAAATTAAATATATATTATGAATATATATACAATATTCACATCCGTAAAGTAAATAAAGCTTTATATAATGTGTGACATACTGCAGGTGCGTGCCAGTCATCAATGATGCCGCCTGGCTTCGGTTTCGCAGCCGCCACCGACAGGATCGCGAATACGATCTGAAAACAAAAGCAGTATCTACACTAATAGTTAGTTTACGGCCTTATCTAGTTTTACTTAACACGTTCGAGGACAGAACGAGATTATACGTCATCGTTCGAGATTTTAATATCGCACAACGTACGATGACGTTCAAATAACATTTAAATTATACGGCAGAACGTTCATTTCCGATGAAAGTTCAAGTAAAAATCCTTTTAAATGTATCTTGTGTCACAACATATAAAATACCCAACTCTGTACTGTCACGTAGGGTAAGTTTAGAACTATTTAAAATAAGTGTCGTTGATAGTGTGCGGTTACGGTATTCACATACGCACAACGTGTTTATACGTCCCGCGCTCCTACATTCAGCGCGGCTGTGTCACTGTGTACATTACTTTAATGCAAATTAATGATTTTACAGTGTGAAATTGATGTTTAATGGGTTATTGTGTGTTTTAGATGGATATAAGCGCAAAATAAGACACAAGATAAGCATGTTTGATGATTCCGACATCTCCAACGAGGCGGATCCTTACCTAGATGCATATACACGTTGACGTGATAAAACGATTGTGTCATGATATGTTTAAAACGATATTTCTTCATGGGACAATACGTACTGATACGTCGTATAATTTTGTATAGACATGTACTGTGTCATTTTGAAAACCCGACTCAAGTGGTAGCGTCCTCGAACGTGTTAAATACTAATTAGTCAATCCCTTACAGGGACAGATTAAAAAAAATAATGTAACATTTTTTAATTACTTATAGATAGTCAGAGTACCAATTTTTAGTTTTTAGAAAACTAAGAAGATGTAAAAACTAAAAAGTTTTATAAATACTAAAAACTTTTCTAAAAACTAATATTTGTTGTATTGTAGTGTTAGTTTTTAAGTTGTACCTAACCCATTGGCTAAAATAATTTCATTCGATTAATTTTAACTTCTCATTCCTTAATTGGGTCATCAACAGTCTTAAAATATATGTTTCTAAGAAATATGGTAATTTATTTTCTAACAATTCATATGTACCACAATCGATATTTCACCCTATTATCAGGAGCTAAGATCTATTTTCATGAATTACTAATACTTTCTTGGAAGCACTTTTTATATTACTTTCTTTATACTTATTGTCTATATGTATTTGTGTCAGCTTTTAGTTTATACAAACTCATTAATAATTCCTTAATGAATACTTGTTCAAGGACCATCAAGTTTGAGCACAAATCATAGTTTTTTTACTACCTAGAAGTACCTACTTACTAACTTATAGTATAAATATGTTTGAGAAATCTACTGCAATTACATCAGTCTAAAGATTTATTTAAATAAAATTTTATTTGTAATTAGAAATCAACAGAAATATTGTCTTTATATAAAAAAGAATAATATAAAATCTTCCGATCGATTTCGGTCATGGCGGCCAGTCTGTCTAACTAGGCTAGCCCACTACGCAGGAGATATTATAGTACACAAATGTGTGCGCAAACATAGGTGCACTCTGTTCCCTTACTCTCTGAATCCGAAGGGATGGCAGACCGACACGACCGGAGAGAGGTCAGGGGTAGGACCCACTCACTCTTTCTCTCACTTTTTGGTCAGCGCGGGAATCGAACCCGACACGTTGTCACCCAGCCACTGCGCCACGCACCGTGCGGTCTAATCTTATAGTCTTATTTACCTACTATATGACTAACTTTTACAGGGTATACTTAAACTTCTGTCGACTCCTTTCGAGAAAAAAAACTTATAAACTATTAAAAATACTTATATATTTAGTTTAATGTATATATACTTACAAGGGCCCGCATGGTAGTCTGTTGCTACTGAACTAAGAGTGTAGAGTGCGCAATTATGTGCTCAAGCGCACCTTTTATACTGCCACGGAATTTTCAGATCATACCGAACGGGGCAGACATCTTTAGTGCCCAGCTATGTGACTACGTGACTAGCCTAGACTTATTCGATATTTGTAATTAACATAAATTGCCCTAATTTTATTAATAAGCTCGAGCGAAGTGAAGCGCTTTTTGACTTATCAATTTAAGATGGTTTGATATGTATTTTAACGATGTGGATTCTTAGCAGTTGATAATTAATTAATACGTAATTAATGTGTATTTGATGAAAACTTGTAAGAGGAATAACATTTATTGAATTATATTATAAATATAATATAAATAAATTATAATAATATTATGACATTCCTATTTATTTTCTTTCTTTACCTGTTTTAATTTATTTGAATTGCTTCCAATAATAATAAAACTAATTGAAATATATTTGTTCTTTAATGAGACATAATTTGTTACTGTTAATACAATTTTATATTTCTACACTGGTAACGGTAGTGTGTGTGGAACTTTGTCAATTTTAAGATCTGTGTGCTAAATACTAGATTGGGTGAAATAAATGACATTTATACAAAATTAACAAATAAAGACCGAAAGAAGATCATTTCGGCTCTATACATTTTGGGACGTATCTGAATAAATAAATAAATAAATAAATGAATCCGGCAAATGAAAAAAATGGCACGTATCGTTAGATCTAGCCATTTGGAGCAATACCTAGTTAATATGGCATAAAAGTTGTAAGATCCAAGATGAAGAAGTTATACCAGTTTGAAGATTCATAATTGTCAAACATTTATTGCTTTCTAGGTGCTAGGAAAAGGATAATCGAAATTGCTAGAATAAAGAAGCTGAGGCAATTGTGATGATGACGGGGTACGACTGCCTCTGTGGCCGAGTGATCGCAATTGCGACTGCCGGGCAAGGAATCTCGGGTTCGATTCCCGGGTCGGGCAAAGTATTACTGGGTTTTTTAATCTCAGTAGTAGGACGGAGTCTGGAATTGTGTCCGGTATATGGCAATATGCTCACCCCTATTACATGGGACTCATAACATTAATAGTGAAAAGTGGGTGTTACATTGTACAGTGGCATTAAGTGCTGTAATTTGCACCTCTGCCTACACCTTCAGGGATAAAAGGCGTGATGTATTATTACTATTGTGATGATAATGTGAAAAGTTTTCGCAGTCATCTTTTTTTGTTCAAATATCTTCAACTGACTCCTCTCATCCTGGGGAAGTAGGAGGGAGTGCCAGACTGTTACTGACTAAAAAGCACCGTTCCTCATTGTCAGAAAACGCCCAAAAAATGATCTCCTTTATACCTAATGTCTTCAACTATTCATTAATTTATTAATTTGTACAATTTTATTAAACTTCTTTATCGTTTAGTAGCTTCCATGAAATATTTATTAAGTCATAACATAGTAAGTACTGCCATAAAGTTTGCCATTAATAAATCAACCCATTTAAGAGAATCGAGTTCGATTATAATTAATAATTTATTGCGATTATGTGGTATGGCATAGTCTTACCTAATTTAGAAGCTATTCTGGGTAAAAAACATTAGTATGAATGTTTTATTTTTTTATTTTATTTATTTGGGAAAATTAACAATTATACACTATAATAATACATTATAACAAATATCAAAGAATAGAATAAATGTATAATCAACGACATTCTCCACAGAATACAAAAAAAAAGTAGTTAAAAGAAGTCGTACAATTTAGGTAGGCACACTACATACATAAATTCACAAACAAAACTGATACAGTCATAAACTATAGTTTACAATGTGTCTAAATTATAATTTTTTACATCGGTAAAAAGGAAGCGATAACATAATTAATCAAATACAACAGTTAATGAATATGCATTGTATGTTTAAATGGATATATATAAAAAAAAAAACACCTTAAAAAAAAAGTATCTATGAAATAATTATTGAGTCCAATCATTACCAGATTCCCGGACAAGGTTTCTGAATTTATTTTTAGACGCTGCGAACAAATCAATGTGGCTAAAATATTTATTGTACTGATCAGCGATGCGACGTAAAGGTGCCCTTAAGCCTGCATTAGTATGACATGAGCCAACGAAGAATACAGGTCTCGAGCGCACCCCACGGCTCACTATTGTTCTGGGCACTACATACCGCATTCGATTGGAAATGTCCATACAGTCATATGCATTGTTACATAAATCATACAAAAACATAGTCTCCAAAATTAATCTCCTAGTCTGAAGACCGGGAAGTTTGTACCTTTTAAGCAAGTCATTATAGCCTGCAGCCACACGAAAACAGCGATGATGAACAGCTTTTAAAAATTTATTTTGTATTCTTTCTATACTATTTGAATATTTAATATAAAAGGGATTCCACACCGGCACCGCATACTCCAACTGAGACCTGACCAAAGACTTATAAAGATATAAGTATGTACTTGGGCGTAAAAACTCCGTTGACGATCTCATCACAAACCCGAACATACGATAGGCGTTGCCGACAATCCTACTTATGTGTGCATCTAGGTGTAGTTTATCATCCAGCAAAACTCCGAGATCACGGACCATGGGCACTCTCAACAAAACAGCATTATTTAGGGAATACGGATATCTAATAATCTTTTTATTCTTTGTGAAACTTATGCAACAGCATTTTGGAATGCTAAGTTTTAGTTTATTTTTATCGCAATATTGACCAAATCTATCTAAATCTTCTTGTAATAGCTGACAATCCTGAAAGGTTTTTATGGTTTTAAAAATTTTTAGGTCATCTGCGTAAAGGAGTAATTTGGAATATTTAAAACAGTTGTTTATGTCATTAATAAACAATATGAAAAGAAGAGGCCCAAGAATCGATCCCTGAGGTACTCCAGATGTTGCCTCTATCGTAACAGAGTTATAACCATTGATAACAACCCTCTGGGTTCGATTTGAGACGTAAGAAGCAAACCATCTCAGCAAATCGCCGTGCACACCATTGAAGGCGAGCTTAGCCAGAAGAAGTTGGTGATCAACCTTGTCAAAAGCTTTTTGAAAATCTGTGTATATTGAATCGACCTGTAAACGCGAGTCCATATTATTAAATAAATAATCTACAAAATTAACCAAATTAGTTGTAGTGGACCTTCTTTTTACAAATCCGTGTTGTTCCTGTATTATTTGATTGTGAAAGAAGGGATAAACTTTATCATGGACTAGTCGCTCAAATACCTTTGACAAAGTAGACAGTATCGATATAGGACGATAATTCCTGATATCCTGCTGAGAGCCTGACTTATAAACTGGCGTTATGTTTGCACTCTTCCATAAAGTAGGGAAGACACCTTGAGAGATGGATTGGTTGTATATAATATAAGGGGATACATAAGTGCTTAGCTGTATTCTTAACAAAAACTACAGAGACGTTATCTGGACCTGGTCCCTTAGATAGATCTAATGATTTTAGTGCCCTTAGTACTTCATTGACATTAAACTCAATGTTACCGAGCAACGAACAGCTTTCGGAGCGATCTCTATATGCATTATCATGCATGTTATGCAGGGTAGACTCCTCATAAACCGAGTTAAAGAAACTAGAAAAGAGATTGCATATCTCTTCAGGATCGCTAGAGGACCGGTCGTTATAAGTCATATTAGAAGGTATGCTAGTAGTGGATTTACGATTCGATATGTATTTCCAAAAGTGCTTAATGTTCGTCCTAATGCCATCCTCAACAGATTTAATATATTTAGTGTAACAGATCTTACATTCAGTCTGAAATCTCGACCTATACAACGCAAACTGCTCATAATCTGAAAGATTATTATATTTTTTCCATTTACACCAAGCTTTAGTTTTATTTTTATAAATGTGTATCAGGGCTTTTGAGAACCAAATTGGAAATTTCAGTGACCTGCATTTAATCAGTGGTGTATGTGCTTTAATTAATTGAAAAATGTTGTTATAAAAAATGTTAACATTATCATCCACGGATTTGTCACTACTCAAGATGTCATACCAATTGATTTTGCTTAAATTAAGGTTGATATTGTCATAATCAGCTTTATAGTAATTGTATTTTTTTATTTGTTTACGTATTCTAGAGTTTTGGGGTAACCGAAGAGATGTCAGAACACAAAAAGGGGGATGATGATTATCACACTTTAGTAAATAATCTGAGGGTGAATAGATCGAACATGCCTCATTGCTAATGACCAAGTCCAACAGCCTTCCGTTGCTGTTTTTTATAGTATTGTACTGGTAGGCATTAAGTATAGACATAAAGGTAGCCAGGTGTCCACACATGCTAGAACCTCCACTGCATATCATGCCGAGTGGTGGCGATATATCATCACTGCAACCAACCCAGTCAACTCCCGGCAAATTATAGTCACCCAATAAGTAAAACCGTTCAATACCAGGGCAGTCAAGACAGCGCTGCAACGATTCGAAATAATCAAGATAGAAATATTCTGCTGTATTTGGAGGTATGTAGACAGCACCAAGCACCTGACATTTGCCCCGAGTCGGACTAGGCAGCTGGACGAGGACGTGCTCAATATTGTTTAGTACAGATAACTTCGAAACAAGTCGAACCGAATGCAACCCCCTCAAAACAGCCACAAGGACACCGCCCCCATCCTTTTTCCCAGTCGCAGAACGATCACGATCACATCTATATGTCGTGTAACGTTCATCAATGAACTCACCATCGCATATCTCCGGTGTCAACCAGGTCTCAGTCAACACTATGATATCATAGCAATTCGCCAAGATATTCATGTAAAGAATGTGCAATTTGGTACGAATTCCCCTGCAATTTTGGTAATATACAGTTAGTTTATCATTATCCATGTTATTAGTAAATGCTGCACTTAAATATAAATATAAACCGCTCATCATACACTGCAGGTGTTTTGGATTTCTCAATAAAATTCAAACAGTTTAGAACGCAATGCATCAATAAGAACAATTTATTTCTATTTAGTGACTGATAAGTACATTGTTCCGACATTAATAGGTAGGAAATTACAACTTTATGTGATACATAAGCTATAACAACTCCATCTCCAACCATACAGTAAACTATCATCAAATAATAATATAAAATATGAATGTGCAGACACAAAAAACAAGCAACAACAATGCATGGTGATGTCTTACTAGTACGTGAACCCGCAAGGTAAACCTGACCCATAATCAATAATAATTCAAAACCATCGCTATAAAACAATGTCACAACATAACTACAACACAGTTTTTTATCGCAGCGAGATATTGTAAACATGCGGGCACTAACAATTATAAGCGGCAGACACGTCACAAAAAATTCATAGGTACTTGTACAGCTGATCATTAATAAGTAGCAAAATTGAATATAAGATAATCGGAATGCAGCGAAGAATACACTATCCTCGCAAAAATAATTAAGTAAACAGTAACTTTCATTTGAGATTTCATTAATTGTATAGTTAATATTATAAATTATTAAATTTAGGAGAGATATAACATGCATGCAAATAAAAATTACGTATAAATATTTAATTTTAGTTTTAGTTACCATTAGACAACGATATAGCAGATCCAAAACCTGGTTTAATTTTAGCGATGTCCTGATGGCTACGTATAGCAACGACTTTCGTTCCTTCTTTTTCTCGAACAAGAACAGTTCCATTCTTGACCCACACGAACTTGTAATTATATTGCTTGGCAGCGTCACGGCTTTCTCGAAATAATTGTTTATTCTTTAGCGTAAGATGTTCATGCATGTAGATTGGTATTGGTACACCTGACATGCCTAGCCGTTCGGTGGTAAGGCCCTTGCATAATCGGTGGGCGCTAAGAATATTATCACGTAATATTCGTGAGGTTAATTTTAAAATAATGTTTTTTGGTCTATTGTTCTGTTGGTGAGCATGAGGAACTCGTTGAATGGATATAATATCACTCTGTTGAACGTCATGCTTTATCTCAGACCCTAAACGCTGAATGTGATAACAGGTTTTCGTTACGCCGCTCAGGTATATTACAAATTTCTATATTGCAGTTGCGAGCGCTCTGCTCGATATAGTTGATTTTATTTATTACTACGTCAACATCACCTTTGACACCCACTGTTTCTTGAATTTGCTGGCCAAGACTGGCAACTTTTGTTCTGAGGTCAGTATTTTCATCAGACATAAACTGAATTGATTCCTGAATAGACACCAATTGATCCGACAGAGTTTCATAGTTGGTA
The DNA here is from genome assembly GCA_902850265.1 of Spodoptera littoralis. NCBI lineage: Eukaryota > Metazoa > Arthropoda > Insecta > Lepidoptera > Noctuidae > Spodoptera > Spodoptera littoralis. The sequence goes on from LR824545.2 coordinate 12,173,332, forward strand.
TCTAATTCTGACACCTTTTGTTTCAAAACGGCTTGCTCGGAACGCAAAGAATTCATGTCATTTCTCATTTCTGTTATGACTTGAGTGAGCGAGGTTAGGTCGTTCTTAATCGATAAGACGTTATTCGAAATTTTGGCCATGCCCACCTCCATATCCTTCCGCCATTCATTAAGTGTGTTTTTAAACTCATCAGACAATGCACTAATCGCATCCATCCAGTCAGATGTTGGATATTTGCGTTTGATTCGATTTCCAACATTTACTTCCTCGCTACCTGCTTTTTGTGCCGACATATTAATATTATTTAAGTCGGTGTCGGAATAACACTTGGCCTTATCTGTAAGTTGTGACATCCAGTCCAAATAAAGGAGGCAAACAGGGCAACAGACCACTTTAATGTGAAATTATTTTAGTTTTAGTTAGTGTTGCGCGTATGGTACGCTCCTTGTTCGCAATATGCAAGGCCACAACGAAGTCACTAGCACCACACGTTCACTGATTGTTTCTTGTTAAAAACACTATTAATTTTGACTTTCTGGTTAACGAGTGTTCACAAATTTAGATACACACACTGTTCATCGCAGAATATAACTATACTTAGTTTAATGCAGTATTACCGCAGGTATCGATTTTATATTGTAAGACTGACGCAAATGCACGTATGCACCCAACGACGACCGATGACGAATGACGATGTTTTGAGATATTAATATAATAAATACGTCACGGACATCATAATCAACAGCCTCTAAGTGCCCAATGCTGTCCAAAGGTCTCTTTTCACACGGAGAAGGTTTGAGCATTAATCACCACGTTAGCTCAATGCGGGTTGGCGATTTCAAACTTAGAAATTATAGATCCATGTTTCGCGATGTTTTCCTTCACCGTTTGTGTGGTGTCTTAATAATCTTAGAAAATACATATAGCTTGGAAAAAGTTACATTGATACCTGATGTTGGTAAGTTTTGAAATCGCACTCTCATGCATGAAAAGTGGGCGTCTTAAATAAGTACTTAATGTTATTCAATTTGTGAATACTGTAACATATAATGTAACTGTCGCGGAGAACCTAACGGGTTACCGGGGCTCCGGCTTAACGTGCAGGAGAAGGAACTGGGTGGTTTTTAGTCAGTAAGAGTCTGACACTCCCTGCCGCCTCACCCAGGCGGGAGCAGTCATTCGATGATTTTCCCCCCTTAAAAAAACATATAATGTAACTGGTCTTATACTGTAACATATAATGTAATCCTATAATAATTTGTCTGTAACATGTCTAGTATTGAACCTTTATAGTGCAGGTCAATAACCTAGGCGTACATTATAGGTACATCGATCAATATTAACAATGAGGCCGATCTATTATTTTTACTTACTAAGTAATAGCTTGGTTGTTTGTTCTACTTCACCTCTTTCTCTAATAGCAATTGTAAAGTGACTTGTGCTATAATTATTATATGGCCTATTTTAAGAAATATGTCATATTTTTTTATCTTTAAACATGTTAATCTGCAATCAGTCGCCAGACTATTATCAGCAGCTGTAGGCAAATGCCATTTAGCGCTTGTCTACATGTAGAATAGAAAACCAAATTATATGGAATTGCCATCAATTCTGATACTTGTCAGTATCATCCCCATACATTTAGTTTTCTACTCTCTCTGTAGACAAGCGCTAAAGTGGCGTTTGGACAAAGGCAAGGTGTTGAAGTGGGTTGCGGTGTTTGAGTGCAACAGGTCAATGCTTGCACTCACTTATATTTATATTATAAGGTGTCGCTTTAACCTTTTCACAATACTGCTGTTGCTGAATTGAAGGATTCCGGTAAAGAACAATTCTTAATGTGATCCACAAACTATTGCTCTGAGTTTGTGTATAAAATTGAATATAAAATTGTGTATATATTATTTTTCCAATGCCACAATCGATCAGCTTATACCACTAAACCGATTGCTGATGAAGCCGATCAAACATGCATATTTAGCATTATGTTATTTTATTAAAATATTTTAATTGCATGTAGTCTTGTAGGATAATTCGTTAAGTAATTGTAATAAATATATCTTTTTTAATTAAAATCCTGATCGCCGTTATCTAGCTCACATCATGACAATTTTATTAAAAATAAACAATCATCTCCAAAGTCATTGCCAAGGCAAAAAATACTCAAACTATTTACGTTTAAGGCGAAATATTGCGTACAAGTTTACTCGTCATATGAATGAAGTCTTACTGAATGAAGACGAGTGACTCATCCTCGCTTGCCACTGACTAAACTAGTTGATTGCATTCATTAATGTTAACTTCCATATAAAGGTTTAGTTGCAAGGTATTTCCTTTGGCCGATATAAGGATACAGTATCCATATAATGCGGATGTGCCAAATACTAGGATAGGATAGGATTGGGATATAAGATGCGTCGAGTTCACTTTCTAGTATATTTTTTGACAGTTGATTTATTTTTATGGTGTACGTTAACGAGCAGACGTATCAATGGAGACCTAATGGTAAGCAATTGACGGCATACATTAATGTTAAAAAAATGTTAATCAAAAGTACCCTTAACCAACGAGCACAGTGGCATTAAGTGCTATTATGTACCAACCCCTTCGAGGATAAAAGGCGTAATGTGATGTTATGTTATGTTATTAAAAAGTATTAAAGTACTGTTACTAATCATGGAAACCAGTACATGGCTTTTTGTTGCATGTCATATTTATTTTATTCCTGTGACACAGGAATATTCCTAGTAACTATAGGCATATTATATTTAAGATCTTGTAGCTTAATTAAGATATTTTTGTACCCATGTTGACTAGTGTTATTATGAATAAAAATTTTATTTATTTTAATCAATTTGTATAGCTTTTTGTTCCCCAAGTGTTCAATAAAGAAATGAACTAGTAATTAGTTACATTAATCAAGTGAGTTAAGGCAAAAATATTCCCTCAATCTAGTTCTAAATCCTTTTAGTGGAATTTCGAAACCAGATAGCCATATGCATTTGAGAAAGTATAACAAAATGAAGAAAATAATAATAATAATAATAAATAGATCTAATGATATCGCAGTGGATGCTGTCATTTCTATCCCTTGATAGATTATCTTGTAAGTGGAACATGTTTCCGTCATTATCAAGTCCATACGACAGCTGATCTTACTTAGTATAGAGACTTGAGACTTGTCTCTCTATTGATCTTATGTGAATGTACGTGAACTGCGAAATAGTCTCAGTTTATGAACAGAGGATACATAGAGTCTGTACGTATGTAAATTTTATCTTTCACTAGGGAAATATTTTAGGTAATTTTTGGCAAGAACTGTTATTAAAGACAGATTATATAATATTTTAGAGTGATCGATAGCAGACGCTGTTCTTGTTAGTGTAATTACGTAACATAACATCACGCCTTTTTATCCCCGAAGGGGTAGGCAGAGGTGCACATTTCGACACTTAATGCCACTGTACAATGTAACACCCACTTTTCACTATTTATGTTATGAGTCCCATGGAATAATAATGAGCCTTTAGAGTTTAGAATAACAAGTTTAGAGTTAGTGTAATTCTTCATATTTATTGCGATAATGGTCACAAGTATGATTAGATTTTAGTTTTGAATTCAAATTCAAAAGCTAAATCTGGTTAATTAAATTATTTAATGTTTATTTTAAATTTGATACAAAAAGTTTCGTTAACTTATAACAGCTCTACAGATCTCGTTGTCGTCATTAGGAGACTCAGCGCTATGCATCAAAAATAATTGGTCCACGTTTTGAAGTAGCATACGCATGCGCAACACTGGACGGAAGGTATCCCAAGCCTAAGATCACAGCCTCTTTCAAACTATGTATCATATCTCTGTTTCTAAGAAAATAATACAGTATTTGTAAGCTACGAGAAATATTAAACAAGTTTAATAAACTTCGCTTTGATTCGAAGAAGTATTAAAGAATGTCAGGACTTCAATACTTCATATGTTGTGCTTTTTGCTTGAGTTTTTATCGAGTTACAGATATAATTGGGATCGCAACATTACGTTACGTATGTCTTGTAAAATAATATTTTTCTAGAAGCCAATCTATAATTTGATCACTTATAAGTTTGTTTAGTACCATTTCACGACTACAATAAAATATTTCTCTAATTATTGATGTAAAAACCGATATGTTTATTATTTACAAAGTTATATTTATCCTGATTTTTTTTAAGTTTCAAATTAGTAAATTTTATTAATTCTACGAAATACTTACAGATATTACAATTCTTATTGAAATAAATAATTAAAACTAAAATATTTACACCTTAAAAAAAATTAAAGTTAAAATTGAAATTGAAGTTAGATATTAAGAGGCTTATGTCCAGCAGTGGACGAAAACAATGAGATGAGACCTAATATTTAAATAGGTACAACAAAAATGAATTTGGCATTTCCTAATTGAATATTTTAGAAGCTCTGTGGCTCTAAACTTATTAGTTGCTAGGTTTTAAAAAATAAAACTTTTATATAGAAGAATTACGTGGATAGAGATGTAGTATTGACTGGTATATCAACCTGCTCCATATTGAAGAGAGTGAAGTCGTGGGAAAAGCTAGTCGTTTCATAATTGTTATCCATTTAGTAGGTTATAGAAATCATAAATATTGCTGGAGTTATGTGTGCCACTCGATATAATAATGTCGTTGATGATGTGAACATATTTCAATTATTTTATCTGTAACACGATCTGTTGCTTCGTTTTACAAAGGTACACTACACTACAAATTACTGTACTTTTTATTTTTTATATATTTACTTTTATTTACTGTAGGTATTATTATATTAACTTTATATTTACTGTAGTAAAACTGTACATTTTAAATTATTGAAATGAATCGTTAGAAAAACAAATGAATGTATGAATAGTAGCGCTGAATCCTCTTTTGTTTTAATACTGTAATCATCTTCAAGAGCCAGAAGGTTCCATTTTTGAACAAAAGCTTAGCTTTAACGCTTCAACGACTCCTCGCGACTCTAACAATGTAATCCCAAATGTTAATAAGTAGACAAAGGCTTGTTGAGGCGGTCTAAAAAGTAGATAAGTGTTTAATCATCTTAATTTTTAAACATTAAACTGTCAAACACCGAGCGGTCACCGGTGACCGCAACCTATTGTTCTTTAATTGTGTCTATAATGACGGTACTCAACGAGTTAAGGGCCGATTTTTCAATCATCAGTTAATCCTTAACTGTAGAATAAAATTGACAGTTGACAGCTTTTAGTATAGAAGAATTGTCAAATATTGAAAGTTATTCCATAGTTAAAATTTATCTGAGCATTGAAAAATTGGCCTTAAACAACATAACTTAAATTTTTTAACACCTTGAACGCCATGGGGTACATGGTATGGGCCACGATAGCGGAGGATTTACCCTCAATAGTTTTCTGTCTGCAGTCAAAGGCTTAACCAAGACTAATAACAAGTTTTGCGGAAAAAAGTTCTCGCACTGAGCAACATATCAAGAAGTAAAATCAGATTTTAAGTGTGGGAGAGCCATGCTTCGGCACGAATGGGCCGGCTCGACCGGAGTGATACTACGACCTCACAGAAAACCGACGTGAAGCAATGCTTGCGTTATGTTTCGTCGTGTGAGTGAGGTTACCAATTACCCTCCCTTTCCCCAATCTCCCCAATCCCTGAATCCCCAACGAACCTCAAACTCCTAATCTCCAAAAGGCCGGTAACGCACTTGTAACGCCTCTGGTGTTCCAGGTGCCCATGGGCGACGCCGATTGTTTACCATCAGGTGATCCGTCGACTCGTTTACCGGCTTATGCTATAAAAAAAAATTGCAAGTTTTGCGGAAAAAAAAATTTCACACCAAGCAACGTATCAAGAAGTAAATTCAGATACATGATATTATTTATTTCTCTTATTATGTAGTTATGTCTGATTGCTACATTAGGCTACTCACGATTAATTTTACACGAATTGCAACACATTCCAGAATTACGAGTAAATCTTAGGTACGTTTTTACCGGTGGCTAGATATTGTCGGTGACCAGTAATCCCAATATGGCCGCCGATCACATATCCGACCGTCTCGCTAACACACATTTAATTTGGTGCTTATTGCATGAATATTTGAATTTTAAATGCTTTGCATTTTCTTGGTTCTTTTTTATTTTTTAATTGTGCTTTTTCGTGATTTTTATATTTTATTGAGTTTTTTATGCTTCTGTTGCATTATTGTTAGCGTTTTCAAAAAAAGAAGGATTGTCTTAATTTGACCTAATGTTTGTATGTTTGTGCGCTTTTATCTCGCGGTTCGCTGAACCGATTTTGATGCCGTTTTCAAAAAAAGTATATGTTACACTTCGGATAAGGTGTTAGTATGATAACCGACTTCAAAAAAGAGTAGGTTAAAGTCGTAGTCGTAGTGAAACGTAGTTTTTCAAGACACGAAGTCCTGTATTAGTATTTTGATATCTAAAGGACGGTTTCCTCTTTGTCGTCAGAATATTTCCGATGCTGAATAAAGATCTGGGTCAATAGAGTGTGTCAAACAAGAAAAATAGAGAATATCACTGTAAATTTTAATGTGAAAATTACCTTAACTCAACATACCTCTACTTAGGTTAAATATTTTGATACAATCCTGTAGTTGTAACATCTGTTAATTTCTTCAAGACCCTAACAAAATAATCGAATATTTTATTACTAACCTAAGCCCTAATAAAATCTGTATAAAATTAAACATGTATGGAATACCGTCACACCCCGCCCAATAAGTTTCTCATGGAACGCATAATGTATTGCCCTCATTAATGCGCGTTCGTTTATGGGCAAACCTGTGAGGTGGGGTGTACATATTAGGTAAATTTTGAATAAATGAGACCGAAGTGTTTCGATTCCTTAAGTTAAAAATGTATTTGGTGTAATGAGTGGCGTGTGCTAAGATCGAGTTATTTTAGACTACCACTCGACCGCGATCTCACTCGTCTTATTTAATTTTACAATCGGAGTTTTTTGGATAAACCATTATAGAGGAAGGCTATAGGTAATAAACATCACGCTACGATCAATAGGAGCTAAGCAAAGGCTGACAAATAGCACGAGAGTAGCTAGTATTCAAATGTCCACCTTTACCTTCCCTTCGGAGCCTTAACGTCGTGATGTTATAAAAATATCTACACTAAGTTATGATTGGAGTGCAGTGTAATAAGTATATGGGTCAGGACTGATCGATAGTCCATAAATGATGCATGGCATCGATCTGGCATCGGTGGCCGATGGCCGATTGTCACGCGACGTGACGCCTCCCTGCCAGTTGTCGTGTCAACCAGAAACGTGACGTTTTAAATGTGTGTCACTAGAACTACTGCAAGGACTCGGGTACCACTTTATCATAGCCGTCATGGCCCGGGAAATGATTATCGTATCTAACGGCGTATCAGTCTAAGTGTCGCAGAGTTTTTAGACTGTATTATGTAGGTACTTAGGTATTGTTTCTAATGTACATAGTTAGTTGATTGATTCTGTACGGAGACTGTAAACTATTGTTAGCAACAGAATCAATTATAATTTTTTAAAAGATTTAGTTTTGTTAGAAACACAGAAATCTTGTTTAATATATCTATGGTAGGAAGCATACCGTTCTTATGTATTTTGAAATGAAGCCTCTGTCTGTCTGTTTATATAAGGGCGATGTACATTTGCTCGTATTCAAAGAATTACGAAATTACATTCTCTATAGGCATCACTTCACCTGCAAGAATTTGAGGCCTCATCATCATCCGGCCGTGACATCTCACTGATATATAATATTACGAGCCTTCTATATATAACAGGGTTTATCATAAACTTCACATTTCACTGGCAGGTCACAGAGTGAAAAGAGATTCAGGGTTAGCAAAGAGAGATTGAATTCTAATCTTTACTTAATGTCTAGCCTAGTCGCCTCGCACCTCACCCGCGGGAAGAGTTAGCTATGTTGGTGATAAATGTATTCCACTATCTGGCTCGATTTTTTTTATTTTGGTTGGTGACGCGGTCCTAATTTGTAACTTACTTTACTTTGTAGCCTAATTTGTAACTTTTAAGCGTGGGAGAGACATACTTCGACACGAATGGGCCGGCTCGACCGGAATGATACTACGGTCTCACAGAAAACGATGTGAAACAACCCTTGAGTTGTGTTTCGTAGTGTGAGTGAGGTTACCGGAGGCCTGATTACCCTCCCCCCCAATCTCCCCAATCCCTGTATCGCCAACAATCCCCAAATTCCTAATCACCAAAAGGCCAGTTACGCACTTGTAACGCCTCTGGTGTTCCAGGTGTCCATGGGCGACAATGATTGCTTACCATCAGGTGACCCGTTTGCTCGTTTATCGACTTATACCAGAGAAAAAGTTGAAGTACCTACTTACGTACTACTGTTAAAAAGTAAATAGTAAGTAGCTGTACTTATCATGTAGTCGTGATTCCAGCTTGACGTGGAATAACTACGATTCTCAATTAACTGACAATATTACCTTTTTCGGAGATTGAACGTTTAAAACTAACCTAGATGTTGGGATTTAACATCAAAATGCTGGGAACTTAAATAATTTTGCGTTTTTTACGGTTTTTGTTTACTTGTGGGAACTGAATGTTTTTTAAGGAGAGCTAAGTAGCTAGTGGTATCGTTGGTTTGTATGTAGGTAAGTGTCGATACCTGTGGCTGGTAATTTTTATTTAGGTGTTTTGTTATCGGACTGGACCAGATGTTCTACCGCTTATTATAAGTATATTCAAGTGGGAACTTGACAATCGGTTCGGGGATCAGACTTAAGTAACAAAATATTTAGTTTGCACTGCTGTAAAATTGCTAATACTGCTAATAAAATTTCGTTGATCTTTTAATCGCGAAACGTAGTACTTAAAAGTTTAAGAACTTTTATTAACTTGCCTACACACTACACACACTCTTCAGTTTTATTTAGATTTTTTTTATGTTATGGATGATAATCGATAGTCCATTGTTTGTAGTCACAATAAATGTTCTAGACCAGACACGAGACGTAGTTCTTAAGCATGACCATTAAATATGTATTAACGAGGGCCGCCTGTGTATTTATTGTTTGAAAAAAGAATGTTCTAAGAATCACTACATTTGTGGGTCGTCTAGAGGCCATTTGCTAACCAAGGGAGTATGATATAAAGTCTATGTTTGTTACTACATAATATAAGTACAATTGTTTAAAAAATAAATGTGTTGCGTGTGACCGTGTGAGTTTTAGACTGGTTGATTCTTTAGATGTTAGACTTTTAATATTGATACTTATAGTATTGCAATCATCATCAACAGCCTATAAATGCCCACTGCTGACCAAAGCCTCTTCTCACACGGAGAAGGTTAGAGCATTAATCACCACGCTTGTTCAATGCGGGTTGGCCATTTCAAACTTATAATTGGAAATTATAAGCCGAGGTTTCCTCATGATGTTTTTCCTTCACCGTTTGTCAGTGGTGTCTAAATAATCTTAGAAAGTACATATAACTCGGAAAAAGTCACATTGGTATCTGCCGTTGGTAGGTTTCGAACCCGCACCCTCATGCATGAGAAGCAGGTGTCTTAAACCTCCGAGCCACCACAATAGTCTAGTATTATTAGGTATAGTATTGCAATAAGGGTTGAAAAATTGTAAAAATGTATGTACCTATACTCCGTCTGTTTAGGTAGTTAACTATTTGTAAACAAACCATAAAAAGAGTTCTTTATAGTTGACATTTCCATGATTCAAAATACTTCATAAAAAAATAAAATTGTTTCCCTTTTTACGACAGTTTTCTCTATTAAATGTTATGTTTCTGTTCCTTTTTACTTATTTCTTAGTAAATATTATATATATCTGCTTGAGGATATTAATTTAATAACATTTATTAAATAATATAATATTTCATTACAATAGACACCATAAAGAGCCTAAAATCCCAGGTACCCAAAACCTTTCTTTAAGAACGAAGCATAAGATAATGTTGTCAAATTAAAGAGTACAACTAAGATGTAGCGTGACAATGAAAGTAGCGTGTATTACGTTTAGTCGGTTAATCAGGCGCCATTGACAGCTCTCTCATCGTTTGCGCTCGCGTTCCTATTTTGTTGAATTTAACTAGTTTCTTTGTTTTGTTTTTGTTATTGAGTTATTTATGTTTAGGTTATTCATCGTTTGTAATTAATGTGTTCAAATATATTGAAGAAACTTGGCCCAAAGACACATATCCGTACAAGAAAGAAATCCGTACATCAGATTCAGAATAGTTTCTATTTAAACATGATAATGAAATAGACCCATAGGCTAGGCTCTTGTACGATTTAGGCATTTGTACTTGTATGTGTGTGTATGACAAATGAACGATTTTAAAGTGAATTTAGTTAAAATTAAAACACGAGAAATATTTGAAGTAATAGTAGGTTAAGCATCTCTGTGTCACGTGGTTTTCTTTGTTTACCTTTAGTTAATTACCTAAACAGATGGACTATAGGTAAAACGTATGTATCTAGGTAGATATTCCAAAAAAATCCAACGCATTGGCTTATCTTATCTATGATGAAGATATTGATAAGCTACAAGTGAAATCTGTTGTCACTTTCATCTGTTATGGTCAAAACATGACCAGCAAACGTCACTATGTGAAAATACTACACGTAGCGACATCTATGGTTCGTTAACTGTCATGGCAGATACCGTGTTCTAGTTACGTAGTTATAAGAACTTAAAGCTAGTCACTATTAAGAGTTATGTAATGATAAGACCACTTGCCTGGGGATCGAAATAGTACTGAGTATCGAGTATAGATGGAACTATGAACTATTTCAAAGAGAAAAATAATAATATTTATCGTTGATTTTGTTGCCAGGTGGCCTTAATATAGCGTAATGTCCGTTTGTCCAATCCCTGTCACTTGGGTACTTGTCAACTAGTCAAATTCAATACTTTTTTCGAACTGTCAAAAATTACAGTTTTCTATGAATTTTGTACGAGATTGTGTATTGTGTAGTCACCTTTATTTAGCGCCAGCGTACTTATTTCTTAAAATTTAGCTGGAAAAATACTAAAATTAAGTTGGTCATAAAATCAATTAATGAAAGTTTGTTTTGTTTGGAATATTTTATTGCCAGTCGAAATAATTTGTTATTGATTATGGACAGTACCTACCCAATTGTATGTCTAAAGTGTAATGATTTAACAGTAATTCATTTTCTAATTGGAGCACAGAACCTTACGCTACATTAGCCACAGTTTTTTGTTTACCATGTGGCGAACAAAAAAATTATGATATAGAGAAATTATTCAGATAGTGTAACTTGCATGTTTTAACGCCCAAGTGATGCGGAGAAGCTCAAGCAGTTAGCGGTGCTGTAAAGAACCTCAAATAGTTTAGTACCAGGAGTAGGTAGGAGTAGTTTTTAGTCAATAAGAATGGGAGGTTTTTTCTACATTTTTCCCCTTAAAAGGGCTTGGGGATCTCAGTTATATCTCCGTGTGAAAATGAAGTGTACTGTTTGCTAGTCTAGTACTGTATATGATAATATTATAATACTAGCTTCTGCCCGCGACTTCGTACGCGCAATCCCGTTTGTTCTATTCCCGTAGGATTTTCAGGACTCATCATAAGAACTTTCTCCTGACGATAACAAACACAACAAAAAAAAAACAGCTAAATCGGTCTAGCCGTTCTCAAGTTATGGCGTGACAACGGGAAACGGGATTACAGATGTCTACTAAACTAATCTATTCCAACTCCTTTATTACGAAATAAATCACAACATATTAGATTACCTAATTTCTAAGTATAGTTGTCAAAATTAATAGCTATACTTAAAGTGTGTTCCTGGCAGCCGACCTCTTTCCCCCATTGCGTAAGTTGGTAGCGGCTAGTACCGGGGGGTTCCGCGTTCGATGCCGGTCACGTCATATTGTGTAAGGTTGTCCTTTGTTATTCTGTTGTGGATTAATTTGTTATTGAGGTTAGTTTATGGTCTATGTTACTTGTGACAATGATTATGATCTCAATGATTTTGTTTACCAAATAGCCCGGGCAAGGGGTCACGGGTTCGATTCCCGGGTCGGGCAAAGTATTACTGGTTTTTTTAAATCTCATTGGTAGCACGGAGTCTGGAATTGTGCCCGGTATATGGCAATAGGCTCACCTCCTATTCTGTGTGCACCTCTGCTTACCCCTTCGAAAAGCGTGATGTTATGTATGATTTTGTTTAGTTACTCTGTGACTCTTTTATCCAAATCCTTTTTTTTAAACTATGTCCCACAGTAGGCTTTTATCCTGTGTCGTGGGTGTGTTTACAAACATACAATTTCATATACATATGACACCCAGACTTGGAACAAACCCGTGCCGTCAGTCCGTACTTTTATTTTTATTTAGTTACTTAAGTATAGTTCTGTCACTACAATTTATTTGTAAAATGATAGAGATGGTACGATATTTAAGTAGGTACAATTTAAACTAGCCTTTCAGTATTCGGGTGTAATAAAATAATGCCTACTAGAGAATGCAAATCTCGCGAGATTGGAGCTCAAGCGAGATCTCGAAAGACTTTTCTCTCTCGTATTTTAAGTTCTATTTCAAATAAAATTTCTATAGTAAAACAATCTCGTTAATCTCGCGAAAACTCGTTCATTTTTAAACAAGATTAATCACACTAAAAATGGACGGGATCGATATTGTATTCCTGAAGCTTAACTGAATTGATTTTGACAATTAAATAACATTATTTTGCAACAGAAAATAAGACGTTCTTTCAAAAATACCTTTTATTTTAATTCTGGGAACGCAAGAAACGAAGTTAACCAACTTCATTCTACTTTATAAGTCAAGTACGTCATGTTATCTCGCATGTCTATGTATAGCACGGTACTAAAGGTCACTAGGATGCACTCTTGCGCATCATTACACACAGACGCCACGCAGTCTGCTAGACATAACCAGAAATCATGAATACCATAAAGTTGGAAGCACAGAAGGTTTATGGAGTAGAAGTCGATACATAATAAATGATTTAATTTGAATAAGTAACTGATTGAGTTTGAATCTTGTTTTTTTTTGTGTTGGCGAACGGTTTAACTAAAAATCTTAACTAATAATCGCGGGTTGCTCACGTTAATATACTGAGAAAAGCTCAACTAGTTTCGAACCATACAGGGGTTCTTCTTTATGACGCTGCGCGACATCGCTGCGACCGCACACGCTGCTCAGCTGCTGCTTAATTTTGTATATCTCACGATAGTTATTATAAAAATGTGTTTTTATGTAAGTAACTGATTTTGTCGTGATGGTACTGAGATTAAACATACAATAATATTAGTCTAATAATATCATAAAATATACGTTTATTATGACTGTTTCTTGAAAGAAATAAACTAAACTTGAAGAACAGAAGTAAACGACCAATATGACCTTCAATTCTTCAAGAAATGACCTTACCTTCACCTTTTTCATAAACAAGTAATACATCGACATATCATCAAGAAGGGGGTAAAATTTCCAATAACACAAACAAACAAACAGGACAGGCTAAATAAAACAGTTCAATAGACAATAAGGACCAACATAACACATGTAATCAAGCCTTCTTCGCGTACCTACCTACTATTACAAACACTACCATGCTTTCGCTAGTCTATGGTGTATTATATAAGACCGCCATAGTCCGCTCTATTTCCATCGATGACGTCACGTCCTGGTAGCCAAGTAGCCATAGCTCAAGTATCCGAGCCACGTCCTGAGAAAGTGGTCACTAGAGTTGGGTTGTAACAGGTCAAACACGATACCGGTTCTTCCGTTCTTAACGGCCCTCGCTCACAGATTTTTGTTGCAATGCTGTCGCTTGTCTGCAACGATACAATTGCTAAGTGCATGTCAAAAGTAACACAAGTTAGTAGCGTATACTGTCGCGATTTTAGTGAACGCGGACAGCATCGTTACAAACAGTCATCGTTGGTCGTCTACTGTTCCGTAAAAATAACAGGTGTCAATACTGTTACTAAAAATAACAGGTATTGTGTGTTACTAAATAGAGAACTAATGCCGGAATACTGAACGTTACTCAATTTTAAGTTGTGCTTCAATATCGTTATCGTGCCATCTCTGTCATTTCACAAAGAATTAGTGGTGACAGAACTATACTTAAGGGTGACTTAAAATTGAGTAACGTTTCAGTATTCGGGCATAAGACACATTTTTCATTTTATTATTAGTATCTGTTAATTTCGATTACAGATAATTATGTAACATACCGTTATTATTTAGACTGTACTTGTGATTGTGATTTACCAACGAGAACAACTGTTTTCTAGTAATGTGATATCTGTTACTACTTGTAATTACCTGTGACGATGTATATGCCCCACGCCTGGTGGTCACTCTACTCTTGTTAGGGAACATGTTATTAGTTACATACATGACTGTGTTTTTTGTTCGATACTAAGCTTAATAGACATTCCTTCGTATATTCTATAATAATGATATTATGTAGAACTTACTTAATTGTATCGTTATCTAATAAAATAATTAGTTAATTTCGGTGTAGGATAAAAAGTTTTTGTGATGCAGTCTAGCACAACAAAGGTAAATCAATCAATAAAATAAAATGTCGTAAAGTCATAGTGTACATAATTGAATTGATCTCAATCTGAGTTATTGTAATTGTATTATTTTCATTATAAATGTAATTCGGGTGTAATTTAATATTAGATATGATTTTTCATTTTAATAGTAGAGTTTAATGACATTAATTAATTGAATAATTTGTTTTAATTTTCATTTAATTTTAATGATGAATGTTTTTAAATTTTATATAGACTGTAAAACTATGACTAAAAGATTTAGGCATAATAAGGTACAAAAAATACAACAATAATATTTGATATACATTTTATTACAAAAAGGTCGTACATTAAATAGTTTTTAGTCGACTGCGGTCGAAATAAACTTTTGTTCTTCATCATTAAAGCTAGAAAATAGAAAAAATAGACTTCTATATACAACAGTGCTTTACCAGGTACTTACGAAGCCTTAACCAATCACGTTCGAGAGATCATGTGAAAACATGAACCTGTATACCAAAGATATTAAAATATTACATAAAATGTACATACATAACTTCTAAACTTCATATTTATATACATGAATATTTACATAAGATCTGTCATGGCGTCTCTTTATTAAAATATAAAAAATCATTATGGCAATCAAATACATAATTGATATTAAATACAATACCCCACTGCACTCAAAGTAGGTTATACTTTTGTTATCTGCCGCCAAAAAGTTGTTAAAAATAAAAAAAAACACTAAAGAGGTTTTCATTTTTCAATATGGCGGTCTCACGGATAACCTACTCCAAATACATGTTACAATAAAATGGCGACAGGCTTCGTTGCGATTGCACTTTATCCCTAACTCCTTACAAAACCTGAACTTATATCCATTTGTGTACAATGACATCATTTCTTGGTCGCTTTCTTTGATCAAGTACTTCTCAAGTTACACACAGTAGATATAAGCTCTTTGCATCACACACTCACACATAAAACTACACTTATCTACATCACATAAAAACGTTCTGACTCAAACAATAATCCCATATGAAAATGCCTTAACATAAACATATCGTTATTTAGACCACTCGCTTGATGACAAATTAAAAACTAAAATCCATACTACTTAAAAAACACCTTATCACAGGGCTATACGACTCACAATCATTTGAGAATATGGCGTAAACTCCCTTCATATTTCTATAAAGTTTCTTACACACATTTTTTTTAATAATTCTAATTTGTCAACGAGCGAGTGACGTCATTGTACAGTTTACCATCCAAGTTTTGATGAGTGGAATGCGTGGGCGTGGCCATATCCATGTCCGTGGAAATCGTGGATGATGGGGGCGCTAGCGTAGGACTTGACTACTGGGACGGCGACTGGGGCTGGTACTGGTACGGCTACTGGTTTTGGCACGGCTACTGGGTAGGGCTGGGGGACGGGAACTCCGACCTGGAATTGGAATATTGCATTAATGATATGCTCCTAAGACCTTTACTCGCTTTTTTTATCAATGCATCAGTAAGTTGACCATTCTCAACTTAGTCTATGTAATCAAATTCGAAAATTCATTACTTTCCACTGTCATTTTTAACAAACAAAATCTGCAATGCACAGCTAAATCTACTAGTTCAATAACATTGCCAGTAACAATAAATAAACTTAGTACTTGTAAGCCAGGTACTAGGTAACTGGCTTGTGTCTCGACCGGTATAGCATTAAGTTCAATTGAGCGACACGAGTACACGGCGCGGGCGACGGAGCGACGTTGCCATGACGGAAGCTCTGCTAATGTGCATCATTACCTGCTTTACGCTCTAACGATCCTTTATTGATTTCTCGTGGGTGGATTGTGTTTGTTTTAGAGAAATAAACCTTTATACTTGATAGACATAGACCCTGATTGTACTATAAGTTTATGAACTTCTTATTTTGTGTTTTGTCTATTTGGAATATGTATTTCTTTCCTAATTTCCTTATCTTTGTAGATGTTGAAATCGTTTTCAACTAATTTTCATTCGTTTTGTTCTTGATATTATAGGAAGTGTTAAGTAATTTTATTTTTAAGAAGTTATCTATCAATTCGTCCATACACAAATTAGTGTTTGTGCAAATGATTTGATATAAGGTTACTTCTATTCTCTAGAAATCTTCTTGCAAGATTTTCTTATTGACTGGGCAACGAGTGTTACGTCTGCGCTTTTCATTTAGATATTTGATGATTCTTGATATTAAAAAATTTCATAATTTTTCGGTAAAGTACGTGGAATTTTCTCTCAATTTACCTACACTCAATTACATCATACTATTGACACTGTTAACGCCATATTATGGCACATGTAAGGTAAGGCAATGTTATACAATCCTCGATAATGTTGTACAGTGCACAGTAATGGGAATCGCTTCATTAACCCACTAACACAGACCACGTAACCTCTTCTCCATAGAAATGACTTCACTGGCAGACGGTACCAGAATTTCAAATGGTCACCATCTCCCGTTTACATAGAAACGGTCTGATTTAGGCTTAAAGTTTACGTCACGTATACTTCTCTGACAGTTTGCAATTGGTAGCTTTTGTACCAATAGGAACTTATGAACATCCAAACTAATTTAAAGATATAATTACTTTTTTGATTTTGACTTCTGTCTAAATTAGCACCTTATGTGATCGTTTGTGTTCTCTTTACTCAGATTAAAAATATGACTAATGCCTAAATCCTCTCATACTTACTTGCTTAATGACGGGGTAAGGCACAGCATGAGGTACAGGCACAGGTACGGGACGGTCGACCGGGACGGCGACGTGCTTCTCAACGGTGACCGGGTAGGGCTTGGGGACAGGCACAGCGTAGGGACGGTCTACGGGTACGGGGACTGCCACCTGAAATAGACATGTGATGACATGTGATGATCCTTAACTATTCTAAAAATATGTATCACATTTGTGTCTGAAGATCTGTGACCTCTTAAAGACTTGACGAAAAGCTTTTTGAAGAGTTCTCAAATAATAATTGCCACTGAGTAAAATTATTTACCTTTACGGCAACAGGGTAAGGCCTATCCACAGGAACAGGGTAGGGCGCTGGCACAGGGACACCAACATGTTTCGTGACAGTCGTATGAACATCTGCTCCTACTATGGCTGCTCCAACAGGTCCTCCCACGAATGGTCCTGCAGCATAGCCAGCGGCGATTGGCCCGGCAAAATGTCCCGCGGCAATGGGCCCTGCTAAATGTCCTGCCGCAATGGGTCCTGCTAGATGTCCCGCGTATCCATGACCCAAAGACAATCCATGACCTATCAGGGGAGCTCCAAAATGACCGACCAGGCCACTTCGCTTCTGGACAACTTTGCTCGGTTCAGGATCCGCCAGAACTGAGGCTGCCAGGAAAAGAACTGCGATCTGGAAAAGAGGACAGGATTGTTGTAGTAGAGTAACTGCTTCAAGAGACTATTTTGTATAATTTTGCCTACAGATTATTTGTATATTCAATTCTGGAAAAGATTAAGACAAATAGTAATGTTAAATAAAGCTAGTCAAAAATTAACTAATTAAACTGTCAAACACCAAGCGGTCACCGGTGACCGCGACCTATTGTTCTTTAATTGTGTCTATAAAACCGGTACTCGACGAGTTAAAGGGACCTACGTCCGACGTTCAGCGATAGTCGAAAGCGGGCTGATAAGGTGATGAAGTTGATATAGAAACAGCACCAATTACAAAATACTATTCATCTATCACTTCCTTCCTTGCAAATCACAAAGAAAAAACAATGCAAATCAAGAAGAAAGTGTCAAGTAACTTCCATAGCCAAAATCGTCTTGAACTGCATTTTCGCATACATTGAACCGAACAATGCATGCGATTACTTTTACTTATTGCGTGATATGACTTCATCAGGTACACAGGTAGGTTGATATGCACAGGAGTACGTTCAGAAACGAAATTCGAACCACGATTTGAATTTAAATGAAAGGATTCCATGATATGGATAATAGGACATGATTTACGCGTGTTAGTGTTACGTATTAACTGTGTATGACGAAACTGTTTGATGGGTTCGTTATTATGTATTGTAACAATGTAAACAACGACAAACGATAGAGAGACAGATATAATGGTTGGACAGTTTCGAGTTCATTAGATTTTGCTATTATTAGAGCTGATTTTTCAATCAACAAATAAATCCTTCACGATAGATTAAAATTGACTCTTAGCAGTTTTTGGAATGGAAGATTGTTGTTTGATAATAATTGTTGTTGTTGTTTGCGTCGATTACAGCGTCGCAATCCCGATTTTCGAGCTCTCGGTCTCGGTTTCGATGCCCAGACTAGACAAGTTATTACATACAGCAGGTAGGTTTTGCTCTGCCTACTCTTGTGGATATTGCATGTAATGTTATTATGCTATTTATTTTGCAGTTTTCAGAAGAATTGTGTGCATAATATCTTCGAAAATGTGATTCATAGTGTGGTGATTGTTTTTAAGAAAAATAGTATTTAAATATCCTTTAAAATCCACGTATAATATTGCATTAGAGAGATGAAAATCCTCTGAATTGCAAGTTGCAATCTGATGTACCTGACGTACTTTAACTCGTCGAGTACCGGTTTTATAGACACAATTAAAGAACAATAGGCCGCGGTCACCGGTGACCGCTTGGTGTTTGACAGTTTAAATTGGAATATAAAGAAAACAACAGAAATAAAATGACGAAACGAAAAATGATTCAATCAGGGTGATAGATCAACGACTGTTATGTCAAGTGGATCAATTACTGGACCTAAGTAACACGGACACACATAAGTAAATATAAGTGGAATATGTAGGGGAAAGTGTCATATAGAGAAAAACTAGCGTGTGTTATCTAACGTTTGGTTACGCTTGTATCAACTTTTTAATGAAGCTTGAAGTTTTTATACGATGCTAGGGTTGGTTAAGTGTACTTCCTACACTTGGTTGGTCCTAGGCGTACTGTCCACGTTACGTCATTTGACGAATGCATGCATTCATCAAAAACCATAGACGGATTTAATGATGCCGCTTCGTGAATGGTTTTCATTGTTTTTAAGTAAAGTAAACATTTACCATGTGTGTGCTTGGCAATTAGAATATTTAAAAAAGCTAAAATGATATGATAAATATATCTTTCTTTCAAATCAAACTAATTTTTGGAAATGGTTTTGAGCATATAGGGGTCTTTTATTCTGTAAGGTTTGATTTATAATTAATTAGGTTATATTCAAGTTTTTATTGGTGGCAATTTCTGCAAATTCTATTGGATCATCATCATCATCATCAACAGCCTATAAATGCCCACTGCTGAGCAAAGCCTCTTCTATTGGAATTCTATTGGATGAATACCTCATAATAATTCCGTTACACTGCTTTGTGGAAGAAAAGTAATTTATTTAATGTTTTAGAAACAGAATCTTGTAGAAATAATTAAAAAATGATAGACATTTCAGTTACAGGAAAATCGATTGTCTGCGGATACAAAGACTACAGAAATGGGGTACTTACCAGCTAGTCAAATTAAAAAAAAAAATTTCGAACTGTCAAAAACGACAGTTTTCTATAAATTTTGTACGAGATTGTGTATTGTCACGTTTTTTTAAAGTCGATCAGCATACTCATTTATTAAAAACTTGCTGGAAAACTTCTTCATAAGATTAATTAATGAAAGTGTGATTATTTTTTCATATTTTATTGTATTGAACAGTGGAAATAATTTGTTTTTGATTTAGGAAAGTACCAAATTCGATTGCGACATGTATGTGCATTGTCTTTTAATCTGTTGGAAAAGCGCGCGAAATATTTAATTTTTATGTGTGAAGTTATTTTTTTATATTTGTGCAAAGGAATTAAAAAAGGTGTTCAAATTTAATAATGTCAATGTTTTTAGGTATCGATTGCTCGCGGATACAAAGACCACAGCAATTTGATTGCGACAAGAATGAGCATTGTCTTTTAATCTGTGGGAAAAGCGCGCGAAATATTTTATTTTTGTCTGTGAAATTTTTTTTTCATATTTGTGTAAAGGAATTTAAGGCATTGAAGTGTAATGTTTTTTTATAAAGTTTATATTAATGTTTTTTTAAATACTATTATTGAACTACTACAAAATTTTACTTTGAAAAGGCCGTTTGGAATTAAAATGGTTGTTGTTTTTTTTTAAATTTACTATTTGTTTTTTTTATAAGTATTTGTACTCACAACAATAAATTGTTTTATTCTGCCTAAAGAAATATTAAGTATTTATTTCCTATAAAAAAATCTCCGCTTAAACACGACACCGCAAATATTATCAATAATTTAATTGTACTAATTTCATTTATTAACACTTACGTAGGCCTTCATTTTGAAAAGGATCACTGCACTACAACTGAACACTGTAAGGATCAAACTACACTGTGCATATGTGCTCAAAGGCTTAGCAAACCTTTTATATAAGGCTTGGAGCACACTACCCCACTATCGGAGCCCAAACAGTCTCAACTTCAAACTCGGATTTGCGACACTTACTACAGTTACTGGTATGATTATAATTTGGACATTATTCAAATAGACTGGGATTCGTAACGAGAATTCTGTTTGTATTCTGAATTTGTTATTTGAATTTGGTGTGGAACAATGGGTTACTGCTTTGGGTACAATTTATTTGATTCTTTTGTAATTTGGTACTTTAAAATTTTGTTCTAAGCTTCATTCAAAATGTGTGCAATATTGTAATAGGATGTTAGTCTGCTTAAAGTAGCAACTGTTTATGGATAAGGGATCATGACTGGATTTAGAGTAATCCGAGCTTTGTTTTCCAACACCCATACAGGTAAGTATTTATTTATGTATTTTTTTTATTACTAGTATCATAGTAAAGACTAATATTGTATAGAAAATTACAGTTGTAATGTTATGTGTTTTAACAACAAGAACATTAACAGCCTATAAGTGGATACTGCTGACCAAATGCGTCTTCTCACACGGAGAAGGTTTGAGCATTTGGAGAAGATTTGAGCATTATCTATGTGTTATCTTTATAAAACAAAATGGCAACTAATACAATAACGAGATGAACATGTCTTAGCAGAACCTTTTTTTTTGTTCAAAAACTGTGTTGACAATATTTGACTGCCTCCTTGGCCAAGTGGTCGCTAGTGCGACTGCCAGGCAAGGAAGCTCGGGTAGACTCCCGGGTCGGGCAAAGTATTACAGGGTTTTTAAAAAAAATCTCAGTAGTAGCACGGAGTCTAGAATAAAATTGTGCCCTGTATATGGCAATAGGCTCACCCCCTATTACATGGGACTCATAACATAAATAGTGAAAAGTGGGTGTCACATTATACAGTAAATGGGGATAAAATGCGTGATGCTATGTGTAGATATTTAATAGATTCCCTTATCCACCAAAATATTCCAATTCCAACTATTACCGCGACACATTTTAACAGCTTCCCCGTCCAATTTAGTTAGACCTTTGTCCGAAGCTCGTCCATACAATCTATATCTTCAATCTAGTCCTTTTCCCTGTACCCCATATACTGTAAGAGGTCATCGTGACTGGTCGTCGGCGTAGACTAGCCAGAATCTGTCCATTAGGCTATAATAAAGTAGATCATGACAAAAGCAATTAAATGTAAG
The DNA here is from genome assembly GCA_902850265.1 of Spodoptera littoralis. Classification (NCBI taxonomy): domain Eukaryota; kingdom Metazoa; phylum Arthropoda; class Insecta; order Lepidoptera; family Noctuidae; genus Spodoptera; species Spodoptera littoralis. The sequence goes on from LR824545.2 coordinate 12,195,560, forward strand.
ATGTAGTTTTACACTATATTGTAAACTAATTTTTCAACGAGACTATAAACGTAAACATTTATTACCTAATAAAGGGAAAAATAACTAAGTATTATGTTTTCGGCTTACGTAACTGTTTGATGAAGAACTCGACTAGATTCAAGGCATGTTAGGAGCTCATATTCATGTGGAAGTCGAAAACATCATAATTAATTTAGTACATATCATGAAAGTAATATTATAATGTAAACAGGGGTAAATAATTTTTCCTTTTAAATAATCTGGGTCTTTATTTGTTTGTTTCACGTCGTCAATCTTTATCGCTTGTTCTCTTGTACATACATTATTGTTACCGACGGATTTGCCTTTTGTTTTGCTAGAAGGAAGTAATAATAAGCTTTTAATAATACAAGCTTACTTTATGTCACATACTAGCTCCTCTACTAATTCCAAACAAAAATATCACCCATTTTCACGAAAATTCATTTTTATTTATATAGATGTGTAATCTATAGTAGTTCCTTAACTCGAGAATGGCTGAACAGATTTGGGTAGTTGTGGTTTTGAAATAGTTTGTAGAAGTCCAGGGAAGGTTTAAAAGGTGACAAAAATTTTAGGCGTTACGAAGTTTGCCTGGTCAGCTAGTAATTTTATAAACAAACACACTGTAGGTTTAAATTATTAGTATGGATGTAGTAGCTGTAGATATAATTAATTTGATTTGATTAAGACATTTTGTCATATCCTGTATCTGGATCATTTGATACTGTCGCAAGTATCAACATTGTATTTGAGTTATCGTTCAATTACGTCAAATTACGTTAACGAGAGATGTAGATTAAATTAAATGTAAAATTAAAAATTAATTGAAGCAACTTTTTTATTAAAACTATAGCATAAGCCGGTAATTTTTATATAGCATAAGCCGGTATTCGAGCAGACGGATCACCTGATGGTAAGCAATTGGCGCCGCCCATAGACTCCCGAAACACCAAGGCGTTACAAGTGCTTTACCGGCCTTTTGGAAATTGGGAATTTGAGGATTATGGAGGATTCGGGGATTCGGGAGACTAGGGAGGGGGGTAATTGGGCCTCCAGTAACTTCACTCACACGACGAAACACAACGCAAGCGTTGTTTCACGTCGGTTTTCTGTGAGGCCGTGGTATCACTCCGGTCGAATCGGCCCATTCGTGCCGAAGCATAGCTCTCCCACACTTACATTCTCTTTCGTTCAGGTATTATATAGTTTAATTCGTGCCGGACCTGACTAACATTGTAAGAATCAACATGCTCTATTAGCCAAGCGCAGGGGCAAATCCTCTCAGAATTTGGTTCGTTTGAGGGGTAAAGTATTCCAATGACTTCTCACGCTTTGGGTAAAGCAAGAGAGAGTGTCAGACTCTTATTGACTAAAAATCACCTCGTTCGTAGGAACGGGAAGCAGGAGTAGTCCTGCTTTAAGCCGCAGCCCCGGCAACTTGTTACGTCGTCTGCAGCTCTCGTAGTCTTTTGTTCAGCAGTGGACATATTTTGGCTAACGATGATGAGATGTTAATAGCATCTCAATTTTGATGTTCAAATCTCAATCATATTTTATAACACACTAGGATCAAATTCGATGAAAATCAAAGGCAGTATTAATAACAAAAAGTCAATTAATTTGTTAAGGTACCTATTACTGCAGTTCACACGCTGTTTCTTTTTAAAGGTCAAATTAGTCATTACTGTTTGACTAGGCAGAAAGTAATTGTTGTTAGAGTATGTGGGTGGCGACATCTGGTGGGAGCTAACAGAACTGGACGCCGATAAAATGACGATTAATTTTGACGTCACCTTCACCTAATCAATATTGGGTAGGTCAATTTAGAATTTAATAATTATTTTATTTACTACGTTTAAAATCCTACTGCATCCCCCTCTTTTCTGAAGTCCGTTAATTAATATACTAAAACCTTTTCCTAAGTATAACAAAAGCTTTTCTGAAAACCGCATCAAAATCGGTTCAGAAAATTGCGAGACAGTTGGGCACAAACATACATACCTACATAAAACACAAACATACATACCTGTAGATAGAACTGAAAACCCCCTTTATAATAACGGGGGAAATCTTCAAAAGGCCTAGCTTTTTGGGCAGAAAGATTAGAGAGTGTGGTATTCACTAAAACCATCTCGGTGGCCACCCTCAGCTCCTGTAAGAGTCACCGGGTCCTCTAAAAATACCTGCTCCGGAGAAAACATTACACCTACATTGTATTGTTATGGTGAATCAGGTTTTTATCTTGTCTCCTATTGCATCTTGATAGTAATTGTCTGAATAACGGATTGTCAAATATTAATATTGTATTTCTTACAATGGTTTCTAAGTGCCCGCTTTGAGAAGGCAGAGTCGATTGGATCACGTCCAAATTTTACTTAATTTCTTCTTAATTTGAATAAGATTGTTATACATTAATTAAGGTTTTCAGTACCATATCACTATTAATGTCCCAATTTTTTAATATCGTCTTGCATTGCAGAGTAGAGGTGGTCAATAATGTATTCTGTTGTCACCGGACAGATGACATTATTCAGCATTGCAGTTTGATCAAATAATATGACTATTAAAAGCTCCCTTGTGCGTATTGCTAAAGAGTGGAATTCTTTGCCAGAGTCTGTATTTCCTGAGGGGTATAACCTGGGAGTCTTCAAGGCCCGAGTGAATGGGTTGCTTATGGGACGAGGTGCTCCATCGTAGACCGCATCATCGCTTACCACCAGGCGAGATAGTGGTCAAACGGCGGCCCATCAAATATAGAAAAAAAAAATCTTTACTATGTGTTTTTTGTTTCTGTTTCGTTTTGGAGTAGTCATAAAAGGAACTGACGAATTTGTCTTGTAGTATTTTGAATTATGTATCTATTTTGTAGATATTACGTTTATTATTCATCATGTAATGCTTGAAACGCGGGCGAAGACGTGGGCTGAACACTAAGCGTCTATAAAGGGCCTTAATAAATACAAAGGTAAGTATTGCACTTACAGGTCTCAGTATGAGTCACCCAATGTCTCTGATCGAGTACCTCGCTTCGATTACCCGGTCAACTTACTTTGTTTTACTTTCATTTTCGTTTGAATGCGAGGCGTAATATTGATACGATTATTCCGATTTAGAAAAAAAATATAGTGAGAAATGTAAAGACGCCTTTTTACCGTAAAAGAGTATGCACCGTAAAGATGCACAATTTTTATTAATATTAGTTAATTATAGCACCATACATCAACCACCTTTATGTGGCAACAGCTGACCAAAGGTCTCTTCTCACACGGAGCAGGTTTAAGCATTAATCACCACGGTTGCTCAATGCGGGTTGGCGATTTCAAACTTATAATTAAACATTTTGAGCCCAGGTTTCCTCACGATGTTTTCCATCACCGTTTGTCAGTGGTGTCTAAATAATCTTAGTCAAAGTTAAAGTCAAAGCATTTATTTCAATTAAATCATAATTTGGTACTTTTAAAACGAACAAATACAAAATAAATAATAGTCTGTCAGTCAGTCCGTCAATGAAATTAGGTGAAAATAGGTGCTTAGAAAGTACATATAACTCGGAAAAAGTCACATTTGTACTTCCGAAGCTTTAGTCGGTTTTGAACCCGCGCCCTCATGTATGAGAAGCGGCCATCTTAAACCTGCGGGCCACCACGACATTAGAGCACCATTATGTTGGATATTTTTTCCTATTTTCCCCTCAGGTTGATAATTTATTGGTTTTTATTTTATAGGTACTGAAAATCTTTTTGTCATTTACTGATTCATTATTTTCTTCTCGTTTCTATTTGGTTGTTATAATATTTAAAATTGAGACTTCCTCATTGGCCGAGTGGTCGCAAGTGCGACTGTCGGGAAAGGGGTCTCGGGTTCGATTCCCGGGTCGGGCAAAGTATTACTGGGTTTTAAAAAAATTCTCAGTAGTAGCAAGGAGTCTGGAATTGTGCCCAGTATATGGCAATAGAGTCACCCCCTATTACATGGTACTCATAACACAAGTAGTGAAAAGTGGGTGTTACATTGTACAGTGGCATAATGTGCACCTCTGCCTTCTCCTTCGGGGATAAAAGGCGTGATGTTATGTTATGTGACAAAATTAAGACTCGCCGTTGTCTTAAACTAAACTTTTAAACTGTCATCACCAACTCTCATACCAGCTGGAGATAACGGCAGTAGAAGAGGCTCATAGTCTACCAGTGTAGAGAATAGTGTCACAGGATATAATTATTGTTATTCCCTTATCTAATTCACTATTTACTATTAAACTATGTTCGTACCTGGTTAGTTTACGAATGCCCTTCGCCTCTGGCGTTTAGTAAAATGTCATGCGATGACATTGTTAGGTTAGCATTGCTGTACCTTACCTAATGACCTTTTATTGTAGGCTTTGGGCTTTGAACTAGAATATGTAAAACATGGATGGCGATTCTTTGCGTAGTTTTTTTAAAGAAATTGCGACTGCGGTTGGCGTGGCTAGGCGACCGGCTGCCGCACGACGTGTAGTGGCTTTAATTCCCGCATGGAACAATATTCTTTGTGTGATCCACAAATTGTAGTTTCGGGTCTGGGCTACGTGTTCTGTGTATGAAAACTTGTATGTTTGTAAATGCATCCATGATACAGGAGTAAATTGTAGGTTGGGTAACGTCAATAAAAAATGTTTATAGAGTAGATGCATAGGGAATAAATGAGTCATAAAATAGTTTTGGCTATATAAAATGTCTAATATTAGTATAGCAACAATGTTTATGGACACCCTGCAATTCGTAAGCAGCTGTCATCGGAGCCTGAGTACAACTGCGTCATCAGTTGAGTTGATCATGATCAGTTGTGAGCCAGATCAATGGCACATGCGTTTATGGCTTGCCATCTCTGTTTGAATATAGTATTATAATCCGACGAACAAGAGTTTAATTACGTTCACCGGGGTTGTTGCTAAAGATGGGACCTTCTTTAACATCGGAACCTTCGTAGAAGAATACAAAATATTGACAGGCCTATTAATCAATCGACTAGATCCCTAAAATCTAAATTTATTCTACATTATTTTCCATTCGTAATACCTTGACCATATACAATAACTAAAGATTATTTTATTTTATAAGTCAAAAATTAACTTTGTAAGGCTTAATCGATTTTTTAATTATGGCGTAGCTGCTATTTATAAAGGACGGCTGAAGGTATTATTCTTGAACATAGTTCGACAGTTCTTACCTATGAACGCTTGCAGGTCAACTAACACCAATCTAGGAAAGTCTTTAAACTTTATTCCTGTGTAATAGAGTCAATCATTAATTAAAGAAATTCGACAGACTGGAGTACCTTGATGTACGTTTGTACTGTACCAATCGACAAAGTTAATTACAATTTTGTAACACAAGTAGGTAAATAGATAGTAATATTCAGGATGTATATCAAAAACGCATTAGTTCTGTTGCACAATAGTGCATAAATTATTCACTAGGACTTGGGAACTAGTATTGGTTCATAGATCAGGTGAATTGTGCAGATATTATATGACTTTAAAACAAAAGTAATGGTAAATAATTAATGTGCTAGTAGGAGTTATGGTGGTGGTTTATTTGACCGCCATTGGCCCTAGTATCTCCATTATGATGGTGGTAATGATGCTCAAAAAAGGTACTTTATGTCCAAGTTATATTGATCTTATTGCAATAGAAGTTGAGTGTATAGTTCTAAAATTGACACGACATGCTAAAGACTGAAGAAAACATCACACACAATAAGGTCTGAGGTTGATCGTTATTTTTGAAAGGAATATGAGTCGCAGTTGTGGTAAATAAGTAAAATATATTTTAACTATAAATACAAATTTATTTCGCTGTTAGAAAACGCGGCAAACTGAGTTAACAAGACAGATACAACGAGAGAGACAAAAAAAGAAGCGCCATAGACAAAAAAAATTTTGGTTGTATATTATGTTTTGTTACTTACAGATATATACAGACTCCTATACTTTGATGACAGAGGAAATTTATAATGTTAACAATGAAGATTTTTATTGTTTTCGTAAGTTAATGTAAACCTAGTCATTTAGTTACCCATTAATTAGTTAATACCTACTTTAATGTTATTATAATTTAATTGAGTATACGGCTGATAGAGTAAATTTTCAACACAAATAATAGTTTTATTAAAACTTGATGTCAATATTAATTTAGTTTGTAATTAGGTGTATTATGTTCCATAATGTAGACAGAGAAGATTATTGTTTGTAAACACACTAGACTAAGAACATACTATAAAAATTTTGTATGTCTGTACAGACACAATGTGGCGCACTACCATAACATTATTTACCATCTATTGTAACATACCTACATTGACGAAATAAATAATATTTGTATTTGTATTTTGTGACAATTTTCGAATAGTAGTATTTTAATTTCACTGTACAATCCAGCACATCTATTAATTCTCTATTCTATGTCGCTAAAGTAACCGCGGGAAGGTATGATGCAACTCCGGACGGGACTCGAACAGGCTCCAATTTATCTGCCTATTATTCAAGACATATTAAAATCTATACTACCAGAATTATGATCGAAAATATTTATGTATAATTATCATTATGTAGTGTTATGTAGTTTTGAGTTTCTGCTTGTTACTTGTATAATCGTGTGTATCATTGCTTCATTTATACTATAGTTTTAATTAGATGTGTCTATGTGTAATGTCATTTGTAAAAATAAGCTTTTCTTTTCCATTCTTCTCAGATGTCAGAGAGTAAGATACAATTGGGTATTTGCCAGGGTATGAATAAAAATCTAATTAGTCCATCAGTTAGGTAATGAAAAAATATTAGACAGTATTTTTTTTTATTTTCTCGTATATAGCTACAATACTTAGATAAAAAATAACGTTAAGTTTAGGAGTGGGAGGTCATGACACGGTATTTCAAATTAATACATCGTCGAAAGTATTATATTTATGAGAACAGAAAATACGTGTCTAATGTTTTAAATTAATGTACCAGACGGACATTAAAATAAAATTTAGGAAACTACCTTATTGTCACTGTCATTGATCACAGTATTTAAGAACCATCCATGGACATTGTGACGCTGTAAAAGGGACTACTTTGATAGTGTAGTTCACAAGACAACCTGTTCTATTTCTATCTCAGTATTTATGTCACAATAATTCAGTCGGTGACCATATTGTTCTAGTTTCCCAATTGCACCATTTCGTGCGGAGATAGTGTTGTGCAATCTCTCTGCACTTTACTGGAGTGGAGTGGTCCTAACTGAGGGACATTCGATGCAATTACGTGGGCGCTTCTATTGTTTTAATTGTTAAATCTTTTATAGATGAAGTATGATAGATTAGAGGAATTTCTAGATCCATGTTTTGATAATTTTGAAAGGTAAAGTAGCCTTTCTATAGGATAAAGTACCTAAACAAATGACACAACCAATCACTTGAAGGATTGATGACCTAGAGACGTTATGCATCACTGGGCCTATAGCTAAACGCCACTTTAGCACTTGTCTACAGAGAGAGTAGAATTTTTAAATGTATGGGGATGACACTGACAAGTATCAAAATTTACGTCAATTCCATATAATTTGGTTTTATATTCTACATGTAGACAAGCGCTAAATGGCATTTGGCTACAGCTGCTGGACGACTTATGACCAAATACTGAAACGCTACTCAATTTGAAGAAGTAAGTATGGTTCTGTCATTACGAATTCTTTATAAAATGATGGATATGACACGATATTTAAGTACAACTCAGTGTACAATATCAGTGTTAAAAACCTTATATTTTCATTATAAAAATACTGAAACCAAATGTACTAGCAAACTAGTATTAATACGGATTTAACACGAGCTATATAGATCGTTGTATTGGTAAGCTGCGCGCGCGCAGATCTCGTACAGATAGCATCGCTTAGCTACGCGACTGTCACGTTAATGTACCGGTACCTTACATTGCGTTGTTATACAATAGGACTTAGGAAACTGAATTAAGTAAAGAAATAAAACCTATATACGAGACAGAAATTAGGTACCTAGGTAATATATTTTACATTGCTTGTGTACACTTAGGTACTAATTAGAATTATTACGATTAAAAGTCGTGATGGTATTTATGTTTCATCTATGGGAATAAGCTTATTCCCTCGCGCTTCACAGTAAAAAACCCTTTTTTTATTGAGGGATAACCCCGCGACAACTTTCTAAAACCACAGCAACTCCTGTAAGCCAGAATCTACTGTAGATACACCCATAAAAACACCGGACCACTGAAGTCTGACGCGATCCAGGAAAATGAATAACTCTGGTTCCCGCAAGGAAGAGAATCAGAAGATATTATAAGAGGAGAAGAAAAAAAACGATAGTTTTCACTTTCCTCGGTAAATTACTGCCTGCAAAATGATAAGCTTAAAGGTACAAAAAGAGATTGTACTGGGCATACTAAAAAATAAGTGGGTCCAATCTGTGAGCTGTATGCCAATTATTAGGTGTTTTTTACAAAATAACACGGATTTACCTTAATACGGATACCTCACATATTACTGAAAATTCACCCATATTTTACTCATTTTTTGAGGCCGAAAATCATCAAAATTTTCTCTCGCCTTTGGTGAGGCGATAGAAAGTGTCAGACTCTTACTGACTAAAAACCACCCAGCCGGTTGTCCGCATTCAGCCATCCGCTCTGAGGGTCAGTTCTACTGGGCCCGATCTGTGGAGGTCTGATGGCTGTCTGAGCTCGTACACTCAGATCTAGTTCTGCTGGTTTCTAAGATATCTCTACTGTCAACCATCCAATGACGACTAATGACCTTCAGTGTACTAATTAATACCAATTACTTAAAACCTAAATAAACCTTTATTTAATTAATTAATTGCTAAACAAAGTAATTAGCATTTGTTCAAGGAGTATGAAACAATGTGTCACTGGTAGCATGCCAGGTGTCCCGGATTACATCGCTTTTGTAATACGCTGAGGACTAAAGTAATGAGGACTCGCTTATGTAATTGTGTCTGCAGTCTGAGTTCATTGGGCCACGATAGTACCACACTATAAAATTATGACTTCATACACTAATACAGTAGCTTGTACCTATAATTGGTTAAAAGAGTATTTTTGATCTTTAGAAGTACGTAGGCGTACGTTACGTTTGCGTATATGATACGGAATGCTCTTGCAAAATTCCTGAACATAAGAAAGCAAAAGAAAAAAAAACTTGTCACGCTATAAGTATTTTACATCCATGGTGGATGTACACGAACTGGCTAACTTTAGTAGGGTGAATGCGAACAGGCAAAGCTACCCTATGTCTTATCAACGGAGCCAATTAGGAACTATACTGTAATAAATTTTACTTTATTCTGCAGTAGCACTTGCAACCATTAGATCAGTAACGTATTTTCCAGTTCCCTAATAAACACACATTTGCACTCAAACACCATTAACGCATGCCACATTCAAAATAACGATTAATCACGTCACTATCGAGTTTCGGATCTCTCTCCTACACAGTGCGACATTCCAGTAATTTCTACATCCTATGGTTTTGCATAGACACTAGTAACTCTATAAACAACACTACCTACATTTGAAAGGGACTCTGTTCCCACAACTCCTTACAAATAGATCTGTACCTACTTCAATTTCAGACGACAAACGACTTAAGTTGTCGACCCAAGACGATGCATTTGGAACTTTAGACTTAATGAGTTATGGTTGGGTTTAAGTTGTGTAGATGATATCGAATGACACGCGAAGAATGCATCGATGCTCTACTTTCCAGTGTCTCAAGGATATCATTGCTTTTAGTTTTGTGTTTGTTTATGTTTCCTTGAGCTGCTGTAGACCTGTAGTGGGACCTGTTTATGGAGTGTAGTGTCGACTATCTGAGCATAAACATTGAAGTGGAAAAACGCTATGATAACGATTGGTTTCATTTTACGAGAAAATGTTTTTAGGTACTGGAGGTAGTTAGCTTCCTTGTGCGTACTGCTAAGGAGTGGAATTATTTGCCAGAGTCTATATTTCCTGAAGGGTTATAACCTGGGTGTCTTCAAGGCCCGAGTGAATGGGTTGCTTATGGGACGACGTGCTCCATCGTAGACCGCATCATCGCTTACCACCAGGCGAGATAGTGGTCAAACGTCGTCCCATCAAATATAAAAAAAGTTACCTTTTTTCAGGCTGGTAAAAGACTATTAGTTAATTATATTAGTCATTAGTGATTGTTAAATGTTTTTAACAGACAATAATCGCTGATTTTTCTGTCTTTCTATACGATTGTTGTATTTTTTAAACTAACATCTATATCATCTTCCACCCGCATGCATGTAAGTCTCAATTTTAATTAAAACAACAGCAATATAACAATAGATAATTAGATCAACTGTTCAATACTGATTAATATCGAAATTTTAATAAATAATTATACAAAAATGAAATTACTGTAATATATAATTATCAGGAAGGAAACAATCAGAGCAATAACTCCGTAAATATATAACTCAGCATAATTAATGCTAAACTAGCTCTCATCATAAAGAGTAAAACCCAATTACTAACTTATACATAAAATAAACAAGTTCATAGTATAAAATAAACAAGTAATTAGTTTCTCTATTTACGTGTACACATAAATGTGAACGACTTTATTTAATCTGTATCAGAGTTAATCCACTGACTGCGTTCCAGATAATTAGCGGAGATTTTAATTACAGTAACTGAAATTATTTTAATATGATAGATATTACCTATTACTACAGGAATACGAACATAAACTTGTATTCGTACAATTTAACGATAAATCCAACAAGAAAGAAAGAATAGAAAGAAAAATAGTTTATTTGCACCGTCACAAAATACTTAGTAGATTTTTCTTTTATCTTTTTTTTATTCGCTGTTTTAGTTAATTTTAAGTTGTATTCATTTATTATGTTATTTAAGTGTGTTATTAAATATATAACACGAGAAAATTAGTAAAAAAATCAGTGCAAATGGCACAAAAATGCCAGAGCTCAGCTTAAATGCCGTGACCCGAGCGTAATAGCTTGAGTCGCGGCGCTGATTTTCAGCACACAGGGTGTTTTATTTCATGTTTATTCCACAATTATAAAATTGACAGGACCAAATGAAGCATACGACCATCTTATTTCCCTCCGGTATAGCAATATAGGCGACTAACAAGAGCAAACCTTTACCAATCACCATCCTTGACGGAGCGCGAAGGTGACACAGAAACAATGGTTACATTGCAAACCCATCTATTTCCAGACCTTGATAGACATCACTTAACATAGCCCGAATTCCTCTAAGATTGAGCTTCACATACCTTTATAAACTGACTCGAGCTAGCACTAGATCGTATCAATTTTATTGCATTTTCACTCGTCAATGACATAATCACGGCGCTTCGTATAAGGTGGCTGCCAGTCAGGCTGGCTCTATAAAAAATCCAATAATTTCTAGCCGCATGATGTCAGCCCTGGTTACGACATGACGCCATGATTTGTGACCACTGATTGGTTTGTTTACAGGGTTTGTTTAATGGTCGGTGTAGATTTGTTGACTTTGTGAGCTTTCAGCTACTATGTTAGGTCAGTTCTGATTTGTTGAAATAAAGGTAATGAAAAAAAAGTTAAACTCTGGGCTTACACGGAGAATCTACCTGTATAACCTGTGTTTACAAATAAAAAAATGTCATTCTGATTCTGTGCTCAGTGCTTTTTCTTATAACATAACATCACGCCTTTAATCCCGGAAGGGGTAGGTACGGCACTTAATGCCACTGTACAATGCAACACCCACTTTTCACTATTTATGTTATGAGTCCCATGTAATAGGGTGTGAGCCTATTGCCATGTACCGGACACAATTCCATTCTCCGTGCTAATACTAAGTTTTCTTAAAAAACTCAGTAATACTTTGCCCGACCTGGGAGTCCAACCCGAGACCCCTAGTAGGCAGTCGCACTTGCGACCACTTGGCCAATGAGGCAGTCAGTCCTTATACTTATTTTTCTTATACTGTATTTTTTTGTTTTATTGGCCCCAGTTCCTTTTGATTAGAGTTTAAATAGAAAACATAAAGTTCGTTATTCTGTTTGTTTACTTTTTCGAAAAAAACATCTCAGTAAAAGTATGAAGTCGGTAATTGTGCCCGGCTTACTGATATTGGTTACGCAAAAGACCTTTTATTTGCAGAACAGATACAAGCTATTAACAAAATCTAAAAAAAACATAGTACAACATAATAGGTAACTTATAGACAATTGTTTAAGGAACAAATTCACTGTATTTGTAAATAGTCACATATGTATGTGTAAGTCTGTATGTATGTATGTATGTTGTATGTAAGTATGTGAGTTTTTCATCCACCCATTGTTGATTGTACGCTATTGTGGTGTAGTTGTTGAAATGATTCTATTTAACAATGCTATAAACATTCTTTAACTAATGTGTATGTATGGCGAGTTTTTGCCCAATTTTGCAATTGTAGTATCGCATGATATCTGTTCGGTTGGTCAAGTCGTCTCGCGCAAGTACCAACATGAATAAACAATAAGTATTCATTAATTTCATTTTACAATCAACTAAAAATTGACATCGTAATATTGTTTGTTAATTATGATTATGAGTGACCAAAGTTTCATTATCTTTTATCAGACTTTTTTTTAAGGGGGGAAAATCATCGAATGACTGAATCCCGCCGGGGTAAGGCGGGAGGGAGTGTCAGACTCTTACTGACTAAAAACCACCCCGTTCCTTCTCCTGCACGTCGAGCCGGAGCCCCGGTAACCCGTTAGGAAGACTTAGGACCTGTTTCACAATATCTGGATAGCCGCCATCTACCACATAAAATTGAATTAAGAACGTAATTTGTATGAACTATCTGTCACATAAGTTTATCAGATACTTATATAGAGGTAGTGAAACCGGCGCTTAACAAATTAAAGTTTTAAAATGTGATAAAACAAAAATGCATTAAACGCTAACTAACTATGTAATTCAGATGTAAATCTAAATATTCACACATAAGTAGGACATGCCTATAATTCGTGAAGCGGTAATCAAACCCCTGACCCTGAATAGCGGATGTATGATTATTATATATTGCACCATTACCGACGTTATATAAATTAGTTACCATAAGATTACACTGAACTCAGTATTATGACATGAGTGAATGAGTCATAAGTGTAAGATTATTTGTTTTATAATTTCGATCGTTTAAACGACTTCAAAAGGAGGGACTTTTTACGATCTTTTTCTTGAGGGGGGAAAATCATCCAACGACTTCTCGAGATGAGGCTCGAGTGTGAGACTTACTGACTAAAAAGCACCCCATTCCTACTCCTGCACTTCGAGCCGGAACCCCGGTAACCCGTTAAGTCCTCCGCGGCTTACTTTTTATGGCCTAATACTGGATTTTAAATTGATCCTCATATTTATCACACTTCAAAAAAGATTATTCTGTGGAAATATGTGGCATATGTGGATACAGTGGAGGAGGCACATGATTCAGCATAGTGAAGACCGTCATGTGCTGTTGTTGATGATAATAGTGATGACTTTTTTATTTATTGTATGTATAGATATGATAGGTAATAAACATAAAATATAAGATTATTGACTACACGGTTGGCGCGGTGGTTGGGAAACTGACTGCCGCGCAACGTGGCGCGGTTCGATTCCCGCACGGAACAACTCTTTGTGTGATCCACAGATTGTTATTCCGGGTCTGGGTGTTATGTGCATGTGAACTTGTATGTTTGTAAACGCACCTACGACACAGGAGAAAATCCTAGTGTGGGGCAACGTTTAAAAAACAATGGACTAGTTTGGCATAGTGACCCAAAGTGAATGTTAGCTTCATAAACATCTTGATTTTTCTTAAATTCACTGTCATCATTCTCGATTTCAAAACATCGATTTTAAACATTGTTACTCATCGATATGATTCAAAATTCGCAATAGACCGACTGCATCAGCTCCGACGTGTCTGTCAGTGTGACGTTTGACGTACGCGTCGCGTGTCACTCGGTATGCGGCGCACGCGCAAGGATTAACGGTGCAAGTGTCAACACCGTCCGTGTGATCGCGTTAGGTAAAGGCTTCATTGCCGGCTTGATTTGGTCTTATTGTAATTATTACTTTATTTTGATGGGGAATCATGTAATGACTTATCTCGCCTTGGTGGAGGCGAGAGGGAGTGTCAGACTCTTACTGACTAAAACCACCTGTTCTTATTCCTGCTTTAACCCATAGGCTATCCATAAAGGGTAATTGTAATTAGGTACTACTTAAGATTTTATGATTAAGGTTTTTTTATATTTTATGTTGTCTAATGTAAATAGTATAGTAATGATTTTGACTTTGACTTTAACTTTGACATAGGACCTTACTCGTCTGTTACAACACCAGCAGCAAGAGTAGGGTTCCCATATATTTTAAGCAATTATTTTATTTTCCCGTCCCGTCCATTCGTCATTCTTCAGATTTTGATATCAGCTTAATCAGAACATAACATAACATCACGCTTTTTATCCCGGAAGGGGTAGGCAGAGGTGGATATTACGGCACTTAATGCCACTGTACAATGCAACACCCACTTTTCATTATTTATGTTATGAGTCCCTGTAATAGGTGGTGAGCCTATTGCTACATACCGGGCACAATTCCAGACTCCGTGCTACTACTGAGATATTTTTTAAAACCTAATGTTGCTTTCCAGTCGGCCAACGAGGCAGGCCAACGAGCTTAATGAGAATTATTTAGATAATTCAAGTTCACGAGATTTTAAACTTTAATAAAAACAATAGAAGGTATAAAAATGTATGAATGAAAGATAAAAATAGTCACACATATTATGATTTAAAATATTTGGGTCAAATTGACCTTGGAATTTATTTTTATTTTATTATTGAAGGTTAATTTAATAATGTTAATTAGAAGAAAATATTGTCTCTTTATTATTTTGGGTTTTTTTGTGAATCAATTGTGTTTAGAGAGATGTTAAATATAATTTAGTTACTTATTAGTCCAGTTGCTTAAATGTAGGATAGAAACAAGGTCTTTTTTTCGCCTGAGTGAGGCGGAAGGGAGTGTCAGACTCTTACTGACTGAAAACCACCCCGTTCCTTCTCCTGCACGTCGAGCCGGAGCCCCGGTTACCCGTTAGGTTCTCCGCGACTACAAATAAGGTCTTGAGTTCGATAACTTGATCACAAAAAATATTATTTTTTTCAGCACTTATTTAAAAGGCAAGAAAAGTGTAACTACCAAGATTCTGAGTTACTTATTCGTACGTGACGTAATAACAATTTTTTCTCCTTATCCTCTAGTCTAGATATGTACCACAACATAAAAACCTTTTATCCCCGAAGGGGTAGGCAAAGGAGCACATTATGCCACTTTACAATGTAACACCCATTTTTCACTATTTATGTTATGAGTCCCAGGTAATAGGGGGTGAGCCTATTGCCATATACCCGGCATAATTCCAGACTCCGTGCTACTACTGAGAAGTTTTAAAAAATATTAATAAATTAATACTTACCTATGTTATCGTGTAAGTATTCCTAGTTGATTACAAAAATACTGACGAATAAAATTCATTTCCTTTGTGCACTAGGCCTAGTGACATGCAATGGTAATGAGAGACGCGGCGAGTGACGATGTTAATACTCGGCCAATTACTCAATAATAATGACCTCTTATTCTAATTCAAAATATACACATTTACTTATTTACATACTAAATTATTAATCTAGTTTTTAAATAATAATAAAACTATGTCTAAAATAAAATAAAAAAACAGAATACTATAAAAGAGCAGATATTTTTTTTTTATTGAAGTGTTTGTCTCCCATGGACAAATCGTCCAGTGCTGTTACAATTACGCTTATAAAATAATGTAGCTACTTTATGGTCTAAACAACATGGTCCACGGACTATGGTCGACACATAAATTTTCGCTGCATATGGGTACTACATTTGTGCCGTCACTAAGTGGTATGCCTATCGACATGTCGCGGAGAACCTAACTGGTTACCGATGCTCCGGCTCGACGTGCAGGAGAAGGAACGGGGTGGTTTTTAGTCAGTAAGAGTCTGACACTCTCTCCCGCCTCACCCAGGCGGGAGCAGCCATTCGATGATTTTCCCCCCATTAAAAAAAATGCCCATCGACATATACCAATGGACATGCCGTACGCGTATAATCTGCAGTAATTTTTTGGTTTGAAAAGAGTGAAAAAGATGGCCAATGCTTTCGGTCTAGCGCTATCTCTTTCTCGCTCAACGGTACTATTTTGAGAGAGATAAAGTTAGACCGAAACTTCGTTTCTTCTCTTTCTTTCGGAGTGCCACAATTCTCATCTCTAAGGAATATCCATTAGTATAATTATGTCAATGGGTATGCCTCATTCAAAGATGTGTCTTGTTGACACCCGTAACCATGGTTACATAACAACGGTACGTGTCATCCATTGCCGGCAA
Organism: Spodoptera littoralis; assembly: GCA_902850265.1. Taxonomy (NCBI): domain Eukaryota; kingdom Metazoa; phylum Arthropoda; class Insecta; order Lepidoptera; family Noctuidae; genus Spodoptera; species Spodoptera littoralis. The sequence continues at coordinate 12,212,071 of LR824545.2, forward strand.
AAACCACGACGTTGAGATCACCGACAATGTTAGTAGTGCAATGGTTACGTCACTGATGTCATGCACGGAATTTTGTGTTTAAATGTCCCACTTAAACGGGGTTTTACGGTTGATTTTTGTATTCTTTAGGGTGAATTGTTGCAGTCGATCCGAAGATTGATTGATTGTTGTAAGATTTGTTATTGCGGAAAAGTACTTAAATCCTTACTAATATTATAAATCGGAAAGTGAGTTTGTTTGTTTGTTTGTTCCACTTTCGCGCCGTAACTACTAAAGCGATTTCTTTGAATTTTTGCAGGCGTGAAGTTAGAAGTCTGGATTAAATAATAGGGTACTTTTTATCCCGGAAAAATTTGATATTCTCGAGGGAAAACGAAATTATTGGTATAGATGGCGCTGTGTGTATTGGTATATGTCACATAGGCTACTTTTTATCCTTTTGTGACGCGAGCGAAGCCGCGGATATAAGCTAGTTGTAATATAAAGCACGATTTCTGTAGGTACTCCTTTATATTTTAGATTAAATAATGTTACTACACATACTTATGACTAAGATTGTGACACTTTCTTATAAAACTGCTAATGCGGCGTAACGGGAGTCTTACTCCCGTATACATAGAGGTATTTAACAAAAACATTGCATTGTACGAAAGACTGCCTCGTTGGCCGAGTGGTCGTAAGTGCGACCGGCAAGGGGTTCGATTCCCGGGTCGGACAAAGTATTACTGGGCTTTAAAAAAATCTCAGTACTAGCACGGATTCTGGAATTGTGCCCGGTATATGGCAATAGGCTCACCCCCTATTACATGGGACTCATAACATAACTAGTGAAAAGTGAGTGTTACATTATACAGTGGTATAATTCCTTCGGGGATAAAAGGCATGTTATAATGTACCGAATATATAATTACGGAAACAAATTCTAATTACGTCTCGATTTAAGTAGAAAATAACACTATTTCTTACTTAGCCTAGCTTAGCTTAGTCTAACTTACTTAATTAGAATTCAACGAGATCGAACTTCTAGGCCAATGAGGAAGTGAGACAAAAGATTTATTAAACATTACATTACATGAGCAAGCACACTAATTACTTACATAACATAACATTACGGTATCTATTTCGTAGAGAAAAGTTACCAACTCCTTAGATATGAAATAGTGCATAAATCATAATAGTAATCATAGACATCTATAAATTTGGTGTACAGTTGATTAAGCCTGAATACAATTGCTTCATTGACCGAGTGGTCGCAAGTGCGACTGCCGGGTCGAATAAACAATTACTGGATTTGTAAAAGCACGGAGTCTAGAATTGTGCCCGATACATGGCAACATGCTCACCCTCCATTACATGGGACTCATAACATAAATAGTGCAAAGAGGTTGTTACATTGTGCAGTGGCATTAAGTGCCATTTTTAACAACGAAGTTTTTCGAACTCCGGAAGAACATCTAGATTAAGCGTAGCATTATATCACAAGCCCAACAATTCCTGATGCAAGACGGCCGTCAGACTCTGGACACCTTTGAGATAAATAAAAAAATTACGTAGAAATACAAGACAAGAAAGAAAGAAATAAAATAGCCAATAAATGTGATTGGAATAGCGAACAACGTTCATACAGTCGACCTTAGTGTCTGATACGATATGGAAAATAGTTGATTGAGATGCACACACAGTGCTGGGCTTACTCCAGCTGGTAGAACTGGGCCAACACCGGCACGACACGGAAGATAAAACCACGCCGGCGCCGGTTCAAACAAACGATTAGTTTAGTCACATTTATTCTATGCTAGTAGAATACTTTGTTAAGAATTTTAGATGTTGTAAATAAATGCCGCTATTTGACAAAATTGAAACATAAATGGTCATTGACATCTCATTCAGCCTAGTCAAATTGTTTTTAATTTTTATTTTTTAGTAGCCATTTTTCCGACTAGCCACGACTTTTTATACCCGGATAATTAGGCAGAGGTATTTGTATTGTAGATAGTATGTACCTACTGACTTTTCACCAACACGTGTTAAGTTATGCGTTCCGTTGACACGGCTAGGCTTTGCTAATTGTGCAAATTTCGTGCTATCTACTAAGATTTTTTCGAAAATCTACTATAACCTTCAAACTCCAATGAAAACCTTCTCAGTAATCACCTTTGCGACGACTAACTAAGAAGGCAGTTTTGCAACACGAAAATTAACCGTAAAAACATGTATCTAAATGCCACAATTACTATGTATTTGTTACGACAAGAGCTCGCGGAAGACGATGAGGTGCCAATTAATTTTGGTCACAAACCGTCGAAGTCAATTGTTACATTTTCGCAAGAATTTTAATTGAATTAGATGCGTACACGCTGTAGACGCGTTCTTCTTGCATACGACGCCATTGAGTCAGGAGCTCACGTGAGATTGGTCATAAAATGCTTATTTAGAGTCGAATTAAAACATTTGAGTTTAGTAATACATTTAGTATTGCTTTTTCAAACTTTCTTACAAATTGTTTCCCAGAATTTGAATCGTAGTTTTACTGAAACTAGATATGTTTATTTATTTATTGGCCTTTTTTTCGGTGTCTCTCACTATGAGGTTGTCTGTCAACCAAAATGAGGAATTTGAGGAACGAATATATCTACTGAGTCCGTAGTACCGCATAATTATTTATTCTACTTTCATGTACCTATGTGGACCATATCATTTAATGAACATAGTCTGGTTTACGATCCTGTATCTTATACGTTAGCAACAAAAACTCACGTGGCTATGCGCCATGTTAATTAACAAGGAAAGTCTTACGTCAATATCTTTATTAGAATCGTTGTTGTTTACTCTTGCGAGGTTCCTTAGACCTTAAGGTCACACTTAAGTGTAGCGAGCTCCATTTCATATTTAAACCAGCATTAGGTAATATGATATGCTATGAAAATAAAATAAAATTCAGCTAATAGCAAACAAAACAAATGACGGTCCATACATTCAAAAACCTTAAATGATACTGTGATAAATCCGAATAAAATGATAAAACGATTGACTATTTGTAGTATCACAATGCAGGAGATAATTTTGGACGTCGATGTTGAACTGTGAGACATTTGATTTGACCCAGGGATCCACATTAAAACTATTACAAGATTGGTAAAAAACAGTGATTTTAAACATGTTAATATGTCAAATTATACAATAAGTTCAACTTAATTATCAGGCGGTCAAAATGATGACTTAAAACCCGAACACCTTCACTTAAAGGTTTTTTTTAATCGGAAAAAAACCGCAGACATATTATAAATACAAATAATTATAAAATAGTGCCCAGCTTTCACAGAAGCGTAAGTAATCGGTCGGTAAATGAAAAAAACAGAAGAGGGAAATGTTTGCCGTATGTATAGTGACAGAACCGCATTCTACGACTTTATACGGCGAACACACATTCAGTCGTCGGCTACGTAACTCTTCCTAGGGGAGAGAGTATAGTGGGTAGAAGAAGCGGGCTTAATAAACGAAATTACAAACCAATCTCTAGTTCGATCTAGGTTTGCCTAATAGAAGAACTAATGGCAAAATCAAAATCTATCCAAATATTATGTCGCTGAGAACCTAACGGGTAACCGGGGCTCCGGCTCGACGTGCAGGAGAAGGAACGGGGTGGTTTTTAGTCAGTAAGAGTCTGACACTCCCTTCCGCCTCACCCAGGCGGGAGCAGTCATTCGATGATTTTCCCCCCTTAAAAAAAAAAAAAATCCAAATATTATATGTGATTTACTTAAACGTCATAAGGACGCTAATAGTCTAAGCTTTTAGAAAATTCTGATAGGCTTATGAGATAAGTTTTATGTAGTGTTAAATGGTCTTGAGTGATGAGAGGTAGATACTAAGTACAAAGTTCGATCCTCAGACAACGCTTTACTATAAATAACATCAAGTAGGTTTGTCACACTTCTTATTAGTTCCTGACCCTATTTTAATGCAAAAAATGCTGTTGGACCCAAAAAACCCCTTGAGGTACTCCTACGATATGATAAATATTATCTTTTCGCTTTTTGCTGTTTAGCAGAAAACTATCACACATTTTTTGATTACATGAAATAACATTAGATTAAAATTAGATGTACCGATACCGCTACGCCAGTGTTTGTATGTAGTTGTCATAATCGCTTTTCCAAACATAACAAAACCTCTCCCTCTATCTTCGTCTGATAATAAGGAATCCTATGTTTTTATGAGCTATTCGGTTTGAATGGACGCTCAGTGACCAAATATCCTGTGCGCTTTATGTACTGTGACACTCGTACATGGGTTACATACATAAGATTTATTTACATACTTATGTTAATAGGTTACTTTGGTAATCTGCAATTGATACTCTTTAGGTATTTTCTTTACATTTGTTGTGTAAACTGTATGTGACATTTTCGCTAGTTCGATGGTTAAATACGAAGTCTTAATAGATGATTAGGTATGAGAATAAAACAAAACTATACAGGCGTTTTTGAAGAATTTCAGTGTTTATGTAGCTATAGGCGTACAGATAAAAATAACATTAATAGCAGGAGTACCTTTTTAAAAACAAGACGCGCAAGTTGTGGAAGACAATATAAGCTTAATTGGTTTAAAATCATGTATCTAATTGCTTTCTACATTCAGTGATCGAAGTCACGTATCGACATCTATTTTAAACAAACAATACGTTCATAACGTTACTAAATCGTATCATAATACCTGTACTAAACATAAAATTAATTCCCAATAGAATTTACAATCAAGATACAAATCATGAACTATTAATGATACGTACGAAGTAAACAATTCCCATATTACATAATACACGTCTAGGCTGTTACGTGTCTACCTAACTAGGCAGTACTATAGGCTAGCTAGACTACTATGCCTAGGAGTACTAGGTCCACTTGATAACTAGATCTAGAGTGATGGGTGACGCCCGTGTGTGTCACTCATGTGGAACTTCAAAGAGCTGTTTAGACGAAGTAATTATGAAGTTTCTGATTGCGATATGTTATTATGATTTTATCTTTACTTATTTTTATTTATGTGGAAATATGTATCAGTTTTATGTTTTTCAGCTAAACTGTGAACATATTGTGATATTTTTTTACATATATCATATATTTTACAAGATGTTTTAAATAAAGTGAAGAATGCTAGAAAATTTGAGTTTGGCCTCGAACGGTGCCTTGAGGTACTCCTGCGATAAAAACATTAATAGTTTTATGATCGTTAAATAATAATAAGAAATATTTTGCTATATTATCTAATAGTGAAGTAGGTAATCTGCATAACAATAATAAATCTTAATTTATGTTTAAACAGCAAGTCATAACTAGTCATAACTTTGCTCGAAAGCTTTAGACAAATCAAGAAACACGTATAAATACAGAATCAATTACTTATTTGCATGTTACTGCTTTTTTCCTTGGTATCATATACTAATTAACAGATAATTTACTCCAGTAATGTGTCTTCAAGTGATCTGATTACATTCCATCATCTTGCTCATCCGAAAATTCCTAGAACTGACTACTCCATATAAACTCTCAACAAGTTTCCTATACAGGGTGTATTAATCGTGTTTCCGCGGAACACATGGTGTGTTATAAATACAAGATTACTTTCCTTGACTGTATCACTTTCATTTCACACTTGATATAGATTAGTTGGAGAAAATGTATCCAGTTTATTATGTAAGTTTTGTTTTTATTAATCACTATTTCGATCCTGAAAGATCTTATTTTGTTGTCTGAAACGACTTCAATGCCCATTTTTACTAACCTCTTCTAAAAAGGAAGCTCTAAGTTAAAATAGGTAATATTTAATTACATTTTGCTTCTCATCAAACTATAAGTGACACCTAACAGTACAAGTAAGGAGTTAGTTTGTGTGCTACGTTACGCTAAATAGCTTTTAGTAAAGAGATTGTTTAGGAGTGGTGAGCAACGGCCATAAGCCTCAATAAGATAATACTTACTTCAGTCTCTACCTATTTTTTATTTTACTCTTTAAACAAAGTTAGCTCATTTTCTCTGTTTAAATATACTTGTTTAGAACATTCCAAAACAGTATGATGAGTAAATGTATCATGCACGTGCAGAGTATCCTTATCCTTATCTCATACTGAATGTTTAACAATTGTATTTTTGGATTCCACTGACATATCACACGTGTTCTGATGTGTTTTGTTCTCAGAAATCAAACTGTCATCATTTGTATTAAGATAAAAAAGAGTAATCAGTAGAGCATCTTTGGAGTGAGAAAGTCTATTTTTGATTGATAAGCTGTGTGCATTTTCCTCAAAATTGTATTTCACTATACTTTGAAGCGATTTCGAAATACAACTTCTCGGTTCCACCTGTATGTATGTATTGTAACGTTTATCTGATTATCTCGCGAAGGTCTGATCCAATTTGATTCCCGGGTCGGGCAAAGTATTACTGGATTTAAAAAAATCTCAGTCGTAGCACGGAGTCTGGAAATGTGTCCGGTATGGTAATAGGCTCACCCCCTATTACATGGGAGTCATAACGTAAATAGTGAAAAGTGGGTATTACTTCTGTGTGCACCTCTACCTACCCCTTCGGGGATAAAAGGCGAGGTGTTATGTTATGTGTCTGAACCGATTTAGTTGCGGTTTTCAAAAAAATGTTTGTTACGTTTAGGAACGGGTTGTAGTTAAACAATCAACTTTAAGAAAGGAGTTTGAAGTCTGCTCCTTATTCCATTCCAGTGCACGGCAGTATGATCACTTTCCTTGACACTTACATATATGAATGACCGACAACCTCTACTTATCTCTTAGCTAACGATGTTTACATGAATGAGTTCGTGTGTACTCTTAGATAAGTCATTGAAATAGATTTCTTGTTGCCGGAAATTTTCATTTTGTAATCTATTTTGTTATGAGAACCTAGATAAAGTTCAATGTAATAACGAATTGTATTAGAATATGTATCTATGTTTCGTGAGAATTTTTTACATGCTTGTTTATCTTAGTCTAGTCTAATTTAGGAAGGGTATGATAGGGAGCGACACAAAGTTCTGTGCAATGAGTGCTATCGTCGGAGATAGTGCAAATCCGCGGAACTCGCATTGAACAATTCCGTGTATCTGACAAATGTAGCTATCTTAAGTATTCGCGAAAAAATCCCCCAAAATATCAATTGGCTGCCACACCGCCTTGACATGAGTTCATTTTGTATATTTTCAATATGTAAAATTGAGCTTTAAATTCATTGAATTAATAAAATCATTAAATTTAACCTTCCCCTGTAAAACGGGATCTATTGCAGATACGCGGCCTTTACGTATGGTAGGTTCGCGGATTTGCACTACCCCCGACGCTATATACCTCTAATTAAGAATTAACAAACACCGCGATATTGGTTTTGGGTTTAAATATTTTCTGCCTATCTTCATTAATTTTTTCTTACATAAAAATCTTCTCATAACAATAACAAACCTAATAGAAAAAAAATAACCAAATCGGTTCAGCTGTTCTCGAGATTTGCGCTTAGCAACACATTTAGCGACTCATATTTTTTATTAATGAAAGATTTGCCAACTTTTGCCTAAGGTAATTCCAAAGCGATACAATCTTACTAATTTGATTTTACTAATTTTTAAAAAGAAAATAATGTATTTACTAATTTTTAAAAAGGCTGGCAACGCATTTGTAACTTCTCCAGTACCTTATAAAGAGTACTTTACTAGTTTTTTTAACATAACATAACATCACGCTTTTTACTCTCGAAGGGGTAAGCAGATGTGTAAATTACGGCACTTAATGCCACTGTACAATGTAACATCCATTTTTCACCATTTATGTAATGAGTCCCATGTAATAAGGGGTGAGCCTATTGCCATATACCGGGCACAATTCCAGACTCCGTACTACTACTGAGATTTTTTGAAAAAAAACCCTGTAATGCTTTGCCCGACCCGGGAATCGAACCCTTGCGACCACTCGGCAAACGAGGCAGTCGTTGTTGCCTAGTTTAGTTTGTTAGTTGTTTTTTTACTTGATTGACTAATTTATCCCTAAAAGTGATACTTGGTCGTAAATTATATTTAGGCATTTTATTATTCCTCAATACATGTGCGTTCGGATGACGTCAGTTAAAAATTGTAGGTCAGTAGTTTTTTGGTTTATCAGAAGTTCGCTAGATAACCTCGATAATATTGAACTCATAATTGTTATAAATTGTCAACATTACTACTTCCTTTTTTAATTCACTTTTAATTATCTACTGGTATTCATAGCAATATAAATATACATGCTTATTGAGTTCCACTTTCTATGATAAATATAAAATTAATATCTGTCGTAGATAGGTACGTATATAGACCTACACATAATTGTTTTTATTGCGTTGTTTAAAAATGTTCACATTTTATTGGAACAATATCGACACGACAGAAAGGAATGGCTTTGGAGTTTCCACAAATGAATTGGTTTTCTCTATATCTCTGTTATTTGTCAGTTATTATCAGACACCAACGCCAATACTGATTGACTACGTCCTCATTTCAACGAGCTAATCTCCAGAATTACTAATCCGAATTGAATAATACGGTAGTGATAACTAGTCAAATTCAATACTTTTTTTGAAACGTCAAAAACGACACTGTTCTATGAATTTTGTACGAAATACCATCTTATGACGTCATCATATTTTCGCGTCAAATGACACACTTATATAAAAAAAAACTTTTTGACTGCACCGCTTGAGTGCACGGTTGGCGCGGTGGGTGGACAACTGACTGCCGCGCAACGCGGGTTCGATTACCGCACGGAACAATTCTTTGTGTGATCCACAGAATGTTGTTCCGGGTCTGGTGTCATGTGTATGTGAACTTTTATGTTTGTAAATGTACCCACGACACAGGAGATTATCCTAGCGTGGGGCAACGCTAGAAAAATGCTAGAATAAATCGAAAATTAAGTATATCGGCAAACCAATGAATGAAAGTAACTATTTTAATATTTAATTGGACTGAAAAATCAAAATAATTAAATTTTGACCAGGACTACCCAATTCTTCGTCTGTTGGAAAGACCATTCAAGGAAGGCTAAATAGGCTATAAATCGTCACTCTACGATCAATAGACTGCGCGGGAGTTGCTAGTTGACTCATTTTTACTTAAATTTTAGTTCATTCATTCTAGAACAAACCGCAGTGCATAGGTATCTAATCAGCATAATGTGCGTAATTACACTAAAGTAACATTCGATTACCTGATAAGATATCACTGGCGATTTTAGTAGAATTATTAATACATATCTATTGTTTCGTGACAAAATGGTTTCGAAGATTTTCGTATGACGTCACGTTCATTGTTTTCACTGAAAATGAAAACACTGAGATTTAGAAGTCATCTGTACATGATTTTTTATTATATCACCTTCTTCAGGGCGTTCTTAAGACGGCAAGAAAATAGGAGATAAAGAGTTTCCTAATACTGTAAGAGCAACATAGGTACATAAACTTGCAAATATTCCCAAATTCTTCCTTTTTCCAGATACTGCTGTTTCTCTGCCTACACCATGCTCACAGCGCAGACCAGGTGAAGCGGTCGTTGGCTCGATACCAATCCGCCACACTTATTCAGAGTATCACAACAAGGTCGCCATTCCAGTTCCACAACCTATCCCTATCAGCGTACCACGTGCCGTTCCTTACCCTGTCCATGTTGGGGTGCCTGTGGACCAACCCCGTCCCGTCCCAGTGCCTGTACCACAACCTGTAGCCCAAATTATATCCCGTCCTGTGGCCGTGCCCATAGACCGTCCTTTCCCATACCCGTATGCACAACCAGTGCCTGTAACTGTTACCCAGGGAGTAGGGATTCCTGTTCCTCAACCGTACGCCGTTGGAGTACCCGCTCCTGTACCGGTAGGAGTTCCCCAACCAGTTGCCGTACCTGTATCTGTGGGTGGTGGTTTGGGAGGAATTGGGGGTGCTGGGGGAATTGGAATCGGAGCAATAGGGGGAATTGGTTCAATTGGCGGTATTGGTGCAGTTGGCGGAATTGGTGCTGTTGGTGGATTAAGCAGTATTGGAATTGGCGGTATAAGCAGTATTGCTTCTATTGCCGGCCATTCGTCAGTAATTTCCCAGCCTGTGATTGGTCACGGTTATGGCGGTTCTATCGCAGCGTCTCACGCGCATGGTCATCATTACTGATTTTTTTAAACCGCAAGGTCATCTATTTTATTTATAATTAACCAAATATGTAAATAAGTTTACTTTACACGTATGGTAGATGTTAAATATTGTGTAATAATTGTATAGGTACATCATCATAGCACATTTTGCATTTTGTTTATGTACTGATCTGATGTCTATTTGTCCTTTTACCAACGTTTTACGGCACTGAGTTTTGATGAGTATATGTAGTTTTGGCCATCTACCTATAACTCCTTACAATGACTATTTTAATTTGTTATTAGATTTTCGAGATTCAAACAAAGATAGTAATGGTCATTTCTCATGGAATAGATTGTGGAATACATAGTTTGTATTGTACATATTTACTTGTATATCTTTGTTTGTCTTTTTCATCTCTTGCTTGTCTACTGTCTAATGAGAGTGTATCCTCGAATCATATGTGACAGTTTTGTCATACCTTTTATCAGTTTTCACAAACAGAAGATAGGATTATTTAGTTTAATCCGATGACTTCTTTATTTAAAACATTTTTTTGCACCAATATTTATAATCGATTTTTTTTCTATGAATATGTAATTAGGTAGCAGTCAGATATGAAAACTGTATGGTGCTAAAATTAATTATCATTTATTTTTTTTATTTATAATATTAACACTAATGTGTGATGGATAAACAAATATAGATGTTAATGCATTAATCTACTTATATAAAAATATAGATAAAAAATAATATCCGTTCGTTAGTCTCTCTAAACCTCGAGAACGGCTGAACCGATTTGGCTTAATTTTGGTCTTGAAATGTTTGTGAAAGTTCAGGGATCGTTTTTGGGCGACATGAAGTTTGCCGGGTCAGGTAGTATGCAATAGGTAGTATGTAATTAGGAATGTATTGTGCATCAACCAGAATGATGTATATTAATATTAGTAAATGTTTTGTACTTACTTAATGTTGTAATTAGTATAAGGATGACTATTTACTGATATACATAATTAGTAGTCGTTATTATAATTGTAATGTCAATATTCTAATGTAACATATTGAAGCTTTAATAAATGTCATTAAGGTTATTTAAGATGAATAAATTGTATTATTTCATCATAGTATTCGTGGTTTTATTTTATTTAATATAAATCAAAATAAACAGAAGTGCACCAGAACAAATCTCTTTTGGTTATGAAATAGTGCTATCCTTATAAGACCTGGGCCATCTATTTAATGGATTAACTGAACTAGTCTTTAAACACATAATTTTAAGGTTTCAAATCAAAGCAATTTATAACGCTGATAATTGGCAAGTTTCTTAGGTTTAAAATAAATTGTTTCAAATTTTCAATGGAATAAATTATTAAAAAATAATCATACTCTCATCCATTGATTTGATAACTTACCTACTTTTGGATTTTTTCTCGCTAATTTTAAGTAAATAAGTATGCTATTTGACGCAGACATATGATGACGTCATAAATATATAGTTTTTGACATTTCAATAAAAGTATTGAATTTTACTACCTGTCAAATACCGTATTGTTCATTAAGGTAATCAAAAAGTTGCATGCAAAAGAATATAACTTACTATATATAATAAATGCAAAGTTTCATCTAAATCAATAAAATCCTACTAATATTATAAATACAGTTTGTCAGGATGTTTGTTTGCCACTGCTTCACGCATTATCACGCTTCATCTTAATGATTTTAGCAGAGATATTGCAGTTAAGAACATATAGGCTACCTTCTGGTCCGTTAATGCGAGCGAAGCCGTATACAGAAGTTAGATTGAATAGATATGATATTAAATTATGGAAAAAATAAACAATCTAGTTATAGTTACAAAACTTCGTTCTTTAATGGTATTACAATTAAAGGATATTTAATAATAACAAATATAACTAATTAACTTTCATAGAAATCGTAAATAAACAAATGTTTTCACATTCGCTCACGTGCAGGGCTAAGTTATGGCTAATGGGATTATCTATCAGTATCATAAGTGTGCCCTAACGATACTGGCTGATAAAGAGGCTCTTATCGGCTACTGATACCATAATATCAGTTCACTGTGTTTAGGCGAACGAGCCGGTCATATTCTGTGATCACTATTTCCATCTTTGCAATATTTATTGTTTAAAAAGTGAAGTGTTTGTGTGTTATTTAAAATGAGGTTAAATCGTAAGTATTGTTCATTTTTAGTTTAGTGTTTTTATTAAGTCTCTGTATGAGTTTGGTTTGTGTGTTTGTGTAAACTACTAGGTAAACGGATGCAAGGATTTTGATGCTGTTTAGTTGTTTTGTTTTAATTCAGTGTTTGGTGTTGTTTTTTCTTGTTTCTGTTAGAACTTGAGGTGAGTCTGTCAGGATTTTTGAATGTACATAGATACATTATCGTAAGGTTTCAGATATTTAATATTAATGATTGTAGGAATAGTCGTTTAGGTGATATATAAAGAATCGCCATGAGCTTACTTACTCAAACATAACTTTAATTTTGATTTTATGATTCTTCGCTACACGTAGAAAAATATGTAGTACCTAATCTATTGTATTAAAATAGGAGAAGCGCCTAGTAAATAAGTTACGTTCAATTGCAGTTTTGCAACAAAGCGATGTCTCTCTTACGAAAGTATTTTTGTTAACGTCTTTATGTCTTCTGTGTTATATATGTTCAGTCATAAATATAAACAAATAAGTATAGAACACACAGACTCAGAACAACACACAAAATAATTGTTACTTGGAGGAATTGAACTCCTTATAGCTAGTTAAGGCACTGAACAGTGTTAATACATCTATACCCTAGCATACGGCGCGTTGCGTTCCGCTTGCGTATCTAGGAGCCATCAGACCACATCTCACAGATGGGTTCCAATAGAACTAATGCCGATACGGAGCCGCCGAGGGCATAACGGGTTGCCGGGGCTCCGGCTCGAAGTGCAGGAGTAGGAACGCGGTTGTTTTAAGTCAGTAAGATGTAAGAGTCTGACACTCCCTCTTGTCGCACCCGGGCGGGAGAAGGAGGCGGGAGAAGTCATTGGATGAAATATATATGTATTATAGTGAGTTAGGAAATCTATGAATAACAAAATATTCATTATTTTTATCTCTCACGTTCAGTCCAACAATTTAGCAGCTTTATTTATATCTATTCGTGCCCGTATCTAGCATCGGTACATAGATATACAAGATGTGTATTCCCACACTATTTACGTTCATATGAGTTGCTAGTGATGACGGCTATTGACCATGTGAATAAACAAACTACCAAACAGGATACTGTGAAGTAAAGGAGTATGGTTTTTATATAGTTAATGTGAATTTTGTCTTGATTATTTATCTGCGTTTTAAAGTACCTCTTAAGATGCAGTTAACTTTTTAAACGTCGCCTTAAGACGTAGCGAGTAGAGATACACTTCCAGTTTTACCACCAACTAATATAAATTTATAAAAAGAGAGATAAAAGAATTCCTTTAAAATCAATGAAGTCGTAATTTGTCCCTGTGATAAGTTTTAATCTGTAATTTAATAAGTGTTTAACACTTATATCTCTATAAACTGAAATCACCGATTTGCCTTAAGCAAGCATGGTATTGATGTTTATCCCAAGTATGTTCTTCTCACCATCTAACAATCTAAACTATCTCATTCGATGCCTAAAAGCATCAGTGGTGAAAATCTTCTCGTCAAAAAAGGCTTATACTCTATAGTGCATTTTTTCCTCCCAAAACCGCTGCAACTCCTGTAAGCCAGGATCTACAGTAGATATAACCATGAAAACACCGGAACACTGAAGTCCGGCGCGTTCCACGGACATGAACAACTGTCTTGGTTCCCGCAACGAAGTGAATCAGAAGATATTATAAGAGGAGAAAAAGAAAACTATAGTGCATGCTGATTACTCGTCGATTCATATATGACAACAAAAAATATAATATATCGAACATTACAAGGACTAAAAGGTCGTAAATATCGATACCTATCATTATGATAATGTAGTTAGAGATTTACTTATCAGTTATCAGCCGATATGGTCAACTGATAAGCATTCGTTGTTGTACATTATGTATTAACCATCAATCGATACAATAACACGGCGAATTGCAAAAATTATGTAGGTTGTTATTATTAAGTAGGCAGTAAGATGTAAGGTATTATTTCTAAGGGCCATAACTGACTGTTACGGCCCAGCTTCATCCGCTGCTCCGCTCCTATTGATCGTGATGTTTCATAGCCTATAGCCTTCTGTCAATACCGTGGGCTATGCAACACAAAAATAATTATTCAATCCGACGAAGTAGGAGTTCGGTGACTAGCGTGTTCAAACAAATCAACTATGCAACTTTGTATATTAAGTATACATATATGTATAAAGAAATACAGATGAGAATACAGAGACTTAAAGTAATAAATTACACACAACAGTGCCGCCTCTTAACTGTATTCTGTAATAAATAAATAATCGATTTTTTCATATTTTTCAGCTGTATCACTTTCCTTCGAAAACATGCCGAGGCAGAAGGATTTCGGATGCTTATCACTTAGATTTGGGTGCATATTCTCAGCTCTAGTCACTATTGTAAGTATTGCTTTATTGAATTGTTCATATGTAGTAATTTTAATTAATTTAGAGCAGTGGTGGTATGAACTTGACGCCTATGCCAAGGATCACTGCGAGGACCGCCCTGAGGACACGGTGGAACACACAGTGGGAGAATGCCCTGCGTGGGCTGAGCACCGCCGTGCCCTCAGGGAAGTGATCGGCGATGGCGACCTCTCGCGTCCGGGCCTAGTGCAGGCCATGATGCGGAGCGAGGGGGACTGGGATGCCGTCTCCTCCTTTTGCGAAGCAGTCATGCTAGCTAAGGAGGAGGCGGGACGCGTGAGGCAGCGAAGCGCTGCCTCCTCGCAACCCAGCCATCGCGAAGGACACACCGGGCGTCGGGGATCGCGGGACGATCTCCGGCCACCGTAAGCGCGGGCCTGCGGACGGCGAGCATGGGTGGCTCCCCGTCCGACCAGAAACAGACCCGAGCGTACGGCGCGTCGCGTTCCGCGCGCGCCTCAAAGAGCCATCAGACCACCACAGATGGGGCCCAATAGGGCCGATGCCGATTCGGAGTCGCGGAGAACCTAACGGGTAACCGGGGCTCCGGCTCGACGTGCAGGAGAAGGAACGGGGTGGTTTTTAGTCAGTAAGAGTCTGACACTCCCTTCCGCCTCACCCAGGCGGGAGCAGTCATTCGATGATTTTCCCCCCTTAAAAAAAAAAAAAAAAAAAAAAATGCCAAGGATTGGCCACAGAAAGCTATAAGAAGAGACTAGCTACAAAAAGCTACATGGAAGGAGGGTCGGGAGGCCTTTGCCGTACAGTGGGACGATCATGACCAAAACTAAAATAAAATAGGGATGGGTTTACTGTTCAGTCCCTTAGAATGGAAACGTGTGATAATATTTTGATTGTTATTGAAATCACTTTCGGAAGTAATTGTCCCCACTCCGTCTTTAATAAAGATTAAATTGTTATGTTTGCCAGTCTGTCTGTAAATGTAAAGTTAAATATCTAGGCAAATTAAAGCCTGCCAATCTCAATAATTATTTATATTTACTACCTGGATTACTATACTATTGACTGGTGGTATGTTAGCCTAATGTACCATTATTCATTGTTATGTGTATATTAAAGTTAATAATTTAATTTTTATTTTACAGCTATACACAATTCTAGCACTAGCACAATGTCTGGCGTCGCTCGACAAAGAGATCCCGACGTCAATAGATACCAGTAATCTAGACAATATCCTCCTCTACTGCTTTGAAGTAGCAGTCATCGTCTGCCATATTGTGACTCTCATACTAACCACCATCATGCTGGTTGGAGTCTTGAAGGTAAATTGTCTTTTTTTTTTATTTTTTTATTAGCTTCTGCCCGTGTCTTCGCCCGCGTTGCTATAAGATAAAAAGCGTAAAAGCCTATGTGTTATTCTAGACTATCTATCCGAAGCCGCGGAGAAACTAATGGGTTACTGGCGCGGAGAACCTAACGGGTTACCGGGGCTCCGGCTCGAAGGGCAGGACCAGGAACGCTGTGGTTTTTAGTCAGAAAGAATCCCCGCCCCACCCTAAAAAAATCCCTGTTCCAAACATATTATATGTCATTTCTTTTTTCCTTATTCATTCGCTTTTTTGATCAGATGTGAAAAATCAATTAAATGTTAGGTACCCATAAGACTCATAATATAATAACTAAATGTTTTTGCTTTGATAGTAATTTAAGTCTTCTTCCAAATAGTAACAATAATAATGACTTTTTAAATATTAAGAACACAAATAACGAGTATCATCAGGTACATACATAGATGACTATGATATTATTGTCATTTTGTTAATTTTCCAGGAAAAGTCTTACCTCATGAAGCCCTGGTTGGTGTGGACGTCTTGCCTGGTGTTAGGCAACCTATTCCTGATCGTCTTCTGCACAGTCCTCATGATGGTCTTCAACAGACTGGACGTGGAACCTGGACTATTGGTGTCATACTTGGTGGCATTCCTTGCACTCCGTGAGTATCTTAATATACATATATAAATTATTATTAGCATAGGATGTATCACATCAATGGAATAAGCACTGATGAATTAAATAAAGGGTTCTATATATTGATCTTCATTAGAATTTTCGTCAGTGTTATCGATGCGTAAGTACATACAAAATCAAATATCTACACGTCACACTGTGTGGAATAATCAAAAACGAAAAGGGGTTCACAATTAGATAATTATCTACCAATATTACTGTGATGTGATGGGCCTTTTTTGAATATCTTCGAATCACAATTAGATAGGTTTTGCGTTAAACATATTTATTTATTTTAATTCGGATAACCAACAGCTATATAACAAATAATAAAATTTCAGAATATGCTAATACAAAGCCAATTATAGGTTTCCACGCGTAGCTACAGTATATCTATACAGAGGTTTTGCGAATGCAATGCACATAAAAGTATAAAAGATGGATAGTCATTCAAAAAATTTTAGGTTTAGTCGCCTACGCACCCTGGAACTGCTTGTGGTAAATGGATCAAGTCCTAAATCCTTGCACAATCTATTATAATCCCTACTCACTCGCACAATATAGGAATTTTGTCTAACATAACATAACATAACATCACGCCTTTTTATCCCCGAAGGGGTAGGCAAAGGTGCACATTATACCACTGTACAATGTAACACCCACTTTTCACTATTTATGTTATGAGTCCCATGTAATAGGGGGTGAGCCTATTGCCATATACCGGGCACAATTCCAGACTCCGTGCTACTACTGAGAATATTTAAAAACCTAGTAATACTTTGCCCGACCCGGGAATCGAACCCGAGACCCCTTGTCCGGCAGTCGCACTTACGACCACTCGGCCAACGAGGCAGTTGCCGAGTGGTCGTAAGTAAGAATTTTGTCTATAATATTGAAAATATCAATAAATTAATTATTATCAATCTTTTTTCAGTCTTCCGAATCTACATGTTGACTCTGGTTGGAAGTTTCTACTTGCAATTAGAAGAGGAGAAAATTGAGCGCCTGCGGACATTACTCAACACGGATACATGGCACAGCGCTGCGTAACGTTGCTATTTAAAATGTTCAGGCGTTTAGAGGAATAGTCGAATTTTTAAAGAAATTGTTAAAGCAATGTAACATTGCGTGAAAAAGTGTAGTCACAGGGTAATAATAGGATTAAAGAAATTCAATCATATACCCTAACATGTTGTGATCAGTTAAGTAATTAGTAATTATGACTAACTAATTAAGATTTTTTGACAGTATTTATAAGAATGATATATATATTTAGGCACCTAAATGTGATTTAAATGTTTTTTCTGTTGCAGTAATTGCAACGAATAATTCTTATCAATGTTTGTGGTCCTTGTAAATATATTTAACGCCAAAAGCTAAATACATGTAATCTTAAGTACTTTAGAAATAAAAGATTTATTAATTTTATACATTTTTTTATTTTTTATTCTTCATAAGTAACAACTTGAATGTTCATCATATACAAAAATATATTTTCATTTTTTACAAATGACAAATCGATATTTTTCAGAAATATCATTGAAAAAAATATCATGAGTGTATATTGACAAAGTCACATCTTAAAAAATATACTTAATTTTATTTTTAAGCCAATATAATATATACAATAAATACCTAGAGTTCCCGACCTTATGAACAGATGCACCCTCATTTATTTTGTTCAAAAAGTAATTAACGATGCGTTCATGATTCACTACTTTTTACATATTTTCATATTAGATACTTTTAATATAAACATATTATTACAATAAATATTTTATTTAGAATAGTATTTTGCTTTAATGTAAGTTCATAATTTGAAATTACAGTAGTTTATTTTCACAAGGCATTAATAATATATACAAATTCTAAAAATACGTTAACTAAAAACTCACGTAAATATACTACTGTAGATATGTCAATTCTCAAGTATTTTTAGTTACCCAGTTATAGCTGTTGGTTTCCCATGTAAATAAATGCCTAAATTTATTTAACTTTTCAAAGAAATCTTTTAAGCATGTGTCAAAACACAAATACCTGTCTAAAGCCAATTTGTGAAGTACTAATCAGGTACACTTTTCTGTATATACATATATAGTAAGCGGACAGGTAATTAAGGATTTTTTGCTTTTAACACATTATCGAAACCGCGGGTAAAAGCTAGTTATTATAATAAAGGTAACATATCTAATTAATACTAATTATACCAATGATATACTAACAAATATACATAATAGATTGATATGTTGGTAATACAATATTTCCTAAAAGATCTGCTTACAAAATATTTACATCTTTATAGCATATGCGAAATATTTCATTTGTTTATATGTATAATAAAATTATCTAGCCCATTTTTACAGAGCGCCCTAGACAAGTACCTCATAGGCGCCCTTAATTTTTAGCTACTTTATGATCACGCGCGTCTCGCGAGCGCCCCTATGTAACCTACAGCTGTAGCCAAATGCCATTTAGCGCTTGTCTACATGTAGAATAGAAAACCAAATTATATTTAATGACGTAAATTTTGAAACTTTTCAGTGTCATCATCATTTAGTTTTCTACTCTCTCGCTAGACAAGCGCTAAAGTGGCGTTTGGCTAAAGGCACTGGCGTGCTTGGCACTTGCCTAATTTTCCTTATACCTTGTTATACGCGGCATTTAGAGATAATACGTCTCTGGCAGTAGGCATTTATTATCTTGCCATTATATCCATGTAAACCTACCTGCGCGAACATTTTTTTGCACTTACAAAAATCTACATTTTATATCTTATTTTAATTTTAAAGCTGGAGAGTCCCGGTACATTTTGCCTTACGGCATGCAAAATTACTGAATTAATTGAATAAATTGCCTAAGTTGCTACGTTTATATACATACTAGCTTTTGTCCGCGGCTTCGCTAGGGTCACAAAAGGATAAAAAGTAGTTTATGTGACATATACCAATACACACAACGCCATCTATACTAATACTTTCATTCCCTCGGGAATATAATTTTTATAGGAAAGTGAGTTTGTTTGTTTGTTTGTTTGTTCCGCTTTCACGCCGTGACTTGCCGTAATCGATTGCTTTAAATTTTTGCAGACGTTAAATTAGAAGTCCGGATTAAATAATAGGGTACTTTTTATCCCGGAAATATTTGATTTTCCCGAGGGAAAAGAATTGGTATAGATGACTGCACGGTTGGTGCGGTGGCTGGGCAACCGGCTGTCGTGCATCGTGTCGCGGGTTCGATTCCCGCACGGAACAACACTTTGTGTGATCCACAAGTTGTTGTTTCGGGTCTGGGTGTCATTGTGTATGTGAACTTGTATGTTTGTAAACGCACCCACGACACAGGAGATAATCCTAGTGTGAAGCAACGTTTAAAAAAAAAATAGATGGTGCTGTGTGTATTGGTATATGTCACATAGGCTAACTTTATCCTTTTGTGACGCGAGCAAAGCCGCGGGTAAAAGCTAGTTTCAAATGTTTAGAGACTACTTTTGTATGAACAAATTTAGGGGATGATTCTCGTATAAATCCAAGCGGTCACCGGTGACCGTGCGTTATGTCAACGCGCCGTTCCGCCAAACTCCAAGCGGTCACACGATGGTAGTGAATCAGGCCAATATTTATTTTTCTAAAATAGACGTTTATATTTACAACTAGGCGTGGTCTGATTCCCGTGAGTATTTCACTGAGCCGTCTCTCTCCATCTTCACTATTGAACTCCTGATTAGGATCACCAGGTACACTTGGAGCACTGGAATAAAAAAAAACGAGTTAATTCTAAGCTAAAATAGACACTCAATCATGATAATAGTTGATAGTTAACATTCAAATTATTAGTTTAAGTGTTATCGGTTAATATAGTTTTAGTTGTAGGGACATCGACTGGGACCAGACATAGACTGGACTGTTATATCAATAAGAAGAATAAGAATAATTTATTTAGCAAAACAAAGGACAAGTATACCTATTATTTAACAAAATGCGATAATGAATACATAGAAATCACAATCACAATTGCAAGGTACACCAATAATGTCAATTATGGCAATAATAATATAATCCAAGTGTTGATAATCACTCTTTTTCTTTTTACCCCCGAAAGGGTAGGCAGAGGTGCACGTTGCGGCACTTAGGTAATATCACTGTAGAATGTAACAACCACTTTGTACAATTTATGTCATGAGTCCCATGAATTGGGGGTGAGCCTATTGCCATATACCGGCCACAATTTCAGACCCCGTGCTACTACTAAGAATTTTTTTTAAACCCAGTTATACTTTGCCCGGCTCTGGAATCGAACCCGACACCTCTTGTCCAGCAGTAGCGCTTACAACCAGTCGGCCAAGGAGGCAGTTATTTGTTTCACTTAGCTTAAAATTGTTCAACGAGCCTCTGCGAATTTGCTTTGGCGCCTCGTTTGCATTCCTAAGGTCGAAAACCCAGCGGATCAGTGAATGAAAGCGACCAAACAACGACTTACTTAGTTGGAACAGCTCCAGGAAGAGTTCGCTGGCCGTCTCCTTGGTGAGGAAGGCTATACTGTACACGAAGCCGAATATTGAATACACGATCTCAAAATACAGGTACACCTTCATCAGCAGCACGTGTTTCTGAAACATATAATTTGGACAGTTAGAAATTATAGTCGCTATAGGAGTATATTATTATGGTATAAGTAAATGGAAAGTAAAATTTTTTGACTTGCCCTGCCTTTGGGCTTGGCAACTGGCTTTGTGTTAGTGAAAATCTTAATCTTTGTACAATTTTAAGTGTGGGAGAGCCATGCTTCGGCACGAAAGGGCCGGCTCGACCGGAGTGATACCACGGCCTCACAGAAAACCGACGTGAAACAACGCTTGCATTGTGTTTCGTCGTGTGAGTAAGGTTACTGGAGGCCCAATTACCCCCCTCCCTAGTCCCCGTCTCCCGAATCCCCGAATTCTACACAATCCTCAAATTCCTAACGCCCTTGTAACGCCTTGGTGTTTCGAGTGTCCATGGGCGGCGCCAATTGCTTAGTATCAGTTGATCCGTCTGCTCGATTACCGGCTTATGATATAAAAAAAAATTGAGATTCGTCACACTGAATGACTTATAAACAAATAAAAATGAAAGACGGTTTTTGATTATGTATTTGACCATGGATAAGGAAAAGTATTATCGAGATTGGCTATAAAAAGCCTTTGTAACAGAAGTAACATGGATTCTGGAATTATCCCTAGTATAAAAGCAAAACTCACCTTCTACGATATGGGTCTTCTAACACAACTATTGGAGTTCTGATGTGACATTATATATACACATAAAGGCTAGTTTCAAACGACGGCGACGCCGCGATGTTGTGTACCAACCACGCGGCAGTGGTACGTCGTGTACAGGAGCCCTTAAACTCCGGGAATTATTTAAATGTGTTGTAAACTTACCCTGTGTAAAGCGATGATGAAAGTGACCGCCATGAGGAGCTCTATCAACAAGGCTACTACATCTGTGATGAGTCTCGCGTACTCTGACGCTAGCGTTAGCTGCTCCACCTCCGAAGCGTTGCGGATGTATGATATGTACAGCGATAGGAAACATGTCACTATCACCGTTAAAGTCTGGAATTGAAAGTATATTTTGTAAATACATAGTTGCACATCTCCATATTACAAATTAGTTCAATGAAATGTAATAAACAAAAACTAAAGCATTACATCAGTGAAGGAGGAGAACCGGGCATGACAGTGCGCACCTTGTAATGATACAATGTATAATATCTTGATACAACTTGTAACAACGCTTCGTCAACATCTTGCTATGAAATCCTCAAAGTCGAATCAATATGTTACATTACAGGCAAATGCTCGTTAGTCAGGGAGGTATTAATGTAATGTAATGTCAAAGTCGAATCAATATGTTACATTACACGCAAATGCTCGTTAGTCAGGGAGGTATTAATGTAATGTAATGTCAAAGTCGAATCAATATGTTACATTACACGCAAATGCTCGTTAGTCAGGGAGGTATTAATGTAATGTAATGTCAAAGTCGAATCAATATGTTACATTACACGCAAATGCTCGTTAGTCAGGGAGGTATTAATGTAATGTAATGTCAAAGTCGAATCAATATTTTACATTACACGCAAATGCTCGTTAGTCAGGGAGGTATTAATGTAATGTAATGTCAAAGTCGAATCAATATGTTACATTACACGCAAATGCTCGTTAGTCAGGGAGGTATTAATGTAATGTAATGTCAAAGTCGAATCAATATGTTACATTACACGCAAATGCTCGTTAGTCAGGGAGGTATTGTAATGGACTGCCTCGTTGGCCGAGTGGTCGCAAGTGCGACTGCCGGGCAAGGGGTCTTGGGTTCGATTCCCGGGTCGGGCAAAGTATTACTGGGTTTTTAAAAAATTCTCAGTAGTAGCACGGAGTCTGCAATTGTGCCCGGTATATGGCAAAAGGTTAACCCCCTATTACATAGGACTCGTAACATAAATAGTGAAAAGTCTGTGTTACATTGTACAGTGGCATTAAGAGCCGTAATGTGCACCTCTGCCTACCCCTTCGGGGATAAAAGGCGTGAAGTTATGTTTATGAAAAGTATAACAATTTTATGCATAATCAAAAAGTGAGCGCCTCTTTCGAAAGTTTGAAGGCAGATTATAGTTGTGCCCTTGTTCGCTGTCGCTAATTGATCTAACTGACCTCACAGCAAGGGCGACGACATCATTAATTTTATGATGTGAATTAAACTGCACACATTTAAAAGCATATACATAACACCATAACGTCACGCTTTTTATCCCCGAAGGGGTAGGCAGAGATACTTTACTGCATTTAATGCCACTGCACAATATAACATTCACTTTTCATTATATATGTAATAAGTCCCATGTAATAGGGGGTGAGCCTATTGCCATATACCGGGCACAATTCCAAACTCCGTGCTACAACTGATAATTTGTTAAAAAAACGCAGTAATACTTTGCCCGACCCGGGAATCGGACACGAGACCCCTGGCCGGGCAGCCACACTTGCGACCACTCAGCCAACGAGGCAGTCAAAAGCAATGATATATTTAGATAATATATTTACCAAGTTGACATAAGCAAAGGCTATCAAGCCCTTTCGTAAAGGAAAACAGAAGCAGCATCTCGTCAGCAGGGGGATTTCCACTGCATCCTTGAGCTTATTTCTGGAACAAAAAATAATGTATTTTTATTATGTATGACGTCAATGACCACTTTCCTAAATAAAGATTTAGGGAAGAGGAAAGAGGAAAACATTCAAACAAATCTGATTCATTCAGCCACTTGAACTTGCGTCAAATTTAACAAAAGTTTAGGAGGACATTCTTTAATAAACAAAGAAAGATTTCTTTGATTGTTATCCTTAAATACTCCTTTGAATATTTTCCTTGTAATGCCTTGGTCACACTGCGCCAGTATTTCAGTCGAGTAGCGAAATCACTGCATAGTATAAAACAAAGTCGATATCCGCAGTCTGTCTGTCCCTATGTATGCTTAGATCTTTAAAACTACGCAACGGATTTTGATGCGGTTTTTTTTAATAGATAGAGTGATTCTTAAGGCAGGTATATATGTATAACACATTTATATTGCACCCGTGCGAAGCCGGGGCGGGTCGCTAGTAGATACTAAAGCTTTTCCTCACTTATGTCCCAAAATCGAAGCCTCTTGCCATGGAGGTAGGAACAGCCAAATTCCAGAGCCCATATTGTTGTTGAAACAATTTTAGGAAAAATCCAATATTAACGAATGCATTTTTAAAACAAACCTTTGGGCACACTAGGACTTTCTCCTGTGTCATGGGTGCATCACACCCAGACCCGAAACAACAATATGTGGACAATACAAAGAGTTGCTTCGTGCGGTAATCGAACCCGCGACACGCAACGCGGCAGCGAGTTGCCCAGCCACCACGCCAGCCGTGCAGTGATTAAATACAATGTGAAATACTCTGCAGCAGATGCAACCTAAAAGTTGAACTATACGGTATAGATAATGCAAGGATGCAAGACCAAAGGTTAGTCGCGTGGGAGGTCTGATAACCATTATCAAACCGTTATCACAGGACGTTTACGTTACTCATTCTCTGTTAATGTACTTACATAGACATAGACATATAGTTTCTATTTGTTTACGTTTTAGATAAGATATTCATTATAAATGCTTCGTAAACTATCCTTTAGAATAGTGGAATGATCTAATAGAAAAAACTTAGTAGGTACAATCTGTACAATCAATCGAGATCTTTTCCTCTTGCAGTTATCATTTTACCTGGAATACATGCATCAGTAACTACTGAGACTACAGTGACTAAGACTTTATATGTATATGGAGATTAACATAATAATAAATACAGGAAAATAAGT
The DNA here is from genome assembly GCA_902850265.1 of Spodoptera littoralis. NCBI lineage: Eukaryota > Metazoa > Arthropoda > Insecta > Lepidoptera > Noctuidae > Spodoptera > Spodoptera littoralis. The sequence continues at coordinate 12,237,195 of LR824545.2, forward strand.
TTTGCTTTACCGCAACAACTTAAGAGGTAAAAATTTGCATTAGATTTTGGCTGGAAGAGTGGGAGCTGATCCATTAAAGAGTTATGATATTATGCGTCATTATAGCGATATTATGTTACAGATGTTAGAAGAAATAAACTACTACCATACATCAGATATAATTTAAAAGCTACTTGATAAAACAAAATATTTCTGGAATTCTATATTCCATCTTTTTATCATCAAAATAGCTTCTCCCGACTTGGGTGAGTGAGGTAAGGTAAGGTAAGAGGGAGTGTTAGACTCTTACTGAATAAATACCACCCCGTTCCTACTCCAGCTTTCGATCCGCGGCTCCGGATCTTTCGACACTGATGAAATTTTCGGAAATGACTACACTATTGCATACCGGTGCTGTTGTATGTCTGTCGGTCATTTGTTTGTCTATATTTGTCTACGCCATCCATCCTAAATTGCCACACTAAAATTATCATTTGGTATTTTAACGTCCACTTACAACGGATGTATAACTTGCACCTCAGTGTTGCAAGGTGCAACATTAGTTTACTAAAGGTACTTAGTCATTTACAAGTGAACAGTTACATCACATCTTTAAACTACATGTGTTTACGTTTAATGTTCATGTAACACTGCAGAGTTTAGTGGGAGGCTTTAGGCTTTTAGGGCAGACGAGTAGACTAAAGGTTCACTTAATGGTGAACGGACAGCGCTGACCTTGGTAGCAACAGAGCAGTTACACTTACAAGTGCATTGCCGGTCTTTTGGGAAGAGGAATTGGGTGTCCGCGCTCAGGTAAACTCAGTTGTGGGTGACGGCGAAACAACGCATGCATTGTTTCATGCTGGTTTCCTGTGAGGTTGTATTACTTTGGTGGAACCGACCCATTCATGCCGAAATATGGGCTCTAATTCGTAAGATTTTTGTTCGTAAAATACGAAGTGAAAGGGTTAGTCTAAATGTTTTGTTTTATTATTGTTTTCCTTGCTAATCAACATTAATAAAATTTCTAATTCCGAGCATCTATTGGTTGTGTTTACGGCTGCCGACTTGCTGAGTAAGATGGCGATCAAGTATTAAATATCGTTTCCCTTCCATGAATATAAGGTTTCAATAGATACCTAAATAAATATAGGTACATTATGTATATGCACAATAAGATTGAAGTTAATTATTTTCCTATTGTTTAGCACTCATCACCATGACGAGACAATATGCCTAAACATATTTGTACAGAGCACCATACATGGCTGCAGGAAACGTGATCAAGTACTGGATGATGACCGTTCATTAATGAACGAAGGTCGGACGATTAAACGTAATTCAGTAAACGATAATTCCCGACAGTTTACAGCCAGTGACGGTAGCAATAGCATTGTTGGCAAATTATCATATTTACCTAGGAATGCACGTGGATAATTAGAGTTGGACGCATGTTGGTCGTTGGTGGGTTTTGTAGAAAAACATAAAAATATGAGCCAATGATAGAAGACATTATCTATACGGTAAAACACGCAGAACATAATAATATTTTGTCAATTCCCCTACTCCTTGCTCAGATGTCATAAGACCTGATTTAGGGATTTAACTTTTAATAGAATGAACCTGAACTGCTTAAACTGCGGTTTCCAACCCGTCCGCTACCATGGAGACTACCTCTTTCATGTAGAGGCTCATAGTTCAGGAGTAGACTATTGTTGTACTCAAAATAAAACATAAAGTTTAATAATTGACAAAGACTGCGGGGTAAGTGCGGCTGGGCAACCGTCTGCCGCGTAACGTGTCACGGGTTCGAATTCCGCACGGAACAACAATCTGTGGATCAACAGATTGTTGTTCCGAGTCTGGGCGTGTTTTGTATGTGAACTTATATGTTTGTTAACGTACCCACGACACAGGATATTATCCTAACTAGTATGAGGCAACGTTTATAAAAATGGTTGTCTCACAGAAAACGGCTTAAATTAGTAACCAATTCCAATTCGATCTTTGAGTGAGTTCATAAAATTTCTGTCAAAAACTCAGGTCGATGCAGAGATTCTGAATAACATAAGATCATTTATGTTATAACTTTCGTGAGACATACTATAGTTGCGTGAGCGGCATTCGTGTGTCACGGAATACTGATCATGAATATGAGCCCCTGAAGTGGCTTGGCTAGTCGAGTCCCTCGTCAAACAGTCACGTGAGTGAACCGAAAAGAAAATCATTAATTTACTTAAGATCCGTTATTAATTTGGAGGTTGTACAGTCGTTTCACTAATCACCCTCTAAGTATTACATGGGACTCATAACATAAATTAATAATTATAACGCACGAAGCGCTTCGCTTCAAGCTTCCTTATGCGTACTGCTAAAGAGTGGAATTCTTTACCAGAATCTGTATTTCCTGAAGGGTACCTGGGAGTCTTCAAGGCCCGAGTGAATAGGTTGCTTATGGGACGACGTGCTTCATCGTAGACCGCATCATCACTTACCACCAGGCGAGATAGTGGTCAAACGTCGGCCCATCAAATATAAAAAAATGCACAGTGGCATAAGTGCCGTAATATGCACCTCTTCCTACCCTTTCGGGGACATAAAGGCGTGATGTTATGTTATGTTTCTCAAATATAATGTGGTTGATCTTCATCGATTCTGTTTGAGTTGCAATGATGTGAAAGTGTGCTAATAACAAGAGTCTTCTTGTAGCACAAACAATGGCTTACAGCGGTAAACAATGAAACTGATGCCCATAAAACATCAAACACTGCAGTTTCCGACTTTTTCAAGTAAACACATGACGTGCGTGTTTTTCCTGATCTTTAATAGTCTTACATACATCTGTACCATCTGTACTTGATAGAGAAAGTAGGGGACAATGTTTTAAAGTATCAAGTAGCCAGTAGCTGCGCGACACTCGCCGCATCGTACGTCACGGAATGCTGCTCATGAATATGAACCCCTGGGGTGGCTTTAAACTACTCGGTTCCTCGTCAAATAATTACGAGGTAAAGCCGAAAATTTTCTCTCTCATTTTATAACGAATTAACTAAAAATCGCGGGTTACTCACGTGAATATACTGAGAAGAGCTATGCTAGTTTCGAACCACAGAGGCGTTCTTCCTTATAAGCAGCAGGCGTGGTCGCGGTGATGTCACGCAGCCTACCTACTCTAGCGCAACAAAGCCGCAATTTTTAGTTACTTTTGTGTCTCACGATAGTTATTATAAAAACATTTTATTACGTCTGACGAAAGGTGTAATATTTAGATTACTTAATAATTATAAGTATGAATATAATTAAATTAATTCGTCCGATCCAGTGACTATAGAGACGGTAATATTATCACGATTACGATCTCCGGCCACCATAAGCGCGGGCCTGCGGACGGCGAGAAGGGGTGGATCAATGCCCGAGCGTACGGCGTGTCGCGTTCCGCGCGCGCCTTAAAGAGCCATCAGACCACCACCACAGATGGGGCAAAATAGGGCTAATGCCGATTCGGAGCCGCAGAGAACTTAACGGGTTACCGGGGCTCCGGCTCGAAGTGCAGGAGTAGGAACGAGGTGTTTTTAGTCAGTAAGAGTTTGACACTCCCTCCCGCCGCACCCAGGCGAAGAAGTCATTCGATGATTTTCCCCCCTAAAAAATATATATATTATCATGATTATTACCGTGCTATAGATACGCCAAAAATATGTTTTAAACTTTAAAGTACCCACGCTAAAAAAGCGCAATATTTGTTTGTACATTTGACCTTACAATTTATTATTCATTCTTTATAATATCCATTGTCATTCTTACACAGTAACCATTTAACTAACCATTCTTATTTCCACGGTATTTTAAAGTAGTTTTTCATTACATCTTGTGTAACTAATGATGATGAGTTGTTTGCCATAGTTTACGCATGTCACAAAAGAGGGCAATTCTCACAATTATGCAACCAGTGCACGGCTGACAACTTACATACAGTTCTCAGATACTTGAGTATGAAATAGTATAGTGCAAACTAGTGTTTACTCTATAGTATAGTTCTATAACTCTAGCTGTTATTGTAGTATTGGAGTACATTGTGTCTTAACGTCATTTTGTAACATGACTTTCACAGAAATTATGGAAAGACGGCATTAATTAGGTAGGTAAGGTAGGTATGTATTATGAATACGATGTAATTTAAATAACGATTGAAAAGTATCTACTTATCAATATAAATGTTGTTTTTTTTGTATTTAGAGGAGAATGAATTTAGTACTTTTTTTTCCTCTTTGGCAACCGAGTCTCCAATACGATGTTGTCGTCGTATATACTGCCAGTGTCGGGTGGTTTGGTACTTTTTTATCTGTATTTTTGTCGTCCAACTGTATTTGATTGAGGAAACTATTAAATTAATTGGCAAATCGTAAAAGCCAGTTCACCCGTTATTTTTTTTTAACAAATTTGTTTTATTCCCTCGAAATCTTAGGAGTTCAAAATATGTAGCTATAAAGAAGCCAATGAACTTTGTTAACAATATTTTAACGGTAACTAGGCGATTAAAATATTCACAAGCGTCTACGGTCTGCTTTCTAATGACCCTTATTTCACCTGATCCATTAAGTGGGACGTTAGATGCCCATTGTTGGGATTGGAGAAAATGAAATTGTAAGTAAGGTAAGGAAAAGTGAGTGGAGAAAGGTCATGGATGCTCTAATGGAAGAAAATATGATCTATACTTAAATCTGTTCATTTATTAATTCATTTACTCGGGTACTATGGAATTCGCTACACAGACTAAACAAACACTTTTATGTCGTCACTATGGCATTGTTAGTTTATGAAACTAGATGTTCTATGTACCTTATTCTGATTTAAAATGTCGTTCAAGTTTCTGAGTTTTATATTGTAGGTAAATTCGTATTGAAATGATTTTTTATAATAATTTTGTATAAAAAATGTGATAATCTGCAATTATAACCTCCAAACTCATGCAACATCACCTCACTCAAAAATCATGACTTCTAAACTTCTTGAACAACTTTGTTACAGACATCAGTCTTTCTTCAATAGTGCCGTTAAAATGCCATTATAAAACCCAATAACATAAAACTAATAGAACACAAAATCCGAATGAAAACTATGCAAACAAATTTTTATGTTTTTTATTTAATTTTTTTATGGCATAAGCCGGTATACGAGCAGATGGATAACCTGATGGTAAGCAATTGGCGTGGCCCATGGACACCTGGAACACTAGAGGCGTTACAAGTGCTTTACCGGCTTTTGGGGGATTAGAAGTTCGAGGTTCGTTGGGGATTTAGGGATTGGGGAAGGGGAGGGTAATTGGGCCTCCGGTAACATCACTCACACGACGAAATACAACGCAAGCGTTGCTTCACGTCGGTTTTCTGTGAGGCCGTGGTATCACTCCGGTCGAGCCGGCCCATTAGTGCTGAAGCATGGCTCTCCCACATTTAAAAAATAAAAAATGTATCCATTTCAAGTTCAAATTCTATTAAATTGGACCTATTAGAGGAATTTTCAGAATTGTACATTTTAAAAAGATTTCACACCAGAAATCGAAAGTTATTGACGAATAGAGTATTCGTTTCTCATCAAATAACTCCGATTTCTTCACCAAGCCTTGTAAAGAAAAGTGCGAAGACCTGGTATAATTTGATTTGCAATACGTTCGTGCATGCAAATAGATGATTTCACATTCAAATGTTAATTCATTGTAGATACTAGCCCAAAGAAGTATCTTTCTTTAGGACATTTTCAACCTTATTATTTTGTAGTATAGTTGAAAATCTATTAATATATTTGACAGGCAGGGGTAGCTTGTTGTGCTGTGTTATCTACATACATATCAATTGCTTTCATTGGTCAGTTAGCATGTTCAATGCACATATTCTAGATCTGTTAGTTAATGAGCCGGCGAAAGTCTGCGTCTTCTTTATTTGTAGCGGATTGTGACATTCGTGACATTAATAGAGCGCCATCTTGTTTTTTGAATGTCAAACCGTTATGATTACTCAAGTGATTACTATTGTTTTGCTTTGAGTGTAGGAGGTTATTGTTGCGTTTTGTAGTCCGGAATGTATTATCTTTTGATTGATAAGAATCTTTATAATTCATTTTATTATTGATCACCAAAACGTAGAAAAAAGGGCAAAATGGAAGCACCAAAATGTCAGTGGTTTTTTTCTGTATGCGTGTGTAATGGGTTACCACGTTATCAGACTTAAGAAAATGACAGATATCCTTCGTGTCAATGTGCTTCTGTTCTGCGTTTAACTCTATAATACTGTATTAGATATTAAGTCCAACAGAACTTAATTGGCTACACTTAGGCAAACATTATTATGAAATATTTGTATAATACATATTATTAGGTACCGCACCAAAATTGTAGCACTTTTCTGAGCTGCTATCTTTTTTCTATTACCATGCACTAAAAACTATTCTTAATCCATGCCATTGCTTAAGTAGAACCGTCACTAAATATGGGGACAAGGAGGTCAGTAGCATGACTACACGCTGGCTATGGTGTGTTTACAAACATTTCACATCGATGTTGGCCAAGTATAAGTACTTTGTATTACATAATGCGCCGATTTTCGCGGCTAATTGCAAGAATAGATGGAAATTATTTTATAGATACTAAGGCTCAATTTATACCGCCGTGGAAAGGAATGCAAGCCACTTTTTGCAATATTGTACCTACACAGTGTTAGGTCATAGATGCAAAGTATAATATTTTATACAGTAGCAACACTTGCTAAATGATGTTCGTAAATAAAATGGTTGCAAGATATTATTCAAATACTATTTATTAGATGTTTTAATAAGTTAGTTATTTTTTTATTTTATTTATCTAAATACTTTATTATTATTACAAAAATATGAAAGTTTTAGTTAATTAGGATATTATTTGACTGAAGCTCATTTTTGAATGTTTGTATAGAACATGGCAATGTTAGGCGTTACACACTTTTGGCGGGAATTGAAAAAGTTCGGTCGATTGTATACACTTAGATTGCAAAATTATATTAAATAAGTAATTGAAAGTCGTTACGAGACTTATTTCCTGACCCTAATAATATCATAATTAACTATATGTCAAATGTATGATACAAAAATTTTATATGAGTCAAATTGGACGCGCGTCTCCCGCGAAATCCTCGCGCATTCTCTTGAATTCCCTGGTATTTAATTTGTGTCTTATACACTTGATAATAGAGTTATGTACTTAAATTTTTATCTTTCTGTGCACATAGCTTGTATCATAATTGTTTCATTTTATTTAGCTAATCTGAGTTAACCTTGAATTTTAATAAGTAACAGTTTTGCACGTAAATATATTATTCCGTTATCTTCTATTGTATACTAGGATTCGTGATGAATACAAAGTTGTCCTCATATATTAAAAATACGAATAGCAATGTTATTGCTACGGTCATAGAGGTGATATTAAATTGCAAATTCCACATAGTTGACTGGGTCTTAGAATATTTGAGAGTCGCGTTGCCTAACTGAATAAATATTTTTAATATAAATATTTATATTCACGATTTTTTATTAGAAATGTTTATACCTACACGAAACTTTAAGGCTATTGAAAGTATTTCTTGATGATTTTTTTTATATATTTCGTTTTTTATAACATAAAATATTGTTTTTCCTGAAGTCGCATTAAGTATCAAATTTTCTAATTGCTATCATAGGTATCTACGGCTTACAACCGTGTTCCCTTACCCATATATCCCCAAGCGGTCATCGTTGACCGCTCTCCACTAACTACATTATAGACCTTATTTCCAATGTTTAGAGACTACTTTTGTATGAACAAATGGATGATTTTCAACAATTTTCACCGGCAAAAAGGTGCCTATGTGTTATTTCGGACTATATAATCAATCTCTATGCCAGTATGGTGCCCAAACAATCGATCGCGATCGTGTATCGTCGATAATAAAAAATACACAAAAAACTGTCAATCTTAACTCTTAACTTTTCTAAAGTCGATCTTCACAGTAAAAAGTATGTCTCTGCTCTATGCCACATTTCATCCAGGTCAGTTCATTCACATAATTATAATACTTATTAATAAGACCACCTTTTAACCTTGGAGTATATTGCTTAACTTTTTGTTTCATCTTTACATTATATCTTTCTCTACTTTCTTATCTTCATCTTACAGTCTTCGCATAATCTCTTCAATTATTCATTCATTCTCTTTACTGCTCATCTCGTAACTAACACATACATAGATAAATTATATTGACACATTTCGTTAAGAAGCAAAATACGTACAATATTTTGTGTTAGATTATTTTTTTAAATAATTAATTTTGAAACAGATACTGACGTTAACATCATGAATTACAATAAGTTTATTATTCATTTATTTATGCAATAGATAAATGTCAGATCACATAAAAAAACAAATGCCGTTCCTTTTTTGAAGTTTTGTTATTTTAAATACCTAGCGTGTACATTCTAACCAGCCTGTCTATGGGTAATTTATGGGAATCATAGCGATCAAAGGAGTATTGTAGCATTACGTAATAAGATTTACTATGTATTTTTTTTAGGTCATACTAACTTTTATCGATGGCTTCGCTCTCGTATATTAGCTTATGTCCTTTCCCGTTCTCCTGACTAAATGTTAGCAAAATATCAAAAACATTTGTTGAGAAGATAACATGAGTATAAAGGTAACAAACAAAAAAATACTTTTATAGTTTAGGTGGCATAATAGGTAACCGTAACAATGCTAAATGAAAATATTTGGAACATCGAACGCGATAATGGTGGTTTACAAGGCCGAACTGTATATAATTCGCTAATCTCGTTGGTAAAATAAGGTCATTTTTTTGTGTTCATTCATTGTGCAATTATTGTATTTGTGGACATGGTGTCAGTAGAACTAAAAACACATATATTAATGTCTGTTATTCCCCGGAATAGACAACTGTTTACATAAAATTTTCAAAGGTTATGTCATTAAACTGTCAAACACCAAGCGGTCACCGGTGACCGCGACCTATTGTTCTTTAATTGTGTCTATAAAACCGGTACTCGACGAGTTAAATGATTGAATCCATGTAATAGTGAAGCTATTACAATTATTTACGGCGATTTTCAAGTTCATACAACAATCTGTACACGGAACTTACACGAAATTACACATAATGCGGTTTTCAATGTGTCATTCAAACTGTGTGATGACGATAAAGTACAATACATTTATCGCTATTCTCAGTTTCCTATGAGTCTCCCAGTCTCTCAATATCTCGAGAATATTATCTATTTATAAACCCGTATGTTTGACTAATACTAATAATCTAAACCGAGATTTTCGCTGCAAAAGAATTTACTGTCGGTCATTGACCTCACACCCACATTTTTGGCACCACACGACATTCTGGATTACGTATTTTTAACCATTACTATAGTACGACTCGTCAGTGTGGTACTATCTACTATCGAATGTACGTTACCACAAAATTCATTGTCAAATTCAAACAATATAAAATCCTTACAGCTGAGAACTTTTCAAGGAAGATACTAAGGCTAACATTCTTTTGTTTTGTGTTAAATAACATTTACTTTAATGATTAGACTATTATTACGTAACGTCGCTTTTTGTAATGTGTGTGAATTGTCCTTTGCAAGCTATCTGACCTTAAGATAATTACCGGGTGATTTGAAAATGCGAATAATTGACCTCACAATTTTCTGTCTTTCAATGACTGAAAGTAAGTAGCTCTAGCTATGAAGTGTCCACCTATTATAGGAGATAAATCACCATCAACAGCCTATGACAAGACCGCTGCTGGACTATAAACTTCCTCTACTTATAAGGCTTGGTACGCTTGCAAGGTTTGGAGATCGGTTCAGTTTTATCAGGGCGATGATGCCCGATCTCAGTCAAATGAGTTATCAAACTTGTCAATAACGTCTTATATGACATTCAAGAGAGAGTAAAGATGGACACATCAATAGTTTTGTAATGATTCAGTGATGTCCATATTGCTATTGTGTTTTGAAATACTGAAGCACCTAATAATTACTACACGCGACTTTCTTAATCAATTTGGTCCTAATTCCTTCTTGCATACACACTAACACGCTCATAATACGTACATTATATTAAGTAGACATCAATGTTTGAAATAGTCGTATATCATGATTATTACTATTACCTAGATATCGTTACATGTTACGCTTTCCATTCTTCCAGAAATTCTAAACAGAAGTGCACGTGCATTGGTACTATACAGTGTAATTTATAAATAACCGCTTTACTTGTAGGAATATCCCTAATATCAATATATGAATGAAAAATTGGAACATATTTTGTTTTAAATGGTTTTTTCACTCAGGCTTTTTGCGCATTAAAGCGCTGGGGCAACGACCTTACGAGCAGGCCAAGCGGTCGCGTCAACGCGTTTTCGTGTTACTACTGGTTCGAGGTCACTTTCGAGTTTATTTTTCATAAAGAATTTTTATTTTAACTGAATAATATTCTTTATTTATTAGTAAACCTAGTTCGATGGTACTATGAAGTCGTATATCAGTTCTATGATTTAATATAACCATGCATAGCTACGGACAATTTTTTAGATAGTAAATAATTAGTTCAACAACTGTTAAAACAAGTTTTCAAACACACATAAGAAGTGTATTACCTCTTTATCTACTTTTTCGTAGAAACCCGACGCAGTGTTATGAAAGCGATCGTAAAACCATAACAGTCTTAATTTTTTTTCAAATACGAAAGTCATCTGACGTAGACAAACGTAGATACAATTGAGATTTGTTTGTTAAACTTTACTCGGTAATATTATGAAGATTTAGTATAACATCTCATGTTCCAGAAGGTTTTAAGTCACTCGTTGACGTAAATCGTTTCAACCGTTAATTTAAACATAAGTATGTTACGTAACAGAGACCACACGTAGACAATGTTGTTGCTGGATTTAGATTTGACGATTGTTTGCATTCTTTCACTTTTTCCTTCTAGCTCATTTTCAAGGAAAATGGAAAATACTAGAGAATTTTAATCACGATGTTTTCTTACGATTTGATTACTATGTTTCGTTGGATTTTTCCTTAGCGAAACCAAACTACAAAACATGGTTTTCCTCTACTAATTAATTATGTGCATCGATAATAATTATTTTCCTTCTCTATACCATCTGTAGTGCATTAACAATAGGTAGGTAGACCGTCTAAACATGGTCGACTGCGTGACGTTAGTTCTCCATTACCTGCTTACTCTTTGTTATTAAACTTATCATAACTATGATCAAAGTATCCATTACATTACATACCTTACTAACAAGTTGTATGACATTGAAAATATTTATAAATAGATCCACTGCTTGGCAGGAATACTTTGTTAGCAATTTACTTATTTCTTCAGATTTTAATAATTCAAAGAGTAAATGAGTAAATCCACCATTTTGAAAAACACCAGAACTCATTACTATAGCAACGAATTTGAAACTGGCCACAAATAAAATAATTCATCGCCATTTTTTGTCTTTGTACTATATAATGTTCGAAATTCAAATAGCTGTCACCAGCGATAAGAACTTTCACCAATGTGTGACCGAAATAGTCGATGACCTCGACCGCCATTGTAAACACAACAACTAGGTAGGTTATAATCTTCTTTTTAGTCAAAAACAAAGAATAGGTACCTACTTTAAAATGCGTGTTTATTTTTATCGGAAAATTATAGAAGTGGGTCAATTTTGTTTATCGTTTTTGTAATGTAACCTATGTATTAGGTAAAAGTAGGTAACGATTACATTATTTAGAATTTTAATGTATGTAAAGATAGATTAGAATTAACCGTAAATAAGTGTGTTTAAAGAGTATTGTGTATTGAGTATTGTACAAAATTTAAAGTGATTTTTTCCAACACCTTCGAGATTTCGTCGAAATTGCTTAATTTACAGAAAAGAAATCAGTTTTTGCTTCTAGCATAATGTACGTCATAGTTTGTAAAAAAACCATAATGACTTCTTACAACGCTGTAGATATTTATTTTATTTATTTAGTCACAAACGAGGAAATGTTTTGTAGGTTTATAGGTTACAGACGTAGATAGACATAGTCAAAAAATATTAAGCTAGTGACTCCTTTAGAGTTGTGAGTACTGTACACAGATGGCGCTGATCGCTTACCATCAGATGATCCATATAATAGGGTAAATAGCAATTTTTTTTTAACGCGCTTATGGTACATGATTTTAACGTATTTTTTATTTTCTTACACAAACAAATATAATAATTTGAAATATCGTAACGATCTCTCGCTCCTAAACTCCATTTTATCTAAGTATTGCAACTTTATACGAGAAAATAATAAAAATACGTGTCTAATACTTTTTCATGACCAAACTGATGGATTAATTACATTTTTAATGTTCATACCCTGTCATCATCCCTATTATACTTTCGCCCCTTCCACAAAAAATGTTACGTTAACATTAATTAATAATTACTAATGATTACACAACGATTAGTGATTAATTAACTTACACACATAAGTAGGTAATCAAATCCCAAGGCTAGCAAGCAATTCTAATATTTATTAGGTACATGATAAGGTTTTTCCAGATTTTACCTCATATTTGTTCAGTTGTTAGTGGTTTAATGTAAAGATAAAAACACTGTTTAAAAACTCGAATGTTAGCTATATAGGTGCTCTTTAATAATAATAGCATATCGTCTTCAATTCTCAATTAAACCAGGCAGAAGTGCACATTGTTAAGAAGCCATTTCATTCATTTTCATTTTCATTATACCGGGCACAATTCCGGACCCTGTGCTAATAGTGACAATTTAAAAAACACCCTGTAATACTTTGCCCGATCTGGGATCGGAAAACTGAACTCGAGATCCCTTGCCCGGCAACCACTCGGCACCAATCGAGGCAGTTAACTACCACTTTTCGCAAATATAATTTCTAAATTTTGGATCTTGTACATATAAGCGGTGCAAGTCATTTGTGAATAAAATCTATCGGTCGAGTCAGCAATTTAACGTAAAATATGATTGGAATTAAAAATTTCATACAGAATTCAACCATGTTCCTTTCCTATCAAGGTTCATTTTTGCAACAACTCTATAGTTTGATCTATATCCGTGCCAAAATTCATAAAATTCGGTAATGCAGTTTAGGTGATAAAGTTCTTAAAATAAATGAACTGTGAGTTAGAGGTACATGTAGGCATGTATTTATTTGTAAACAAATAGTACCTTGATGTTCCCATAGGGACTTTCACTGTTGCGTTATAAACTACTAAATGTCAGATTTGCCCAATCCCCGCGTCGAACGCGCGACCCCTAGGTCAGATTGCAGCAGAGAGGAAGCTTACATTAGAGTCGATGATAAAGTATCTTAATATTAGATGCCTTGGTTTTCTACTATTGGTCGACCATGGGGTATAAATATGTATATGGAAAATAGAATACACCATTAATATTTTCAAACATCAATGGCATTAAAATGTACCTAAATATTTGATATTCGTCATCTGTTTGAAGAGGTGCAGTCTGTAATGTGAATGACCTAGATATTTACCTACTTTGTATGTAATGAAATGTGTATCTAGACAGCACGTTTTGCTATACTAAACATCATTAACAAAGAATTAAAAAATATGTATTATTCATTATACAAAACAATTTGCTACAAAGAATTCTTTTGATGTATAAGGTAAAAACAAAAAAAAAATAATGACGTAATTTTTTTTGTTTAAAAAAAACATGGTTCGCCTATACGCACATGAGACATTTTTTTTTTATGGGGGGAAAATCATCGAATGACTGCTCCCGCCTGGGTGAGGCGGAAGGGAGTGTCAGACTCTTACTGACTAAAAACCACCCCGTTCCTTCTCCTGCACGTCGAGCCGGAGCCCCGGTTAGCCGTTAGGTTCTCCGCGACTCCGAATCGGCATCGGCCCTATTGGGCCCCATCTGTGGTGGTCTGATGGCTCTTTGAGGCGCGCGCGGTACGCGACGCGCCGTACGCTCGGGTCTGTTTCTGGTCGGACGGGGAGCCACCCATGCTCGCCGTCCGCAGGCCCGCGCACATGAGACACTAGATGTAGATTTGTACTTTGTAGGCACTTTTCGCATCGCACGTGCCACCCGACGAGAAATACCTCTGCGACAATAACATGACGTATGTTTTGATAATGTACTATGAGTTCGCATGCGCTTCCACAGTTTGCTTTTTGCTGTAGTTCCCCAGTTATTGTTGGTTTTAAACATTTTATTTCTTTGCAAGGCTATTGTTTGCTTCGTAAGGTATTACTATATTATATTACTAAGACAGAACCGTTCTAAAACCGTCTCCAGATCAACAAATCGCGCTAAACGCATACTCGTATCGATAACGTAAAACAAACTCGTACTAACTCTTTGATTGGTCGGCTCCAATAATCCAACCAATCAGAGAGTCGAATGCAGTCTCATTTCAATATCGTTGAGCGTAAAATAAATTCGTACTAAGCCCCTCAAAGTACGAATAGGTACGTACTGCTCTACTTACCTAAAAATGGTTTAATTAATGGTTATCACTCACAAAAAAATCCTTGTACGTCTTTAGATATAACTTGATTCTTAGAAATGGTTACATGGATAAATAAATACAACATAATGTCGTTAGAAGGCTTAAGATAACGCTATTTATATGGTAAATAAATATTGAGGAACGTAAACCGGTTTTTCTAGATTTTTTTACTATACCAAGAAATTAAAACATTTTATTAAACGGAAAGTTTAGAAGATTTTTCTATAATTATGATAATTACTCTTTGTGGCTACTTCCAAGATAAAATACGAATAGTACAGTTTAGAGACATAATCATGTCAATGGAACGCCAATTGCTATGATTCTTACATACATCTTTCGCTTCCTCAACAGTCATAAGTCTTTTCATGCATGTGAACGAAGTAATTAAATATTTATTTACTTAGCAATGCTGCCAGTCTTTTGGGCACCTTACCACATGACAATGATGAGGATAATTGTTTCTGGTTATTTTTCCTATCCTATTTTATTGTTTGACATGACTTGACATTTATCTTAGCCCTAGTTATTTATTATTTAGTTCATACGTATATACATATATGTATGTATAGATTAGTTTAGCTTTATTATATATTATGATGTCAATAAACATTACCTGTTTAAAAAACCCTAATTACTTAGTACATTTTTGTATTTCATTTTGTATATTAGATTGAATTTGAAGATAGTTTTACTGTCTCTTGTAATTATTCAAATCAATTTAATACATGGTTTATCAGGTTTAGGTAAATCTTAATTTTATTATGTCCATTAAGCTGAACCGTTGTTGTTATAATAACTATGATCGTATTATATTATGATAGCATTTACATTATTTCTATAAACTAATCTAAATTTCAAAATGAACTCAATAAGCAGAGGATAAGGTTTTAATTAACCAAATTTTTAGAGGCCATTTTTTGCCATTTCAATTTATCCGCTAAATTAATGCCATTAAAGACGTTCGATAAAAGATTTACGGCTTTTTATAGTAGTTACACATCGGCATATCTAACTTGTATTTTTTGAGGTTTGAAGATACCATGAACTAGATGAGAAGAGAAGAGATGATGGATTAAAAACCACCCCGTTCCTACTTCTGTTTCCAGTCAGGCGGAGCCCTGATATTCCGTTAAGTTTTGCGGTTTTATAGACTAGTTTTCCGCTGCCACTTCGTAAGTGTGGTAAGGATGTTATTATAATTAATTTACACATAATTATAAATCTTCCTCTTGAATCTATTAGAGATCTATCTATTAAAAAAACCACATCAAAATCAAATGCGCAATAGATCTAGTAATAGATAGGATCGGATAGAGGAAAGCCGTAAGAAACGTCATTTTATTTTTATACTACCTACTATTATGTAACATAAAGTAGATTATCATATGAAGAGTTTTTTTTATTTTGTAGTAGATTTAGTAATAGCAATCTTATTAATAAACATCGTTATTAATTTTCTGAGAAGCAAATTAATCTATCGGCTTTTTATGGGTTTTAATCGTTATTTTTATTTAACTGGCTATTTATTTTTTAAAGAGTCCTTGAACCATGACCATATTTCTATAAGTTTGAAATCGCCAACCCGCATTGAGCAAGAGTGGTAATTAATGCCAAACCTTCTCCATGTGAGAAGAGGCCTCTGGCCAGCAGTGGCCCTTATAGATTGTTGAAGATGCTGATGATGCTCCTGGAAATCCCAGAAGAACGGGAACTATGCGTCAAAATTCCGGGTCAAAGATCGTTGAAAAAAGGGGGTCTCTTACCTTTTAAACCATCGAATTTGGTGAAATTACGTACAGCAATAGTTTGAAACCCGGGAAAGGACATCTAAAAGTTTTCAATCCGAAAATCCTACGAGATCGGAATCCATGCGTTAAAATCTCGACACTCTGTGTCTTTTAAATTACTACAAGGTGTAGATTTGAAACCGTTGCATTTCTCGGGGGCATGTCACAGAAGTCATAAAGGTTCAACGTAAGAGAAAATTTCGGGCCAATAGTTAAAAATATGGCTATAATAAATCGTTTAAGTTCGACAGTATTTTAGAATAAGCGACAGCAATGTTTTTTATTGAAGTTTTATGGAATTAGGAATAATATCAACTACGTGTTTGAGTTTATGTGTGTTAAGCCGCGTTATAAAACTAGTTACAAGACGGCAGCGTATACTTCGCACTTACAGATTTCCGTGATTTCAGAAAAATTAAAAATATTTACCTACAATTTTTTTTATTGATTCGGACTCAAAATCGATATCCGAGTTACCTCCTAGAAAATGACGCGGCTTTAAAACAACACCTTGTATATCTATTGGATTGAAATTCGGTACAATATTGATTTACAAACATAGAATATGTAGTTTTTATCACTGACACCCACCTGACACCTCACGAGTAGTCACGAGACGGGTAAAACCGCTGTCATGTTCATTTTTAAAACTTGGAAAATAAATTCATTTGCGATAAATATAACCTAATTACTTTCCCCACTGACGTCGATGCGGACGAATTTTTCGACGCTTTATGTAAATAGTTGTTTTTGTTTTTTCTTATAATTAATTTTAATCTTAAGTTGTATATATTTAATTGAGTAATATTTAGATTTAATTTTTTTTAAGTAATAGGTAGTTTTTAATTTCAGTTTCTTATTTGAATAAATGACCTAAGTACTTTGAATCAATTGTGATGACATTTAGAGGTATTACAGTCGTATAGCCGTAGAAATACCTTGGCAAAGACTAATTCAAAAACCCAATTTCAACTAAAGTCATAATTTTACGCGGACGAAGTTGCGGGTAACAGCTAGTATTTCTCTAAAGAGGCCTATCGTTCATTGGAATATTTTTTTGTCTGTGGTTAACACTAATAACTACAAAATAGCAAATGTTCAAAGAAGCAACATTGATTTATTACCTAAAAATCGCGGGTTACTCTCGTAAGTGGCTCGAAACTAGTAGAGCTCCAGAAGTGGTAAGCAGAGGTGCACATTATGGCACTTAATGCCACTGTACAATGTAACACTTACTTTTCACTATTTATGTTATGAGTCCCATATAATAGGGGGTGAGCCTATTGCCATATACCGGGCACAACTCCGTGCTACTACTGAAATTTTTAAAAACCCAGTAATACTTTGCCCGACCCGGGAATCGCACCCGAGACCCCTTGCCCGGCAGTCACACTTGCGACCACTCGGCCAACGAGGCAGTCACTGTTACTAGTAGTATAACAAGTGGGATAGGTCTCTAGTACTGAATAAACCAAAAATAATGGTAGGCGCTGTAGTGGGTAGTGTCGCCGCGTCTGCTCTTGAGGAAAAGTCGGTCTGTGAGCGTGTCGCGATATTAGTAGAGCTTTTCTCAGTAATATTTACGTCATTAAACCGTTATTTTTAGTTAAACAGTAATTTTCATTTTATTTAAAACACTTTAATATTACTTTTCTAAACATATTTATGCTAATTTTGTAAATCTAAAGAGTTTGAAGGTTTGAAGGCGCATATCTTCAGAACCCTTGTTTCTATTTGAATAAATCTATTGGTATTGGTTAGTCCATTTACCGGGGAGTGCTATATGCTATTATTAGATATTATACTACGACCAATAGAAGCTCAGCAGATGCTCAAATCGTGGGCGATTAGTTAGTCATTAGTCAATATGCGAGTACAAGAAAGAAAGACTTTCTTTCTTTAAGCGTACTAGTCTTGGAAACTTTCTCAGTGCCGGGAGTAAGGACCACTGACACCCCGGGCGAAAATATTGTGGAGCCCACTGGGTTAGTTTTTTGCTGATCCCAAGTGAAATTATATTAAGAATTTCATCTTTCCTATAGCGTTACCCGGAGCTAACGACGCGAACGTGGAAAGTTTTGTAGCTCCGCTTTTTCATATATCTATATAGGTTTGTATATACATTTTTTTTACATTTTCTTTTTTTAAACTTTTTTACATTTTATGTTTATTTATTTTGTTTTACATTATTTTTTAATTTTTTTAAAATATTTTTATTCCTTTTGACTTTTTTTTGTCATTCACAATTTTTTTCAAATTTGAATTTCTCGCACATTTTTTTTACTTTGTTCTAAGGGTTCGCACCAGAGAGGCAAGAGACTCCAACTTCAGACCTGGGCCATCGCCCCATCACGCCCCCCCCCCCCCCCCCCTAACGCCGGCCCTGGAATTACCGATTCGAATTTCATAATTATTTTTGCGTTGGATAATTCATTATAAATAAAGTAGAGTACTTCTCTGGCATACCTTGACGTGCGATGTCTTCTTATTGAGAAAACCTAGACTTTTATGACTTGAATCTAGGTAATCTAGACTTGTTGCGGTGTTGTGATGATTGTATCCAATCATCGTAATGATGTCTGTGCATGCAACAGATTGTGCATCGTGTTATGTAAACTGTATTACATTAGTAGGTAAGATTTGCAAGACTCATTCTATGTAAAAAAAGTCAGGTAATTGCGTTTAAAAAGTTATGGTTTTTTAGGGAACAGAGAGTATAGTTCCCTAAGATCGGAAAAGGAGGATCCTCCGACCAGGCGAGGTGATCGTGCCTGGCGGGCTTTCTGCCCGAAAGTTGTTCGTTGGGATTTTCTATCCGTGTTAAATCGAATGTAAACTTCGCATGTGCGATGTAGGATTTTATGACGTCATCCGTTGACTTGTGTCGCCACAGTTTTATGCTTTTTCCTTTTATTCCATTATTTTCTCGTATTTACGTAGGTACTATATAGTATTAATTTAATTTTTAGTTGTAAATATTTTAGCCATAGTTATTATTTAGTCTATATGTTTTGTTTATGTATATCTATAAAAATTAAAAATAACTGCAAAAGTGTAAATTCTGTGCATTGTAAATATTCTGGGTATGACTAGACAGGCACCGAAGCCAAAAGTGTGGCTAAATACACTTCGTCCGTCTGTATGATTACGTATCACGCAAAAACTATCAGTCCAATTACGTTGAATCACTGGCTACTTTTTATCCCGAAAAGTATGTAGGTACTTTCTATTGTACCAAAATGTTTACGTTTTGTTTTCTTATTTTCTTGGGTAAAAACGTAACGGCGGGTTGTGCTGGTTCGGCTGCTGCCTCTGCAGAAAGCCTCAAGCGGCGCAAGTATAACAACCTTGCTGGTAGTTATATCTTTGAGCCGTTTGGGGTTGAGACGCTAGGTCCGTGGGGTCCGAGTGCACTTAAATTATTCCAAAACATTTCAAAACGCCTGGTTGACACATCTCGTGACCAGAGGGCTGGTCTTTTTCTCGGTCAGAGGTTAAGCATTGCCATACAACGTGGCAATGCTGCCAGCCTTCTGGGTACTTTCCCCACTGACGTCGATGCGGACGAATTTTTCGACGCTTTATGTAAGTAGTTGTTTTTGTTTTTTCTTATAATTAATTTTAATCTTTAGTTGTATATAGGTATTTAATTTAGTAATATTTAGTTTTAATTTTTTTTAAGTAATAGTTAGTTTTTAATTTAAGTTTTTTATTTGAATAAATGAATTGTTTTTGGGTAAAAATCATAAGAAAATAATTTGTTTCGTTAAAAAAATTAAATTAAAAACTATTAACACGAGTAGGCCGACCTCACAATTATTTTTTACAAACGTTTAACATTCAATCCAATATTGTACTTACGATATCAGCAATTACACTCACAGAATCCGAATAGTTACCACAAACATCGATTAAAACTATAATAATTCCGATTAAATAAATAAGATAATTTTATACGGTGTTTCTAACGAAGAAATAAGAGAGACAACAATGACAATAAAGGACAGACATAACACACGGCAAATCTTCACTTACTTTAAACTAATAGTATCGATAGACGTTGTCATTGTGATGCAAATGAAAGTGCGCGCGCGCGCGTTTGTTGCGACTGGTATCAGAGAACTGAAGAGAATCTCCGCGTAGCTAGTTAGAAGTTGGTATTGCTTTTGCTACGTTCAATCCCCGCCTACGGGGCTATTATTTTAAATTTCCATCTTTATTTGTTTAGTAAAATGCGCGTACAGTATACGCGATTTTATTTGCACCTCTGCCTGAGCATCGACTATAGTGGACCCTGTCTGTAGTTGCTTAATGGCTCACGGCTCTACGAGACTACATGGCGCGCAAGACGTGCCGTACGCTTGCGCAGGACGTGATGCGTTCGTTTGCGGTGTACGGAGATCAGCGTGTACTCCGCGAGTCCCAGAGTGTCTTCTACAGCGGCTTGGGCATCATTACCCTCAAGCGATCCTCCTCCTCCTTAACAATCATAATTGTTTTGCCATGATGACCAGATTAAAGAAATGAAGCATTTATTTGACGCAGCATGATACCTTTTAAAATATAAATTAATAAAAAAACACAGATTATCTAATTTTTGTACAACCCTCCGTAGCAAATCACCCTTGGCTTTCTCCACCGAAGCCCTATAGCGTGACCTGGCAACTCTAAACGCAATCAGTGCTTCATCAAAAACGGTACCGGTTACCTTACGTTTCTTTAGTCTATTTAACTGTTTGCGCGCTTTACGAAAGCATTTACGTTGTTCGACTAGACAGTTATTCCATCAGTCGCATCTACGCGTACTTGTCAAGGACCCGCGACCAAAAGCTATGTCGGCACAGTAAGTAAAGGCATCTGACATGATTTCAGCACCCTCCTCGGCCGAGAGATCTCTGCGGGTGAAATCTTTGGCTTGAGATGCAAACAATGAACTAAAAAAATTCCAATCCGCGGCCTTAGTCTTGTACCTAAAGCTATCATTGCAATATGTTGGACCCTGGGGTAATGTTGAAACAAACTCGTACACGATCTGGCGATTATGATGCATCTATGCAGCAAAATCTAGACGCATCATAACATTTTATTATTAACATTAATTTATGTACACAGTTGAATTCCTCGTATCGTCATCCTGTTCTTGGAGCTAAACAGTGACCTGATGCTGGTCATATGCAATGTACTGAATGTCTCTCTTGTCCTCTCTCACGTAGACCACGTTGTGAACCAGAAACAGCAGGTAGATGTTCAGCCCTGAAAAAGTAAGATAAATCGGCATTATCAGATATTTCAAATTTTCTTTCAGCTTGATAAGGAACTACACATTTAACAGAGACTGGGCAGCAGCGCTTTCATATAAAGATGAACTTTTCCCAACCAAGTTATTTAATGACTGCCTTGTTGGCCGAGTGATTGCAAGTGCGACTGCCGGGCAAGGGGTCTCGGGTTCGATTCCCGGGTCGAACAAAGAATTACTGCGCTTTTTAAAAAAATCTCAGTACTAGCACGGAGTCTGGAAACATGCCCGGTATATGGTAATAGGCTCACCCCCTAGTACATGGGACTCATAACATAAATAGTGACTCTGCCTACCCCTTCGGGGATAAAAGGCGTGATGTTATGTTATGTTATGTGTTATTTAACGTAGAGGTGTAGACTCTTAATCGATGTAGTCGAGGCCCGAATTCACCAGTGACTTGTATGGGCTATTTATATTCAGATTAATTTACTGAGCAAACAAATTTGTAGAGTATTTCGAAATTGAAATTCGCCAATCTAAGCGAATGCTTATCTCATCTAATACCTTTAAACAAGCAATTCTTGTATATATGCACCGACAACCTCTGAAATAGTTTCAACGATTTGCTTAAAATTTTGTATCTAGGGGCTTTCGGGGACGGTAAATCGATCTAGCCAGGTTTATTTTTCAGAAAATGTCGTTTATTAAAAAATGACACCGAACTATGCTCGGTCATCAAGACACAATTTTATTTTATTATTTACAAGACAATTAATAAATATTATTTTTGTCATAGGAAGCATAACTATAATGAGCACGTACCTACATAGAATAGGTATATAGCATTCTTTCTATGTGCTGTATAGTCGTAAAACGGCAGGTCAGCAAGCAACGTCATCAACTGTGAAATCGTCGCGAAGTAGAAGTATATCTTCAGAAGCAATTTATTTTTCTGTAATGGAAAGCAGAGGTAAACTAAATAATATTTACTAACAAGTAATAAATGATTAATATTTTTTTATGTTAAACGGTTTTATTATGTACTAGGTACTTAGCGGTTTCACACGCTCTGCTCAGCTCCTATTGGTCGTAGCGTGATGTTTTATAGCCTATAGCCATCCTCGATAAATGCGCTATCCAACACAAAAAAATTTATTCAAATCAGATTTGTAGTTACGGAGATTAGCGCGTTCAAACAAACAAACAAAAAAACAAACTCTTCCACTTTATATAATAGTATAAGATTTACACTTCTACAGTGTTATTAATATGTACAGATGGTTATCAAGACTAAGACTGTTTACCAAATATTAGATCGATTTGTTGTCAGTGGGTATATAAATTTTCAATTACCTAAGACCCAAACAAAGAAAAGAGGCAAGTTAAATAAAACCATTCAATAATAAATTGATGCAGTTTTCATAGCGCCTGACATATCTGTCATAGCTATTTTGCTTCTCAACCTATGATTTGTTAGTAACACCCAATAGTACGCTGTACATTAAAGATCCTTTTTAATTAGCCTTTAACTGTTTAGATTAATTGAATTATTGTTCAGTGTTCAGGTGTTCCTCAGGGCACTATGTAACTTGTCAAAAGCGTTCGACTCACCCTATGTGCTCCAATTAGCAATACCACTGTTAGAACAATGTCTGATAATGCTGCAGCTACTATCACTGGAAGGTGCACTGCTGGGTCACTATATCGCATCTCTCCTCGAGGCTTGTCACTCGTCAGCTCATCCACCATCTCATACATCAGCATTGGAAAAGCCACCAGGGCTAGAGTCTGGAAAAACCAACAGTATGAACATTAAAATAATGTGTGATCAATAGTCATTTCTATAAGTAGTTCAGAATCAGCCAATAGAATTATCCAGTAGTTAAATATACTATATAGCAATGTTTATACTTTTGATTCATCAGGTCAATCCTTTAAATTAGTTGAAATTAATATCTATGAAAAAAAGGAAGGTGAAAACTTTGCCCTGTTACAATTGTTGCTAATGGTTGTGAAAAATATGCACAGTAAGCGTATGATTTTGAATAGAAGATGTCTGGTGCTGGATGGATACGGAAGATATACTCGAATATCCGAAATGGTTTATATATAGCAGTGAATCTCTATAACCTGATGATGATGATGGCGAGGAAGAAGCGTATTTTGAGTGTAACTACGAGGTTTTTATTCAGATAATACTTGCCTTATTCTCGTGCAAAATAGTAAGAATTCGGCACAATTTGCTATGAATTCCCTATGAAGCAATCTACAAAGAAATTCTTGTTTTCTGAAGAACTGTATGAATTAACGAGTGCTAAATAATAATTAGCATGAAAACAGTTACTCAGTAACTACACTTTTAGACCTGATAATTACAGTGACCTGTTTGAACATTCTGTCCAAATCAGTTACCTAATGGTTACCTAATAGCATAAGGCTTAAGAAAATTAAGCCAGCAAGTCGAAAGGAAATCGTATCTTATTTAAAAGGTAATAAGTTCTACTGTTCTACTGTCAACATTAAAATAATTTTGACGTATCTACTTACAAGATCGGCATATCCAAAAACAGCTATACCAACATACGTAGGAATACAAAAACAACACTTCCTTACTACTGGTATCTTAGGACACTTGAAATCGCAGAGTTTCTTCATTTTTAGTACACTTTACAAACATTTCATATCAAGCCTTGTGTCTGACTGGATCCGAGCGAGTCTTATCCAAAATTGCATCCTCTCAACAGTCCTTTATAAGATATTTCCGCTACTTAAAGATTATATTCATTGTCACTTGTCATAGTATCTTGTAGCTATCCATTGCTGTTTAATATTGAACTTGTATCTTTACATTAATGTGTTAGTCTTCAATGGATGTTTTGAAATTAATCTTTTTGAACGTGTCGTTGTTTTTATGTTGCTTGGTAGGGAGTTTTGAATAGATTCCTTGGTTTTCATTAATTTATAAATTAATCTTGCGTTGCATTGCATGAGTCAAGTTTGTAACTTATATTTCTTCTGAAGCATAAAACTTTAATGTAAGCTTATCAATAATATTATGTGTTTGCTCACGCCAAATCATGGGTCAAATATGTACAAATAATAATTCATCAACTTATGGCGCCATCTAGTTTGCTGCTCAGGAATAAACACTATATTTTTTATATCTCTTATCAAACCAAAATACTATATGAGTTTAAGTTGTGGCTCGAAACTTGTCGAGTACCCTCGAACTATAATGTGAGTAATGCGTATAATCCTATTAACTCATTTAATTCTTTTAAAATATGAGTAACATTCGCTGACTCTATAGCGAGTGTGTAACCTCTAAATATAAATAATGAATGAATGCACTAAACCAAAATTTCCTGCACTAATGAAATCAACGATATCTGCGAAGGAAGAGTCGATCAAGCTTGCAGTGTCGTGTCACGGCTCGCTTCCACAACGAGACGCCTAAACAAGATAATAATACCTTAGGGCTGGCAATCTTAACTTTTATCTATAAAAATGTAGTGGTCCCACATTAGGATAGTCTCGTGTGTTGTGGGTGCGATTATAGACATACAAATTCACTTCATCTTCATACATATCAGATTCAGACAGGGAAATTTTGTGGATTACACAAAGTTATGCTGTATAAATGCCTCCAAACTAACGCAACATCATTGCGCTTTGGTTTTAGGATCATAGCGAGGCAGGCGAGGCTGCTGGCATTTGCTACGCGAAGCTACTCGCTCTGTGGAGACCTGCCTCTGCCATTTGATAAACAAAGTTATTATATCCACTTTATTTGGTAGTTCTAGCCACGTACATGTCATATCATTCTGTGACGTTATTTATAGTTCTCGTAAAAAGCTGAATATAACAGCTAAAAACTGATAGTGCGAGAATGTTGTTTAACTTTATGGCTCTGATTCATTGATCTCTAGCTTGTTTTATACACTTATTAGGTTACGATGGGACTGACAAAAGCTGTGCGGTATAAAAGTCCCTGAAATTAAAAAGGAAATAATGAAAAACTGCTAAAGAACACCTTCAATGATAAATATCCTTGTGTGCAATATCTATATTATTTGCAATCAAAACCAAAAGGTTGCAAAAAAGTAATAAAACAGTATCACTAATAGACATTAAAAAAAATACATTTATATTTACAATAGTTCGTTGTATGTATTATTCTGTCATTTTATAAATTATATTAGATACTCTTAAGTTGTCAACTTATTGCACCGACCACGCTCTCACTGCATCACCTAAAGGTTGGCTAGTAAGAATTCCCACGGCATTAAGCCCGCCTATGTACTCTTGTTGCATAAAGTTAAATAAATAAAAAAATTAATAGACGAATATTGCCAACCCTGGTATCAGTCCAGCTAATTCAGTCGCCATTCTGCGCTGTGGCCCACAACGTTGCATTTAGAAGTAGCGCCATTATTCTATAAAAGGACTATGTTTATTTGTATGTGTTTGTGAGCATATCGTGACAATGTTGATAGAAATACCGGAGCTAAGGCGATGCTGCTGCTGTCTGCCTTTACGACGTGGCATCCTTATATTTGGATACATAAGCTTGGTAAGTACTTATTTACCAAGCTATACGTTTATTGGTCCGTCTCTTCTTTTACTTCGGTATATTCAAAAAACTTTGTTCTAACCTTTAAAAAAATAAAGTGTTACGCATATTTTTTTAATTGATTAAATTTTATCCTGATTTAGCGTACGGTTTCAGTATGCGTGATAAATGCGATTCTGTATTTCTTGGAAAGCTGAAAAGACTTACAAAGATGTTTATTTTGTTAATTTGTTGATACTTGATACGATTTCAAGAATCCTGTTCAGTCACTTCATCTTCGCCTTTGTGTTGTAATTATAGATTGCCACCAAATCACATTATTACACACCGAAAGTTCTCAGAAAAACATTAATATTTCATGATGATTCGTCGTTCAACTTTTCTAAATGAATTTGCTGTAATTTTTAACTAAAGATCTCGAGTGACACACGTGAATATACTTAGTAGTTCTTTCTCATCCTCATCCTCATCCTCCAGCAGCGTGCGCAACATTGCCGCGACCGCGCACGATGCTCATGAGGAAGAACCCCTCTGTGGTTCGAAACTAGTAGAGCATTTCTCTGTATATTTTAGCTGTTTTTATTGTTTTCATATAGAATCTTAATTAACAAGCATATTTCATTGTTCATCCTCTGTTTTCAGTTCCTGACAATATTATTCGGGACCCTGCAGATAGTACTATGTGTGTTCTACCACAACATGAAGAGTTCGTTGGCGACCACCGCGGCTCTGTATCGGGGGGTGATCATGGAAGTACAACTTTGCATCGTGTTCTTACTATACTCCCTGGACATAGTGTTCCACATCGTCCTCATTGTTGGTGCTCATATGGTTTGTTTGTTTTACGTTGATTTTTTATCCAAACATTGCATTAGTACTGCTTATTTTTTCTTCCCAATTATTTTTGGGCTATGATACAGAACCGTTAACCAAAATTCTTAAGACGAGGATTTTCAAACATTGTACTTCATTTACGCCATCTAGTGAGCATACGGAACCTTTTTATATATTATTGCATCTAATAGAGGACAAACTCATTACGATAATCGGACATAACGAGGTTTATCGAAAAGCCCAGCAAATGGTTCAAACGTAGCGTATGACCCTGTTTGCCTCAAAATTAAACATCCAATGGCTTGACCTTAACATTAGTTAATTTTCTGGTAGGCAAAATACTACCTCTATAATTCTGTTCAGTACGCCAGTCCCCATTCTACTTTCTCTTCTTCATTGATAGGAATTTTGTACACAAGATCAAGGCTTTTTTTGAGGGGAGCAAAATCATCCAATGACTTCTCCCGCCCGGGTGAAGTCATTGAGAGAGGGAGTGTCAGACTCTTACTGACTAAAGACCACCTCGTTCCTACTCTTGCACTTCGAGCCGGCCACCCGTTAAGTTTTTCGCGGTTCCGTATCGGTATCAGCCCTGTTGGGCACCTGTGGTGGTCTGATGGCTCCTTGTGGCGCGCGCGGAACGCGACGCACCGTAATAAAGGCTGCAGTAATAAGCGGTACAATATACATTTTACAGAAGAGACGTCGTCTACTGCGAATCTATTACTACTATGAGCTGACGACGATGGTGGCTACCTTCGTAGTGGTGCTGATCACATACATCGACCTCGACAGATACCCGCGGTGGAACTTCATCCTCACAGAGTTCTCTCTGGCTTTTACTGGATTCGGTGAGTTCTTGTTGACGTAGCTTTAAGGGGGTTAAATCATCCAAGGATTTCTCTATACTAAGTGAGGTGGGAGGGAGTGTCAAACTTTTACTGACTAAAAACCACCCGTTCCTTTTCTTTTTTCGAGCGGGAGATCCGGTAGTCTGCTAGGTCGTCGGTAGCTCTTGTTGTTAACGTAACTCATCATAGAGAGGAATACACAAATAAATATTCAGAGATAAGTACTTATCGGTGACATAATCTGCTGTGTTAAGGGATGTCAGGTATCAGTTGAATGTAGGTATGCGCATGCGCTAATGCCCGCAACTTCGCCCGCGTAGAAGATTATTCCTGTTTTATCCCATGGGAGCATTTAATCGGGATAAAAAGTATCCTATCACTGAGCTGACTTAGCCCATACCCTGCTTGTATATCAGTGATATAACTATCAAGGTATTTGCCAGTATTTGCCAAAATAAAACATCAAAAACGTAAGGGAACAAATTGGATGATTGAAAAGACGAATATCGTGTCATATACAACAACGTCACGTCTTTAAATCGATGACGATAATGATGTTGAGGCCCATGTAATAGAAATGCTAAATACACCAGGCCGAATTTCAGACACCGTACTATTACTGAAAATTTTGGGAAAACCGAAAGTAACTCAAAAGTATTTTCTTTAGCTCGGAATCAGAAATAAAATCAGTTGCAATAAAATCTGTCAATTGCATCTGCAATTGCAGTCACTTGACTAACAAGAGAGTTTTACAGTTAACCTCTTGACTGACCGTATATAAGAAATAATAGAGATTACATTGTGTCTCGCGTGGATCTACATTACATTACATTACATAACATCACGCCTATTATCCCCGAGGGGGTAGACAGAGGTGCACACAGAAGTAACACCAACTTTTCACTATTTATGTTATGAGTCCCATGTAATAGGGGGTGAGCCTATTGCCATATACCGGTCACAATTCCAGACTCCGTCCTACTACTGATCTGGATCTACATTCCGGCAATTCAAGGGTTTATGAGATAGACATCCGTCAGCCCTTTTTTTAGGGAAGAAAATCATCGAATGACTTCTCCTGCCTGGGTGAGGCGGGAGGGAGTGTCAGAATCTTATTGACTAAAAACCACCCCGTTCCTACTCCTGTACTTCAAATCGGAGCCCCAGCAACCCGTTAAGTCCTCCGTGGCTCGCTCTGAGGGCTTAGCACTAGTTTTCCGCATTAAGCGCTCTGATTGGCCTGCTCCAAACGAACCAACTAATCGGTGAAGTTTGAAACTCGTTAAACGTAAAAAAAATGTATAAGCCCCAAGATATCTACGCAACTAATTAATCGAGTCCGCTAACCTAAGGAACAATTGAACAGTGTTACAGGTGTACCTCGTGCTCCTCGTCCGAAGCGAGCTGAACAAGGACCGGTACCAGGAAGGTACATCCAGCTACATCAACCACGTCGCTGAGGTCTTCATAGACCCCCCACTCAGGCGACAATGGAGAACTGATCTCCAGATATAACTTAAAGATAATTGTAATTTTTATAAGTAAATAAATTGTAGAACTTTCTGTTGGCAATATACAACCATGACCTACCTTTTTATTTAAATATCGTGAAGGGGAAACTCCGTGTCAAAGACAGGGACATTTGGAAGGAATCCAAGATTTGTTGAGACACATTTATTGTCATAACATATTCACACATCTTTAAAATAATGTAAAGAAACTTTGTACAAGAGCTAAAATCAGTACCTAACCTACAAAACTAACATATTATATTTCTAATAATTACTTAAGTATCTATTATTATCTATCTATTATTAAGTATCTATTAATTCATTAAAAGTAATGTCATAATGTTGACTGTTCGAGAATGCCGCGCGACATTATCCACCATCGTATTTTATACAGAAGTTTAAATAAATAATAGTTCACACTGTCGTGGTTTTTGAGTCTTCATTGTAACTGTATTTCAGTATCAGTTTCTTGATTAGCCGCAGCAGCAGAATTTCAAGACCTGTAAAGAGAATAAAGACAATTATGTTTACCAACAACTTTTTAAACGACTTCAAATAAAGGAATTTCTTTGTATGAATATACATATTATATTTGTGCGCGATTGTTTCGCGGTTGGCTGAACACATTCTAATGTGGTTTTCAGAAAAATATTTGTTACACTATGAATCTGAATTTTTAATAGTAGTTTTTATATAGATAATATGAAGATTGTGCATAAGGAGGTGAGGATTGGGCCTTCGGTAACCTTACTCACACGGCCCTTCCGTGCTGAAACATGGCTATCCCATACTCACTTTACTACATACTAGGTTTAATATAAAGTAATGTATTTCTTTTACTTACAAACATCAATAACAGCTACCGATCCGAGCACTAATGCATCGGCTATACCAAAAACATTGCCAAAATCAACGAAATGGTAGGTTATGTAGTTTTCTAGCAAATAATGTGAATGTTTGTATTCCACGAAGAAGCTGATGGTCACTGCTCCGATGTACAGCATCAGTGTCAGGATGCAGTAACGATAGTAAACGTCATACAGCTTTGCACTTTTCTGGAAAATAAGAAATTGATGATATTAGTCCCATACGTAGCTCTAGCATATCTGATGCCTTCCAGAGAGTAAATGAGCAAGTGGATCTCCATGGCATGGCATGCAGTCAGCGAACTACACCCAGCCTATGCACACACATAATACCAGGTAAATTACAAGTGCGTTGCTGGGACCCAGACATGAACATGGCTATAGCATCTTTGAAATTTTGGATGACATTTAACTTAAACGGCCTGCTAAGCTTGGTATAACTGGGCTCGCTGCTATTGCAGCGGTAAGTCCCCTCTTTGAGGGGCCAAAATTTACGTCAATTCCATATAATTTGGTTTTCTATTCTACATGTAGACAAGCGCTAAATAGCATTTGGCAACAGCTGCTGGTTTCCTTACGATGTTTTCATTTATCGTTTGTCAGTGGTATCTAAATAACCTTAGAAAGTACATATGACTCGCAAAAAGTCACATTGGTACTTGCCGTTGGTAGGTTTCGATCCCGCACCCTCATGCATGAGAAGCAGGCGTCATAAAACTTCGAACCAATACAACATTTTAGGCAGTTGCCAGTGGCCAGCTACATTGAGCCTATATCTACTTAAAATTATGTTTATTAGTCAATTATTGTTTTCACGAGTGTCACAATTTTAGCCTACAGGCCCGTTAATACTTTTTCTTTAACACAACATGAATGTCACCGTCATGTACGCCTTTGTTTCCCAAAGAGGTAGAGAATGTTTTAAATATATGTTAACATAAATATTTACCGGTTACGAGTCCTGTGTAGTAAACAATCCTCGTGTTATACATGTATGACAGACAGGAAGTTTGCACTAATTAAATGGATGACTGGATGTGTGTAATTATATTGCTTTTGTCTCCTATGTAATTAGGTCCATAACATAAAATAACATAACATCATGCCTTTTATCCCCAAAGGGGTAGGCAAAGGTGCACTTTATTCCACTGTACAATGTAACACGCACTTTTCACTATTAATATTATGAGTCCCATGTAATAGGGGGTGAGCCTGTTGTCATATACGGGGCAAAATTCCAGCCTCCGTGCTACTACTGAGATTTTTTTTTAAAAACCTCGTAATGCTTCGAACCCGAGGCAATAATTGAATATTATTTTGAATGTTTACCTTAAATCCAGCCACGATGAAAGTGACGAGCATCCCTGTTTCAACCATTTGTGCTACTATAGCAGGAACTTCGAATAGCAAGCGATGTCTGTCATTAACATAATCTTTGTCATGGTAGTGGAGTATTGTTATGATAGTCGCTAATATTACAAGACCAGTCCATAGCAAGGAAACTATCTGGAAAATGAATAATTACAATATTAGAACACAGACAGAGAAGAATAAATACCGACACCTTTAACTGATTTTAATCCAAATTTGGATCTAAGCAAAGGTGCGTGATTAAAAAAAAAACGACCGGTTGCACTTCGGGAGTGCCGGCAGAAGTGTAAACTTAAGTATTAACGTTGTGCGTTTTGGATATTTTGGAATGGTTATGGCATAATTTTGCGCGAATTGCTTTAATTATCAGAATAAAAGTACCTACTATCTTTTATGTGCTAGAATACAATTCTTATTTATTGTGCTATCGTTCACAAACATGACAATTTATATTACATTAAAAAGTTTATCCTTCAGAAAAATCAACTTCCATCCATAATTTCGACGACTTTTTCACTATCATTATTACCAGAACCATCATCGCCATCTCAAAAACTGATACGATCGGTTTATGATAGCTGAAGTAAGAAACGAACAGTTTTGATTCGAACTTATTTAAATGTCTAATAAAGACTACATCAATAGCAGTTTTGTAATTCAATTAAACACATAAACACACACGAACATTCGCGCAAGCGCCCTGCGCCGCCTAAACGAAACAGCCGGCGCAGACATACATTTTCGCCGCGCCGTAGAAAGAGAGGGGGATACATTTACTCCCTGTCCTATGCCACGCCGGCTGTCAATCCGTCTTAAGAATTTCCGAACAGGGGCATGTGTCCTGACGCGAGTTTAACATTTTTTACCTATTACAAAAAAAGTGTACAACGCCGCTAAATAAATTTTCACTTCAATATAGCGGCGCTTTCTTGTTTTCCTATTAATTATAAAAGCGGGACTTGGGTGCAGAGGCTTATATTGTAGTGTTTTTATAATCACTACCGTGAGATATGTCAAAAGCTTTACTAGTTTCGAGTCATAGAGGGACTCTTCCTCATGAGTAGCGTACGCGGGCGCGGCGATGTCCCGCTTTTAATTGCTCAACATGTTTACATGAGTCACTCATACTTTTTATATTGTAGTGTCCACTTTTAATATGATAATTATATTAGGTAAACAAGCCAACGAATTGCCTGATGAAATTAACACCGTCAATGGATACTCGCCCCTCGACGTCTTATGGAAGATTATAATGACAACGCCATAGGAGTTAAAGATTCGTTGCCTTATGGGGTTTAATATTATATTCATTTATATAGTTAAGTATTTACTTACCAGTCTGACGAATGCCCATGCCAATAAACAGCGTCTTGTGCTCAACAATGTGCTGTCCTCAGCACCTGCTTTGTTGGTGATGGACATTGGAGGCCTCAGCTTTGGGGAATACATTGTGGAGATTCAAATTGACACTATGATGACGATAAACTGAAAAGATATATTAATTTGAATTAAAAAAATGGAAATGGTTTCCGTGCCTTACTTAGTAGGTAGAGTGAAATATAAGTTGAGTTAGAGATTAAATAAAGATGAAGATGTTTTCTTTCACACTAACGTTAACTTAATTTTCGATATATCACCATCATTATCATCAACAGCCATAAGTGGCACTGCTGACCAAAAGCCTCTTTTCGCACGGAGAAGGTTTGAGCATTAATCACTATTATCGTTAATTATTATCAGAATTTATAAGCCCAGGTTTTCTCACGATCATTTCCTTCACCGTTTGTCAGTGGTGTTCTAAATAATCTTAGAAAGTACATGTAACTCGGAAACAGTCACATTTTATTTGTTGTTGGTAGGTAGTATTAGTAAGATCGATCTTGTTTAATCTTGTTAATGATTTAGATTTAATTTATAGATATTCATAAATCACTTATAAGACACCAGACGAATACAAAACCTCTTCCGAATCGCTACAGCCGTTTTGGAGAGACGCGCAAAAATGTACAAGAATTGGAAATGAAAGTGTTTTTACATACCTTAAAAGTTTTAATAGTTAGTATGAATAATTATGTTCACTTGATCAGTACGTCCGTATCGCGTAATGTATTTAGCACTACTGTTTAAATTAATCGACATAGAGGTCTATATTTATATACTTTCATACCACTTATTTACATACATACGTACTGATATGTAATGTTTATCTCTCAACTATTTAAGTGTTTATTTGTATTTTTGTGGTGTTTCCCGATAGCGACAGGACTGAAGAAATCCATGTTTACAATTTAAGCCTAATTAGTTAGTACCAAGAAGTTAGTTCTTAGACATAAGTATTAAAAAAAATACGAGTTCCTTACCGCCAAGTTAATAAATAAAAAGTAGTTTATATTACAGTGGACTTGGAATTGTGTATAAAGGCTCGTGCCAGTGTATCTAAGCACAAGGTAATATAAATGAAATTTCTCCATTTTTGTCAATCGACCGATGTTGTACTTAGGTCATGGTGACTTGGTTATTGAAAGGTAAAAATAACATCAAAATAGCCCCTTTTGAACTCTTGGGTCGAGATTTTGGAGCATGAAATTATGCCAGGTGAATGGTAATATGTAGACATCGGATTATATGCACTATCGAAATGCCAAAATATGCATGCAAATATGCACTAAAAAAGGGGGAAATATGCACAAAATATGCACAATCAAAAAACCATTATCAGAATTAACTTTATTTTCACAATACATATACAACATAGGTACTATTGGTTGTAATTCTTGTGACAATATACAATAACATATTTTTCAAAGTTTTCTGACGCTTTGACGTTTGTCACTTAAAACTAATTTAGGTATATGCTGAAAATGACCTTTCAACGTCATGACGTTTAGCCCTTATAATATTGGACTCGTAGATAACAAACCTAAGAAGTTAAAAGTGATTTTAACATTGCTTACGATGACCTCTGTGTACTTCTTCAGGCATTAGAAGGCGTAAAGTTCTTATATAGAGAGTAAAGTCGGATTGTAATTACTAGTGGTAGGAGTATCATCAATTTGTTTACGTATATTATCAATTTGTTTACGTATATTTCTGGACGGTAGCTGGAAGTGGAAGCGTTATTATCTAATTAAAAAGGTCATGTTTGTTTATCACTGATGATTCCATAGAGATGTAGACTATAATTTTTGCGGTTAAACCCACGTGTATTCCACGACAGTATAATCAGTAAACATAATATTACGAATAGATAATGTAGATACACACGCAGCCGTCCCGTCGATCTCCTATTTATTTCGTTGCGAGATCAAATATTCATGTCCCTGGGACGCTTCGGACTTTAGTGTTTGGTGTTTTCATGGTTATATCTTCTGTAGATCCCAGCTTTAAGGTGTTGCAACGATTTTGGGAGGATCTGGCGGATCTAATATCTTTTATGTGGTAGAATACAATATTTATACACAATATTTATTTATATAATATCATACACAAACATGACAATTTATATTACATTAAAAAGTTTATCCTATAGAAAAATCAACTTTCATCCATAATTTCGACTTTTTCACTATCATTATTACCAGAACCATCATCGCCAATCTCTAAAACTGATACGATCGGTTTATGATAGCTGAAGTGAGAAACGAACAGTTTTGATTCGAACCTTTTCAAATGTCTTATAAAGACCGCATCAATAGTAGTTTTGTAATTTGTTGTGCTAAGATGGCGATCATTTGACATAGGTAGTTAAACCAAATTCATTATTTAAAAATTCAATTAAACACATAAACACACACGAACGTTCGCGCAAGCGCCTTGCGCCGCCCAAATGAAACAGCCGGCGCAGGCATACATATTTGCCGCGCCATAGAAAGAGAGGGGGATACTCCCTGTCCTACGCCACGCCAGCTGTCAATCCGTCTTACGAATTTTCGAACAGGGTCACGTGTCCTGACGCAAGCTTAACATTTTTTACCTATTACAAAAAAGTGTATACCGCCGCTAATGAAGTTTTCCTCCATGGCTCGCTGTGAGGGCTTAGTACGAGTTTTTGCGTTTGGCGCTCTGATTGGCCTGCTCCAAACGAACCAACCAATCGGTAAAGTTTGAAACTCGTTAAACGTAAAAAAAAAATGTATAAGCCCCAAGTTACCTACGCAACTAACTAATCGAGTCCGCTAACCTAACAAACAATTACAACAGTGTTACAGGTGTACCTCGTGCTCCTCGTCCGAAGCGAGCTGAACAAGGACCGGTACCAGGAAGGTACATCCAGCTACATCAACCACGTCGCTGAGGTCTTCATAGACCCTCAAGCGACAATGGAGAACTGATCTCTAGATATAACAAATTTATAGATAACTAGCTGTTGCCCGCGACTTCGTCCGCGTAGAATAATGACTTTTCACAGAATTCATCAGAATCAATTCAGTGTCCAAGTAAGATTTATTGTGAAATGATTTACCGTATCAAAAAATAAATAATCACGCAGGGATCTTACCAGTACAGTGCCCGTACACGTAGGTTTGAGTAATAAAAACTATTCTATCGTCTACTGTTGTACCGAATTTCTCCAAAATAAGTTCAGTGGTTAAGAGATAGAGAGTCCTGGGGCTTTAACGCATAGTTCCCGTTCCCGTGGGACTTATGTGATAAAAACTATCGTACGTTACCCAGGTCTCAAATCATCGTTTTACCGAATGTAATTCAAAAAGATTCAATGATTCTAGATGGATCATTCTGAATTCGTTTCTTTTTGAAGCCCTTGAAATGGCTAAGAAGATTTATACAAACTCTCATTCCCTATTTTATCCCCATAGGGGTGGAATTTATCAAAATCCTTTCTTAGGAGATACCTATGTTATAGTAACTTTATGCATGCAAAGTCACAGCCCGATCGATATAAAACTGAAAAAGCATCATACAATCTTTTACCCCCTACATTGCCCCATTGGGGTGGAAATATTCAAAATCCTTTTTTGGGGATGCCTACGTCATAACATCTAAAATAAATAAATAAAAAAAATATTAATACAGGATTTACAATAACTTTTTTCTTTCTATTAATTTTTGATTAGGTATATTAATATTAATCTAACAAAATGCCCTTCCTCTCTCCTACCAATTTTAAATGTTGCTGTGCCCGACAGGGTCCATAATTGTTACTTTTTTACATAATTATATTTTCTAACCACCTGTATATGTACATTATGGATGCAATAAATACTTTATTACTTGATCTACCTGCACGTCGAATTTTAACCTTATCGGTGTAAAATTGACAAAGTTTCATACAAACTTTCATCCCCTATTTTATTTATCTCCATGGGGGGAAAATCATCAAAATCCTTTCTTAGCGGATGCCTACGTCATAACATCTACCTTTCAGCCCGATCTGTATAGTGGTTGGCGCTGCGTGTTAATAGATCACTATGTCAGTAGATTGTAATTTTTATAAATAAATAAATTGTAGAATTTTCTTTGATTTACAACCATGAGATACCTTTTTATTTAGGTATCGTGAAGAGGAAACGCCGTGTCATAGACAGGGACATTTGAAAGAAACCCAAGAATTGTTGACACACATTTATTGTCGACTTACACCTGTAGAATAATGTAAAGTAACTTTGTACAATAGCTAAAATCAATAACTTACAAAAATAACATATTATTTTTCTAATAATTACTTAAGCATCTATTATTATCTATCTATTATTAAGTATCTATTAATTCATTAAAAGTGACGTCATAATGTTGACTGTTCGAGAATGCCACTCGGCATTAAGTCCACCATCGTATGTTCCAGAAGTGTAAATAAATAAATAAATAATAGTTCACACTGTCGTGGTTTTTGAGTCTTCATTGTAACTGTATTTCAGTATCAGTTTCTTGATTAGACGCAGCAGCAGAATTTCAAGACCTGTAAAGAGAATAAAGACAATTATGTTTACCAACAACTTTTAAAACAACTCAAATAAAGGAATTTCTCTGTATAAATATATATCTGTACGCGATTATTTCGCGGTTGGCTGAACCAATTTTGATGCGGTTTTCAGAAAAGTATTTGTTGTACCAAGGAGAAGGTTTTAGTATATCAATACATAGTATAAAACAAAGTCGCTTTCGCTGTATGTCCGTATGTATGCTTAGATCTTTAAAACTACGCAACGGATTTTGATGCGGTTTTTTTTAATAGATAGAGTGATTCTTAAGGAAGGTTTGTATGTATATACATATTGCACCCGTGCGAAGCCGGGGCGGGTCGCTAGTTAATTATATAATCAACTTAAAAAAAGAGGGCGTTGTATTTGATTTTATTTAAAGTTATTCATGATGTCCTACGGACGCGGACTTCAGTGTTTCAGTGTTTTCAAGGTTGTATCTACTATAGATCCTGGCACAGGAGTTGCAGCAGTTTTGGGAGGTCATGGCGAACTTCTGCCATTTAATATAGCGACTGCACGATTGATGCAGTGGCTGGGCAACCGGCTGCCGTGCAGCGTGACGCGGGTTCGATTCCCGCACGGAACAACACTTTGTGTGATCCACAAATTGTTGTTTCGGGTCTGGGTGTGATGTGTATGTGAAATTGTATGTTTGTAAACGCACCCACGACACAGGAGACAATCCTACTGTGGGGCAACGTTTTTTTTTTTAAAAAATAGTCACAAGTGTTGCCGGCCTTTAGGTTGTGTAGGTCACAGATAATATGAAGATTGAGCATAAGGAGGTGAGGATTGGGCATTAGGTAACCTTACTAACACGGCCCTTTCGTGCTGAAGCATGGCTATCCCATACTCACTTTACTAAATACTAGGTTTAATATAAAGTAATATCTTTCTTTTACTTACAAACATCAATAACAATTAACGATCCGAACACTATTGCATCGGGTATACCAAAAACGTCTGTAGCAACAACGAAATTATAGGTTATGTAGTTTTCTAGCAAATAATGTGAATATTTGTATTCCACGAAGAAGCTGATAGTCACTGCGCCGATGTACAGCATCAGTGTCAGGATGCAGTAACGATAGTAAACGTCATACAGCTTTGCACTTTTCTGGAAAATAAGAAATTGATGATATAAGTCCCATACGTAGCTCTAGCATTTATTATTATTTTTAATTTTTTTAAACTATCACAACGGCAGTAAATCCAATTACAGTGTAGCGACCTTATCCGCTACTTAAAGCGCCGCAGCTGATGAGCAGTGGCGCCTCGAAAAATCACGCCACTACTACGTCATGCATGAGGGTGCCCTCATGCATGAGAAGCAGATGTCTTAAACCTCCGAGACACTACGACATTTTAGGCAGCTGCCAGCGGCCAGCTACATTGAGCCTATATCTACTTAAAATTATGTTTATCACTCAATTATTGTTTCCAAGAGTGTGATAATTTTAGCCTATAGGCCCGTTAACAATCCTCGTGTTATACATGTATGACAGACAGGAAGTTTGCACTAATTAAATGGATGACTGGATGTGTGTAATTATATTGCTTTTGTTGTGTATGTAATTGTGTGAACA
The DNA here is from genome assembly GCA_902850265.1 of Spodoptera littoralis. Lineage (NCBI taxonomy): Eukaryota > Metazoa > Arthropoda > Insecta > Lepidoptera > Noctuidae > Spodoptera > Spodoptera littoralis. The sequence continues at coordinate 12,276,314 of LR824545.2, forward strand.
AATTCTGTGAACATTTTAAAAGGCATCTGATTTGCCTACCGTCAAAATCTTAGGCTTTAGGAGTCTAGTGTATAAGATAATATTGATTAAATAGATAATGTGACTCAAAAATCATTACAAACTTAGTCTTTAAACATAGGAAATAAGGTCTATTATATAGTTGGGTGAGAGGACATCGGTTCAATTTAGGGCCCAAAAATAGATCGAGAATTTCATCAGTAGTCGTATTTGTACTCAAATTGACATCTATAGCAACTTGTAATAGTGTAGTAGTGACCTCGTATAGATTTACTTCGAATTAACCATTTTGATTATCTGTTTCAAAAAATTCTCTCTACCTACTTCTATGCAACTTCTGTCTTATGTACTTATAATAATTGAATATCATTTTGAATGTTTACCTTAAATCCAGCCACAATGAAAGTGACGAGCATCCCTGTTTCAACCATTTGTGCTACTATAGCAGGAACTTCGAATAGCAAGCGATGTCTGTCATTAATATAATCTTTGTCATGGTAGTGGACTATTGATATGATAGTCGCTAATATTACAAGACCAGTCCATAGCAAGGAAACTATCTGGAAAATGAATAATTACAATATTAGAACACAGGCAGAGAAGAATAAATACCGACACTATTAACTGATATTAATCCAAAATATTTGGATTTAAGCAAAGGCGCGTGATAACAATATAGCGGCGATTTCTTGTTTCCCCACTAATTGTAAAAGTGGAACTTGGGTGCAGAGGTTTATATTGTAGTGTTTTATAATGACTATCGTGAGACATATTCAATTCACTAAAAATTTTACAGAAGCTTTACTAGTTTCGAGTCATAGAGGGGCTCTTCCTCATGAGCAGCGTACACGGGCGCGGCGAAGTCCCGCTTTATAAAGCGGAAGAGTTTGTTTTTTTGTTTGTTTGTTTGAACGCTTTAATCTCCGTAACTACAAGTCTGGTTTGAATAATTATTTTTGTGTTGGATAGTGCATTTATCGAGGATGGCTATAGGCTATAAAACATCACGCTACAACCAATAGGAGCTGAGCAGAGCGTGTGAAGCCGCGCGGAAATAGCTACCTAGTTCATTTATATAGTTAAGTATTTACTTACCAGTCTGACGAATGCCCATGCCAATAAACAGCGTCTTGTGCTCAACAATGTGCTGTCCTCACCACCTGCTTTTTTGGTGATGGACATTGGAGGCCTCAGCTTTGGGGAGTACATTGTGTAGATTCAATTTGACACTATGATGACGATAAATAAACTGAAAAGATATATTAATTTGAATTAGAAAATGGAAATGATTTCCGTACCTTACTTAGTACGTGTAATATAGATAGTAAACACTTGTTCCAAGTGGTGTCTAAATAATCTTAGAAAGTGCGTATACCTCGGAAACATTTATATTGGTAGGTACTTGCCGTCAGTAGTTTTCGAACCCGCACTCTCATGCATGAGATCTTAAACCTCCGGGCTACCACGACTAGTACGAGCTCGACATGATCGATATATCTTACTCATTAAAATTATATTTTTCTAAAACTTTAATTTAGATTTAATTTATAGATATTCATAAATCACTTATTAATCTTATTATACAACAGAAAAATACAAAATCTCTTCCAAATAGCTACAGCCGTTTTGGAGATACGCGCAATAATGTACAAGAATTGGAAATGAAAGTGTTTTACATACCTTAAAGGTTTTAATAGTTAGTATAAATAATTATGTTCACTTGATCAGTACGTCCGTATCGCGTAATGTGTTTAGCACTACTGTTTAAATTAATCGACATAGAGGTCTATATTTATATACTTTCATGCCACTTATTTACGTACATACGTACTGATATGTAATGTTTATCTCTAAACTTTTTAAGTGTTTATTTGTATTTTTGTGGTGTTTCCCGATAGAGATAGGACTGAAGAAATCCATGTTTACGATTTAAGCCTAATTAGTTAGTACTAAAAATTTTGTACATTAGTCATTGGTATTAAAAAATACGAGTTCCTTACCGCCAAGTAAATAAATAAAAAGTAGTTTATATCATCTTCTTTACAAAGATATTGTAAGGAGGATAGTTGACACTTCAGGTGATCGAAGGGCTGGCTACTACCTTGGGCAAAGGTTAAGCATTGCCATTCAACGTGGCAATGCTGCCAGTCTTTTGGGCACCCTACCTCACGGTAGCGATGAGGAAAATGTTTTCTTTGATGCCTTATGATTTATTTTCATTATTATTATTTTTTCATTTGCATATATTTATTTAAACTTTCTCTAAAATTACATTTTTAAATACTACAATATAAAAATAATATTTAAAAATATAAAAATAGGAGCCGACCAGTAGTGGGAGCATGGTCCAAGCTACCGGTGGTTAGGGCTCCAGAGACAGAAACCTCCTCACAATGCGCGCCGTTTCAAGGAGAACTGCCTTCTGTATCAGGCCCTTGACCCAACTGCCTAACGCTAGCCTCCTAAGGTGTGTTATTTTTTCATTATTATTATTTTTTAAGGTGTAATATTTTAGTTTTAATTATTTATTTCAATAAGAAGTGTAAGATTAATAATATTATTTAGTCTCTATGAAACCTCAAGGAAAAGTTTATATTACAGTGGACTTGGAATTGTGTATGAAGGCTCGTGCCATGTAAACGTTCTTAGGTATAATTTTTCAACTAAGCACAAGGTAAAATAAATGAAACTTCTCCATGGTTGTCAACTGATGTTGTACTCAGGCCACGTTGACGTGGTTATCGAAAGATAAAATAACCCAAGAAAGCCCCTTTTGAAGTTTTGTGTCGAGAATTTGGAGGATGAAATATGCCCAGTGTATGGCAATAGGCTTAGCCCTTATAATATCGGAATGGCAGATAACAAACCTAAGAAGTTAAAAGTGATTTTAACATTGCTTACGACGACCTCTATGTAGTCCTTCAGGCAATAGAAGGCATAAAGTTATTATGTAGAGAGTAAAGTCGGATTGTAATTACTAGTGGTACGAGTATTATCAATTTGTTTACGTATATTTCTGGACGGTAGCTGGAACTAGAAGCGGTATTATCTAATTAAAAAGGTCATGTTTGTTTATCACTGATGATTCCGTAGACTATAATTTTTGCGGGTAAACCCACGTGTATTCCACGACAATATAATCAGTAAACATAATATTATGGCCACATTTTACAAATAAATAATGTAGATTAGAAGATGTACTAAGTTTCTGCACTTTAAATGCAACTCTGGTGAGACATATTCAATTAAAACACGCAGCCGTCGCTTCGTTCTCCTCCTATTTATTTCGTTGCGAGATCAAATATTCATGTCCCTGGGACGCGTCGGACTTTAGTGTTTGGTTTAGTTGTTTGGTTTCATCTTCTGTAGATCCCAGCTTACAGGAGTTGAAATGATTTTGGGAGGATCTGGCAGACTTGTCACAAATAAAAAACGTGAGCTGAAAAACGTGTTTTTAAACTGTCAAACACCAAGCGGTCACCGGTGACCGCGACCTATTGTTCTTTAATTGTGTCTATAAAACCGGTACTCGACGAGTTAAATATGGATGTTTGAGATGCCCACTACAAATTACACACACAAACGGCAAAATGCCTCAGCTGTGATCGTATCTGAGAATTAAATAGGTGTTTCCTTCGTCCATTTGTAAACGTAGGTGAGCTATTCTTAGAAATGTAGTCGTCACAATCAATGGTACTGCTCGTCATCAGGACACGAAGAAGAGTTAGATCATCTTGAAATGAGGAATTTATCAATGGTTTTGATGATCTATGGACCTAATTTGATTTCTGTTGCATTGTTTTAACATGATTATACCTTTTTTTTTTGAGGGGCGAAAATCATCCAATGTCTTCTCCCGCCCGGGTGAGGTGAAAAGGAGTGTCAGACTCTTACTGACTAAAAACCACCCCGTTCCTTCTCCTGCACTTAGAGCCGGAGCCCCGGCACCCGTTACGTCTTCCGCAGCTCCGTATTTACATTATATTTACTAGTTACAATTATTTGGTATCTCCTGACTTTGTTTGGTTTTCTATTCTAGAATGATTGTGTCAAATATCAGACAAAACAATTGAATCGCGCATCGTAGTCCGATCCGATGCAAGTACAATTCGGATACCGGACACCGCTACGATATTAGAGTTAGTAGAAAATAATATATGTAGATATATCCCTATCGATATCGGATCAGCAGACTTATTATATTCTTATACTAGAGTTAAGTATTAGTCGACAATATAATGTTGTATTGTATATCGGTAAATTGGCTAGTACTATTATACAATTTCGACCTTATTACATTAGTTCCAGGATCGTAATCCTAACATGACACACCAGACGCCTGCGCATGTCATTGTGGCTTCTTAAGCATACGGATATGACTAGCCATTACCGAGGTAATGGACAAATGGACTCGTCATCTAATATATTTAGTATGTTTGTCTGTTCACTCAACTTGTAGCTGGAATATGAACGAATTTATTACACTTATTTTTTTAGCGTTTTCCATATAGTTTAAGGGGTGAATAGGACGGTAAATTGACTAAAAGATAGCCTTGGTAGATTAAATAATGGCGACTATCTCGGTGCAATTGTGAGGATTAAAAATATACAATTATATTGTTCATTTTTTTAAACGAACTTATTAATTAAGTGGGTATCTTATCTTCATAAATTGAAAGTATTATATTTATACAAAGAAGTTTTATTAACGATGTTTACATTGACGGTGTAAAATTAGGGCTAATAGAAAACAATTTCTAAAAGATTTTTCTTCTTGACAAACTGTTTCATAACTACCATATTCATTATCTATTGAATATGAAGTCCCCATTCTTACATCGGTTACTCAATCTTCAATAGGGTAGATGCCTAATTTTTATTTTGATGTCCGTCTGGTAGAATATTTTAAATCATTAGGCACGTATTTTTTTTATTTCTTACAGAAATGAATACTTTCGACGATTTGAAATGTCGCGTGACGTCACTATGTACATTTTATATTAGCCCCCACTCTTAATTTTTGATTCGTTATATCTAAGAATCATTTTATTATTTAACAAAATAAAAAAATACGTGTCTATTATTTTTTCATTACCTTACCTAACTTACGTACTAAATAGATTTTTAATTTTCATACCCTGTCATCATTCCAATAATAGAAAAATCTTAAACAGACAAGTTTATTGTTTTGTCTGTCTAGTTTCCGTAGGATTTGATTGTAGTCATCTTTATATGGTCGTATTAAAATGCGCGGGCTTCAACTCCTGTGTCTACCACTTAACCAACGTCTAACGTCGATCATAGAAGTATATTGTGTTACTTCTGTTCGAAAAAACAATTTAAATAAGTCATTTGTTCTTCTATAAAAAGAGGTTGTTCTTTATTTTTATTCTGAAAGGTTGTGTCAAGAATTGTTTGACAAAATGCGTTTGAAAGTGCCAGTGTTGAAAAGATGTGGGTATTGTTTACCTTTGCGATATGGTTTGATTGTTTGGGGATATCTGAGATTGGTGAGTCTGTTGAGTTAGTTTTATTTAGACGTAGCTTTACCCTTCCGTGCCGTTTTAGGCAATGGTAACAGTTTCTCTACTAACTTTGTAGATTGTATTACTTTTATGTGATTAGAAAAAACAACTTTGTTTTATTAATAAGTATTCTTACACTAGAAAGCACTGTAATAATAACTGTTGTCAATTGCCGTCGTTTAGGTGGTAAGGCAATAGTGAATATGTAGTATTTACCATTATATGTATACAATCATATGGAGTATTATAGTGACTTCGCCGAGTATATATACGTTTAAATGTAACTTCGCTATCCTAGTATAACTAAACCTAGTAATTTTAAAGTTGGAAACTTTCAATTCAGAGTTTCATGCAGAAGTTAAACCTAGGTATTTGAACCGTTATCATTGAATAGTGAATTTCGTTATAGGAAAACTCAATCATATTACTTACCTCTAAGAGCCAATTTCCAAAAATTCTGGTAAATATTAAAATAGTATATTGGTTTCACAGGTTCTATCCGCACTAGCAATAGTCGCCGTTGAGCAATGCTTCTCCTCAATGTTATCACAAGCACAAACAGAAGAAGATGTAAAATACACCATCTATACAGTTCTGTTAGGGATGCTCCTAATACTAATATTGGCTGACATCTTAATGAATATTGTCTTCGTTATTGGAGGTCATAGGGTAAGCTTTATAATAATATCAAAATCACCGTAGTAGCCACTAAACAGCTACAGCTAAACACAGCCGTCTCCCAATAACTTCCATACCATTATTACTCTATCGCCGGTGACCGCTCACCACCAACTCAATTATAGACCTTATTTCCGATGTATAGAGACTATTTTTGTATGAACAAATTTTTGGTACGATATATCAACGTATTAGAATGCATAATGCATCTAGACATAAAATTATTACGATTCAGACAGAAACGTCATTGTAGTTTCAACTATAAAAAAAATCGAATGAAATCTTTTCATCGATATCATCGCTCGGCTTCTGGTTACTTCTGGACATAAGCCTATTATTAGCCCCAATAGCATGAAGTGGAATTCGATCTTCAACTTAATTAACTAAAATCGCGGGTTACTCACGTGAGTATACTGAGAAAAGCTCTACTAGTTTCGATCCACAGAGGGGTTCTTCCTCATGCGCAGACGAGTAGCGTGCGCGGTCGCGGCGAAGTCGCGCAGCTCACTGGAACGACACTGAAGAAGAACCCCTCTGTGGTTCGAAACTAGTAGAGCTTTTCTCAGTATACTCACGTGGGTAACCCGTGATTTTAGTTAATTTTCCAAAACCATTTATTAATAATAGTATTCTAATTTCAGAAAATCCTGAAGCTCCTAAAGGCGTATTATGTATACAGTTTGATTCTCTGGATCACCACAGCGCTGGTAGGTCTTGGCCTGGTCGTCTACGTGATATACTGGTTTACTGAATTAGAGGATACTGACGAATATATTTGGGTTCTCCCAGTCGCCATTACTGTTTATATAACACAGATTTGTAAGTATATTCGTTAATCCATATGTTCTGTGATCCTTCTATTGTAAATGCTGCAGTTTGTTAATCTTTCGCGCAAAAACTATTAAACGATGTAAGATGAAACTTGACGCAGAAATAGATTATAGATAACATCGCGGAGAACCTAACGGGTAACCAGGGCTCCGGCTCGACGTGCAGGAGAAGGAACGGGGTGGTTTTTAGTCAGTAAAATTCTGACACTAAGGTTGTCATTCGATGATTTTTCCCCCCTTAAAAAAAGACTATTTAAACAGCAGGCAGAAACTAGTACTTAATGTATTGTACAAACGCAAACTGTCGGTAGTGTTGGGATTAAAAACATAATAATATTGATACAAAGACGAGCCCATATTGCCATACCTATAGCGTGTTTCTAAACTGTGAATTTACAAATTGGAAACCTTAACAGCTCTTTCCAGATTCCGATATCGAACTATCACATGTCACTTATAAGTTATAACATATAACATCACGCCTTTTTACCCCCGAAGTGGTAGGCAGAGGTGCACATTAATGCCACTGTACAATGTAACACCCACTTTTCACTATTTGTGTTATGAGTCCCATGTAATAGGGGGTGAGCCTATTGCCATATACCGGACACATTTCCAGACTCCGTGCTCCTACTGAGATATTTAAAAACCCAGTAATTCTTTGCCCGCCCCGGAATCGAACATTTATAACAACACACACAATAACGCTAATTCTTTATTACTTTCAATGTTTCAGTGATACAAGCCTACATACTTCTGTTAGTCAGAAGCGTAATAATAAAAATTAAGAAAGGATTTGAAATTCGATTCATAAATAATGCGGCTGAATGTGAATGCACCATGTTCGCTGATGAGGATATACCAGACATTGATGATACGAGTGAAGATGAGAAGTGAATCATTGAAAATATATTTAATACAAAACATCAGCACATCATAATATACCTTGCAAAGAATTATAAACTGTACTGTAAAACTATAAAGTTGATTGTGGAATACCTACAGACTAGCACATCAAGCTACCCGTCACTGGCAAAGAATTATTGACTTTATTCCAAAATTATACAATTGATTGTCGGAAATAAATGTGCTAAGCTTATACCAAAAAATATTTTTTATTATTAACTAGCTTCTGCCCGAGACTTCGTGCGCGCAATCCCGTTTTCTCCCGTTCCCATAGTTAAGATTTTCAGGATTTTTTTCTATCATAAAAACCTTCTCCTGACGATAACAAATACAACAAAAAAAAAAATCAGCCAAATCGGTCCAGCCGTTCTCAAGTCATGGCGTGACAACGGGAAACGGGTTTCATTTTTATAACTTCTTTATATCGGAGTGTGTCGCGAGCTGTCATACAGTAAGCACGTACAACATTTTCGTTATAAGTTATACCTATTTTATTCTTGTTACGTTGGGGTATAATGGAGGATAGTAACAGTGAAGAAGATATGAGTGACTCAGAATTTATAAAAAATGTAGAACAAGAATTTACAGAAGTTGCTGGTGAAAAGGTGATTGAAATAAGTAATGATAATTTAGCTATGAAGGCAATGAAAAGGAAGGAAAGAGAAGAAAACAATGGAAGAGAAAGTTCATTAAGTGATGAAGAGGGATTTATTACGGTTATGCGAAGAAGACCTAAAGTGTTAATCAGGAGCAATTCTTCGGAGACACAAAATGAAGTGAGGGTAGACGTAAGAAAAAACCACTTTGACTTAGAATCGGTTGATAAGTATGAGGTGTGCGTTACGGCACTAGAAGAGTTACCTAAACAAATTGCTATGGCCAAAATTTTGAGATCACATGATATTACGGGAATCGAACGTATTAAGTATAGAAATGTAAACAAAGTCTTAATTACATTTTTTAAAAAACAGGATGCCTTGAACTTAATCAATTCCGAAAAATTTAAAGATATTGGGTATCGCTGTCAATTTACACACGAATTAAATATGATTCATGGAGTAACAAAAGGTATCGATTTAGATTTGAGTGAGGAGGAACTTATTAAAATTCTGGAATGTGATGTGAAAATATTGACCGTAAAGAGATTGAACAGATTAAATAATGAGGGTTCTTGGGTTCCAAGTGAGGCTATTAAAATATGTTTTCAAAGCAAAAAGTTGCCAGAATATGTATGTGCATATGGGTGTCGTTTTAGAGTTGACCCATATTGCTTTCCTGTTACCCAATGTACGAGATGTTGGAAATTTGGCCATATAAAGAAATTTTGCGCTAATAAAAACTCACTATGTCCCAAATGTGGTAGTACGGAGCATAATAATTGTGATATTGACTTGTTTAAGTGTTTGAATTGTCAAGGTAACCACTTTGTGCTGGAGAAAACTTGTCCTTTCTTTGTCAGAGAAAAGGAAATAAGAAAGATTATGAGTGATCAGCAAGTAACTTATCGAAAAGCACTCGAAATTTTCTCAAATGAGAAAAAGACAATGCACATGTCACAAGATAAATCCAACACGTTAGAAAATATCACTATAATAAGTCCAGTCAGCCAGAAAAGTACTTACAGCAGTATTGTGAGGAATAACTCAGTACATAATACATCATATGGTTTACACGAAGTGGAAAAAGAAGTAATAAAACGAAGCACTGAAGAAGATGTCATAAAATCAACACGAAATCCAATCAGAAAAGGAAGAAAAGAAGTGAAAAATTTAGAAAATTCACAGAATTCTATGGATATAATCACAGAAGATTGTGAGCCAGAAGCACAAAATGCAAAAGTGAATAAGGAACGTCATCAACAGCTCAAGGATAAGTTTAAATTTAAGCAGTTTTGGGATAAAATTAAATATATTATTATGGGTGATAGTAACATAGAAGAAAAAGTAATGTCGGTGTTAAAATTTATTTTGCAAGAAGTAAAGAACTATTTCATAGGAAAATTATGTACAAATGATATGCTAAATCAATTATTAAATTTAATTAATGGATAATAGATCCAACTATATAAGAATTAATATAGTTCAATGGAATGCCCAAAGCCTACGCCCAAAAGTGGTAACATTTACAGACCTGCTATTACGAGAAGCTATACATATTGCTATTATTAGCGAAACTTGGCTAGATATTGAATCCTACATAAATATGAGTGACTACAATATATACAGAAAGGACAGGGATGATGGTTACGGTGGAGTTGCTATTGCGGTCCATAAGTCAATTCAATGTTATCAAGAGCGATTTTGTGTGAATAATACAGGAATAGAAGTAGTGAGTATAAAATTAATCAATTGCAAGGACTGGAACACGTAGTGTCGGTTTATTGCCCGTCTAGTGTTCAGACTCAAGCCTCGGACTGGGATAATATTTTTTCGAAGTTCTCCCGTAAAACTCTGGTAGCCGGGGATTTCAACGGACATCATACCAATTGGTCGGGTAAGTCAGATACACGAGGTTCACAAATTTTGGATGCTTCTTTAGATAACAATTATATATCAATTAACAACGGTGAATTTACACGAATTAAGCTAGTAAATGGCTGCCTACAGCAATCTTCCCCCGACATTTCATTTGTTTCGTCGGATGTGGCCATTAAGTTTAGGTGGTACGTCTCTAATGAAAATTTGTGTAGCGATCACCTAATTATCAGAATGTCGTTAAATATAACAAATAGTTTCACACCTATCCGCAAACGTAATTACAAAAATGCTAACTGGTATGAGTACTCGCGAAATATAGAAGAAAATATTAACTCACTTGGAAATAATACAGATGATATTCAATACATTTATGATCAGTTTATAAAGGTTATTGACACGGCAGCGAGCAAATATATACCTTATACCACGTGTTGTAATAAACCTGATAATAAATTTAAACCAAAGAGTTATTGGAAACCAGAGTTATCTCGAGTTGTCGCGCAAAGAAGGCTGGCCTTAGTTAACTTCCGACGAAACCCAACTCCTGACAATCTAACAAAATTAGAAAGTATAACACAAAAATCTCAGAACTTAATTCGAAAAGCTAAATCGCATTTTTGTGATTCCTTTAACGAAAAGGTTTCACCAGCCCACGTTTGGCAACGTATGAAATGGGTCAAAGGATTTAGACAACAAAAGATATTCCCTTCTAATGAAAAATGTTTAAACTTATTATATTCCCTTACTGCAGATCATGTTTTACCAGCAGAACCGATTTTCACGTCTAAAAATGAGTTAATAGAATCTGAATTTTCAATCTCTGAACTTCAAGCTGTTTTAAAGAAAAAAGATTCTGCGCCAGGAAAAGACGGTATTTCGTATACAATGCTATACTACCTACCTATTTCGGCTCAAATAATACTGCTTAATTTGTATAATAGAATTTTTATCACCGGAAATATACCTTCTCAATGGCGTGACATCCAAATAGTCCCTATTCCTAAAAACAATAATAATAGTAGTGAAGTTAAATTAAGACCAATATCTTTAATATCATGTATGTGTAAAACCTTGCATTTAATGATTTTCAGGCGTTTAGAGTGGTATACGGAGAAAGAAAGAATATTGTCGTCGTCCACAGTCGGTTTTAGGAAGTCGCAGTCTTGTTTGGATTGTTTGACTCGATTAGTTACCTACATTCAGATTGGGTTTTCAAAAAATAATGCAACATTAGCCTGTTTCTTGGACATTGAGAATGCCTATAACAATGTTTCAGTTGATATAGCAGTGAATGTGCTTGACAATCTGAACGTAGGTGCTACACTGTGTAAATACCTTTGGAGATATTTGAGTGAAAGGCACCTAAGTGTAGGGTTTAATAATGGTGATATAGTAAGCAGATATACTAATGCAGGCTTAGCTCAGGGAGACCCACTCTCTCCTCTTCTCTTTAATCTAATTACCCATAAAATATGTCATAAACTACAGAATGTGGAGGCTTCACAATATGCAGATGACTTTGTAGTGTATATTAGTGATAAGGACGTCAAATTATGTGAAAAAGTCATTCAAGATGCGTTGGATACAACCGTAGTATTGTTAACTGAATTAGGCTTAACGCTTTCGCCAAACAAGACGCAATATTGCTTTTTTAGTAAGGGCCATAGAAGAATTATTCCTGTTTTAAAGGTAGGCTACCAACAATTGACGTATACAGAAAATGTCAAATATTTGGGTATGTGGCTGGACAGGAGTCTAAAGTGGGGCAAACACATTAATGAAATTTCGTGTAAATGTTCCAAATTTTTAAATATATTGAAAGTATTGGCCGGAAGTTCTTGGGGAATACACATGTCACACTTGCGACGATTATATATATCCCTAATTAGAGCTCGTATTGACTATGCTTGTTTCTTATATGATTGTAGTGTTAAAAGTCACGTTTCCAAACTTGATAAAATTCAAAATCAAGCGTTGAGGGTGATAGGGGGATTTATAAAGAGCACTCCAATTTATGTCATGGAGAGTGAGTTACATGTGGCACCTCTGTTTGTTAGGAGACAATATCTAGCATATAAATATTTGATTAAAAACAGATCAAAGTCGATGAACAGTACTAATAAATTAATAGCCGAAATAAATAGCTTAATATATAACAACAGGTATTGGACTAATAAAAAGAAACCCCTACTTGCACAATCCTTCCAGGATACGAATCAAATCGATTGTATTTCAATGGACACTCTTAAAATGTTTAGCTTTGAAATCTGGTTGTCAGCTGTAGGTTTCCAGAAATACTTAGAAGATAACCTAGAATGTATATCCTTAGCAAAATCTAAATATGAACCTAACGTTCTAATGAACAATGTCCTGAGAGAAGTATGTGTGAAGTATGAGGGCTGGCATAAATTATACTCTGACGGTTCCAAGGGAGCTGATGGCTTGGGCGCAGGTTTTTATGATCAAAGCTGTAATTACAAACAAGGTTTTAAAGTTATCTCAAATGTATCTATAATGACGCTTGAACTCATTGCAATTCATCAAGCTTTGATTTACACAGTGAGGAATAATTACAACAAAATAGTTATTTTCACTGACAGCAAGAGCGCTATACTGCACCTGGCTCGATGCGCCTCTGGTTGCAGCAGAGGTACATCGACAGCCTACGACATCCTAAAAATAATTTTGAATTTTAGCAAAAATAACACAGAGGTGAAGGTGCAATGGGTTCCAGCACACATAGGTTTAATGGGAAATGAGGAAGCTGACCGTCTGTCGAAATTAGCTGCTAAGGAAGGAATGCAACTTGATTATACACCTGATTATTTGGAATATTTACCTGAGTTTAAACAGAAATGCTTTGATGTTTGGCAAAATCATTTTACAGTGACATCAAAAGAAAAAGGCATATGGTACAAGACCATTCAAGGTAAGCTTCCTCAGATTCCCTGGTTTGAGAATAGTAAGGTAGGCAGAAATTATATTAAGTTATTGTTACGATTACGTTCCGGACACTATCCATCAGCGAAATTTGGGTTTCTAATGAAAAAAATAAACTCACCTAATTGTACGACGTGCAACGTTATAGAAGACGTTCAACATCTACTGATGGATTGTGTCAGGAATCAAAGTCAACGGAACGATCAGGGCGCTTACTCTTGAAACCAATCTCAATGTCAATGCAATTTCAATCCAATATGATCTCAATAATTATTAAATGTCAACACTATACAACCACAATCTTAGCTGTTACAATAGCATTCAGAGTACGGAATATAAAGACAAACTCAATACCATTTAGTTCATTCAATATCTACGCAATACGGATGCAATGGGCTCTAGTATTGCAACTCAAGAGTACGAAATTTCACAATACCAATGTCGATCGATCGGAATTGGATTCAAGAGTAAGCCCCCAGGTCAATGAATTCCAGCTAAATATGGAAGAGGTGGGGTTGATACAATCTATTTTAGCTCAGCCAAATTCTAAATTAGCAAAACGATTGTGTCAGTTGATGTATTTCGTTGATTAAGACTAAGTTAATTAGGAACTTTCATAGTTAATTTTAAGGTTTTGTTTATATAATGGTTGTAGGTAGTATTAGGTACGATGGGGTTGGCGTATCCTCATGGATAAAAACCCCGTATTAATTAAATGTAGAATAAAAAAAAAAAAAAAAAAAACTTCTTTATATAGGTATATAATTCTGCTGTACATACGTGTGTATATCATTGAACTCCTAAACGGCTTGACCGATTTAAATGATTATTTCTGTATGCGTTTGAGTGGCACCCTGGATGGTTTAGATTCACAAATCAGCCCGGCAGATGGCGCTGCAGTCGCCGTCGGTATTTAGGTTATTCATCTATACCTATTATTATATTATATGCAGGACAACGTCTGTCGGGTCCGCTAGTATTATATAGATTTGTTATGTAACTTCTGAAGTATGTAATATGTTGATAAATAAATATTACTTTGTTCCATTTAAAGGTGGTGATTTCTTTTATGAAATATTGCCAATCTTATTTCTTTATTTACCTTGAAGAAAGTTCGTATTGCATATTTTATTTTCCTGCTTTCAACGTCTTGGGAATTTTAAGGGAATTTTTTTATAAAAATAAATACAAAATTTATTATAAATACAACGCAAGACACTCAAGACATTTCCCAACTTACTACCGCAAATTACTGTCACTTATTTATAGAATAAACTCATAAACCTGGGCCAAAATAAATTACTATTCTCCGAATTTTTTTATGGCATAAGCCGTTAAACGAGCAGACGGATCACATTATGGTAAGCAATCGGCGTCGCCCATGGACACCTGGAACACCGGAGGCGTTACAAGTGCGTTACCGGCCTTTTGGGGATTAGGAGTTTGAGGATCGTTGGGAATTCAGGGATTGGGGAGATTGGGGAAGGGACCCTCCCTCCTCCGGCCTGTTGGGCCTCCGGTAACCTCACTCACACGACGAAACACAACGCAACCGTTGCTTCACGTCGGTTTTCTGTGAGGCCGTGGTATCACTACGGCCGAGCCGGCCCATTCGTGCCGAAGCATGGCTCTCCCACACTTAGCGTTAGAGTTTGTTTCTTTTGGTCGATAATAATACAATTTATCTCTTGTTTAGAATCCTACGAAAGTATATAATTTTCAAAGGAAATTTATAAACTTACGGTTCTTGTCATTTACCGGTGACGGATACATTTAATCTAAATGGCCATATACAATAATCTATTTTTTCCACACGCACTTCCATTATGGATGTCAAACGAAAGGGCTCGATTGGTAAAACAGAGCTCATTAAACATAAAAATATTTTTATGTATGTATTTCTTGGTTTTCCTGGAAAAGAACAACATCGGACTCATTTTACAATTTATTTCTTCCTGAAATTCTTCAAGCTAAACGATTATTTTCGACGATGACTAACAAGGACTGACAGGATGGCGCTTGCTTGAGATTAGGGGCCACTCAGCTCGACTATGAACCATTTACACATATAAAAGTGACATACACGGACATATAGTAACGATTACATGTTACATAGGTATAGTTTGTAATACAGTGATATGTATTTGAAATGATTTTTCCGATAGTTTGACAGATGTAGTGAATCTAATATCACGTCTAGTTTTGTTTTAATAATATGCTATCATTATAAAGTGGGCGTACCTTCACTTGTTTTGCAATAACAAAATTATTGTTCATAATATTTTTGTATTTACTAAAAAAAAACGATTTTTAAGAAGTGTTTGAGTGATAAGAATGTTTATATATTAAAACTGTTGTTTAGTTATCATTTCTACTAAATGAGTGGGTGTAGTTTGTTATTGTATTTGTATACTTTGACTTAATATTAATGTGTTTACGTTTATATAAAGCAGTTTAAGTACGTTACGGGCAATTGGTCTGTCTCTTGATATAAACACTGTGTTAAAGTATTTTTCTATTTCGTAATAGATATACTAAATTGATAATAAAAATGTGCTGTGAACTGCCAATGTTAAAGAGATGTTTTTTGTGCATACCTCTACGGTATGGGCTGATTGGATGGGGTTATATCAGACTGGTAAGTATCTTATTAAATTGACTTATGTACCCATAAGTAATATATGTATGTATTGTGTACCTCTAGATATGAAATCTAGTTTTGTGTCCATATACACTAGTTACAAACAACGCAACGCCCCCAAAGGCTAAGGTAACGGAGTCCATGTCAGATTAAATTAAAGGCTAAAGTAATATAGTAATAAGGTCCATGTTAGATTAAATTTTCAGATAGGAATATATTATTTTACAGTTTTTTTGTTGTGGTTACCAAAAGTAAATGAACTTGTGTAGGTAGTGTGCACTGTCGTGTTTGCTGTCAAGTGTAATCACAATAGACTGTACAACAACACATTGTATATACAGATGAGAATGGCAACAAAAGAGAGAATTTTTGACACTTGAAATTCCAATAAAAGTTACTGTACCTAAGAAATGCGTTGAAGCTTCGTTGCTTGGGAGTTGCATATGACCGCTTGACCCAAAGTACAGTTTTAGGTAGGAATTATGAACCATCGATGATGATATCAGTAAAATAACCAGTGTATGTCCTCCATTTCAGGTGATAGACATAATCCTGACAGTGGCTCTGACAATAGAGTTCACATATGTGTTGAGGATGGTGCAGACCCGGTCCTACAGTGTTAGCAACCTGGTTATAATCAGCCTAATCATACTGCTGGGCGTCGCAGACTTTACGCTCACTGTCGTGTTTATTATTGGCGGACAAAGGGTAAGATTTTAAATATAAGTACTTACAATAAAGTATTGTCTTTGACCTTATACGTACTGTTACGTACATGCTTTACATGCTCTATAATACCATGCTAAAGATAGTTCTATTGAGCATGTTCTAACTTTGTGATTGTGCTTCCGCACGAATGGGCCGGCTCGACCGGAGTGATACCACGGCCTCACAGAAAACCGACGTGGAACAACGCTTGCGTTGTGTTTCGTCGTGTGAATGAGGTTACCGGAGGCCCAATTACCCCCCTCCCTAGTCCCCGTCTCCCGAATCCTCGAATCCTCCACAATCCTCAAATTCCCAATTCCCAAAAGGCCGGTAACGCACTTTTAACGTCTTGGTGTTTCGAGTGTCCATGGGCGGCGCCGATTGCTTACCATCAGGTGATCCGTCTGCTCGTTTACCGGCTAATGCTAAATAAAAAAAAAACATGTTTAAAACGCCTGTCAAATCGCAAACTTGCTTGAAATAAGCATGCTAATTTTGACCAATATTCCGACACACATGCTAAATTGACAAGTGGTCAATTAAAGCAGGCTTCTGTGCTTGAAATCAGCTGCAGCAGTACCTTAAGATATTGTGGTGACGGTAAAATAAAATACATTTACACCACTACCACTCCTTTAGCTAGAGTAGGAACGGGGTGGTTTTTAGTCAGTAAGAGTCTGACACTCCCTCCCGCCTCACCCAGGTAGGAGAAGTCATTGGATGATTTTCTCCCCTTAAATATAAAAACCACTTCTTTCGTGGGTATCAGACGAAGGTACTACACATTTTTACTGACAAACAGGAACTTTTAAACTGAGTCCAATAGGAAACCCTTCTGTTTTAGAGAAACCCTTGATCCAGCAGTAGCGTATCTGAAACTGATGATGATATTTAATAATACTTATACCTTGACATATCTACATATGTCCTATATCCCCCTAGATGGTCCAGTAGATGTCCACAGAAGTCTTCTTAACCGTACGGCTATAAAAAAATATTCATCATCATCATCAACAGCCTATAAATGCCCACTACTGAGCAAAGCCTCTTCTCACACGGAGAAGGTTTGAGCATTAATCACCACGCTTGCTCAATGCGGGTTGGCGATTTCAAACTTATAATTAGAAATTATAAGTTCAGGTTTCCTTACGATGTTTTTCCTTCACCGTTTGTCAGTGATGTCTAAATAATCTTAGAAAGTACATATAACTCGGAAAAAGTCACATTGGTACTTGCCGTTGGTAGGTTTCGAACCTGCACCCTCATGCATGAGAAGCGGGCGTCTTAAACCTCCGGCCACCACGACGAAAATATTAATTTATGCCTTTTTTGCCTTCAGAAAAACGTGAAACTGCTGAAGATTTGCTACGTGTACAACATAGTCCTGTGGGTGCTGATCATCATCATGGGTGTCGCCATATCAGTGTACACTGTATACCTGATGTATCAACACAGCTTGGGATTCCTTCACCATATCGTGTACATCCTTACTGATCTCTTTACTTACCTGTCTCAGATATGTAAGTTATAATAATTCTTTTGTATACTATTTTATAAAAAAACCAATTCCAATCCCATTTTTTTTTTGAAGTCTGTTAATTAATAGGTATAAGACTAAAACCTTCTCTTAAGTATAATGAACATTTTTCTGAAAAAGGGGGTTTTCAGAAAAGTGCGATTTGATGCGCTTTTGGATTTGTTTTTTATCCCAATTTAACACTTTACTCTGCCTACCTTGTTGACTGAGTAGGTAGTCGCAAGTACGACTGCCTGACAAGGGGTCTCGAGTTCGATTCCTGGGTCGGGCAAAAAATTACAATAGTAGCACGGAGTCTGGAATTTTGCCCGGTACATGGCGATAGGCTCACCCCCTGTTACAACATAAATAGTGAAAAGTGGGTGTTATATTGTACAGTAGCATTAAGAGCCGGAATGTGCACCTCTGCCTACCCCTTCAGGGATAAAAAGTGGTGATGTGCTGGATCGTCAAACACATATATCCGCGGATCCGGATACGGATAATTAGTGTCAAGAACCCGCGGATATACTGATACGGATCTTTATTTTCTTAGTCAATCGTTGTTTGCTTTATTTATTTTTGAAAGGAGAGTCTGCTATGAAGACTACCCATGAAATATCACACCAGGGAACGTCTTTGCAAACGCCAAAAAGATACATTTTTCAAAGATTAGGTATATGGAAAAAGCTAGAATGTGGGACAATACATACCCCAAATCAAAAAAAAAATTTATATTTGATTGCTGAAATGTTAACTTCATCAGATTTGCCATTTCAACTCGTAGAACAATTAGGTGTTCGACGATTGATGGATCATAATGTTCCAAATGATCTTTTAAAAGGCAGAAAGTATTTTACGGAACTTCTTTGCAACAAACTTTACGATAAAGTGACGTCAGAAATAAAACACGTGTTACAAGATTTTGAGAAAATTTCCTTCACGTCATTGGCATCGTTAACATGTCACGGTATTACCAAAGAATTTCAAGGAAAACACATCGTTCTGAAAGCGCAAGTTCTTGAAGAACGTCATACGGGGGATTTCAAAAATTTTTCAGTGTATTTTGGAGGAATGGGGACTTGAGAAACAAAATGTACATTTTATGAACGAGATGAACGATCCAATAGAGGAGGGCGCTTGTTCTTTATTAGAAATAAATAATATTGACTGTACAGCCCATCAGTTATTAGTTATTATGCAGCATTTTATCCTGTCTATTAAATATAAAAGATCCGTAAAAGATCCGCGAGTAAAGTGACGAATTCGACCTTATTTCTCCCGCGGATATCCGTGGATACGGATACGAATACGGATCTCCGAAACATCACTAATAAAAAGGCATGATAAATTATTATGTTTTCGGCTTACTCGCGTAGTAATTTGACGAGGAACTCGACTACTTTCAAGCCATGCTAGAGGCTCATATTCATGAGCAGCACTTCGCGAGTACTACACTGCGTAAGCCGAAAACATAATAATTTATTTAGTATGTCTCACGAAAGTTACAATACAAAAAAGGCATGATGTTATGTTATGTGTTAAGTACACGTATGATTCAGGCGATAAGCTAATTATGTTATGTTTTTTTTTCAGTGGTACAAGGATACTTCTTGTTGCTGTTGAGAAGTGAAATAGTAAAATTGGAAAACAACAGTGAATTTCAGTTTGTCAACAATGCAGCTGAATCCGAATGTAGAATGAAATGGGCACAAGATGGCATTACCAGCGCGCAAGAAGAACAAACTCAAGAAATTCACAACTGCTAGGAGATTCTAGAAGCATTTTATTCATCACCATCATCATCAACAGGCTATAAATGCCCACTATTGAGCAAAGCCTCTTCTTACGCGGAGAAGGTTTGAGCATTAATCACCACGCTTGCTCAATGCGGGTCGGCGATTACAAACTTATAATTAGAAATTATGAGCCTAGGTTTCTTCGTGATGTTTTCCTTCACAGTTTGTCAGTGGTGTCTAAATAAACTTAAAAATTTCATATAACTCGGAAAATGTTACCTTAGTACTTACCGTCGTTGGTAGGTTTAGAACCCGCACCCTGATGCACGAGAAGCGGGCGTCTTAAACCTCCGGGCAACATCACGACATTCAACTTCTGTGATTTTCATAACATATCATTGTATTTATATTAGTAAAATATGTACAAAATTATTTCAAGTTTAATCTACGATTACTTATAAAAAATCCATAACACTTGTTTATACAAAAGTAGTCCCTAAACGTCGGAAATAAGGTCTACAATGCAATGGAACAAGAGGAGAACGGTCACCGGTGACCACTAGGGGACTGGCAGGCGAAAACGAAACACATGTTATACATATGTATAGAGGGCAGCTCAGTACAATTTTAAAACGTCATTTAAATGATACCTTTAAAAAAAATGTATGTATTACTAATTACGTGCCACATAATATTAATTATAAGTAATTTTCCTATTTTAAACTGCCTCGTTGCCCGAGTGGTCGCAAGTGCGACTGCCGGGCAAGGGGTCTCGGGTTCGATTCCCGGGTCGGGCAAAATATTACTGGATTTTTAAAAAATCTCAGTAGTACCACGGAGTCTCGAATTGTGCCCGGTATATGGCAATAGGCTCACCCCCTACTACATGGGACTCATAACATAAATAGTGAAAAGTGGGTGTAGCATTGTACAGTGGTATGATGTGCACTTCTGCCTACCCCTTCAGGGATCAAAGGCGTGATGTTATATTATGTTTCCTATTTTAGTAAAATAGTTAGATAATAATTATATACCTACTTATGTACATACAAATGCTATGCATGAACTATATTCTATACATACCTATAATAAAACTGTAGACGTGTAAATTTTATAATATATTGAAAATATTTAAAAATAAATAGAAACCAAACCCAAAGTTGTGATTAAAATATGTTTTGTCTGTGTGTCTATACCTAAGTCTAAACCTACTGGTCCTACTACTAATCTTACCTACGATTAAATTTCGTATGATTTAATATCCTGGGTACATCATTGCGTACTATTTATCTCGAAAAATTATATACATGAAAAAACAAACTTAATTGTACAGCTCAATCCCTAGACATTGTTTCTGTACCAAACGCAAATATAAGTTTGCAGTGGACTTTACGCTGTAGCTGAAGAGCCGATGTTTGAAATTAGCTTGAACTGACATGTTTGTTACTCAGTCATATCAAAACGGATGAAGGGACCTGGATGAAACCGAGATTGAACGAAGATCGACTTGGAGAGGTGGTTAAATTAATACACACTGTACGCGTATATTATCTCAATTACTATGCTTGCTGCTCACATCAAAGATGACATTTGTCCGTACCCTATATAAATCCCGGTAACGAAACCATAGCGCCATCTAACTCGATCCCAACGCCATCTATCGAGCGCTGGGACAACTCGTCTTAATTAAAAATTTATTTTATAATAAAATGTTGATAGCGCTATGATCCCGTTACCGCCACGAACAGAGATAGATTATGGCCGGTAACACATAGGCGACTCTTTACCCCTGGGAACGCGGGCGAAGCCGCTAGCAGGAGCTAGTATTTAATATATAAATAAGTAGCAGTTGACATGTCGTTAACATGTATTGTAGAGGTATAAAAATGATAGTTTATCAGGAGTAAACATTTGAACTGTATAAAAACTAATAATAAGTCATTGTATTGTCTAGATTAGTTTCTAAGAGTTGTTACTCATTTGCTGTTATTATTTTGTAAATACAAATAAATAATATTAGAGTGTTTATTTTTAAAAATAAAATAACCGCTTTTAACTATTGTTATATTATGAATATAAATACGATACTCATGACAAAATATTTTTGTTTTATTATTTTTGTCTGTCTGTTTGTACTAGCGAATCTCTGGAATGACTGGACTGATTTTGCAACACATTTACTTGCAGGTAGCTGATGTGCTAAGGCTAACCTAGGCCAATTTGATTTTGGAAAATTGATATAAAAACTTGTTATGTTCTAAAAATCGTACATCTAAATCTAAAATGATAAAAATCATAAAAAATAATAAAATAATCATAAAAAATGAACAATTTAAATATCATCATGTAACCTCTGCCTATCCCTTCGGGGATAAAAGGCGTGTTATGTGTAAAAATCATATTTTACGCGGATGAAGTGGCGGGCAACAGTAATAAGTATCTAGTAATTGATTAAGTTGATTTAGGATAGTCGATTGTTTCATACCACACCTTAGTATATGTAACACGCCTGGGTACTTGCCTTAATCAAAAATAAATTATTTCGACTGTTTAATACAGTAAAATGTAACAAAATAATTACACTGTCATTAATTGACTTTATGAATAACTTAATTTAAGTATTTTTCCAGCAATTTTTTTAGAAATAACTATATTGTTTGACGCTGAAAAACGTGACGTCACAATACACAATCTCGTACAAAATTCATACAAAACTGTCGTTTTTGACAGTTCGAAAAAAGTATTGAATTTGACTAGTTGGCAATTACCTAATTAGACACAAATATACCAAACAAGTATTTTGAACGGAGCTATTATTAGTTAATTATTTAATGTATGCCATTTAGTACCGGATACAACTATCTCATTAAACCCCGGGTCTCATAACGATGACATTAATTTAAATTATGTACGTCTAATGAGAAACTGCCTCGTTAGTTGTGTACCGAACTAAGGGTATCCAGTTTGGTTACCTATATTATTACTGTTTACTCCCAAAGTACAATGTAACATCCACTTTTCACTATTTATGTTATGAGTCCCATGTAATAGGGGGTGAGCCTATTGCCATATACCAAGCACAATTCCAGACTCCGTGCTACAATTGAGATTTTTTTTAAAAACCCAGAAGTACTTTGTCCGACCCGGGAATCGAATGAATCGAATCGAATCGGCCAGCGATACAGTAAGAACTGCAATCCTTACTTATATCCTTACTTATATTATAAATCGGAAAGTGAGTTTGTTTGTTTGTTTGTTCCGACTTCACGCCGTAACTACTAAACCGATTGCATTGAATTTTTGCAGACGTAAAGTTAGTAGTCTGGATTAAATAATAGGGTACTTTTTATCCCGAAAAAATATGATATTCCCGAGGGAAAACAAAAGTATTGGTATAGATGGCGCTGTATGTATTGGTATATGTCACATAGGCTACTTTTTATCCTTTTGAAGCCGCGGGTAAAAGCTAGTGTTTTATATTACCAAAAATGCTTCCTAAAGCCTTTGACTACTGACAGACAACTGTACCAGGCAAATTCTACGCAAACGTAGGTCACCGGCGACCTACGCGCAGTTTAAAATTATCTCATTTACTCGGAACTCAATTAGTTAAAGACCCGACCCGCTAACTGTTATCTTAGTACAAAGCAACTCGCTTAAAGTGCCAGTGACCATTCTACTGTGAACGCTACAAGTTGATGTCACGTGCATTTAAAAATCAATCGTAATTGTATAGTGTTAAAAGTGATAGTGTATTAAGTTAATATTAACTTATTTTTATAAGGACTTTCTTCGGATTTGTTGCAGCAGTTTTCGAGATTTGTGCTTAGACACAGATTTGCAGATACGATTTTGTTTGTTTAAACCAGTTAAAGATTGTCTACAAAATGCGTACAGAACTTCCAACGTGTAAAAGATGTTGTTTCTGTATGCCTTTACGTTATGGCTTATTGTCATGGGGATATTTCCGATTCGTAAGTATTTTTTTATATATTCTTAGTATAAAACTTTTGACTTAGTTCTGTATGACTATAATTGTTTCCTGATTTAAGTACAAAAGCTTGCAAAATGGTAGAACATTAATACCCATCTATACTAATATTATAAAGCTAAAGAGTTTGTTTTTTTGTTTGTTTGTTTGAACGCGCTAATCTCCGAAACTTTCTTTCTTGTTTTGAAAAATTCTTTCTGTGTTGGATAGCCCATTTATCGAGGAAGGTTATAAGCTATAAAATATCACGCTACGATTAATAGGCGCCGAGCAAAGCGAGTAAAACCGCGCGCAAGTAGCTATTTCTATAATAAAATCACTGAAAGTTGTACATTGTTTATTATTTATAATGTATTCTAGTTTACAGCTTACTCATAGAATTATTTTGCGGGGTAACTCGACAAGTTTCAAGCTAATTTAGGGGCTCATAGTCATGAGTAGCGCTGTCTTACAATTACAAGCGACATGGCAAGCGTCGCGCAGTCAAAGTGCGTGTTTAGTTGAGCGACCCTCGCAATGTCGTTCAAAGAATATCTAGTAATTCTTCATAATCTTTTCTTCTGTTTTCAGGTCATATCAGGACTCTTTCTAGTTGGACTCACAGTTGGATTTGTAGGGTTAATTACGGCAGATAATAGTTTCAGAGAATTGGTGTCAATAATAGTTGTGGGGGTCCTACTGCTGAGCACGCTAACTGATTTTGTACTTAACTTTCTATTCATCCTCGGCGGACATAAGGTGAGTTTTACAAATCAAACTGTAATGAACTATTATACAGGATGAAACGAACCGCTCCCAAAACATTGGCAAATGAAATTGTCATACAATTTTAATAGTTTTTATGTTACTAAATAAATTATTATATTTTCGGCTTACTCACGTAATTATTTAATTATAATGCGTCGGGGGTCTCGAAATGCTGCTCATGAATGAGCCTCTAGCATGGCTTGAAACTAGTCGAGTTTCTCGTCAAATATTTACATGAGTAAGCCGAAAGCATAATAATCTATTTAGTATGTCTCACGAAATTATAATACAGTTTTTATATTCTGGTTGTTCATGCAATATCAGCCTTGAGCAGTTGATTACAACTATTATTACCTAAAAGAAACATTTAATTCCTTACTTCTATGAATATAAAATTCGTTTTTACCGTCACCTATCGGCGTCTTTGGGAGTGTCCTGTGTACCACCTGTATAACATAACATAATTCTTTATCAGAGAAGGGGTTTGAAAAGTACTATGGAATACCATTAATATATCACCAGTTTCGTTATGAGTCTAATAGATGGTGAATCTAATGCATTATTGGACACAATTCTAGGTACCCTGGTACTTACGTAAGAGAATGATTACTAGACTTCATATGATAGTAATACATACTAGACTAGACTAGTCGCAGGACTCGAAAACATTTATAAAATGAACGTAAAATAAAATCCAATACATGAACAAAGTGGGTAAAGCTAATGATATCGTTGATTCAAGTAAACCGCGTTATCAAGAGGTCAAAGCAGTAACATGATACTGGATCTTCTTATTTGCGCGTAAACATCTAATGTTCTTGTTGATTATACATCGTTATTAACATTAATGTCATTAAAAACAAATAGTCTAAATAGAGTTCCTACACTGCTAAAATAATTAAGGTAAAGGTTTTATGGTAGGTATAGGCCGGTAAACGAGCAGACGGATCACCTGATGGTAAGCAATCGGCGTCGCCCATGGACACCTGGAACACCAGAGGCGTTACAAGTGCGTTAACAGCATTAGGAATTTGAGGGCTGTTGGGAATTCAGAGTTTGGGGAGGTTGGGAAGGGCCGGTAATTTCCTGACAGCGGGAAAAAACATTGTCACATGGGAGAGCCATGCTTATCACGGCCGGCTTGATCGAAGTGATATCATACCACAGGATAATGTCGTACCACGGCCTCACGGAAAACCGATGTGAAACAACTCTTGCGTTATGTTGCGCTACAGAGATGCACATTACAGCACTTAATTTCGAAAATCGAAACTAGAAAAGCTTTAAATGTAACTTATAACTGTTCAGTAACCTCCAGTTGATCAACCAGTAGTTACACAATTTACCAGTTGCCCATCTGCACATACTTGAAAGCATCGCTAAGTCCCTACTCGATGGACTCTTTCATGGTTTCATCCGAAACCTCAACGTCGGATACCGAATCACACAACCAATCATCATGTAAACTAAGTTTTTGTTATGAACACCTAGTCAGCATTTACGTGAGTTCACGCGTACTTTAATTTATCGTCTGTTGTGCTCTGATCTTTCTAAGAATGTCTACAATTCTGGTAATAACCAGAACTTGCTCGGCTTGGCAATACCATGCCAACTTATTGTGGCAAGAGCCTGCAAAAGCCGTGAAAAGCAGAGTAATGTCGTATCGGAGACGAAGATCTTTGGGTAGCTAAGCCAATGCAGTAAGTCCTATGACTCTGAAACCTAATCGATTCAAAGGGCCTTCTAATTACAGCTCTAATGTCATTTGATTAAGCTCTTTGTTTTATTCCAACTAAACTATCGAACTCATTTCTACTGATCAAAACTAAAGAAAACCAACATTCACAAAACGATTGCTTTACTACTGCTTCAGTACCAAAACCAATGATTAGAAATTCAGAGCGGAAAAAACATAATTTCCAACACCATATTACCATTTCCATACCATAACTATGGTTTAGCTGTGATCAGCGTATATAGCCCAATAATCTACAGCTACTCTCTTTTCTTACGTGAACCCTACAGGACACACGAGAGAACGTGAATGTGAACGAGAGAGACAAGAAACGTCTATCCTCGAAGTATCTCTGGAGGATCGAATGCGAGGCAAGATAATCTGACAGATAATCAAACATTTAATCCTACAAACTAGAACTGAGTAAACTCAATATTATAATAAGACCAGTTGCCATACAGGCTCTTCGCCACCCAGGCGTTATGCCACACAAGACAATTGCCACAGGTGCTTTGCCATACAGGCGCTTTGAAACTCAGATGCCATGCCACACAGGCAGTTTGTCACACAAGCGCTTTGCCACACAGGTGGTTGGCCATACAGGCAGTTTGTCGCACAGGCGCTTTGCCACACAGGCCTTAATCCACACATGCGCTTTGCCACACAGGAGCCAAGCCACACAAGCGCCTTGACACACAAGCGCTTTGCCACATAGGCCTTTTGCCACATAGGCCTTTTGCCACATAGGCCTTTTGCCACATAAGCGCCTTGCCACACAAGCGCTTTGCCACACAAGCGCTTTGCAACACAGGCGCTTTGCCACACAGGCGCTTTGCCATACGGGCGCTTTGCTACATACTTACGCGAATTGTAACACACGCGCTTTGCCATACACGCGTTCTGCCACACAGGCTTATACCCCACATATTCTTCATGGGTGGGGTCTGATGTGTTGAGTGCAACACATGACATTAATGTGTATAGGAAATTCTACCACTGTACACTTCATAAAATTCTTGAGGAACCTGGTGATCAGATATCCTCCTCAGTTTTTTCGTCAGAACTATACCTGTATCTCAATTTCATCCGTTAAAATTAGATTTCTCATCATTTTATGCAACCTATATACGCTACAGATGTTTTTTAAGTACGGTTCAAGTTTAGGACCTTAAGTTAATTAGATTCAATAATCAAAAATAGGGTAGACGACTAATTTTTATTTTAATGTCCGTCTGATAGATTATTTAAAAACATTAGACACATATTTTTTATTTTCTCACAGAAACGAATAGTTTCGAAGATATATTGATTTGAAATGTCGCGTGACGTCACTTCTCAGTACATTTTATACTAAGAAATGACGTTTTAGCCCCTACTCCTAAACTTTGATTCGTTTTATCTAAGTATTGTTTTATTATACGACAAAATAAAAAAATACGTGTCTAATATTTTTTCATTACCTAACTTACGGACTAATTATATTTTTAATTTTCATACCCTGTCATCATCCCCATTTAGACGTACTATAAAAACGAAATACCGAGTCGCCTCTTTACTCCGCGGTTTTCTCTATTAGGCAAAAACCCCACCTCCTACATCTGGAATAACCACCTAACAGCCTACCGACCCACACAATACAACGCACATAACGGAAACAAATCTCATGTTGAAGTACCTTTAAATCGAAATCAAAATAAATTATCAACAGCCAACATATTCAAGCTAACCACAATGTGAACCGACACCAAGTGTGTAAAGTCACTTGCAAGTATTCCTAAACTACTGCTAGTCAGCCATGGCTGTAGTTTCATGATATGGACTCGAAACCCTGCCGCCGTAACGACTGTGATTAACACACACGGTGTCAAAAATAACCTGAAATTTAGAATAGAATTACTACTTACTATTCTCGCAGTGTCAGAGGTCAAATCACTTTCAAAGTTAACAAAGTTTAGTCCACTCCTTTTTTAAATATGTTCCTTTTTATAGTCTCAAACTCAATAATAAAATCACAACAGATTGCAATCACTGAACACTAATCGACTGACAGTATTCTTAGTACTTACTAAGAATACTGTCAGTCGATTAGTGTAGAGAAGTAGTTCTTTGCTCGGAATCCAAAACAAGAGTTTTATAATAACTATCGTGAGACATACTAAATTAACTAAAATTCGCGGGTTATTCACGTGAATATACTGAGAAAAGCTCTACTAGTTTCGAACTACAGAGAGGTTCTTCCTTATGAGCAGCGTGCGTGGTCGCGGCGCGCATTAGGCTGCGCGACATCGCCGTTTAGTTAAAACAAGAGTTATTGCTGTGGTGCCATGTTGAACGCCAACCTCCTCTTCGTCAGACATGACGTCATAATTAACCGTTGAGGTGTGCCGTCCTTATTCCTTCGTTTCATAGTTAATCGAAGTCCTGTATTAATGACCTTTCCGACACATATAATAACAGGAGATCCAAAAACTTGCAATCATCATCAACAGCCTATAAGTATCCACTGCTGACCAAAGGCCTCTTCTCACACGGAGAAGGTTTAAGCATTATTCACAACGCTTGTTCAATGCGGGGTGGCAATTTCAAACTTATAATTACAAATTATATGACCAGGTTTCCTCACGATGTTTTCTTTCACCGTTAATCAGTGGTGTCTAAATAATCTTAGAAAATACATATAGCTTGGAAAAAGTCATATTGGAACTTGCCGTTGGTAGAACCCGCATCCTCATGCATGAGAAGCGGGCGTCTTAAACCTCCTGGCACCACGACGCGACGCTTGCAATAATAAAATTTATTATAATAATATGTTTTTACACCTTTTCAGAAAGACGTAAGACTGTTAAGGTCGTACTACGTGTACAGTATAGTGCTGTGTGTGCTGACGATAGTGCTGGGCATCACCTCTTCTGTACACACCGCGATGATGTTGAAGATGTTTTCCTTCAGTAATTCCTTTGACCTCTCATTATACTTATGGATCATATTAGTTGATACGGCCACTTTCATCGCTCAAGTTTGTAAGTATTATTGTCTACTGCACAAAGTTAGGCTGCCTGTCCATTGACGCGGACAGCGGAGCGAGCTAGCGAGTATTGCTAAGCGGAGTAACGGACTATGCGGAGCTAGGCCGAGTTTAATCAACGAGTCGAGTTTATCCCAATATCCCATACCCTCGCTCCGCTCCCGAGACCGCTTCCGAAAATATATGAATTTTTTTAACTAGCTCGCAAATCCCTTTTCACTAAAGCGGAGCGGAGATTTCTTGCAATCCTATTGGTTAATATTTCTTCGTTTCTCTCCGCGTCAAAGGACAGGCAGCCTTATTTTGAAACAATCTTTTAGTTCAGGCTATCATACTATCCATACTCTAATTACGCCTGAATAATACAAGGCTACGAATGTATAAAAATGTATCATGTGTTCTGTGACTAGCGCCCGAATACTGAAAGGCTACTGAATTTTAAGTTGTACTTGCATATCGTGCCGTCTCTGTCAATTTACAAAGAATTTGTAGACAGAACTATTCCTATGCGCGACTTAAATATTTTCTGCATATTTATCTCTAGCTTTGAGTACTTATTTCAGCATATTTATTTCGATTTCCTTGAAATAATTATAATTTAATCTATACTTTACTAATATCGTACGACAATTGAAGTGTTAGTCCCCTATTAGTTATTCTTTAATGAGTTATATTTCTGTATCCCAAATAATTACTAGATTGTGTCTGTACGTATGAGAATGCCAACAGGTCTAAACCAATGTTTGCTCCGTAAAGACCATTCTAGCACCGTGCGAATATTTCTTTTTTAGAATATCAATCTTAATTTCATCATAAGGTTTTAAAGTAACGGTAATCAATTGAGAGAAGATATACTAGTTTCATTTTATACCAGTAGTTTTAGTAAGGGCCGAAACACATAACCGCATTGCGTCGCCGCAAAGCTAAAATCGACAGTTTGCGTTGCGGTGCGTTGCGGCGTTGCGACGTCGTGAAAAAGAGCATTTTGTTGTCGTTCGGTAGGGTAACCAGTTCGTCGTAATTATTATTGTGGATAGACGTGTCTCTGCCATGGACCATCGTGAAAAACTTATTGCTTATTTGTTATTAAGAAAACTTTCCTCTACTATGCTAGAACGAGCGCTGCGTTGCGGTGACGCAACGAGGTTATGTGTTTTGGCCTTTTTTACGTTTAAAGTAATCGAAACGAGTACTGGTTAGTTCAATGGAGCCGGCCAATCAGAGCGCCGAACACGGTCTAACTCATACTAAGCTCTCAGAGCGCCGAACGCGGTCTCGTTTCGATCACTTTAAACGTAAATCGAACTCGTACTATTGGTTCAGGGCTCTTGTTCACGAGTAACGCGTGCGCGGCTTATTGGGTAGCCAATTGATGTGATTTTAACACCTCACAATAATTAAATTTTTAAACAAAAATCTTAATTTCCAATGCTTTCTTTGTTTTCAGTGATTCAAATATATTTCCTGCTCCTAGTACGAAGCGAGATTATAAAATTGAGAAGTAATTGCGAATTTAGATTCGTAAACCTCACTGCTGAAGGGGAGTGTACACTGAAGTGCACTGAAATTAGTGTCAGTAATGAAGAAGGACAGAACTAATAGACATAGTTGCGACTTAGTAACGAAAACCACCAATTTGTGATATTAATGTAGTTGGTGTTCATACCAAAATGATTCTTGTGTGATTCGAAATAAAGTTAAGCTTTGAGTAATATAAAGATCTGTTTCATTACTTGTTTTATTTAAAAAAACGTTGCCCCACAATAGGATTTTCTCCTGATGTGTCGTGGTTGCGTTTACAAACACAAGTTCACATACACAGGCCGCAGGCCCACGCTTACGGTGGCCGGATATCTACCAGAGTGGCGATATATTGAAGAAGGAGATACAAATTTCCATCCAAAGGTTGTCTGGAAGAAATGTCTCGCACAATCCAAACAGCAAACTATGTAACTAGTAAATTGTATTGTGAACCTGATTGAAAAAGAGTAACCTATGGAGTTTCTTGCTCGTTCTTCTCCATATGAATCTACACCTTGGAATGAGCAAATAGCTTCACTTGTAATTTTCTTTTTGTTGACGTTCAAAAGTGCCATTCTGGCCTAATTGAAGTAAATGATTTTGACTTTGACTTTGACTTTGACTTTGAAATCACCATTGTGTGATAAGACCGCCTATTGTACCTATATTTTCGGAGTCGCGGAGAACCTAACGGGTTACCGGGGCTACGGCTCGAAGTGCAGGAGAAGGAACGGGGTGGTTTTTAGTCAGTAAGAGTCTGACACTCCCTACCGCCTCACCCAGGCGGGAGAAGTCATTCGATCATTTTCCCCCCTTAAAAAAAAGTCTGGTAGATATACATATATCCATCTAGGTAAAAGTTATACAATAATTGAGTGACTAAGTACAGGATATGCGAACTTTTATCACGAAATTAGTCATAGCACCGGTATACTTACTTGTAAAAATTAACGACTGTATTATCGAATTCACAACATTGTATATATTTTTTTGGATCACACTAAGTGTGGTTCCGTGCGGGAATCGAACCCACGACACATTGCACGGCAGCCGGTTGCCCAGCCACCGCACCAACCGTGCAGTCAAGTTGCTACCTACTAGACAATATAGTTTCATTCGTGGCATCCGGAAAAAACCCCTTGCGTTATTCCAAATAATATATCTCTGTGCGACATTACATCCAAATCCGTCTAGTAGTTTTTTCGTGAAAGAGTAACAAACGTACAAAATATATCCAGCTATACATATATCGCCACAAACTTCCATAGTTATAATATTAGGGGCCTGTTTCACAATATCTTAGCCCTTAGCCAAACGCCACTTTAGCGCTTGTCTTTAGAGAGAGTAAAATTCAAATTCAAATTATTTATTTGCACAAATATGGGTACATCATGTTGTTCATAGTTTATAGTAGAAAACTAAATGTATGGGGATGACACTGACAAGTATCAAAATTTACGTCAATTCCATATAATTTGGTTTTCTATTCTACATGTCCTTTTACAGGCGTTTTAGGGCTGTCACTAGCTTATACGCAAATAGAATATATTTTTTTGGTGTACTTTCTTACTTGAGTATCAGTAAAACAGTAGGCCAATATACGTGCGTTTATTGCGATGCACAAATCGATACTGCTTCTCTAATTAGGAATACACATGACTTACAACTAGACAGAATGACATCATACTATATTCTAGGGCTGAAGGCACAACTATAACTTGTGGTCTTTTCTGTGAGCTACTACACCTTCTACAACTACAGTGTAAGGACCTTAGAGGTACAAAATATATATCTATGTCTATAGAATCCTCATTGGCCGAGTGGTCGCAAGCGCAACTGCCAGACAAGGGGTCTCGGGTTCGATTCCCGGGTCGGGCATAGTATTACCTATAAACCTCAGTAGTAGCACGGAGTCTGGAAATGTGCTCGGTATATGGCAATAGGCTCACCCCTTATTACATGGGACTCATAACATAAATAGTGAAAAGTGGGTGTTACATTGTACAGTGGCAGTAAGTGCCGTAATGTGCACTTCGGCCCTAACCCTTTCGGGGATAAAAAGGCGTTATGTTATATATACTATAGAATCCCTAAGACGTCCTCCCGCAAGGTGGACAGACGATCTGTTAAAAGTTGCAGGGAGCTGCTGGATGCAGGCTTCCAACCGGCCTATCTGAAAGTCATTGGGGGGCCTATGTTCTGTTGTGTTGTCCTATGGTTGACATGATCATGATGATAATGACAATTTTTATATATAAATCCCGGGAACACACAGTGAAGCCACTGGCAAAAACCAGTCTGTGTATAAATTCAGAAGGAAACACTTTTGTAACTGACTTCACTTGTGGGATGTACGTGAAATGATAGGAGTGTCGATACCTAAAAAGTATTTCGGTATACAATCAAATTCTATGTCATTGTTTTAAGCTGACGTCCAGTCGTTTAATGTAAATAATAATCTAGTGTTGGCATCAATATTAATTTGATCAATTTATATTTTCATTCATTTCTATGGAATAAATTCTCATCTAGTGTATTGAATAAGAAACTTTGTGCCTAATAAGTAAGTTCTAATTTGCTTTACATCTCTAAGTTTAAAGACAGTCTAAGGGACGGTGATCACGGATAGCTAGCCACCCGACTAGATTCAGACCGAGCATACTGTGCGTCGCATTCAACGAGCCATCAGACAACCACGGATGGGGCCCAATAGGGCTGATGCCAAATGCTGTCTGATGGTTGCATGAGGCGCACGCGGAATGACACGCGCTGTACGCTCGGGCCTGGTTCTAATAGGGCGGCGAGTCACCCGTGCTCGCCGTCCGTAGACCCGTGCTTACGACGGCCGAAGATCGTCTCGCGATTCCAGACGCCTGGAGTGTCTCTCGCGACGGCGTCACATCACTATTTATGTCGGACGTGAGGAGGTTCGTTCGCTCACGCGCCACGCCTCCTCCTTAGTTAGCATGTAAGCTGTTTTTAAAAGTGGACTCTGGTCTGTTAAAAATAAACGTCATTTTAGAATATTCTTCTTTTCTAGAAACACTTGTGTCATAATGGCTTATGAAGTAAAAATGACTTTGGAACTTCCTGAGATTAAAAGATGTTGCTTCATATGTCCGCTGCGGTACAGTATTATTATTTGGGGATATGTTAAACTGGTAAGTTTTAATTTAAATTCTTATTCAAGTTCTGAGCACAGATTAAGAATAAGAATAATTTATTTATATGTCATTTACAATTACTGGACGGTTGGCGGGCTGGCTGGGCAACCGTCTACCGCGCAACGTTTTAGATTCGCATTCATTTAATTAAGGTAGCACTTTTTTCCATTTCTACCTAATGTATATATTTTTATGATGACTAGGTAGGACCAGACAATATAGGTACATAATGTCCTGTAACGTTAAAGTTCCGTATTCATATTTCTGAATTATAAGTATTCAATATTCACCACATAAGTATAAACTTTAGACTGTGAAATTATCAGTTTAAGAATTATCCTATTTGGTGCAGTCGTTCAGGTGTTGTGGAACACATTTTTTTTATTTACTATGTACACACATACATCTCGATTAGGTTGTTTTATTGGCTTATTTGTTTTTAGATCAGCACTGCAGTGGACTTATACATGAAAATAATGCTACTCATGAATATAGATCCTGAGAAAAACAACGTTGTTTGGCAAGGACTTCTCTTGGGAAATCTTGTACAAGAATTCGTACTATGTTTCATCCTAATTGTTGCAGCACATATGGTAATTAGCAAAAGCCCAGGATACAGGGTCAAAATGTCCCACGATATGTAAAAAAAATATTCATACCAAGTTACACCTTGTCATGTATTTCCTTTTACAGAAAAATGTCAAACTTCTCCAAGTATTCTACATCTACGGCTGTATTCTGCTGGTGTTCCAAATTCTGGCAGTGGGTGCTCTGACAGTATTCATGTTTTACCTGATCTTCGTTGATAAACCTCTTACCAAGGGCTCGTTGGCTCATCAGTCCATGGCGTGGCACTACTTGATGTATGCCTCAACATTCTACGCCAGTTTAAGTAAGTTAAACTTTCGATTACCGCACTTGAGTATTTGTCACTTTATAGCATATGTCCTATACAATACAATGTTGGTCAAAATTATATTTATTATAACTATAGTGAGACATACTAAATAAACTAAAAATCGCGGGCTACTCACGTGAATATACTGAGAAAGGCTCTCATCGTAGAGAGTTTCGATCCACAGAGAAGTTCGTCGCGGCGACGTCGCGCATCTCACTGGCTAGTGTTGGCGCTCGCATCGGTGTTGCTACTTGCGCATCTAGCCTACCGCGCCCTCTCATGCTGAAAACCCCCTCTGTTTTCTCGAAACTTTTCTCAGTATATTCATGTGAGTAACCCGCGATTTTTAGTTTATTTGGTCAAAATTAGCATGTTTGTGAATCGACAGGCGTTCGCTTTTTGATCATTTTTAAGCATGCTCAATAGAACGGTACTTTAGAGCATGCGTAACAGTAACTGCCTTTAGACTTAGGTACAGAACTAGGTAAGACATTACGTATTTTCTATAGTATCTTACACAGTGGCAGTCAAGAAATTAACTGAAAATAACTGCCTGATTGGATGGATACCCATGTTGACAGAGGTACCACAGTATTTATCTCGATGTTTCTAAAATTCTTTGTAATGCCACGGAGTCAGGAATTGTACGAAGTGTATGGCAGAAGGCACACCTATATTACGTGGGCCTTACAACATAACTGGTGATTTGATACCTATAAGTAAAAAATAGCTGTATTGACCAACCTTAGCGTGATGTACCATCTAATCTAACACCTTACTTGTACTAGGTGTCACTTATAAGTTGGTACAAACCAAAATTGACTGCCTCGTTGGCCGAGTGGTCGCCAGTGCAACTGCTTGTCAAGGGGTTTTGGGGTTCGATGCCTGGGTGGGCAAAGTAATCCTAAGTTTTTTTTTTTAAATCTCAGTGGTAGCACGGACTCTGGAATTGTGGTATATGGCAATAGACGCACCCCGCACATGAGACTTATAACATAAATAGTGAAAAGTGGGTGTTACATTGTACAGTGGCATTAAGTGCCGTAATTTGCACATTACGGCGAGGTGCACCTCTGCCTACCCCTTCGGGGATGTGATGGGACCCCTTATGTTAAATACCAAAATGTTGTTAACTGTCCCTGACTGTAGCTTCCTTAAAATGTAGAAGAGGTTGATGAAAATGAGCATATTAAATTTATCGTTTTTTTCTTCTCCTCTTATAATATCTTCTGATTCACTTCATTCATGTCCCTGGGACGCGCCGGACTAAAGTGTTCCAGTGTTTTCATAGTTATATCTACTGTAGATCCTGGCTTAAAGGAGTTGCAGTGGTTTTGGGAGGCTGTGGCCAGCTTGACCCATTAAAAAAAATATATATTAAAAGGCTCACGAATATCCACCTAACCACTTTCTTTTTGTATATTTCAGTACTCGACATTTATGTCATACTCCTAGTCAAGACGGAGATAATGAAGCTCAAGGACAAAAATCAGTATACATTGGAAGATGTCGATGAAGTACCAAAGACCACCGTGACCTACACAAAGAAAGAAGGTGAAGAAGTAGTTATTACAGATGTCGAAGAGACTGAATACTAGATCATGTTATCATCACAAAACTATAATAATATGTCTTGTTCTCACTTCTGCAGATTGTAAATTGTCTATAGGTGTCTGATTTGAATTAATAATGGCAAAGACTTTACTATTATTATCTACTTATGTGGAGGCAAGTGAATTTCTTTTTAGATTATTATATGTTTGTATAAAACCATTTCTTGGCCTAATTTTTCTTAACTTACCTATCTCCTACTTCTACTCTTGTCGAAATACTAGACTTGACTTGACTGCACGGTTGGTGCGGTGGCTGGGCAACCGGCTGCCGTGCAACGTGTCGCGGTTTCGATTCCCGCACGGAACAATACTTTGTGTGATACACAAATTGTTGTTTCGGGTCTGGGTGTCATGTGTATGTGAACTTGTATGTTTGTAAACGCACCCACGGCACAGGAGATAATCCTAGTGTGGGGATAAAGTTATAAAGAAAAAGAAAAAAAATATTCAAACGATACTCAATTTTAAATTACTTAAGTCACGCTTAAGTATAGTTCTGTCTCTACAAATTCTTTGTAAAATGACAGAGACGGCATGATATTTTATAATACAACTTAAAATTGAATAACCTTTCAGTATTTAACAGTCTAATATTTAAATCTCCAACCTAACAGTTGGAACGTGTGTTGGCTTTACACTAATGGTATTTGTAGCTGTAACAGATTTTTTTAAGGGGGGAAAATCATCGGATGACTGCTCCCGCCTGGGTGAGGCGGGAGGGAGTGTCAGACTCTTACTAACTAAAAACCACCCCGTTCCTTCTCCTGCACGTCGAGCCGGAGCCTCGGTTACCCTTTAGGTTCTCCGCGACAGTTGTAACAGATTAGGGCTGGATGTTTCCCAACGAATTATAATTCAAATACCGAGAAAATTGGCGGGAATGCGGAGCGTCTTCGTACACACTCACTCACTCAAAGTTTCGGCGGCGACTGATGGGCGTTGGCGCGAGCGCGGAGCCCGCTCGAGCGAGGCGTGGGCGGAGCTTCGATTTTTGAATTTTAGCGCGAACGCAAATTCACTACGTTACCACCATTTTTCTTATCGTACCACAAAGGAGGTTTTTAACATAAAAGTTGCCTAAAGTGCCGAGTGGTTGCAAGTGCGACTGCCGGGCAAGGGGTCTCGGGTTTGATTCCCGGGTCGGGCAAAGTATTACTGGGTTTTTAAAAATCTCAGTAGTAGCACGGAGTCTGGAAAAATGTGCCCGGTATATGGCAATAGGCTCACCCCTATTACATGGGACTCATAACATAAATAGTGAAAAGTGGGTGTTACATTGTACAGTGGCATTAAGTGCCGAAATGTGCACCTCTGCCTACCCCTGCGGGGATAAAAAGGCGTGATGTTATGTTATGTTATGTTATGTTGCCTAAAGTATTAAAACAGAATTATTCATTTATTTCTTTAGATCTATAAGTTATGATACCAAACTATTGAATAGAAACAGAAGAAGGTAAGCTGTTAGCTGTGTAGATTAGTTTTTGTATCAACAAGCTACTTCTGCAAGCTATCGACAAAATCTTGCGGGTCAATATCAATACACCATATAGGTACAAGGTAACAGAAAACACAAATACAAACAATTAACGCTATTTAATCACAAAATAAATAACAAACACATAATCATAACAATATAACACGGTAACTACTCGAATGGAAACCACATATTGAATGTCCACCCACAATATGGACGGCCTGACGATCGCAGGGTGCCTATGTAGGCAAGTTACTTCCAACCGGCCTATCTGGAAGTCATTGGGGGGGGGGGGAGAGTTCAGCACTAGACGTGTAGTGGTTCATATGATGCTAACGATAATGAACTATGTTACTAGTCTCAGTCGTCACTGGCCACCTGCAGCTGCCCCTGCAGCAGCTGGAACCTCACACTCCATGGAGCAAAGAGCCTCAGCAGTATTATTAACGAACCTAAACTTGCGACTATTCTTCAGCTTGATAATTTCGCTTCTTAATAACAATATGAAGTAGATCTGGACCACTGAAAGAGAAAGAGTTATTTTAGTGACTATTTCTTCAAGTCTAGTCAAGTCGATTGTCGGGCAAGGGGTCTCGGGTTCGATTCCCGGGTCGGGCAAAATATTACTGGGTTTTTAAAAAATTCTCAGTAGTAGCACGGAGTCTGGAATTGTGCCCGGTATATGGCAATAGGCACACCCCCTAGTACATGGGACTCATAACATAAATAGTGAAAAGTGGGTGTTACATCGTACAGTGGTATAATGTGCACCTCTGCCTACCCCTTCGGGGATAAAAGGCGTGATGTTATATGTTATATGATTTCCGAAAAACCGAAACCTCGGATCGAATGTGTTACTCACTTAACCTGGTTTAATGGTTGAACCAATGAGACAATAAAGATTATAATATAATAGGTAATTATAACGAAAAACTTACCTAATACAAGAAAGAAACTAGAGTAAACCTTGATGTAATACTCCCACAATTCAGCAGTTGAACTATACCAAGGGTAGCTTGCCACCAGGCCAATGTATGCAATCATCAACAACAGCGTTATTGCCAACATTACTATACTTAAGATGTAGAATAATTTCAAATACTTTACGATTTTCTGTAACACATAAAACAGTATTAGTATAAAACGTGACGATGTACTTACAATAAAGCTTCGTGTTTAATAAAGAGTGGAAAAACTTAATGTTACGAGGGACAGTCCACTACTGAACTATCAATGGGCCTCCTTACGTAAGGGGGTTGGTCATAATCCACATTCGGTAGTTGGGTTGAATATAATTTAAGAGATTCAGGGTTATCCGAGAGGTCTACTACCCGATCTCTAAATCTGTCATTCGGTTTTTATGACACCCGCAGAAGGTTACAGGTGGCGACATCTGTACATTCTATGTTGCTGTCACGTCACGAACACTATTATCCAATGTTTTTTTTTACCTCTATATTAGAAAACATGACGTGAACCACACGTGAACCAAGACAATCAAAGAAGTCATGCTAATATAAACTTTAATTGTTACTCATTTTAAGATAAAGTTTTAAATTATTTCTGATTTTCAATTTAAAGATAAATTTTCAATTAATGACTCCACGGCTGCCGCAATGGCTGGGTAACTGGCTGGCGTGCAGCGTGTCGCTGGTTTAATTCCTGCACGAAATGATTCTCTGTGTGATCCACAAATTGTTGTTCCGGGTCCGGATTTAACGTGTATGATAAACTGTATGTCTGTAATCGCATCCATAACACAGGAGAGAATCTATGTTTGTATCATTGTTATGTATATCATATATTTTTTAAATAGGTTTAACTATTACCTGATGTACTCCAACGACGAATACTATTGTCAATGCAAAATCAATCAAAAATATAGCAATGGCAATGATCAGACAAGCAAATTCCACTTCAAATACATTGAATGCAATTATTATGACCAATAGGTAGGCCAGCATTGCGAGAATGTATAAATCAGCTACCTGTAA
The DNA here is from genome assembly GCA_902850265.1 of Spodoptera littoralis. Lineage (NCBI taxonomy): Eukaryota > Metazoa > Arthropoda > Insecta > Lepidoptera > Noctuidae > Spodoptera > Spodoptera littoralis. The sequence continues at coordinate 12,316,454 of LR824545.2, forward strand.
CATAGAGAAAATATATTAGTAACGGCATTAATGGCCTAAGTGTCAGCTTGGAGTTGTCATGCACTCAAAGGTCTCATTGGCGGTGGCGCCGTCAGCGACAGTAAAAGATACAGTCTAGAGCTGACCAGTCCCAGTTGACGGCGCCCGTTCACGAACATGACACGTACACCAGCACCGCCCAACTCAACGATTCCCTACAATATGGTTGAGTTGGGCGGTGCTGGTGTACGTGTCATGTTCGTGAACGGGCGCCGTCAACTGGGACTGGTCAGCTCTAGACTGTATCTTTTACTGTCGCTGACCAACATAAAAGACTTAAATCACTCACCAGTTTAATGTATCCCCATACTAACAACCCTTTTCGCAAGGGTAGACAGAAACAGCATCTTTTACACATGGGGACTTCAGTTTTCATGATTATTTCTTTTTTGCACTATTAATAATTTAAAATTACCAAGTCCAAAGCACCACAGTCCACACTAATTTAACGAAAACCAAAACAGTTACTGAACTAAAAATATTACTTAAAATTGTATTTAAAATGAATATTTACATCTGCACAGTTAGGATTGCGAATCAATTATGAGCTATAAGTCAGCCGTCCGAGTGTCGGAATCATCAATAAATGTTTACATATATATATGTGCTATTCTGCTAAACGATAAAACACATTATGATAAGAAAGAAAAATACATTTATGAATAAAGTGAACTGACGATATTGTATGTCGCAGTTAATGAGTTTAATTATACTTTTAATTAACACTCTAGCATTTTATGGCGCATTTTAATCAAGTGGATGACTGACATATACAAGCTTTACAATTTTTCGATCAGTAGATGGCGTTACCGACGCCTTAAGTCTTGCCTATTTATGACTAGACGGATAATTATGTTTAGTATCAGGTATTTTGAATAGAGTCACATAGTACTGTATTCAAAAGTTTTGTCATGTCATAAATATTCCACGGTAGTTGTATTTTTCCCTAGCTCTCCAACGCTGTAGCATGTCCGTCCTGACCCTGACGAATAATCCCGGTTACACTTACATAGATAGTTATTAAATCATAGTTCTAGGAAATTATTTCATTATTTAATCTTTAATGTACACAATTTGATTACACAATGGCGCATAAGGCGAACATAATGCCATATGAATACGACATTTTCTACCAGTCAACCTTAGGGTTTAAGTAGAAATTCTGCGAAAAATAAGACACGGAGAATAAACTAACAGCAAAATTTTGATTTCAATTTTAAATTCGAAAACTTTTGATATGAACAACTTAAATGTAACTTAGTTTTAAGCCTATTGTAACACCTTATTCAGTTTATGGTATGCAAATAGATGAATATGAATATTAATATGACAGTTCAGTTTTAATTAATTTTTAGTTGTATATTTATTATTCATAATTATGATAATTTAAGTGTATTAATTGTAAATATTTAAATAACTTTCCGCATCAACAGCTATTTTCTCTTCATAGTCTATCAAGCACTTAGCTTCAAGATTATTCCCAAATTCAATGTTAACTAATTCTTCTTTTGAATCCTTTCTAGAACCTTCTTTTAATTCTTCTGTTTCTCCTATAACATTTTCTCTACCTGCATTTTCGTCTTCTTCATCTGTATGGAGTTTGTATGCTTGCGTTAAAGTACATTTATTTTCATTAGTGTTGAACGAGAACTGATAATCTTCTTTAGTCAGCTTCTTGATTTCCTGCCACAGAAGAAACATGGCGTAACATTGTAACACTGCAACAAAAACAAAATAGATTTTGGTAATAATTCGATCTTCTCGAGGTTCTCGGAATTTTATTATTAGGAATTTACATGTAACTTTTCTAAAGTCGGTATTACATACATATGAAAATAAATAACCGAATTCTTTTTTAAAATTGAGACTCACATAAATAAATACAGATTTAGTTCGACCAAACTATAAAACTAATTTATGACGCCTGTATCTATCTCCATCTATGTAGTCAAATTTTTTTTTATGTTTAGATACTGTTCTTATTCATTAGTAACTTTTAGAAATAAAAAAAGAAATACACTAAAACTAATACAGAAAATTGAATAAATAAATTAAAAATGATTTGATTAATTCAAAAATTTCTCAATAAAGTCGATGTTCTCAGCTCTTGTTACGTCAGACTCATAATAAAACTAGAAACATGTAACTTCGGAGGTTAAAAGCAGATATTTGTATACGCTGTCAGAAAAAAAATGGTCTATTTAATGTATTTTTTATGGAATAAGACGGTAAACGAGCAGACCGTTTCCATAATGGTAAGCAATGGGCGCCGCCTATGGACACGTGAAACACCAGAGACGTCGCAAGTTTGTTACCGGCCTTTTGGGGATTAGGAATTTGAGGACTGTTGGGTATTCTGGGATACGGGAGATTATCGGATAATTAGACCTCCAGTAACCTCACTCACACGACGAAACACGACGCAAGTGTTATTTCACGTCGGTTTTCAGTAGTGAGGCCGTGGTATCACTCCGGTCGACCCATTCGTTTCGAAGCATGGCTCTCCCACTAAAGAACACGCACGATAATTGAAAACAACAAGTTACTTACAGCATATTACAACAAACTTGGCTGTTTCTTTGAAAACCACCTCCATAATAAGGTCGCTGAAAATTCTTTTTAAGGCAGTACTTCGGAGATCGAAGTATACAGCCAATACTTCGCAAAGAGTTTTCACGAACAACAGTATACTTACTGTGACCACTGTAATATTGACCACCATGAAAATCTTTAAAAGTCTCCAGTTTTTCTGAAAAACAAAACGATACATAATTAATAGAGTAGTGCATTGACGAGCATAAAGAGATTGGTAGGTTAACTTAACGGCTTACGTTTTTTTTAATAAGGTATTTGACACATTCTTATTTTAATGACCGTCTTGAAGATTATATTAAAAAATTAGACAAGTATTTTTATTTTATTACGGAAACAAATACTTCCTATATATATATATATAACTATATATTTTTATATAGTTATATATATATATGATATATATATTTAATATACTGCGTGATGTCACTTCTATCTACGTTCTATCTATATGTATGATGGTTTCTTATACGACAAAATAAAACATACTTGTCTAATATGTTTTCATTGCTTAACTACAGACTGAATAAATTGTAAGTTATTATTTTTAGTCTGAAATTATGCCTACTGTTTCAATTAGAGTCGTTCGTCTGGAATCCGAAACGGCCCGACAATTTCTACGATAGACAGAAACAAGAGCAAATCTTTGTGTGATCCACGAATTTTTGTTTCGGGTTTGGGTGTCATGTGAACTTATATGTTTGTAAATGTACCCATGATACAGAAGAACATCATAATATGGTACAACGTTGAGCCGCGGAAGGCCTAAGAGCCGCGGAAGGCCTAAGAGCCGCGGAAGGCCTAAGAGCCGCGGAGGGCCTAAGAACCGCGGAGGGCCTTAGAGCCGTGGAGGGCCTAAGAGCCGCGGAGGGCCTAACAGGTTGCCTCCGGCTCGAAGAGCAGGACTAGGAACGGGGTGGTTTTTAGTCAGTAAGAGTGTGACACTACGTCTCGCCAACCCAAGGCGGGAGAAGTTGATGATATAATATGTTTCAGAACCTTACCTTCCAAGCAGCTATTATGAAGACAAAACCAAACACCACATTGATTATTGATATCAAAATCACTATCACTAGTTCGATGGCATCCGTAACTGATATTTGATTTTCTAATACCATGTTTTTTATTTTCATTATATCTGAAGACAAGTCGTAGGTATTATAAATCTGAAATAGATTAATTGCAATATTAAACAATTTTCTATTCTAACTTGCATTCATATACCTAATTGGGGTGATGACAGGGTATGAAAATTAAAAATCTGATTAGTCCGTAAGTTAAGTAACAAAAAATCGTATAATAAAACAATACTTAGATAAAACGAATCAAAGTTTAGGAGTGGGGGCTAAAATGTCATTTCTACGTATAAAATGTACATAGAAGTGACGCGACATTTCAAATCAATATATCGTCAAAAGCATTTGTTTCTTTAAGAAAATAAAAAATATGTGTCTAATGATTTAAAATAATCTACCGGACGGACATTAAAATAAAAATTAGGCATCTACCGTATTACATTACAATTATTTCGTTCTTTATTGCTGCTGCAATTGAGATGTCTGACGACCGAAATTAATATCTTTATCGATCTAAGCTTTTCATTAAAACCCCATGCAAATAATGCCAAAACTAAATCCTATTCCGAAGACTATGCTATAAATGCTTTTGCTTTTCTACTTTCTAACAATAATGGTTTAATCACGGGAATATACTGTGAAAAGCTGTACTAGTTTCGATCCTACGGAGTAAGCTATGCAAAGTCGGTGTCGTCGCCGCGGCCTCCATACGTTAGATTGTATGGCATACCATGTACCTTTTATTAATTCTATATAAATACAAATTAATTTCCGTTCGTTAGTCTCACTAAAACTCGAGAACGGCTGAATCGATTTTACTAATTTTGGTCTTGAAATATACCTGAATGTCTAAGAAAGGTTTAATCGATGAGAAAAAAATGGGCGCTATACGAAGATTGCCGGGTCAGCTAGTAAATAAATAAATAAATTATTAATTCATTTACGTGTGTAAACCGATATTTTTATTTAATTTAGAATAGTTAATGTAATATACTTACGAGACAACAAATGCCCCACACGATCAACCCATACCGTAAAGGAAAACACAAGCAACATCTTTTAGACGCTGACAACTCCCAATTGATCGTGAAAGACTGAAGTCTCTCAGCAAACATGATTGTATTTATTGTTACACACAACAGTTCAAGTCAAAATCTATCAAATTAATGAAATATGAAAATAATTTCATTATTAGGTACCTACATTTATTGAGAGTGAATCATGACCGGAAAGTCCATGTTATTTAGCTTAGTAAGTTATCTATAAAATATCCTTGAACTTTGAACGTACTATCATCGAATTGCTATCCTGTCGAATCATGAAATGAGAGAGCATAGAAAGAGGAGGTCCTCTCTCAGATGCAGGTGCATATGCACACATTTTAACACTTAAAACCTACGAGAAAGAATAGTGCGCCTGCCTATGTGTTCAGCGTTAATACGAATGTTTGGATCATTAACACGTTAAACGCCATGGCAGTCACCGGTGACCGACATTAGCGGAGGATTTGCCATCAACGGTTTTTTTTATTGGCAGCCAATGCCTTAATAGAAAATATATTCGAATTATGAAATGACTAAAACCAGCGCTATTATAAAATTATAATAATAACTTTAGTCTTACGTTCATGACGATCTCCGGCCACCGTAAGCGCGGGCCTGCGGACGGCGAGCATGGGTGGCTCCCCGTCCGACCAGAAACAGACCCGAGCGTACGGCGCGTCGCGTTCCGCGCGCGCCTCAAAGAGCCATCAGACCACCACAGATGGGGCCCAATAGGGCCGATGCCGATTCGGAGTCGCGGAGAACCTAACGGGTAACCGGGGCTCCGGCTCGACGTGCAGGAGAAGGAACGAGGTGGTTTTTAGTCAGTAAGAGTCTGACACTCCCTCCTGCCTCACTCAGGCGGGAGCAGTCATTTGATGACATTCCCCTTTAAAAAAAATACATGTTATTATGTAGGTATATCGAAAAGTAAAAATACATCGCTTGTTCAATTCCGTTGATATTGTGATTTATATTATTTTCATATTTAAAATGTGGATGACAATGTGATAAAACTGATTCATACCTCAGTTACTTATATGTTTGCAAATGTATCATTTATTCAATATGATAATGAATCCGCCAGACACTTATAATCTATAACAATTAATTAACGTAAGTGTTACATTTTGCTGAATTAAAGTTATGATTATTTCTAAAAGAATTTTAAAAAGATTTCTAAAAAAAGAAAAATATTCAACATTTAGGTAAAAAAAACCGCCTCGAACTACAAAAAACAATCACTAAAAAACCTCTGGTTGGATTTAAGTGATTTTAGTTTCAATTTGTTATCGCCTCGGTACCTACATCAATAAACATTTGCTTATACTAATACTAGCAGAAAATTCATTCGTTTTAATGTATATATATATATAATGCATAGCAAGTAAATTTTGTTTTGACTCACTAATTTTGGCCAATAGAAAACTGCATAGCTTAAAAAATGGTTATTACACTAAGCGTAACAACTATGAGAAAAACTTCCCTGGTAGTTCGAACGGGATTTTTTCAACAAACCCGAAAATGTTGAATATCTGTAAGTACTCACACTTAGCTACAATCAAAAATACTTTTTTAGTGAAAACCATAGGGTGTCCCAAGAAGTAAGGATCCTTATCCCACCTGGGTTAGGCGGGAGTGTCAGACTCTCACTGACTAAAAACCACCTCGTTCTTACTCCTGCACTTCGAGCCGGAGGCCCGGTAACCCGTTAAGTTCTCCGCGGCTCCGTCTCGGCATCAGCCCTAAATTGGTCACCCTGTTTACCCTAAGAATAAGGAACCCTCAATGTAAATTGCTACTTCCAAACTTAATTAATCCGCCATTTTTTAGAGTAATAGGTAATTCCAAAGATTTATCTACACAACGTCACTTACGCAGATAATAAAATAACATTATTATGTATGTAAATAGTAAATATGTATGTACTCACGGCTACACATCGAGCTTTACATAACCAGTATAAACTGAACGTTAAATGTGCGGAAAGATGGTGCGACGCGATAGCAGGGTAAATTGGTTTTGTATAGATTGATGTGTGGTCGTGTGTACGTATGGTTGGGTGCGTAAATACCGATCTATATTATCTCCGGTTCATTTGTGGTAGTGCTATCGCAAGTTATAATAATCTAAGTTTGTGTTCCAATGTCTCAAGTTGACGTGAATCAAATCAAGTGCTTTAAACATCAATGATTTGTTTTAAGTTTTATTTTAATGGTGTCTATTGCAATACAGAGTATGGTTTTGATCATCTAATGTGAATTTTGCGAGTGCATTATATGTACCTGTTGTTATTGAAGTAAGTATTGTAATGTTCATTGAATGCTTGTAAATATCATTTTGTTAATAGATACCTAATTCTATTTTTGAATTCGAAACAATAAGTATGTACCTATAGAGTTTTTTTTACAAAGTTTGTAATTTAAATAGGTAGGAAAATAGGTATCTAATTAAAACTTTACTTAGAAAAAAGCTTGGTCATTTTTCGACTCGACTGCACGGTTGGTGCGATGGCTGGGTAAAAGGCTGCCGCACAACAAGTCGCGGGTTAGATTTCCGCACTGAACAACTCATTGTATGATCCACAAATTGTTTCGGGGAACTGGATACCATGTGTAAATGAACTTATATGTTTATAAACGCATCCACGACACAGGAGAAAATCGTAGTGTGGGGGTGAGGATAGGTTTCAATTAGGTATACTTAAAAATAAATTACAAATGTTTTGACTATTATTTACAACAGTATAACAACTTCTAAATACGGTAGTTGACAACTAGTCAAATTCAATGCTTTTATCGAAACGTCAAAAACGATACTGTTCTATGAATTTTGTACGAAATACTTACTAGCTTATGACGTCATCATATTTTCGCGTCAAATAACAAACGTATATCTAAAGATAATGCTAGAATAAATCGAAAATTAAATAAATCGGCAAATCAATGAATGAAAGTGTAACTATTTTTCAATATTTAATTGGATTGAAAAATCAAAATAATTTATTTTTGACCCAGGAAACTACCCAATTGAGAAATAACAATTTCTGGTCACTGTAGTAAGAAACGCCAGTGCGCAGTGCTTTAAATTATAACATAGTTTTTTCATAGTTATTTTAAATCATGGCTTTATGTTTACAGTTGGACATTTCAGTGAAATAAAGAGTCAAGATGAACAAAGAAGAGCCGAAGTTTAACAGATGTTGTTTCTGTTTCCCACTGCGATACGGCTTGTTGGTGTGGGCCAATGTGAAAATTGTAAGTATTGCCATTATAGGGTTAACGCGTCACATTTCCCTAAGTACCTACCCAAAAATTTAAACAATTTGAATCCCGAAAGAGTAAACACCGTACCGCATAAATAATACCGGATAAAAGGCTTTCTGCATTTGTATTTAAAAAGACTGTGCTGACTTTAAAAATTAAAAATGTAATTAAGTTTACCACAAAGCTATTGAAATTACTAAAAAATAACAATAAGTCGGTCCAAGTCCAAGTGTTGACGGTCCGACGAACCTTGACCTTTTGGTCAAGGTTTCTTTTGGATTAAAGGATAGGTTTACTTGCATCGCCTACCGATCTAAAATACCTTCTACCCTCTAGTATTTTAAATAATTAAATAAGATAGATAGGATAGATGTTCCACCCACATGCAGGAATGTATTTCCTGAAGGGTATGGGTGTCTTCAAGGCCCGAGTGAATACTGAATAGGTTGCTTACGACGTGCTCCATCGTAGACCGCATCATCGCTTACCACCCGGCGAGACAGTGGTCAAAAGTGAAACATATAAGTATGTATTTAAAAAAAATATGTATATCTAACAGTAATAACAGTATTTAACCTTTACCAGTTATTGCTGTAAGTTAAAAAATTTATTTGCAAACCAAGAATTTTGACACATTAAATCTTTACCGCTCGACGGGAAATTTAATCCTGCTCCAGCAGTAGGTACAGTCTCCATTTTTTTTTCAGTCAGTAGCTGCGTTCTTCATAACTACAACATCATATGCATTACTCAGCCTATGTATGATGTTCTCTACGTACGGGACTGAGGAGATGAGGTCGCGTTTCCACAGAGATGTCGCTCTAACTAGTGTGGGTCTCACTTTCTTTATACTGGACTTCATCGGAAATATTGTCTTTATTATTGGAGGGTATAAGGTGAGTTAAATTGTTTTTTAAGCCGGTAAACGAGCAGACGGATCACCTGATGGTAAGCAATCGGTTTCGCCCATGGACACCCGGAATATTACAAGTGCGCAACCGGCCTTTTGGGGCTTAGGAATTTGAGCTTTGTTGGGGATTCAGGGATTGGGGAGATTGGAGAAAGAGGTAATTGGGCCTACAGTAACCTCACATACACGACGTGAAACAACGCAAGCGTTGTTACCACTCCGGTGGAGCCGGCCCATTCGTGCCGAAGCATGGTCTCCCACACTTAAAGCGTTATTACTCGTATTACCAAGCACTAAGACAACAGGACTGGTCCGACGCAGACTCACTCATGTAAAGTTCGAAGCGTGATACCAACCATGCCGCGCTTGATATTGTATCAATAGAGAATTATCTTACAAGTGTAGCTGAACTTTATTAATTAGGTATAGTTACATTTTATTTTTTTTTTCTTAAATATTCGTATCACGAAGGCGGAAGCTTAAACCTACTTACTATAAAGTTCTGTTTATTTTTCAGAAAAATATAAGGCTGATACGATTCTTCTACTACTACAGTATAGCCGTGTGGGTGCTTAGTATATTGGTGACGGCTTTGGCCATCAGCTTTTCAATCGAGGGCTGGTTAGCCAGGTACCTGTTGATGAAGATCTATATTGTTCACATACTAAACTACTTTGGTTACTTCATGATTATAGGTGAGTAATATCTACTAATCGCAAGTTTTTCTGCTCATCTGAGTAAAGGAGGCCATACACGCTAGGTTTTGCATGATGGTTTTAGCCGTGCATGCATAACCGACAGACAGGCAAGCCCTAGCGTGTGTGGCAAGATGGTGCATGCAAAACCTAACGTATATGTGTGGTATGAAACTCGGTTATGCTTTTCGGTTTTGCATGCAAAGTTATAATCATCATGCATAACCTAGCGTGTATATGTAACCTCCTTAAAGTCCAGTTTGCTCAATAGAAAATTCCCTAATTTAAATCATGTTTTAATATTTTTTTATGGCTACAGTGATTGGTCCAAGACCATACAATACATTAGTTCTATCGAGTGAGCAAGAAGTGTTAGCTTATTGACTTATTGAACACATCACAGAAATATTAAAAAAAGAAATTATATCTGTGGAACACATAATAGATGTTTATACCAACCACAGAACATATAAATAGCAACATATATCTACAATTCTTTATGTACCGGTACCTAACTAGCTCGTTTATTTTTTTCAGTTGTTCAAACTTACTTCTTACTACTACTAAAGAGTGAGATTATAAAATTCAAAAACGATGCGTGCAATCGCGAGATCAAGTTTGAAAAGGACTCAACTCCAGCAAAACGTATGAGAAAACGAGACGATACCGTGGCGGGAAGTGACTCGGATTCAATAGAGTCTGAGGTCGTTTAAATTGAAAGAGTATCTACTACCTATCTATTAATGTTAACTATGTACAAACAATTAAAACTTTTATATTAGCTTCTACAAAACTTTTCTTTGGAAGAGGACCCAGATAAGCATACATAAATTATTTCAGTCTATTAAAATGTATAGTTTTAAATATTACTCGAAGGTAATCGTAGCTCATATAAAACTAGATAGATGTTTACATTGTATGTCTCAAGTACATTTTATCTATCAATAATAACAACTCTTGACAGAAATTTGTATTTTAATTAACTATTGTGATGAATATTAATAAAATAACAACCCATTCGATGAGCGTCTTTGAACGCAACGTGAATCATTGTATGGGTCTATGGGTATCTTTAATAAAAACAAAACGCGCCTTTGACAATGACAGTGACAGTGACAGGGAGTGAAAAAACTATATTTTGTTTTGTTTTTTTCATGCCTTGTGCGCGTAAATACTTGCGAGTTTCAACTTTGTGAGAAGTAAAAAGTAAACAAAAACTTTGTAAACAACTTTTAAGAAGTGATTAAACATTTGAACTCTGTATTAAAATGGTTATAAACTTTTTATATATATCTAAGATACGACCGATGTGCCCAAGATCGCAATGTAAACACCGGTGCCTCGACCTCGTTAATAATACCGCGTACTTTTTATATAGTTGTATGTATACAAATTGAAGAAGTATGACGCATAGGTACTGACGGATATCAGGTTTATAAAAAAACAAGTTGGGCAAAACAAGGATAATGCATAATATGCTGAACATGGCATAAAGTGCTGCGTGCGACTTCCCGCTGCCTGTTGGTCCGTTTCTAATTATAGCTTTAGTTTAGCTATGTCATTATAAAGTCATCGTTTGCGGATACGAATACGGATGGAAGTATAACCTACTTTTTTGAAGACTGCTTTTTCGGCTGATAAAGCTGTGCCCTTTGCATCGAATTAGTGATAATTGTACCTCTCCCCACTAAGTGCAAAGGCGATTGCATTTGGAAACTGTCATTAGCTAAAATGGCTGAGCTGCCAGTGTTTAAAAAATGTTGTTTTTGTATACCTTTACGGTATGGCTTGCTAACATGGGGGTATCTAAAATTGGTGAGTATTATTTATTATTATTTTAATTCAGTGGAGCAATCCACTAGTCTAAGATTTACTGCTGTTTCATTTCTTTTAGTGTGCTAGTAGGTAGTATTTGATTTATTTACTTAGCATTTACGCTACTGAATATTTGTAAACAAACTATTTTTCATCCTTAAAAATTAAGCTGAGCATTTGAAGTAATTATTTTTTGCAATCTACAGCAATTCATAACAGTTAAGCTAAACTCACACTAATTCTTAATTACACTATGTAGGTAAATGTCTTATGTCTTATTATCTTCTTATTATAAACATATTTTTCCTCACCTGATGAACCTTGTTAAATTGAGGTAAGGCCTTAGGTTAGTAAATTGTTAGTTAATTAGATCAATAATGTAATTTCAATGAAAACAAAAACAAATTATAAGTGGCTCTCAGTCGAGCCTCTAAGTGTAAATTCCTTTAGAGGAGAATAATCGAAAAGCTTCACTCTAGCTCCCAAAAAGTTGTGTGGATCTGGGGATAGCGAGGAAGGGTAGCTCGCCTCCCGACCTTTAGGGACGACGCTTTCTGCGCGCGCCTCAAAGAGCCATCAGACCACCACAAAGGGGGCCCAGTAGAGCTGATGCCCAATATGGAGCCGTGGAAGGCCAATCGGGTTGCCCAGGCTCTGGCTTGAAAAACAGGAGTAGGAATGGGGTGGGTTTTAGTCAGTAAGAGTCTGACACTCGCTTTCGACTGGGTGGAAGTCAAGAAAGGAAGGGTGGAAAATCATCCAATGTCTTCTCCCTTAAAAAAAAGCTTCTAAAAAGTTACAACAAACTGGTTAAAAAGTTATGTGAGAAAATACAATTATTATTTAACTAGAGATAGCGAGTGATAGAGTGAAAAATAATTAGAAAATAACATCAAAGATGTAAAAAATAAGTACCTACTATAGTTTAGAACTTAACTCATTCCAGACCAACTTACTCTACTTTCTATGTACTCCATTCCCATTCCCATTGTGTTTATTTTTTACTAAATCAACTCATTATTTATATCTAAATAATTAAAAACTAAAATAATAATCATAATTTATTTATTCAAAGTAAAACTAACAGGAGAACAAATAAAATATATGTATGTAATGTAATAATAGGAAATACAATAGGCAATCTAAGTGACTATGTCACATCATTAATTTAGGTATATTGTATTATTGATAACTAACTATTGTTCCCTTTTTAAACATAATTAACGAACTAGTTAGTATTCTTGTTTGAGGAAATACTTAAAAATATATCATCATCCGTACATTATACTATTGCTGTATAGAGCAATAGTACATAGATTAATTATAATTAATCTTTTAAATCTTTTTATGCATACATATATACAAAACTTCACGCCATGTCTACAAACTCAAAAACTTCGCTTTAAGAAGGTTAATAAGATAAATAACTGTATTATATTAACTAAAAATCGCGGGTTACTCAGTTCTACTAGTTAGTTGACCGCGCACGCTGCTCGACATCGCCGCGACCGCGCACGCTGCTCATGAGGAAGAACCCCTCTGTGGTTCGAAACTAGTAGAGCTTTTCTCAGTATATTACCGTATAATGAGTAACCCGCGATTTTTAGTTAACTTAGTATGTCTCACTCTCATAGTTATTATGAAAACTGTATTATATATAAGCCTAAAATACATTTTTTTTTCACAGGGCATAGCAACGATCATTCTGATCATGTTCCTAGTTATCTTGTCACAGATACCAGTAAACCACAAGCAAGATTTGAACATTGTTATTATGATAGTTGTGTTACTAATGACTGAGGTGGCAATCCATTGTGGATTCATTGTTGGAGCACATAAGGTAATTATAATATTCTTAATGACTATGATAGTTCTTTCCCTTAAGCTTCCACAATTGAATGTGTGGATGTACAATGATGTACAGTGACTGCCTTCTCACTAGCTGTAACTTAATTCATGTATGGATGCCAGAAAACGGTATATCGTGCTCTCTGAGACGTGACTCTGATACTCTGGATACTATATGGATGGGTAGTAACATCCTCCAATAGGTGTCTGTGACCTAAAAGCGGGGCTTAAGCCGCCTACCAAGCGATGGGATTATGGTAAACCGCTAAAGACGTGTTAAGTGTGGGAGAGTCATGCTTCGGCACGAATAGGCCAGCTCGACCGGAGTGATACAGTCTCACAGGAAACCGACGTGAAACAACGCCTGCGTTGTGTTTCGTCGTGTGAGGTTACCGTTTCCCGTCCCCAATATTCCCAATCCCTGAATCTTCAACAATCCTCGAATTCCTAATCCCCAAAAGGCCGATATCGCACTTGTAATGTAACCGGTAACGCCTCTAAGATTCCGGGTGTCCATGGGCGACGCCAATTGCTTACCATCAGGTGATCCGACTGCATGTTTACGGGCTTATACCTTAAAAACATCTAAAGACGGAATTATACACCAGTAGACATCTTTCGACTGATAATAATGATAATGATGACTCTAGAATTCATGCGCAAAAAGCATAGAGTCAAGTCCAATGTCAGAATGGATTTTAAATATATTTTTTTTATTTACAGAAAGCTGTGAAGATCTTAAAACTATACTTCTACTACGCTCTGTTCATGTGGGCAGTGACTATGATGGCAGCAGTGGTCGCAACTGGTTTACTCTCCGTCACCTTGTACTTGGCAAAAAATTCCAGTCTTGAAATTGTAATCTTTACCTTAGATATCGTAGGATTCACGCTGTCCATTGGTATGTACAATAATTTACTACATCTAGTACACCAACCCCTAAATCCCAGTCGCGGAGAACCTAACGGGTTACCGGGGCTCCAGCTCGACGTGCAGGAGAAGGAACGGGGTGGTTTTTAGTCAGTAAGAGTCTGACACTCCCTCCCGTCTCACCCAGGCGGGAGCAGTAATTCGATGATTTTCCCCCCTTAAAAAAAAAACCCTAAATCCCCGGTCACCACTGACAGCTCTCCACTAACTACATTATAGACCTTATTTCCGATGTTTAGAGACTACTTTTGTATGAACAAATTTAGGGAAAGGAGCTGTTCTAACGCCATTTAAATTTTATCAGATGAATAACATTGAATATGTGACAATTCTAATTGCCCGCGCCAATGAAATTTTATCAGAGTGAACTTTGAATATTTAACAATTCTTCCATACTAAAATCTGTAAAATGTAAATTTTATTCTACACTTAAGAATTAATTATCTGTTGATTGAAAACATAACATAATATAACATCATCAGTTTCTGTTACTAGGTAGTTAAATGTTTACGAGTTTTGCATATTAAATGTGTCAAAATGTACATACATACATTGTGTGTGTGTATTACTGCACAGAATACTGTATTAGTTATAACTCTTCAAGAATATCTAAGAAATTAATTTAATTTTAAGGCCGATATTTCAATCCTTTTCAATTCTCAAACAAAAATTTTCAATCGGTATATGACAATAGGTTTACACCCTATTACATGGGACTCATAACATAAATAGTGAAAAATGGGTGTTACATTGTACAGTGGCATAATGTGCACCTCTACCTAACCCCTTCGGTGATAAAAGGCATGATTTTATGTAAATAATGCTAATGTCTCATTTCAGCCATCCAGACTTTCCTGCTTTTAGCTCTGCGGAGTGAAATCATCAAGCTTCGAAGTAACTGTCCGTATAGGTTCGTTAAGGATGACAATGAGCCTGAAGGTACAATAACTCCCGTTAGCCAAACTATAGATATCACATCATCTAACAGTACAGAGCCTATACATGAAAAAATGGTATTTTAAAGGAAAATTCATGTTTTAGTGTAAAACTCCTTGACGCATCGACGACAAATTAAAACGTATCCAGCAGCTGTAGCCAAACTCCATTCAGCGCTTGTCTCCTTGTAGAATAGAAAACCAAATTATATGGAATTGGAGCCGCGGAAGACTTAACGGGTTGCCGGGGCTCCGGCTCGAAGTGCAGGAGTAGGAACGGGGTGGTTTTTAGTCAGTAAGAGTCTGACACTCCCTCCCGCCACACAAAAAAAAATATATGGAATTGACGTAAATTTTGACACTTGTCAGTCTCATCCTCATACATTTAGATTTCTACTCTCTCTGTAGACAAGCGCTAAAGTGGCGTTTGGCTAAAGGCCCAGAACTTCCTAGTCGTTTGTAATGATAAATTATAAAATGGATTGATATGTGTTAAATAATTAGACAACTGACATAACTGTTCGAGGGAGCTCGACTAGTTTCAAGCCACACTCGAATTCAGACCTTATTACAGAAGTCGAGGGTACGTTTTTGTTTAGCATGGTGGTCAAAAGGCTAATATATAGGTATAGTCAACCATTAAGTAAGCCAGTCATCAAAAAGAGTCGCGGAGAACCAAACGGGTTACCAGGGTTCCGGCTCGAAGCACAGGAGAAGGAACGGGGTGGTTTTTAGTCATTATGAGTCTGACACTCCCTCCCGCCTCACCCAAGCGGGGGCAGTCATTCGATGATTTTTCCCCCTTAAAAAAAGTCATCAAAAAGAAGTTTATTTTTTTAATTTTTACATTCGGATGCAGTCTAATTTGAATTTCAATTATTTTAAGCATCTGAACATGCCTTTTTATAGAAAGAAGAATAGTACATTATATTATAGACCTTTTTTCTTACATGATAAGGTTGCCTATTCCTTGTTAAGTGCCTACACATAAATGTACATTATTTTGCAAATATTGTGTCTTAGTCGCAAAGTATGTGCAAATTATATATTAAACATGTGTTTTTACTAGATTAATAATTTTATTGTATAAATAATTAAATATGTATTTTTTATATGTTGTTATTTCCAAGTTAATATTAAGGTGCGTCTAGATTTCACGAATTCTTGCTTATAGCGGCTTGTGAAAAATAGTAAAAATTGTATTGCGCTACATAAAATAATTAAATAAGTAAATAACAATCGAATTAAATTGTATTTTCAAAATGGCGGGCTTTGTGAGAAAACGTGATGTTTAAGATGAGATCAATTATAATTATGTAAGTACATAATATCTACCTATTGTTTTACATTCAATATAGAGTCGTGGTTTCTATTTTTTAAGGATTTTACTGTAATTTATTTTCAAGTGCCATAATGTCTATATAGACACAAATCTGTGGGGTGGTATTTTGTAGCGCCAGAGTGCCACCAGAGGGCTTACTCTTGAATCCAATTCCGATCGATCGACATTAGTATTATTATAGATTATTATTATTAGTATTGTTTAATTTCATATCTTGAGTTGTAACGCTAGCGCCCATTGCATCCATATTGCGTGGATATTAATTGAACTAAATGGTATTGAGTTTGGCTTTATCGTCAGTACTCTGAATGCTATTTTAACAGCTGAGATTTTATTGAATTGAAATTGCATTGGCATTGCGATTGGTTTCAAGAGTAAGCATCCTGAACGGGAAGTAAATGAAATCTGTTTAACAAACTTCATGAATTTAATGAAAGGAAAACAATTATAGATCCATGCAATCAAAGTATAGGGTGCAAACTTGACAGATTTTAACGGATCGACAAACGTGTGAGGCAAGCTAATTTTTAAAAATTTTTGCTTGCAGTTTTGTTTCTTTACAAAAATAATGTAATATTTTCTTTGAGTAAAATTTTCTTTCTAAAGTATTAAGAGTACTTCCCCTCCAGGTAGCATTACAAAATTCCACCCTGTATATATAGGCACATCAAGCTACCACAGATTTGTTGGAATATAAACTTTAGATCTTTGTATTAGAGTTGAAAATTCGGCAGATTAAAGCAAGTTAGCTTGCTTGTATCGTATGTAAAATAAAATGTGAAACATTGTCTGGATACTTAATGCTTATAGTGCCTGTATGATTGTACTGTGATTGTGTCAATTAATTATAAATTGTAATGTTTTATAAATGTTCATATTTTCAAAGGATTTTGTCAATAGCTTGTGTATTAAAGAAATGTCTAATAGACTGCCTCGCTGGCCGAGTGGTCGCAAGTGCGACTGCTGGGTCCCGGGTTTGATTCCCGGGTCGGGCAAAGTATTACTGGGTTTTTTAAAAATTCTCAGTAGTAGCACGGAGTCTGGAATTGTGCCGGGTAATATGGGAATAGGCTCACCCCCAATTACATGGGACTCATAACATAAATAGTGAAAAGTGGGTGTCACATCGAACAGTGGTATAATGTGCACCTCTGCCTACCCCTTCGGGGATAAAAGGCGTGATGTTATGTTACAGAAATGTTACCTAAATATATAAAGATGTTCCTACAACTGTTCATAAATGCAATTTTTTTTAGTACATCCATTCGCAAATGTCTGTCTGTTTGTCCGGTAGAGTAACGAGTGTCATACCATTGGGCATTTAAAGACAGCTACAGTGTTTGGACAAACGTACCTTATTAGCAATATTTGGGAGAAATAAATAATAGACCTAATTGTTATAAATAGTGAATAGACAGTCAAACCAAAAATGTCGTAATGCCTATCCGTGTTGGTAATATTTACTAATACTACATCACTACATAGTATAACACAAAGTCGCTATCCGCCGTCTGTCTATCCCTATGTATGTTTAGATCTTTAAAACTACGCAACGGATTTTGATGCGGATTTATGCAATAGATAGAGTGATTCTTAAGGAAGGTTTATATGTATTATACATGCATATTGTACCCGTGCAAAGCCGGGGTGGTCGCTAGTTAATAATACATTTGTCTCTACCTAAACTATAACCTATTTACATATTAGCATTTGCTCGAAACTGCTTCACAGTACTCCTTTCCTAGTTGACAAAATAAATTGTGGGAGAGCCATGCTTCGGCACAATTGGAGCGGCTCGACCGGAGTGATACCACGGCCGAGCAGAAAACCGACGTGAAACGAGCTTGCGTTAGTTCGTCGTATGAGTGAGGTTACCCGAGGTCCAATTACCTCTGTTATTTAATAAATTTTTTGTATCCAATAAAGGGCCTGTTTGTATGTTTTTATGTTATGTACTGAATGTTAATGTTGTTTCAATACCTTTTTACCAATTACCTACTTATTTTATTGAAAGCGAAAGAGCTATGTAGGAATCATAGCAATTGGCGTTCCATAGTCTCTGCCTACCCCCATGGGAGACTCGCCTGGAGATTTTATGTGTATACATGAAAGCTCGAATGGGCTGACTCAACCGGAGTGATACCACGACCTCAGTTTGCCGTGTTAATGAGATTATGGGAGGTCCAATCGTCCTAAAGGTCAGCAGCACAAAGCATGCAGTTTAGTCAGCACACTAGTATTTCTTTTTATATTTAACGGGTTGAAGTTTATCCACTATCTCGCCTGGTGGTAAGCGATGATGCGGCCTACGTACACTGGAACATGTCTACATAAGCAACCTCTTCATTTAGGCCACCCAGGTACTTAGTATACCCTTCAGGAAACATAGATTCTGGGAAAGTATTCCACTACTTAGCAGTTCCCACAAGGAAGCTAGTCTAATCTACTGGCATTGTGGTTTAGGGGTTTACGGTCCACGGTCTCTGCTGCCATCGGGTGATCGATCAGAGTGCCAAGCACGAATAACTATCGCATTCGTATCGTAGCAGTATCGAGTGCGTTCGGCGCTCTGATTGGCCGGCTCAAGTGAACCAACCAATCAGAACGCTTAACTCGCTCGATACTGTTACGATACGAATGCGATAGTTATTCGTGCTTGGCCCTCTGCATGTCTGCCTGCCTCAGTATCTTATTAGAGCTACCTAGCTATATACTAATAGCCTTGTTGATTTGAAATTGAGAGTCGGCAGGTTTAATAGAAAATTGAGAGAAATAAAGTAAATTGAATAAAAATCGCGGGTTACTCACGTGAATATACCGAGAAAAGCTCTACTAGTTTCAAACCACAGAGGGGTTCTCATGAGCATCGTGCGCGGTCGCGGCAATGTCGCGCAGCCTACGTACGCATACGTAGAGCTTTTCTCAGTATATTTACGTGAGTAAGCCGCGATTTTTATTTAACATGTCTCACGATAGTTATTATAGAAATAAAGTAGTTAACAGGGTATGAAGATTCTACAACTTTTGAGGGTATTTCGTTTATTTCCTGCATATCTACTATCGTATGTGACGCATCGGTAAGTACAAAATTGATTCATTGGACTCTCGACTTTTTTTAAGGGGGAAAATCATCGAATGACTGCCGACCGCCTGGGTGAGGCGGGAGGGAGTGTCAGATTCTTACTGACTAAAAACCACCCCGTTCCTTCTCCTGCACGTCGATCCGGAGCCCCAGTTACCCGTTAGGTTCTCCGCGACATATAGATAGGATAGGTTGACCTGAGCACCGCCCCATACATAGATACGTCATATACCTACTTATAAGATTAATTTATCAAAAGGGAAAACCAAGTTAAATGATTCTTTTTCGAGACTGGCTAATGGCCAATGCAGGAACGGTATGTCAATTCTCGAACATTATTATATAAAGAAAACATACATTGGCTGTTTTGTCATTGTGCAAATGCACTCAGTGTGAATCTGTATTTTGTTTGCTCGTATTTGTGACCGATTTTTTTTATTGACATGAGTAATAAGGAGTTTTTAGTGTATACAAAATGCTGTTTTTGTATTCCACTACGATATGGCTTGCTTACATGGGCATACATGAAATTGGTGAGTGTTGTTTTTGTCATTTTGCCAGCTTAAAAAGGTATAATACACATACATATATTTAGTGTATACAATGTACCTATAGGTAGGAAAATATAATGTATTATTCATACACAGAGATTTAATGACGCGCGCGCATTCTCGCGTTTCCGCGCGTATTCGAGCGCTGGGTAAAAATCAAAATTGGTCTTTAACTAACCTACTTATTGTTTATTTCCAGATTTCTATTATCATTTTATCAACTGTATTGGTGAATATACTGAAGGAAGCGACCAGCAAGAATGAGGCTTGGTACATACGCGTATTACTGGTACTCTTATTGGTTGAATTTTGTTTGACTTTTATGTTCGTCATCGCAGGGCACAAGGTAAGATTTTTACTCGTGTAGTACTAACGATTGCATTATCCAAATTCATAATTAGATGCCTAAGTACATAGGCATTATCAGTATTGTCATTTTAAAACAAATGTTAAATGAGCGGTCATTTAGTTTGTAAGTTCGAAATGAGGTTGGAACCCCGACTTAGCTGAGTCTTTGGTGGGGGAAGGGGAGGGATTGAGGTAGATTAACTAAAATCGCGGGTTACTCACGTGAATGTACTGAGAAAAGCTCTAGTAGTTTCGCGTGCTACATACTAAATTAACTAAAATTGGCGCGTCACTTACGTAAAACTTAAAAAAGCTCCACTAATAGAGCCACAGAGGGGCTCTACTTCATGAGCAGCGTGCGCGGTCGCAGCGATGTCGTGCAGCCATCGAAACTAATAGAGCTTTTCTCAATTATTTTCACGAGAGTAACCCCTCGATTTTTTAATGTATATAGCAAACGATCTAATTTAATAGGATTTCTATTGCACCTCGTAGGCTATGCTGCAACTGATTGCAATCATCCTGAGATGATTTTTTTGGTTTCTGACAATACAATACGTACCTATACGTCCTATACATCGCGGGCCTGCGGACGGCGAGCATGGGTGGCTCGCAGCCCGACAAGAACCAGACCCGAGTTTACGGCGCGTCGTCGCGTGCCGCGCGCGCTTCAAAGAGCCATCAGACCACCACGGATGGGGCCCAATAATAGGGCTAATGCCGATACGGAGCCGCGGAGAACCTAACAGGTTACCGGGGCTCCGGCTCGAAGTGCAGGAGTAGGAACGGGGTGCTTTTTAGTCAGTAAGAGTCTGACACTCCCTCCCGCCTCACCCAGGCGAGAGAAGTCATTCGATGATTACCCACCCTTAAAAAAAACCGGAATACGTATAGGCTATACCTACCTACCTATGTTTTATTTTTGTTTCAGAAAAGCCTAAGGTTGATGCGTATTTACTATAGCTATTGTATGATTATGTTGGTGGTCAACGCCGTATTGATGATGCTCATCTTGAAACTTATAACGAATATGTTCTATTCTCAGACACAGACAGCTCTGTTATTGATCTTTAAGTTCTTTTGTAACCTTGGTAAGTATCAAAGGGCTTCAGATAGATTATTCTACGTGTATACGGTCACTTCATTCAACTTTGTAGTCTTGCAGTAACTATGAAAATCAAATGCAAAAAAATGTACACAGTTGCTGGCTGCTACTAAAAGTGACTGCATACCTTATTCAACCAAACGTACTGAGCGTTGCGTTCCGCGCGCGCCTCAAAGAGCTATCAGACCACCACGGATGGTACCCAACAGGGCCAATGCCGATTCGGAGCTGCGGAGAACCTAACGGGTTACCGGGGCTCCGGCTCGAAGTGCAGGAGATGGAATGGGGCGGTTTTTAGTCAGTAAGAGTCTGATACTCGCGCCTCACCCAGGCGGGGCAGTCATTCGATGATTTTCTTCCCTTAAAAAAATACCTCATTCAAAAATACAATCATAATAATTTTAATTGCCGTTTCAGTATTACAATGCTACTTCATACTTCTGTTGAGAAGCGAAATCATTAAATTGCAAAACTTGAACGAGTCAAATATCTCGAACAATATGGCGGAGACTGAAGCCGGTGGTGACATTACCATCATGAGTGTATGATACACAGGACCCTCGGAAATGATAAGACTTCATAATCTAGTCAACATAATAAGAACTTCTTGCGCGCGGCCACCCGCTCTGCTCGGCTCCTATTGATCGTAGCGTGATGTTTTATAACCTATAGCCTTCCTGGATAAATAGACTATCCAACGCAAGAAGAATTTTTCAAATTGGATCAGTAGTTTCGGAGATTAGCGCGTTCAAACAAACGAACTCTTCAGTTTTATTTAATGAAGTATGTAAGATTATCGATAATGACCACTTGTGGCTTCGGCTTGTAAATAGAATAAAGTAATAAGCATAGGGTTTTCAACTCAATCTAGACTGATACTTTTATCTTTAGCTTAGGATAGGTGCATAAATATTTTATTCAAATGTGCCTTATATTGTACTTAATTAATGGAATAAAATATATGTAAGTACATATTTAACTTTCATTTTGTATTATAGCCAAATGAATCCTGCCTCGTTGGCCGAGTAGTCGCAAGTGCGACTGCCAGGGGTCTCGGGTTCGATTACCGGGTTGAGCAAGATACTTAGTACCTACCTACTGGGTTTTAAAAATATTCTCAGTAGTAGCACGGAGTCTGGAATTGTGGTATATGGCAATTGGCTCACCCCCACGTTACGTGGGACTCATAACATAAATAGTGAAAAGTGGATGTTACATTGTACAGTGGTATAATAGGTATGCACCTCTACTTACCACTTCGAGAATAAAAGGCGTGATGTTATGTTATGTTATGAATCCGATCTAATCGTATAGTGCCTTGCTCCCTATACCTACTTGCCACAGATAAAATTAAACATTATTTTCTAATATTTCTGTGACACTTCAATCCGCAATCCGCCAACCAAAAGGCCGGCAACGCACTTGTAACACCTCTGGAGTTGCGGCTGTCTATGAGCGGCACTGATTGCTGACCATCAATTTGGTCTGCCAGCTCGTTTGCCCGGTTATCCTACAAGAAAACTTAAGTATTTTATGGCTGAAACGGCCTTGACTGAAAGGTAGAGGTGAATACAGAAGAGGGGTGAGCAGATAGGTATATCTACTATGAAACATATCCCAGTAGGTATGCATTCCCCAACAGGGCTGATCCCAACAGGGCTGATGCCGATACGGAGCCGCGGAAGACTTAACGGGTTGCCGGGGCTCCGGCTCGAAGTGCAGGAGTAGGAACGGGGTGGTTTTTAGTCAGTAAGAGTCTGACACTCCCCCGGGCGGGAGAAGTCCTTGGATGATTATTCCCCATCAAAAAAAAAAGTAGGTATCCAATTTCGCCTCTTCCGTCTCTATTCATCTCTCGATTCCTATTCACCCCTATTTACCACTTTAATTAATCTTGCTTTAAAAACAAAGGTTGAGTAATTTTAATTTAATGAACTTAAAACAAATAAAAGTTGAACAACATTGATGCTTTCATTTTTCCTTAAATTATCTGCGGTCCATGTCTTTATCTGAATGTAAGTAGTAAAGGTTAAGTCAATGCATAATTACAAAATAATATGTTTATTACATACTACTGGGGAACATAGATACGTTCAGTTTAACAGCTACACTTGGCGGGAACTAATGTCAAATGTGTGCATAGTCTAAAAATTCTTTGTTTTTCTTCGTGATTTGTATTTTTTTTTTTTTGTAAAGATGTTTTATTAGTTTTCATTTTCAAAATGCGAACGGAGGTGCCAGCGTTTAAACGATGCTGTTTTTGTGTACCGCTACGGTATGGTCTGCTTACATGGGCGTATATAAAATTGGTGAGTGTTATTGTTATTTATACTACTTTCATTAACTGCCTCGTTGGCCGAGTGGTCGCAAGTGCGACTGCCGGGCAAGGGGTCTCGGGTTCGATTCCCGGGTTGGGCAAAGTATTACTGGGTTTTTAAAAATTCTCAGTAGTAGCACGGAGTCTGGAATTGTGCCCGGTATATGGTAATAGGCTCACCACCTATTACTTGGGACTCATAGCATAAATAGTGAAAAGTGGGTGTTACGCACAGGTCTCGAACGAGACATACTCACTTGCTTAGTATACCCTCGCATCGTAATAATTATGGGAAAAATGCTGTTATGACTCGACTACCTCGCATTTACACAGAGAAGTTTGAGAGTGTGGATATATTTAATTTGTCAAAGGTATCCTTTCGTAAGTCGCTTATTCAAATACTCACTAGTGTGTGACTCTTATAGCATTATTATTTTTCTTAATTATTGCTTTATATAAATTTTTCTTGATTGTTTAATTTTATTTTATATTGTTCACTCTCCTACTTTTACCTGACGCATGCTGAAAAACTCTGTTATTGGCTTAAGTTTCCATGCCTTGTCATTATTATAGATGTAGCATTTAATAAATAAGCTGTTGAGTTTTCTGTAATAAAAATAAATAAATAAATAAATAAAAATACATTGTACAGTGGCATAATGTACACCTCTGCCTACCCCTTCGGGGATGAAAGGCGTGATGTTATGTACTTTCATTAATTACTTACCTAGATTCCTAAACAGTGATCATGCCTTTGTATCCTGTGAAGAAGTAAGTAAGACATTATAATTAGTACCTACAGGGTCCATGTTCTTGCGCGCTATAATGCGTCTATGGTCGAAGGGATGTAAGAATATCAAATAGGTATAAGATCATGGGTTCCTGTCCATAACAATATATTATTATAATTTTTTTAAATCTGGTTTAGGTTCACCCGCTATTACATGGGACATATAGCATAAATAGTGAAAAGTTTGTGTTATATTGTACAGTGGCATTAAGTGCCCTAATGTACACCTCTCATTACCTCCGGGGATAAAAGGCGATGATGAATGATGAAAATTAAAGCTCTAAAACGCCTCTCTACAATGGGGGTAAGCAGAGACTATAGAACACCAATTGCTCTAAGTCTAAAGTTATTATTATTCCTTTTTCAGGTGGCACTGGCCTTTTTAGCAATCTTCTTCACGATGCACTTGTACTACATGATCAGAAATTATACCGTGACCCCAAGAGTATTCAATTCAAGAGATCTTCACGACATTACGGTCATAAGTGTGTTGTTTGCAATCTGTCTCATTGAATTCTGTTTCACTCTCTCGTTCATCGTTGGAGGGCATAAGGTAAGATTTATGTTTGTGTACTAATAATAATAATTCGAAGTCTTAGTTATTAACTTATTATCATCGGATTATCCCTTAACCTTTAAACGTTCATAAAAGCAATTGAATTGGGTACTTGCCAACTAGTCAAATTCAATACTTTTTTTGAACTGTGAAAAAAGACAGTTTTCTATTAATTTTGTACGAGATTGTGTATTGTGACGTCACGTTTTTTAAGCGTCATATAGGTTACCTATTTCTAAAAACTTGCTGGAATGAAACTAAAATTAAGTTGGTTATAAAATCAATTAATGCAAGTGTGATTTTTTTTCATACTTATTTGTATTGAACAGTCT
The DNA here is from genome assembly GCA_902850265.1 of Spodoptera littoralis. Lineage (NCBI taxonomy): Eukaryota > Metazoa > Arthropoda > Insecta > Lepidoptera > Noctuidae > Spodoptera > Spodoptera littoralis. Next base: position 12,342,026 of record LR824545.2, read on the forward strand.
AAATTATTATTTTTGATTAAGGAATGTAGCCAGTTGTGTTAACATAATTATTTAGTTAAATGAATGTTCGATATGTGTGCTAAGAGTCTAAGAGTCATGTCAGCAAGGATGAATCGTACCTAAATGAAATGTGCTAGTGTACACACGGCCACACATGAATCTATACAAAACCAGTTTATCCTGGTGTCGCGTCGCACCATCTTTCCGCACATTTAACGTTCAGTTTATACTGGTTATGTTAAGCTCGATGTGTAGCCGTGTGTACATGGCACTGTAGTACTATTATGTAGGTACCTACTTACTGTTCGATGTTTAGTAGATAATAAATAACGTAACAAAAATAAGTTATAATTTTGTCTAAACCTCCAATTTGACAATTAGATTCCCTTCGCATGTTACAACTATTACGTACAATGTACACTTTCATTAAGTTTGTGTGTGATTCACATTTGGCGACGTTTGTACTACTACAACTATACCTAAGTTTTGCCCAATGTCCTTTCCATAACCAAAGTCTTACGTACCAATTTTCGGCTTATTATAACCCAGTGAATGTACATGTAAAAATGTTTTTCGTAGTTAACTAACATGGTATAGTAGATGGCGCCGCAATCGCTTTTGGTCCTTGGATATTTTTTTTGCAGGACAGCGTAACTGAATCACTTCAACCTACTTTCTTATTTGTTTTTAATTCCATTATTAAGTTGTTGTTGTGCTGGAAACTTTTTTTTTACATTTATTTATTTAGTTTTTTTTTTTATTGTTTCAGAAAAACGCAAAACTCATGCGTGTGTTTTACGTCTATAATATTGTGATGTGGGTGCTCACCCTCGTTCTAATTATGATCCTGGTGGTGTCATTGCTAAGGAAAATGGATCCATCTCATGTCTTTTCCTACAACTCCTGGAAGTTCCTCGTTACGACTGCTCACTTTTTTTTCACTTTATGTACGTATCTTACCTATATGCTTTTTTGGGATAAGCCGGTAAACGAGCAGATTGATCACCTGATGGTAAGCAGGAATTGGATTGTTGGGGATTCGGGCATTGGGGAGATTGGGGAGACGAGTAGATAATTGGACCTCTGATAACCTCACTCACACGGCGAAACACAACACAAGCGTTGTGCTATTTAAACAGAGTTTTTAACAACGGTCTTAGGTACCTATGTATCTATGTATTTATTATCTAGTATTCAATAGTGGCAATTCCGAATTCCTACATACCTAGTGTGAATTTCCTGCTAACCTTTGGCTTAACGCTCGTACTTTGATATTGTATTTGGAACAATGAAAAAAAGATTCAAAAACTTTAAGTACATTAGAATATAAATGATCTCAAACTAATAATGGTCGCAAAATACATTTTGTACATATAATTAACTAGCGGCTCCGCTCGCGTCACAATATGATAAAAAGTAGCCTTTGTGACATATACCAATACACACAGCGCCATCTATACCAATACTTTTGTTTTCCCTCGGGAATATCAAATTTTTCCGGGATAAAAAGTACTCTATTATTTTATCCGGACTTCTAACTTTACGTCTGCAAACATTCAAAGCAATCGGTTTAGTAGTTACGGCGTGAAAGCAGAACAAACAAACAAACAAACTTACTTTCCGATGTATAATATTAGTAAGGATATCACATAAATTAAATCGTAACACCTATTACACGTATGGTTCATGGTTGACTGTTAGAGAATGCCGCCCGGCATTAAGTCTGCCATCGTACCTCTATATTATATACAAAAGTGTAAATAAATAAATAATAAAAAATATTCCTCTTTTCAGTGGTACAAGTCTACTTTATGCTCCTGTTAAGAAGTGAGATCTTAAAACTTGAGGGCAAGTACGGGTTCAGCTTCGTGAACAATGCGGCTGAGGGAGAGTGCACAATGAGAGAAGGCACTCAAATAAAGGGAGACTGGAAGACAACAGACGGTCAAGAAGAAAATAAGACTGAGTCAGGTGCGGTGGATGAAGAAGGAAAATCGTCTGAACAGGCAATGCGGTACCCCTAGTACTGGTGACACTCTATTCCGGCCCTGGGTTCTGTCTGCTATTTTTATAATTGTTGTCATTCCAACACGATCGCATTGTCATTTTGCTAAAAGTTCCTAATCTGCTAAATTCATAATACTTAGTCGATCATTAAAATCGGTCAATAGTCTCGTAATGGAATTGTAGTCGAATGACATTTCCGTATTGGCATCATTATAAAACTTTGTAGTGGAAATAATTTTCGAAACACTATGCCAGGTGTTACTTATATAAAATTCATTTTACAAAACATCTATCAGTGTTATTTAAGCAAACTGAAGTATGTGTCATTACGCACGAGATTACAATTTTGTGTCATTACTTTCAATGGTGTGTCAGTGGTTGACCATTGGAAAATCATAATGACGCCAAAAACAACAATTTTGAAATCAGTTATCGATAATTCTGACACTATTGTAATAGCAGACTTAAGGCCCAATTGGCTGACACCATTACAAAGCCATCTATGTAATGTAGTACAGTGTTTTTGACAATGTGCTAAAATGAACAGGGAACGCATTATATTTTTTTACGGGCGGAAAAACATGGAATGACTGCTCCCGTCTGGGTGAGGCCGGAGGGAGTGTCAGATTCTTACTGACTAAAAACCACCCCGTTCCTTCTCCTGCACGTCGAGCCGGAGCCCCGGTTACCCGTTAGGTTCTCCGCGACTCCGAATCGGCATCGGCCCTGTTGGGCCCCATCCGTGGTAGGGAACGTTTACGATCATATTAAGTCGCTGATAGGAGCTAGTTTAGTGTGCATTATTTTTATGAGTTTTTAATAAAGTTTGGTACGTTTCAGTACTTTTTTAAAGTGGATTGAGTTGTTTTATTGTAATGTCGAATTATTATGAGACTTATCAGGCCCATTATGAGAAAGATTGATACCAAGTTGATGATTTAAAACTACTATAAAATTTGGATTACCTACAAAAATATGGGCTCAAAATATCATTTTTGTCCGCTTCTAAACTAGTTATATCTAATATCAAGGAATGCTGGGACACCAACGGTCCAGCACTAGGTCCTCAGGTAGGTAATAAAATGTAGATCTCCACTATAATACCTAAATCTCAGGCCCTAGATTTCACGTCGCCATCTACGCTTTATTCCCATCTGACATTTTTTGGTACACCTACAAATAGTCAAATAGGTAACGTAACATCAATATCGCCAAACCTTTTTTGACATAAGTATAATGCGACTGTGTGACATACTCCACGCCGGAATCACTGTTTTCTAAAATACACGCTTATAGCTTAGTTTGGAGGGCAGTGTCAGTATCGATCGTAATTCACACTCATTCATGTAATTGCCGAATTTCTGTGAATATAATATTGTGAAATTTTGTACAATAAACAAATTTTTATTTTATTTTTCTTATTTATTTTTTTTAATCCTCGTGGGCCTAGTGAATATAAAGCATCTTTACACTATATAAAATTATGTTATGAGTTTCATGAAATAGAAGGTTGGCGTTGATAAAAGCCTGTAGGTACATACTGGTACCGGACATGTTATAACTCGCCTCCATGCTATTACTGAGAAAATCTTATTGTTATCGAAAACCTAACAAACCAACATCAAAATTACAACTAATTTACAAATAGGTCAAACAAAACAAATAAATTTGCTTTTTATCAGATAAATATGTTTTACTTAGCATTGAAACTTTTGCTGTTCCTTTAAGTATTTATCTCCAGGCCATGTGTTTATCACAAAATAAATTGTAAAGGTTAAGTCAGTGCTTGTTATTATTGTGTACTCTGGCTACTGGGAACATTTTACAAACTACACTGGCCAGTACGAAACCATCAGTTGGCGGGAACTAATGTGCGCATAGTCAAAGGAATGTTTTTTAAGAACATTTTCAAATTGTGACTTTGTTTTTTTTTCATAGAGCACCTATATAAGTTTTTATTAAAAATGAGTACGGATTTGCCAGTGTGTCAAAGATGCTGTTTCTGTGTACCGCTACGGTATGGTTTGCTTACATGGGCATACATTAAATTGGTGAGTGTTAGTGGCTTTTCACACGTCCCGGTTTCCGGGTACCCGACGACGCAATGTGCGCCATACACTGCACCTCTCACACGCATAGGTAACACCTTACGCTGCCGACTGTCTAACACAATCGACACTCTTATCGATTTCCTTAAAAGATCCTAAGTTTAAGTACTAGCGTGTTATTGAAGAGGCATGTGTCCAGCAGTACCTATCTTTTTTTTTTGATGACCTTCACCGCCTAGATGTTTTGGTAGAAAGACTAGGGGAATGTGGGAGTCGTACCCTCAGCATCTGTAAGGGGCACCGGGTCCCCTGAAGAGACCTGCTCCGGAGCCCCCACGATGCAACGCCTATTACAGCATGCATATCCCTAGGGGTCCACCAGTATCTACTATACAACTAGCTGATGGTGATACGTTAAAACTATTATTTATTTCCAGGTTTCGGTGACAATTTTGTCACTTTTTCTCATGGTGGCACTATATAATATTGTGTACCATTTCTCGATATATGTGCCCAATATTATCTTCATCAGTGTGGTATTGACCGTCTTCTTCATTGAAATCGGTTTGACTATTACCTTTATCGTCGGAGGGCACACGGTAAGACTTTCATATAATAAGTATACTAATTCTACCATAATAATTCCACGTCTCTCTAAAATACTTTATTCGAACTGTCAAAAACGACAGTTTTTTTATGAATTTTGTATTGTACGAGATTGTGACGTCACTTTTTTTAGCGTCAAACATGGTCAAACAGCATACTTATTTCTTAAAATGTTTGCTTGAAAATGACTAAAATTAAGTTGGTCAGTAAATCAATGAATGGAAGTGTGATGATTTTTTAATATTTTATTGTATTGAACAGTCAAAATAATTTATTTTTGATTAGGGAATTGTGTACGAGTCATCGTACATTCTTTAAGAAATATTTAATAATTGTAACATTCGCAACTAATTGTGCAAGGCCGTAGGTATTGCTGACATTGTGACACACTTCGTCGATACTGTGAAGACCTTTGTATCTAAGATGATTTGTATAATTTTTAGTGTTAATAAATCGCTCAATTGTGTCGGTGGTGTTTACATTTCCACTAATCCCTGAACCCACATCGGGATCACACCGACACCATACACCAACTACACACAACATCATATGTACGAGAGTATACAGCCCGTTCTTTTGGTCCTTCGAGCCTACTACTGCAGTGGTGTTTTGTATTTTATTTGCATACGTGATTGTATATGAAATGCAAACCCATTAGAAAACTATCACTCACAAGGAAGAAAATACATTCTCCTCTAAGTGACACTGAACCGCGACCGTGTTTGGAAAAACAACTCCACTTCGGAACATTTGTATAAGTGACGAACTACCTCCAGTGATTTCGGCCGTGACAGCGCATTTCAGTGATTTACAAGTATCAAGATGCAAGAACTTATAGCAAGGCAAAAGGAAATCATTGACAACATCCACAAGATTCACAGCAATTTCAACAAGGACTCAGCTAGTAGGAAGACTGATTCTTACATCAAGAAAAGGATAAGTAGTCTTAATTCCCTATGGGCAGAGTTCGACATAAACCACGCACAGCTGCTGCAATCTGGTGATGATTACTCAGAGCATGAGTACTTCAAGAAGGATATCTTCAAGGACACTCAAAGGCTCTATGAAAGAATCAAGGTCTTGATTCAAAATTGCAACCCTGCAGAGGAAAATGAACCCAGTCCTCCTACAAGACCCGCTCTTAGCGATTTGATGAGTGAGCAAAAAACAAACTTCCGAGCTTTGCAAAGGCTCATCAATGGTATTGACATTACCAAAATAGTGGAGAAGTGGGAGTTGGAGGATGAACTAAAACGCCTACAGTCTAGATGGCGAGACATAGACAACCTTCACCTTAAGATTGACAATATTTCACAAGGTGAGGATGAAAATTACGAACAAGAATTTTCTGTGTACGAGAAGAAATACAAAGATACTAGAAGAGTCTTAAACCAAAAGATATCTTCAACTGCGCATCAGTACGAGTCGACCCCGAAGATGGATGTACCTACGTTTCATGGTGACTACGTTCAGTGGCCAACATTTTTGGATCTGTACAAGAGTAGCATCCATGACAACCCCACGTTAACTGACGCACAAAAAATGCAACACTTGAAGGGGAAGTTAAGGAGTGAAGCTCATCGTCTTATCCAACATTTGAACGTGTCATCAGACAACTACAAAACTGCTTGGGATCTGTTATTTCATCGTTACAATAACGTACAAGTGTTATTCACCAAGCACATCGAATTATTTCTTAATCAACGTACTATTGAGAAGCAAACTTCTAATGAGATCAAGCGAATTTATGACACAACTATGGAAAGTATTCACGCGATACACAATTTAGGAGTAGATACGACCACTTGGGACCCGATCCTTGTGCATCTGTTGGTGAAAAAACTGGATCCAGAAACAAGAACAGATTACATGGAATCACGCAAAAAACCACGGGAGCTTCCAGAGTTTGAGGAATTTATGGCGTTCCTTGAGGGAAAGTTTACAGCACTTGAACCTGTTCCAAAGAAGGAAAAAGATTGGTCATCGACAAGCAACAAAGTAAAAACGTCTTTCGGTGCTGGAAATAAGAATTCATATCCAAAGTTCGTACACGCTGCTTCAACTGCAATAAATTGTTGCATATGCAATACTGCAGACCACGCATTATATCACTGCAAAATTTGTAACTATGTCACCAGAACATAAATTGAAAATAGTTACGAAATATCGACTCTGCTGTAATTGTCTATATCTTCATGGCAAACGCGGTTGTAATTCTATGAAAACTTGTAGAATATGCAATGAGAAACATCATTCGTTACTACACGACTCGTATCACGAATCCGACGCTACAACAGGTCATACAACAGTTAAATCCTCGCGTCAAAACAGCTCGAATAACGTGACAAGCGATGACGACGAGATTCTATTGACGACAGTACAGATACGGGTACGAGCTATAGACAACACATACATGACGTTTAGAGCACTTTTAGATCAGGGTTCACAAATTACCCTCATCACCGAAAACGTCGCGCAACGCCTAGGATTACCCCGCCACCAGTTGAACGCTTCAGTAACAGGCGTGGGCGCCTCGATGAAGAGAAGCAAGGGCATGGTCAAACTCGACTGCATGTCAATTCACGGCGACTACGAGTTCTCAGCTGAAGCTTTGGTTCTACCAAAAATACTGAACAACTTGCCACACAACACGCTTGAAAGGAAACAGTACCCTCACATTCAACACATTCAACTAGCTGATCCTGATTACAACGTTTCCAAACAAATTGATATTCTACTGGATGCCAAAGTTTACTCGGACATCATCATGAGCGGTTTGATCAAAGGAGCGGATACAGAGCCAATCGCCCAACAAACAAAATTAGGTTGGATCTTATCCGGACGGGTGCAAACATTCCACTGCAATGTAGTACTCAATGGGATTGAAGACATCGCTAAATATTGGGAAATGGAAGAAATCACTACGGAGTCGAATACGATGACGAAACAGGAACAATTCTGTGAGGAACTTTACGCACAAACAACTAGGAGATTACCAGATGGAAGATACGAAGTACGATTACCAATGAAAGAGGATTTCGAGAAACATCTCGGACATTCTAAGGCACGTACAGTGGCCCAGTTCAAACAGTTGGAAAATCGTCTACTAAGCAATGACAAGCTCCGTCATAATTATCAAGAATTCATACACGAGTACGAGAAACTAGGACACATGAAAGAATGCTACGAACGCAAAGAGCCTACGTGTTATTTACCGCATCATGGCGTGATCAAAGAATCTTCTACAACTACAAAGTTACGTGTTGTGTTCAACGCATCTTCAAAAACATCTACGGGAAGTAGCTTGAACGATTTGATGGAATGTGGCCCTAAACTTCAACGTGATATACAAGAAGTGCTTCTCAAATGGCGCACTTATGAATTTGTGTACACAGCGGATTGTGAGAAGATGTATAGATGTATTCTACTACAATCGGACCAACAACACCTTCAGAAGATCGTATGGCGAGATCACCCGCAAGATCTTTTGAAAGAATACAAACTTTGCACTGTTACCTATGGCATGAAAGCCGCACCATTCTTAGCAATGCGCACAATGCAACAACTTGCAAGTGACGACCAGCATAAATATCCCTTGGCAGCTGAAGTGCTCAGAAATGACTTCTACGTCGACGACCTACTAAGTGGAAGCCATACTATCGAACAAGCACGAGAGATCCAACACCAACTGATCGAAATGCTGAAAGGCGCAAAAATTAACCTAAGAAAATGGTGTAGTAACAGCTGTGAATTATTATCATCGTTGTCAAATGAACATATTAATCCGTCTACAATTGACTTCAAAAATGCAAACTCGACAAAGGCGCTCGGATTACTATGGAATCCGACTACGGACACATTTACGTTTCATCGATTTGAAGAGTCCAACAAAATGTGCACTAAACGAATTATGTTATCAAATATTTCCAAAATATTTGATCCCCTAGGTTGGCTTTCTCCACTCACGATAAGAGCCAAGTTACTGTTCCAAAAAATCTGGATGGTACGAATGGAATGGGATGACATAGTCCCTGAGGATATTTGTGAAGAATGGCACAAATTGTTCGATGATTTACAGAACATTGACAAGATTATCATCCCCAGATGGACCGGAAATCTACACGCAAAGCTAGAACTACACGGATTTTGTGATGCGTCTGAAAAAGCTTTTGCTGCAGTGACATACCTCAAGTCGGTCAACGCTAAAGGACACTCCACCGTAAGAATGATGGCATCCAAGACAAAACTCGCACCCCGCAAAAATACAATGACGTTGCCACGACTAGAGCTGTGTGGTGCTTTGCTACTGTCTAAACTGCTCGAAAAGGTGATGAAGGCTTTACCACAGACTGGCATACAAATATACTGCTGGACCGATTCATTAGTGGTACTAGGATGGCTGCAGGGAAATCCCTCTCGCTGGAAGACTTTCGTAGCGAATCGAACAAAGGAAATCCTTGACATTGCACCATCATCATACTGGCGACATGTAAGATCAAGTGATAACGCAGCTGATTGCGCAACTAGAGGTCTAACAACATTACAGTTGTTACAACATACACTGTGGTGGGAAGGCCCAGCGTGGATCAAAAATGAGATCCCTAGTGAAGCCAGTAAATTTGATCTCCCTCAAATGGAAGTAAAAAGGAACGTACAGACATATACAGCTCAAAGATCATACTCGATTATTGAAGACATATTGAACAAACACAGTTCAATAACTTATGTCGTGCGAGTCATCGCGCGCGTCTTACGTTTCATAACAAACCTACGTCATCGCGTGACGAAACACCGGTCGTCACCAGGCATAAAACATAACACGTTACGAATTGCTGACGATGCACCTAATCGTGTTACATACCTAACTGCCATTGACATTGAAAATGCGTATGAACTGATTATCAGAGCAGTCCAGACTACGGAATTTCAAGCTGAAATTCTCCGAATAAGACAAGGAAGTACATTGACTTCGAGGAGTAATCTACTGCCACTCGATCCCTACTTGGATGATAAGCATATTTTGAGAGTGGGTGGAAGACTTCAAAACTCAAAACTGAAAGAACACGCAAAACATCCGATGATTATTCCAAAAGACACACACTTGACGGGATTACTGATACGACAAGCACATCTCCAAACCCTACACGGTGGACCGAGTCTTACCTTGGCGTATCTAAGACAACGATACTGGGTGCTTGGGGGTATTCGTACAGTTAAGAAATACCTAAGAAAATGTGTGAGATGCGTACGTTTCAATCGCCATAATCACTATCAAAAGATGGCCGAATTACCGGAGCCACGAGTGACACCTTCTAGGCCATTTACTCACACTGGTGTGGACTTCACCGGACAAGTGGAGCTGAAGGCAAACAAAGGACGTGGAATAAAAACGACCCGCGGATATATCGCCGTGTTTGTATGTTTTGCTACAAAAGCAACTCACCTCGAACTTGTCTCCGACTTGAGTACACCAGCGTTTTTGGCAGCCTTTAAGCGAATGTGCGCTAGAAGAGGAACACCTAAGCACATGTATAGCGATAATGGCACTAACTTCGTAGGAGCCTCACGTCTCCTCCGTAAGGAATACAAAGAAGTTTTAGAAGTGATAAACCCGTACTGTTTATCCTCTATTTCGGAAATGGGTGTTACATGGCATTTTAACGCGCCTGCATGGCCGAACGCCGGAGGCATTTGGGAAGCTGCTGTCAAAAGCACTAAACATCACTTGAAGCGAGTTCTAGGCGAGCAAAAACTGACTTTCGAAGAGTTTACTACACTCCTTGCTCAAATAGAAGCGTGCCTGAATTCTCGACCACTTTATGCACTGACAGAGGATGCAGAAGATCAATACTTGACGCCTGGCCATTTTCTTACGGGAGGACCTCTGTTGTCTCCTCCAATGATGGAGCCTGATCCGAAGTGCATTAGAACGCGATGGCAACTCACAGAGAAAATGCATCGTGATTTCTGGCGAAAATGGTCGGCTGATTACCTTCAGCATCTGCAAATGAGAGCTAAGTGGCACTATTCGAAGGAAAACTTGAAAATTGATGATGTCGTTTTGATACGCGAAGATAATATGCCACCAACCAAATGGGCATTGGGTCGTGTGAAAGAGGTACATGCTGGACTGGATGGCCACGTACGAGTTGTTACACTGAAGACCAAGAGCGGTGAAATTAAGCGACCAATCATCAAGTTGATTCCGTTACCTATACAAAAGAAGAGTGACAACCCCGATACCAGTAAAGAAGCCACTCGCGAAGACACTCCAAAACGACGGAAACCTACAGCGAAAGTAAACTTAGTGACGGCAACTGTACTGTTATTGCTGACATTCCTGGCTCCCGCAATAGAAGCAGTCACAAAGATAAAACCTATTGACAATAACAATACACTGTACTTTGACAGACTATCCAATATTCGAATCATACAAGACCATTGGAAAATGATCGTCTACTACAACATGACTACCTATTGGCATAACATGCAAGCCGTAGAGAAATACATACACGCTATAAGTAAAACTTGTCAAAATGATAATTTCTGTTTATCTGTAGTGACTCAGTTTGAACACGAGCTGAACGAGATAAATCACTATAATGACTTGTTGATGAATAACCATCATCTACTACAGCGGAGAAAAAGAGGATTGATTAACGCGATTGGCAACATTGCTAATTCGTTATTCGGGGTTCTAGACGATAAATTCGCTCAACAATACGAAAAGGACATCGAGAGGCTAACACATAGAGAAGATCACCTGCTTTCGTTGTACAAAAACCAGACCTCAATCCTTGAAGCGGAAAATAACATCTTAAAAAGGAATGAGGCTGTAATGAACAAACAATTTGACAACATTTATAACCACCTGAAAGTCCTGTCAACAGAACTTAACCAAATCGCAAGTCAAAACAACAAAATTATGGCATCTTGGATTTCCGCAGACGTGATTATTTCCAACCTACGCAGAACTCAAGAAACACTACTCGATATTGTGACGGATATATACCATGGGAAGTTGAACATACACTTACTTTCCCCTCAGCAAATACAACAACAATTGAATGTCATATCTGGACAATTACAAGGTGATGTCATCATACCTGCTGATAACGCTCGTGACCTTTATGGACTTCTAAATGTACGAGTAATTGTGACAAGAAGATATTTGATTATGGAGATCACCATACCGCTTATCAACAGAGACTTATTCGAACTCAGTAAAGTCATTGAACTTCCTCAACGAGAAGGGAATCAGACATACATATACACTAAGACAGAGACAAAATATTTAGCCATCAATGTTAAGAAGGACACTGTGATACCGATGACAGAAAATGACATACATGCTTGCAGACCTCACACAAATCAACAAATGTTTTGTCCACTGAGTAATCCTGTATTTACTATGCAAGTCGGAGAAACCTTGTGTAACATGCAATTACTTACAACTAATGAAAATAAACCGTACTGTCGACCAGAAATAAAACAATGTAGCGACAGGTGGGTCAAATTACATACACATAATACTTGGCTCTACTCTTGTTGCACCGTTTGCTCGATTCGAATCATATGTCCGAATGAAATCGTGATGAAAACATTGCGTCATAATGGCCTGATAAGCCTTGAAAAGGGATGTGTCATTAAAGGAGAAACCTTTTTGATATATGCTGAACATGAATATACAAATAAGATTTATATGAAACCAGATGACACCATAGATTTGCCGGACTCATCAACATTGAACGAACTTATGAGAGTTCCACTTCCTGATAATTTTGTCGCTGAAAACCACAACAAGACCTTCGCAAAGATTCAACAAAAAATTGACGCTGCAAAACAAGTTCGAGTTCGATGGTTTACAAAGAAGTATAACGAGGGTAAATCTGGATCGACTACTGCTAAGGATGAAACATCATCTATTGAGATTAAAGTAGAACCCAACCGAGAGGATGATTCGAAACAAACAAAGAGGACTAACTTAGTACGACGCACTCAATCGAACGTGGACATCGGGACATCACCTGGACTTCCAAGAACCATCCACTTTAACCTTAGCTCCAGCACTAGTAACGTGACAAATCAATAACTTTGAATTGTATAACTTAGTTACCTTTTCTATAACTTTTAACTTAATTTAATCTGTTATACTTCTAGCTTACCTAATTCCATTTTTAATTCCCTTTTTTCTGTTTAGTGCAACACATCTCAGTTGATGAACATTTTACCTCATTGTTTTTGAGAGTACGGAACCCCATAGATAATAATGACTAACACTAAACCAACTTTTGTTATATTTACGGAAATAAAATCTGTAATAAATAGACAATTTATGCAAATCATTTTAAAAATCGGTACAGCAAATAAATTAAATCTTGTTTTTTACACGCAACACTTAAAGTAGGGAGGTACTTAACCGAAAATTGTTGAGGGTCAAAAATTATTTGTTTATTGTTCAAAACGTTTTAAAATTTAAATTCCTTGTGTTATAGGGGTATTTATTTATTGTAGGGGGTGACATTTTAATTATAATGTTACTAGCTTTTACCCGCGGCTTCGCTCGCGTCACAAAAGAATAAAAAGTAGACATGTGACATATACCAATACACACAGCGCCATCTATACCAATACTTTTGTTTTTCCTCGGGAATATCAATTTTTCCGGGTTAAAAAGTACCCTATTATTTAATCCAGACTTCTAACTTTACGTCTGCAAAAATTCAAAGCAATCGGTTGAGTAGTTACGGCGTGATGGTGGAACAAACAAACAAACAAACAAACTCGCTTTCAGATTTATAATATTAGTAATAGTAAAGTAATAGTAATAGTAAGGATTGTTACCTATGTTGTTTAAACAGTACGATCGGAATGAGTTCGTTTTGCCTTAAAGTTACGATTGTCATGTACGTTATTGTCTACATAATTATAAGAGGTGCAAAGCGTGCACAGCAGACGGGGGCGGCAAATCGAGCGACTATTATTACATACTATTCAAAATAATTGTTTAGAGTAAGCAGAAAGCATAAGAAATAACATCACCGGGACAAAATCCCACTCGACGCAAGCAATATTAGCGTTATGACTATCTATCGTCATCAGTTAAGAATAAGACTAGATGCAATACCAAACTTGGAATCACCCGAAAATTGTATCTTAACAAAAATTCTATACAAGTTAGAACCAACTAAAGATTTAGTCGGTTTCTATAAATGGTAGTATAAATAAATGATAGTACTTATAAAATTCTTCTCACCGCCCAATACCGGGTTAATGGCACCCCAAATCCGATACAAGAATTCCTCAAAGCTTACTTTTAGCCGCCCTATACCAGTTGAGGCGGGAGAAGTCATTCGATGATTTCCCCCCCTTAAAAAACAAAAAAAAAACTCAGTTGAGGGCGCAGCGGGCCCCGAATTGTATACAAGTATACATAAACGGTTTCTGTCAAAGATTAGACTAGTAAAATAAGGAGAATTTACTACTTACCACCCACTCCTGGTTGATGACGCTCCCAATCCGATACAAAAATCCGTCTGAGCTTACTTTTTGGTGCCTTATACCGGTCAGTGGCGCCCTAAATTTGTAGTCCATTGAGCGTCCTCGAAAACCATCGAGCGTCCTCGATCAGTTTCGAGAGTTACTCTAAAACTATCGAGAGCCCTCGATCACTTTCGAGAGTTACTCGAAATTTATCCAGCGTCCTCGAAATCTATCGAGAGTCCTCGATCACTTTCGAGCGTCCTCGAAAACAATCGAGCGTCCTCGAAAACTATCGAGAGTCCTCGAAATCTATCGAGAGTCCTCGAAAACAATCGAGCGTCCTCGAAAACTATCGAGAGTCCTCGATGACTTTCGAGCGTCCTCGAAAACAATCGAGCGTCCTCGAAAACTATCGAGAGTCCTCGAAAACTATCGAGAGTCCTCGAAAACTATCGAGAGTCCTCGAAATCTATCGAGAGTCCTCAATCACTTTCGAGCGTCCTCGAAATCTATCGAGCGTCCTCGAAAACAATCGAGCGTCCTCGAAAACTATCGAGCGTCCTCGCAAACAATCGAGAGTCCTCGAAAACAATAGAGCGTCCTCGAAAACTATCGAGAGTCCTCGAAATCTATCGAGAGTCCTCAATCACTTTCGAGCGTCCTCGAAATCTATCGAGCGTCCTCGAAAACAATCGAGCGTCCTCGAAAACTATCGAGCGTCCTCGAAATCTATCGAGCGTCCTCGAAAACAATCGAGCGTCCTCGAAATCTATCGAGCGTCCTCGAAAACTATCGAGGGTCCTCGAAAACTATCGAGAGACCTCGATCACTTTCGAGCGTCCTCGAAAACTATCGAGCGACCTCGAAATCTATCGAGCGTCCTCGAAAACAATCGAGCGTCCTCGAAAACAATCGAGAGTCCTCGAAAACTGTCGAGAGTCCTCGAAATCTATCGAGAGTCCTCGATCACTTTCGAGCGTCCTCGAAAACTATCGAGCGTCCTCGAAAACAATCGAGCGTCCTCAAAATCTATCGAGCATCCTCGAAAACAATTGAGCGTCCTCGAAAACTATCGAGCGTCCTCGACATCTATCGAGCGTCCTCGAAAACAATCGAGCGTCCTCGAAATCTATCGAGCGTCCTCGAAAACTATCGAGCGTCCTCAAAATCTATCGAGCGTCCTCGATCACTTTCGAGTGTCCTCGAAAACTATCGAGCGTCTTCGAAACCTATCGAGCATCCTCGAAAACTATCGAGTGTCCTCGATCAGTTTCGAGTGTCCTCGAAAACTATCTGTTTGACTGCACGGTTGGTGCGGTGGCTGGGTAACCGGCTGCCGTGCAACGTGTCGCGGGTTCGATTCACGGAACAACACTTTGTGTGATCCACAAATTGTTGTTTCGGGTCTGGGTGTTATTGTGTATCTGAACTTGTATGTTTGTAAACAGACCCACGACACAGGAGAAAATCCTAGTGTGGGGCAACGTTTAAAAAAAAATAAGATAAGTTTTGAGAGTTATTCGATATCTATTGAGTATCCTCTATCATTTTCGAGAGATAGTAGGAGACACTTAGGGAGTAGTATCGCGTCGCGTCAAATAGGCTACAAGACAGCATTTTTACACGTCAATCTTATCAAGCGAACAATGAGGCCGATATTTCCTAACTGACTACTCTGAGAAGAAATGCCGAAACAAACTCAGAAGTCTGTCTTTTTTAAAGTCCAGACAAATGTGTATAAAAGTGTGTGTGTTATGTGTGAGAACCGTACAAGCTCTTTCTGTAGTGGCCTTCTGAGGAAACAACCACAAGAGTTTGAGCGGACCCGCTCTGAAGGCAGTACGCATGTGTCGGTTTACAATCAGCTCAATTGGCAGGTGAGGCTGACTGATTCGACGAACAACACCAACCTTAAGAACATTTGCGTGGGTCGCACAAATACTCAAACTGTCAGAATATGGGTAATTAGAAAAGAAATGGCGAGGCAAAATCTCGCACGGTCCTAGCACTAACAATTGTAAAATAAAAAGTAAATGTCAAGGTAAAAGAAAAAATAATTTGGAGAATGGCAGGTTTGTATGGAGGTTTTGTACCGCTATATTGTTGATTGCTTCTTATCATTATTGAATATCAGATTTTCTAGGGTTTCCAAAGTTCTAAAAATCTATTAAATACGTATTTAAAGGATTCTATATCTGCCCAATTGCCCAAGGCAAAACAATGACAAATCTTTTTTTAGCAAAGCGGTACGAAATCTGCCGTTCTCCTTTTTTCTCTACCAATATCGATCGATATATCTTTAGATAGCATTATGTCCACATTTTAAATATTATGTTCGAATATTTCTATTGTAACTTT
This sequence comes from Spodoptera littoralis, assembly GCA_902850265.1. Lineage (NCBI taxonomy): Eukaryota > Metazoa > Arthropoda > Insecta > Lepidoptera > Noctuidae > Spodoptera > Spodoptera littoralis. The sequence goes on from LR824545.2 coordinate 12,358,528, forward strand.
CGTGAGACATACATTATTATTATGTTGCAATGTTAAAGCAATTACGTCAAAGTTACTTTTTTCATTTGCCATTGTATTGTGTAGATGGCACTGCAATCGATTTACAATGTCCTGTTGTTACTATATGTTACTTTTTTCATTTGCCATTGTATTGTGTAGATGGCACTGCAATCGATTTACGATGTCCTGTTGTCACTATATCACACTACACCGTCGTAAGACTTCAAATTAACAAATGCCTATGACATTTTTGTTTCAGAAAAATGTGAAACTAATGCGTGTGTTTTACATCTACAATATAGTGTTGCTGGTAATAGCTAGTATCCTAATGTTAGTGGCGGTGCTGGTGCTGATATTCCCAGTAAATTTGCTTATGTACCGCACTTGGCAGTACATCACCATGTGTGCTAACTTCTTTTTTAGCATCGGTAAGTATCAGGATCACTTGTTTTGCTGGTCGATAGGCAATCAATGTTAAATAAACGCTAATACTTTTTCATAATAACTATCATGAGACATACTAAATTAAGTAAAATCGCGGGTTACTCACTGTGGTTCGAAACTAGTAGAGCTTTTCTCAGTATATTCATGTGAGTAACCCGCGATTTTAGTTAATTTAATACTTTTTCAAAGTATAATTGCATAGTCTCATTGGCCGAGTGGTCGCAAGTGCGACTGCCGGGCAAGGGGTCTCGGGTTCGATTCCCGGGTCGGGCAAAGTATTACTGGGGTTTTTTAAAAAATCTCAGTAGTAGCACGGAGTCTGGAAATGTGCCCGGTATATGGCAATAGGCTCACCCCCTATTACATGGGACTCATAACATAAATAGTGAAAAGTGGGTGTTACTTCTATGTGCACCTCTGCCTACCCCTTCGGGGATAAAAGGCGTGATGTTATGTTATGTTAATTGCATAGCACAGGGCATTATTTCAAAAGTTACAAGATGTTCCAGTTAAAGAAAACAGGTCTTTAATCTTTATGGTATTTAGTTAGTCACATACATTCATAAATATCTAACATCGTGACGCTTGTCCTCCATTGGGACAGTCAGAGACTATAGAACGCCGGTGACACATTTATGGCATGCATTCCTACACATCATCAATTTTAGTTATTAGTTATATCTTAACTAATAACTAAAATAACTTCACGTTATATTTTAACTTTAATATTATTGTTCTCTTAAAAGCTACAGTGTTATATCAAAGTCAAAGCATTTATTTCAATTAAACCATATTTTGGTACTTTTGAAACGTCAACAAATACAAATAAATAATAGTCTGTCAGTCAGTCCTTCAGTGAAGCTAGGTGCTCATTCCAAAATGTAGATTCGAATGGAGAAGAATGAAAAAGAAACTCCATTCGTTAGGTACTCTTTTTTTAAAAAGTATGTTCTACAATGTCTATCTAATGCCTGGAAAAACAACATAGCAAAAAATAAACACGTCTGTCATACATAAATTTAGGAATGCAAAATCCAAACAAGCTGAATATTTTAAAGTACACTCTATTTTAATAGACCGGCAAGGCCCCCCTAACTCCTCTGATGCCACGAGTGTCCATGGGCGGCGCTGTTCACTTACCAGCAGTCGATTCGTCTCCTCGTTTAAGCAATATCTCATAAAGAATCTTGGGACCACAAAATCTAATTTTAATTTAAGTGGAAATGCATTTAATTTTATTGTTGACGTTCAAAGGTGCCTTTCTGGTCTAATTGAAATAAATGATTTTGACTTTGACTTTAAAATGAACTGCCTTGTTGGCCGAGTTCGATTCTCGGGTCGGGCAAAATATTACTGGGTTTTTACAAAAATCTCAGTAGTAGCACGGAGCCTGGAATTGTGCCCGTGTGGTATATGGCAATAGGCTCATCCCCTATTACATGGGACTCATAACATAAATAGTGAAAAGTGGGTGTTACATTGTACAGTGGCATAATGTGCACCTCTGCCTACCCTTTCGGGGATAAAAGGCGTGATTTTATGTTATTTTCTGGAAATGAAGTGTCTCGTACAAACTACATGTCGAAATTACATTTATTTTTCAGTTACAGAATTCTACTTCATACTTCTAATGAGAAGTGAGATCTTAAAACTTGAGGGCAAGTACGGGTTCAGCTTCGTAAACAATGCGGCTGAAGGAGAGTGCACAATGAGGGAATGCACTCAAATAGAGGGAGATTGTAAGACAATAGAAGATGAACCAAAGGAGGTGAAATCTGTATCTTAGTAAGACAAAAATTAGGCTTAAGTACAGAAGAATATAATACTTAAAGTATTATATAAACAGTACAGTCAGTAAGATAATACTACAATCTGTCAAACACATTTTCAGCTTGATGATATTGTAATAAAGTCGAAAATCTAATGAAGAAATTCGACAGTGAGTAGTACAAATGGACATATCATCTACTTTTGGCACAGGGCTAAGCAGACATGACAGACATCATACTTATGTGATCCATTCACAATACGGTCATTAAGGTTGTGAGTAGACAATGGCCTATATTAATTCAATACTTGAAAGTTAACACTATAAACGTCATTGATAACAAACATAATGTAATAACATAGTATAAAGAACAAAGTAGGTTATCTTCATACAAATGCTCCGCGCGCGGCTTATATGTGTGCGCCATAGTATCTATGCGTCGACGCACGCACACTTCAACAAAATCTCGACCCGTTTCTCAGTGCGCCAGGCAGGGCTAACACTGCACGAGGTTCGCGCGCGCATCACTTTTCGGCACTGTTAAATGAAATAAAAAATGTCTGATAACCGTAGAAGAACGTATTACTGTGTATTTGGGTATCTTAATAATTAATCGATTCCAGAACTGTCTCTGTTCAGATTACCTATTGAACAGGAAAGGTAAGCTAGTCACTTTTTCTAGCATAATATAATTTGTAGGTACTTGATGATGAGATACCTACTTACTTATTCTTACTCTTATCATTCTTCATAGTTCCTGCTCAACCAGAAATGTAATTACCTACTATACTTAAATATTATAAGAAAATGTGGTATTGTATTGTTTATTTCACAGTTTATCCGATTTGTTAAGAGCGTGGCCGTGCCGCATTTTTCCATATAAATGTATTCCAAAATTTACTTTCTGAATACTATGTATAGAGCTAAAGTTTATTTTAAGAAGTTAATAATCTTTTTATAAGCTTTTTATTTTTACTAAATTTATAAATTGATAAAATAGTTAATTATAATATGCTTTTCATTTCATAAATTTAGATCAAGTGCTGCTTGTTCGAAAATATTAACTAAAAGTAAAAGTGACAACCCTGGGGATCAACGCAAGAGTAGGCTAATAACTCGGCGGGCGGCCTTAGATAACCTACTGTGTTCTTTATACTATGGTAATAATGTAAGTTAAATTTCTTAAAATTAAAATTTTATTGGTAGTATATTTTATTACTTAGTTTTATTTCTGACTATCCTGTCTTTGTATTATTAGCATACATGAGTTAATTCACGTCACTTTCACGTCCAAAACAAGAGTAGAGTAGAGAAGTTGAAAATTAAACCAACCTTTGGTTTAACATCTACGGCGCGACATCGCCGCGACACGCACGCTGCTCATGAGGAAGAACCCCTCTGTGGTTCGAAACTAGTAGACCTTTTCTCTGTATTTTCACGTGAGTAACCAACCATTTTTAGTTAATTTGGTTTTAAACTTTTTGTATCTTAATTTACCTAATGTCTTTAATTGGATCTAATGTTTAAAACTTATAGTTTCTTAATTTACCTAATGTCTTTAATTGGATCTAATATTGGACCTAATCAAATATTTTTTCTTCTTCTCTTCTCTGCCGTTTCGCTCTTGGCAGGGTGATCGTGGTCACGTTAAGGCGGCCGTATTTGTGTTGGTGGCCGATACAGCTTTCCTCACGATCTCCCGCCATCTCTCTCTCTGTTTGTGGATTGTCTGGCGCAGTCTGACACTGGGTTTCCCGTTGCCGATTTTACTTGATCAGTCCGGCGCATAGGTGATCTGCCTCGTGATCTGGTTCCCTCTACTTTCCCCTGAAAATATTACAAAGAAGAAAGTTTTGAGTGTGGGTTTATTTGCACTGACATAATAGGCTTCAACATTAAGAGGATTGCAAAATTCTTAACGTATTTATTGAGTAACGTAGGCTTATTTTATCTCAATATTTTAACTGAAATACTTATGTACATTTCACGCACAGAGCCGTAGGCGGAAAGCTACTAGCTGTTATATGAATCGGAAGCGTTTTTGCCCAGTTTTATCAAAGTAATAAAGCCGTATAAATAAAAGATAGACTACCGAGTAATTTTAACCGTTAGTTGTACACAGATAAACAACATTTTAACCAATTAAACTTCAATTATAACTCAATTTGTGTTTGAGATAACCCGAGGTAGATATATGAAATGTTTTGTATACACGGCTACACATCGAGCTTTACATAACCAGTATAAACTGAACGTTAAATGTGCGGAAAGATGATGCGACGCGATATCAGGATAAACTGGTTTTGTATAGATTGATGTGTGGTCGTGTGTACCAATTGTTTTACTCTAAAAGCTATTCGTTAGTTCTTGGTGTAGAGATAAATATATTCTATGTTATTGCTAAGTTTTATTTACACAATTATTATTTAATAATTATAATACTACTACTAACTACATGTATGTTACCGACGCAGTTCTGGAAAATGACCATATCACATTGTACTGAGACCGGTCTATCATCAGCATCACTGACAGGACTATTGTAGCTAATAAACCTAGTATACTAATATAGACAAGTACGCCGCACGATGATAATTAATGTCACCATTCTCCATGATAAGAAGCTTGTAAAGGTGAAAAAGATAAAAGAATGAAATATCTTGTTTTATCTCGTGAGGTTGTCGACATGTGGAATGTGGATTCGGCTATGCCATTAAATGTTTGCCGATACATAAATTTAAACAATCTCTTCAGATGCTATTACTTGAAAAATGTTACTACAGCGTAGATGAATTTATAAATGATACTTTGCATTGATTGTGAGTTTCAATTTATTTGTTTTTCTTTATAATTATTATCTACTTTTTTTGTAAGTATAATTTAATTTAGCCTGAATGTGGACATATTGTTTATTATCTTGTTATCTATAATATTTATAATAATGACATCTTGTTTATAATTTTGACATATTTTGTTCACCAATTGACATAATTTAAACTGTTTGACTTGTGATTTTTAAATTATTATTTTTATTCATTTACATTATAAATTTTTTTTTCATTCAAACTTTGACATTTGATTTTGTATAATTATTGATTGTAGATTGGTATTATCTGCCTAAAGTAATGATTTAGTACGCCATCAATGGCAAAACATGTAGACTCTATACTAACCAAAAAAACACCTTCATTGTAATTACTCATGTTTTACTAAATAAATATATCTTTATCTTTATCTTTATCTATCATTGTGCCGATAGTCGTGTCGGCCAATGGGATAATGCCTAACAGCCTCGACAACCACCCTTTTTTTTATAGGGGCAAAATCATCGAATTACTGCTCCCGTCTGGGTGTGGTGGGAGGGAGTGTCAGACTCTTACTGACTAAAAACCACCCCGACCCTACTTCTGCACTTCGAGCCGAAGCCCCGGTAACCCGTTAGGTTCTCCGCGACTCCGTACCGTATCAGCCCTATTGGGCCCCATCCGTGGTGGTCTGATGGCTCTTTGAGGCACGCGTGGAACGCAACGCGCCGTATGCTCGGGTCGACAACCACATTAGGAGGCTGGCGTTAGGCGGATAGGTGGAGGGCTTGATACAGAAGGCACTTTTCCTTGAGACGGCGCACATCGTGAGGTTTCTGTCTCAGGAGCCCTAACCACTGGTAGCTCGGACTATGCTTCAGCTACTGGTCTTATTACTTTTATTATTATTACTTTTCTGTTTTTTTAAAGTAGTAGGTATTTAATAATCTAACTTTAGAGAATTTTAAGTAAATGATTGTGAAGTAGGTACTAATTATTGCATAATAATTATATGACAATATTATTTGAATTTGCAGTTATTATTGGTTTTATCAGCCCATACTTTTATCGTGAAGGTCAGCTTTAATTACAAATATGTATAAAATTACGAATGAGTACACAGCGATTGTAAACATGGATTACCTAGTAAGTCAAGTTATGTTTAGGTTAGAAGCCAAAAATGACGTTGTGATTGAACCCTGGATTGAACTATAAGTTATTTAAGTATCTATCTTCATCATCAACAGCCTATAAATGCCCACTGCTGAGCAAAGCCTCTTCTCACACGGAGAAGGTTTGAGCATTAATCATCTCGTTTGCTCAATGGGAGTTGGCGATTACAGACTTATAATTAGACATTATAAGCCTAAGGTTAACCTCCGGATAACCTCTTCCCTCTACTCTACAGCCGCCCTACATATATCACGCCCATAAGCCAGGAATTGATGTGTACCCACAGAAATCCAATGGATGTGGCGTATGCCCTCAGCACAGTTTACAGTGGCATATATTCGTCCAGGTCGTTCGTGAGATCCCTCGAGATAAAAAGGTTCTCGGGGGCGATGATTCCAAAGTCACTCCCCGACACTTTATACCTGGTACACACTCAGGCAGAGAAGGAATCCCTTAAGAACCAGGGATACGGGTCGACCGTGGGATCACGCGTGCTCACGATACACGAGGCACAGGGACTTTCGTGTGCGAATGTGATTGTTGTCAACACAGCAACAAAGAAACATCAAATACATGACAGCGTACCACACGCGGTAGTAGCAATATCGCGTCACACGCATGGTTGCATCTATTACACAGAAAACAGTGAAGACGCGATAAGCAAACTAATCAGGAAGGCGGCTGATGAGGGTGAGCAGGGTATTAAGGACTACAACCTGAAAATGGCCATCAAACACAGGGACGCGGCAGTCATGGGTGCTCTCTTGGGCGGGGAGTGTTGCTTGTGATGGAACGAATGCAACATGAGGAAATGTGTGTGCAGAAACATGTAGAAATAGAATATGACCAATTGACTTTGGACTATTGTACGCTTTATTGGAATCGGCCCATGTGGCAAGGGTTGAGGCGTCATGCACACATAAATGTCCTACAGTCGGTGGCGCTGTGTGTTGGGTTGTTCCGTTCCCAATAAAAAGGTTGACCGGACCAATTGCTGACACACACGTCATACTCGTGAACGGGTGCCTTCTGCTGGGTCAGGTCGGCTCTCCCATCTTGTTGGTGGGCTGGTTTCATAAAGCCTTTGAAATAGAAATAAAATAAATAGTGCCTAATTATTATGAACCTATACTTTTGCTAATAATTATAGATGTAGTTAATTGTAGTATGTAACTAGGTTCCCTCTTTACTTTATAAAAATTGACTAGATGTATTATAATTAAAAAACTGTATGACAAGGGCACGGACCTAGAGTCCGTGGAGAAATAATCTTTAATATTAAAAAAAAAAAAAAAAGCCTAAGGTTTCCTCATGTTTTCCTTCACCGTTTGTCAATGGTTTCTAGATAATCTTAGAAAGTACATATAACTCGGAGAAAGTCACATTGGTACTTGCTAGGTTTCGAACCCGCACCCTCATGCATCAGTAGCGGGCGTCTTAAACCTCTGGGCCGCCACGACACAGCTATCTACAATTACAAATTGAGAAAAACTAATTAGAGTATAACTTATCTAATTCCTTATATCGACTCATGTACTGGGACAACATAAGTAACGATTATTACATCATACTAATATTATAAATGTGAAAGTTTCTTTGTTTGGATGTTTTGATGTTTTTCCGTCAATCACGCTGAAACTACTGAACGGATTTTGATAAAATTGGGTATACAGGCAGGGTATAGGCTGACTTAATTGATAGGATACATTTTATTCCGATTAACCTCTTATCTCTTATATGAGACACAATGGAAAACACATTGTGTCTCGCGTATATCTACGCTCCCGGCATACCATGGGTTAATTGCTCCCATGGGATAAAATAGGAATCATATCCTACGCGGACGAAGGCACGGGCAACAACTACTAATTATATAATAGTTATCTGATAGTTATATAATGTCAGGCTAATCATAAATACATAAACTTGTATTTGCACGTGGGAGAGGCGTGCTTCGGTACGAATGGTAGGCTCGAAAAGAGTGATACTGCGGCCTCAACCAGCGTCAAACAACGGCATGTGCAGCCGTATTTATGAGGCTATCGGAGGCCCAAATCCAACGACCCACTGGTGGTGCCATACATAACAATAATATTTATTAATTTCAAAATATCAAGGCATTCACCATTACATTCTTGTCAGTGCCAGTGCTTTTTTAAACAGTACTTAATGATTATTATATTAAACGCTATTAATGATCATAAAAACAACAATGATTAGGTATTACGTTGGTAAGTAGTGGCATAGGACATGATTGTTAAGCAGTGAAGCAGTGGTGTATCTTCATTGCACAGCATCGCTGCTCACTGTCTTTGTTACGTAAGTGACTCGATACGTTGCTCGCTACAGCAATATGCTACGCGCGTTGCTAAGCACTACTTACTACGCTGCATAAGATGCTACAAAATGTCGGTACTACGCTATGTAAGCTACGCCAATACCCGTTGCTATGATATAAGAAGTATAGTTTGTTTTGTAGTCGCGTATTTTATTTGTCCTGCAACCAATGGCTCCCTATAACCTTTATCATCTAGATATAACTATTTGTACTTACATATTTGGTAGTGTCGTGGTGGCCCGGAGGTTTAAGACGCCCGCTTCTCACGCATGAGGGTGCAGGTTCGAAACCTACCAACGGCAAGTACCAATGTAACTTTTTCCGCGTTATATGTACTTTCTAAGATTATTTAGACACCACTGACAAACGGTGAAGGAATAACATCGTGAGGAAACCTGGACTTATAATTTCTAATTATAAGTTTGAAATCGCCAACCCGCATTGAGCAAGCGTGGTGATTAATGCTCAAACCTTCTCCGTGTGAGAAGAGGCTTTGCTCAGCAGTGGGCATTTATAGGCTGTTGACGATTTGGAATGGTGAAAATAATATTTGAATAGTCTGGTCACCAGTCGCAAATCCCACGGAGACCGTTCTGCGTTCATTATTCAGATAGAGACAGAGTAAAATGTTATTTTCTGTTGATAACATGAGCCATATGCAACTGATAAATAAATCGCAAATGGGTGTCCTGTAATGAAATAGACACCTTTTTATATCTCTTCTGGGAATGATAATATTATGATATGTTTTGTTATTAATACATAATTCATATTTAATTTCAGTTTTACATTTATGTAAATTACCTACTAGCTGCATGTCCCAGTTTCATGTACAGTTTCCCAATGAATCTGTGTGGTCTTAAGAAAATATCCAATCATGTTAAGAAAATAAAATGACTGAAGTTTGGTGCCGTATTTATTTATTTCATTAATAATTTATATACACATAAACAGCACAGAGGATAACACATATATGTATAAAATTTGAGTACAAAGGTGCTACTTATTCCTTTTGGAATTTCTTCCAGTACACCTGAGACAGGAAATGGACCTAATTAAGACATAAGACACAGTGTGTAACATAAGAGAAAAAAAATACGATAAGAAATATGTATAAAAAGAACTCGATTTTAATTTTCATACCCTGTCATCATCCCTATTCAGAAGTCTCGGCTGGGCGTTCTCAGTCATTCAGTTACAAGTATCGAAGAGTTTAATGCATTGTAATACGTAGAACATACGATTTATTAGTTTTTTAATACCTAACGGCAATATAAAGATAATGCGAACAAAACAATAATATTTATTCCTAGTACAACCTGATAAACTCAGTTATGCTCTCTATTACAGGGTCAAATGTCATTTTTAAAAATATATCAAAGCGTCGAACACTGCACCATTATTATTTACTGTCCGCAACAATCGGGATTGATAAAAATTTAAACTGGAAACAGCATATAAGTAATCTGAAGACTGGCATACGCAAATTCATACCAATTTTCAAAAATATTAGGAACTTAAAAGACAAATCTACTAACAAAACTGTTTATTTCACACTGTGTCGATCATCACTTTCCTATGGTATCTCGGCTGGGGGTGGTACTGGAAAAGGTAATATCATAAATATAGAAAGTATTCATATATGTATCCTAAATTCAAAAATGTAGGTATCCGACGACTGAACTTATTTTTTTTTAAGGGGGGAATATCATGCTGCTCCCGCCTGGGTTCGGCGGGAGGGAGTGTCAGACTCTTACTGACTAAAATCCACCCCGTTCCTTCTCCTGCACGTCGAGCCGGAGACCCGGTAACCCCTTAGGTTCTTCGCGACACGACTGAAGTATACGAAGAATCTGAGGTTTTAAACGTTCGTCAACTTTTTATACAGAGTAGGTATAGTGCTAAGACAGCATATCAAAAAAAGATCAATAAATAAATCAGATCGTGTCAGACTCTTACTGACTAAAAATCTCCCCGTTCCTTCTCCTGCACGTCGAGCCGGAGCCCCGGTTACCCGTTAGGTTCTCCGCGACAAATCTACGTGTATACCATCTTTAGACATTTATTACACTTTTGGTATCCAACTTAATGTCTTGTGAATTACTGATATACACTACTGTTTCTTCTCCTCTTATAATATCTTCTGAATCACTTCGTTGCGGGAACCAAGACAGTTATTCATGTCCCTGGGACGCGCCGGACTTCGGTGTTTCGGTGTTTTCATGGTTGTACCTACTGTAGATCCTGGCTTACAGAAATTGCAGCGGTTTTAGGAGGTTGTGGCGGGCTTGGCCCAAAAAAAAATACACTACTGTTGTTCGTTCGCAAGGTGTATTATATTGTGACTTCATTATTTTATTTAGATTTACTTATCTACTACAGAAAAGCCACTGCTTATGTTAACTCGTATGTATGCATTATAAACTATGTATTTTTTGGTCTACCATGCAATTGTGATTGTGTTTTCTATGTATTCAATACGACATTTTGTCAAATAATCGATATACTTGTCCTTTGTTTTTAGGAAATAAAAATTATTCTTATTATTGAATACTAGCGTCATCCATCGGCTTCTCCCACGTTTCGAGGGGTAAAAAGTAGCCTGTGGTACTCCAGACCATAATCAAGCGTGGAAGAGTCATGCGTCAATCATTTTTTTTTAATTTGTTCTATCTGTCTGTCTGTTTGTAATAACTAATCTCTGGAATGGCTGGACCGATTTTGACAGGAATTTTAATGGCAGCTAGCTGATGTAGGTACTGAGGATTAACATAGGCTACTTTTATTCTGGAAAATTGAAACAAAAATCTAATGTCCAAAAATTCATATTCTACGCGGGCAAAGTCGCGGGCAACAACATTGCCTGCAATAATAGATCAGGTTATAATATAAAACTACAGATTTCAATAAAAATATCGTCATTTTATTATCACAATTTTCATTATCTTACGACTATATCATACAAAATATTTACAACATTAAATTATGCAATAATTTTAGTACTTACAAACTAAAAGAGAGTGGACAAACCGTAGTAGATAATGATCATGGCTTCACACCAGAAAAGGGTAGGCAGAGACGAAAATAATTATTACATGTAGCAATCATTTTACACAAGATGCGACTTTAGTACCTACATGTGACTCATAAATGAGATTTAGGGGCGTTACTTGTGCAAAATATACCTGTGCAAAAAGATATCAAGGAACAATTTTAAACAAATCACTTTTCAAAATTCTTTAGTTATTTCAATTGGAGATGTCATTATGACTCTGATCTGTGAGATTCCATACATTCACTTACAAAATTGAGGGCGTTAGATGTTTTTTTATTATTAATATTTACTTGTGCAAAATATACCTGTGCAAAGAGATACCAAAGAACAATTTAAAACAAATCACTTTTCAAAATTCTTTCAATTGGACTTTAGTGATTTCAATTGGAGATTTCATTACAACTTTGACATAATTATGAGATTCAATCCATTCACTTAACAAAAATAGCCTCTCATTGACTTTTCATGAGTATTTCGGACACTTAACAAGTAATGGGTGATTACCTACTATCTACCGTTATCATCTACACGTCTACCGGCACCACGGTAGGGTCGTAGACTCCATTGGATTCCACCTTCCCTTCGTACACTATCTGTTGGAGCTGGTTCTCATATCCATGAGGACCTGACTGCTCCATCTTCTTTAATAGACTCCTTATTAGAATGATGAGGTAGATTTGGATGGCTGTAATAAGATGTATAAGTTTAGTTCAGTGAGTTTGTCTTAATGCTAATAGCAACTTGTGATCCCGATGCTCGAAGAGACGAAAAGGGTTCGATTACGATTTGAATGGAAATTCTCAGTAGTAACTGTTTCTTTTTACTAAAATTTCTAGATAGCCTGTAGTTTAAATGGAAATACTATAATAATATAACCGGGTATTTTTTAAGGGGGAAAATCATCGAATGACTTTTCCCGCCTGGTTGAGGCTTGAGGGAGTGTCAGACTCTTACTGACTAAAACCACTCCGTTCCTTCTCCTGCACTTCGAGCCGGAGCCCCGGTAATCCGTAAGTTCTCCGCGGCTCCGAATCGGCATCAGCCCTATTGGGCCCCATCCGTGGTGGAACATGAGCGGGTTAAAGGCATAATTTCAATATGGAGGTGCGTATTATACTCCCGCTTATATTTCAAACAAAAATTCTCTCAGTCAATGATTTACATTTATATAAACTTGCTGATACTTACACATTGAGGCGAACATAAGAGGTAGAACCTCAAAAATCATGTACAATCCTACTCTGGTGCTGACAGCTATAGTGAAGTCCAAGATCTGCACGAGACAGGACGCCACAGTCGTGGTCAGGGCGAAGTAGTAGTATACCCTTATGTAGGTTATTAGTTTCTGCAACAAAGAAATATCATAATAGTTAAAGAGCAAGTTTTGTTATTATGTAAGTACCTTACTAATATTATAAATTGCCAGGTAACAGTGCACTTAAGTAAACCCTCACTAGGTCCGTATTATCCCAAAGACAAACTAGGCAAGTGGCTAGAGCGTCAGCAGCTGTAGCCAAACGCCACTTTGGCGCTTGTCTACAGAGAGAATAGAAATCAAAATGTATGGGGATGACACTGAAAAGTGTCAAAATTTACGTCAATTCCCTATAATTTAAATTTCTATTCTACATGTAGACAAGCGCTAAATGGCATTTGGCTACAGCTGTGGTTACAAAGACATGCGTGGCCAATTGACCATAGAGCGGCGGGGGTTGTTAATAAAGTTGGGGTGCCACAACTGTGCTTGCTTGTGGCGCTCTCTAAGTTTAATTCACGTCTTTTTTTTGTGGCATAAGCCCGTAAACGAGCAGACAGATCACCTGATGGTGAGCCTCGTCGCCCATGGAATTTGAGGATTGTTGGGGATTCAGGGATTGGGGAGATTGGGGAAGGGGGAGGGGGAGGGGTAATTGGGCCTCCGGTAACCCCACTCACACGACGAAACACAACGCAAGCGTAGCTTCACGTCGGTTTTCTGTGAAGCCGTGGCATCACTCCCGTCGAGCCGGCCCATTCGTGCCGAAACATGGTCTCCCACACTTATTCCTTATATCCCATATCGTTTCTTATCCCACAACCTCTGATTTTAACACTTACTTAGGACTGCGCAATTAATTGTCAATAGCGCAGCGATTACAGAAAGAATAATGCACCTTTACGTAAACAAATACAATTGAAGGCCTCAATGAATCACAAAGACCGCATATCACACAAAATACCTATATTATTTTATATTAATATCCTCATTATCGTACCGACAAAGGAAAACTTGTGTTTACGACCTCTTTATTGCAATATGCTTGTCAATAATTGCCTATTGCTGGTAAAATGTCCGTACTATTGATAAAGCGGACTGACATGAGATGACGTCTGTTGTGGGTAACTGCAATTTACAGTACCTACCTATATCAGTTCTTACGTTATCAAACCTGCATCTGGTCTAGTATAAAGTTCAAGTTCTTGCTAGCTACAAATGTGATTGTGGATTTTATGATAACCTAAGGCCCTGATATGATATAAGCGGAGTACCATAGTTTTTTTTAATTAATAACCAATTGTATTTCGTTATTCTTACGTTTCATTTCAACACCTGAATTAATCCCTGTGAGACATTAAAAGCGAAAATTTGCTCTATTTAGAGTGACTGCCGAGTAGTCGCAAGTGCGACTGCCGGGCAAGGGGTCTCGAGTTCGATTCCCGGGTTGTTTTACTGGGTACCTGATTGTTTGAGAGGCAATGTATTACGTTATAGGATTTTTGTTTAAATTCACAGTAGTAGCACCGAGTCTGGAATTGTGTCTGGAATCTCACACCCTATTACATGGGATTCGGAACATAAATAGTAAAAAGTGCACTCTGCCTACCTCACCTTCCGGGATAAAAGGCGTGATGTTATGTTATGTTAAGAGTAAATCTCAAATGAGACTGAAATGCTGATATATTTATTGAGTCAAAGAGCTTTAAAAACTTTAGCTCATATTTTAGTCAGAGTTTGTAAGATTGTAACTCAATGCAAAATTTCTGAATGAGTAATGTGTTTGTGTATGATGAGTCATCATACACAAACAAAATTACAAACAACAAGAGTCATCTAATGAATGCCGGTAAGGAAAACTGTTGGTTACCGGCATTCTTCGAAACCAACGGAGTAACTGGATAATTGGAATCATTCCCTACCTCGTGGAGACTGATCATGGTTAGGTAATGTTGGTTTTCCTTGCTCTTGATTAAAACGACCAAACTGTATTCTACCGACAGAAAGTTTAAAATATGTGGCTGTATGTAAACATGTTTGTTTCGCTTTAATGCAAAAAATACTGGTCGAATCAGAATTAAATTTGGTTCATGAACTTTATATTTGGAACTAGCTTTTACCCGCGGCTTTGCTCGCGTCACAAAAAGATAAAAAGTAGCCTATGTGACATATACCAATAGACATAGCGCCATCTATACCAATATTTTTGTTTTCTCTCGGGAATATCACATTTTTCCGGGTTAAAAAGTACCCTATCATTTAATCGGGACTTCAAAATTTAAGTTTGCAAAAATTCAACGCAATCGGTTCAGTAGTTACGGCGTGAAAGTGGAAGAAACAAACAAACAAACAAACTCACTTTCCCATTTATAATATTAGTAAGGATTATACAAAGACTCCCTACTTTTGTATCCTGATACCGTCTGCGAATCCGTTGGCAGAAAACAGTAAACATATTATTCATCTTTTGACTTAATAATTTGTTTACTACCTATGTAAGTAAAGGCGGCACACAAGCTAGGGTTTGCATGATGGTTATAACTTTGCATGCCAAACTGACTAACATAACCGAGCACCGATGCAGCGATAACTGTAGGTACAGTTTAATCACATACACGCTAGGGCTTGTCTGTCGGTTATGCATACACGGCTAAAACCATCATGCTAAACCTAGCGTGTATGCTCTTTTAAAGTTAATAGTGAAAAGTAGGTATTACATTGAACAGTGACATTAAGTGCCGTAATGTGCCGTGTGTGCCATTAAAAATCTAATTAGTCCGTAAGTTAGGTAATGAAAAAATATTTGACACTTATTTTTTTATTTTGTTGTATAATAAAACAATACTTAGATAAAACGAATCAAAGTTTAGGAGTGGGGGCTAAAACTTCATTTCTACGTATAAAATGTACCTACATAGAAGTGACATTTCAAATCAATATATCGTCGAAGGTATTCGTTTCTGTAAGAAAATATAAAATACGCGTCTAATGATTTAAAAGAATCATCAATTCATAAAAACATAGTGGTTATGGGGGATATGAATATCGATATAAGGCCAGATGCTCTTACCACCCAAGCAAATCAGTATCTCGATTTAATTGCCTCACATGGCTTAATGCCCACACACCTGTTTCCTACACGCGCAAATACCTGCATTGACCACATAATGATAAAATCGACCAAAAAAACTACAACTCTGATTATTGACACATACATAACGGATCACAAGCCTACCTTTCTTACTATTCAATATAAAAATTCGATCAACACACCTAAATCTAACCGTATTGTTATTGACTACGCAGCTGTTACAGATGACATATTATCAATGGATTTTACCACAGTTATGAATATACAAGACGCCAATATTGCCGCGGAAACCCTGGTGTCCATGATCAGGTCAGTTATAACTAGGCATTCCAAATTAGTTCACATGTCCTCAAAATGCAGAATTTTAAAACCTTGGATTACAAAGGGGCTACTCCGATGCATTAGAAACAGAGACAATATGGCGCGTAAACTAAACAATGACCCAGATAATTATATTCTTAAAATTACATACAAACGGTATCGTAATTTTTGTAATAAACTTCTTAAGAACCTTAAAATTAACTATGAAAGAGAGGAATTCCAAGAGGCGAAAAGTAATGCTAAAGCTACATGGAAGGTCATCAAGAATGTTACTGGAACTAATCACATGCCTACTGCTAGCAATGACCTATTAAGGATATCTTGTGATGAAAAGTCTTCGGTAAATGTAGTTAACGATTTTTTTGCCAATGTCGGCAAAAATTTGGCTGAAAAAATACCATTCAGCTCTTCCACTCAGGAATTCTCTATGAAATCGGTACCCTCAAATTCACTGGTATTGTTACCTACAGATGTGGAAGAGGTTTCTCAACTTATTATGAGATTAAGAACAGATGCTGCTGCAGGTTGGGACAGCATATCATCAGGACTCTTGAAAGCTTGCCTACCTGTGCTAGTACCAGTTATTACGCATATATGTAATCGCTCTATATCAACGGGGTGCTTTCCTAAGGTTTTCAAAAAAGCTATTGTAATTCCAATATTTAAGGGTGGTAACGGACACAGTGTCAATAACTATAGACCTATTTCAATACTGCCTGCCATTTCTAAGATATTAGAAAAGATCCTAAATACTCGCCTAGTAAGATATCTTGAGCCACACAATATATTAAGTGCCAATCAGTATGGTTTTAGAAGTGGTAGGTCGACAGAAGATGCGGTTGCAGCTCTGGTGGATGGTGTTGTGGACAAATTGGATTCTAAAATGAAATGTGTGGCTATTTTCTTAGATCTTTCAAAAGCATTTGACACTGTGTCCGTTTCTCATCTTTTACTTAAATTGGAAGCCATGGGTATACGTGGGCACACCCTCAAAATTTTCCAGGACTACCTATCTGACAGAACGCAGTGCGTCAAAATAAATGGAATAATGAGTGACGACTCCAAACCACTCTGCTACGGCGTTCCTCAAGGTTCAATTTTGGGTCCAACCTTATTCCTAGCCTATATTAATAACCTCTGCAAAATAACCCTGGAAAATTGTTCTGTTTTTACATACGCAGATGATACGGCATTACTTGTGCATGGCCGTGACTGGCACGAAACAACCAAATATGCGGAACATGCTCTTACTTCGGTGATGAAATGGCTGTCCGAAAATGTCTTAACTCTAAATCTCGACAAAACAGTCTACCTACCTTTCTCGCTGCGATCCACTGACATCCCTCCTACGAACACGATGGTACTTAAAGCTCACAAATGTCCTCTTGGCCGATCCTCGGCTCATTGTGACTGTCCTCAAATATCAAGATCCATGACTGTCAAATATCTCGGAGTCCACATAGATAGTTCTTTAAGCTGGAAGCCTCATATCAGTAATATTATGAATAGAGTTCGAAAGTGTATATTTATTTTCAAAAAGCTGAGGGCTTCTGCTAACCAATGTACCCTCAAAACCGTTTATTACGCCTTGTGCCAGTCTATCCTAGGTTACTGCATTACTGTATGGGGCGGTGCAACTAAAACATCCTTACTGCCTTTAGAGAGAGCACAGAGAGCAGTTCTCAAAGTTATGAATGCCAAACCCTTTAAATATCCCACGACAACACTCTACACTGAATGTGGTGTTCTTACAGTTAGACAGCTCTTTGTTCTATCCACTGTTTTACGCAAACATCCGACGGTAATATTGGAAAAGAATGACACAAGAAAACGCAGACGTAACAAAATATGCCCAACCCACGTATGTCGTACGACCGTTGCCCAGCGACATTATAATGTCCTCTCTAGTCATATTTACAACAAGGTCCATAATGTTTGTGACATTGTTTCATTGTGCCGGAGGGGGTGTAAGGCAAGGGTTCATGAATGGCTTTTAACGTTAAATTACGACCAGACGGAAGAGCTTATTAAGATTTCTACTCTTTGACACACGTTTATACACACACCTAAACACTACACATACATTCACACTACACATACATTCACACTACACCAACATTTTCATACACAAAATAATAATTAAGTATGCACTCGCAAATCAAAAGAGGCTGCATTAGTACCTACTTAGAAAATAATATATAGTACAGTATATTAGAACAATGTTTATTCCAGTCTAAACCTGTTTGAAGTGTTCGTCCAACAACTTAAGTTTGTGCAAATGAAGAAGGACAATGGTGGTACCCATAACACAAGTTTGATCTTACCTTGGGTACCATAGTTTCATCTTAAGTACTCACTTTTTATATGATGTTGTAACGATTAATTTTATATATAAGAGTTACTGTAAAAATTATGGTTAATAAACATTATTATTATTATTATTTAAAAGAATCTACCAGACGGAAACTAAAATAAAAATTAGGCATCTACCCTATTAAGTAGGTAAAGCACATATATACCTACGTTTATAACATTGTCTTAAGATTGCATGCATAATATACATAAGATACATACTACCTACTACTATAGATAAGGGAATTGATAACCTTTTAACATGTTATCACTTCCTACATAAATAATTAGCTAACGATACTCATAATCCTAATCATTTAATAGGCCACCTACAAGTTGAGTATTTACTTATCGTGTTACATTTCAAATTAATAGTTACACAACATTAAGACGAACTTTCCACTAAGATACTGATATAATCTGTGTTCGGACTTTCCATAGACTATATCAATGTCATTATCGTCATCGATGTCGATCGTCATTGTCATAGCCCCTGTTTTAGTTTGAAGCTAATCGAGTAACTTCCCTGACAATAACGTTATTACCTTATTAATTTAGTAGGTATATTTCACGATAATTATTACTTATTTATTTATTAATAAAAGGTACAATGTATGTCTTATAATTTAACGATGGCGTTAAATTATAAGACATAGTTTTGTTGGACATGGGTCCAACAAAACTATATATAAATAGTTTGACTGTTGGATCTTTTACATTTGTACAATTATTTTATTATGGTACAATTATGGTAGTGTGCTAAACAGATATTTTTTAAATTTAGTCTTAAATTTATTTTCATTTTTCTCTTCCCTGACTTCGTTTGGCAAATGGTTGAGTTAGTACGGGGTACGTTTTTGATTGATCGATCACCATAAACATTATTAACCCTTTAAACCTTATTCAAAAATACTCTCATATTATTAGGAGATACAAGACAGTGAATCTAAAATAGTGTCTGACAATTCGAACCTTGATAATGTTCTAAAGATTTCAGAAATTTCTTAACTGGTAAGCTTTGTGAGTCAAAGTATTGACTCTCTATGTCAGAGAGCCGTGGTGTTTGATTCCAAACTATTTATATACCTAGTTCTGTACGTTTGAAAATTGTAGTTCCGAATCTATGCGTGGTACTTGATATTAACCCGACGAGCGTCCGCGTTCCTTATGATCCAACGGGTGCCCACGTGACATTTGGAGAAAGAAAGAAATAAAGAAAGAAAATGCATTTATTTGGCCATTGACACACGAAAACAAGGATCATTACAATAGAAATAAAAAATACAGTCAAAATAAAAACAAAACATTAGTAATGGATTTTATAAAAGAGAAAGCAGCATGGAGCATTTTTTCTTATGATCCACCGGGTGCTCATAAGGACGTTCGAGGGGTTAATGTAAGTAGGTAGACACGTTTTTATAATAACTATCGCGAGACATACTAAATTAACTAAAAATCGCGGGCTACTCACTTGAATATACTGAGAAAAGCTCTACTAGTTTCGAGGCACAGAGGGGCTCTTCCTCATGAGCAGCGTGTGCGGTCGTGGCAATGGAGGCTGCGCGACAGTAACCCGGGATTTTTAGTTAATTTAGGTAAACAGGCCTACACAAAAACCTCTCAATACTTCAATAGTTAGTGTAGGTTACATAAAAGGTGTTAGGGATATCTTACCTTATGTGTTCCATATAATAAAATAGCAGTGAAGATTAATTCTACACAGTAGATGAAGACACACGCTCCTTCAGGCACAGACGCTCCCACGGTCGTCCCATGGTATATCGCGAACAAACCTAATTCTGTGTGCACTGAGTAACTGTACACTCCCACCATGAACGCACTGAATATCTGCAAAAGACAAACAAAATTGTATTTAAATTATATAGTAATAAAGTTTACTGCCTCGTTGGCCAAGTGGTCGCAAGTGCGACTGCCGGGCAAGGGGTATCGGGTTACCTATTAATACTTCGAAAGTATTAATGGATTTAAAAAAAAAATCTCAGTAGGTAGTAGCACGGAGTCTGCAATTGTGCCCGGTATATGGCAATAGGCTCACCGACTACACGACATGTAATCATGGGACTCATAACATAAATAGTGAAAAGTGGGTGTTACATTGTACAGTGTAACTGTGCACCTCTGCCTACCCCTTCGCTAATAAAAGGCGTGATGTTATAATATGTGTGTTAATAAGTTTACTTTATAAAGTTTTTAAGATGCTATAAAAATAGCTGAGATAAAGCTCAGGTAGATCATTATTTTTATAGAATTGCAAACGAGCTTAATGATCGCCCAACGCTAAGTAAATAGCGCAGCCCATGGACACTCGTAACTCCAGATTATAGTAGTTACAAGTGCACTGGAATTGAAAGCGTTTCCAGAAACCCTCACCCTTCACATCTTTAAGGGACTCGGTGGGACTGGGACTGGTCAGCTCCAGACTGTATTTTTTACTGACCTTTAATTTTTTTTTCGATCTCTTTGAATGGATTTTAGTGTTACATTGTTCTCGTACAATGTAACAATAAAACTATGTAACTAGAGAATTGTATTGTGAGCCTGATTGAAAAAGAGTAACCTATGGAGTTTCTTGGTCGTTCTTCTTCATATAAATCTGAATCTTGTAATGAGCAAATAGCTTTACTTTTAATTTTTTTGTTGACGTTCAAAAGTACCTTTCTGGTCTAATTAAAATAAATGATTTTGACTTTGACTTTGAGGGTCATATTGGCTCAAAATTTGTCTAGGGATTTTTATTGACTGTATGTATAAAGTAAGTTGGTTGCACACGGTTGATGCGGTGGCTGGGCTACCGGCTGCCGTGTAACGTGTCGCGGGTTCGATTGCCGCACGGAACAATACTTTGTGTGATCCACAAATTGTTGTTTTGGGTCTGGGTGTCATTGTGTATGTGAACTTGTATGTTCCACGACACAGGAGAAAATCCTGATGTGGGGCAACGTTTTTGTAAAAGAAAGAAAGAAGAAGATGGAGGCCCTCTTTTTCATAAACAAAACCTATCTAGACAAAAATGTAAGACTGTAGATAGAAACTAGCACTATGAAGAACAGGAACTTGCTATTAATTGTTCTAGACATTTTAAGTATTGTAGCCGAAGTGCATTTACCTATGACTGTATCACTTTTATTTTACACAATATCATAACAGGATTGAGGGTCAAAAATATTGTTACAAATATAAACAAATTACGGTCGAGGTTGAAAACGATGGAGTACAAATTAATTGCCTTCGTTATTTGACGTAATGAGGAAATGAGCATAAATGTGCACAGTATAGTATGTTGAATTGGAGTCACGGAGAACCTAACGGGTTACCGGGACACCGGCTCGAAGCGCTTGAGAAGGAACGGGGAGGTTTTTAGTCAGTAAGAGTCTGACGCTCCCTCCCGACTCACCCAGGTGGGAGCAGTCATTCCACGGTTTTCCCCCTTTCAAAGAGCCATCAGATCACCACGGATCCCCATCCGTGATCTGATGACTCTTTGAGTTCGCACGCTCGGGGTTTTTTTTATTTTATCTCCGAAGGGGTAGTGAACATTACGGCACTATGTAACACCCACTTATCAATATTTATGTTATGAGTTCCATGTAATAGTCGGTGAGCCTATTGTCATATACCATTTCCAGACTCGCTACTACTGAAAATTATTTAAAAAACTAAGTAATATTTTGCCCGACCCAGGAATCGAACTCGAGACCCCTTGCCTGGCAGCCGTACTTCCGATCACTCGGCCAACGAGGCAGTACTAGGTAAATATCTATATTATGTATACCTACCTACTAAATAATTTAAAACTGCCCACTATGGGGGTTTAATTCAAATACCTAATTTGTGTATGATGTCAGTAGTTAGGTACTTTCCCGAAAAGCTATCCAAACCGATGTGTTTTCTCAACTCATATTCTTGTAACTGATCAGGGATCAAACCTAGAACTCTATATTCCGTAGAATACTAACGAGACACTGGCAATTTAGTTAAATGACATGTTTATCATTGTTTGGTCTACAGGCCGTGACCTTAAAGTGAGCAGTGACTTCTTACGAGTACTGTAACGCCATCTCTTGACGCTATATAGAACTAAAAGTATACAGATTAACTTTCTGGAGAGTTTCTTTCCACTATTAAGTTTAGACAAAAGAAAATTTATTTGTTCAAAATTAATTGTCTTAACCTTTTTTTAAAATGGATATTGTTACATTATTATAACTAAATGCCACCAAATATAAATATTTTCACGTAAAAGTGACGCAATACCTAAGGTTAATTTTTACGATTCCTTCAACAACAGATACGGTTGGCGTAAATTGTACACAATTAGTAACATCCGCGAATATCACACGGGTATTTCTCACAAAAGATCGACAGGGAGTAGTCTATAGAAGGACCTTTTTGTTAAATATGTTATTATACAAGAGATTAACCTACGATACACCAGAAAGTATTCCAAACTCCACAACAACAATAAGGATTGTAGTGAAAACACCCATAAAATCACAATTTATCCACATTTTCCAGGTTAAAACTATCACAAAACGAAAAATAAAGATGATAAAAACATTACTTACTAAATTAATGTATCCGAAAGTAAGAATTCCTCTTCTTAACGGCATGCAAAAGCAACACCGCCCCAAAGTTGGCCAGTCACAATACATTTTTGAAAATGGAACTATTATTTTTTAAACTAAACTTTTTTTTCGTAGCGTTGGATACACGCGCGTTGTCCCGACTGCCAGTTAGGACTGATGATTCAAACCTATTTGTCGACGTACTTATCTAATGGAGGTGTCTGTACAGCCGGACATCTGACCCGCTGGTGAACTGTATAACGAAGTGCGTTGCAATTTATTTGTTTGTTTTTTTTTGTTTTTTTTTAATTGGCAGTTTTAGGATTTCGTTTTGTTTTCATTGCTAGTTTGAGCTTAATTTTTTAAGCTTACTTAAAGGATACTTTTTTATTGGTAGTTACATAAAATAATGAGAAGAAACCATAAATATTTTAATACTAGCTACTTCCGCGCGGTTTCACACGCTCTGCTCAGCTCCTATTGGTCGTAGCGTGATGTTTCAGCCTATAGCCATCCTCGATAAATTCGCTATCCACCACAAAAAGAATTATTCAAATCAGACTTGTAGTTACGGAGATTAGCGCGTTCAAACAAACAAAAAAACAAACTCTTCCGCTTTATATAATAGTATAAGATATAAGATTTCTATGGAAGAAACGATCGGACTAAGAACCTACCATCTTATTCAAGGTGTTGATATTCTCTATGAAAAAGAAGTCCAAAAGCGCTGAGTCGCTAACTCAGCCTGTACCTAAATGTACTGCATTGAAACTTGTGTAGTACCTACACCTAACATTTCTTGAAAAACGTTCAGTTTTTGGTAAAGACCCTGCCATAAAAAAAATGCCACATGCCGTATTCTGAATCAGTTCAATCGCTAAACTGCATAATGATGGAAACTCCTTACCATACAGAGTCCCGAAACACATTCAACTCTATTACCATGGAATAAGGCTGTAAATAACTTGTAAACAGTATTAAACTATTTACTAACCCGATGTTGATAATTTTGATAACGATTTGACCTCTTGGAAATCATTATCTCACGCCAATGTTAATATAATGCGATACAAAACAAATGGATTGTGTACATTGCCCGTTTTGTTCTAACACTCATTAAACGTTGTCATACTAATGAGTCAATGTATTTTGTGTTGCTTTGTACATCGTTAAAGTGTTAATGAAATTCTGAGAATCTCCTATTTGTCCGGACTTCCATATTTATTGTTTTGTATTAAATATTTTTATGTAGAAACTGTAGTTAATTTAGTTCGGTGACAGAACAATAATATTTATGTTGGGTTTTTGTTAGGTATTTTTGTTATTTCCATGTTTTTATTATGTACCTAAGCAAACAGGTTCTTGAAATTACTGTATGTACGTTATTATCTATTTATTACAAAAAGGGGCGGGTGCTGAATAATACGACTAAGACTAAAGTTGTAAATAAAGGAGTAGGTATACTGTACTTTTACCTAAACGTGCTACGACCATTGATTACAGCTACAATCTTCTTTAATATATCTGTGGCTACAATAGATAGACCCGTAAATATTACGCAGATATTCAAAGAAATGCATTCTTAGATAACGCGTATTCTTTTGATAAATGGGTGTTCTTTTGATTTGGGTGGATAGTAACCTAGTTTGCCCATAGGTATAATAGGAGGCCATATTACATATTATGCAAGTACATACATAATTGGGTACTTTCCTTAATCAAAAATAAATTATTTCGACTGTTCAATATAATAAAATATGAAAAAATAATCTAATTAATTAATTTTATGACCAACTTAATTTTAGTATTTTTTTTCAGCAAGTTTTTAGGAAATGAGTATGCTGTTTGACGCTAAAAAACGTGACGTCACGATACACAATCTCGTACAAAATTCATAGAAACCTGTCGTTTTTGACAGTTTGAAAAAAGTATTGAATTTAACTAGTTGGCAAGTACTCAATGAAGTATGTACATACCTTCATCATCGTGATCTCTCAAGACACTCGACTGCGGGACTATCTCTTCAAGGAACAAAATTGTTTATTTTAAGGGGTGAAAATCACCCAATGACTTCTCCCACCTTGTGTGGGGCAAGTGAGTCAGACTCTTACTGACTGTTCTTCTTCGAATATACATTTTGGAATGAGCACCTAGCTTCACCTAGTTTCACTGACGGACTGACTGACAGACTATTATTTATTTTCTATTTGTTGACGTTTCAAAAGTAGGTACCAAACTATAGTTTAATTGAAATAAATGCTTTGACTTTGACTTTGAATTTGACTTTAAAAATCACCCTGTACCTACTCCTGGACTTCGAGCCGGAGTCCTGACAACCTGCTAAGTTGTTCGCAACTCCGGAAGAAACAAAAGGTGTGACGTCATTACTTTCTTATAAAGACAAGATGGGCATGCAAGAAAAATTCTATTCTACCATTCCTACTTTATCTTTTAAAGTGGGGCACTAGAATAGTACAATAACATCCAGTATTTTGGGACATGGAGGAAGATAACAAAATTAAATAGATAGTAGGTAGGTACTTATTGTAGGTAAACAGGATACGAAACGAACAGTCATCGCTTTATCTAAAATTGCGTTGATTCATAAAATTCCCGACGGGATAGGCCACAAAAATATCCTCCCTTTCAGGGTTAATACAAAGTCCATTCTGATAACGGACCTGACTAAAGTCAGTAGCCAGCAGGTTAAACTATACTTTTCCGTCTGTGTATTAAATTTTCAACTATAAAGTTTTGGAATAAAGTCGAAAATGGATAAATTGAAATGCTAGCCACAGAATCGTAAGTGTAGAGATGTAGTTTCGTTGTGCATTTTCTATCGCTTATAGCACGGGAAGTGCTCTGAGGAATTGTTTGTTTCGTCTTTTCAGCTGCGCTTTCTGCCTCGCACAGCAAAACTTTGGAATCAACTGTCATTGGCGGTATTTCCGAACCGATACGACCTTCAAACCTTCAAGAAAAGAGCGTCGTCGTTTAAAAGGCCGGCAACGCACCTGTGACTCCTCTGGTGTTGCGGGTGTCTATGATCGTTTACCATCAGGAAATCGTTCTGCTTGTTTGCCTCCTATTTCATAAAAAAAAGAATCATTATGTAAATTGTATTTTTAGCTCACAGAAATAACATGACGCTCTTTATTCTCCGATATGCAAAGGGATATGCAGAGGTGGAGAGGAAGGGATACTTATCACAAAATATGCCATGTAGGTACGTTACATAGAATCAACAATTGATTGGATTTGAAATATCTCGCAACAATATCAACTAAGAACTTCAGCTTTTTATACCTCTAATTAGTGATATTGTCGTACAGTCACATAGTAGGCTCATTATAATCAGAAGACTACAATCATCATTCTAATTAGTTAATTAGGTTCTTGTCATCAGACTCATTAGGTGAATATACAATATGTTATAAATTTTATATTTTAATCATAGGAAGGTTTTTTTTACATTTGATGGGCCGACGTTTGACCACTATCTCGCCTGGTGGTAAGTGATGATGCGGTCTACGATGGAGCACGTCGTACGCACATATACAGGACATACAAGTTCACATACACCAGACACTGAGACCCGAAATAACAATTTGTGGATCACGCATCAGTGACTCCTCTGGTGTTGCGGGTGTCTATGGGCGGCGCTGATCGCTTACCATCAGGTGATCCATCTGCTCGTTTGCCGCCTATTCCATAAAAAACACAAAGAGTGGTTCTGTGCGAGAATTGAACCACATTGCGCGACATTCGGTTGCGCGCCAACTGTACAGTCATTGCAAGAAATAAGTATTTAACATAGGCTGTAAATTATAGGTTTCAAAGACACATCATGTCATAAAAAAGTTAGTACATATGCGTCAAAGACGTCAAAGATCATTTTGACAATTTGCTATTGATTGTTTTGATTGTAACCCGTTTGTTTATAAAATTGTGAATGTATTTTATTTGATCAACTTACCTACGTTAGTAAATGTGCATCGATCTCAATGTTAATTTACCGACGTTGGTGTCCTTTCTTCTTTTATATTCTTTGAAAACTGGATGCATTGTTATTTTAATATGGACTTTGGTAAATACTTTCAGAATTACTATCTTCTGCCAGCGGCCTCGCTGCTTTTTCAGGATAAAATTGTTGTCTCCATGCTTCATGTGTTGTAATCTATCTCTAAACCAAATTTCATCCGAATCCATACAGTAGATTAAGTAGATTTTACGTAAAAGTAACAAACACACATCCATACATACATCCTCACAAACTTTCGTACCCATACATAATACTTATCAGTAGAATTTTAATTTTATAACTTAGTACGTGCTAGACTGTTCTAAAACCTTCTACCAAAAAGATAGGCAAGGAAATGTCTCCTAACTTTGTCCGCTTTTATTCTATCGCCGTCATTACTACAGCTACATACGTAACTATAAATACAACAAAATATACTTCATTCTCGTAGTGACGCCTTTATGTTAGACCACCAACGTCCAAGTAGCAATCACTGTTGCAATTATTGCTAAAAGTTACATAATAGGGTAGTTTCCTAAATTTTATTTTAAAGTCCGTCTGGTAGATTATTTCAAAACATTAGACACGTATTTTTTATTTTCTCACAAAATTCAATACTTTAGACGATATATTCATTTGAAATATCGTGTGACGTCACAGCGTGCAACATTTTACAACACGTTGTGACGTAACGACCTCCCACTCCTAAACTTAACGCCATTATATTTAAGTATTGTAGCTTTATACAAGAAAATAAAAAAATACGTCTCTAATATTTTTTCATTATCTAACTAACGGACTAATTAGATTTTTAATTTTCTTACCCTGGCAACTACCCAATTGTGAAGTATGTAGACTGGGCATAGCAAGATACCGATCATTATCATTGTATTTTCAGTTACGATCCCTTTCCTTACTGATATTCTTCATCCTTGCGATGGTGGATACCTTCCTGCCAGTCTCCTTGCCTATAACAGCCATGCTCATG
Organism: Spodoptera littoralis; assembly: GCA_902850265.1. Classification (NCBI taxonomy): domain Eukaryota; kingdom Metazoa; phylum Arthropoda; class Insecta; order Lepidoptera; family Noctuidae; genus Spodoptera; species Spodoptera littoralis. Next base: position 12,386,724 of record LR824545.2, read on the forward strand.
ACGAAGAGACCACCAGACGATGACCACTACTTTCCTGTGTTCACTGGCCACCTTATAATGATTATTACTGAGAGCTTCCTCTTTATTTTCTCCATAGTTTTGGGTTCAGGATTGTACTCTGTAAGTATCTTTTTTTTTCAAATACTTCCGTAAGACATACTTACTAAATTAAATATAATTTAGTCAAAGGCACTACTAGAGAAAACTCTTCTACAGTTGGCTCCGCGACGTCACCATACTGCGCATGCTACTCATGAGTCCCGAAGATTTAAAGATTCCCTTTATAACCGTTCGCCGCTCTGATTGGCCGGCTCCAATGAAGCAACCAATCAGAACTACTTTAAACGTAAAACATTCTCGTACTAAGGGCCCCGGTATAACTTGAAACTAATAGAGTATTTCTCAAATATATATCCAGTTCACATGAGTGGTGATGTGACTTTGCTCCGGTGCTTAAAAGCCTGCGTATTATTTATCCTCCTTAACAGTTTGTAACCCAAAAATCTCGCTAAAGGCCTAAGCTGTTGCCAGAGTCCCTCGACCGAGTCAACTCGCCTAAAGAAGAAGGCCAAAGAAATCATTGGATTTTTTTTATGGCATGAGCCGGTAAACGTGCAGACGGATCACCTGATGGTAAGCAATCGGCGTCGCCCATGGACACCTGGAACACCAGAGGCGTTACAACTGCGTCACCGGTTTTTTGGGGATTAGGAGTTTGAGGATCACACGACGAAACACAACCCAAGCGTTGCTTCACGGCGGTTTTCTGTGAGGCCGTGGTATTACTCCCGGTCGAGCCGGCCCATTCGTGCCGAAGCATGGCTTTCCCAAAAAAACCCCCAATAAGTACATACTACAGAGTCCTAACCCAGTTTGCAAGTGTTAACATCCCTATAATTAGCAACAACTGTTTATCTTTCAGCGCAATCCGTTCCGCATAGGCCAATACGTAGTATGCAGGTTCTTCTGTTGGATAAGTGAGACAACCTTCCTGTCCATGCTCTGTATCGTTCACCTGCATCTCATCGGCTGGTACTTAGTGTTTCTCATGGTTATCAGTAAGTCTGCAAAGTTTTACAGATTCCCATAATAGATTTTCAACTCTATGATTTTTGGGATAACGTCGAAAATCTATAAAAGGAATTTGGTAGTTTGGTGTGATGTTCTACAATTCTACATGAATTTAAGGACTTGCCTTTGGTGCTTGATAATTAACTTTACCCCAGTACTCTTCAATTTGTGACTTTAAAGTCTATCATCATCACCATAGAGATCATATTCTACTAACGCAAATTCTTTCCAGTTTTAGAGTTTTACAACTTCATAGTGGTCTACAGTTACTACATGGACTTGATGGAAGAATTTCAGGAAAGAGACCTGGACGAAAGAGAAAAAGAAAAAGCTAAATTCATAGCAGCAGTTACAGCTAGACCTGATTGTGAACCTGGTCTAAATGAGGTCCGCGTCGGTCGTGACTCTAAGGCCCCAAACGCCAAAGAAATGTTGTGCACAACTTTATAGCGATAGCAATCAAGTGACAGAGATAGCCCGTCTGCTAGATTATTTTATATCATTAGACACGTATTTTTTATTTTCTTACAGAAACGAATACGTCCGACGAAATATTGATTTGTAATGACGCGTGACGTCACTTCTATGTACATTTTTTACTTAGAAATGACGTTTTAGCCCCCACTCCTAAACTTTGATTCGTTTTATCTAAGTATCGTTTTATTATACCTACGACAAAATAAAAAAATACGTGTCTAATATTTTTTCATGACCTAACTGACGGACTAATTAGATGTTTAATTTTCATACCCTGTCATCATCCCTATTCTGTAAAGTTATAATGTATGTGATTATTATTCAGATAGGTATTATATTAATAAAAGAGTTTTTAGCTTTTTGTTTGTATCCTGTTGCGTACCTAATTGAATGTCTTGATATTCAAGGAGTCAAGGAGGTAGGTACTCGACTAGTTTCAATTCATGGCACGATAGGGGCTTAGAATATTTCTGTTCCTTATGATCGTGGTATAAGTACATCTATAATTCTATACATATAATAAAATATGTAGTAGAAAAGTCAAAACTGTACATCGAATATTTTTTTAAAGAATACTTGCGGCTCTATAGTCGACACTGAATCCAAAAATATAGTTTTTAGAATTTTTGTCTGTTTGTCTGTATGTATATCCGGCATGATCTCAAAAAGTACTCCATGGATTTACTTCAAATTTTGCATGATTTTTACTAACAGGTCGGGTTAACATATAGGCTACAAATTATCACGCTATCACCTACGGGATAAACGCAGTAAGTCACTATTCCACGCGAACGAAGTCGCGGGCACAGCTAGTAATGAATATTACCTATCTATGATCGACAAACACAGACACAGACAAATGGACTAGGTATAGGTAATATAGAGTACAGACAGGTACAGCTCCATTCACGTTATAACGATAACGCCTAAGTACCTTTTTACATGACGTTTTAAATTAGAGCAAACTTACTATGGAATCTTAGATATCGACTGGATTTTCATAATAACCTAAAAACACACCTAAATAATTAACGTTGATTGTAACGAAATAGTTTATTTACTTATGGTTCATTGGTCACTTGTTATCGACAACGCCCTTTGCTATCTGATAGATAACTGATAAAATTGTGGCTAAAGAATAATCCGACACTACGTACACGTTGGTACGTGTTTAAAGCATTGTTTTTGTGACATTTTTGCTATTTCTTTTCTCGAAATTAAGTTAATATTACTTTTAAAAAATATTGTGTTATTTACGTACCTGAATAGGTTATTGTTTTGTTGTGTTAAAAATAAACAAACATGGTGTTCGAACTTCCAAGGTACAATAAATGTTGTTATTGCATACCGCTGAAAATCGGCGTGTTGCTCATTGGATATTTTTCTATTGTAAGTACTGAATATTTCTTAATTTTTTAAATAAATCATTTATTTTAAAGTTTACTTATAGCGCCTGCTAGTTTTGAATAGCAATAATTAACAGAAATACATAAATAAATTTCTTTAATCGTATAGGAGTTATAAATTAATTTTTATTTATTATATATTTTATTTCTTTTACAGTTTATGTCCTGCATGACCTTAGCTACAGTTTCATGGTCAATCTTTAGAGTTACAAAATTCGTAGAGAATAATGAAAATAGACCAAATCCTGAACATCCACCAACTGAAGTCAAGAAAGTGGCTTTGGGCCTGTATCTGTCGTTTGCGTACTATTTGTTAGTGTTCCTGATCAATCTTGCTATTAATATCGTGTTAATTATTGGAGCACATAGGGTAAGTAACTTTATATATACACCTAAATAATACTTAATTAACTAAAAATCACGGAGTAGGTACACACGTGAAAATACTGAGAAAAGCTAAATTATAGACTAATTAGTAGACTAGTTTCACGTGAGCCGCGATTTTTAGTGAATTTAATATGTCTCACGATAGTTATTATAAATAATACTTAACATTACTTCATTTTGGTAAAGAAAGAAAAAACTTTCACACGTTAAAACAGGTGACACATACAGATTATAGTGTTGTTTATAAATATTAATACTAATGGGTGCATAATTCATGTCCCAAGGCTGCGGTGAAATGGGATCAGTTCAGCATGTGCAAGACAAGGCCTTCCGCTTGTATTCTACATACAGTCCGAAAATAATCCAAAACCTTTGGATCCAAATAAGTTCTTAATCCCCGATTATGAAAAATCCATCATTTGTTCATATAAAAGTAGTCTCTAGACATCGGGAATAAGGTCTATAATGGACTAGGTGGAGAACACTGGAGAACACCGTTGACCGTTTCGACTCGGCTGTATTCTAGATTGAGATGGGTTACCTACTAATACCAGCCCAGCTGTAAGGTAACCTTTGCTAACTTTCATCAGTTCAATTTTCTTTTTATCATATTATTATGAATACCTATCATTCATTCTCTAGTACCTACCTAGGTATTATAAATAGGCATAGGTAACGACCCCACGTGAACACCAACGTTTTACACCTTCATAACAAATTCATCAAAGAAAATATCACATTGCATAGAAACCAGTGCAATGGCGTAATTAAAGGGTGTAAAGTTGATAATATGCCACGGGCTCCGAGCTGGGAGGGGCAGAGAAGTTCAGATAAGAATCTCTGAACCTGGGTTTAGATATTTTTATTTGAACTTCTCTCTTTTTAAAGGGAAAAGAGTGCCCATCCGATGAATTGAACGGTATAATTACGCCTCTGATACTAACGTACACAGGGCCACACATCAATCTATACTAAACCAGTTTATCCTGGCGTCGCATCGCATTAATTTTCCGCACATTTAACGTTCAGTTTATATTGGTTATCTATAGCTCGATGTATAGCCGTGTGTACAATGAAGTCTTAATGACTGTTCATGATACCAAATAACAATAATCTTCTTCATCCTATTTATTGGAGAGGTTCATAAGTAATGACATCAGCCTCATTTCGTCATAATCAGATGCCGACGAAATGTCGTTTCTGTATTCGACATACGTAATGTTTCTTCTGGGAATTTTTTTATCATCGTAAGTCATGTTGTAGGTATGTCGCGGAGAACCTAACGGGTTACCGGGGCTCCAGCTCGACGTGTAGGAGAAGGAACTAGGTGGTTTTTAGTCAGTAAAAGTCTGACACTCCCTCCCGCCTCACTCAGGCGGGAGAAATCATTCAATGATTTTCCCCTTTTAAAAAAAAAGTCATGCCGTATAGTGGGCAGCAGGTCAATCTATGTATTATTTTGTCTGTCAAATTTCTTTATTCGATTTTCAACTCTATTGTTACGGTATGAAATCGAAAATACAATTACAAAAATTGATGCGTTGGAGTAGGTTCATGCGCTGGCCACAATTCTACGTAAAACGTATAGGCATCACTTTACTAAAAAACATGACCTAGCCTAAATTGTCACCGGAACTAAAATCTTGAATCATAATACCTATTTATGCGAATTACGTATTAGTCACAAAATAAAAATGATACCTATTATATAGATATCTCTCCTATCTTTAGCGGCACTTGACTGAAAATATTCACAAAATATTTTACTCTGTGGTAATAAGAATGAACCAATGATATTGATAAGATTAATCTTAATCTTGTTTTGACTGTGCTGTTGTTAGGCTGAGCTATTTTTGTAGGTACCTACTCGACATTTATCAAGCTTCAGGTAAATGCAGAGTAAGTAAGTCGTATAGGTCCATACCCAGGTATTGTCGCGGAGAACCTAACGTCGTGGAGAACCTAACGGGTAACCGGGGCCCCGGCTCGACGTGCAGGAGAAGGAACGGGGTGGTTTTTAGTCAGTAAGAGTCTGACACTCCCTTCCGCCTCACCCAGGCGGGAGCAGTCATTCGATGATTTTCCCACCTTTAAAAAAAATACCCAGGTATTATATCACCCAGTGATGTATTTATACCGTTCGGGGTCCGTGGCAAAATCCCAGCAAGGTTATACGTCGGCCCATCAAATATAAAAAAAAACTATTAAAAACATTTAACACGTTAAACGCCATGGGGGTCCCCGGTGACCGACGTTAGCGGAGGATTTACCTTCAACAGTTTTTTATTGGCAGTCATTAGTATATCCTTACTAATCCTTACTAATATTATAAATCTGAAAGTGAGTTTGTTTGTTTGTTTGTTTGTTCCACCTTCACGCCGTAACTACTAAACCGATTGCTTTGAAATTTTGCAGACGTAAAGTTAGAAGTCCAGATTAAATAATAGGGTACTTTTTATCCGGAAAAATGTGATATTCCGAGGAAAACAAAAATATTAGTATAGATGGCGCTGTGTGTATTCCTGTAGATGGCGCTTTGTGCCATCTAAAACAATTCAACGAATTACCTACTAATTGGAAATTTCACGCTTTAATCTATAGCGCTTATTTGGTGTTAATCTACACTTATTCAGTGCGCTTTTCGACTCATTTATTTGCTATTTTTTATGTAAAAATACTTAAAATACACAACGTGGTAACGTTGTGTAGTAGTTACGCTACTTGGCGATAGATGGCGCTGAGTGTTTATAAAACGGGGTAGCGTTGTGCTTTTAAAGTACTTTTATCGCTTTTAAATTTTGGTTCCTACCATTTTACATTGAATTGTGTATTTTATAGATTTTAGGTTGTTAAAGGTACATGAAATTGGTGTCTATGTAGTAGTTCCGCTATTTTTTAAGTATTTTTCGCTTTTAAATTTTGGTTCTAACCATTTTACATTAAATTGCGTATTTTATAGATTTTAGGTTGTTAAAGGTACACAAAATTGGTGACTATGTAGTAGTTACGCTACTTGGCGATAGATGGCGCTGAGTGTTTATTATTATATATTCAACGGGGTAACGTTGTTTTTTAAGTATTTTTATCGGTTTTAAATTTTGATTCCTACCATTTTACATTGAATTGGGTATTTTATAGATTTTAGGTTGTTAACGGTACACGAAATTGGTGTCTATGTGGTAGTTACGCTACTTGGCGATAGATGGTGCTGAGTGTTTATAAAACGGAATAGCGTTGTGTTTTTTAGGTATTCTTCGCTTTTAAATTTTGGTTCCAACCATTTTACATTAAGTTGCGTATTTTATAGATTTTAGATTGTTAAAGGTACACGAAACCATAGTGGCAACAGTACTCAACAATTAGCAAATATATTGTACGCTGTTGTTTCAATGCTCGATAGATGGCGTTAGGATCGAGTTAGATGGCGCTATGGTTTCGTTACCGGCGAAAGTATAGGTTCCGAGCTTCCGTATCATCTATATTTCGGTTAAGTAGTCAACAGCCTTAGTGTGCTGAACTACGAGTACGAGTGGTCCTAACCTAAAAAAAAAAAATCATCTATATTTTTGGGTACGCATCTAGCGCTTATATTATTATTAATTGTTCGCTAAGTTCGCTTAGTAGGTTTGATTAGTTGAGTTTTATTTTTTCTGGGTAGATATTTAAAGTACTATAGTAATTTTTTTTCGTCGTTCCTAGACGCTTTGTTCATTGTTTACGTTGATTGATACAGTAGCTATATTAGTTAGGTTAGATTAGTGAAGTGGTTTATTTCTAAGTAGATGTCTAAAGTAGTGGTAATGCGAAAATAACTTCTTCTGTTCTTTCACGCGGCTGAATCGATTTTGGTATAAAGGTAGTTTGAGTCCTGGAAAAGCAAGGCTTTACCGCGGCAGAACTTCTCATTCCCACGGAAAAATCTAAAACGCGCGTTATAACCGAATTCCACGCAAGCGAACAGCTGTTTGTTTGTTTGCCTGTCTTAAACGGCAAAACGGAGGTACTTAACGTGATTTTTCAACTGAAGGTAGTTGAAGGGATGGGTAGTCACATAGGCTACGTTTTATCTTTTTGTGACGCGAGCGAAGCCGCGGGTAAAAGCTAGTACATAGTATATTTATGGATATTACTATTATCACTCCTTTTCCGTGGGTGCCATAACAGCCAGTGACCAGTGCCTTCTTCTGATAAAAGATTCAGTTTTATACTGAGACCTCTTATTAGCCTGCCAAGTGCCAAGTGGAGGATCTCGTATCGTCGATGACTATCATCGCCTTTTGCGAGTGGCTTCCCCGAATCTGGTTCAAGCCTATTATTTTTATTTTACAGGAAAAGCCGAATTACCTGAGGTTCTACTTCCGAGCGACGTTACTGATGTTCTGCCTGAGTTTAGTATTGGTTATTGTGACATTTGTATTTATGGGATTTGTAGCCACACTGCCCATACTCAAGTGGTCTTGTAAGTATCTCAAAAATCTTCTTTATTTTACTTGATAGGCAGAAGCATACAAATCAATATTTAGGGAACATTCACTACCAGGTACTTTATGTTGTTTTTACTGAACTGTCACAGTTTGAGTTGAGTGTGGGACAGCCATGCTTCGGCACGTATGTGCCGGCTCGACCGGAGTGATACCACGGCCTCACAGAAAACCGACGTGAAGCAACGCTTGCGTTGTGGTTCGTCGTGTGATTGAGGTTACCGGAGGCCCAATTACCCTCCTCTTCCCCAATCTCCCCGATTCCTGAATTCCCAACGATCCTCAAACTTCTAATCCTCAAAAGGCCGGTAACGCATTTGTAACGCCTCTGGTGTTCCAGGTGTCCATGGGCGACGCCGATTGCTTACCGTCAGGTGATCCGTCTGCTCGTTTACCGGCTTATGCCATAAAAAAATTTGGATGGGAAACCGTGGGAAAACCTGTGTCCATAATGTACCAAAGGATTTGAAAAATGATATTTTTGTAAATATGTCAGACGTATCCACTATAACTAGTATAAAAAATATGTAACCAGTATGATAATTGATAACTCAATATTGTTATGCACAGAAACGGTACCATGCTATTTCGGTTTTTTAAACTGAAAAAAAAAACTATTTTGTGCGATCTGGGAATCTAACAGCACCTACTTGATCACACACTACTGCACTCGACCCTCGACCAAAACGATGCAGTTAATGACATTTTTATGTATTTTTGTTGCAGTAACTCTACTCGTGGTCATGATCATAGTAAGAAGTTATTATCTGGTCCTGGAAGACAGACAGAAGCAGCCAGTCTATGAACTGCAGCCTTACGTTCCTGTACAACAAGCACCTCTGGTGGTTTAATGATAGACTTCTCATTTTTGTATTTTATAATAGTTTAGTAATTTTATTACCTAATTATAATAATAATGCCTGCCTAATTGTTTATTTTTATTATTAGAAGTTCCCATTCTCATAAGTAGGTAACCTATTGTCGTGGAACGATGCTAAGAAGGTACCCTTTACACGCAACCTTTGAGTATTAGGTAGGCACCTACCTCCTGATTACTTATCAATAGCTAAGTACCTAATTAATAATTACCTACATACATTATTCAATTTAATATGTTTTTGTCCTAATTGCCGCTTGCCGCCATATTTTATCTGTGTTGCCAATTAATGTTTCAATATTTCCTTCTCATTGGTCTCAACGGAAAAAAAATAGACAAAAAATCTCACATCAAAATACACAAACCGCACGCACACATGCAAGAATTTTTGGAACGTCATTTTTGTTGCTATTGTATGGTGACGCTCAATCTAGACATTATTTAATTTTAATCAAAGGCATTTTGTTGTTTTTCTGTAATAAACTTTGTATTTTGTAATAAACTCTGGCAAAATCGCACATTAAATGTCAACCTCTAAAGACTTACCACCAGTAAAAATACACCGCCCTATTCATAGTGTATAATCTATGGTCCAATCCAAGTCTTAAACTCTTTGGTGTCTGTCATAATATAATCTGTGTCTGTCTGTGATCTAAACGTATTCCTTCACTGAACATTCATTTATCGTTATTTATTGATAGAAGTGCAATGCTTTCGTCAAGTATTATTTATTAACCACGCGTGAAGTAAATAAAATAGAAAATGGCTAGTTTATCAAGCAAACAAAGTAATACCCTCGCACAAAACCAGGTTTGTATGAGCGTGAACGCGTGAACCTTTGTTATCAAAATATCTTGTGGTATTTTTGCAAAAACAAGTGGTTTATTAGTGAAAATTGCTAAGTAGGCGTTATGGTGTGTTGATTAAAGTGGATACCGTGATGGTTTTCAGCTTGTACAATGGATAAACGATGCTGGAATGGCGGAAGGGGGCAGGAGATCGGATTTGGTGAGGAAAGCGGTGGAACTGATGCTGTATCAGTGTTCTTCAGTGATTCCATTGTACATAGATAACATCCTGAGCTATGTGAACGACAAATCAACGGACGTGAAGAAGCAGGTCATCTCGTTTATTGAGGAGTTAAGGTTGGTATTCATTTTGTTTTATTTCTTTCTTACTATATTATTCGTACTTGATATTCTATTTAGAACATTATCGCCTTGTCTTTTTAACTGATAGAATGATTTCTTGTGGCTATACCTTCAAATCACCAATCATTTGTGTATCATCAACAGGTTATTAATAGTTGTAAATGATATCTACAGCTTGTGGTATTTTCTGCCAACACATTTACCATCAGATAAACATATAAATGCATTTTATTTACTATTATTTTTCTTAGGTTACACACATATAAACATGTTATTAATAGTTGTAAATGATATCTGAAGCTTGTGGTATTTTCTGCCAACACATTTACCATCAGATACACTTATAAATGGATTTTAATTACAATCATTTACTCCTGTTCTGGTAGATTATCTATTTAGAACTTGTTTTGGTGATTGTTGATCTAGAAAGATACAGTTTATTTTGTATTGTCTGCCTTATGTGATATGTTAGAGAGTAAAGGGAATAGTAATGAAAGAAATGATAAGGCTAATATACATCATTACAAAATATTGTATTAGTTGAATGGTTCAATTGGTACAATAATCTTTTCTCTTTGTAAATATTGTTGCTATGAAGAATCCAGTAAGATAATTAAGCAAATTCTTTATATCAGACAGTATCTTTTTTTGTGAATCCTGCGCATTCTTGTCAGTCATCATACAGAAGTACAAGAGAAATATTTTTTTTAAATTCAAGACAATAGTAAGACAATTACCTACTAGATACACAAGGTCACATATTAAGCTATACAAAACCAGTTTATTGTAATATATTGTTTTAGAAAAATTCTTATTAGTAGTATGGCCTCTGGAATTGTCCTTCACTATCTCCATTATAGACCATATTTCCGATGTTTACTTAGAGACTACTTTGTATAAACAAATTTAGAGTATGATATATGAATGTATTAATGCATAAAACAATTCTCTTTCAGTAAACTCCATCCGCAATACATACCCAAGATCATAGCAGAACTGCGTCTATTAGTCAGTGACTTGGTGATTGCTGTACAGAAGCGAGCTATTCAGGCGTCCAGTATTGTGTACCGTAATACTCTCATGTGGATATGTCAGGGTAGAGCTGAAATGTCCGAAATGCAGTTTGTGTGGGAAAACATCACACAGCTGAAGGTAAGGATTTAGAGCTTGCTTCATATTTTTCTATCTAATTCAGTTTGTAGATTGCCTAACAGAGGGATAGCTTGGAGAATGTTTCATCTAAGTATGTCAAAATATGTGTTAGTTAAGCAAACAGCAGAACAGTATACTATTTACTATTATGTAATATATAATAATACTAGCAACTTCTGCGCGGTTTCACACGCTCTGCTCAGCTCCTATTAGCCGTAGCGTGATGTTTTATAGCCTATAGCCATCCTCCATAAATGCGCTATCCAACACAAAAAGAATTATTCAAATCAGACTTGTAGTTACGGAGATTAGCACATTCAAACAAAAAAAACAAACTCTTCCGCTTTATATAATAGTATAAGATAGTAGCTATATTATTTAATAATTACCATATTTTGTTTTCCTCTCTCTCTTTGCTAATAGCTTATTCTCTACACATTATTTTTCGCAGATTTTCTACTTAAACCCTAAGGTGGACTGGTAGGCAATGCCATATGGCATTAAGTTCACCTTTTGTGCCATAATTAATTTTTGTACATAAAAGACTAAAATAAATAAAACAGGACTTAATTTAATACTTTAGAGATTAGAACACAGGACCTCTTGCTTGGCTATCATGCTGGCCTAATTTACAAGGCAGCCCTTTTTCTCTTTATCAATAAAGTTTTAAACCTCAGTTATACCATAACAACAAATTATCCAAATGTTGAAACATTAAATTAACTAAAATCACGGGTTACTCACGTGAATATACTGAGAAAAGCTCTACTAGTTTCGAACCATAGGGGGGTTCTTCCTCATGAGCAACGTGCGCGGTTGCGGCGACGTCGCGTCGTCATTAGTAGAGCTTTTCTTAGTATATTCACTTTCTAGTTAATTTAGTATGTCTCACGATATTTTTTATAAAAACATCAAAACATATTATTTATCATCAATTTCTTGTCCACAGCTACTAGTATTGAACATGATAGACAGCGACAATGAAGGCATACGGACCCACTCCATAAAGTTCCTGGAAGAGGTGGTCCTGCTTCAGACTCCTAGTGATGGAGCAGGAGATGAGTTCAGTCTGGACACTCTGCCTGCTAACATGACTTTCATCAACCGCCGGGCTTTAGAAGAAGAATCTGAGTAAGTAACGCTTGATGTAAATTAGAATTTACTACCGATATTTTACATTTGTTTTTATGCTGTGGAGTATATCAGTAGTATGTTAGTATTTTTATATTGGTCAGGCCACAATTTTAGATTCTGCTATTAACTATTCAGAATATTAAATTCGAAAGAATCAGTACACTGGATATAATATTTAGATCTACAGGTATACTGTTTTGTACTCAAACTCCTTGCCATGTTGCTGTTGAATAAGTATCAGTAAGATTAAAAATAGATTACATTTTTTACTTATGTATGCTCAAATCCAAATATTTCTTCCTTCCAGGCATATATTCAAATTGCTGGTAAAATTCCACAACTCACAACACATATCTAGCGTGAACTTGATGGCTTGTATGACCACACTCTGCCTGCTCGCTAAATTCAGACCAAAGTTCATGCCGCGAGTCATTCAAGCACTGGGTGACCTTCACACGACACTACCACCAACGTTATCACAGTCACAAGTGAACTCAGTACGGAAACACCTCAAAATGCTCCTAATTAACCTAATAAAGCATCCGTCTTCCAATGACATGATGCCGCAGCTAACACAACTGCTGTTAGACATCGGAATGACCACGCAGGAAATAAATAAGGTGCTCCCAAAAGAGAAAAGGAATAAGCGCGTCGGTGAACTGAAGAATGGCGATGTTCCATCAAAGAGGATGAGGATAGACTCCCCACAGAGTAACAGCCAGGGCAGTGACAGCAACAGCAGGACCGACTTCAACATGTTCGAGGATGATACTCCCCCTGCTCCAAAAGCACCCGTAGTTCCTACTGAAGACTCCTTATTCGAAGGAATAAACAATGTAGATAATGTAGTCAACCTCGTTACGCACACTCTTGTGAGTTCCCTTCCAAATGAAATGCCCAGCAACTTCGTGAATGTCTATAAACCTATTCCTAACTCCGGGACCAAAGTTCAGAAGAAAAATCTCGCGAAGATGTTGCTTGCGTTGATCAACAACAAAGATGAGCCGGAACCAATTCCACCTCCTGCAACGTCTTCCCTCTCTGATCTCACATCTAAAATACCCCTACTCAGAGACGACGAGGAGAAGGTCACGCTCAAAAACGCCGTAGCAAAGTTGCAAGAGTCCACAAAGGACAGGCAAATCGAGAATGCGGTATCCAAGCTTATGGAGGAAACGAGACAGGACCACCTGAAGGAAGATGAGAGAAAACAGAAGGAGAAAGAGAAACCAGTACCACCACAGACACCGACAGTTCCTAAGCTAAAACAGAAAGTGAAGTTGTTGAAATTGCAGGAGATCACGCGGCCTATACCGAAGGAGATCAAAGAGAGGTTGATAACTCAAGCTGTGAGTCGGATATTGAACGCAGAGACGGAGAGCGCCATCGGTGGAGTGGCACATATTCGTGCTAAGTTTATCACAATATTTGCTTCAAGTTACACACCAGAGTTAAGAGATTTAGTCTTAAATCATATTCTAGACGATCCAGCGAACAGAATCGATTTGGCTTTATCGTGGCTGTATGAAGAGTATGCATTTATGCAGGGTTTCAATCGTCATCCGGTGACGTTGCAGCCCAAAGTACATGAGAAGCATGATCAGAATTACAATCAGTTGCTTTGTGCGTTGATTACTCAGATCTCAGAGCGTGGAGACCCCGTAATGGAAGGTTCCAAGGACATGTTGTTGAGGAAGATATACTCTGAGTGTCCGGTGGTGACTGATGAGGCGGTGGACTATTTGAAGCACCTGGTTACGGAGGAAAAGGTCGCATTGTTGGCTCTGGAGTTATTGGAGGAACTCTGCTTAATGCGACCTCCAAGGGCACACAAATATATCACGTCGTTGGTGTGCCATGTTTGTGAGTATATTTTGTTTTATTAGTTAGATGGGTGATGGTTAATTTGAATTTCTAAACATAGCAACCTTCAATTTTTTTCTTCTATTAACAGAGCATGTCTTCTCCAAGACATTAAATAATAACTTTGTATTCGATTTGAGACAGTTACCTACATTATTTATAATCCATCTATAATTATATTATCCACTCTTCCAGTAAATGAAAACGAGGAAATAAGAGACGTGGCCTTGAAAGCCGTACTGAAGATATATAGCCGTACATCAGACGCGGTTCGCAAGGTGATAGAGAAGCACAGTCTACTGTACCTGGGCTTCATCTCCATGCCACACCCACCACAGGAGCTGTGCGACACGCGCACTGGCCGGGCCATGTGGACTGATGAACTGTATCATATGTGCCTTAATCTTATTATGGCGTTATTGCCAACGAATGAAGGTAAGGACTTATCCAATGTTTGTAATATAAAGTTTATTTTACTTAGCTAATTTGTGAGAGCAGTGCTTTCCAGTTGTATGATGTCTAAGTGGTTTGGGTACAGAAAACAAAATTCCTTAATATGGTAGCATTTATTAGCATGTTATTTGGTTTTTTTAAATCCTCAATATAAGGGATAAGAAATTGTCAACATCCTTATTAAAAAGTAGAATAAAATAAGAATTAAGTACTCTAATTAAATGCTTTCCATATAACAAATTTTCAAGTCGAATTATTTATTTCAATTAATCCTTAACTCGTCGAATACCGTCCTTATAGACACAATTAAAGAACAATAGTTGTTGTTTGACAACTTAATTAGGTACTTTTGGAACGTCAAATTGAATTACATGCTAATCTCATGTCTTCTTTGCAGAACTAATAATAGAAGTGGCCCGAGTGTACGGTTCGGCCGGGTCGGAAGCAAAGCGTTGCGTGCTCCGCGCGGTGGAGGCCCCGGTGCGGGCCGCCGCCGCCAGCCAGGCCACGCAGCTCAGCCCCGCATACGTCGCGCTGCTGGACGAGTGTCCACGAGGCGCGGAGACCTTACTCACACGACTAGTCCATATATTCACTGAGAAAGGTAAGCCTTTGATATAGTATTAGATGGATTTTTGTTTTTTTTTCTAAACGTTGCCCCACACTAGGATTTTCTCCTGTGTCGTGGGTGCGTTTACAAACATACAAGTTTACATACACAATGACACCTAGACCCGAAACAACAATTTGTGGATCACACAAAGTGTTGTCCCGTGCGGGAATCGAACCCGCGACACGTTGCACGGCAGCCGGTTGCCCAGCCACCGCACCAACCGTGCAGTCTAAATAGATTGATAGATGGAAAGACGAGTGTTCAATTTTGTTATTCTAATTTGGATATTTTTAGACCTATTTCATATAATATAACTAATTATTCGTGATTGTGTCTATGGAAACCTCTGACCAATTCTTTAGATGATCTATCTAATCGTTTGTCCCTATAGAACCAATGAAAAACGCCCACTGCTACACAATACCATCTTTTTCCTTTACGAAATTCCTTTACCAACCTTTAGCTCTTACCTAGCTGCTAATCTTACCTATACTTCTTTAAATCATAGGCTATGTTAATTAAATTCAATCTAAATGTAATATTATATTGGTTTTGTCCCCAGCGCCCCCGTCCCAGGAGTTGGTATCAAAAGTGCGGGAACTGTATGCGACGCGAGTGTCAGACGTTCGCTTCCTCATACCTGTACTCACGGGACTGTCCAAAAAAGAGGTATGTAATATTGGCAGTAATAATACTAGTACATTGCTTATAGAGGTTACTTACGTCCAATTTCAGTAACCTATCTATCTGTAGATTTGCTTACTAGAGATAGAATTTTGACATGAGCTCCATACAAAAAGTGTCAAAATTCTATCTCTGTTGTTATTCTATCTTTCTATCGCTGTTGATCACCTGATACTTTCATCTCTGCACTACTTAATGGTTGACTGAGAGGCAATGCCCAAGGTATTATTAAGTTCAAATAAAGAAATAAAATAAAATAAATTTGTTGACAAAATATACAAATTAAATGGATTGCCAATGTGTCATTTATAGACAATATTTTTAACTTTATGAGTTGACACAGAAATGAGACGGGCAAACTCCCATTGTAAATCCGGCCCTGACAGACAAAAAGGAGTTACTGTAGATTCTCAAGGACTAGTTTTAATATTCGACCTTGCCTAATTAGTGTTTTTGATACTACTCGGGAGATTACAAATATTTCAGTTTGTAGTCATGAAATCCTCATAAAATTTGTTCCGAGCATTTCATTTTTGACTTTTAAGGTCAGGATTGCTGATCTCCTTTTAGATACAACATAGTACTATATCAAATCAAAATGCGTCTCAATAAACATAATAATCTTATTTGTTTTGTAAACAAATAATATAATACTGACTATCATCAAGAAGACAGCTAAATAAATAATTTTTCCACAGATCCTGGCAGCTCTGCCGAAGCTTATAAAATTAAACCCAATGGTCGTGAAAGAAGTTTTCAACAAGTTGTTGGGACTGCAGAATCCTCATGATGAAAATTCGCCAGGTAAGCCATTATTGAAATATACATTCTGTTGAGGCGATAAGGTTGCAGTTTGCTTGTGTAGATTTTCCAATGAAAGACGTGTGGTTGTTTCGAAATTATATTTGACAGTAAAGTAAATACGTTGAAGGTAGAATGAAATGAATGGACTACAGATTAATAAATATACAAAGTTATGTGATAAAAACTTTTTGAACGAACACATCCATACATATGTTATGTATGATAATAGGCGTGATGTTTCACGCCTATTATCCCCGAAGGGTGCAGAGGTGCACATTATCTACGGCAATTAATGCCACTGTTCAATGTAACACCCACTTTTCACTATTCATGTTATGAGTCCCATGTAATGGGGGGTGATCCTATTGCATCATAGAAGTTATCAGAACATATTAAGTACTTATAGCCTTTTTGAAAGTTCCTCCAGATTTGTATGTAGATCTCTAAAGAAATGGGAATCCTCTATAAATAACTAAATGTATAATTGGTTGCTATGTAATGAGTAAATAAATACGTTTTGTATTTCCTTTCATTTCAGTATATTATAGTATTCTGATCTGTAAGTAAATTATTTATACTTTCAAAGTTTATTCTTACGTTGTTTGTGGTCAATTAATTGTATTCTCTCGGGTTTTGGGACTAACGAGAATTTCAGTTAAAGCGTTATTATAACATAATATAACATCACGCCTTTTATCCCCGGGGGGGTAGGCAGAGGTGCACACAGAAGTGACACCCACTTTTCACTATTTTTGTTACGAGTCCCATGTAATAGGGGGTGAGCCTATTGCCATATACCGGGCACATTTCCAGGCTCCGTGCTACTACTGAGACTTTTTTTTAAAAACTCAGTAGTACTTTATCCGACCCGGGAATCAAACACGAGACTCCTTGCCCGGCAGTCGCACTTGCGTCCACTCAGCCAACGAGGCGGTATTATCTATCTTTATTTATTACTATTTAGCACAAAATTTGAACACGTATGTTTGTGGGGTTTCTCACGATTTCCTTCACTGTATATCTGTTTGAATTAATAATCAGCAGCTGTAGCCAAATGCCACTTAGCGCTTGTCTATATAATATTTTTATTTTTATAATTCTATGGAATTGACGTAAATTTTGACATTTGTCAGTGTCATCCTCATACATTTAGCCGGAACACTGAAACGTTACTTAATTTTAAGTCGTGCTTAAATATCATGCCATCTCTGTCATTTTACAAAGAATTTGTGGAGACAGAACTATACTTAAGCGCGAGTTAAAATTGAGTAGCGTTTGAGTATTCCGACATTAGTTTTCTATTCTCCCTGTAGATAAGCGCTAAAGTGGCGTTTGGCTAAGGGCACAGGACGTTGAATAAAAGGCGGACACGGTCTCTTGAAACAACGATTGTGGCGCCTGGCTACTATAGACTTACACGCAGAGCATACACACATTGACACGAAGGACATCTGTCATTTTCCTAAGTCTGATAACGTGGTAACCCATTACACATGCACACATAAATATACCATTGACATTTTAGTCCTTCAATCATTTCTAAGTGACATTATTCGACTGCACGGTTGATGCGGTGGCTGGGCAACCGGCTGCCGCGCAACGTGTCGCGGGTTCAATCCCCGCATGGAGCAACTCTTTGTGTGATCCACAGATTGTTGTTCCGGGTCTGGGTGTCATGTGTATGTGTGTAAACGTATGTTTGTAAACGCACCCACGACACAGGAGAAAATCCTAGTGTGAAAAATATGTCGCGGAGAACCTAACGGGTAACCGGGGCTCCGGCTCGACGTGCAGGAGAAGGAACGGGGTGGTTTTTAGTCAGTAAGAGTCTGACACTCCCTCCCGCCTCACCCAGGCGGGAGCAGACATTCGATGATTTTCCCCCCTTAAAAAAAAGTGTGAAAAATATGTCTGCCTTTTTTAAACGTCCTTGATTAATAATTAAAATATTATCCAAATAGTCTTTAAGCAATAAGTTTTTTGTTTCTAGTTACTCCAGCGGAACTGTTGGTGACGCTGCATCTAATAGACCCGAGCAAGGCAGACCTCAAGTACATCATCAAGGCCACCGCACTGTGCTTCGCTGAGAAACAAACTTATACGCAAGACGTAAGTATTTACTGTTGAATAGTAATAAACGAGATGAAAGTTTAACAATATGTTTATTAGCCGGTAACGATTACAGAGAACAGACAGAATGCACTAGCGCCACATGTGACAACAATCGGAAACTTAAGTTATGTTCGGAAACTACAATAAACTAACAATATTGATTTTATGTTTACTACATTTCAACATTTACTAATAGTAAAATTTTGTATAACCTTCTATTATAACATAAATATTAATGATTTTTCTCAGAATACGTCAATGCCTAAATAGTATGCCTAAACAAGATATAAAACCTTAAAGTTTAATAAAATTATTAAACTTTAAGGTTTTATATCTTGTTTTAACTTTCTCTGTAAAATATAGATTGCATGATCGATTATCTCTTACCTTTATTACTTTTATTAGGAGTCCGTGACAAATGTCTAAATGTCACAGATCCCATTAACAATAGTTTTTCACGAATCAAACTACTTTGTGAACTACTAATACTAAAGACTGATAATAACCATTCTAAACTAACAACAGAAAATACTAATAATAATTCAATTTACAAAACACTGTCAGACATCTTCGCAGATGCCTTGACTTCCCCTATACATCTTATAAAAACACCTTAGACATTGTAAAAAAATAAATAATGCTTGTATATCTTCCAGGTGTTATCAGCAGTACTACAAAGGTTGTCCGAGGAGCCTGAGATCCCGGTACTCATGATGAGGACAGTGCTGCAAGCTCTCACGCTGTACCCAGCACTGGGACCGCTCGTACTGAATATATTGCAGCTGCTTATTGAGAAGGAGGTAAGAATTTGTGCATACATGTATTTGCGTTATATAGAGAGTGTAATTGTGTACAATTTCTATTTGGTTACACCTTTGTAGTGTATTTTTTTAGTTGATTCAAGTATGCTTAGTTATATGTATAGACTGCTGTCTAACAAGACGATTGACATAATGAGTGTGGCATTGAGTTCAACTTATATCGTTGTCTTAACAGCTATATAACATCTATTGCTGAACATAGTTCTCTCCAAATGACTTCTAGAGGTGGTTGGAAGTGACCTGTATCCAATGCTGTCTTGTAACTTTTACTTTGACTTTTGTAATCCAATGTGAAAAATCTTTATGGAATTCCCTCGCCTTATGAGGACGAAGGGGATTGTTAGGTTTATTGATAAAATACCACCCCATCTTCACTGTGGGCGTGAACCAAATTCATCCTTGTCCAATTTTAATACCATACAACAGGGAGAATAGAATTTGAGGAGTGAATATGTACAGATAATAAATATTGAGAAAATGTTTTAGTTTTCTAATTTGATTGCCCTATACTTAAATGTTTTACAGAAACTTAAAATCTTTGATTGAGTACTTATTTAATCCGGTTTAATGTAGTATTGTCCCTGTGTCCAGGTGTGGCTGAACAAGGTGGCGTGGGAGGGCTGGGTGAAGTGCTGCGAGCGCCTGGTGCCGGCGTGCGGCGCGCTGCTGGCCGGGCTGGCGCCGCGCGCGCTGGCGGCGGCGGCGGCCGCGCCGCGCCTGCTGGCCGCGCTCCGGCACCATCTGCACGCGCTGCCGCACGCCGCACGACTCGCGCTGCCGCACCACGTGCGAGCACTCGCGCAGGTACTGCCTACTCTACTTTACCCTCCTCATACAACTTCACAACTCTGTAAAGATCGAACGACCAACGAGAGTGGTCAAATGTCGGCCCATCAAATAAAAAAAATCTTTTAATTCTAACGATCGAGTGCACTCCGGCACTCGATCTGTCATTGGTTGTGAGAAGAATCTCGACTAATGATGAGCAAGAATGCGATCAAGCTTATTTAGAATGTTCAAATTGACAGTTACACAATAAATAGCCTACTTCTTTTGGTCAGGGTAGTGATATTTTTGTCTTAACTAGGATTATAAATAAAGAAGTTACTTTATAACTACTTCTATCTACTTACGCTTTCATCCCTACATCAATAAAGTGTAAAAAAATTAAAATAAGACAGATTTATAATAGTGTAGCTCTTATACTAAATAGACTTACAGATAATTGATATTTATAGATAAAATAACTATTTCCTAAATCATCTCATTGTTTAACTTATTGTAACAACATTTCTCTTTCCCTTTACAGCAAGAGCCAGCGCCAGCGTACCCGGCGACGATGGCCCCGGGTCCGGGCATGACTCCAATGTCAGTTCCACCTCCATCCATGACCCCAGTCCCGTCCTCCACACCCATTCCCACCCTGACTCCAGTCCCGCCACCCAACCCAGTGGAGCCATTACCTCCAGGAATGGAATGACAAATATTCTGCCCTTCTTTTGACGAAGAAGAAAACTATTATTAGTTACAAACTCAGTGTTAATTGTACTATAAAAATATTAAATATTAAATAATGTTGAAATTAAAACTGTATTTTTCTGTTTTTGAAGTGACCTTTTGTTTGATGGAATGAACTTTAGGGACATAATGTTAAGGGCTTGTTTCGCAAGATCTGTATCAAGAAAAAAGATGATATAAGATAAGATATGATTACGAAATTAACCGATGATTATATATAACACATAGGAACATGTGCATTTTAGTAAATTAAGGAAGTATTAAATGTATTGTTAAATTTTTGTTAATAACAATAAAAAAAGATGGTGTAAGTACTTATTACATTACAATTTATTAAATAATACTCTTTACAAGAATCCTTATTGCTACTTATTTATTTATTTTATACCTTATTGCACACACAGAAAAATTAGTTTACATTGTAAAAGTAATTTGAGTACAGTGGGCGGTCTTGTCACTAGCGGCTATGTATTCCAGACAACCACAGTTCTTTATTTAAGTATTATAAGCTTATCAATTTGTAGAATATTTTCCAATAACAAAAAAAAAACTGCCCAAGCCAAATTTCTATTAAATTATCAACCTTAACTTCGTTGTATAAAGTTGAGAATTTGTTAAATAATGTTGACCTTTTGGGATAGTTTGGCGTGCCAGTCGGTAGTTCAATCGTCCATTCTTATATTACGTTAATTTAAAACTTTCTATTTTATGTGATATCGCTTTGAGAATGTTTTCTATACTGTACGGTGTCTCTGAAACACAAAAATATACAGTTAATCTAGTAGGTACTTATATCAGTATTTTTTAATACCCGTCGCACCCTATCAAAAACAGATCATGGGTTTCGGAATGTAGTGAGGAAAAACATAGGATCCTTACTTATAATATTATAAGTCGGAAAGTGAGTTTGTTTGTTCCGCTTTCACGCCGTAATTACTAAACCGATTGCTTTGAATTTTTGCAGACGTAAAGTTAGAAGTCCAGATTAAATAATAGGGTACTTTATATACAGGAAAAATTTGATATTCCCGATTGAAAACAAAAGTGTTGGTATAGATGGCGCTGGGTGTATTGGTAGATGTCACATAAGCTACTTTTTATGCTTTTTGACGCGAGCGAAGCCGCGGGTAAAAGCTAGTAAAATATGAAAAGGAATTATATTTTGAACTTAAAATCTAAATATCGTTTATTATAACCACTATTTATGTTATGACTCCCATGGGGATGAGCCTATTGCCATGTACCGGGAACAATTACAGACTCCGTGCTACTACTGAGATTTTTTTTTTTAAACCCAGTAATAGTTTGCCCGACCCGGGAATCGAACCCGAGACCCCTTGCCCGGCAGTCTTGCGACCACACGGCCAACGAGGCAGTCATGTGTTGTCCCTCAGTGGACTCATATACTCTTATGAAAACCGCGGGAACAGTAGGTACAAGTGGATACAAAACATATTTTACTTTCTATAAATTACAAAAATATTATGTTGATGCTATAACCGCTTACCGATAAACAGCCAGTCTTTGTTGTCGTATCCGAACTCGGAGCGAGCTTCAACAATGGCGTCGTGCAGCACATGTGTCACTACCACTGCTAGTGTGAGCGCTGGCTCGCCAGTCGCTGTAATACATTCATAAATATTTAGTTAATTTGTTGCCCACATGGCTAAATACAACCATTAACCACCATTTGTTCCCATAACAGTCAAAATCTACTCTTGAATCCAATTCCGATCGATCGACATTGGTATTGTGAAATTTCTGACTCGTTGATTAGCAACACTAGCGCTCATTGCATCCATATTGCGTGGATATTAAAAGAACTAAATGGTATTGAGTTTGGCTTTATATTCCGTACTCTAAATGTTATTTAAACAGCTACGATAGGGGTTGTATAGTTTGATATTGTATAATTGTTGAGATTTTATTGGATTATAATTGTATTGACATTGAGATTGGTTTCAAGAGTAAGCACCCTGATGAGATTGACTGATCACTCTCAAGTCGTATCCAATTTACGACAGATGTCAAGTACAAAAACTGTATGGCGCATACCTTTGTCTAAATCTAAGATTTCTTACTTCAATACTACGATCATCCTGGTAGGTATGGATTAGTTGGGCCTCCCGTAACATCACTCACACAATGCTTACCTTTTGATCTCAGAACCCCAGCGGGGTTACTGGAGTTTCGTCTGAACATAATCCTGAAGTCCACTGGAATATCCTTAGCTCCAGGTGGCTTGTAGTTCCAGGTCCTATTCGTCAGTAGACGGCCAGTAGAGTTCTCGAATACTAGTTTCTCTGAAGTCCAAAGACCTAAGCCCATGATGAAGGCTCCTTCAATCTGTGAATCGTTATTATAACTATATGATGGATAATTTACCATAAAGTACCTAAATAGGCACCTAGACCTAGACTTTATGACGGGGAAACCTTCAAAAGGCGCCTAGCTAATTAGCTAATAAGGAAGCTAAGAAGAAAGCTTCCTAATAAGCAAGAATGTGGAGTGAGGAGTGTGGGATTTCTACCTCACTAAAACCACCCCGGTGACTACCATCAGCCCCTGCAAGGTACACTGGATCCTCTCAATAGATTAACCCTGGAGCCCCTGTAGTACAACACCAGTTACAGCACATCCTTTGGGAGACCTAGCTGCTTCATCCATGAGCCTTGCAGGTTGCCACGTGATCACTGTGCCGCCGTCTTTCCTAAGGTAATGATAGTATCATTTTTCAACTCACCTGTCCCACATCAATCTCCGGGCTCATGCTGACTCCTGTATCCTCGAGAAGGTCCAGACGCCTCACCATGTGGTTCCCCGTCAGTACGTCAAGCTCCACCTCGGCTGCGCACACGCCGTATACATTGTACCCGACGAGACCATCGTTTGGTGACGTCATGTACGTCGTCTGAAGGTTTATGCCTTGGGAGAAATGGTTAATGATAATAAGAAGAGTACAAATTAATGTAATAAGAATGCGAAAACAAACTACTCATGACCCTAAAATTAATTGACGATCACATTCGGTATTGAGTAGGTAATTTAACCACATAACTAAACCATATAAATAAACTTACAAATTAATTATTACTAAAGACTTAATAAAGACTTGTGCAATAATTGTAAGTTTATTTATGTATACCTATAATAGGTATATTACTTAGTTGTAATAGACTGGAGTTACGGTAATTTTAGCAAATAACATAATACAATTTATCATACAAATAGAAATTTGTTTCCTTATAATAATATGCCTAGCAACAAAGTAAAGAGGAAACAAATATTTCCTTAATTACCAACCTTTTTGGTAAGCTTGATTAACAACTTGCTCCCAAGTCGGTTCATTGAGATCATTTCTAGCTGCTTCTAGCCTTTTATTGAGATCTTCACAGGCTTTTAGAGTAGCGTATGCAACCGATTCACTGGTGAGGCTGCCATTCGAAGCCATAGAGTTAGGAGACACGAAGCTGTTACTCCCTCTAACGGTCACTTTCTGTAGAGGAACTTTTAAGGCATATGCACACACTTGGGCAATCTTTGTGTTAATACCTTGACCCATTTCAATACCCCCATGAGAAATAGCAATTGTACCATCAGCATGGTACACCGATATAGTGACAGGGAAATTCCAGGAGTATATTATAGGGTAGGACATGATAGACAGTTTCAACCCACGTTTCTTCCAAGCGTTTTCTTGATTAAACTTTGTGATTTCAACTTTTCGGTCTTCGAAATTAGTGTCCATTTTGAATGATGAGATCATTTCTCTGACTGTGTCGTGTTTTGGTGATAGGTTTTTCAGTCTTACTTCGACATGGTCCTTTTTAGTGGCGTGAGAGATTCTTTCCATTATGTGTTCTGCGAACGCGATGCCTTCAGTTGTTGCTGGAAGTGAAAAAAGTAAAATTTGAATCATATTAAGAGGAATAATCCACATGGAAGTTCCTAGTCTATACCTATGCCGATTCGGAGTCGCGGAGAACCTAACGGGTAACCGGGGCTCCGGCTCGACGTGCAGGAGAAGAAACGGGGTGGTTTTTAGTCAGTAAGAGTCTGACACTCCCTTCCGCCTCACCCAGGCGGGAGCAGTCATTCGATGATTTTCCCCCCTTAAAAAAAAAGTCTATACCTATCGATACCAGCGAGTGAATAGTCACCAGTTTTGTATACCTTGACATTGGCTTTGAGCGAAAATGATGCTTAGATAAAAGACTAAACTTGTAAAGAAAATATAAAAAAAAACAGGACATTTATCTACTCACAAGGCGCTCTACACCAAGTTGAGCTCGCTTTGTCAGTGAGTACACTGTACCCTGTGACCTTCCAGGTCTCCGTTGAGTACAGGTTTATGATGGACGTGGCTATGTCACTTCCCGCAGAGTCGTTGTATGAGCACCCGCAGTCGGAATAGTAGGTCACGTTCAGGTATTGGATCACACCGTCATTGTTGACTCCACACTGCAACAGGTATAAGTTTAGCAGGCTTTTCTTGAAGTTTAGCAACGGTTTCTTTGAAGGCGAGTGGTTGCTAAGATTCTATTGCAGTATTTTTTTTTTAATGTTGTATTTCCAGGTGGCTGGAATGAACGCGGCAACAGACTAGTTTTTCGGTAATTAACATTTCTGTGTCACCAACGCAATTATGAATTTTTATGATCCTTTTCTGTACAAAGAAGACATTTTCTACAATTCGCAACCGGTTATCGGGATCATAATTAAATTAAACCTGTTTATTAATGATTGTGAATTAACTATAATAATAATTATGACAAATTATTGGCAACATAATCAACAAATAAGTAGCTGTATTACGGGTTTGAAAACTGCAATTCGTCGATATATATTTAGGTAAATGTAGGTAATTACTCCAAGTAATACAATAGGTAACATAACTTAATTATGAAAGAAGTTTAAACAATTCTTAAGCTTTTCCAATCTGTGAAATTCATATCTTACAAATTTCATTTCTTTTGATAAAGTTGAAACTTTAACGTAAACCTTGATGGTAGCTTGATGGTATAAATAAGGTCTAAAGACATTCGAGAGTTATTTCACATTTCTCACTCACCTCATACTGGAACTCGCAAGCTGAACGCATGCCAATAGCTTGCATGTTCTGATTGAGGGGCATCACAAGTGTAGCGCTTCTGTTCAGTTTGTGAGCAACTAGAGCGCACGCGCACGCTATCAGTGCCGATCGTGACGCCTTGCCACCGTATGCCCCGCCCACTCGTGGCACTTCTACGAGAACGCTGAAATGTTAAGAAAGAATCATGAGCTAAACAAAATTTGAGTACAGATGCTTATCCAATCTATAAATTAGATTTTGAACTTTCATATTTTTTGATAAAGTTAAAATTGTAAGGAAATTTTGACGGTAGCTTGATGTGTTCGTATCGATTTAAGGTCTTCAACGCCTTTTTTATGGGATAAGCCAGTAAACGAGCAGACGGACCACCTGATGGTAAGCAATCGGCGTCGCCCATGGTAGAACGAACCTTTAGAGCTACATACTGACATAGCTAAGGCCTTTGGGAATTAGAGAAAACTTGATTTATTAAGAGTCCCTGAAGTCAAAATCAATTTTAAACATGTCCGTAGAAAGCACGTCGAACATAAAGTAAGAACATAGGACAATACCAGCAGCAGTAACGTAACAATCATTATGCGGCAAAAAATAAATGACGGGATAATATTATCTGTTCAGCAAAAATGTTAAGAAACAAAAGAACGTACCGGTTCTCATCAATATTGAGTGCCTTGGACACAGCAACATGGACCAGGTCCATCCACTGGGTCGCTGACCTGACCACCAGTCCGTTCTCTGTGACCTGCGTGGTACAGCTCTGTGTCTCCATGGTGTAGTGGTACTGAGAGGGGACGTTGAAGGTCCCAGTTATTGTGTGCTGGATGTCAGTGCCTTTGGTTGTCGGTTCTATCGTTGCATCTTTACGAAGCTGTAAATATAAGAAGTACTTTTAATCAACTGCAAAAATGGTTATCAAATATGGGTGAAACTATTGATGTGACTTCGCAAGGGTGTGTGGTCTTTCTGGGTGTTTTCGGAAAGCACATCACAATGAGGGTCACTATGAGTGCGTTACTGCTAGAACTGGTATGTGTACCTACTTTCCTTAATCAAAAATAAATTATTTCGACTGTACAATACAATAAAATATTATAAAAAATCACACTTTCATTATTTGATTTTATGGCCAACTTAATTTTATTATTTTTCCAGCAATTTTTTAAGAAATAAGTATGCTGTTTGACGCTATAACAAGGTGACGTCACAATACACAATCTCGTACAAAATTCATAGAAAACTGTCGTATTTGACAGTTCGAAAAAAGTATTGAATTTGTCTAGTTGGCAAGTACCCAATTGGCGGTACCTAGTACCCTACTAATGTCGCGGAGAACCTAACGGGTAACCAGGGCTCCGGCTCGACGTGCAGGAGAAGGAACGGGGTGGTTTTTAGTCAGTAAGAGTCTGACACTCCCTTCCGCCTCACCCAGGCGGGAGCAGTAATTCGATGATTTTCCCCCCTTAAAAAAAAGTACCCTACTAATTTACTTACTCTTTTTTCCTTGTCAGGTGATTCCAAAGCGTCTTTAATAGTCAACACAGGTTTGCCAGCCAGCTTCTTGTACTTCACTTTGACCAGCTCAGCAGCAGCTAATGCTGTTCTTCTAGTAGCGGCAGCCACCACGCCTACTGGCTGACCATAGTAGTAGATGTTCTTCGACGCAAAGATCTCTTCGTCTACTCCCATCCAGGGAACCTCATTAGGTGTAAAGGAGTTCCTTCCTGGTATGTCCTTGGAACTGAAGACGGCAACGACGCCTGGAATTTTCTGAATGAGAAAGTGGTAATCTGTATTTGATGTTTAAAGGAAAAAGAACAAGTAATACTCCATTACAATAGTCTGAAATACTACAATCTTTTAAAAGAAGTATTGAACTTTTAATCTATCTATACTGATATTATAAAGCTGAAGAGTTTTTTTTTGTTTGTTTGAACGCGCTAAGCTCCGAAACTACTGGTCCGATTAGAAAAATTCTTTCTGTGTTGGATAGCCCATTTATTGAGGAAGGCTATAGGCTATAAAATATTACTATGATTAATAGCCGCCGAGCAGAGCGAGTAAAATCGCGTGGAAGTAGCTAGTGTATATATAAAAATGAAACCCGTTTCCCGTTGTCACGCCACAACTTGAGAACGGCTAGACCGATTTGGCTGATTTTTTTTGTTACTTTATGATTGTCAGGAGAAAGTTCTTATGACAGAAAAATGTCGTGAAAACCTTACGGGAACGGGAGAAAACGACATTGCGCGTACGAAGACGCGGGCAGAATCTAGTACCATATAAAAATAACAATCTTCTGCAAAACGAACTAAACCGCTAAACCACAAATTTTCAGAAGATATTTCAAATCCTATTGCTATTACTCATATTGTTTCATCATTAATATATTTTTACACACAAATATAATGATATGGAACACTTAAACACACCACATACACCCACTAAACATTATTTCAAATATTGTTGGTGGTTTCCGAACACTCAGTTCAACCCTGTATTCTCAAGTGGCGTTTTTACAAGCAGGCATGCAAACGTAGGATTGTTTATAATATTTTGAGTGCCCTTCTTAGGCCAATTTATACTCAGAGGTTCTGAGCCCTTGGTAATGTACTTTTGCCTATTAACGGCCTGTTTCATGAGGTCTTGATAGTCAGTATGTACCAAATCCTTACTAATATTATAAATTGGAAAGTCAGTTTGTTTGTTTGTTCCGCTTTCACGCCGTAACTACCTACTAAACCTATTGCTTTGATTTTTTGCAGACGTAAAGTTAGAAGTCTGGATTAAATAATAGAGTACTTTTTAACCCGGAAAAATTTGATATTCCCGAGGGAAAACAAAAGTATTGGTATAGATGGCGCTGTGTGTATTGGTATATGTCACATCGGCTACTTTTTATCCTTTTGTGACGCGAGCGAAGCCGCGGGTAAGAAAGCTAGTAAAAAATAAATGGGTTTTCTTTCTTTCTTTCAAAATGCTCACCAGTGCTTCAGTGGCATCGAACTCTTCCAACTCAGCTCGAGCGACGTTGGACAGCACGAAGGCCACGTGCACTGCGCGCAAGCCATAGTTTATGTCACAGACGTATGTAGCTTCACCGGAACACTGTAAAGAGCGGCGATGATGAGTTATTGTTATAAATCTGTAGTTCAAAAACATAACATAACATCACGCCTTTTTATCCCTGAAGGGGTAGGCAGAGGTGCACATTTCGGCACTTAAGTCACTGTACAATGTACCACTTTTCACTATTTATGTTATGAATCCCATGTAATAGGGGGTGAGCCTATTGCCATATACCGGCCACATTTCCAGACTCCGTGCTACCACTGAGATTTTTAAAAACCAGTAATACTTTGCCCGACCCGGGAATCGAACCCAAGACCCCTTGCCCGGCAGTCGCACTTGCGACCACTCGGCCTACGAGGCATACTTGACTGCATAAGGGATAACTGCTAGAATAAAACATATCCTAACTTAACTAAAATCGCGGGTTACTCACGTGAATATAATTATCACGGTCAATATAGCACGGTCGCCGCGACCGCGCACGATGCTCATGAGGAAGAACCCCTCTGTGGTTCGAAACTAGTAGAGCTTTTCTCAGTATATTATACCTCGGGAGTAACCCGCGATTTTAGTTACTTAATTTAATATGTCTCACGATAGTTATTATAAAAACAAAACATATCCTATTGTTTCGTATTGTGTTGTATTGTATTTTCGTATTGTATTGTATTGTTTGAATCGAACCCGAGACCCAGGCAGTCGCACTTGCGACCACTCAGCCAACGAGGCAGTCTAGTGTACCATAATAGCCCTTCTTATATTACACCGCCTTTATGAAGAGACTAAATTGACGAAGTACTGGTTAAAAGTTACCTGTGCAAGCGCTTCAAGTTTAGGAACAGGTTTATTGAGCGGCCATAATGTCTTGTCGGTCTCGTAGTTCTGTGTGCCTCTTGACATGGGCCGCTCCAGTATACTGCCTCCAGACTTATAACGAGGGTTCACGTCCAAGAAATGTGACAGTACTGCCTGAAATAATTGAATTAAGATTTAATTTATAATTACACTAGCGGACCCGACAGACGTTGTCTTGCATATCCACTTGAATGTATAAACAAAAAATCATTCAAATTAGTTCAGCTGTTTAGGATAAATATCTAAACCATTCCCAGATCCCCTTGAACACACACAAAAAATTTCATCAAAATCGGTCCAGTCGTTTGAGAGAAGTTCAGTGACATACAACTTCACAGAAGAATTATAGAGGTATATATAAAGATAAAGATATTTATATTAGCTTGTTTAGTTTTTATAATTTAGCTTATTATCTATTTTTTCTCTCTCTGTTTTTAAACCTTTTTATTGTTATTTGTTATAATGTATTATTTCCTGGCGTGCATGTCTTAGCCGAATAAACATATTTCACTCCATTTCAAAAATAATTCTGGTGGGATGACCAAACAGAATAACAAACACCGATCACGAATTTAAACACCGCCAGTTCTATAAGCTTCTGTCAATGACATATGGGGCCGTATTATGACCGTTTTTAAAAATCTAAATGTGGGAGAGCCATGCTTCGGCACGAATGGGCTGGTTCAACCGGAGTGATACCAGGGCCTCACAGAAAACCGACGTGAAGCAACGCTTGCGTTGTGTTTCGTCGTATGTCTCCCCTTTCCCAATCTCCCCAATTCCTGAATCCCCAACGATCCTCAAACTCCTAATCCCCAAAAGGCCAGTAACCCACTTGTAACGCCTCTGGTGTTCCAGGTGTCCATGGGCGACGCCGATTGCTTACCATCAGGTGATCCGTCTGCTCGTTTACCGGCTTATGCCATAAAAAATCCAGTTTGAGGGAATTTCCCTGTGGGTAGATCACCGCAATCTCATGCTTAGGAGATTTGTAAGAAAACAAAGGTGCTTAACTTGATAGCGTACTTTCACTTACTTTATAAAACAATCCCAAAGCCAAGCTCTTCCTGCAGCTTGTAGATGGTTCCGGGGGTATTTCCACTGGAATTATTTCTTCTTCCAACTTCTTAAGAGCTCTCAATAACACCTCATTGGTAAACAAATTCTGCCCAACGAGCAGGCTTTCTGTCTGTGACGCTTTAATGAACGTAGGACTGATGTTACCATAGATAATGTTCGCATACTTGATGCGTTTGTCTGCATCCAGTTTAAAAAGAAAACCGGCGTTCACAATGGCGTGTGCGTTTTGAGCCCGCGGCATTATCTGTGAAATTGACACTAGATTTCAGACAATAAAATAACTCCTTAATTATTTTCTTATATATATATTAATATACATATTTAGACTATTCATTAATCATCAACAGCCTATAAACGCCCAGTGCTAAGCAAAGCCTCTTCTCACACGGAGAAGGTTTGAGCATTAATCACCACGCTAATCATTAATAAATACATTAATCAAAAGCTATTATTATAATACATACATACATTCATCATACAAACCGCAAATATAAATTAATGTTTTATATTATTTTTACTAATTACTTTATGTTGATAAGGTACCTATTGCGTCACTTTAGGAGGCGTACGTGACTGCACTCTAATATGCACTCATCTACTTATAAATGTACAATACTTAGAAGTTATGAGTGCTAGACCACAAAACTGAGCGTACGGCGCGTAGCGTTCCGCGCGCGCCTCAAAGAGCCATCAGACCACCACAGATGGGGCCCAATAGGGCTGATGCCGATTTGGAGTCGCGGAGAACCTAACGGGTAACCGGGGCTCCGGCTCGACGTGCAGGAGAAGGAACGGGGTGGTTTTTAGTCAGTAAGAGTCTGACACTCCCTTCCGCCTCACCCAGGCGGGAGCAGTAATTCGATGATTTTCACCCCTTAAAAAAAAACCACAAAACTATCTTATATTAAAAAATTATATGACTTTATTAGCTACCCAGCGTATATTACTAATTGTGTAAAATTAAACTCGAAATCGACTTCAGACCGATGGTAGCTTTTACATAGATACGATGCACGGCGCCGACTGATTATGAAGTTGTTTTGTTACCCTGGTGCTTAACAACTAGCTGATCGATATTATATTATTTCCTTCGTTTTTTTTATGGTATAGGAGGCAAACGAGCAGAAGGATCACCTGATGGTAAGCGATCAGCGCCGCCCATGGACACCCGCAACACCAGAAAAGTCACAGGTGCGTTGCCGTCCTTTTAAAAAGGAATACGCTCTTTTCTTGAAGGTTTGAAGGTCGTATCGGTTCGGAAATACCGCCGACGACAGATCATTCCACAGTTTTGCTGTGCGAGGCAGAAAGCATCGTGAAAAGCGCACAGTTGTGGCCTGCCAACCATCTATATGGTGGGGATGTATATTCTGTCGTGAGGGCCGATGGAAAGTTCGAAAGCTTCGTACCTCCCGAGTTAATGAAAAAGAATTGTCCAATACCGAGAACCACGAGAACCCGCCAGCTCCATTGCGGCCTGACCGGCGTCATAGTCTGTAGATGTCTTGGAAAGAGTTACCTTATAAGTCCTGATGAGGTTGTCCCTCGATAAAGGAGGTAGTTTCACATCAGATATCAGCTTATCTTTCAAGTTTGCTGTTAAAAACTCTTTAGTTTTCAACTCCACTTTATTAAGTTTGTTATTAACTGAAAATGTAGAAAAGTAAACGTTATTTGAGAACGGATAGAGTTGGTTTATTCTTGAAAAAAATTGGTTGCCTGTAAAGTCGGTATACGGGCGAAAGTTTTACGTGACAACGACTTTGAGTGGTAAAATATTATGTGTGTCTCTCTCGCTCTTAGGCGGGCTAACAATGCCCGAGTGGAAGGGACGCGTGCCTCTCACTCGCTCTCATTGTGAGCGCATAAAGTGAGCGGAGCGTAACGCAGTTTCTTGAAGTGTCACCTGGCAAACCAATTTATAAGACGTTGTCACGTCAAAATATGAAGAATTGAATAGACTGGGCTACTAAATGCGAGCTTTTTATTAGCTTATTTACTCACCGACTGTTATAGTAGCTCCTACAGTAGCTAAAATCAGAAATACGTCAGAAGGGAAGTCACGGTATTGATTCTTCAAAGATAAATTTCCTCCTATAGTGCCCACCTGGAATTATAAAGGAAGTATGTTAACAAAGAATATAATGGTAAATAATATATTCATAAGAGATGCTTCCTTAAGATAACGTTGTACTGTCACAGTATATTGATTTAACGCTATTTGTGTCATTCATTGTATTGCAATTAAGGCTCACTTATTACCTTTATCTACACTAGATTATTTCGGTTCAGTTTAGATAAGAAGTAAGAAACATAGTGGCGTAGCGTATCTTGGCAGGGCCCCGTATGAAAATTTGTTTGCGGGCCCTTATGAACGGCAAAACTTCCTCAGAAGAATTTTTTTTACATAAAATACCTCCTCGGCCCAAATTATCGGACAATGATTAGGTACTTTAGTTTTTCCAAAGTTTCTGCCATGAAATAGATTTCTCTATTCCATGGTTTCTGCCAACTCTTGAACGCATACGTTTTGTGATTACTGAAATAAAATATATATTGAGAAGGTTTTATATATTTGCTTACACACGTTGGGGGCCTCCGTAGTCTGGGGGCCCCATATAATTGATACGGCGCTAGCTACGCCACTGAAGAAACGTTTATACTTAGATACGTGGCAAATAGTTTTAAGTGAATTTTTATTACAATCGGTATTACTATCCGTGACAGTTTCCACCGCTGGACAATATCTACACGCTTGGTAGGCGTGGTTAACATTATATAGCAGATTGTGTGTAAAAGTCAAAGCATTTATTTCAATTAACCTATAATTTGGTACTTTTGAAACGTCAACAAATACAAAATAAATAATAGTCTGTCAGTCAGTCCGTCAGTGAAGCTAGGTGAAGCTATGTGCTCATTCCAAAATGTAGATTCGAATGGAGAAGAACGAGCAAGAAACTCCATTCGTTACTATTTTTGTTTTTTTTTGGGAATTGGAAAATACTAATAACAATTAAAATTACACCCGAATACTGAAAGGTTACTCAATTTTAATTACGTTGTACTTAAATATCGTGTCATCTCTGTCATTTTACAAATAATTTGTGGCGACAGAACTATACTTAAGCGCGACTTAAAATTTAGTAGCCTTTGAGTGTTTGGACATTAATCACTTAAAACTGATGCTAATCTTAAATCCTAATTAACTCTAGTAAAAAGAAAGGAAGTACATTGCAAAAAGCAACTCACATTCCTCACTGGAACATGTGCAACTAAATCCAGGTGTTTATACAGGGTTTCCAGGTAGCTAAAGTCCTGGTTCTGCTTGCTCCACTTCTGGAAGGTCTTCATGACATCACTGAGGGACATTCCAGCGCCTAGGATCAGATTTTCATCAGACTGCACCAGTTTTAGAGTCTCTATCGACGAAATGTCTATCAAGACCTTTGGCTCTGATGGTAATGCGTATACTCCTGGAAAAAAGTATTGTGTTGGTTAAAGAAGTAAATCATCAACAGCCTATAAATGCCCACTGATGAGCAAAGCTTTTTCTCACACGGAGAAGGTTTGAGCATTAATCACCACGCTTGCTAAATGCGGGTTGGCGACTTCAAACTAATAATTAGAAACTATAAGTCCAGGTTTCCCCACAGGAGCTTTTCCTTCAGCGTTTGTCAATGGTGTCTAAATAATCTTGGAAAGTACATATAACTCGGAAAAAGTCACATTGGTACTTGTCCTTGGTAGATTTCGAACCCGCACCCTCATGTATGACAAGCAGGCGTTTCAACCTCCGGGCCACCACGACATTCCAAGATGTAAATAAGTTACTGTATTATTAGACGAGTACCTTGTCGCTACCAAGCTATAAGTGTAGGGTTTGACTCAACGTACAATGCCCTATGACTCCTCTGGTGTCCATAGGCAGCGCTGATCGCTTACCATCAGGTGATCCGTCTGCTTGTTTGCCTCCTATTAAAAATTCTCTGGTGGACTTATGCGGTAATCGTATTCGTACGTACCTTTTCCAGTGTTACCAGCAACTAGTCGGTAACTATCTGTACCTTCGCGCGTCAGCACCTGTTGAGAAAAAAATATATTTGTTAATCTTCTGTTTTATATCGTTTATCATCACTCAATATAGTAAAATCTTCATAATATAAATGTATTTTTGTCTAAAATCTAGATAAAGTGATAGGAAACGTACCTTAAACACATCTGGTATGCTATACGCCTTGTACCAGCGTCCCACATCAGTCCTTAACTCTTTCAAAGATTCTTCTGGATTCTCTATAAGACACCATTCATCTTCTGATGTGCTGCATTTCCGAGAACATTTCTTTGCACATTTATTTATGTGGAGATCTTCTAGATCCTGGAAAGAAGAGAAAGTGAAGGGGCCTTAGGGCAATATTACGCTTTTCTGACTCTGTATGTATGGGGCATGTCAAGGTAATAAGAGGCCAAAAAGTTACCTATTTTAAGTGACTTGAAAATAGACCAGTTTTACTAATTAAGAGATTTTGCTAGAAATGACCAATTATTTTTTTAATTAGGGTATACAAAAAATGCAGGCTGTCTAAGACAGGAAAAAAACAATTGCCATCTATTCCTACTTTCTTAAGGCTTATTTTTAAGTACCTGTAATTTGTCTTGTAACTCTGGGTCAGTGTCGGAGGCGAAGCTCTTGAAGGCATCCAGGATAGGTCGGTAGCCAGTGCAGCGGCACATGTTGCCACCAAATGAGTTCTCCACCTGCTGCGTCGTCAGGTTCTTGGTAGACTTGTCCAGGCTGGCGAGAAGTGATAACCAAATATTAGGATTCGAAAAATCATAATCTACTATCTATTTCTTTCTATCCATTTCAAACCAAGCACACCTCAATATGGTCTTGCATGACGTAATAAATTGAGTCTTTATTTTATTATTGTGTTATAGTCAGATAATTATTTATTTATTTATTTATTTATTAATTTATGTACACACATTCAACACAGAGGACAATACATAATAAAAAACAGAGTACATAGGCCCCACATATTAGTGGTCATCTTGCAGCAGATGAAGCTAGATAATGTCAACTACCAAACAGGGGAATCTCTAAATATAGAGGTATGTATATGTGCAATTTCCACTCAAAGCTTGCGACCCTCGGATGAACAATACCTTGGTAATAATGAGAACAAAAAAAAAACAAAAAGTCTCAGTAGTAGCACGGAGTCTGGAATTGTGCCGGGTATATGGCAATAGGCTCACCCCCTATTACATGGGACTCATAACATAAATAGTGAAAAGTGGGTGTTACATCGTACAGTGGCATTAAATGCCGTAATGTACACTTCTGCCTACCCATTTGGGAAGAAAAGGCGTGATGTTATGTTATGTAAAAATACCATACGCCACCACACTTATATTTGAACCATTTACAACTCAATAGGATGTACAACCTACCTGTACATATTCATGATCCACCCTGGAGTGCAGTACCCACACTGGGTGCCGTTGAACGTCGCCAAACGGTCCTGGATGGCATGGTATCCATCTTTGCGGTTCCCTATACCTTCAACAGTCGTTATGTCCCAATCGTGGCACGATAATATGTGGACTAAACACTGAAAATATAACCAATAGAAGATGAAGTAATTATACTTTTCTAAAAATCGAAATCTTCGAATCTGTATTTTTGGGTCGAACTTTTGTATCTTGTAGGTCATTTTATTAACATTGCCATTTAACTTATTTCGATAGAACTCGTATTTGACGGAAATAAAGACAAATCATTTTTAACCATTAAAAGCTCACCCCCTCCCACTTCTCAGTCAGTCTGTCACCTTTGAATTTATATATATACTAGCTTTTACCCGCGGCTTCGCTCGCGTCACAAAAGGATAAAAAGTAGCCTATGTGACTATCCATCCCTTCAATTACTTTCAGTTAAAAAATCACGTTAAGTACCTTCGTTTTGTTTTACTTTATAGAACAACATCTATATCTAGAAAAACAACACTTAAATATTCAAACCTACAGAGCGAACGAATACTAATCAATCAGGGTGGTAGATGCGTACACCGAAATAAGGTTGCTATGGAAGCTCGGATCCTATACTTTCGCCGGTAACGAAACCATAGCGCCATCTAACTCGATCCTAACGCCATCTATCGAGCGTTAAAACAACAGCATACAATATAATTGCTAATTGTTGAGTATTGTAGCCACTGATTTCGTGTACCTTTAACAACCTAAAATCTCTTAAATACGCAATTTAATGTAAAATGGTTAGAACCAAAATTTTAAAGCGAAAAATATTTAAAAAACAACGCTACCCCATTTTATAAATACTCAGCTCCATCTATCGCCAAGTAGCGTAACTACTACATAGACACCAATTTCGTGTACCTTTAACAACCTAAAATCTATATAATACACAATTCAATGTAAAATGGTAGGAACCAAAATTTAAAAACAAAAAATACTTAAAAAACACAACGTTACCACGTTTTTAAAATTACATATAAAACAGCAAATAAATGAGTCGAAAAGTGCACCGAATAATTGTAGATAGCGCCATCTATCGCCAAGTAGAGTAACTACTTCATAGACACCAATTTCGTGTATCTTTAACAACCTAAAATTTATTAAACACACAATTCAATGTAAAATGGTAGGAACCAAAATTTAAAAGTGAAAAATACTTAAAAAACACAACGTTACCATATAAAACAGCAAATAAATAAGTCGAAAAGTGCACCGAATAAGTGTAGATAGCGCCATCTATCGCCAAGTAGAGTAACTACTTCATAGACACCAATTTCGTGTATCTTTAACAACCTAAAATTTATTAAACACACAATTCAATGTAAAATGGTAGGAACCAAAATTTAAAAGCGAAAAATACTTAAAAAACACAACGTTACCATATAAAACAGCAAATAAATGAGTCGAAAAGTGAACCGAATAAGTGTAGATTGTGTGAAATTTCCAATTAGTAGGTAATTCGTTGAATTGTTTTAAATGGCATACAGCGCCATCTATACGAATACACACAGCGCCATCTATACCAATACTTTTGTTTTTCCTCGGAAATATCATTTTTTTTTGGGTTAAAAAGTACCCTATTATTTAATCCGGACTTCTAACTTTACGTCTGCAAAAATTCAAAGCAATCGGTTGAGTAGTTACGGCGTGATGGTGGAACAAACAAACAAACAAACAAACTCACTTTCAGATTTATAATATTAGTAAGGATATATAGATTAAATTGTGTATCCTTGCAATTTAAAGAAGGATTTTACGCACTAATAACAATTATTATTATTTTTAAGGCAGTTACTTGCGTCATTCGTTAACGGTTACTCTCGAAACAGCTTATTAATAATTTAAATATGCTTCATTCATGTAAATATACTGCGAACTTGTGGTTTGTGGTCTGATTATTTATATTTTAACTAATTGTCGTTCAGAGGTCGAAATTGGGTCGATTTGCATAATAATATGAATGCATGACATAAATTAATTTGTGGCCTCCATGGTGGAATGGCCACGGGTTGGACTGCTTATCAAGGGGCGTTAGTCTAGATTCCTAGGACTAGATGCCTAGATCCTTAGTGTGTATCGTGTATCCTGGGCCTGTAGCCAAACGCCACTTTAGCGCTTGTCTACAGAGAGAGTAGAAATCAAAATGTATGAGGATGACACTGACAAGTGTAAAAATTTACGTCAATCCCATATAATTTGGTTTTCTATTCTACATGTAGACAAGCGCTAAATGGCATTTGGCTACAGCTGCTGGAATGGCAAAAGATTCACCCCCTCATAACATGAAACTCATGACAGGTGACGAGTGAAAAGTAGTTGTTTTTTGTTTGAGAAGGATTCCAAAAGGGAACATCCCCTTCATCTTCCTCTTCAAGGTAAAATACCTTATATGCCTATGCTTTTCTTATGAATTAGGAGGCATACAAACAGACGGTTCAGCCACCAGCTGATGGTAAGCGATCAGCGCCGCCCATGGATACCCCGGAAAACAAGAGGAGTTTTGCAAGTACTACATTTAATTTTTAGTTATTCGTGCTCAGGTAGCCATCTTACTCTAGCTATGTCATATCCGCCTGTAGATTTATGATTTTAGTACATTATGTATGTACGTAGTTACCTACCTACGTAATGTTGTAGACAATTTATGTGAAGATAATGTACAGAGCATTGTTTTCAAAATTGAAGGCTACCAGTCTACCTTGAGACGTCATACGCACAAATTGTTGTGAAAAAATATACTATGTCGGTACAGTAAGTTATTGTTAACAAAAACGGTATGGTATAAGGCCCGAACACAACACTGCGATGCGACGCGAATTCGCAAAGAAAAAATTACAATGCGCATTGCTGCGATGCGATTTCGTGCGACAAGGCGTCTCCCAGGCTGACCATTCCATCGACGAGACCGTCAACAGACGACGACCGTCAACCGTACTAAATGTATTTTTAATTGAAATCTAGGTCATAACTTGGATCGTAAAAAGAAGTGTGCACTTTTGTAATTGTTTAGGAGATACAGGAAAAAGAAACAAAGAAGATTTGGGAAGATAATATTTTGATGCGCGATGTGAATCAATTCGCAAGTTCTTGTGATGAGTAGAGGGAGCTCGTCGTCGTGGTCGTGCGACGTCGCACCGCAATTTTGTGTACGAGCCCTTAGAATGCGAGTCTCATTGTAAAATCCATTAAAAACACAGAAGTAACTGGTTTATAATGTTTAGGTATAATAACAAGTATATTTTGTCGGGGTTTTATGTGTATACGAACTTGTATTGTAAACGTACGATACAGGAGAAAATCCTAGTATGAGGCACATATTTTCTTTAAATAAAAAATATTTTCTCTGTTAACCACAATAAGTACAGTTTTATAAAATTCACAATAAAAACATTGCAATTATCTTTTTTTTATGGCATAAGCCGGTAAACGAGCGGACGGATCACCTGATGGTGAGCAATCGGCGTCGCTCATGAACACCTGGAACACCAGAGGCGTTACAAGTGCGTTACCGGCCTTTTGGGGATTAGGAATTTGAGGGTCGTTGGGGATTCAGGAATTGGGGAGTTTGGGGAAAGGGAGGGTAATTGGGCCTCCGGTAGCCTCACTCATACGACGAAACACAACGCAAGCGTTGCTTCACGTCGGTTTTCTGTGAGGCCGTGGTATCAATCCGGTCGAGCCGGCCCATTCGTGCCGAAGCATGGCTTCCCACACTTACGTCCATACCTAATCGTCCTTACATAAGTATTATCTTATGTATGCCTGCTTCATTCGGAGCAGACACTAGGTCACTTAATTATCTTATACCGTAAAAATAACAGAAAAACAATGTGGTATAAATTAACTTGCGTATAAACTTGATTCTCGGGTTTTCCTTAAAGATAGGATTGTTAATAAAAACTTAGTTGACAGATATGAATTGTCTACCTACCTACCTACGTTAAAACTGTAATACGACAGTAATATTACAGGCCAAAATCGTTCTTAAGGACACAAACTTAAGTTTAATTTCAGATTGAAGTGTTGTGTAAATGTGATACTAATTTTATACGAGTTATAAAGCATTGAAATAAATATGAGAGCCTCGACCCTCATGTAATATACGCTAAAGGAACATGCAAGATTTCTGTTTGCCCTGCCTGCCTCATGGGACAAATGCATGACTTTATGGCACCTATGTTTGGAAAACATTCTAATCTTATCCATTGTTGGCATTCATAAGAACAGAAACAATGATTTTTGCCATACCTAGGTTATGTTAGTATGAATCACTAAATTTATAGGTGCTCCCACAGCAGTTATATAACGATAGAGACTGATTTAAAATTTGTTTTTAACATAACATAACATCACGCCTTTTTATCCCCGAAGGGGTAGGCAGAGGTGCACACAGAAGTAACACCCACTTTTCACTATTTATGTTATGATACCCATGTAATAGCGGGTGAGCCTTTTGCCTTATACCGGGCA
Organism: Spodoptera littoralis; assembly: GCA_902850265.1. Taxonomy (NCBI): domain Eukaryota; kingdom Metazoa; phylum Arthropoda; class Insecta; order Lepidoptera; family Noctuidae; genus Spodoptera; species Spodoptera littoralis. The sequence continues at coordinate 12,427,829 of LR824545.2, forward strand.
CATTTCCAGACTCCGTGCTACTACTGAGATGTTTTTTTAAAAACCCAGTAATACTTTGCCCGACCCGGGAATCGAACCCGAGACCCCTTGTTCGGCAGTCGCACTTGCGACCACTCGGCCAGCGGGGCAATTTGTTTTAAAACAAATTATAAAACTTGACATGTTGTTTAGTATGTTACACGATGTTATTGTGTTACTTATTGTGGTATAACGTTATATATCTGCTGTGTGGGAGCACCTTTATATTCTAGTTACTATGATCAGAAAGAAATTACCAGAATCTTACTTTTTAAACCATTTATTTATAAAGTATATATAGCCCATATATATTTTTTTTAACATAATATAACTTCACGCCTTTTATCCCCGAAGGGGTAGGCAGAGGTGCACAGTACTACATTTAATGTCACTGTACAATGTAACACCCACTTTTATTTATATTATGTTACGAATCCCATGTAATAGGGGGTGAGCCTATTGCCATATACCGGGCACAATTCCAGACTCCATGCTATTACTGAGGTTTTTAAAAAGCCAAGTTGGGATTTATATTTACTTAGTTGTAGGTACTAATACTTGCGTTAATAGATAAGTATATGAGTAAATATAGCCCTATGTGGCACTCGCTTCAAGCTTCCTTGTGCGAGCTGCTAAGGAGTGGAATGACCTGAGTATCTTCAAGGCCCGAGTGAAGTTGCTTATGAGCAGACGTGTTCCACGAGGCGAGACAGCGGCCTAACGTCCACGGCGTCCACGTCAAATACATATATAAAAAAAGTGTGGGAGAGACATGCTTCGGCACGAATGGGTCGGCTCGACCGGAGTGATACCACGGCCTCAAAGAAAACCGACGTGAAACTACGTTGTGTTTCGTCGTGTGAGTGAGGTTACCGGAGGCCAAGTTACCCTCCCCTTCCCCAATTTCCCAAATTCCTGAATCCCCAACGATCCTCAAACTCTAATCTCCAAAAGGCCTTGCGCCACTTGTAACGCCTCTGATGTTCCAGGTGTGCATGGGCGACGCCGATTGCTTACCATCAGGTGATCCGTCCGCTCGTTTACGGCATAAACCAGTGTGGTATTACATTACAATCTCTGGATCTTTCATTCCGATTTGTTTATCTATGTAAACTAATAAGTACAGGTTGGTCGGGTCGGATCTTAACTGAGTTTGTACTAGTATTATAGCGAAAACCTCAAAATCACAAACCAAAACCAACCAATAAAACATTAGCCAGAGTTAGCAATCGAACAGACGATTGAATAATTGAATAACAATTTTATTTATCATTCACAAATACATAACCTTAGAATTATGTTAAGAAGTACCAAATAAATAAACATATTCAATGAATAAATCAAACATGTTTACCCATACACAAAGTGCCCATGAACTTGCGAGGTTGAATCACCTCACTGGCTGGTCAGACCCCATACATGACAAAAATAAAATAACTTATGAGTTACGCGAATTTTCATACAAAACACAAAGCCAATACAATAGAAATTCCTGATACGATGTTAATATTTGGCGACACATGTCAAATGACAGCATGACACTTCACGTTCATAGACAATCGATGAAACAAATCAAGGGATGACGTCACAAAAATCGAAGTTTACATTCAAATTAACATTTTTAAATTTTTTTTAAATTTTATTTATTTTAAGAAGGCTTACAGACTAATACATTGAAAATGATTTTATAAGAGTATAGTATTGACAAATTGCTAATTACAAGCCTCCACATATAGATAAAAAGAAAATACAGAAAGGCATAAAAAAGAGTACAGAAGACAATTAATTACTAACAAATATCAATTGCTAGAAGAATAATTAGACAAAGAAGTTAACCATCGAAGAAGTTTTGTGAGATTTGATGTCGCAAGGATGCTACACTGGTGCAGAATAAGTCGATGTCAAATTCCTTAGACAGTCTATTAAATTCAAGTGCACTCCTTATAGAAAAAACATTTTTCATATAGTTAGTCGATGTGAAGGGTACACTTAATATAGGTCGCTGACGTAATCCCATTAGGTTCGTGCGCAATGCTAATTTTGCAACAAGCTCAGGACAGTCAATATGGCCATTTGCGATACGCATAAGCATAGTTATGTCTCCAATATGACGCCTCATGTCCAGAGGAAGGAAGTGGTACCGTTTACAGCGGTGGTTGTAGTCAACTGAGTATTGCTGTGCTCTATAATCAAGGTAACGAAGAAATTTTCTTTGGACGCCTTCAATACGGGACTTATAAACCTCATACTGCGGGTTCCAAACCTGTGATGCGTATTCTAAGTGGCTACGTACGAAAGAGCAATACAAAATTTTTACCGGTTTAAGAGATCGGAAACAGGCCGTAGTGCGGAGTATAAATCCTAGAGCCTTGGATGCCTTTGTTACCATATTATTCACATGTTGATCAAATAGAAGCTTGTTGTCTACGATCACTCCCAAATCTTTTATGCTATTCAGCCTGCTAATCACTTCCGAGTTGATGACATAATTAAAATTGATCAAAGACGTACGTCGTGAGAATGTTAGGACGAAACACTTAGTGACATTTAATTGGAGTTTGTTACGTTTGCAATACATCTCAAATCTGTGCAGGTCCTCTTGCATTCGATATGCATCAGACATGTCTCTTACAACTTTGTGAATTTTCATGTCATCAGCATAGAGAAGAATATACGAATGATGAAAGCATTGTTTGATATCTGTAATGAACAATATGAATAACAAAGGACCCAGAATGGAACCTTGGGGCACTCCTGAAGGGACAGAACTCCAACCTGAGGTGTAGCCATGAAGCACGACGGCCTGCGTTCTGTTCTCTATATAGGATGAGAACCATCGGTACAAGTCTCCGTGAATTCCGGCGAGAACAACTTTTCCAGTAGCATGCGGTGATCAATACGGTCAAAGCATTTGCTGTAGTCCGTATAAATTACGTCAACTTGACGCTGCGCCATGCCGTTCGTAATAAATTCCTGTGACAGAAGTAAGTTAGACGTAGTCGAGCGGTTCCTAATAAAACCGTGTTGTTCATCACCAAGAATAGTCTTAAAAGCCGCGTAGACATCTGTATAAACTATACGTTCCAGAATTTTAGAAAAGAGGCAGATTTGAACATGGATGGAAAATCCCAACGAACAACTGTGGGGCAGAAAGCCCGCCAGGCACGAATACCTCGCCTGCTTCATCATCATCATCATCATCAACAGCCTATAAATGCCCACTGCTGAGCAAAGCCTCTTCTCACACGGAGAAGGTTAGAGCATTAATCACCACGCTTGCTCAATGCGGGTTGGCGATTTCAAACTTATAATTAGAAATTATAAGTCCAGGTTTCCTCACGATGTTTTTCCTTCACCGTTTGTCAGTGGTGTCTAAATAATCTTAGAAAGTACATATAACTCGGAAAAAGTCACATTGGTACTTGCCGTTGGTAGGTTTCGAACCCGCACCCTCATGCATGAGAAGCGGGCGTCTTAAACCTCCGGGCCACCACGACTCTTCGCCTGCTTGCTTACTCTTGAATCCAATTCCGATCAATCGACTTTGGTATTGTGAAATTTCGTACTCTTGAGTTGCAACACTAGCGCCCATTGCATCCGTATTGCGTGGATATTGAATGAACTAAATAGTATTGAGTTTGGCTTTATATTCCGTACTCTAAATGCTATTTAAACAGCTACAATAGGGGTTGTATAGTTTGATTTTGTATAATTATTGAGATTTTATTAGATTGTAATTGTATTGAGATTGAGATTGGATTCAAGAGTGAGCACCCTGGTCGGAGGAAAAGGAGGATTCCTTTTCCGATATTAGGGAAATTAACTCTCTGTTCAAAAAAACTAACGAACGAATGTTTATCAAATAAATAATGATTTTCATATTGATGAAATCAAGCTCAAAGGGTTTGTATGAAACCTCGCTCTGCATGCTCTTGACGAGTTTTTATCGAAGTTACTGAGTGAACTTACCACTTAACTTGAAGCCGGTTATCTATGAACTAAGTTCTTTAACCGAGGTACTTATGTTTGTACCCATATGTATAATAAGTAATAACCGAGGTTATTATTAGTGTAATCAAATCAGTAGGTATAATTATGTATGTAATTGTACCTTCCTAGTAATGTAATTGTGTATGTCGTTTGTAATATTAGGTATAAACCGACTGCAAAAAAGGAGGTTTGACTCAGTTTGACCTATATGTATGTTTATATGTGCGTGATTGTCTCACGATTAGCTGTACCGATTTTGATGCGGTTCTCAAAAAAGTGTTTGTTACAATTAGGGGAAGGTTTTAATATATTAATTAACCGAGTTCAAAAAGTTGGTGTCTTTAAACGTAGTATATAAAAGAATAATTTTAATATTTTTAACTAAGCATTTGTGTAAAATAGCTTAATTAACAATTGCTTTAGCATACTTCCTTACCCTGTGTTTAAAAAAAAACATCGAAAAACCCATTCTAAATAATTGCACGGTTGACGCGACTGGGCAATCAGCTGCTGTGCATGTGCAACGTGTAGCGGTTTCGATTCCCACACGGAGCAGCTCTATGTGTGACCTATAAGTTTCGGATCTGGGTGTCATCTGTTTGTGAAATTGTAATTGTTTGTAGACATTAAAAAGAATACTTATGTAGAAATTGTTCTGTATCTATAATATACAATGAATTCCTTTTCCCCTTGGTCACGGCAGCAGGTGTGAATGGCTGGACCAATATCACAATTTATTTTTTTGTCGTATTTGTTATTATTAAGACAGATAAATTCCTGAAAATCTTACAGGAACCGGAAAAAACGGGATTACGCGCGGGAAATCGCGAGCAGAAACTAGTTATGTATGTACATATATATAAGTCATTACTCACACAATATACTTATTATATACCTACATACATTTATAATAAGAAGTAAATTGTTTTTGCTGAAGTAAAGTCGTTTGGAATATTTCCACGTTTACGACAATTTTTACGAGCCGGTGCATTTACTGTGGCATTTGACTTGGAATCTTTATTAAAATTAGGTACCTATACATGCTATGTTTATCAGCTGATAGTGCATTTCTTGAGGAAGGTATAATAATGTTATATATTGGTATTGAAAAACTATTATACGCGTGTTATTCTTATTTACAGCGAGGAACAAAATATCCAATACAAAGTATCTGAAATAGAAAATGCAAGATACTTTAGAATTAAGTATACCAGATACCAGATACAAAATACTATTGATATTGGCATCTGAAATACTAGATTGTATCTAGTATTTAATACTAGATAGGTATCTTTAAAATACTTATTAAAGATAAAATACTTTTCTAGGAAAACTACATTTGATTGAATTAATATTTTCCTATTTTAAAGTACAATGGTCACGGAGTATAAAAAAAACCAAGCTTAGCGCAAATAAAACTTATCTCAGATTTTTAGTATGATCCTAATAATAAAATGCTACATCGGAGCATCATCGAAATCGAAGGCTAAATGCAAGAAATTTCTGTTACAAGATCGAAATACGTATTTTGTATCTTGTATCTGTATTTCAGAAACATAAATTAAAATAAATTTAAAAAAATATATAAATTTATCTTAAGTGACATCTCTACTTATTTATGACCGTTTTCATCAACCACCCCTTAACCATCACGTAACTAAAACTTACTCATATATTAAGCACTAAAGCGCGGGGGGTTACTAAGCACTAACCCCCGCCCTTTTTTTTTAAGGGGGGAAAATCATCGAATGACTGCTCCCGCCTGGGTGAGGCGGGAGGGAGTGTCAGACTCTTACTGACTGAAAACCACCCCGTTCCTTCTCCTGCACGTCGAGCCGGAGCCCCGGTTACCCGTTAGGTTCTCCGCGACTCCGAATCGGCAAACTAACCCCTTATGGTTAGGGGTTGCTAGGTCCGTGGAAACAAAATGGCGTTAAATATCACCTATCTTAGCCAAGAAGTTTATAATTAAGAAGAGGTCGATCAAACATGCTTTAGACTTACAGAATTAACAGAAAAGATATGTTTCTCCTTAGTGGCAGGGTGGACCTGTGAGACGGACACCACGCATGCGCCGCAGCCTCCCTCATGACACATCGCCTTGGTGCCATACAGCTGCAGGTAATTCCTCAGGTAATCATTCAGGGTCGTTTCTGGACTAACTTCAGTGCCCGCTGAAATGAAAATGAAATATTTTTTATGCGCCTTTAAACAACGAGGTTCTCAGTTCGATCTATGTATGTATGTATGTATGTGCGCGGTTATCTCGCGATTGGTTAAACCAATTTTGATGCGGTTTTCAGAAAACCGTTTCTTACACTTAACTCGTATATTAACTCTCTGGAGTGCCGGTATATGAGACACAAAAGAGAGGGTTGAAGTCGGGTTTTTAAACATAGTTAATAAAAGAATTAAAACATAACTAACATAACTTCTCGCCTTTTATCCCCGAAGGGGTTGGCAGAGGTGCACATTACGGCACTTAATGCCACTGTACAATGTAAGACCCACTTTTCACTATTTTATGTTATGAGTCCCATGAGATAGGCTCACCCCCTGAGCTGAGTTCCTCCCTTGTAAATTGCAAGGATTTAAGGTGATAAATCTATGCAGGAAGTCAGTGCTCAGGGAGTTGGTCTAAAATCTTTGTCAAAACAATGAAATATAGCGTATTCCACACAGTTTAACCCCTTACGAAATATATCAAAAGAAATCATTGAAGAGGAAAAGTTTAAGTAAGAGAATTTTTAAATCCTCCAAGGCAGCTGGCTGATGTACCTACGTATATTATTATAATTCCATATAATAGAGAAATCATATTGCATCCGAAATCGCCCAATGAATAAATGTTTACGTGACCTATGAATGTATAATATAATATGGATATTGAAGTAGTTAAAGTTAAAAACAAGCTGTCAATAACAAATGAAAGTTGCTCTCATTAAGTAACTCGGTAGGTTTACTGGCCCTAAATATATTTACGGCGTGTTTACATATATACATATATAGAAAAAAAAACGTTTTACAATTTAAAAGAAAATATTACGGAATTGTCACACTTTCTCTTATTCAAGAGGATTCAGGTTAAATTCCTAATCCCCAAAGGGCCGGTAACGCACTTGTAACGCCTCTGGAATTTCGGGCGTCTATGGGCCGCGCCAATTGCCTACCATTAGGCGATTCGTCTGCTCGTTTACCGGCTTATTCCATAAAACAAGGTTGTTATTTTTTTAGATGCAAAGGTATACGATCCACTCGCTTCCAGCCGGGATCATTAAGGGAGGCCGATACTGAGCAGTGTCAGTGGCATTCAACTGGTTGCTCGACAGTAAGATACAAAATACAATGTATGCATATGTAGTTACATATTTACATTATACATACTACGAGAAATTTGCGCCTTTTCGTACTGTACATTTTAAACACTCTGTAGATCAATCTGGTCCACAATAGTACAATCAGATATTTCATAACACAGAGTGCTCCAAATAAATATGACATGTTGAGAATGTACTTGTAGAATGACACCATTCTTTCAATATATTGGGACATTATTATGACCCTTATGACTATAACGCTTCATTCGAATCTACGCTTTGGAACGAGCACTTAGCTTCACTGACCAACTATTCTATTGGTATATATAAACAAACAAATATATTTATTTCCATTTTGTTCACATATACTTAATCTATGCTTATTATTTAACTATTCTAGGTAGGTTACAATACAATGCCTGTATAGAATTAAATCTGTACCACAGGCTTTGTGGTCACGTGCATTATACATCAGGATAATATAACTAAGCATTAACAATATTATTTATACAGTCACCAATATTACAAAACCTTACGTATACATATGTTAGGAAACACTAAATTATTATGTATTTATACCTATACATTATTTATTTAATGACAATCAACAAATCCTCGCTTTTTTCATAACTTAATGATAGCAGATACTGAGAAATGCGCTGTTTTGCTTTACGTCGTAAACTAAGGTTTCTTTATTAATTTTATTGTACAGATTATATATATCACTGTTGACGTTCCAAAAGTATCTTTACTAGTAATTAAGCTTTTTATACCTAAATGATTCAGGTTCATTTAAACTTGTGTGATTCTTTTTTTGAAAAAAAAAACACTACATAATGAACTTGCACGGTTATTCAACTATAGTTAACTTTGTCTGGAATTTAAAGGAGATTCTGACCTCTGAGTTTCGTTTGCCATCTCGGAGTAGTCAGGCAGGTAATGCTGGACCATCTAAGTTAAATTAATAGCGTGTAAAATGTAGCATATTGTAAATATTAATATCTGACTAATATATATCCTTACTAATATTATAAATCGGAAAGTGAGTTTGTTTGTTCCGCTTTCATGTCGTAACTACTAAACCGATTGCTTTGAATTTTTGCAGACTTGAAGTTAGAAGTCTGGATTAAATAATAGGGTACTTTTTATCCTGGAAAAAATTGATATTCTCGAGGAAAAACGTAATTATTGGTATAGATGGCGCTGTGTGTATTGGTATATGTCACATAGGCTACTTTTTATCCTTTTGTGACGCGAGCGAAGCCGCGGGTAAAAGCTAGTACAATATAAAGACAAAATAGTTGACTGCACGGTTGACGCGGTGGCTATATAGATAACTGGCTGATTCTTAAGCTGTAGTGGGTTTTTTAGTTTTGACTTTATGCAACAATTGTAATGAAACGCACGCAAGTTGGTTAAACACTGACTTTTATTCAAACACCCTCACATACAATTATCATGGAATATTGACATACCGTCACTAATATACTACATCTCTTCCTTTCCGAAAAGCAATGCCCAATGATTACTAACAACTACTTAAAATTAATGTTACTTACATACTAACTAATGCTTATATCTAACTTACATAATAACACATAATTTTTCCTTATCTAATCTTATAAAGTAATTGCCCTATTCCTTCCTATTTATACAACATTTTTTTCTAAGTTTTCTTATTTCTATAACCTATATCTATTCATTATATTGAAATAGATGATTCAGCATTCGTGCAGTTCTTTCTTTAGACCTTTCAATAGGTATCTCGTGAGGTGACAACGTACAAGACTGGTCTCGACTACCAACTGGACTTTCATGGTACTCGCTGTTCGCTGGGCTTGCCTGCGCCCAAATAGGAACCACGGTGTTTTGCGATCCTGTGGATTCTGGCTTTCGTCTACGCCTACGATACCCTGCCATCGAGATCACACTTGGTAACTTGCAACTAAATTCATTATCATCAGATGGTTGTCTCACAGTTTCTCTAATTATTTCTGATGACGAGGCCGTACGCGTTATCAACTGACTTCGAGTTCGCCGATACCGTCCACCACGTTCGTCTTCTACAATGTACGAGCGCGGTTGAGCTGCTTGTGCCACTACGGTCACCGGTTTCCTGGCGCCATTACACACTAAAGTTGCCCTATCCCCTTGAGATAATCGCTTAAGGGTGTTTGCCGATTTATCGTAATTTATTTTGATTTGTTCCCTCTTTGACAAAATTGTTTTATAATTTTTTTCATTATCTACCCTCTCCGTTAGTAGTTTAGTACAGACCGGTAATCTAGTTTTCAGCCTTCTACCCATTAAAATCTGGGCAGGTGAGTCTAAGTCATGCCGCGGCGTAGTTCTGAAATTTAACAATGCTAAATTGAAATCTTGTCCCGAGTCTACACACTTCTTTAACATATTTTTAACTGTTTGCACTGTTCTTTCGCTTTTCCCGTTTGATTGTGGGTAATGCGGTGATGACGTTACATGCTGTATTTCCCATTCGCGCATAAACTTTTTAAATTCTTGTGAGTTATAAGCCGGACCATTATCACTGACTAATTCTGCTGGTATACCATGCCTAGCAAACTGCTCTTTCATAAAAGAAATTACTTGCTTCGAGCTTATGCTCGTTAACTGTCCTACCTCAACGTAGTTTGAAAAGTAATCAACTAAAACAATGTAATTCATTTTTTTATACTCGAACGTGTCCGATGCTAGCTTGTGCCATGGCAGCGCAGGCACGCTATGCTGCAGAAGCGGTTGACGTCGCGGGCGAGGCGCGTGCAGTGCGCAAGCTGCACACGTGCGCACGATGCGCTCGACATCGTCGCACATTCCCGGCCAAAACATTACATCGTGCGCGCGCCTTTTACACCGTTCTATACCTAAATGTCCTTCGTGAACTCGTGACAACATGTCTTCCCGTAAAGCACGAGGAATAAACACTAATTCGTCCTTAAAAATGATTCCGTCTACATAATGCATTTGCTCATGATATGGCCAGAAAGCGTTCACTCGTTCATTTACATCGCGCCTATTTTTAGGCCAGCCTTTTGTTATGTATTTAATCAACCATCGACAGTCACTATCTAAGTCCGTTTCTTTTTGAATGGCCTCCAATCGTGGTTGGCTAAAAGGTACATGTTCTAACATGAAACAAGTTTGTATCTCCACTTCTGTGGATACTTGGTCATGCATTTTTTCCTTCAAAGGTGCCCTCGATAACGTGTCTGCTATATACATATTTTTGCCCGGCGTATATACTACTTTGAAGTCGTATCCTTGTACTCTCAACATCATTCTTTGTAGCCTAACTGGTACCGAAACCAGGGGTTTGTTAAATAATGCTTCTAGTGGCTTGTGGTCGGTGTTTACGGTGACGTCAGTTCTCCCATAAATATACTGCTTGAATCTTTCGATACCAAACACAATAGCTAGCATTTCTTTTTCGATCTGCGCGTATCTAGTCTGAGTGTCGGTGAGCGTAAGCGATGCAAACTCCACCGGACGATCATTTTGTAGTAGCACAGCGCCCAGCGCGACGCTAGACGCGTCCACTGATACCACTAACGGCGCACTGTCACTGTACAGCGCTAGCACCGGTGCACTACCTAGCTTTGCCTTTAGCCTATCCACTGCTTCTGAATGTTGAGATTCCCAAGACCACTCCGAATCTTTCTTTAATAACGACCTTAACACATTTACACTCTCTGAGTAATTAGGTATAAATTTAGCTAAATAATTTACCATGCCCAAAAACCTCTCGAGAGCCTTCCTATCAGTAGGATAGGGCATATCCATTATAGCTTTTACTTTGGAGTCGTCTGCCCGCATACCATTCGCGTCAAACTTGTGACCCAAGTAAGTAATTTCTGATACACCAAACTTGCATTTTTCGCGATTAAATTTTATGCCAATATCTTTAGCACATCGCAGAAGACACTCTAATCTCTGGTTGTGCTCGTCTTTACTACGGCCCCATACAATTATGTCATCAATAAAAGATTCAACTCCTTCTAAATTTTCTAAATGTTGCCTAAGCTTCGCATGAAATACTTCTGGCGCACAGTGTATACCATATGGTAAACGCAGAAATTGGTATCGACCGAATGGTGTGCCAAACGTACAGAGATCAGCGCTCACATCGTCTATTTGAACCATCCAGAAACCACAGCGCGCATCTAACACGCTAAACACAGTAGCACCGCGCAAGCGCGCGGCCAGCTCCGGTACCGTCGGGAGCGAGTACTGCGCACGTTGCACCGCCCGGTTTAATGGTCGCGGATCTAAACAAACACGAATACTGCCATCTTTTTTCGCGACTAAAACTATTGCATTTACCCATGAGGTTGGATGAGTGACCTTCCTAACTACACCCAAGTTTTCCATTCTACACAATTCCTCCTTTAATTTATCCTTAAGACCGAATGGAATTTTCCTAGTAGGACATATAACTGGTTGTACGTTTTTATCTATTACTATACTATATTTGCCAGGTAATTTTCCCAATCCTTGAAACAATTCATTATAGTTATCCAAATTGATTGTATTTATTTGATTTATTAATCCTAACGCAATACATCCCTCTAAACCGAGTACACTGACAAAACAAATCCACAACAACAAATGATAACACATAACTAGTTTTTCTAAACATAAAAGAAATCTTGCCAATGCCTATAATTGATAACTGATTGCCTGTAAACGAATATACACGTTTTGTGAACGGTTTAAGGTCTGTAATAGATAACCCTAACTTCATATAATTTACTTTAGAGATAACATTAATCATTGATCCAGTATCTATTTTTAATAAAAGTTTTTTACCTTGACATTCTATAATTTCTGTCCATTCCAATGGCGACTTACATTGTTTTTTCTTATTATCTAAGGTGTTTATATAAAACCTTTGTTTCTGACTTTCTTCGTCACTATCACTATTTACGGTTTCTACACTGAGATTTAACACTTTGCGAATCGATTTTGTATGCTTACACACTCGCGAAAAATGACCTTTCTTTTCACAAACATAACACTTTACGTCACACGCCGGACACCGCTCGCCACCGAGACACCGCACGCTGCCGCATCGCTCACAAGCGACAAGCGGCGCGCGCGCTGCTCGCGCTCCGCCGGCTCCGCGCCATCCTCCGGCGCGCCGCCCGCCTCGTGCTCTGCGGCCGCCTTGCACAGCATCCACTTGCACCCCCTCAGATGCACCGTCGATGTGCTTACTCTCCTCCTTGGACATCTCTGCCGCCTGACAGATTTGTATCGCTTTGGATAGCGACAACTCGTCTGTGCGGAGAAGTCTATCTCTCACCGTATTGTTTACAATACCACACACAATCCTATCACGCAACAGGCTCTCGTGCAATTCACTGAACTCGCACTGCTGACTCAATACCCTCAACGCGGTTACATATTGATGGATGTTTTCACCCTCTTCCTGATCGCGTGAAAAGAATTTAAACCGCCGCACTGTGATATTTGGTTTCGTGCCGAAATATTTATCGAACTTCCTTAATACGCAATGAATGTCGTCTTCACTTTCACCTCCTTCAAACGTAAAAGTTGTAAAAGCCTCATAACCAGCTGATCCGATGAGGTTAACCAACAAACTAGCCTGAACTTCCTTAGGCTCTTTGCTCACTCCAGATGCTTTAAGGAAAACTTCGAACTGTTTCCGCCATTTATGCCACGCGTCGGACCGTGCGGCTGGACCACCGTCGAGCGATAATTCCACTGGAGGACGTGCGTGCTCCATATTTATTATTCTTGTACACAACGACACTTAGAATAATAGTTTATTGTTACTAAAATATCTTTTTAACCCGCAATTAATGTTAAAAAGATCCCACTTCTGACACCATGTAATGAAACGCACGCAAGTTGGTTAAACACTGACTTTTATTCAAACACCCTCACATACAATTATCATGGAATATTGACATACCGTCACTAATATACTACAACAATAACATAGGCGAGCTTAATATTACCATGGGAATTCTTACTATTCGATTTCGATTCCCTCGCGGAACCATTCTTTGTGTGATCCACAAATTGATGTCATTTGTAGGTATGTGAACTTTTATGTTTATACCGACGCGACCCGGCAAACTTCCTAGCGCCTAAATATCTTTTTTACACGAACATTTCAAGACCAAAATTTAACCAAAACGGTTTAGCCGTTCTCGAGTTTTAGCGAGACTAACGAACGGATATTTATTTTTATTTATATGTATATAAAGGAGGTATATTATGTATGCACATTGCATGTAAATAAACAAGCCGATAACACTCATTTCAATTTATCAGTTCGTTGTTATTTTTATACGTAAAATAATAATTAGGTATCGCGATAACGAATAATTGTGTATCCAATTGTATTTTGTATTATTTTTTATGTATTTATACGAAATTTCAACTGTTGTGGTTTCTCGGAGAGTTAAGCCCGTTTCTCATGCTTGAGTGTGCAGGTTCGAAACTTACCGACGCCAAGTACCAATGTGACTTATCCAAGTTATATACATATATTTTGTAAGATTATTTAGATACCACTGACGAACGATAAACGAAAACATCGTGAGGAAACCTGGGCTTATAATATCTAATTACATAGCATAACATCACGCCTTTTATCCCCGAAGGGGTAGGCACAGGTGCACATAGAAATAACATCCAGTTTTCACTATTTATGTTATGAGTCCCATTGCATGGTGATTAATGCTCAAACCTTCTCCGTGTGAGAAGAGGCCTTTGGTTAACAGTGGGCACTTTTGGGGTGTTGATGTTATACGCAATGTTAAATATTAAGACCTGTTACAATGTATACACAGCTGTAATATTTATGTACTTAGATACTTATTACAACTAGACACGGTCTTGACAACGACCATAACAATTTCGACGAACTAAGGAGTTTATTGGTGTGCGAAATCGATTAAATGAGGTATCACATTTTGAACTAAAACATTTATTTTTATTGGAGATCGGTGGCTCATTATATTCTACCGCTGTGTACCTTGTCGCAACCGCAACTACCGAGCAAGGGATCTTGATGATCTCTAATAATAGTACCTATCTTAAATTATTTTATCACAAAGTCAAAGCATTTAATTAAACCATAATTTACTTTGAAACGTCAACAAATGCAAAATAAATAATAGTCTGTCAGTCAGTCCATCACTATCTCGTTGGCCGAGTGGTCGCAATTGCGACTGCCGGGCAAGGGGTCTCGGGTTCGATTCCCGGATCGGGCAAAGTATTAGTGGGTTTTTAAAAATTCTGAGTATACTACCTACTCAGAATTTTTAAAAACCCACTAAGCACGGAGTCTGGAAATGTGCCCGGTATATGGCAATAGGCTCACCCCCTATTACATGGGACTCATAACATAAATAGTGAAAAGTAGGTGTTACATTGTACAGTACTATAATGTGTACCTCTGCCTACCCCTTCGAGGATAAAAGGTGTGATGTTATGTTTATGTTATGCTATGTCAGTCCGCCAGTGAGAAGAAAACAAACGGACAAGTAAAAGGGTAACAAACGGACACACATACTCATAAATCCTCAGAAACTTTCGCAGTTACAATAATTATACCGACCCGCCCCGGCTTCGCACGGGTGTAATATGTATGTATTATACATATAAACCTTCCTTAAGAATCACTCTATGTGTTAAAAAAACCGCATCAAAATCCGTTGCGTAGTTTTAAAGATCTAAGCATACAGACAGACGGCGGATAGCTACTTTGTTTTATACTATGTAGTGATTAGTAGGATTGATGATTGTATGATGTAGTGTATTAGTAGCGAGTATCTTGGTCCATTTATGGCTTTCATTAAAATTTGAGTAACGGTATAATGGGGTGAATAGGGTTTGAGTGACGGAAAGGGACAGGAGAGGGATGAATCGATACTATGAAGAATTTCCTTATATCTTCACCCCTGTTTTGTCCCTATTCACCTCTCGATCCCTATTCACCCCATTTTACGGTACCTACAATTTTATTATAGTTAAGTAAGTGTAAACGAACTAAATCGAAACTATGTTATTTAAGTATACATAATGAGATTTTTAAGTGTGGGAGAGCCATGCTTCGGCACGAATGGGCCGGCTCGACCGGAGTGATACCACGGCCTCACAGAAAACCGACGTGAAGCAACGCGTACGTTGTGTTTCGTCGTGTGAGTGAGGTTACCAGAGGCCCAATTACCTTCCCCTTCCCCAATCTCCCCAATCTCCCCAATCCCTGAATCTCCAACGACCCTCAAACTCCTAATCCCCAAAAAGTCGGTGACGCACTTGTAACGCCTCTGGTGTTCCAGGTGTCCATGGGCGACGCCGATTGCTGACCATCAGGTGATCCGTCTGCTCGTTTACCGGCTTATGCCTTAAAAAAAAACTACGGTACCTACAATTTTATTATACATAGTTAGGTGTAAACGAACTAAATCGAAACTATGTTATTTATACATAGGTAGAGTAAAGAAACATTTTTTTCAGATCCAGTTTAATGACCTCTGAAACTGTTGTTAATACTAAACCAGTTTGTCCATTTTTTTTGCTAAAAATATTTAATTTTGTCTCATGATGAAGTTTCATCATGATTACGAAATAAAATGAGATTAATAAAACCTATTAACGGACAACGCAGTTGCATATTTTGAGTTCGACCTTTAGTCAAAATTGGACGTTCTTTTAATACGACAAAGTACAGTTTTCATTGAACAAAAAACAACAATTGCTGGACAATAGCAGTGAAAATTGATCGATGTACTGAGGAGAAAATAAATTACAACTTTTTTTTTCTTTAGCATTTCACTTTAACATCAATAGCCTATGATAGTCCATTGCTTTACAGTGAACTTAGTTTACATATATGTAGGAGTGGGTTTTGTATAATCACAACCCTTGGCAGGCTCAAAAGGTTCAGGATTTTAGTCAATAAAATACAATTTTAATTAAAAAAAAATACTTACTTAAAGAATACCGCTCTCCATTAATCGTGAAATTAATGCGATCCATAATGCCACTGTTTTTGTAAAAACAAACACTATAAATTAAATTGATAAATTCATAGATTAATAACAATTTGATCACGTGGGCACAAGACTTGAGTGGGACGTGCGCGCGAGCATACTGAGCGCGCATGCGCGTTGGAGTACCGGCTTGAAGTCAACAATCAACACTCGAGATGGTATCTTGTAGAGATAATGTATAATATCATAATATACCGACATACTCTATATATAGATACATATAGTTGTTTGTTTACGTATCTTTACTTATGTAGGTTCATTACGATGTCATATTGCCCTTTCCTTGTATTAACTATATTATTTGTTTTGCTACATGAGCGTTTAAAATATTGGGGTTTAATTGGACGATGTCATCATGACTTAGCTTCTAAAACATGGTAACATTTTAAAGTGAAAAAATTGTGACCGTCAAACCATTAACATTAGGCATTGATTACTAAAAATATGTGCAGTTGTCTATAACTTAAGAATTAATAATTTTAATTTTAATGTTAATGTTAATTATATGTAATTATATCTACATGTCAATGTAGGATCAAAACTCACAAGTGTTAAACGTTGACACCTACTATTTTGTCTCTCTGCATCACCCTAAGGTTGACTGTAAGAGAATGCCACTAGGCATTAAGTCCGCCATTGTATACCTACAAGAAGTGTAAATAAAATAAAAATAATTAATCTTGCTACGTTCTTCTGTGGCAAAAATTTGGTTAATATAGTCTATCTAAACGACCATTATCCTATAAGCCGATTAGTACTACCATTATGCTTCTGGAGCATAAAGATTTTATTCAATAAATAAAAAAACACTATTCTATAAAAACCAACCAGTTATTTCTGCCTATATTTTAAAATGAGAGCAAAAACTATGAAATACAAAACGGTATGAAGCCGGCGCGCGTTGAGCAATAAGAAAAAAACACTAAAACTTTCTTTGTATTGACAAGAGCGAAGCGTGATAGAGCGACGGAGAAACGAACTCGAGATCATGCAGGAATGTGCACTTAAGAGCTGACTATTAAATATCCAACGATTTAAAACATAACATTACATCACGCCTTTTTTATCCCTGAAGGGGTAGGCAGAGGTGTACATTATGCCACTGTACAATGTACTTACTGCATTAACTCAGTTCATTTAAAATGTGTATGAATAGATATTAAATTAAATCGTTGGACTGCCTCGTTGGCCGAGTGGTCGCAAGTGCGACTGCCGGGCAAGGGGTCTCGGGTTCGATTCCCAGGTCGGACAAAGTGTTACTGGGTTTTTAAAAATTCTGAGTAGTAGCACGGAGTCGGAAATTGTGCCTGTTATATGGCAATAGGCTTACCCCCTATTACATGGGACTCATAACTTAAAATACTGAACAGTAGGTGTTTCATTGTACATAGTGGCATTAAGTGCCGTAAATGTGCACCTCTGCCTACCCCTTCGCGGATAAAAGGCGTGATATATGATGTTATGTTATATCTGTGTTTTATTAACCATGTTTATCTTAACGTAATGTTATTAGGAGTCGCGGAGAACCTAACGGGTTACCGGGGCTCCGGCTCGGAGGAGGAACGGGGTGGTTTTTAGTCAGTAAGAGTCTGACACTCCCTCCCGCCTCACCCAGGCAGGAACAGTCATTCGATGATATTCCCCTCTTTTTTTATATTTGATGGGGCGACGTTTGACCACTATCTCACCTGATGGTAAGTGATGATGCAGTCTACGATGGAGCACGTCGTCCCATAAGCAACCTATTCACTATAACCTATTCACCCCTTAAAAAAATGTTATTAGGAACATGATTCCATTACATTGCGTTATTGGATAGCACGTACTAGTTTGCAGAGCTAGTCAAGTTCTCTCGATATCAAATGACAAACGCCGAACCAAAACATACTTGTGGGTTCCAAGAATAGATTGTCGAAGCTGTCAAGTTGCTACACATAACTTAGGGAAGTAGTTACTTAAAAGGTTAGCGATGGTTGATTTGTTACAAGTCTTACTGATAAGCAAGTGGTCCGTATCGATTTTAGAATTCCTCAGGTTTTTCAAAAGTGGCTTATGGTCTCACACATAACATATTATCAAGCCTTTTATTATATAGGTAGGTAGGGTAGAGGTGCACATTATGGTACGAAATGCCACTGTCCAATGTCACACTCACTTTTCACTATTTATGTTATGAGTCCCATGTGAACCTATTGAGATTATTGAGAATGATTGATGATACTGAGATTTTTTTAAAAACACAGTAATACATTACCCAACCCGGGAATCGAACCCGAGACCCCTTGCTCGGCAGTCGCACTTGTGACCACTCGGCTAACGAATCAGTCTTATGGTCTCATTGATGTTAGAATAGAATAGAATATAACTTTATTGTACACCATTAATAATATAGTACATACAGAAAAGGAAATGACAAAATAGTATCTAGTATCTACATTTACCGCTCGTTTCACCACCTTCATTCATTATTCAGTATATTATTATCTACTTATAGATACATCTATACATATAATAAAATCGCAAGAAACTCAAAACTGTAAGAAAGAAAGAAAGAAATCATTTATTTGCTAATAATGTAGGTATACATATAAGATGGAATGAAGTTAATTGACCCAGTACATTTTACCTTTCGGCATGCAAATTAAATTACAATGTGATATGAATTGTACATTAAATCTTTTTTTAACCTTTTCGCCGCCAACAACTTCTATAGAAGTTCAGGATTTTCGTGCCGTCCACGCCACTACTTCTATAGAAGTTCATTGTATCTACCTACTATAAAAAATACATTTACGATACATAAAACATTTGCATGTGCATAGATGGTGCAATAATGCAACGTGTCTCAAACGTCCGAGATCTAGGGGTTCACATGGTAACCGAGTTAACGTTTCGCAAACACGTCACGGATCTATGTAGCAAATCTTTTAGACATTTAGGGTTTATATTGAGACAGGGTCACGATTTTAAAAATATAGCGGTACTTAAAATTCTATATAATGCATTGGTTAGAAGCCATCTTGAAACTTGTGCTATTATTTGGAATCCACATGAGGACAAATACATTAAGATGTTGGAAAAAATACAGAACAAGTTCACAAGATTTTTGTATTTGAAATTGTATGGGATTTATCCATTTTTCCCATTGATGTACCCAAGTTTATTCGTCCTGGGGACAGTTGGGTACAATACACTAGAGGTGCGGAGAGATGTGGCGCTAGTTAAATATATAGCCAGGGTACTACGAGGATTGGTCCATCACCCGGAAGTGCTGGAGATGTTGGGATTGCGTGTGCCAGACGGATACGTGGGGGCTCGTCGCCGCCCCGCCCTGTTGGAGGTGCCAAGGGCTAGAACTAATCTTCTTAAATATGCTCCTATTTCGCGTGCGGTTCGGATTATAAATAGTGTACCGGAACATGATTTGTTCCACAACCTACCAAGGTTTATTGAAGCAGTACAAAGGTATATTGAATATCACCGTATTGAGTAATTGTGTCTATATGGTTATAATATGTATGCCATACTGAGAGTATGTAACTCTTATAAGTCTAATAATTAAGGTAAAATTTTTATTAATTAAGTTACATGTTGGACTTAAATGTGTCAGGAAATGTGATATTGTATTGGAATAAACTGTAAGATGTCATATTGTAAGGTGTTGTAATAATAAATAATAAATAAATAATAAATAAATTTGTTTCTTTGTAATTTTGTAATATGGACACGACGAACTATTTTTTCTCATGCAAAACAGACTATTTTCTGTTTTAAAAAGGTAAAACATAAAAGGTTTCAAATAATTTTATATCCCGCACGCCAACGACTTCATATCAAGTAGGCCAGTGATGTGACGCGTAAGGAGCATTCATTAGAATCTTTATTTACTATAATATTTGTTTTCTTTTCCATCCAATAGTTTTTTGAATTCTATGAATAAAAAGAAATTCCGGTCAGTAAATAACGTATTACAATGCGTTTCAAAATTAATGTACATCTACCTATCAAATCATTTCATTAAAATTAATTATTATGTACTGAGGGTTTTCGATATTGCTAGACCCATCTCTACGTAATGGCAAGATGTCGAGTGACACTAGCGCCGTCAACTTCAATAGAAGTAAACCTGTGACGTCGTAAGCGCTTAGGCGTCAAGGTCATTGTGTCATAGTTCCGGGCGACGCGTGCACGCACATTTTTCTTTCCCAGTGCAGTGCAAAATGACCGAATATGATTCGGATGAGAGCCCTCGCTGATGAACTAAATTGTAGAGGGGGTATGCGCAGTAGCGATTCTTAGTATAAAATCGCTACTGCGCATCCCCCTCTACTTTCGTCCAGCGCTCATAATTAATCGCACGGCCTATACCTATAATTATTTTCATGATTATGAAATATCCAAATGATTGAGTCATTTTGATTCGATTACAAACTGTTTGGGTCGCGAAAAATTTGTGATCGACTCAGGTCTATATTTGTTCGCCGACACAGCTAAAAGTTTGCGAAACCGAGCCGCAACGAATAGGTATTTTATGACTACCTAATATCCATCAAACGTGCCAGTTTTTCATTTGCATTAAATGAAAAATAAGCTATTAAAGTTTAGTACATCTGTATTAAAATAG
This sequence comes from Spodoptera littoralis, assembly GCA_902850265.1. NCBI lineage: Eukaryota > Metazoa > Arthropoda > Insecta > Lepidoptera > Noctuidae > Spodoptera > Spodoptera littoralis. The sequence goes on from LR824545.2 coordinate 12,448,822, forward strand.
TTACTTACCATCCATTTCCAAAACTACACATATGTTGCCACTTTTAATCACTACAAACAATGTTCCTGATCGTGACCTGACGTTAGATTTTAAATGTAAACTAAAACCAAAAGCAAACCAATCTCGATAGAAAGAAAGAAAAGCATAGACAACTATTCCTTACGAAATGTATCGTGCTTTGAACGCCAATGACTTGATATGAAGTAAACAGACTACGTTATGAAATGAATAGTGAAGTGGCTAATGTTACGAATTATTATTATTATCTCTAGCAACTCTATGCATGTATCTTCATCTCTGATAACGGATACCCATTTTTCTTAGTATAAATGTTCATAAAATAAAACAAATTACCATTATAACTTAACAGTTTGTATTTTTAATTGTAAATTTGAGTACCAATTTAAATTTACACATATTTTTTTTCATTATCGACATGATGTTACCGCCATCCCTACTTTCGTACTATACATTTATTATACATTTATACGTTGGCGTACGGCGACACATCGTGTTTAGTATAGCTGGGCGGCGAAAAGGTTAAAGTACCGATGCTTCTGAAGCCCGAGATCCAGAAGTGTTTAACGACAATCGACTAGAGCCTTACTGACATAATTATTCAATATTGTCGGTGATGGCAAGATGAACTCAGAACAAAAGCTACGAGGCAACGCCCTATGCAGGAGAGTGAGTTAAAAGAATGCTTAGGACGTGATCTACAATCGGTATTGAAGCCTAAAATATCCTTTTATACTGTTTATCTGTTTGTCAATGTATGTCCGGAGGAAACTTAAGATACTAAACTATATTTTGCACGATTATTACTAAAGGTATAGGCTACATGTTATCACGCTATCACCTACGGGGGAAGAGCTATGAATCACTATTCCACGCGGATAAACTCGCGGGCCAAGGTAGTACGTACTGTTTATTCAAAATTTGGTACATAGTAACTATCCAGACCTTATGAAACAGGCCCTTAATAGGCAAAAGTACATTACCAAGGGCTCAAAATCTCAGAGTATAAATTGGCCTAAGAAGGGCACTCAAAATATTATAAACAATCCTACGTTTGCATGCCTGCTTGTAAAAACGCCACTTGAGAATACAGGGTTGAACTGAGTGTTCGGAAACCACCAACAATATTTGAAATAATGTTTAGTGGGTGTATGTGGTGTGTTTAAGTGTTCAATATCATTATATTTGTGTGTAAAAATATATCAATGATGAAATAAGTAAAATAAAAGCAATAAACATTTCTTAATAAGAATCATATTTTCTGTTATTAATATCTTTTCCATCGGCTACCGCTTAGACCTGCAATAATAAAGGAATTGTCAGGTGTTTGTTGACCAAAATAGTGTTTAAGTCGTAATGAATTGACAAAAAATGATATTATTGATATTAAGAATTTCCAGAAGCACCTTCATTGGGAACATAACAATTAAAATAAACTAATTTCTATAAAAATAAATAAAAAACTATACCCGTAATGCATCCCTGCATAATTTTTGTCACACTAATCATTATGGATTGAATTTCACGAAGTCTTGTGTTTATGTTATAATTTATTTATGTGTTTAAAGTACCTATAATATGTTAGTTGTGGAGGGGAGAGGAAGTGATTAAGTTCTTGGTTATCCTGTATAACAGTACTTGAAAGGCAGGCATTGGAGGATTACCCAGTGTTGTGTGTGAATTGTGAAATAATGTCTACGTCTGAAAAATGTTGTTTCATGGTGCCATTGAATGTAGGATGTTTCGTAGTGGGAATTGTCAGTTGTGTAAGTGTCCATTTATATTTTGTTTTTCAAAGGGAAGAGTTAATTGTTGCGTTATGTGATTTTGAGAATGTTTAACTAATGTTGCGGTATGATAATATATTTTGGTTGTAATGTAATTTTCAATGTAGATAAACGTTATTTAAGTTTATATTTAGAAAAGTCATAAACTCTATCGTAGACCGCATCATCGCTTACCACCAGGCGAGATAGTGGCTAAACGTCGGCTCATTAAATATAAAAAAAGTAATTATTATCCTAAAGAAAAAAAAGAAGGGAGTTAAAAAAACAAAATAGTAATCAATCATCATGCTATAGGTATTATGTTTTACGGGAGGTAGCCTAAAGACATAAATGTCCATACCTACTGATGGGTATACTAAGTACCTAAAGTTTAAATGAATTTTTTTTTCTTTGTACGCAATAAATGATCAAACCGACATTTCTACCGATTTTGATCAATATTTCTCCGGTTACAAGTTTAATTAACCATAGGCACATATTTAGTTGTTTATTTATTTTCTTGAGACTGCCTAGTTGGCCGAGTGGTTCGATTCCCGGGACGAGCAAAAGTAACACTGGGTTTTTAAAAAAATCTCTTATGGCAATAGGCTCACTCCCTATGGGGACTCATAACATAAATAGTGAAAAGTGGATGTTACATTGTACAGTGGCATAACCTTTTCGCCGCCCAGCTATACTAAACACGATGTGTCGCCGTACGCCAACGTATAAATGTATAATAAATGTATAGTACGAAAGTAGGGATGGCGGTAACATCATGTCGATAATGAAAAAAAATATGTGTAAATTTAAATTGGTACTCAAATTTACAATTAAAAATACAAACTGTTAAGTTATAATGGTAATTTGTTTTATTTTATGAACATTTATACTAAGAAAAATGGGTATCCGTTATCAGAGATGAAGATACATGCATAGAGTTGCTAGAGATAATAATAATAATTCGTAACATTAGCCACTTCACTATTCATTTCATAACGTAGTCTGTTTACTTCATATCAAGTCATTGGCGTTCAAAGCACGATACATTTCGTAAGGAATAGTTGTCTATGCTTTTCTTTCTTTCTATCGAGTTTGGTTTGCTTTTGGTTTTAGTTTACATTTAAAATCTAACGTCAGGTCACGATCAGGAACATTGTTTGTAGTGATTAAAAGTGGCAACATATGTGTAGTTTTGGAAATGGATGGTAAGTAACTATTTTAATACAGATGTACTAAACTTTAATAGCTTATTTTTCATTTAATGCAAATGAAAAACTGGCACGTTTGATGGATATTAGGTAGTCATAAAATACCTATTCGTTGCGGCTCTCGGTTTCGCAAACTTTTAGCTGTGTCGGCGAACAAATATAGACCTGAGTCGATCACAAATTTTTCGCGACCCAAACAGTTTGTAATCGAATCAAAATGACTCAATCATTTGGATATTTCATAATCATGAAAATAATTATAGGTATAGGCCGTGCGATTAATTATGAGCGCTGGACGAAAGTAGAGGGGGATGCGCAGTAGCGATTTTATACTAAGAATCGCTACTGCGCATACCCCAAACAGCCGCAACAACTCATCCGAATCATATTCGGTCATTTTGCACTGCACTGGGAAAGAAAAATGTGCGTGCACGCGTCGCCCGGAACTATGACACAATGACCTTGACGCCTAAGCGCTTACGACGTCACAGGTTTACTTCTATTGAAGTTGACGGCGCTAGTGTCACTCGACATCTTGCCATTACGTAGAGATGGGTCTAGCAATATCGAAAACCCTCAGTACATAATAATTAATTTTAATGAAATGATTTGATAGGTAGATGTACATTAATTTTGAAACGCATTGTAATACGGTATTTACTGACCGGAATTTCTTTTTATTCATAGAATTCAAAAAACTATTGGATGGAAAAGAAAACAAATATTATAGTAAATAAAGATTCTAATGAATGCTCCTTACGCGTCACATCACTGGCCTACTTGATATGAAGTCGTTGGCGTGCGGGATATAAAATTATTTGAAACCTTTTATGTTTTACCTTTTTAAAACAGAAAATAGTCTGTTTTGCATGAGAAAAAATAGTTCGTCGTGTCCATATTACAAAATTACAAAGAAACAAATGTTTTATGTATCGTAAATGTATTTTTTATAGTAGGTAGATACAATGAACTTCTATAGAAGTAGTGGCGTGGACGGCACGAAAATCCTGAACTTCTATAGAAGTTGTTGGCGGCGAAAAGGTGTGTGGGAGAGCCATGCTTCGGCACGAATGGGCCGGCTTGACGGGAGTGATACCAGGGCCTCACAGAAAACCGACGTGAAGCAACGCTTGCGTTGTGCTTCGTCGTGTGAGTGAGGTTACCGGAGGCCCAATTACCCTCCCCTTCGTGCACGTGCACGGGGTAAAAAGCCGTAATTTTATATTATTTTTTGTTTTTCTATTTTATGTATACCTACATATAAATTTTCTCCATAGACTACATATGCTTCATCATCATCATATATTGTCAGGTTTTTTTATGGGACAAGCCCGCCACAACTTTTCAAAGGCAGGGTAGGGCTCCTAAATATCAGGCTTTATAGATCTCGGTATTCCTGCATTTCATACTGTCTATTATAGTTCATAGTACTAGTTTGTCGTCCTGTTTTGCTCATAAATTACTGATTACACCTACGGCTATCGCGGAGAACCTAGCGGGTTACCTGGGCTCCGGCTCGACGTGCAGAAGAAGGAACGGGGTGGTTTTTAGTCAGTAAAAGTCTGACACTCCTTCCCGCCTCACCCAGGCGGGAGCCGTCATTCGATGATTTTCCCCCCTTAAAAAAAACACCTACGGCTGTTCCCTGACTTTCCTGATTATTTAGGTATTTTTCTATGTCATATATCAATTTTTGTTGACAATAACAAACACAAAAAATAGGATTATTTTAATTTGGTCTCATTTCATAGGAGACTCAATTTTAACAATTTACCGTCAAAATTTCGTTGATATATTTGCGGACGCTGAAGTGCTACTAATATTATAAAGCTGAAGAGTTAATTTTTTTGTTTGTTTGTTTGAACGAGCTAATCTCCGAAACTACTGGTCCGATTTGAAAAATTCTTTTTGTGTTGAATAGCCCATTTATCGCGGAAGGCTATAGGCTATAAAATGTCACGCTACGATTAAAAGGCGCCGAGAAGAGCGAGTGAAACCGCGCGGAAGTAGCTAGTATATTATAGTTATAGTTACCCACTGTGCTCATTTTCCGTGTATACAATGCAATACATTATTTAATGTATTGTAAATCATAAAATAAATAAGTTGATAGCCATAATAATATTGTGATTCATTACTTCCGTAAATAATAAGGTGAAAATATAACTTACCTACCTAATCGATACAAATTTAATTTGTTGACAAATGTGGATTATAAATGGCAAAATGGATCTATGTAGCTTTACACTAAAAATGATAAAACAAATAATAAAAACTGCGTTTACAAAATTCAAAAGCAAAAAATAACTATGATTAGTACCTACTGATAGGTTACCTACCCACTGATAGGTTAGAAGTCGGCGCCAAAACAATATACATGTATTACATATTTAAACCTTCCTTAAGAATCACTCTAACTTTAAAAAAAAAACCATCAAAACCCGTTGCGTAGTTTTAAAGATCTAAGCATACATAGGGACAGACAGACGGCGGATAACGACTTTGTTTTATACTATGTAGTGATAACCTTCCTCGTAAAATGCAGTATACAATTAAATACAATACAAAACGGATTTTTAAAAATTGATCTTGCTGTTCCATAGATACTTGCATTCAAACAAGCTAACAAACAATCTCTTCAGCTTTATATGTAGGTATATCCTTACTTCCTTACTATAATATTATAAATCGGAAAGTGAGTTTGTTTGTTTGTTCCGCTTTCACACCGTAACTACTAAACCGATTGCTTTGAATTTTTGCAGACGTAAAGTTAGAAGTCTGGATTAAATAATAGGGTACTTTTTATCCCGGAAAAATTTGATATTCTCGAGGGAATAGGAAATTATTGGTATAGATGGCGCTGTGCGTATTGGTATATGTCACATAGGCTACTTTTTATCCTTTTGTGACGCGAGCAAAGCCGCGGGTAAAAGCTAGTTAAAAATATATAAAAGTTAGTATTAGTTTAGAGACACGTTGGCTTATTAATGTATATACTACGTAATACATTTATATGTATTTTCTAGTATTTACCTCATGGGAAATAAATATTGTATAATATACGATAAGGTTCATCCATCATTATAATTATATACTTGCCTCGGAAGCACTGTTTGTTTACAGAAAAGTATGTATAGCATGATCTTTTTCTCGCACACATATATTAGAACTAAGTATTAATCCAGTTATTTCATAAAATAACTCATTGTAATACTTAATAGGTACTTAATACATTATTTACTGAAACAGAAAACTCGGGAAATACCCGTAGTATATTGTGCAGTGTTGCTAGTTAATGAGTTTGCCGAGTTGCCAGAACAGAAGATGCGTTTAAGAAGTATATTTACTTAGAAATTTTGCTTGCTTTAAGCACTTGCTTAACTTATTGCAAGATTCGGTATTCTGTAGACCAATTACTATAATCTTATACTATTATATAAGGCAGAAGAGTTTATTTTTTTGTTTGATTGTTTGATAGCATCCGTAACCACAAGTCTGATTTGAGTAATTATTTTTGTGTTGGATAACGCATTTATCGAGGATGGCTTTAGGCTATAAAACATCACGCTACGACCAATAGGAGCTGAGCAGAGCGTGTGAAACCGCGTGGAAGTAGCTAATTAATTAAATATGAACTTATAATTGTACAAAGTAGTGTTCTTAATAATTATCTGTGATTATTTTGATGAAACTCTTTTTATTGTAATAAAGAAAATATCTGCAGTAACACGTACCAAAATATGGTGTTCCAAATTCAAATTCAGTTGAAACACAGTTGTTGTTCTAGCCGGCCCATTCCTGCCGACGCATGGCTCTCCCACGCAAAAATTACACCAATATCTGTTTTTACACGACTTTAATGTTGTAATTACCATTCTTTTACTTTTCAGGTCCTGTCTGTAATCATGTTTTCGATGTCTACGCTGTTCTTTATTATGGAGTCTGGAGTTAATAAGCACGAGCTTACGGTGGAGAGTGTACACTTTGCCAAGTACCTGGGCCTATACTTGAACTCCTCGTCGGTTCATATCATTCTGTCCATCACCATGATCATCTCTTTATTATGGATGATGTTCTCCGTCCTGTTGATCTTGGGTATTCTCAGGGTATGTAATTTTAAATCAAGAACTATATTTTTTTATGGAATTTAAGCAGAAGGATCTCTTCTCTATGGGTCTCTTCTATATAATAGGGCTTGCCATAATGCCCGCAAAGGTTATGCGTGAGTCTTCCTCTCTTACTTTTCAACGAAAATTTGGTATATCTAGTTAGAGTAAATGCAATTTTGTGGTCCACAGATTGTTGTTCCAGATCTGGGTGTCATGTGTATGTGAACTTGTACGTTTGTAATTGTAAACGCACCCACGATACAGGAAAACCTCGTTCTCTTTTTTTTATATAATATATTGTAGTATTTATGCAGTATAAGTATTTGTTTAGTAGTATATATTATATGGTATGTACATGTCTATTTATAAAATATTGTATTAATATATTTATTCTATAGGTATTTATGTGTGTAGTATACATATTACATAACCTTTTTTTTTATTGTTGTCTGTCTTCGCATCAACCACTTCATTTCTCTGCACTTCCCTATGGTTGACTGTAAGAGAATGCCTTAAGGCATTAAGTCCGCCATTCACCTTATTTTGTGAAGAAGAAATAAATAAATAAATAAATAAAATAAAACCTCCCAGTGTACATTATATGGTATAGTCTGAAATATCACATGGAGTAATTTATATTCCGGAAAGGTGGACGAAATTACTAGTAGATAGTAGTAAGTAGTAGATAAGTAAGAGCATTGTTTTTTTTTTCAGAACAATGCCAACTTCGTGCTGAGTCACTTCTTGTTTGGCATCGTGATAAACATCATCAGTATACTGAGCGCTCTACTAGTGCTACTGCAGAGCTTACAGAGCTGGAAACTTTCCTTTATCCTGTTCGCATTGTCCTGTAAGTGAAATTCAACAGTTTATTTGAGATAGATTTAATCTCAAATTTCTCAAATAATATTGATTATAAACTAGTTTTAAATAAATAATTATCTTTGCTATCACCTATTTTATGAGTGAAAGGATACTAACATATATCGTCATCATCATTATCATTTGGATAATTCTTTTTTGTGGCATAAGCCGGTAAACGAGCAGACGGATCACCTGATGGTAAGCAATCGGCGTCGCCCATGGACACCCGATACACCAGACGCTTTACAAGTCAATTACCGGCCTTTTGGGGAAATGTAATTTGACGGTTGTTCGGCATTCAGGATTAGGGAGAATGGCGAGAGGGGTAATTGGGTCTCCGGTAATTTAACTAATACGACCAAACACAATGAAAGCGTGGTTTCACGTCGGTTTTCTGTAAGGCCATTCGCGCTACACATATAAATATAGCTTAGTGTAAAATGTTACTCGTCAATCGATAGTAAATAAATAAATATGACGCTTATTACCTTGAAGACAATACGGATAACTTTAAACAATACATCAGGCATTTTTTGTAACCAGAGCGGTACCTACAATGTCTACATATACTACTAGGTAGATGCAACATCATTACGAATATATAGTTAGTTGTTTTTTTTAAGGGGGGAAAATCATCGAATTACTGCTCCCGCCTGGGTGAGACGGGAGTGTCAGACTCTTACTGACTAAAACCACCCCGTTCCTTCTCCTGCGCGTCGAGCCGGAGCCCCGGTTATCATTAGGTTTTCCGCGACAGTTAGAGTACTTTTAAGTAAAACTCAATACTTGAATACTGAAAAGTTTATTCTAAACGGATTCTTATAAGAACACAGCGTGAAGGTCGTCAAACTTCCCACCAGAATCGCGCGTTACCACTCTTTGCGCGGGAAACTAATCTGTCATATTTGACAGATGACATCGTCAACATGACAGCTAGAGCTGTCGATAATACAGATTAAACTAGTGACGTTCTTTTAGTTGATTTTCGTAGTCTAACAGTATATACATAATTTGGCGACTTAGTATTATCGAAAGCACTAGCTGTCATACCTAGTGCTGTCGATAATACTAAGTTGATATATCGTAGGTACCGAAAATTTGTTCATACAAAAGTAGTCTCTCAACATCGATAATAAGGTCTATAATAGAGTAAGTGGAGAGTGGTCACTGGTGACCGCTTGCGGATGGAGCAGATATAAACTAAACTACGTCGTACATACATAATTTGGCAAATGTTCGTCAGTTTTATATTAAAACTTTCGTGAGACACACTTAATAAATTATTATAATGTCGAATGGTTCCTTGTCAAACAGTTATGTGGGTAGGCCGAAAACATAATAATTAAATTTATTAATCGTCTGGTATGTAACGAATCCCATGAAATAGAGGATGAAAATGACACCGTTGCTATATGCCATCCCGAACTACGTAATGTACTGTTATTAGACAAATTTTCGAAGAATCGATAAAAATTGCATTATTCGTACCGATAATTTATTTGTCCGATTCAAGACCCCTTGTTCGCCAGTTGTTTTGGCAATCTCTCCACCAAATGTTAATTAAAGTTTTTTTTTCTTGCAGTTCTCCACATACATTTCCTGGTGGTGATTTACACGGTTTACGATCTTATGAACAGAGGTAAAGACTTGAGATTCCACCAACACGCTGACGACGAAGATCTTCTGGTCGAATGCTTTGATGACAATCTGGATAACATATAGGAAATAATAATAAACTAAATTTAGTTTTCCTATAAAACAAAATGGCAATTGATTAGCGCGTTATAAGGAAAGGAAAATAGATTATCCTGTACTATGGCTTTTTCGATAATACCTACTACTAATGTAAGCAAATATTAGTAAAACAATATATCCATGAATAGGGTGGATGATTAATTTTTGTACATAAATAAATAACTTACTATATAGCAGATGTACTTAGCTAGAGTATCCCAACGGATTGACTAAGCCTATCTAGTTTTGTTTTGTAACAATCTAAATAATATACCTATAAGTATTATAATTTATATATAACACATAACATAACATAACCTTTAAACCTCGAAGGGGTAGGCAGATGTGCACATTACGGCACTTAATGCCACTATACAATGTAACACCCAAATTTCACTATTTATGTTATGAGTCCCATCCAATAGGGGGTGAGCTTATTGCCATATACCGGGCACAATTACTAACTCTGTGCTACCTACTACTGAGATTCTTAAAAAAATATATTTATTGTTTATGTTTTATTAATTATATCATATTTAATAAAATATAAAATTAATAATACTTAGGTACCTATTTGAGTAGGCACATTATAATCTTATGGGTTATGTTATTTTTATTAATTAATATTTTTACAGTAGTGGTAGTTTTTTTTATAATTTTATTCTTGATAGTTTTACTGAGTTTTTATAGTCGGTAATTAATTGTCCATCTGGAAAGTCCGTACTAAAGTAGAGAAATTAAAGGTTAAATCAGTTCAGAGACCGTAACCGACTGTTACCTACATAAATTTGACTGCACGGTTGGTGCGGTGGCTGAGCAACCGGCTGCCGTGCAACGGACGCACGGAACAACACTTTGTGTGATCCACAAATTGTTGTTCCGGGTCTAGGTGTCATTGTGTATGTGAACTTGTATATTTGTAAACGTACCCACGACACAGGAGAAAATCTTAGTGTGGGGGCATCGTTTTTTTTAAAGGTAGATATCTCATGTAACCACTGGCTACTATCTCTGTACTGAATCTATCCTTATTTATAAACCTGCATGCTAAATAACTTCACTGACGCGTTTATGTGTTTAATTGCTCCAAAAAAAAGAGAAGGGGTAAGAAAACAATATTGTGAATTTTAAAACAGTATTAATATTTTTATATAGACATATATAGTAACAACAACTAACAAATTTAATGAATAATAAACAATTCATATATAAATTCTTACATTATATTTTAATTACCTACAAACATTAATTTAAAATAGCATTGAAATTAAATATTTAGATAAAGCTTACTTATGTATAATAATTTGACATAATTTTGGCACATTTTATGGCATTCATTAATGAAATATGATTATATTACCTGTTACCCGCGACTTCGTTCGCGTTAAATTATTCATATTTCTTGTTAATTTATACTTTTTTGACGCGACCACTTTTGTATGGCGAGGCGTATTTGAGAGTTAGTATGAAACGGAACGTATACCTATTGTCGACTCAAGACGACTGCGGTTTGTCTGTCAGTGACATTAAAATGTATCAATAAAACGAAATAATCTCAGTAATCCGAAGTTTGCGGATATAAGTTGTCGACTCGAAATCGACATTTTTTTATGTTTTGTTATTCAGGTAATGTTTCAATCGAGTCTACCGTAGCCCTTGACGAAATAATTAATATAGAAATAATAGTACCTAAATATCCTTACTAATGTTGGCTTTTGAAATTTAACTTCCACAACAGCTAGTTTAAAGCTCAAAATATTTATTATTTGTAACGCAATTCTGTGTATAAGCCCCCAGTGCGGCTTGAAATTAATCGAGTTGCGTCGTCAAACAGTGACAGTGAAAGTAAGGTGTAAAATAATATTGTCTAACTACTTCTTCTTGTTATTTAAACAACATCGTTCTTTAGATTTCATCTACGACAAAAACCATAAGTAATTTTAAAATTACAGTTTTTGAAATGGCAGTTAAATAGTTTTATTGTCAGACTTTCAAAAATGCTATTGGCACTAAAAAAAAATTAATTGAAGCTTCATAATTGGTTTACACTTCTTCTCTGGTGTTCAGTTGCTTGTAGAAACTGTGGCACAGAAGGATGGTGTACACGTTGTGAGCTGAAATGTAATAAATGAAAACTTAATTTTTTTACTAATACATTAAAGGATTCGAAGGAAGTAAGGAAGGAAAGTCTAGACACAAGTGCAAAACGTTACTATTGATTGGTGCCAATGCTTATAAAAATGAATGCTGTTCGTTATTCTCCCTAATACTCGAGAACGACTGAACCGATTTGGTCATGAATTATTTGATGACGTCCAGAAAAAGTTTAAAAGGTGAGAAAAAAGGTATCACTACATAGTATAAAACAAAGTCGCTATCCGCCGTCTGTCTGTCCCTATATGTGCCGTGCGAAACCAGGGCGGGTCGCTAGTATTTTTACTATAAAAAAGGTTAGTTTGTTTCTTTGCTTAAACGCGTAAATCTCTGGAACTACTTGATTTGATTAAAAAAAATCTATTTGTGTTAGATAATCCAAACATTACGCTAAACCAATAGGAACTGAGCAGAGAGGGTGAAACACGGGAGTAGGTAGTATCTAATACACCGATAACTTACCAATATAAATCATTTCGGTACAAATAGTGCCGACACTGATGTTGGAGGCATTGAGGAAGAAGATGAACATTGACAGTATGAAGAACACGATCCACATGATCATGTACGCCTTGATGATGCCAGGACGCTCCTGGAAACATTGATTCATCATTATCGTTAAAGCATTATTATAGTTAACATAGTTGTATCATCTACAACACACATACATATAATTATAATAATATCGGAGGAAAGTCAAAACTGCACATTATAAATATCTTTAAAAAAATACTTGGTGCGTAATCTACAGTCGATATCAAAGTCAAAAATTGTCTGTTCGTCTGTATCTATGTATGTCCGGGTTAAAATCAAGAAATATTGCATGGATTTACTTCAAATTTTGCGTAAATATTACCAGCAAGTCCAACATATAAGCTACATATTATCACGCTATCACCTATGGGGGAGGAGCTGTGGGCTACTTTGGATAGTTCACTATCCAATGTTAAGTCCAAGCGGATGAAGTCGTGGAAGTTAGTTCTAGATAAACCTTCTAGAAATATTAAATATTGCAACAATTACCTAAGTTCTGTTTTGTGGTTCCAGTTGTCCTAATGAGGGTAGAGAAAAGTATAATGGAGTACACCGTTCCATCTACCCAATATAAGCACTTATTGATGTCTTCTAAGCCATAATAGAGTAAAAGATATAAGTAGGTATTCAATCAAGGGGAGAAGTGTGTCTTTTTAGCACTTAGAAGGCTTCAGAACTACGCAATTCAAGGGATGTGATTCAGTAGAGGCTCCAGAATTTATTTTGGTGACCTGGAGACCTACTGCTGGTACCCGTCCGAGTGTTTTTAGTCAAGTAAGAAGTAACAGTAACAGTTTTGGTAACAGGCTAGTGCTGAAAATCAGCGCCGCGCCTCGAGCAATAGCGCTCGTGACACGGCATTTGAGCTGACCACTGGCCTTTTGCACCGTGTAAGTACATTGTTCTGTTTTATTTAACTACTAGCTGTTACCCGCGACTTCGTTCGCGTGAAATTATTAATATTTCTTTATAATTTATACTTTTTTGACGCGATAACGTGTTGATTGGCGAGGCGTATTTGAGAGCTAGTATATGAAACAGAACGTTTATTGTCTACCCAAGATGGCGACTGCGATTTGTCTGTCAGTGTAATTAAAATGAATTAATAAAACGAAATAATCTCCGTAATCCGAATTTTGCGGATATATGTTGTCGACTCGAAATAATATTTCGATGGAGTCTACCGTACCTACCTCTTGACGAAATTATTAGTATAGATTTTTCTTGTTTTTTTTTCTGTAATGGTGCAAATAAACTGATTTTCTTTCTTTCTTTTTCTTAATATTTTTTGTAGAAACTAAGGGCCTTTTTACAGGCTTTCTACATCATAAACAAAAAGGTATCAAACAAAATGTTTTAGTTTGTAAATAAGTAACAATCTCACCGTAGACACCCCATAAACGAAGATGACATCAAACAGGAACTTGATGAGGAACATGAACACCAGGATGACGGTCATGGCGTAGAGCCCTGCGACGCCAGCCTGCATCTCCACATCACCAGCATACAACAATTCTACATCTATAGCCCTCACTTCTTCTGCTAACACTATCATCAAGGATAGAAGCGTGAAGGATAGGACCTGCGGAAAATAAGTATTAGTTTTTAACCCTTAGATTACTGCGTAGTTTACGACTACACTTGTGATTCGCTCAAGATTTATCTAGCAAATGCAAAATACATATTGTCTCTTCTGTTTTTCTTCTGCATTAGACCAAACATGAGTTTAAATGGTTGTTGATTTGTGTTAAGCGATTAATGTAATCTGTAGTCATTAGAACAGGAATTATTGCTATACTTCTTTTTTCTTCAAATTGTCTATAATTCATAACATAACATCACGCCTTTTATCCTCGACGGGGTAGGCATTGGTGCACATTATCACTATGCAATGTAACACCCACTGTTCACTATTTATGTTATGAGTCCCATGTAATAGGGGGTGAGCGTATTGCCATATACCGGGCACAGTTCCAGACTCCCTGCCACTAGTGAGATTTTTTTTGAAACCCAGTAATACTTTGCCCGACCCGGGAATCGAACCCGAGACCCCTTGCCCGGCAGTCACAATTGCGACCACTCGGCCAACGAGGCAGTCTATAATTCACTATTTTTGACACAGGTAACTTATTTAAAAAAAAATATATGTAGACTGATAAACTTGCAGACAAGCGAGTATTCAATAGATACTATACTTCTTATCGAAATACAAGAGCGCCTGATTTAAAATGAATAGCAAACTCACCGCATTGATACTGCCCATGATGATGCAGCCAGTCTTTAAGTCGAAGATGAGGCAACATGTCTGCAGCTGAGGTAGACCCATTGTAACCTGAAACTAGTTATAACCAAATAATTATGTAAGTAGGTACGTAATATTTTTCTAGTAAATAAGTAAGCAGTTATGCACACTGGCACATTTGAATTAAAACTCGATTTCGAACATAGCACCTCCTCCTTTTTTTGTGACGGGTAAATTTGTTTGTTCTGGTTTGTTTTTTTTTTAATTTATGTATTTTAACTGTTTAAAATCTTCATTTTTTTATGGAATAGGAGGCAAACGAGCAGACATATCACCTGATGGTAAGCGATTAGCGCCGCTCCTGGACACCCGCAACACCAGAGTCACAGGTGCGTTGCCGGCCTTGTAAAAAGGAATACGCTCTTTTCTTGAAGATTTGAAGGTCATATCGGTTCGGAAATACTGCGGATGACAGATCATTCCACAGTTTTGCTGTGCGAGGCAGAAAGCTGCGTGAGAAGCGCACAGTTGTGGCCTGCCAACCATTTATCTGATAGGGATACATATGCTGTCGTGAGGGTCGATGGCGAAAAGATGCGGCAGGTATTAGGTCAAACAATTCCTCAGAGCACGCCCCTTGGTATGAACGATAGAAAATGCAATTATTATCTATTACAAGATGAAATGAAATGATATCATAATAAGGATTACCTAACGGGATTTCAAACAACGAATAACCAATATAATTATGAACGAATCCATGTTAAAATTTCGCTAATAATGTATAATTTAAACTTATTTTTTTGCCTGTGAATGTCGATATATACTACTTACTTATAACATGTAAACTGGATGTAAAGTAAATATGTCTACGGCTCCAGAACATAGCGAGCGTAGTAGGTACTTAAGACGACGTATAAAATTAAAAGCCGGAAATGTCAAAGATGTTAGATTTGATTTATGTATACAGTTTATCTAAAGTTTCCATCTAGTTTTTTATATTTATATGCCAAGGCTAATTAGGATGTAGGTGTGTACATAAATGGAACCTAAAATAAATGGCGTTTAAATCGAAAATTTTAATATGAAATAACTTGTGCGTACGGTACGTCGCGTTTTGCGTTCTCAAAGAACCATCAAGAACCATCAGACCACCACAGATGGCGCCAGTAGCCTAACCCAAGGTGGGAGAATTTATTGGATGATTTATTTATTTATTTATTTATTTATCGGTTTATGCACAACACACAGACAGTACATAGGAGAACACATATATAAATATTTTGGAGGTACATAGGTACTACATATTCCCGAAGGAATCTCTTCCTGCAGTCCTTCGACAGGAAAAACGGAAAAAACAGAGACACTGTGCGTAACATGACATAATATGTATTAAATAAATAGATCACAATAAAATACATAAACCTATACATACATATGATCGATACACATCAAATAATACACATATTAGAGTATATTACAAATAAACATACAAATATATATATATATATATATATATATGACACTAATTTGAACAAGATGAGGAAAGGTAGTGCTCCCTTACGAGTCTTTTAAAGATTGGGATGGATTTAGAATCACGGATATTAGGTGGTAGGGAATTCCAAAGTCGCACTGCATGAACAGTGAAGGAATAGGTGTAAAAATCAGTATTGTGTGAGACAACAGAAAGATTAGATTTAAGATGAGATCGGGAAAGAGCCTCAGGAGGGCGGGCAAAGGAAAAACGTTCACGAAGGTAAGAGGGATAATCGGGATTAAAAAGTATATTGAAAAGAAGACATAAGATGCGAGTGTTCCTGTGAAGTCGGATTGGGAGCCACTTGAGCCTTTTGCGAAATTCCGAGATATGATCGTACTTTTTTAAACCAAAGGCAAAGCGTATACAGACATTTTGCAAGCGCTCAAGTTTATTTAGAAGCTCCTCCGTGGCATCCAAATAGCAAGCATCAGCGTAGTCGATCAATGGACGGATCAGAGACTGCATAAGGTTGATCCTCGTTTTCAGAGGTAGAAGAGACTGGAGACGCTTCAGCGAATGCAAAGAGAAATGAACTCTACGACTGATCTCGTTCACCTGTTCACCCCACGAAAGGTTAGAGTTAATAAACACGCCCAGATTCTTGGCAACATCAGTGTAAGGGATAACATTGCCATTTAGGATCAAAGGATCAAGGGCAGAGATGCTCAATGCGTTGCGGTAAAACCTACCCCCAATTATCATAGCCTTGGACTTGAGGGGGTTGATTTGCAGGCCAAAGGATTTGGCCCACTCATCGACCCCACTCAGGTCACGGTTCATGGCTTCAATTGCAGAGTCGACCTCTGACAGCTTGAAATGACGGTAAAGCTGCAAGTCGTCTGCGTAGAGGTGGAAATTAGAAGTGATAACCATGGCAACGGTGTTAATAAAAATGGAAAAAAGAACTGGAGAAAGGACACCACCCTGAGGCACGCCAGCAGCGAGGTCACACCAATCGGAAAGGTATCCTCTAGGCGAACCCGCTGACGGCGGCCCCGGAGATAGGAGTTGATCCAGGATAAGGAAGAAGAGGAGAAATTGTTGGACTTAAGGATACCCAACAGGACATCAAAATCTACGGAATTGAAGGCGGAACTGAAGTCCAACAGAACAAGAAGAGTGAGAGATTTATTATCCATGCCCAGCGAATGTCATCTGTAACTTTGAGCAAAGCTGTGACGGTGCTGTGACCAGGACGAAAACCTGACTGGAAGGAGGAAATGAGATTATTACTGGATAAATAGGCCGTTAGTTGTTTGAACAATATGTTCCATGACCTTGGAAAGAAAAGGGAGAATAGAAATAGGTCTATAGTGAGAGGGAACAGAAGGTTTGTTTATTTTAGGCAGGGGAATAACGTGAGCCATTTTCCAGGCAGTAGGGAAAGAACAGGAAAATAAGGAGAAATTAAAGATGTGGGTAAGAATAGGAGTGAGGAGATGAAGAATAGGGATAAACATACGAGAGCATAGTTTATCACTGCCCACCGCTGAGGACTTCACCGCCAACATGGACTTTCTCACGTCATCATCAGTGACACTGCTAAGGACGAACGGAGAACAGGGAGGAAGTGGTAAACTAGAAAGATTGGATAGGGTGACAGATTTAATGGAGCCGTCGAGTGATACCGGGGAGAGTGAGAAGTGGTCGTTTAGAACCGCAAGGTCTACGCCCACAGATCGCAAGAACCTCCAAACGTCGCTTGAATTGTGCTTCTCCAGGTTCTCCTCAAAATAGCGCCTCCTAGCATCTCTACACAGACGACTGCATCAGTTCCGCAGCATTTTGAAATTCGCCAGATTTTCAGCGGAAGGTCTGCGCTTAAGTTTTTGTTTCGCCCTGTCCCTACGACCCATGGCATCTTTAATTACAGAAGTAACCCACGGAGCTGGGTCGTGTTTAATCCTCACACGACGCACCGGTGCGTGTTTATCATACAGATCGTGTATAATCGAGTTAAAAGTGTCAACCTTCACATCAATGTCCCCAGCATCAATCACAAGACTCCAGTCAATGAGAGAGACATCATGCTGCAACGCCTCCAGATCCAGGCGCTTGTAACTGCGCAAATTGACAAAGCGAGGTTTTCGTTTAGGAGTGCGGATCCGGTATGATAAATATATTAAATCATGGTAAGAAAATGAAGCAGTCAGCTGGCCATGATCATCAACATGATCAGGTGAGGACACGATCATCAGGTCAAGTAAGGAAGGCGAAGAGTTAGGAGCATGATGAGTGGGTGATGATATTCCCCCTCAAAAAAAAGCTCAGCTCATATCATAATGATATAACTTAACTTAGTGGCCAAAAAATTATAAACATGGTATGTATTACGATTTTATTGAATAATTTTGTATAGAACTTATGGCGCCGACTTCTAACCTGTTAATGGGTGGGTAACCTATCAGTACTAATAATAGTAGTTATTTTTTACATTTAGTTTTGACTTTTTGTTTGTTAATAGTATTCTGAAGTCGGTTTTTTAAGACCATATTTTATTTAAAAATCTTTAAATGCATTGTTCTTTCTTTTCAAAAATAAAGGAATGTTTTCTTTGAGTATAACTTTCTATCTAAAGTAGTAAGAGTACTTCCCCTTCATGACAATGAATGCAATGACTTAGAAGCGGTAATACAGTTTTCACAACTAGTCAAATTCAATACTTGTTTCGAACTGTCAAAAACGACGGTTTTCTATGAAATTTGTACGAGATTGTGTATTGTGACGTCATCTTTTTTTAGCGTCAAACAGCGTACTAATTTCTTAAAAATTGCTGGAAAAATACTAAAATGTAGTTGATCATAAAATCAATTAATTAAAGTGTGTTTGAACAGTCGAAGTGAACAGTCGAAATAATTTATTTTTGATTAAAGATACCCAATTCTTTGTGGGTGAGGTATTTTGACATGTAATACATATAATCTCGTTTTTAAGTTAACTGTTTACTTATATTACATTCACATCTAAATACTTAAATATTTAAAAAAGATGCAATCGGTAATTATATTGTATTAACATGCAAACAATATTATTATCCCATTTTTAATAAAAACTAAAAACAACTCAATACCAAACGATACAAGAACATTATAAGATCTAATTACTATGTTCCAAGCATACTATGTTTGTACCTATATGTACAATAACCTATATGTATAGTATTGATATGAAACTCACCAGCAAATGTCACATACAAATAAAATAGAAATGCACACTAAATAATAAATAAATAAGGTTAAGAATACCACTTAACAGATGCATATAAAAATGCCTAAAACCCAGTACGTACCTTTTTACGTTTATCTACAAGCAGGTCCGGGAGTCACTGTGTCAGTTTACTGTTACCCTAACTGAATGGGGGCTCTATGGCAGATTGCCAAAGATTATTATGTGTACAGACATGCTATTAGGTTAAATCCAGAGATGAAACCTCAGGGAGGACATTAGATATTAATCGTTTAGTTTGAATGAAGGCTATATAAAGTTGTTGGGTTTAAATAAAATATTTAATATAAAATGATTTGGCGAGTTGTAAATGTATACAGAGTGCCAAACACGAATAACTATAGAACATAACATCACGCCTTTTAGCCCCGAAGGGGTAGGCAGAGGTGCACATTATGCCACTGTACAATGTTACACCCACTTTTCACAACTTATGTTAGAAGACCCATGTAATAGTGAGTAAGATGCAAGCATTTGTCATTTGTTGGCCACCTACTGTTTATAGATGACCAATAACAACCCAGTGCTAACAACCTTTATCAATTTGCATTGCAAGTTTTGTAAAATATGAATCTTATTGCAGGTGACTCAGCATACAATACTCGAAAGGGTGTTTAAAAAAGTATTTATTTTTATTGAATCCAGTATAAATTCAAATCCATCAGATATTTTGATATAATTACACCTAACTAACTTTAACCAGTCGTATGTCTAAACGTGGATCCACGCGAGACACAATGTATTTTCTATTGTCTTGTCGGGCATTGAAGCGCTTAAAGGAAAATATGTCACTTTAATACTACACAATAAACATAACAACACGCCTTTTATCCCCGAAGGAGTAGGCAGAGGTGCAAAATACAGCACTCCGTGCCACTCTACAATGTAACACCCACTTTTCACTATTTATGTTTTAAGTCCCATGTAATAGGGGGTGAGCGTATTGCCATATACCGAGCACAATTCCAGACTCCGTGCTACTACTGAGAATTTTTTCGTGCTACTACTGAGAAGTTTTTTAAAACCCAGTAATACTTTGCCCGACCCGGGAATCGAACTCGAGACCCCTTGTCCGGCAGTCGCACTCGCGACCACTCGGCCAACGAGGTAGTCATTTGAAGAATACTACGTAAATACTACATAATACTACGTGAAAAATAGCGAGTAGGTAAGTAAATAAAAGAATCAAAGATTCGTCTCCTCTTTTATTGGTAAATGTTGATCTGGGTACCCTCTGGCGCCGTTATGTCTGAAAATGGAATCAATATTATATGTCTGGAGATTTTTTTAGGAGCCAAAATGACTAGACTAGTCAGTAGTCAGGTCGAACTAGTCTTTGTTCTTTATTAGGTTAATGACATAATCAATCTTCGTCAAAAAGGATTAGGAAAATATTATTTGAGTAATCTGCGCTATTGTAAATTTACCTAATGATAGCAATGTTAACATAACATAACATTACGCCTTTTATCCCCGAAGGGATAGACATATTGTGCCACTGTACAATGTAACACCCATTCTTCGCTATTTATGTTATAAGTCCCATGTAATAGGGTGTGAGCCTATTGCCATATACCGGGCACAATTCTAAACTCCGTGCTACAACTGAGAATTTTTAAAAAACCCACTAATAGTTTGCCCTCGGCAGTCACACTTGCGACAATCCGGCCAAGATAAGGCCAAGACAGCAATGTTTCATAAAATAATATATAGTTAGTTAGACACTTTTCGAGCGTGGAAATTCCGGCAAAATAGTTAACTCTTATTGTAGAGGAGATAAAGTCCAACGGTGGATGTCAAGGTGTTGATGTCGTTTACGAGAAGACGGATCCCCTGATGGTAACCAATTGGCGCCGCTCATGGACACCTGAAACACCAAAGCGTTACAAGTGCGTTACCGCTCTTTTGGGAATTGGGAATTTGAGGATTGTGCAGGATTCGAGGATTATGAAGATTGGGGAGGAGGTGGGGGGTAATTCGGCCTCCGGTAATGTCACTCGCACGACGAAACACAACTCAAGCGTTATTTCACGTCGGTTTTCTGTGAGGCCGCAGGATCACTCCGATCGAGCCGGCCCATTCGTGAAGCTCTCCCACACTTGATGTGTATGTTGATGACTATATTACAAACTCGAATCGAGGCAGGCTGATGTTGATTACCTATGTTATCAATGGAAATTAAGGTGTCCAAGTAGGTACTTGATGATATCTTCCTTAACCGCTTAAATGCAGTGATATGAGACACAATAGAAAATGCATTGTGTCTCGCGTGGATCCACGTTTAGACACGTTAAACTGTCAAACACCATCAAATGTTGAAAGCCTTAATTCGTCGATGAAACAGCGACGACAGCTTACAGCCGTCAGTTCGTCGACGAGCTATATTGTGTTCGTGAATACAGATTGAAACAGCGCTGAAGACTCGGTCGACCGCTAGGCTGTCTCGTCGACGAATTCGAAGCAGCGTACAGCCTAGAAACTGTTTCTTAGAGTAATAAATACAAAACACAAGAATGTAAATCATTAAATCTTTATTATACCTCTATTTCTCTTAAAAAAGAATCTTCTCCTATCAATAACAAACATAACATAACATCACGCCTTTTATCCCCGAAGGGGTAGGCAGAGGTGTACATTATGCCACTGTACAATGTAACACCGACTTTTCACTATTTATGCTATGAGTCCCATGTAATAGGGGGTGAGTCTATTGCCATATACCGGGCACAATTCCAGACTCCATACTATTACATAGATTTATTTTAAAAATCCAGTATTACTTTGCCCTACTCGGGAATCGAACCCGAGACCTCCTCCCCGGTAGTCACACTTGCGACCACTCGGCCAACGAGGCAGTCATCAATAACAAATACAACAAAAAAAAAGATTTAGCGAAATCGGTTCAGCTGTTCTCGAGATTTGCGCTTAGCAACAGATTCAGCGATTCATTTTCATAAAATAAATATGTAGATAGATAGTAGGTATATCTTTCTATCGATCAGCCGTTACCATGGCAACCCAAACAAGTGCCAGTGGGTGGTGAGTGGCGATGATTTGATCGACATGTTTACGAAAACCACAGTTTGGTTAGAGCTAAGTGACTTTAATCAAACGTCGTTATGCCATGGTCCGAGGGTTGATATTGGACAAAAATAGATGTAACAAATAAATTGTAGTAATTGGTTGATACAAAGTAGTTCTTTGATTTGAATAGTGAACATAATGATTGATATGTTTTCCGTATGCGAAAATAAAATTCGGTTACTCGTTTCATGTTGGCTGTTTGGTCAAATAATATATTTCAATAAAATAGTACGTATATGCTTTTAAATGTGTATTGTTATATAGCAAATAGTTTAGGCGTAAAATGTAATAAATTTAAAAAAATCAAAGAAATAAAGATTAGAAATGAATATATGTATTTTATAATAGATATATTTTTCATATTATGTAAGCAGAATGTAGACAATTTGGCATTTTTAACACGATTCAATTTTAGCTACGCGCTACGGCGTAGCAGATTGACTACGAAATATTTACTTTCTATATTTTAAAACTATTTTTTTTATTTTATACAGTCAGTTATATTTGGTATGAGGGTACGAAAATGAAGATACATCTTCATTTCAGTACAGAGACAGTAACTATTGGTTTGCTACGGAACCGACCAATTTTACAAATGATGACTTCGTTACTGTCTATGTAGTAAACCAATCATCATTATTTTACTTTCATACTTAATTAAAAATTAATAGAAATATGTATAAAAGTATAAATAAATAATCGATTGTCAGGAAGTATGGGAGAGCCACGCTTCGGCACCAATGGGCCAGGTCGACTGGAGTGATACCACGGCCTTACAGAAGACGCAAGTGAACGACGAAAAATAACGCTTGCGTTGTTCTCGTCGTATGACTGAGGTTACCGGAGGCCCAATTAAAAAAAAGGTCCATAAATCGTCTTTCTTTAATTAATAATAAGTCCCTCACACAAAGCCTCAACACTCTCCACACACTCCAAAAAGCAACCATCCTCAACACTTGCCGCATTACTAGAAAATTCCCCACATCATCTACTCTATCATCCACCTATTCTATATAAACTTCCCCTTATACACTTGGCTCCGGCCCGTGTATAAGGTTCTTAAACTCTCTTAACTCGTCGAGTACCGGTTTTATAGACACAATTAAAGAACAGGTCGCGGTCACCGGTGACCGCTTGGTGTTTGACAGTTTGAACGAGAAGAAAATTAAAATATCGTTATAATAATAATTTATTTTCCTTCCTTCGAACCTTTACTAGATCTGCAGAAGTCCAAGAAGGAGGAAAACTATTGGACAACAAATCTAATGCGTGAAGAATGTGGTCTAACTTGTTATAACACGGCTGCTAATAAAACTATACTTACCAATATAAACTGACCGTGTATTGTGTGAAATGGTTATATAAAGCGGGGTCAAAATATACTGGTTTTGTGTAGGTCGATGTGTACGACATATAATAATATAATAGAATATACATAGAAAATTAATCATCATTCTTGCAATTACTTCTACATTTCCTGTTATTGTCTCTTAACAAAGTGTTTCCCAGCTTCACAATAGTTTTAAAATCGTCATACTAGTTCTAAAATGATAGCTATATAATAATAGATTTTTAATTAAGTCTATGTATTGTTGTAGCCTTATTTGTATGTTCTGTTGTATCGACGTAATTAGGAAGGTATTTGGTTTATCCCCGAATCTGGTTAGTTTTAAGTTTTCCTAATTGCAATTGTTACTACAATTGTTAAACAATATTCCTACTATATGTATATAATCCTTACTTATATTATAAATCGGAAAGTGAGTTTGTTTGTTTGTTTGTTCCACCGTCACGCCGTAACTACTAAACCGATTGCTTTGAAATTTTGCAGACGTAAAGTTAGAAGTCCGGATTAAATAATAGGGTATTATTATTTCTAAAAAAATTGATATTCTCGAGGGAAAACAAAAATATTGGTATAGATGGCGCTGTACGTATTGGTATATGTCACATTGGCTTTTTATCCTTTTGTGACGCGAACGAAGCCGCGGGTAAAAGCTAGTACATCTATATATTAAAAATATATATTATGAATTGTTAAAAATATTGTACCTACTAAATAATTCATTCATAAACTACTTACGTGTAAAAAAACTGACCGGGCATTGACCCTTTTTTTATTTTTGATTCGGTCGATTAATTAATAATATACTAAAACTTTTCTGTAACCCGCATTTAAATCGGTTACGCCAATCACGAGATATTCGCGCACAAACATACATACAAACGTTTGTTTGTATGTATGGGTTAAACTGAAAACCTTCCTTTTTTTTGAAGTCGGTTAAAAAAATGTTCTTCGGAAGTAGTCCTGGAGGGTAACTCCAGGACTACTGACTCCTTCCCCCAAAACCAACGCGTAACCAATCTGTTGATCTTCTCCAATCGAATTTATACTTTGGAATGTAACATCTAGGAATCTGTCCACACGTTTTCCTCTCTATTCCACAAAAACATTCGGTTGGGGGGGGGGGGGAGGAGGAGTATCCTACAAGAGGATAACTAAAATCATAACTAAGAGGATAACTAATATCCTGCAAGACCACATTGGGTACTTTCCTTAAATTATTTGAGTAGTTGGCAAAAGCCTACATATACCACATAGGATTTTATCCATAAATGTCAGATTGCATTCTCATGGAATGAATTTAGCCACAGGAACGTAGTAAACAGAAAAAAACACAATCAAAATGACGTCATCAGATATGGGACAAAACTGTGTAACATTGGTATCACATATAAATAAATATATAGGTAGATAGATATTACATTCATATGTACTATAGGCAGCACATCAAAATACTACAAACTGTTTATTTTTTTAAATGGATTTTCAATCATATATCAAAACAATAAAGTTTAGAAACGAACGAAGTGTGACAGAAAGGAGTATGTTAGGACTCTGCCAATACAATAATAACTAGGCTTCTGCAATTTAGCATCGTAGTGGTGACCTTGCATGGTTGTTATACACACATTATAATGTTCGTAGCGTTTGAAACATGATTTAAATCTATATATCAATCTATCTATTGTTGTTCGTTTGTGTCGCTAAAACTAGGAAATTGCTCGACCGATTTGGATAAGCATTATTTGCTTCGAAAACTTTACAGTTACACTTAACATTATAGGAAACTGTGAATATTTCCCCAAAGTGTTTCGTGAAGCATTGCAACGTGTAGTTCTACTTTTCGCAACTAGATGGCGTAGCTATCCTATCCTATTTATAGCTATCGTTAAGTCCCGTGATTTGCACCTCTGCCACCCCTTCGGTGATAAAAGACATGTTATGATACATAATGATGTAAATACATAGGTACATAATAAATAATAATGTGGTCACTATGCATGGCTTGTTTCTCTAATGAAACCGGTTCGGTTGTATTGACGTTACAAATTACACACTGTGTTAATGAGTGTCACGAATGTTTGCATCGAAGTAGTAGATAGATGTGCATATGTTACAGTCCAAGTGATTAATTTGATATTATTCATAATGACTGGTCATCTATCTACCTATACAGATAAATAAAATTGGAGTGTCTGTTTGTAATATTAAAATAACCGCTTTTTAATTACACACAACATACACAACATCACGCCTTTTATCCCCGAGGGGGTAGGCAGAGGTGCACACCGAAGTAACACCCACTTTTCACTATTTATGTTATGAGTCCCATGTAATAGGGGGTGAGCCTATTGCCATTTACCGGGCACAATTCCAGACTCCGTGCTACTACTGAGATTTTTTAAAACCCAATAATACTTTGCCCGACCCAGGAATCGAACCCGAGACCCCTTGACTGCCGAGTCCTTTTAATTACTACATGCATATTCATACGATACACATACCAATTTTTTTTTACAATTTAGATATGTCTAACTGAATAGCTCGACCGATTTTGCAAGACTTTTATTGGCAGGTAGCTGATGTACTAAGAAGTAACATAGACTACTATTACTATGGAAAATTGAAACAAAAAATAGTTGTATTCTAAAATTCATATTCTACGCAGACGAAGTCACGGGCAACATCTAACTAGTTAATTAACATAATAACCAAGTTGCTTAGTCAATTAATCACTTTGACTGTAACACATAATTATAATTATAATAAATGCCCACTTTATAATACTATAAGGCCAAGCAAGCCGCAACTACCGCAACCATTGCAATTAAAAGCCAGGAACTACAGTAGATATATAAGAAAACACTAAAATATGAAGACTGATGCATCGTAAGTAGTACATGGATGGAACTGTCTTGGATTTAAGACTATTAAATAATCTTCTGTTAAGAAGAAATAATACACCTTTTACCCGAACCTGTCCAAGAAATGGTTTTTTTTTATGGAATAAGCCGGTAAACGAGTAGACGGATCACCTGATGGTAAGCAATCGGCGTCGCCCATGGACACCTGGAACACCAGAGGCGTTGCAAGTGCGTTACCAGCCTTTTGGGATTAAGATATTTGAGGATTGTTGGGATTCAGGGATTGGGGAAGGGTGGGTGGGAGGGGTTAATTTGGCCTCCGGTTACCTCACACGACGAAATACAACGCAAGCGTTGTTTCGCATCGGTTTTTTGATAGGCCGTGGTATCACTCCGGTCGAGCCTGCCCACTTTTTTTTTTAAGGGGAGAAAATCATCGAATGACTGCTCCCGCCTGGGTGAGGCGGAAGGGAGTGTCAGACTCTTACTGACTAAAAACCACCCCGTTCCTTCTCCTGCACGTCGAGCAGGAGCCCCGGTTACCCGTTAGGTTCTCCGCAACAGTGTCGAAACCCGGCTCCATCTCTCTTAAAGTTGTCATACTAAAAAATGTATATTTATTAACAGACAACTGACTTATAAATGAGGTATTCTAAGCATCAGAGTTATCCTTGTAATAAGTGATCCAATATAGGAAAATAGGTAAAGGAAAACTCCTTCACTGAAAGATTTTGAAGTGCTACCAAGTGTAATTTCAGTGAATCATTGATAGATAGGAGCAATTAACAGAAATAGGTCATTACTTCTGTATGGTGACTGATAATTTCAAATGAATGTGTAGAAATACAGTAAACAAATAAACACAACAATTGTTCAGTGTAGAAATAATCTGTTTAAAAGATGCACTCGGCCAACGCCATACTACTATTTATTGTGTTGTCCCATAGCTCGATAGATGGCGTTGGCCGATTTAAATTCAAGCTATGGTTTCGTTACCGGCAAAACATTAGGTTGTCTGCTTTGACATAAATAAATTGTCTTGCTCTGAGGTACTTCGTATTATTTCAAGTAATAGGCTCCAAAGGACTTTCGGCCGATACTGTTCATGGTCCAGTCGAGCCGAAGGGTGTTTATGGAAGAACACATACAATTAAATATAGTTGTGCTATATTTTCATGAATACAAACAACATGGAGAAAGAACTAAGAAAGCTGAAAGATATCAAATTACAAATTGAAAAGGGCTGGATAAATTACAAGAAGTCCCCGAGAGATCGGATAAACTACAATTATGTCGATGCACGTTTAGAGATGTTAGAGACCCAATTCAAGAATTTTTCTGCGAAATATGAAGTCATCGTAGGTGATTGCGAAAGTGAAGAATTACAGGACTTTTTCCAGGAAGATATCTATGAGACGGTTTATGAGTGTTATTTAATGTACAAGGTAGAATTAAAAAATGTTTTGTCCCAATTAAAAGTTCACAGCTCCAGGAAGGAAGGTTGCGATGGTTCATCTGACAGCAGTGTGGTAAGATTGCCAAAAATAGTTTTACCTACTTTTAGCGGAAAATATACAGAGTGGTCGTCATTCCGTGATTTGTTCGTGTCATTAGTACACAACAATAAAAAACTTGATGATGTCCAACGTCTCCATTATTTAAAAACTCAACTGTCAGGTGAAGCGGAGCAGCTTATAAAACATGTACCTATAACTGATTTAAACTATAAAAAATGCTGGGAAATGTTAGAACATAGGTATAATAACAAGAGATTTGTATCCACATATATTTTAAATAGATTATTTGGCCAACGTAATATTGGAAATGAATCATCAAAGCACTAAAAGATTTACTAGATGTGACCAGTGACTGTTTGCACGAACTTACTAATATTGGGATCGATGTAAGTTCTTGGGATGTAATTATTATTTACGTTGCAAGCTTAAGTTGGACGTAGAATCGAGGAAGCAGTGGGAACTGCATGTCACTAAATCATCCGACGATCTACCTTCCTTTAAACAGTTTTGCGAGTTTTTGGAAACACGTTTTCGTGCTCTCGAATGCGTTGAGCCTAAAAATAAATTAAAACTCGATCATCATCCTACATCTCACACTAAGGTCATGCACGGTACGACTAATATGTTATGTCCACACTGTTCGGAGAGTCACAAACTCTTAAATTGTAAGAAGTTTTGCCAACTAGATGTGGACGGACGTCGTGCCGTAACACAATCTTTGGGTGCCTGTTTTAATTGTTTGGGAAGTAATCATACTTCCAAATACTGCCGTGTTTTTTCGAAATGCCGTATTTGTCAGCGTAAACACCATACGCTGCTACATCCGAAGAACCATAGTGGAGCCATTGGGGTTACTGCGTCAGGGGAACCTATTCTCCCTGAACTTGGATGTACTTCAGAGCCAGTCCATGATGTCAAGGTAAGTATAGCATCTCATTTTGTGAATGAACAAACGCAGGGTCAGGTCTTGTTAGCCACGGCTTTGGTTAAAGCCGAATCACAAAATGGGTCCTCTCAGGTTTTGAGAGCTTTGTTGGATCAAGGATCACAAGCATCCTTTATAACTGAGTCAGCTGCGCAATTACTTCGTTTAAGGAGAGTAGTCTCAAAGACTACTATTGCAGGTATAGGAGGTGAGCATAGCAAGATCGTTTCTAAACATGTAGTGAATATTGATATTCAATCGTTGCATGATTCCTCTTATACCATAAACGTAACTGCGCATGTACTACGTTCACTGACATCGGTTATGCCAGATAAGAATGTCAACCTTGACAATTGGCCAGAAATTCACAGCATACGTCTAGCCGACCCAAATTTCAGTCGTTCTAATAAAATTGATATTTTATTAGGGGGGGAAGTATACTGCCGTATTTTAAAGGAAGGTCTGATCAAGAGTCCTACAGGCTCTCCGGTCGCACAAGACACGCATTTAGGTTGGATTGTGTCAGGCTATGTCAGTAAGGCAGATAGATCTCTAAATTCTCATAATACTATAATCACGATGTACACTCAAATAGAAGAGAATGATATGTTAAAACGTTTATGGGAATTGGATTCCGAACCTGCTATAACGAAAAAGCTTCTCACGCCTGAAGAACAGGCCTGCGAAGAGTTTTACGCACAATCGACAGTTAGAGATGTCAATGGGAGATATGTCGTAAAATTACCTTTTCGTTCCGAAGATCCACTTTGTAAATACGGTAATTCTAAAAATATAGCTGTAAAAAGATTGCTAGGTTTAGAAAGGAAGCTGGGTAGGGATGATGAATTAAAACAACAGTATGCTGATGTAATAAAAGAATATTTATTGCTGGTCATATGGAGAAAATCGTTGATAAGGCTGAAATAAATAAAAACGATGCTGTTTATTTGCCTCATCACGCAGTGGTTAGACAGGATAAATTAACCACTAAGGTAAGAGTGGTTTATGACGCGTCATGTAAGGGAACGAACGGGGTTTCCTTAAATGACACCTTAATGGTAGGACCCACTCTTCAGGCAGATTTGCGACATATTGTCATGAGATGGCGTCAACATCCGATCTGTCTGGCTGCCGATATCGTCAAAATGTATCGCCAAATCAAGGTCGCTCGACCTGATACAGATTATCAAAGAATTGTTTGGAGAGAGAATCCAAACAAAGAGATCGAGGATTACCGACTTCTGACTGTCACCTTTGGTACGTCATGCGCTCCTTACTTAGCTGTAAAGTCGTTGCAGCAAGTTGCGTGCGATGAAGGCGAGAGGTATCCAATGGCTGCTGAAAGGGTGAAGTCAGACTTCTATATGGACGATCTGATGACTGGGTGTCAATCTGAAACAGAAGTAAAACTAATTTATGATGAAATGAATTGTCTATTAGAGAAAGCGGGGTTCCAATTGCAAAAGTGGACAAGCAATAGACCATCCATTTTGGAAACGTTGAAGGAAACTTCTGGTAGAGACCTTGAAATAAAAATGGATAGTATAACTAAGATTTTAGGACTTACCTGGAACCGGAACACTGATGAATTTGATTATTCTGTGAAGATGTCACCTCCTGCTGCACCTGAAACAAAAAGGTTATATCAGAGATATCAAGCTTTATGATCCGTTGGGTTGGATAGCACCGTGCATTATAACCTCGAAGGTTTTCATACAAAAGCTATGGATTAGTGGAATCGGCTGGGATGATGAACTGCCACCAAATCTCTTACAAGAATGGTCATATTATAGAGCAGAGTTAAAGAAACTGGTAAACTTTCACATTCCTAGATGGATACATAAAAGCGAAAAAGATATTACAATGGAGTTACATGGCTTTAGCGATGCGTCAAATATAGCTTATGCGGCTGTGGTGTATTGTCGCATTGTCGATGCTAATGGGCAAATACACTCGCACCTCATAACCGCAAAGACAAAGGTAGCTCCCATCAAGCAAATATCCATTCCACGGCTGGAGTTGTGCGGTTCTGTTTTAGTAGCAAAATTATTGATTGATGTAGCTCAAGTAATGAACATTCCTAAGGCAAATATACATGCTTGGACGGATTCATCAGTTGTTTTGGCCTGGTTAAATGATCATCCAAGTCGATGGAAAACTTACGTGGCTAATCGTACTTCTGAGATTCTTGGTTTGCTAGACAATTCACAGTGGGCTTATGTTAAATCTAAAGAAAATCCAGCAGATATAGCTTCCCGGGGAGTGTCTTCAGCATTTCTCCTTGGTGATGATCTTTGGAAACATGGACCTGGTTGGTTAAGGAATGCTCAGATAGACTTCACCCGGCCTAGTGCCATTCATACTAATGAGGAGTTAAAGCAAGTTAATGTTCACACTGCCAGCGTAGTGCCTGATTTTGAAGTCATTTGGGGATCTAAGTATTCATCACTTTCACGTTTGGTGAGAGTTGTTGCGTATTGTAAAAGATTTTTGCAATCATTAAAACTTCGTAAAGCGAATATTAAGGTTGCAAAATACCTGTCAGCTTCCGAAATTCACAAAGCGTTGAATGTATGTATCAAACAAAGCCAACAGCAATGGTTTCAGGCTGAATTGACAGCCCTGAAAAATAAGAGTCCATTGGAAAGGTCGAGTTCTTTATATAAGTTGAATGTATTTATCGACCAATGTGGGATATTGCGAGTTGGAGGAAGGCTACGGTATTCACCATTACTTGATGATACAAAGCACCCAGTTGTTATTCCTCATGATTCAAGTTTGGCTAAGTTAATTGTAGCCGACGCTCATGAAAGGACTTTTCATGGAGGACAGCAACTGGTACTTAATTTTATACGCATCAAGTACTGGATCAGTCGGGTTAAAAATATTGTACGAGCTTATATACGTCGTTGTGTTCGCTGTATTCGATACTCGGCGACCACGAATCAACAGCTTATGGGAGAACTTCCGGTTTGCAGAGTGACTCCCAGTAAGCCGTTTCTGAACTCCGGTGTCGATTATGCAGGCCCTATTCACATTAGAGTCTCCAAAGGTCGTGGACAGCGGTCGTATAAGGGGTACATCTGTTTGTTCGTATGTATGGCTACGCGCGCAGTACACATAGAGGTTGTTTCAGATTTGACGACTGAGGGTTTCCTGGCAGCGTTCAAACGGTTCGTTTCTAGGCGCGGTCACTGTCGTCATATCTGGAGCGACAATGGTACAAATTTTGTGGGTGCTGCTAAAGAGTTGCAGATGCTTTTCAACCAACAGAGTTCGATGTACAAAGACATTGCAGCTGCTCTTGCAAACTCTCAAACAGAATGGCATTTTATCCCTCCTCACGCTCCTAATTTTGGTGGGTTGTGGGAAGCAGGAGTGAAAAGTGTAAAACATCACTTGAAGCGTGTGATAGGTGACTCCACTTTGACGTTCGAAGAACTGTCCACAGTACTTTCCCAAATCGAGGCATGCCTAAACTCTAGGCCCCTGTCTCAGGGCAGTAGTGATCCAGAGGATCCTGTACCTCTGACTCCGGGTCATTTCTTGGTGGGTCATCCATTGGTAATGGTTCCTGACTACAACTATGAAAGTGTCACAGTTAGCACTTTACGCAGATGGCAATTAGTACAGCGTATGGTGCAGCACTTTTGGCGTAGATGGAAACAGGAGTATTTAACAAACTTTTTTCAAAGGCATAAGTGGAATGTTCGTAAACCTGACTGTAAAATAGGTGATGTAGTTTTAATAAAAGAAGATATCTTACCTCCAGCTAAATGGTTGTATGGCAGAATTGTTGAGCTGCATCCGGGTAGAGATAACTTGACGCGAGTTGTCACTGTTCGTTGTAAGGGCTCTATGATTAAACGTCCAATTTCAAAATTGTGTTTTCTTCCTGTTACTGAATAAGGCAAAATCTTGTAGATTTAATTGTTTAAGTTGCGTATGTTTTTAGATAAGGTTTTATTATGTTATTTTATTATACTGCACTGTTGAAAACAATGTCTCTTACTCTTGTGCACTGTCATGTATTGATTACAATGTTTAGTTAGTAGTTTAGTTATATTGTTTTTGTCAGAATTTTGTCAACCTGATATTTTTGTCGGTAACAAGAATTTCGTCACCCAGATTAATGTTTTTGTACTTATATCTATTCATTTTGATTG
Source organism: Spodoptera littoralis (assembly GCA_902850265.1). NCBI lineage: Eukaryota > Metazoa > Arthropoda > Insecta > Lepidoptera > Noctuidae > Spodoptera > Spodoptera littoralis. The sequence goes on from LR824545.2 coordinate 12,482,120, forward strand.
AAACCATAACTGTCCGCGCCAATGTCTGCTAAAAGAAGCCGTCCACTAGATCTATCTCGATGTATTATTCGTAATATAGTAATATAATTGTCATACAGTCCACTGTTCTCCTAGTTGTTAAGTTTATGCATGGTGGGCGGTACGAAAAGGAATATATTCCTTTTGGTGGGCGGAATGTTCAGTGTAGAAATAATCTGTTTAAAAGATGCACTCGGCCAACGCCATACTACTATTTATTGTGTTGTCCCATAGCTCGATAGATGGCGTTGGCCGATTTAAATTCAAGCTATGGTTTCGTTACCGGCAAAACATTAGGTTGTCTGCTTTGACATAAATAAATTGTCTTGCTCTGAGGTACTTCGTATTATTTCAAGTAATAGGCTCCAAAGGACTTTCGGCCGATACTGTTCAACAATATCAGTTATCGGTTCATGATATCAGCAGATAAAGCCTCGTTTCTATATGCCACTTGAATGGACCGGCTCGACCGAGAAAATACTAAATATCCAGTTCATTATGGCCCTGTTTTGTACGATCTTTCTGTAATTTCAACGGTCAGTTTATACTGGTCACCATAATTCGATGTGTAGTCGTATGCACTGCACCGCTGCACTCACACAGAATAGTAGCGGGAAGTGGTGACGTAATGTAACTATGATCAGTGAAAGTCAGACACTCAACCAACTGTGTGTATGTACTTCCGAGGAACTCTCGTCCAGAAAACCGATGGCGCATTTAACCTGTGGTATGTCGAACGCGCGACACAACGCATTTTCTATTGTGTTTTAAATACTGGTATACAAGAAGTTAAACAGTTTTCTATGTGAACAGGAATGTACTTTTAATGCCTTTGGTGTACTATCCTACTAAAATCTATATATCTTCTATACATATAACTATACGTGTAATAAAATCATAGAAAAGTCATAACAAAATATTTCTTGAAGGGAATACTTGTGGCGTGATCTACAGTTGATACTGAAACCAAAAATATGGTTTTTAGAATTTTTGTCTGTTTGCCTGTATGTATGTCCGGGATGAACTCAAAAAGTACTGCATGGATTTACTTCAAATTATGCATGAATATTACTAACAAGTCGGGTCAACATATAGGCGACATATACGCTATCATCTACAGGGATACTACTATCTATCTACTACTATACTATCATTAATTAGTAAATTTTATAATTAAAGAAATAAAGAAACTCTGTGGTCGAATTTCACTGTTTTATTTAAGTTTTCCCTTAGGTTTTCGTTTTGTCGCGGAGAACCTAACGGGTAACCGGGGCTCCGGCTTGACGCGCAGGAGAAGGAACGGGGTGGTTTTTAGTCAGTAAGAGTCTGACACTCCCTCCCGCCTCACCCAAGCGGGAGCAGTGATTTGATGATTTTCCCCCTTTCCTCTATAGATTCGACTTTGACATTACATTACATTAATACCTCCCTGACTTACGAGCATTTGCGTGTAATGTAACGTATAGATTCGACTTTGAGCATTTCATAGCAAGATGTCAGACATTGATGTTACAAGTTGTATCAAGATATTACACATTGTATCATTACAAGGTGCGTATTGTAATGCTCGGTTCTCCTCCTTCACTGAGGTAATGTTTAGATTACAAAAACAAAGGTATGTGTTATAATTTGACATTAATTAGACATCCGTCGTCGACCTTATCATCACGATATTGAAGCAAAAAACATATTCACATCAAACCACTGGTATTTCCAAATAATACAATTTTGTATGAAATTAATATAATTAACGACGTAAAACGATTGTAAGATAGTACTTAATTACTATTTTATTTTTGTTATCTTGAAGTTTCTAGCTTGATCTTCTTCATAAAAACTATTTTTGCAGACTTCAAAAAAAAGAAGGTTTGCAATGTGTGTCTGTGCGCAATTATCTCGTGTTTGTCTGAACCGATTTTGATGCGATGCTCCAAAGTGTTTGTTACCCTTAGGAGAAGGTTGTAGTAAATTAATTAACCGACTTCAAAAAAGAGGGGGTTGAGTTAGTTTATTTAAACGTAGTTCATAAAACAATTATTAACTCGTCGAGTACCGGTTTTATAGACACAATTAAAGAACAATGGGTCGCGGTCACCGGTGACCGCTTGGTATTTGACAGTTTAAACAAATATTTAAATTTCAATTTACTATTGCCGATTAAGCATCTCTCTGTCTCTCTGTTTAACCGTTTGAATGCACCAATACGAGGCATAATAGAAAATACATTCTGTGAAAGGTTTACCAACTTTACTTAGGTACTACTTAGGTATTATATTTTGCACATTCATATGACTAATACCTTTTTATCAGGTAAACTAACGGAAACTTAACCAGGGGGAATGAAACAGAGCCTAAGGCTGCCTATCCATTGACGCAGAGAGAGGCAGCGGAGCGGAGAAACGAAGAAATGTTAACCAAAACTGCGATGCGATGTCGCATCGCAAAAATTTGCGAGCTCCTTCTACGAATCGCAAGAACTTGCGAATTGATTCGCATCGTGCATCAAAATGTTATCTTCTCAAAATCTTCTTTGTATATCCTGTATCTCCCAAGCAATAACAGAAGTGCACACTTCTTTTTACGATCCATGTCACGTCCTAGTTTTCAATTTAATATGCATTTAGTCCGGTTAACAGTCGTCGAGGAATGGTCACCCTGGGAGATGCCTTGTCGCACGAAATTGTATCACAGCAAATGTCGCAATTTTCTGCGTTGCGAATTCGCATCGCATCGCAGTTTTGTGTACGAGCCCTATATCAGAAAGTGGCACTTCGGTACTTCCCCTGCTCAATCGGTGCACTCAACTTAAATTGCATAATATTATTACAGCTGCGTTCTAATACCAATATAAGTGTCATTGATAAGATAACTCTGTAATAATAATTCCCTAGTTGTATTTGTGTCAATGAATGCGTCACAGAACTATCCTACCTCATGCAGACGACACACCAAGATATACAAGCTAATTTATCTTGATCTAACTTTATATGGACTTTCCGTGCATTGAACGGTCAGTTTATACTGGATTTCTGTGTACAACCAGTTTATATCGTGGTCTGACTTTACACTGTCTTTCTGCACATTTGACATGAATGGGCCGGCTCGGCCGAAGTGATACCACGGCCTCACAGAAAACCGACGTGAAGCAACGCTTGCGTTGTGTTTCGTCGTGTGAGTGAGGTTAACGTAGGCCCAATTAGCCCAATTAGCCATTTCTACCACCAGTTTATTATGACCTCAGTTTGTATGAACTTTCTACAGATTGAACGGTCAGTTTATACTGGATTTTACATAGGTTGATGTTCGAGTATTTTATCTATACTTAACTAGCTTCTACCCGCGACTTCGTACGCGCAATTCCGTTTACTCCCGTTCCCGTAGGATTTTCAGATTTTTTTCTGTCTTAAGAACCTTCTAAAATAATAAAAAATACAACAAAAAAAGAATTAGTGAAATCGGTCCAGTCATTCACGCGTGACCAAGGGAAAAGGGATTCATCTTTATATAATTATATATAGATATACTATTCTATGACGCACATGTGTTTACCAAGTAACATTGTAAACATAGTTTCCTCAAAGAGCCCATCCTACAAACGTGAGCCGTAATTAATATTTCCTTGATGCACGTATCATTTGTAATGAACTTGGTTTTAAGATTTATCCTGTTCATTTTATTCATCACCATCAACATCCTATTAATGCCCACTGCTGAGCAAAGCCTCTTCTCACACGGAGTAGATTTAAGCATTAATCACCATGCTTGCTCAATGCGGGTTGGCGATTTCAAATTTAATTAGAAATTATAAGCCCAGGTTTTCTCACCATGTTTTGCTCCACCATTTGTCAGTGGTATCTAAATAACCTTAGAAAGTATAACTCGGAAAAAGTCACCTTGGTACTTGCCATTGATAGGTAACGATTACGACCCTGCACCCTCAATCTAGGGGAGATTTAAGACACCCGCTTCTAATGCACGAGACCACTTCATTTTTTAGATTCATAATTTTAGGTTTATTACACAGTTTTGCTAGTTAAATAACAATGCAAATTCATTATAATCCTAATCCTAAACTTCATTATTCCCTCGCAACCCAGCCATCGCGAAGGACACACCGGGCGTCGGGGATCGCGGGACGATCTCCGGCCACCGTAAGCGCGGGCCTGCGGACGGCGAGCATGGGTGGCTCCCCGTCCGACCAGAAACAGACCCGAGCGTACGGCGCGTCGCGTTCCGCGCGCGCCTCAAAGAGTCATCAGACCACCACAGATGGGGCCCAATAGGGCCGATGCCGATTCGGAGTCGCGGAGAACCTAACGGGTAACCGGGGCTCCGGCTCGACGTGCAGGAGAAGGAACGGGGTGGTTTTTAGTCAGTAAGAGTCTGACACTGCCTTCCGCCTCACCCAGGCGGGAGCAGTCATTCGATGATTTTACCCCTTAAAAAAAAAAAAAAACTTCATTATTCGTACCCGTGCAGACACACGTGTCATACTGTATACAAAATAAACCTACCCGCAAATATATTTTCAATCTAACTTTCAAAGTAATACAATTGAAAATCCATTGACAGTTATTGACAGATTTGTGTAGCTTCATGAGTTATCTGTGCATGTAAAATTAATCAGCAGACCCGAAAACAAATCACGTTAGACAGACGCTTAGATGTATTAATTACGCATTTTAATAGATTTTTATTATTATAACATTAGTGTTAGATGCTTTGAATTCAGTTGGTGCTTCCAAAATAGTCGGGTACAATAAAATGACATCATACGTTATGTCGGCCGCCTGACCTTGTGCTCGACGTTTGATGCGGAACGAGACGCCATGCCCGTAATTATGTGTTCGCTAGTAAACCTTTTTAATGTTTTATTCTAGCTCGACTGTCTGATTTGCACCTTTTTTTATGAGATAAGCCGGTGAACGGGCAGACGAATCACCTGATGGTAAGCAATCGGCGTCGCCCATGGACACCCGAAACTCCAAGGCATTACAAGTACGTTACCGGCCTTTTGGGTATTAGGAATATGAGGATTGTGGGGATTGGGGAGACTGGAGAAGGGGGTAATTGGGCCTCCGGTAACCTCATTCACACGACGAAACACAACGCAAGCGTTGTTTCACGTCTGATACCCAGATAAGTGTCGCTAAAATTTGACTGAATGTCCTCAATATTCTTACATAGTATGTGCTGGGACAGAGGTGTAAATAAATAAATAATAGTGTGTTGTTTGTACATCGATTATTCAATAAAAATGGACATGACTATGTATGTTTTTTGTGTCTAGCAGAAGAACAAGAGAAGAAAAGAAACTGGGTGACACCGTAGTAAAATTAGTATTTTATAATCTGATTCTTTAGACATTTCCAACATCACTTTACCAATATCACTTCACTACATAGTATAAAACAAAGTCGCTATCCGCCGCCTGTCTGCCCCTATGTATGCTTAGATCTTTAAAACTACGCAACGGATTTTGATGCGGTTTTTTTTAATAGAGTGATTCTTAAGAAAGGTTTATATGTATAATACATGCATATAGCACCCGTGCGAAGCCGGGTCGGGTCGCTAGTTATTCATAAATTTAGCACTTTTCGTGATCTTATTTGCTTGAGGCGTCTCCTACTGACAACAAAAAATATTTTTTTCTGAGTTAGAACTAGTAGACATTTTTTACAGTTTGTGTGTATGTTTCTCTTATGTGGTGAGCTAGTACTATACACTTTTTCTGTAATCCTGTTTTATATACAAGTGACGTAATGTTTTTAAGTTATTTTGCAAGTTAAAACAGGCGTTTGCTTCGACTATCCTTTTGTTTTTACTTGTAAATTTAAAACAATACAATATTTTGTTGATGTGATTCCTTTTTAATCTTGTTTCTCTTATTTTTTGCAAGCACTATTTATCCTAACCAAGTTCAACGTAAACAGAAAATGAATGAATTACGACACACCCTATGAATCGTACGTCGATATTCAACCAGTTTGTAGGCATCAACCCAGACAAGGAGTTTTTGTCCGCCATTGTGGATCGAAGGACAAACTTCTACGTAAATATAAATAATAATCATGCCTTTTATCTCTTATTTGGACGTCCAGCATTTCTAGTATTAACAGATTAACACCCACTATTTGTCAGTTTTGTTGTGTGTGCCACTGCAATGGTATAATTTAACTTCGGTGATTACCTATGCCATAAAACTCAATATTGCTTTTCCGATCCAGAAACTACACCAAGGACCTTACATTTTCGCATGTAAACAGTCAATCAATTATACAGCTGAGTGTGTTTTTTTATATTTGAACCTTTGAACTAAAATATATATAATACTAGCTACTTCCGTGCGGTTTCACACGCTCTGCTCAGCTCCTATTGGTCGTAACGTGATGTTTTATAGCCTATAGCCATCCTTGATAAATGTGCTATCCAACACAAAAATAATTATTCAAATCAGACTTGTAGTTACGGAGATTAGCGCGTTTAAACAAACAAACAAAAAACACAATCTTCCGCTTTATATAATAGTATAAGATAGATAATATTGATAGTGTTTAAAAAAATATATCAATCTTATATTTGAAGAATGATAAGTGTAGGTGCTCTTTCGGTTTTCTGTGCAGTTAATAACCGACCTCATTCAACAAAATAAAAAAGTACCGCGTAGACAGTCCCTTGTCAGGATGATGTGCATTCATTGTTTGTATATTCTATTTATAACACAAAATGGTACATCATTTTGTCTGCCTCTTCGGGGAATAACCCTGGAATAAGCCTAGCCTGGTAGGAATATCAGACTATGCTTCAGAGTAGGGTTAACTACTGCCTAGAATCCGAGATCAAAGATGACGTCATGACTAGTTACATACACATGTACCCAGTCGGCTATTTTGGCAATTGCTCGACTTATCGCATTGTTAACTACAATTGAGATAGAATGGCACTTTGTTAATTAAAAAACTGGTGGGACGTGTACTTCAACACTGTATAGGACATAGATACATCTATATATAGACAACACTATATAATATACTTTTTTTTTAAGGGGGGAAAATCATCGAATGACTGCACCCGCCTGGGAGAGGCGGGAGGGAGTGTCAGACTCTTACTGACTAAAAACCACCCCGTTCCTTCTCTTGCACGTCGAGAGATAGAACTAGAAGTAATGGATTTGAAGTGGGCATTTTTATTTATGTTTTGTATCGTACCTGCCAGGTATATGTATTTCAAAATAACTATACATTTCCAGTAATAATTTTTAGCCTATCATAATTCACGTAGGTTTAATAATAATATAGTTTTCGAAAATCGAAAGATCAACAACATTTCACTCGACTCAATAATGCAAACCCAAAACTACAAATTGACGTATTGGATACACATAACATAACATAACATTACGCCTTTTAACCCTGAAGGGGTAGGCAGAGATGTATATTATGCCACTGTACAATGTAACACCCACTTTCACTATATATGTTATGAGTCCCATGTAATAGGGGGTGAGCCTATTGCCAAATACCGGGCACAATCCCAGACTCCGTGCTACTACTGTGATTTTTTTGAAAAACCCAATAATACTTAGCTCGACCCGGGAATCGAACCCGAAGCCCCTTGCCCGGCAGTCACACTTGCGACCACTCGGCAAATAAGGCAGTATTGAATACAGGCGTCACATTTCATGCGTGACGTATATTTTTACCTTTTCAGGGAATAAAACTACGATATTATTACGTTTTCAATAACCGAAGTAAATATTCAAGTGCGTAAGTAAACATTTACAATAAAGGAAATTACTGCATCCTTTATGTCGTCATTGTATAAGAATTTTGACTCACTCAAGAATTGAATTAGTAGGAATCGTGTAAAACTCAACAGGCTTGTCATACACACGGACAAGTGTCGTCATTGATTGATTGGATTTTAATTGAAATCCGGTGACGATGGTCAAATTCTGGTAAGGTAAATAAATAAGTCGTTAGTAAAGTGGAATGTTCATATCCGCTGTGTGGTTGTGGTTGGGTGAGAATGGGTGAGAACATACCATAACATCACGCCTTTTAGCTCCGAAGGGGTAGGCAGAGGTGCACATTATACCACTGTAGATACAATGTAACACTCACTTTTTACTATTTATGTTATGAGTCCCATGTAATAGGGGATGAGCCTATTGCCATATACCGGGCACGGTGTCATCACAGCGAGGACCGCCCTGAGGACACGGTGGAACACACTGTAGCGGAATACCCTGCGTGGGCTGAACACCGCCGTGCCCTCAGGGAAGTGATTGGCGATGGCGACCTCTCGCGTCCGGGCCTAGTGCAGGCCATGATGCGGAGTGAGGGGGACTGGGATGCCGTCTCCTCCTTTTGCGAAGCAGTCATGCTAGCTAAGGAGGAAGCGGGACGCGTGAGGCAGCGAAGCGCTGCCTCCTCGCAACCCAGCCATCGCGAAGGACATACCGGGCGTCGGGGATCGCGGGACGATCTCCGGCCACCGTAAGCGCGGGCCTGCGGACGGTGAGCATGGGTGGCTCCCCGTCCGACCAGAAACAGACCCGAGCGTACGGCGCGTCGCGTTCCGCCGCGCCTCAAAGAGTCATCAGACCACCACAGATGGGGCCTAATAGGGTCGATACCGATTCGGAGTCGCGGAGAACCTAACGGGTAACCGGGGCTCCGGCTCGACGTGCAGGAGAAGGAACGGGGTGGTTTTTAGTCAGTAAGAGTCTGACACTCCCTTCCGCCTCACCCAGGCGGGAGCAGACCACTCGGCCAACGAGGCAGTCATCCCTTTTCAACTATCATCATATTAGACACAAGATGTTCACTACTATCAGTGCTGTAACTACACTGTTTTTATTGGGAACGGGGAAGAACGGGGAACCCATCCGATGAATACGCCACGGGCCTCGATTGATATACTTACGTCACTGACCTATATCCCCCAGTTCCAGAAACCATATTGGATATAGGTACACGAAGAGGACTAAGACAAATTAATGTTTCGACTTTGACTAGAGGTATCAGAGTTCCCTGAAATGCAGTTTAGTTGAGTCCATCTGAAAAATTAATCCCCGTTTATATAGTCTAATATGACTGCTTTGGGTACATACTCAGGTATTTCTAAAAATCCGCTTACCTCTCTATTCGTCCACCAGTCCGTCTGTTTGTCCATTCATGCATAAAACCCATTATGTGGCAGAAGTGTCACGAGCTCTGCTTACGACATTAATTTGTCAAAGATTGCTGACTATTTGACATCAATATACGGGCCCTGGGGAAACCTAAACGAACGGTTGACTTAGCGTAATGTGACTGTCAGCACCAAAGCGTGTCATGGGTCATATTTTTTACAATAAGGTTTTTATTCGAAATACCCCAGTGTTAATTTCTTTTTGAACACAGTCCTGAACTAAGGTTATCTCCTGTGTCATAGGTGCGTCAAACATACAAGTTTTATCGCAAAATGCACATTATATCGTTTTTTTCTTCTCCTTTTATAATATCTTCTAATTCACTTCGTTGCGAGAACCAAGACAGTTATTCATGTCCCTGCGACGTGCCGGACTTCAGTGTTCCGGTGTTTTCATGGTTGTATCTACTGTAGTATTACATGGGACTCATAACATAAATAGTGAAAAGTGGGTGTTACATTGTACAGTGGCATTAAGTGCCGTAATGTGCACCTCTGCCTACCCTTTCGGGGATAAAAGGCGTGATGTTATGTTATGTTTATATACAGTAGATCCTGGCTTACAGGAATTGCAACGGTTTTGGGATGTTGTGGCGGGCTTGTCCCATAAAAATACACAACATTATACTCAGACTCGAAACAATAATTTGTAGATCACACAATGAGTTCATGTTGAGTATAATAAGATGTGTAGCAATTTATACAAGTCGGTAAAGTATTATTAAATTGTATGTAGTAGGTACTTCTGCTTGTTTTGTGTGACAGAGGGACTCTTCATCATGAGCAGCGCGCTCGTGCATTATATCTGACAAAAGATTCACCCTTTATGACATGGGAATCATAACTTCAGTGGTGAAAAGTGGGTGTTACATTATTCAATGTTATGTTACTTTTCATATATCATAAGCTCATTGTAGGTTATTAGTTATCCCTGATATACTTCCTCGGGGGGCCAAACGCCTCCTGCCGGAGGTTATACGCCGGGGTCGTGCGGTCCATGGCCCTCTACGGCGCCCCTGTTTGGGCGCCGAACCTGCTGCAGCGGCCCGCTCGGGCGCTGCTTATGGCACAGAGGGTCATGGCGATCCGAATGATCCGCGGATACCGCACGATCTCTGGGGAGTCGGCGAACCTCCTTGCCGGATTACCGCCGTGGGATCTGGAGGCGAAGGTGCTCGCGCGCGTGTATTGCATGCGCGCGGAGGCACGCTGCCGGGGCGAAACTCCGCTGCCGCGCCAGATAAGTGCGTGGCGGGATGAGCTCCGGCGCGATCTCATGGCGGAATGGCAACAACGACTGTCGCAACCGAGGGCTGGGCTTGCTGCCATTGCAGCGGTAAGTCCCCTCTTTGAGGAGTGGCTTGAGAGACGCTACGGCGTCCTCACCTACCGCCTAACGCAGGTCCTCACCGGACATGGAAGTTTCAGGAGGTACCTGTGTCTGATGGGGCGGGAGGAAACGCCCGGGTGTCATCACTGCGAGGACCACCCTGAGGACACGGTGGAACACACTGTTGCGGAATGCCCTGCGTGGGCTGAGCACCGCCGTGCCCTCAGGGAAGTGATCGGCGATGGAGACCTCTCGCGTCCGGGCCTAGTGCAGGCCATGATGCGGAGCGAGGGGGACTGGGATGCCGTCTCCTCCTTTTGCGAAGCAGTCATGCTGGCTAAGGAGGAGGCGGGACGCGTGAGGCAGCGAAGCGCTGCCTCCTCGCGACCCAGCCATCGCGAAGGACACACCGGGCGTCGGGGATCGCGGGACGATCTCCGGCCACCGTAAGCGCGGGCCTGCGGACGGCGAGCATGGGTGGCTCCCCGTCCGACCAGAAACAAACCCGAGCGTACGGCGCGTCGCGTTCCGCGCGCGCCTCAAACAGCCATCAGACCACCGCAGATGGGGCCCAATAGGGCCGATGCCGATTCGGAGTCGCGGAGAACCTAACGGGTAACTGGGGCTCCGGCTCGACGTGCAGGAGAAGGAACGGGGTGGTTTTTAGTCAGTAAGAGTCTGACACTCCCTTCCGCCTCACCCAGGTGGGAGCAGTCATTCGATGATTTTCCCGCTTAAAAAAAAAAATAAAATCCCTGATATACTTATACTGCAGTCATTTTAGGTAGAAGTATATCAGAGATAATAGATACGATTCAGTCCTCGTTGGAGGAGTGGTCGCATAGTGGTCGATAACTGGATAAAGGGGTCTCGGTTTCGATTCCCAGGCCGGGCAAAGTATTACAGGGTTTTTAAAAAATTCTCAGTATTAGCACGGAGTCTGGAATTGTGTCCGGTATATGGCAATAGGCTCACCCCCTATTATATGGGACTTATAACATAAGTAGTGAAAAGTAGGTGTTGCATTGTACAGCGGCATAATGTGCACCTCTGTCTACCCCTTCGGAGCTAAAAGGCGTGATGTTATTGTTGATATACTTGTATCGTTGCAATCGTTATAGTAAAATAAAAATCGAATCGTATAAATGTTTAAAATAATCAATGAAATACAAACAGCGCAGCGCTTAATACAATCACCTCCACACGTGAGCTTGGTAAAAACGTGAGCACATAAATAAAGACGGGTTTTTTTTATACATCTAGCGAATCTGAGTAGTGTAGGCGACTACCTACTTGAATCCAAATACTCTAAAGCTATTATTTACTGCTACTATAATATTTTGTGCAAGCAAATACACAAATGTCAACTAGTTTTGTCTAGTAGTTGTAAGTATTGAATATTTTGATGTGTTAAGTGTGGGAGAGCCATGCTTCGGCACGAATGGGCCGGCTCGACCGGGGTGATACCACGGCCTCACAGAAAACCGACGTGAAGCAACGCTTGCGTTATGTTTCGTCGTGTGAGTGAGGTTACCGGAGGCCCAATTACCCTCCCCTTCCCCAATCTCCCCAATACCTGAATCCCCAACGATCCTCAAACTCCTAATCCCCAAAAGGCCGGTAACGCAATTGTAACGCCTCTGGTGTTCCAGGTGTCCATGGGCGACGCCGATTGCTTACCATCAGGTGATCCGTCTGCTCGTTTACCGGCTTATGCTATAAAAAAATGTTATCTGTTATGGTAACACCGTTGTTATTTAGCGTTTTGGTTTCATTTTCAAATTGTGTACTTGAATTATAGTATAATACATCTATGATGATAGACAGACGACCGATGAAGGCTATAAGGAACTGCTGAATTTATACCTATATCGCTGCAGGTTTCAGCCGGCCCATCGACATGTAATTGCGAATAGCTTATGTTTAGCAGTAGTCGCCTTGAAACTTCTATTGATGATTGTAAACCACCGACCTTCAAGTCCTCACTGATTTTACAGGGGTATATTAGGAATCTTCACTTTGGAACAAGCAAAATCATTAATATCAACAACAGCCCATAAGTTACCACTGGTGATCAAATGCCTCTTCTCACACGGAGAAGGTTTGAGCAATAATCACTACGCTTACTCAATGCGGGTACGCGATTTTAAACTTATAATAAGAAATTGGAAGTCCAGGTTTCCTCACGACGTTTCTTTTCATTGTTTGTCAGTAGTGTCTAGATAATCTTAGAAAGTAAGTACATATAACTTGGAAAAAGTCACATGTGCTTGCCGTTGGTAGGTTTTGAACTCGAACTCTTATGTATGAGAAGCGGGCGTCTTAAACCTTCAGGCCGTCACAACAAGCAAATTACTAAAAAATCGACAGACATTGTTATATTGTTATTGTTCATTGAAAAGATGCTTAACGACAATAAGTTATTTTGTTCACCTGCCTGCGGTATACCTAAATGAGTAATTGAGTAAAGATATAAACTTTTTAATTTTTCAGACGACTTAATCAATTAAGTACTAATGAACTTAGGTACCTACGTGTGGTTTTTCCTTAAAAGTATCTAATTGTTTGACAATATTTATCCTTATAACGTTGAAGGTCATTAGTGTGATGATAATTTGTGAATATTCCGGTTTTCGATACGATCCGGTTCCGATTTTAGTATCTGATCGGTAGACATGTTTTTACCTTTGTAGAAGTTAAAGTACTGTCTCATACAGGCTGTTCTTGTACTTGTGGCATTCTATTTGATTATACGTTGCCTTGTTTACCATAACGCTACTATTTTTCTAAAGGATCATTATTATTTTTTTGACTATGTAGTAGACGTCAAAGTCAAAGCTTTTATTTTAATTAATAAATCCTTAATTAGACATTTTTGAAGCTTTATAAATTGCATTGTCCGTCTGTTTGTATGTCAGTGAAGTTAGGTGCTTGTTCTAAAGTGCAGATTATTAGCATATTAAGAATAACACAGTCTTATTGGATTCATGGATATTACTTAGTAGTCAAGTTATAAATCCCATTAAATTAAATGAGCATATTACTGTACCGGGCATACATTAAAATACAAAAAATCTACAATTTTTTTCTTGACTGGGTAGGTACTTTATATCCCACCTGAGGCTCGAGACATTTAGCTAATAAGAATTTGATATGACCACTTAACGCACTTCGGGTGCCTTTGTTGTTACTGGTGTAAGAGCCTATTCGGGCTACCGAGACCGTTCATGACCCGTAAGCATTCTGACTATCTAATATAATTTTTTTATAGAACAAGCCGGTAAACGAGCAGACGGATCACCTGATGGTAAGCAATCGGCGCGGGCCATTGACACCCGAAAGACCAGAGCAGTTACAAGTTTATTACCGGCCTTTTAGGGATTAAAAATTTGAGGATTTAGGGTTTTTGGGGAGATTGGGGGCGGAGTAATTGAGCCTAACTAAAAAGAGTACCAATCAATCGTGCCGTTGTTATACCTACATATTTTTTAATCAAGGTCATCCACGGAGCTTTGAGTTCTGCTACATATGCGTGTATACTCTGTGCAAGGCATACAAAGCTAAGATGCGAGTTATTTTCGTCTAGATCATAAGTATGGCAACATCGCATCTTCATCGCCCCAAGGTTGTCGGGCTTCGAAACCCGTTCTGGAACATTTTTGGGCATGAACAGAACACTAAGTTGACCTTCAAATTTTTACAACAGGCATATTATTGTTTTAAAGTCTGAAGTGGATTATTTTTATTTAAATGTATTGTGTTGTTTGATTAGAATAGCGGCGATGGCAAAATTACGATTAATTGTCATATATACCTCTACAAAGTTATTCCTCTGATTACTGGTATTGGAAAAATCGACCCTAAGTTATTAATCCCAGTTAAAAGACTCGAGTAATATTTTGTCCTCTCCGGCGCCGGCACTTTACCACCAGGTAATCCGCCTGCTTGTTAGCTGCCCTATTTCATGATAATAAAATACAAAAAGCGAGACCCCTTGCTTGGGAGTCGTGCTTACAATAACTCAACCAACGGTAAACTGATTTACAGTCAACAGATAACTCTAAACTTTTTGTAGAATAAAATTTGACATTTATTTGACAGGATGGAAGAAATTGTGAAAGAATATCATAAAATATGGCAAAAGGCTCACCCCCTATTACATGGGACTCATAACATAAATAGTGAAAAGTGGGTGTTACATTGTACAGCGTCATAATGTAGGTACACCTCTGCCTACCCGTTCGGGGATAAAGGCGTGATGTATGCAATATTCAAAGTCAAAATTAAAAATATCTAAATTGATAAAATTAATTTGGGGCGTTTGAAAGTTAAACAAGTCATTGAATTTAGCTGATTACTTATAAATACACGGAACCCATACTCAAAACAAATACAGTTTTCGTTTTACCCGAGTCTTGCAAATAATTTTCAAATCGGGAAATCCGTGACACACGTGCGTTTGTACTCACTAAATAAACTGTATTTTTTTATTTATTTACGTATTGTTAATTACTTATTTGTGTTCAGTCAACAGTTTTGTCTGTGTATTCGATACATATTTACTTATTAGGTAACTAATATTAGTGTAATAGGGTAGATGCTTAATTTTTATTTTAATGTCCGTCTGGTAGATTATTTTCAGAAACGAATACTTTCGACGATATATTGATTTGAAATGTTGCATTACGTCACTTCTATGTACATTTTATACGTAGAAATGACGTTTTAGCCCCCACTCCTAAACTTAGATTCGTTTTATTTAAGTATTGTTTTATTATACGACAAAATAAAAAAAATACGTTTCTAATATTTATCCATTACCTAACTTATGGACTAATTAGATTTTTAATTTTCATACCCTATCATCATCCCAATTATAAACATATACTTACCAACTTAATTTGTAACTGTGCATATACAGGGTGTAATTTATTTTGGTTTCGTCCCGTGGCCATGGCAAAACACCTTGCCATAAATATTTGGAGTACTTTCGATATTAAAAGTAAAAACAATAAAATAAAGACTTCGTTTTTTTCACTCTAAAAAGAAATTTCATCCCAATATGTACATAAGACACTAGATGGTACTATTGGCATCGCACGTGCTACCTACCGAGAAATATTTCTTCAAGAATTACAAGCAATGATGTTTTGATAATGTACTATGAGTTCGCATGCGCTTTCGAAGTTTTCTTTCTGCAATGGTTCACCAGTTATTTTTTGTTTTATGTAAATATTTTATTTCTTTGTAAAACTATTGTATTACCGAGACAGAATTATTATTACTTCAGGACGAAAACGAAATAGATTTCACAGTGTACCTATTGTAAAATAACATCCAATTTACGTGTGCTAACTGCGGCCTAAAAGTAGTTCATCAATATATTACATAACGAAAATTATATATTTATTATTTTAAATTATAAAAACAGAATTGATGATTAATAGTTAAGACATGAAAAGGCTATTGGACAACTAAGAAGCAAACATATACAAACAACATAACATAACATCACGCCTTTTATCTTCGACAGGGTACCTACGCAGAGGTGCACATTACGGCATTTAATGCCACTATACCTCTACAATATAACATCCACATTTCACTATTTATGATAAGAGTCCCATGTAACAGGGAGTGAGCCTATTGCCATATACCGGGCACAATTCCAGACTCCGTGCTACCGAGTTTTTGGAATTGGGCCTCCGGTAACTTCAATCATACGACGAAACACAACGCAAGCGTTGTTTCGCGAGCTAACCCATTCGTGCCGAAGCATTGCTCTCCCACACTTAAATCCTCCTCCTCTTAATCTGTCTCATATAGGTAGTATTGATAATTATATAAATCTGGATTACGATACAGGATATATATTTATTTAATACGCTTCATAATGTACAATAGGTACCTACTTGTATATTGAATTATGTATCAGATAATTATGATACATCGTTATAATAATGAACACATTATTACGCTTCCATCATGCTTAGATATTTACTAGTTTTATTAAATAGAGATACAAGTTTTCATTTTCCTTATATACTCAGCTATTTACTCGTACATAGTTTCCACAAAATAGATTACATACTGCGTTCCATCGTGAGATAATGTTGAAGTAGGTAATTATTGTTTAATACATTGGCATATTGTAATACGATGTATTATGAATTCATTTAACTCTTTCGAATAAGAAATATAAGATTAAGAACTCCTTTACAAGCCGGGATATGTAAATGTTGAAGTGTGGGAGAGCCATGCTTCGGCACGAATGGGCCGGCTCGACCGCAGTGATACCACGGCCTCACAAAAAACAGACGTGAAACAACGATTGCGTTGTGTTCCGTCGTGTGAGCGAGGTTACCGGAGGCTCAACTACCCCCCTCCCTAATCTCCACAATCCTAGAACCCCCAAGAATCATCAAATTCTTAATCCCCAAAAGGCCGGTAATGCACTTGTAACGCCTCTGGTGTTTCGGGTGTCCATGGGCGACGCCGATTGCTTACCAACAGGCAATCCGTCTGCTCGTTTACCGGCTTATCCAATAAAAAAGAGAAGATGTGGCACTGGGGTAGATTTTAGTCTGTAAATCTGTCACCTGTCTATCCCCATCATAATCCTTAGGTGAATGACCTCCACGAAAAAGAGCAAACTTTAACATGATAACATAATAACATGGTGTCCAATTTTGGTTTTGAGTTACGAAATGGATCTTTTGATCTAGTATTAATAATTATTTTGGTTATATTTAATTAAAAATTGTTCTCAAGGAGCTTGTGCAATCCTACACTCACTTCAACGAGTTTTGCCAGATCCATGATCTGACCATCGGAGAAACTTTATTTAATCATGGCAATCACCACAAGTACACGTGGAAGTCACCCGATGGCGTCACGAGGAACCAAATTGACCATCTTGCCATTAGCTCCAAATGGTGTTCCTCATTACTTGATGTCCGCAACCGTAGGGGCGCCGATATTGATAGCGATCACCATCTCATAGTTGCTGAAGTTCGACTCAAGGTTGCTGTGGCCCGTACGGCTGGAGGACATCATAAATCTATGATGGAGCTGTGGGGCGACATTGGGTAGGACCACTTGTAAATCATACCAATACAAATATTAGGATTTGATAACAGAGATATCGTTATCAGTATTATGTTTAATAAACTTTTATTGGTTATGAAAATATTGGCAATGAGTATAAATTGTGTGAATAATGCATTTATTTCTGTTATAAAAACTACTAGGAGACTAAATACAGAGACAGGCAGCGGTCTCTGATAAACCTGAACCTTTGTAACTGCGACCTCTAGCCTGTCTGCCTAGCGAGGCGATTATGACAAACCCTATTATGACGAGAAGGTTAAGCACCAGTAGACTATCAGTTATATTATACAGTAATGATGTTATCGTAATTTCGATTTCAACTGGAATAGGTTGTTTTGGTTTCAATGTGTTGGCATTTAGCATGAACCTTCAATCGCTTCATTGCTAATGACTGTCATTATTTAATGCATTTCATACTAACTAAGGGCCGTTTTTTCAATCATCAGTTAATTCTTAACTGTAGAATAAACTTGACAATTGACAGTTCTTAGTTCGGAATATTTGTTAAATATTCAAAGTTATTCCTCAGTTAAAATCTGGCGTTAGAAAAATCAGCTCTTACCTAATATAATTTTTATAATAACTATCGTGAGACATACGTGCGCGGTCACTGACGACGCGACGTCGCCGCGACCGCGCACGTTGCTCATGAGGAAGAACCCCTCTGTGGTTCGAAACTACTACTAGTTTCGAACCACAGAGGGGTGAATACTCACGTGAATATACTGAGAAAAGCTGTAGAGCTTTTCTCACGTGAATATACTGAGAAAAGCTGTAGAGCTTTTTTGATTCTCGTGAACCGCGTTTTTACTTGATTTAGAATTTTTGTTCTGCTATGGGATACCAAAATAAAAATAAATCTAGGTAAAATGGGTCATAACATAATAGGTGATGCCTAACGTCGGCTATTCCCTGAACAAAAGGATGAAAATAATATGTTTTAATGAGATTAGCCGGTAAACGAGCTGAAAGGTCGCCTGATGGAAAGCAATTGGCGTCGCCAATGGACACTCGAAACACTAGAAGCGTTAAAAACACGTTGCGGGATTAGGAATTTGAGGATTGTTGGGGATTCGGGGATCGCAGAAATTGGGGAGGGAGAATTTGGACTTCCTGGTAATCGGATTTTTTTCAAAAAACAATAGATATATTACCAATTTTATTATTATTTTGCATTTCTTATTACACGTGTACTGTACAGATGATATTATTATGTCATACTCTATTACTCTTATCGCAAAGTAACACTAATTAACAATGTTTATCAAACCGCGGTCAGAGGATAATTAAACATTGATTAAAATTATTAGGCACTTAAAACTTGATTTTATATTACATGGTACTAGCATATTGGCAGAGTAACAACATATCATTTTGTCCATAATGATTGCCTCGTTGGCCGAGTGGTCGCAAGTGCGACTGCCGGGCAAGGGGTCTCGGGTTCGATTCCCGGGTTGGGCAAAGTATTACTGGGTTTTTAAAAAAATTCTCAGTAGTAGCACAGAGTCTGGAATCGTGCCCGGTATATGGCAATAGACTCACCCCCTATTACATGGGACTCATAACGTAAACAGTGAAAAGTGGGTGTTACATTGTACAGTGGTATAATGTACACCTCTGCCTACCCCTTCGGGGATAAAAGGCGTGATGTTATGTTCATGTTCATGTTCATAATGAATGGCAAAGTAGTGGAATATAAGTCTGACCATCCCTACCCTTCCCGGGGTGGCGTAAGACATAACTAAGAATACAAGGGACTAAACATCTGAAGGAATCAAAGAAGGTTGCCACCTTCTCAGATTCAGGTTTATTTTATATTGGGATGAACTATGATGATGCCAAAACGACAGCATTTAAGTTAGACTTACGTTTCATCATCATCATCAACAGCCTATGAATGCCCACTGCTGAGCAAAGCCTCTTGTCACACAGAGAAGGTTAGAGCATTAATCGCCACGCTTGCTCAATGCGGGTTGGCGATTTCAAACTTATAATTAGAAATTATAAGTCCAGGTTTCCTCACGATGTTTTCCTTCACCGTTTGTCAGTGATGTCTAAATAATCTTAGAAAGTACATATAACTCCGAAAAAGTCACATTGGTACTTGCCGATGGTAGGTTTCGAACCCGCACCCTCATGCATGAGAAGTGAGACTTACGTTTATAAATACTTTATCCTCTATACTTCACGTCTATCCGAATAAATATTTCGATCATCTTGATTTATCAACTGAACTTTGTTGTTACTGTTTCGGACTCATTTCCTGCAGCTGTAGCTGTAGCCAAATGCCATTTAGCGCTTGACTACATGTAGAATAGAAAACCAAGATATATGGAATTGACGTAAATTTTGACACTTGTCAGTGTCATCCTCATACATTTAGTTTTCTACCCTCTCTGTAGACAAGCGCTAAAGTGTCGTTTGGCTAAAGGCACTGGATTGATCAAAGTAATATTATACTATTATATAAAGAGAATATAATTGGGGCCGTTGGTAGAGGGCGTTTAAACGGACTGACCAGATTGGCGATATATTAAAGAAGGGCTAAATTAAAGGTACTCTTAACCGACGAGCATGCATGAAAAGATTGATGACTGTTGATGAAGCGAAAGAGATATGTAGGAGTCGTAGCAATTGGCGTTACATAGTCTCTGCCTACCCCTATGGGAGACAGGCGTGAAGTTATAATAAGTATATTGTATGTATGAAATGAAAATATGAAAATGTAGTACATGTTAACTAAAAATAAGTAATCGCCAGCATTAATAACAATATGCTATCCATAAGGATAGTTCTAAGAATTATTTACAGATCATACCAATATTCTAAGAATTGTTACGGAAAATTCAATATACTTTTATGGGATAAGCCGGCAAACGAGCAGACGGATCATCTGATGGTAAGCAATCGGCGTCGCCCTTGGACACCTGGAACAAAGTTTAGGAATAATTCAAACCATAAACATTTTACGTAACATAACATGTGATGTGATGTTCACTGGTAGTATTTTTCGACAATACTGGAAATTTAAAAATGAGACACTGTCCGAATGACGATTTGAAGTCTAGACTCCATGACGCCATTTACCTGTGTTTAAAAAAAACATATATTTTTTATAAGAGTAAAGAATGGAGGCTTTTACTCGTTTTTCTTCATTCGAGTCTACATTTTGGAACGAGCTGACGGAGAGAATGACAGATTATTATTTATTAGTTGACGTTAAAAAAATACAAAATTATGGTTTAATAGAAATAAATGCTTTTAGACTTTTTAATACGTGTATCTCTGTTTTTCCACTGGGAAATCAAACCCTTTATTTGCAGTAACATACTAAGTAACATTTTCTATTTATATTTAGACAAAAAAAAAATTAATTTTAATGCATCTACAGTGTGTACAGGGTTAGGTTTGGTTTACCATTTTTGACAAAATATGTTCCAACTATAGGCCCTTTTGAGCACCGCTTTTACAATATACTTCTTTGTTTACCTTTTTGGCTTATCTATTATAATAAATTTATTTCAATAGCATAAAAAGATAACTAAATCAACTGTCACCCAAATCCACTTTATTTTTCGACATGACAATAGATTCATGCTTTATATATCATGACATATTTTATCAAATGATATAACTAGTAAAAGTTTAGTGTTTTGCCACTAACGATTAAGTTAATGGTAGGTTAACACACTTTGGTTTAAAAACTAGTTAAATTTATGCGCAAGGTATACTAATGAAAAATTAACCAGAAAAATTAACTTACTAGGAAAATATAGGGATCTAGTTTGATTCGTAGGTACTACTCAAGGCGTGATAAATACTATTCAGTTGAAGGTATTTAGTAGCAACTTTTCTCGTAATTGTTTACTGCAAAAATGTTTTATTGCAAAGCTGTAGATAAGTAATTCTTCACTGGGAACGTGTTATACAGGCAACAAGTCAGTCGCGCCAGTGTGTAGTAAGACCGCCCGCGAGACAGTCGCTCCCAAGTGATTAATACGAATAAATAATTCCAAATATAATTTTTTATTTTTAAAATAAAAATAAATAATCAGTGTTTGTTTTACGAGCAATCACCAAAAACGTGAGTACCAGTGTTGTTTTTTTATTTTATTTTTTGTGTTTTTTTTTTCGAATATGTTTCTTTTTTATTTTTATTATTTATGTTTTATATTTCTTTTATTATAAAGCAGTGTAGTAATTCCATAATGTGTACCATCAAATTGTAATAAATCGAACCACGCCTGTATTATTTTCAATCAAAAATGGCGGTTACCGGCCATTTTGAGACGACATTCAAATATTTCTTTGCCGGTGTTGTGTTTTCTGTAGTTTTATAAATATACAAATGCTAATAAAATTTAACGATTAAAAATAATAGTCTTAGGTAATTATTTAGGAATAAATAATACCTACTTATATTTAATTTGAGAAATCGATACGATATCCATATTCTTGCGTCTGCGTATTAAGTTTCTACCTTCAACTTTGATGAAAATGAGTTTAGCCACGTTAGTTTTTATTATAAAATAATCGATAAGTCCTTTTGTATTTATTTAAACTATTACAATTTTTTAATATGTAACTTGGGATGAATTTGATATAAATTAGTTTGGACTACCGCCTTTGTAATAGTGTTAACCCGTCTTTTGTTACCATGCTACGCTATTTAGGCTATCTGGACTTGCGGATGGCCTAGTGGGCTCCGGTTCTAAGCAAAAGCTTGAACGTGCGGATTATAGTTAGTAAGAGTCTGACACTCTCTCCAGCCTCACCCAAGTGGAATTTTAAAATAAAAGCTATTAGCTAGGCAGCCATTTTTCTTTTTCTTTTCAATCATCGTGCACCAGATCCAATTTAGAAGCGCTATAAAACACCAAAAGTGTTTATTTTTGTTTTAATATTTTTCACGCACAGTTACGTGTTTCTTTTAGCACAGTGTGCTGTTTCGCGCACTCCGATAGACAAAAATAAACTTTGTTCTTTTTGTTTGTTTTTTAGGAAAACATTTTTTATAAAGAACCACCTTACCTGTTTGTTACGTAGGTACATGCGCAAATGAACGTGATAAATTTATAGTTCATATAGTAAATACAATTGAATTTCTTGCCTACTGTTCTGAGCAATTCGTGGCGTATTATTGTACCAGATTTTTATTTTTTAAACTCAAATATAATGTGAATATTTGGAATCAATTTAAATATAACAATCATCTTAATAAAGCAATTTAATATGCTATCAATCATGTTATTCTGTATCCTGGTGATCTAAGCATAGGCCCTTTAGACAAATTTAATCTAAATGCAATAGGACACAAACCGGCGACTATCTCTGTAAACACTATGGAAATGCACCCAAGGACAGTCCCCGGTTAGCGGCTTTTAATGTACAAAAAAAACTCTTGTAGGTAATATAAAAAAAAAGAATACTAAAAGACAAGAATGGTGACTGGATCAGATGTTAAGTCTAAGCATTTTTTGAAGACCAATCTTATTAATGAAGATCCAGACACTCATTGATAAATAAGTGTAGACGAACTATTATTTATAATTATTATGTAACACAGTAATAGTACAAGAACATAAATAATTTAATTTTTACAATCAACGATAATGTTGTAATACCTTCATTTATAGTGACACTGCATCTATTTATTATGACAAACGACTTCATTACAGTAGCCTGAATAAAACCACAAAACTATTAATTAACTCGTCGAGTACCGGTTTTATAGACACAATTAAAGAACAATAGGTCGCGGTCACCGGTGACCGCTTGGTGTTTGACAGTTTAAACGATGGGATTTACTCATAGTAGTTATAACGTAATAAATGATACATAGTATAATTGATTGTCCTGTTCCATTAGGTAATTTAATATGTTTTTGGCAGGCCAATATGTTTTTGTCCTGTTCCAATAATTTAATATGTATTTAATTTTGTAATGCCTAATTATAAATTGTCATAGTGTGGATAACCTTCCTGGGTGGATAAAATAATTTAGTTCAGCGAATGTAAAGCAATTATGTCTTGAATTTGGGGAATATTGTCCAGTGTGCGGCGCCGGCGCGTTGTCATTGTTTCGAAGCACGTGTGCCTACAGCGTTTGGTCAAGGTTGTACAAAAACGAGAGCTGTAGGCGTTTAACGATGAGGTACCGAAACTGATCTAATTTAGACTTTTAAGTATAGTTTATAGTTATTCAATTGTCCTGTTTTTTTATAAAGAGAAGTCACGGGTTCCCCTAAATTGATTACCTGTGTGTTATGTTGAGTACTTATTAAAATTTTATTAGAAACCTGTCATAATAACAATTATTTTTTTAAGACATTTCTTTGATATCTAAAATACAATGAAACTATACTACAGAAGGTATAACAAATCAGCGTACTATCATCAGTTTTCTTTTCAGTTTTTTTTAATTATTTTCGTAGATGGAGTAAAATAAGAGAACTGTATTCATTTATTAGACGTCAACAATTATATTAAACTATTTAACCAGCAACTTAAACTAACGCGGAAATATTGCTGTAATTAGAAAACAAAAGTCGATTCGTCTCAAATTACGTCATCTATGCATTTATAAAGACTTCAAAATGTCAGCTCTTTTATGTCCCGTGGCGCTGGCGTCGCGTCATTTGTTTTTTTCTAGACACAGATAAAATACCACTGTGTATGGGTAAGGTTACAAAAAATGCAGACAGGTATTAAAAAACAAATCGTTTGTTATCTTTGACGTATTAAAACCTTTGCCATAGTTAATATATCCTTTTGTCTCGTGGCTTAGACAAGATGCAAGTAGATACAGACGTAATATTACTGCGTGAATGTTTTTTGTATGACTAAATTTTTTACTCACGGTTTGGTTAAGTAAGTATAACAAAAGTATAACCTAAGTATAACAAAACCTAAGTAAGGTTTTGTTATACTTACATCTGTTCATAGAAGTTTCTTTACAAAAAATGTACACGGAATCGGGAAGTAAGTAGGTCACTTTTAATATTAAATTAAAGACTTACAGACTGATGGACGAACGATAGTTTGGAATACTTAGCTGCTATTGTTTAGTTTAGTATAACCTTGATTCTATATTACTTATTTATTACTTACTAGCTTTTACCCGCGGCTTCGCTCGCGTCACAAAAGGATAAAAAGTAGCCTATGTGAAATATACAAATACACACAGCGCCATCTATACCAATAATTTCGTTTTCCCTCGAGAATATCAAATGTTTCCGGGATAAAAAGTATCCTATTATTTAATCCAGACTTCTAACTTCACGTCTGCAAAAATTCAAAGCAATCGGTTTAGTAGTTACAGCGCGAAAATGGAACAAAGAAACAAATAAACAAACTCACTTTCCGATTTATAATATTAGTAAGGACTAGCGACACGCCCCGGCTTCGCACGGATGCAATATGCATGTATAATACATATACGTTCCTTAAGAATCACTATTAAAAAAAACCGTATCGAAATCCGTTGCGTAGTTTTAAAGATCGAAGCATACATAGGGACAAACAGACGGCGAATAGCGACTTTGTTTTATACTATGTAGTGATTTAAACATCGTAAGACATAGGTACTAAATTAGTTTGACATTTTCATGTGAACTTTTCGAGTAAATCTCGACTAGTTTCAAGCCTTGGACTCATATTAAAGACACTGCGGCCCGAAACGAATAGAGCTGTTCTCGAAAACATCATGGAAGTAAGCTGTATATTTCAA